>OX411543.1:2258273-3567502 GCA_948146395.1 Fragum whitleyi
ATGTATAAGCTATAAATAAACCTAATGGTATTTACCGTGTCTATTTTTAGACTGGGAATTTTCTTATCTCTTGATTCTGTTACGTAAATGTATGTAGAATTATGTAGATCTTTCTAGAAAGGCCTTTTGGAAGGTGATTCAGACTCTAGAGTATTCTTATGTTCTATACTATTCCAGATTGTTCTATAGTATTATATAAAGGGGTTCCTACAGCATTCTTGGTTCACTTGATTTAGACTTATGGTTTCATTTAGTAGTACTGTGTTAAACTAAAAGGGGATTTCTTGTTATCTTAAAAGTGTGTTTAAAAGCGTGTTTAATTTTAAATTCGGATATTATTGGACTTATTATTTGTGGACCAGGAACTTAATTAAATTGGATCTAAAATTAAAACTTTAGGATTAAACATTCAAGGTATTGTAAATTGTTTTTGTATTTATTTCATATTGTCAATAATTCTGGTATTATTGTCAATAAATATTGTTAATTGTAAAGTTTGTTGCTGGCTTCTTTGTTCGTGTTACATTGGCACGTAACAATTTGGGGGCTCGTCTCGAGATACGAATATCAGACAAACAAACAAAACAAAACAAATCAAACAAATTCTTTATTTATATCTACTGTTCAAAATTATTTAAGAAATTAATTTCATATTTCAATTTTGATAAATCTAGAGTGCACTTTCACTATTATTTATCGAAATCTTACATTCTTATTCAAATACAGCAACAAGCTACCATGTCTTTTGACTTAGAAAAATTTACGCACGAACCTTCCGTGGAGTTATTGAATTTGGGTAAAAAGCCTGATTTGCTCAATCTTGCCAAGCATTATGAATTAAAAGAAGTCAAGTCCTCATTGCGAAAGCATGAAATTAAGAATATTTTGGTTCAATATTTTGTTGATGAGGACATTTTTGATGAAAAGGCTCTGTCTCTCATTGTTGATGTTCCATCAGTTTCAAGCTCAAGAGATCTTGAACTGTTAAAACTTCAACAAAGGGAGAAGGAATTGGAAATAGAAAGAGAGAGAGAAGAGCGGAAATTTCAAGAAAAGCAATTAGAAATTGAAATTGAAAGAGAAAGAGCACAAAGAGAAATTGAAGAAAAAGAAAGAGAAAGGCAATTTCAAAGGGAAAAGGAAGAAAGGGAAAGAGAGAGAGAAAGGGAAAAGGAAGAGCGAGAAAGAGAAGAGAGAGAAATAGAAAGAGAGAGGGAAAGAGAAGAAAGAGCATTTCAATTACGATTAAAAGAATTAGAAATACAAGATAGAGCAAATCAGCCCAGAGATATGTATAATGACCATTTTGATGTAACAAAACATTTTAGGCTTGTTCCTCAATTTCAAGAAAATGAAGTTGATACATATTTCGAACATTTTGAAAAAGTTGCAAATAACTTGAAATGGCCAAAGGAGCAATGGACCTTACTTCTCCAAAGTGTCTTAGTAGGAAAAGCTCGCAATATTTATTCGCAACTTAGAACAGAACAAAGCAATGATTATGATACTGTAAAAGAACTCATTCTCAAAGGTTATGAGCTGGTTCCAGAAGCATACAGACAACAATTTAGAAGTTGTAGAAAAGAATCTGGCCAGACTCACGTTGAATTTGCAAGAAACGAAGAAAAATTATTTGACAGGTGGTGCTATTCTAAGAAAATAGACCAAAATTATGATAATCTTAGACAACTTATATTAATTGAACAATTCAAAAATTGCATTCAATCTGACATTAAGTCACATTTAGATGAAAAAACTGTTGAAACTATACATGAAGCAGCTCGTTTAGCTGATGATTACTACCTTACACACAAAAATTCTTTCGTTAATAAAGCAAAACCTGCTTCCTCACATCCCCAAAATAAATCTATGTCTGGTGATTCATCTAGCATGTCTAGTCAATCGAATTCACCTAAACCAAAGTCTACTGGTGAAACCAATGTTCAAAATCCCTTATCTCGAGTACATTGTACTTTTTGTAAAAAACCAGGTCACCTTATTTCGGAATGTTTTAGATTAAAAAGGAAGAAGGAACTGAGTGCAGCCAAACCTACAGGGCTCACCAGCCTTCAGCCTAAATCACAGCCTTCTTTTGAGTTAAATTCAATTGTTAAGGCAGAACCAAATTCTGATTCCTGTATGGAGATTTTTGAACCGTTCATTTTGGATGGTTTTGTATCACTTTCAGGTGATATGTGCCCACCTACCCCTATTAAAATTTTAAGAGACACAGGAGCTTCTCAATCTCTTATTTTAGCAGATGTTCTGCCTTTTTCTGAGAAGACTTCGTCTGGTACTAGTGTCCTTATTCAGGGTGTAGAGTGTGGTGTTATTAATGTTCCTCTTCATAAGGTTAATTTGTCCTCGGATTTGGTTACTGGTTCTGTGGTTGTTGGTGTTAAACATTCTTTACCATTTAAAGGTGTACATTTATTGCTAGGCAATGACTTAGCTGGAGATAAGGTTGTTGTTAATCCTCTTGTAACTGACACACCTAATGTAGGTCAAACAGATGATCCTATTTTGCAGGAAATACCTGATTTGTACCCTTCATGTGCAGTAACTCGGGGTATGGCTAAAAAAGCTTCCTTGAAAAATTCAAATGATATTGACTTAACTGATACTTTTGTTGGTCAATATTTCAATGACGAGATTAAAAAGTCTTTTAATCTTAGTCTGCCTGATACTCAGACAGACTCGTCAAAATTTTGTCAGTCATCTCCAAGGTCAAATGACCAAGGTCATGAAACGAATTCAAAGTCAAAGTTAATCCAGGAACAGCAAAATGATCCTGAGATTTCAAAGTTAATTGATAGGGCATTACCCGAAAAAGAAATGTCTCAGAATCCTGTTTGTTACTATAAAAAGAATGGTATTCTGATGAGAAAATGGCGACCATTTGATGTCCCAGCTGATGACGATTGGGCTGTTCATCACCAAATTGTTGTTCCAAAGTCATATCGCCATGAAATACTTAGTATAGCCCATGAAAGTCCAATGTCTGGTCATTTAGGTGTAAACAAGACTTATCACAAGATTATGACTCATTTCTTTTGGCCTGGACTTAAATCGGATGTTTCCAAATATTGTAAAAGTTGCCACACTTGTCAAATGGTAGGGAAACCTAACCAAGTTATTCCAAAAGCAAGGTTACAACCCATTCCAGCTTTTGATGAACCTTTCAGTCGAATAATAATAGACTGCGTTGGTCCTTTACCAAAAACCAAGTCAGGTTCTGAATATTTGTTGACAATTATGTGTGCTTCTACCCGCTTCCCAGAAGCAATTCCTTTAAGGAACATTAAGGCAAAGTCAATTATTAAGGCTCTTGTCAAGTTCTTTACTTTTGTTGGCCTTCCAAAATCAGTTCAGTCTGATCAAGGATCAAACTTCATGTCAGGCATATTCCAACAGGTTATGCATGAATTAGGTATCAAGCAATATCGGTCATCTGCTTATCACCCTGAAAGTCAAGGTGCTTTAGAAAGATTTCATCAGACCCTAAAGAATATGATAAGGTCATATTGTTTTGATACTGATAAAAATTGGGATGAAGGTATTCATTTGCTATTATTTGCAGTCAGAGAATCTGTTCAAGAATCTCTTGGCTTTAGCCCCTTTGAGTTAGTTTTTGGTCATTCTGTTCGTGGGCCATTAACACTCTTAAAAGAGAAATTTCTTGCTGATGATGAAACACCCTTGAACTTGTTACAGTATGTTTCTGACTTCAGAAATAAACTGTCTAGGGCATGTGAGGTTGCTAGGTCAAATCTTAAATCATCTCAGAGCAAAATGAAGGCAAGATATGACAAGCATAGTGTTGATAGGAAATTCGAACCAGGTGATAAAGTCCTTGCTCTTTTGCCAATACCTGGCCGACCCTTACAGGCAAGATATTATGGCCCGTATACTATTGATAAGAAAACAAGTGATTTGAATTATATCATCAATACTCCCGGAAGGCGTAAAAATAAACAAATGTGTCATGTAAACATGTTAAAAAAGTATTTTGACAGAGATAGCTCTATTTCAAAACCAGTTACAGTTGTAAACACTGTCCCACAACAATCAAATATGATTGAATCAGAAGTTAGTTCAGACTTTAGTGAAAAATCTGTTCCTGGTCCACCTAAACTTGAGAACTCTGAAATACTTAAGAATCTTGACGACAAACTTTCACATTTGGAGCCATCTCAACGAGAAGAGCTGAAACAGTTGATTAATGAATATAAACACTTATTTCCTGACATCCCCACAAGAACTGATAAAATATATCATGATGTCATTGTGGAAGATTCTCAACCAATAAAACAACATCCTTATAGAATGAATCCAGTGAAACAAAAAGCCCTTCAAGATGAAGTGAATTACTTATTGGAGAATGACTTTATTGAACCCAGCCAAAGTAATTACAGTTCACCATGTATATTAGTTCCAAAGCCAAATGGAACATACAGAATGTGTACTGACTATCGAAAAGTGAACTCTGTGACAAAAACTGACTCTTTTCCAATTCCAAGAATTGATGACTGTATTGACAAAGTCGGTAATTCTAAATATGTCACCAAATTTGACCTTCTCAAAGGATTCTGGCAAGTTCCGCTCACTGATAGGGCTAAAGAAGTATCAGCATTTGCTACTCCAACTGGTCTGTACCAGTACAAAGTTATGCCGTTTGGGATGAAAAATTCTCCTGCGACGTTTCAGCGGCTTGTAAATATGGTTATAGCTGGCTTGGATGGCTGTGACGCATACATCGATGATGTCATCATCTATACAGATACATGGAGTGACCACCTTCAAAGAATCAAACAATTCTTCGACCGTCTCAGTGAAGCAAAATTGACTGTTAATCTGGGAAAAACAGAATTTTGTCATGCTACTGTTACTTTTTTAGGACATCTTGTGGGACAGGGTCAAGTTAAACCTTTAGAATCTAAGGTCAATGCTATCTCTGAGTTTCCAGTGCCTGCTACTAAAAAGCAACTGATGCGATTTCTTGGTATGGCTGGCTACTATAGAAAGTTTTGTAAGAATTTTTCTATAATAGCTGAACCTTTAACAAATTTATTAAAGAAAAATGTTAAGTTCAAATGGAATGATAACTGTCAAGTTGCCTTTGATCGCTTGAAAGCCATACTAAAGAGCACACCAGTTCTTTTAGCACCTGATTTTGACAAATGTTTTAAATTAGCTGTTGATGCAAGTGATGTGGGTATTGGTGCTGTTCTCTTGCAAGAAGACGATGATGGTATTGATCATCCCGTTTGTTATTTTTCTAAAAAATTAAACAAACATCAGAAAAACTACTCAACCATTGAAAAAGAATGTCTTGCTCTGATTTTGGCAATCCAACATTTTGAAGTTTATTTAACATCTGCAACTTCTCCTATAGTTGTTTTCAGTGATCACAATCCCTTAAGTTTTCTTCACAAACTTAAGAGTAAGAACCAAAGATTATTGAGGTGGAGTTTGTCACTTCAAGAATTTGATCTTGATGTAAGACACATTAAAGGAAAAGACAATATTATACCAGATGCTCTGTCAAGAGTCTAAAATTTTGAATTGTCTTATCTTTAATATAAAATTGAATTTAACAGTACCATTTCACTATATTTTTTGTTTATATGTATATATGTTTGTATATATATATCTCTTTTTCAATTCTTTTGATGAAAATTGTTTGTATTTTCATGCTAGATGTGCTGAAATGTTTCAACAAATCATGATATTATTAATTATGTAAAGTATATTATCATTGTATATGCTAAAGATAATACAAAAAGAAAGATTTATTTCATAAACCTTTCTTTTTTCTTTCAAGGGGGAAAGTGTTATGTATAAGCTATAAATAAACCTAATGGTATTTACCGTGTCTATTTTTAGACTGGGAATTTTCTTATCTCTTGATTCTGTTACGTAAATGTATGTAGAATTATGTAGATCTTTCTAGAAAGGCCTTTTGGAAGGTGATTCAGACTCTAGAGTATTCTTATGTTCTATACTATTCCAGATTGTTCTATAGTATTATATAAAGGGGTTCCTACAGCATTCTTGGTTCACTTGATTTAGACTTATGGTTTCATTTAGTAGTACTGTGTTAAACTAAAAGGGGATTTCTTGTTATCTTAAAAGTGTGTTTAAAAGCGTGTTTAATTTTAAATTCGGATATTATTGGACTTATTATTTGTGGACCAGGAACTTAATTAAATTGGATCTAAAATTAAAACTTTAGGATTAAACATTCAAGGTATTGTAAATTGTTTTTGTATTTATTTCATATTGTCAATAATTCTGGTATTATTGTCAATAAATATTGTTAATTGTAAAGTTTGTTGCTGGCTTCTTTGTTCGTGTTACATTGGCACGTAACAAGAGGAACATTAATAACACCACACTCTACACCCTGAATAAGGACACTAGTACCAGACGAAGTCTTCTCAGAAAAAGGCAGAACATCTGCTAAAATAAGAGATTGAGAAGCTCCTGTGTCTCTTAAAATTTTAATAGGGGTAGGTGGACACATATCACCTGAAAGTGATACAAAACCATCCAACATGAACGGTTCAAAAATCTCCATACAGGAATCAGAATTTGGTTCTGCCTTAACAATTGAATTTAACTCAAAAGAAGGCTGTGATTTAGGCTGAAGGCTGGTGAGCCCTGTAGGTTTGGCTGCACTCAGTTCCTTCTTCCTTTTTAATCTAAAACATTCCGAAATAAGGTGACCTGGTTTTTTACAATAAGTACAATGTACTCGAGATAAGGGATTTTGAACATTGGTTTCACTGGTAGACTTTGGTTTAGGTAAATTCGATTGAATAGATTTATTTTGGGGATGTGAGGAAGCAGGTTTTGCTTTATTAACGAAATATTTTTTGTGTGTAAGGTAGTAATTATCAGCTAAACGAGCTGCTTCGTGTATAGTTTCAACATTTTTTTCATCTAAGTGTGACTTAATGTCAGATTGAATGCAATTTTTGAATTGTTCAATTAATATAAGTTGTCTAAGATTATCATAATTTTGGTCTATTTTCTTAAAATAGCACCACCTGTCAAATAATTTTTCTTCGTTTCTTGCAAATTCAACGTGAGTCTGGCCAGATTCTTTTCTACAACTTCTAAATTGTTGTCTGTATGCTTCTGGTACCAGCTCATTACCTTTGAGAATGAGTTCTTTTACAGTATCATAATCATTGCTTTGTTCTGTTCTAAGTTGCGAATAAATATTGCGAGCTTTTCCTACTAAGACACTTTGGAGAAGTAAGGTCCATTGCTCCTTTGGCCATTTCAAGTTATTTGCAACTTTTTCAAAATGTTCGAAATATGTACAAACTTCATTTTCTTGAAATGGTGGGACAAGCCTAAAATGTTTTGTTACATCAAAATGGTCATTATACATATATCTAGGCTGATTTGCTCTATCTTGAATTTCTAATTCTTTTAATCGTAATTGAAATTCTCGTTCTTTTTCTCGTTCTCTCTCTGCTCTTTCTTCTCTTTCCCTCTCTCTTTCTATTTCTTGTTCTCTTTCTTCTCTTTCTCGTTCTTCCTTTTCTCTTTGAAATTGCCTTTCTCTTTCTTTTTCTTCAATTTCTAATTGTTTTTCTTGTAATTTTCTCTCTTCTCTCTCTCTTTCTATTTCCAATTCCTTCTCCCTTTGTTGAAGTTTTAACAGTTCAAGCTCTCTTGAGCTTGAAACTGATGGAACATCAACAATGAGAGACAGAGCCTTTTCATCAAAAATGTCCTCATCAACAAAATATTGAACCAAAATATTCTTAATTTCATGCTTTCGCAATGAGGACTTGACTTCTTTTAATTCATAATGCTTGGCAAGATTGAGCAAATCAGGCTTTTTACCCAAATTCAATAACTCCACGGAAGGTTCGTGCGTAAATTTTTCTAAGTCAAAAGACATGGTAGCTTGTTGCTGTATTCAAATAAGAATGTAAGATTTCGATAAATAATAGTAGAAGTGCACTCTAGATTTATCAAAATTGAAATATGAAATTAATTTCTTAAATAATTTTGAACAGTAGATATAAATAAAGAATTTGTTTGATTTGTTTTGTTTTGTTTGTTTGTCTGATATTCGTATCTCGAGACGAGCCCCCAAATTGTTACGTGCCAATGTAATACGAACAAAGAAGCCAGCAACAAACTTTACAATTAACAATATTTATTGACAATAATTACAGAATTATTGACAATATGAAACTAATACAAAAACAAATTACAATACCTTGAATGTTTAATCCTAGAGTTTTAATTTTAGATCCAATTTATTTAAGTTCCTGGTCCACAAATAATAAGTCCAATAATATCTGAATTTAAAATTAAACACGCTTTCAAACACACTTTTAAGATAACAAGAAATCCCCTTTTAGTTTAACACAGTACTACCAAATGAAACCATAAGTCTAAATCAAGTGAACCAAGAATGCTGTAGGAACCCCTTTATATAATACTATAGAACAATCTGGAATAGTATAGAACATAAGAATACTCTAGAGTCTGAATCACCTTCCAAAAGGCCTTTCTAGAAAGATCTAAAATCTTCTACATCTATTACCTTAAAGTGTCAAGAGATATTGGAAAATCCCCAGACTAATTCTAAAAATAGACATGGTAAATACCATTAGGTTTATTTATAGATTATACATAACAATATCATAACATTTTCTTTATCCACGAAATTATATAAAAAAGGTGCATGTAGTTGTGGTGTCTTATGTAGAAGATATCCACACTTTTTTATTATTATTTTTTCGTAAAATATCACCAATAAAATAGTCTAGACAAATTATAAAACCATATTTCCCAAAACGCCTCGCCGAACATTAATATTGGGGAGATAGTTATTGGTTAACGATGGTGCAGTAATAGCCATTAAAAGTCGACAAACATTTAGAAGTCATTTAACAAAGCGGTGATACATTGCTATGTTTTTTCCTCATTCAGTAGAGGTCAAAGAGAAGGGGACTTTCAACACGAATCAACCTGCCTTATAAATGCTTTACGCCTGGTTAAGCAATCTACAAGCAATAACGCTTTATACGGAACATCAGGAATATGTCGGTAATCGCTCAAAGTATCGAAAAGAATTTTCAGAAACTGTTCTCCAACACGAGAAAAAAATTTACAGTTACCAACGAAATGGCGAATATAGAAGACGAATATCGCTTCATTATATCATGTCCATTTTACAGGCTGTCGATCTTGGTTCTTACATCGACCCACACATTCAGAGCGAGTAGTGGTGAATTTTCCATGAAGCAGAATCGATAGGGATTTTCTTAATTTAAAGAACTTGTATCCCAATCGATGATAAATAAATAGCTTTAAACAATTTTTTACAGAACTCTGGGAGAAACACGTTTATTAATCATTATTATATCGATCCTAATACTTATTACTTCGATTTGAAAACTGAAATGTTCGAACTCAAAACAGTTTGGCTATTAACTTCACGCATGTTTTTAGTTTAAGAAATCAAGCAATAAATTTAAGCAATTTGGTATTGATCGATGCATATGTATAAATATAATTGCGCGTGCAGTAAAAGAATGTATTTATTACGTTTCTTGATCGGAACTTCAAAAATATTTCAGGTCAAGTTGTACATGTATATATCTTGCTGTGTAAGAGAGATTTTTTTCGGATTACTTGTATTAATATCCTTTTTGTACGACAAACAGCAATTCTCCGTATTATTACGTCAACCGATAGCTGTTTTTATCGGGTGTTCCGACAAGTTTTACTGAACGTGAGATACAGTTACACAATAAAACACAGATTTTATAACAACCCCAATATTACAGTTACCAACATCGTGGAAGTAAAAAGGTGAATGGTATTGGAATGAAAATGAAATAATATGTAATGATTGAAAGTCACGAGTTTTGAGTGAAATTAAAAGGAGGTAATCCAATATTACTAATTTCGTCCGACGGAACGCAATCAGCAACATTCTACTACCCCCCTTATTAAATTCTGTAAATTTTGTGTTTGTGTGTCTTCAAGGACCAATGCAGTTAAGTACATAGTGTAATTGACGAGATGAATGATTTTGGAATGATATTGGAATGATTTTGAATGAATGTGTGAAGCGAGTTTTGAGTGGAACTAAAGGGATGCAATCAATATCGCTAATTTTGTTCACGATGAACAAAATTAGCAATATTAATTACCTCCCTTTAATAAAATATACGCACAATACTGTTTTAGTATCTTCGTGGACCAAACAGACACTTTAAAATCCATATCAGCTAATAAAAGTGTAGAATAATTTGATCGATTTAAATAAAATGTCGATCGTCTTGAACGATTTCCAAACTTTTTAAAATGATTTTGAAGCGATTTTGATGATTGGAGTGAGTGTTTGGAATTAATGAATGGAGCGCTAAGTTATCGATTTTAATGATTTTGCTTGTAGTGATTGTCAATTTTACGATGTTACTAACTGTAAGACTATTTAAAGCTCACACTAGACAACACAATCATGGAAAGATTTTATCGATGTGAATGAATAATCAATCGTTTTGAACGATTTTGAAGTGTTTTTGAATGATTATGGAACGCTTTTGAATTGTTTGATTGAATGTTTGGATTGAATGGATAGACCGCTGAGCGAGCGATTTAGGATGGTTTTGATTCAGATGTGTTCCAAAATCACGATATTACTAACTGTAATAGTATTGACAAATTTATGCAATGCAGTCCTTAATTTATTCTATTATTTTTTCTATATACTTTCTATACTTTAAGTGAAACCTACCAAAAGAATTGAGCGAATTTATCGACGTACTGCATTTGTCGTTTTCCGAATTTCGTCGTTAGCGTAACAAACTTTGATCCTCTATTGTAGAAATTCCGTACGTTGAAACGTCACATTAAAATGCGAGTATATAAAACGGAAACAGGAAAAATGAATAAATTCATTGGGCCAATTTTTTGAAAAATTAGTTTTATGCTATTTTTAGGGGTCGCAAATATTTGACAATTTTACTTTTATTCCATCACATGTTTATATCGTTGAATATAAGTATTTTCTGAGTACATGCCAATGTTCTCAATTTATTTAGCGTCATTTTCGTGTTTTCCATTCAATTGTACATGTATCGTCTTGAATACGACCACGGTAAGCGTTTAAGGTAACTGCGGACATATAACAAAGTCGAATTTTCGACTTTCTTAAAATCTCACAATAATTTCTGAGATTTGTATTTGAAGTGCGAGAATTAGCGAACACGCAATGAAAAGGGTCTGAAGCCCGTTCATTTGACGTCGTGACGTCATTAAGGGGCCAACCCCTTTTCGACCCGCCAAAATCAATATTTGCAAATATTTTCTGAATAAATCGGCCGGTTTTAACGAAAAAAGTTTCATTTTGAAAGTCCAAGAACGCCCGAGCTATTCGTTTAATTTCTGTGCACATTCAAATAGAAAAATAGGCCCGAAACGCTAACTATTTCGCGAATTTTAAGATTTGACGTTCTTTTTTTCATTTCATTTTTTGTAAATAAGTTGAAATTTCTCAAAATTTCGTCCGATGACCTATGCTGATTTTTTGTTATTTTGTAGAGAAAATAATATGCTTTGCATTAATCATATAAAAATGATATGTCTTCGGGTTAGATTTTTTATTAAATTCGATTTTGAGAAGTTGTTGGAACAGTTTTCGTCGGATTCGACGTCGCACTAAAACCATCTGCACTATGCTTATTTGGCGCCAATCTCCGTGCAATAACTTATTCTAAAATATTGGAAATTTAGGTTTATCGTAAAATATAGGGTTCAAAAGTATTAAATCTGAATGTGATTTTAAGAAATAAAAATAAAACACTTAAGTTTTATCCATTTAAAAAGACAGCTTTTGTGAACATTTGACGCGACGTTGAAATATCCTCTGATTAGCGTTATCTTCGCGGAAACGAATTTTACAAAAAATCTAACCCGAAGACACATGTTTTTTATTTCAAATTTCTTCAGCGAAATGGTTTGGCAGCAACATATCTAAATTTCAACATAGGTCACCGGACAAATTTTCGAGAAAAAAGGCAATATTTCCAGTGACTGTACTCGAAAATAGCAACGCAGAAGGCATTAACATTTAATACGTTACACTTAATTGTATTTCTTACACTTCTATCCGCATATCAATAGAACATAAGATCCGGCGTCTTCAAACGAAGCAAATGGCGTTTTCGGGATGAAAATCGGTTTATTATTCTCGAAAAAATGGACAATTACTGATTTTGGCCCCTATAATAGGGGTCGGCCCCTTGATGACGTCATGACGTCAACTTTACGTTATGAAATTCCTTTGTATGACCGAAATATGAAAGCGGGTACATCAAAGTATAGTTTTATCGCATTAGGCATGATATGCAGACAATTTAAAATTTGGACCTAAAATGGCCCTCTATGCGTCCGCAGTTACCTTAAGTAGGTGAGGGGTCATTTGTGAAAAACGCGCGAAATCGTCATTTGAACGACGTCATGGTAACGTTAATTCTGAATTGTACCTAAAAAATATACACCGTTGAGATCGCGCTGTGACAAAGTTTCCATAAATACCAATTTTTGTGCACTTATCTCAAAAAACGCTATTGTCCTCTTCCACCTTAAATGCACGTCAATATTTTCACGCAATACTCTCACTAAGTCAATACGACGTTTGTTTGTTTTCTTCTGTGTTGTACGGAAATAAATTGCATTTAAAGTCTTTAAATTTGGCATCCAGGATATCAAAGTTACGCGGAAACTCTTTATGATATTAAGAGGTTATTTAACATGATCGTGTACAATACTGAATTCTATTGGATGAGTACCCTGCAGAACTAGTCTATATTTGACGAGGCGATAGCCGAGTCAAAATATAGACTGGTTCTGCAGGGTACGAAACTAATGAATTCAGTATTGTTCTCGCTCATGTTAAATGTCATCTTTATTTCACACCATACACTGAAAGTTCCACAATTAACGATTCGCGACATTTGAGAGAGAAAAAGGGAATAGACCCAAAACGATCCGGATGAGCGCGTCAAATGCAAGTCACTATGAACACGTTGAAATTGAAACAGACATTTGTTCTAAAAATGGAATTCCACTTGAAATGTTTATTTCATGTGTCAAGTCGATAAGTACTTACTGATTATAATATGTAATTAACATAAAAACAGGTTGACTACCCGTCGTCGCTTGAAATATACATTTTCATGTGAATAAATGATAAACAATGTAACAAATGAAGAAATCAAGAATCTCCTCAAGATCAAACTTAATTAAATACCTCCGAACAGAGGGTTTGATACATTGAAAAGGCTGCGAAAAGTGGTCATATCGATATTCGGGACTACAGCCTCGCTTTCATCGTACAATATAGCTTGCCTTACATCCATCGTACAATATAGGTAGACAGCGGCACAGGTATTGTTACCATATAAATTGCCATTTTCATGTGTCTTTTATGACCATAAATGTGCATTCGGGAGTACAGTAAGTAACATCGTGAAATTGACAAGGTGAATGATTTTTGAATATTAAAGGAATGAAAAGGAATGAGTGCGATGAGTGAATTTTGAATGAAATTAAAGTGATGAAATCCAATTTCGCTAATTTTGTTGGAGATGAATTAAATTAGCGATATTTATTACTCCCCTTTAATGAAATATGCATACAGGTTCTTTGAGTTTTGTATGTCTTCACAAACGAATCATGCACTTGCAAAATATAACTAGGTCTATGAGAACGTATTTTTTTTAATCGATTTTTAATTTTGATAAAAGTTGAGAGATTAAGAATGGTTTCGATCGGAATTTCACGATTTTCTTAACTGTAATCAAGGTTGTTAGAAAGCACTTTTAAAATTTTTGGATTGGAAGATTTCCATTGACCAAATGAAATATCCTGCTGTCATTTAAATGAACCTATAAAGAGCTTTTGCTTTTGTACGATGTAAACTTTCAGCATTGGGGTTATCGCAAGCTACAGTCAAACTCTTAAAGTCAAAGAAAACAGCTACATGTATGCAATATTGGCAATATTCTTAGTTCATTCAATAAGATAAAAAGGGAGTTCCTCAAGATTTATCATAGATCTTTGTGTTTTGATATTTTCATAAATATTCTATTTCATACATCAAAGTAAACTTTATAAATATACTGATGACAACACTTTATCTAACTCATCTTCAAATTTTCATGATCTTGTTCAAACTTTGGGAAATGATAGTAATATTTCAAAAAAAAAGATGGATATATTTCATCAAAATGCAGGCAAACCAATAACAAATCCAAGCTAAAGCCATCGTTAAAAAGTTTAAGGGAAAATTCCCCCGTTTTCATCCTTTTAAAATGATGCGAAGAGGTTGTTAAACTTTTTGCGATAGACGTTGATTTTCAATTCTCTTTTGACCGTCGTATTTCAAATCTTTAAAAAAAGCAGCGCGATAACTTATTTATAAAATGTTATTTTTTTTTACTTTTATCATGGCATTTGTGTTCAGTTCGTAATACAAGAATAATTGAAAAAAAGCTGTGCCCCGCAGCTGCCAATTTTCGGTAAATGACTTGATACATAAATATGGAAATCAGTAGTGAAATAAATTTATAATGCGTACTTAGTGTATTATATGAAAAAAAATATCTAACGAGGTTGGGAAAATTGTCGAGGCTCCGCCGAGACAATTATCAATTCTCACAACCGAGTTAGATATCTTTTTCATACAATACACTAAGTATGTATTATATTTATCTTATAACCCCTATTTGTCTTTTTTTTCGTCGATGTTTCTAACTGAAATGCAAGTTTCTAAAAATAACCGTATAATATCATTGTTCTAAAAATAACTATGTGATATCATAAAAAAATATCATACGGGATGTTATCACAGGGTTATTTATATAGTTATAAGATAAAATCGAATGCAGTTTGTCTCTTAAATGGGAATTATTACATTTGAGCAATGATCGAGTTAGTTCGAAATGAAATTGTACTCTTTAGTTCTTAAATGAAATGCTATAGCATTTTGATTTTATACACTGCAAAAAGCTATGACCCTTAGGGGCATCATTAAAAACAAATCTATTCGCCAGGAAAACCTGCCTGGATGGGGTCACATTGTTATTTCAGACTCCCATTCCTCAATACATGAACAAGAGGCCCTGTATCGCTCCACTGGATTAAATATCTCAAGATTTGAAAGAGAGATATTGAAAATAGTATAGGGATGAGTGTCTTTTTCACCACTGCGTTTATTAGGGTATAAAGTGCAATTGCCTTACCATATGGCAAATAACGCCCATAGGGCGTTATGATTAAGCCATGTACTAAGGACATTGCACTTTATACCCCAATAAACGCAGAGAAAAAGACACTCGTCCCTTATAATTGCAATCATCTAGATCGAAGAAACTATTACAATACTCAGCCAAACATTAAAGCTTCAAGTCTACTTTCTGCGCGTATAAATTACACAATCTATTTTTAGATCGTGTATTGTTTATCTCGCTTTCGAAGTGAAATGTCATAAAGTAAAACAAATGATACTCAAACAAAAGACAACTTTACAATTCGCAGAGTAACTTATGACAAAAGAGCTTGATTCTGCCAAGTTAGTCTGTATTTTAAAACGAAAACGGCGTGGTCGGTCTTAGTTGAGAGGGTTGCTTGAAGGTCTTCGTCGATTCGCTGTTTCATAAATTTAGGTCGGCTCAGTATCAGAACTGCATGCTTGTAATCGTAAATTATTTCGAAAATATATTAATTTATAATAGATTGAATAGCAATGTTGCATTGATGATCGGGAATTAGGTTAATTCGGGTTCTAACTACACAGGACTTGCAGATCGAATTTCGGGGGTTTCCCAAAAGACCTATTGCATTTTATACAGAAATAAAGTGCAATGGATTTCCCCACGTGGTGCGATATAGACCAATCAGAATTCTTTATTTTATTGGATTGCAATTATAAGGTAATGAAAGTCACCAGCATTAAGAAGAAATTCTGACTTATTCCAAATTAAAACTTATATATAACTTATATGTAAAATGTAAAATTACATGGAAGAAAACTATAACTATTTAGATATCACTTTAAAACAAGGGGACCACGATTCACCTGAATTTTATTGATCCAGTGGATCACATCCATGTAACTTTCTTGCAAAGTTTCATTCACATTTGCCCAATTGTTAAAGAGGAGATGTTATTTCAAGAATTAAAATTGATGATAGACCCTTCCCTCCCACTCGTAACTGAGGAGACTCAAAATAAGAAGTGCCAGTCCCATACTTATGGGCCAATCAAAATTTTGCAAACAATTTTCAAAAGGGTCACACAATTAACATTCTGGTTAAGTTTCATTGAAATCGGCCAAGTGATTCAGGAGGAGATGTTGTTCAAAGATATCGGGCTCAAAATAAGCCCCGCCCTACCACGCTCATATTTATGGACCAACACAAATTCACAAACAATTCTTGAAAAGGGTCATCCAAAGAACATTCTGGTAAAATTTGATGTAAATCAGCCCAGGGGTTCAGGAGTAGATATCGTTCAAGGATTTCGGACTCAAAATAAGCGCCGCCCTGCCACGCCCATATTTGGGTGTAAATCCAAATTTCTTGAATAACTTTAACAGAGGGTCACCCAAGGGACTTTCTGGTAAATTTTCACTGAAATCGGCCCAGTAGTTCAGGAGGAGATGTCGGTCAAAGATTTTGAGCTCAAAATAAGCCCGACCTGCCATGCCCTTATTTATGGGCCAATAAAGAGTTCTGGAACAACTTTTGAAGAAGGTCACAATAGGAACATTCTGATCAAGTTTCATTGAAAACGGCTCAGTGGTTCAGGAGGAGATGTCGTTCAAAGATTTTGGTCTCAAAATAAGCGCCAACCTGTCATGCCAACATTTTAGGGTCAATCCAAATTTCTTGAACAACTTTAAAAGAGGGTAACCCAAAGAACATTCTGGCCAAGTTTCGTCAATATCCACCCATTGGATTAGGAGGAAAAGATGTTTAAGAAAAGCTTACGTACGCACACACGGACGGACGCACGACGGACACACCGACAAGACAATAGCTCGCTGGCCTTCGCCCAGTGAAGCTAAAACCGGTTAACGTTAAATTGGTTATAGAAACAGGCCAAATAATTTAATTCTTTTAAGGAAACAATTTATTTTTCTTGTTTAACGAATATCAAATATGGCATTTGGGAGGGGGGAGTTTTAGTCTATTTTCATTTCCATTGGCCTTTAGACAGATTTTCCTAGAGAACAGACCAAATATCCTATCTCTATTTTATTGTCATTTAGGCAGATTTCCTCGAGAACGGATCGAATATAATCCCTCCAAGATATGGAAGAAACAGAAGGTATTGTCGTTTATCTTCATTAGGTTGGATATGTATCCCGCTGAGCGGTTGACAATGCTAATGGGCAGGACGTTACATGGAGTCTCTTGATCGCGAGGCCAACAGATTGTTTATGTCACAGTCAGCAGCATGTTATATCCGGATATTTTTCTTAATGCTGAAATACCAATGGAGTTCAGGAGTTTAATACGAATTTTCACATGCGCGAGAAATATCAATTTATAGTTGTACGAGGATGGATAAAAAAAATACGTGGGCTTTTACTATAACTTTTGAATTTTCCGACGGAAATAAATGATTTTTGTACACGTCTCAAACCATTTGATAATGACAAAATACTAGATTTACAAGAGTCTGCCATGACTATGATGTTAATCAAAGTACTGAAAGTACTGATAAGTTTGAATGCGTTCGAGAGGCGGTGACCTCAAGCTACTAGCGACGCTGACGCCTCCCGCCCACCACAGGTGATTACATAATACGTCTCGTCTTTTGACGGACGTATTTAAATCAATGTATTTCAACAACGAGAGACGCTTAAACCAGTGAATCGCTATACAGGCCTGAATCTGGTGGAAGAAAAATTATACCAAGAGGGACAGAATGGCCCTAAACCGCTCACCTGAATTCGATTGGTCCAGTGGATCTTATCCAAGAAACTTTTTGGCAAAGATTCATTCAAACTTGCCTAATTGTTGAAGAGGAGACATTCCAATTATAAGCAGTCATAATAGACCCTGCCGACCCATTCATTACAGAGGAGACTCAAAATTAGCCCTACCCTGCCACGCCCATATTAATGGGCTAATGAAAATTTTGCCAACAATATTTGGAGAAGGTCATCAAAGGAACATTCTTGCAAAGTTTAATTGAAATCTGCCCAGTGGTTCAGGAGGAGATGTCGTTCAAAGATTTTGGGCTCAAAATAAACCCCGCCCTGCCATACCCATATTTATTGGCCAATTAGAATATAGCGACAATTTTGAAAAGGGTCACCCTGGGAACATTCTGGCAAAATTTCATCGAGCGGTTTAGGAGGAGAAGAAGTTTTAAGAAGGGTGACGCTCACGACGCACGACGGAGTCAGGGTGATCCTAAAGCTCCCCTTTAGCACGTTGTGGTAAGGTGAGCTAAAAAGGAAGAAAATGATACGGACCATACAGCCGACTAATGGACACACAGGCGACCTTATACACTCCAAACAGTTTTTATATTATTTTTTTCAATAAACTTCTGCTCCATTTGAGTTATCAATTACATTTTAAATTTGAAGTGTCGCAAATGATTTTTCCATGATGAAAAGCTATTTTCGCAGGGAAGCCTTTAACTTCATGAGTTGGAATCTCAAGACAATTTTTGGACGAAGTTCAATAGTGATTTCGACCTATGTGACTCCACTATTGGGCACTTTCTTGGGTCATTGACAACAATTGTGTCAAGCTCTATGATTTGGGTCAATTGGTTGTTCACTTAGAGTTGAAACTGTTAACTGTTAAAATTTACTGATGCCCGTGACATCTTTGACCCCGAAACAATGGCGCATTTCTTTGGGTCATGGGCAATATTTGTGTAGAGTTTCATTATTGTAGGTCAATTGCTTCTCCGTTTATCTAGCGGAAAGCATAAGGTCAATGGACTGAGAGACAGACATGATGAAATCAATATAATTATGCTCCTCTTCTTCTTAGTTGGGGGTACAGTTAATAACATCGTGAAATTGAAAGGTGAACGATTTTGGAATGATTTAAGCATGATGTTGAATGAGTGAGCGGAGCGAGTTTTGAGTGAAATTTAAGGAAAGGAATCCAATGTCGCTTATTTTGTTCAGGATGAACAAAATTAGCGATATATAAAACCTATATAAAATATGCGTAAAAGTTCAATCAATAGCTTTCTGTTTCGCCAAGAACCAATCAGACGCTTTAAATTTCATTTATGTCAGTGAAATCGCGATTTGGTTCTTGCTTAATTCATTTTGAATGTACATGTTGATCTTATTTTTCTAAAAACTTTGAGTGTTTTTGAATGGTTTGAGTGAGTGTTTGGAATGAATGAATGGAGCGCTGAGTGAGCGATTAAGAATGTTTTCTAATGAGATGAATGTCAATTTCACGATGTAACTAACTGTATGATGGTGCTCTTAAACATGTTGATGTGTAGGAATGTGAAGAAAGCAAGTTGAACTAGATGGTTTGTTTCAAATAGCAAATAGCAATTGTCTTGGTGTTGGAATTCAATTGGGCAATGATATTCATAATTCAATTAAAGATGTGGTGGTAAGGGTTTTATTGGATGAGTATTGGGTTTTTACAATAAAACATTCATGTAGATAACTGCAATATGACGGAAAACAAACGACAATATGTTGCAAAAATATATATTAACTTTAAAAGTGTATCATCACTTTAAAAAAGGTATTTATTTCGTAGCTTAGACAGAAATTTACAATATAATTCCTTGTCAAAAGTTAAATGTGTAATAAGGTCGTTCAGAAAAGAGAAACTATACCTTTTAAAGAAGCTATAACATAATTCTACGAAAAACAGGTCGCGACCTTACTAAATAAGCAGATCACGTGATTGGTCTGTGCTATTGCCACAATACTGAGAAAACAGATCGCGACATTACCAAATAAGTAGATCACGTGATTGGCTAGTGCTAATTATCAAGTGACTTATCACATGATTTCCAAATATAGTAATGCAAACATGTGATACTAATATATTCGTACGCAACTTTCAATAAATGTCGTTTAAAACATAAATTAGCGTGTTAATAATAATCACGAAGTGATAGTTGTGTAATTGTACAGCATTATTACTTTTTGATGAAATAAACTGTATGTCTTTGTCAAGTTGAGATATACAAAATAGGCCGAAGTGTATTCACATCCTGTTCACGTGATATGTGTTCTCAAGAAACCCGAAATGAAATTATATTGTGTTCATTTTGCGGTTTTGTTAAATCTAAGTTGGAATTGCTCCGCATTCCAACTTAAAAATCCAACATTTGATATTTCTGGGTAAGTGCCACCGACGCAACCTATTTTGTAACGTTACTTCCTAGTGTTACAACCCGTAATTGTCCCCTCAATTTGGACCAAACCCTCCCAAACTTCGCCTGTTTACTTGTTAATGTAATCTGTTAAGATGTTTAAAATAATTTTAGAATAGTCCATTCCATACTTTGAAATTCAAAGTCAGTAGACTAAGGAAATGCGTCAATTTTTGAATTCGAAATGACGGCACCGGCACAACCTTATGCAGCCGGGCAATTATAAAGTTCTACTGGACCTATGGAAAACCTAATCGAGAGGTTAAAATATTAAAAAATATGCTAAAAGGTCTTCAAATATAAGCAGATACCTTCTCTTTTAATTGTTTAAAAGGTTTATTTTAGAATGTATAGCGTTTCTGAAGGATGACATTCGGAGAGTGGAAAACGTCTACTCGACGTTTGATCTTTAATTGTCACAGAACAACATCAGTTCAGTATTCTTAAGACACAATACGCATTTAAGTTCATCATTTTGAATCATATGGTTATGAAAATATAATTATCAAATGGATAGGCGATATAGAAATTGTGTTTGTTGTTGAATTGAGTATTTTGAAAAGTGCTGACTGTCAAGTTATCAATACCATAGCGTCATATTGATGTCGTTACCATGCGCCGGTACCAAATGAGAATATGTTTTAGAATGGTTGCTATAGGTGACCAACTATTTGGATTTCACCCAAATTTACATGACAAAAGGAAAAATGCTGCAATTTTATAACAGAGCAGTTTTCTTTGCAAAGTCTGTGAAATCAAATTTTTGTAAGGCAAGTCATCGTAATTTTTTTTATTGATCCTCGTATACATATAAAGGAAATAACATTAAAGAATTTATCCAAATTCTTTTCAAGTTGATTAATAATAATAACAATAAAAAAAATACACTGAATCTCCATTATAAGCTTCAATACGTTAAAAACTGCATAGCAAAAGTTTAGTGCTTAACTTTGAATATAATGGTTAACCTCGAGGTTGCTACTTAAGTATTGTTTCGCAATCAGGCTTTTGAGAGTACCTAATTCTGATAGTTGAATCAAAGATACAGTTAAAAATACCACACATTTAGACACAAGCCTGTCTATAATACAACCACCTTTCTGTTACATTTAACAACATCGTGAAATTGACAAGATGAATGATTTGGGATTGATTTAGGAATGAAATTGAATGGGTGTGTGGAGCGAGTTTTGAGTGAATTTAATGGGAGGTAATCATATATCTTAAATTTTGTTCAGGATGAACAAAATTTGCGATATTGATTACCTCCCTTTAATAAAAAAAAGCATAAATGTTCTACAAATAGCTTTCTATTTTTTCAAGATCTAATCAGACGCTTACAATTTCTATTAATTCAGTGAAATCCAGAATTTTTTCCGAAGCTATTTTTATTTTGAACGAAGTATTTGTTATATGTATTTCAGTGAGTTTGGAGCGTTTTTGAATGGTTTGAGTGAGTGTTTGGAATGAATGAATGGAGCGCTGAGTGAGCGATTTAGAATGGTTTTGATTGAGTTAAATGTCAATTTCACGATGTAATTAATTGTACGCCTCTTCTTGGAATGCCTCTTATTTATAATTAATAACAACTGAATCTAATAAACCTTAGATTAGAGTTTTGTAAGCTTTCCAATTTTCTACAGCAAAAAGATATTCATCTAAAAAGTACATGGCACAATGTAAAGATTTTATTTTATCAAGGTAACGTTAAGGGCATTGAAAGGTCATTAGGTTAGAACGGCATGAGCTCTTGATTGATTTCATCAAAATGTTAGAACATTTCGAAACATCGCATACAATATTTCGTTTCTTAGTGATTGTAAGTGCACTTGGACATATTGTGTGGGAAATGAATATGTTTAATTTTTGTCTACGAATACATCACAGCCTTGGCGAATTTCATAACAGTTTTTTTTTTTTTTTCATTTTGGAAGGAGGAAACAAAAATAAAGAATCTCATTTTTATCTGAATGTCATATAAAAAGGTATATGCAATAGATATATTTTTCAATGAATTCTTTAGGAACTCAATGTTGCTTGGTATCTCTCTAGCCTTCCTGCATAGCTTTTACTTTTTGCTTCTTTTTTGGTTAAGTGGTCTCGAAATCCTTTATTACAGTTCCGTCTCTGCTCGACCGATGCTTAAGCTTTGATTCAGATTTCTTTGTCTGTACGACTTTTCAAACTCAGAGAGTAGCTAATTTCAATTTACGCCTTATTTCAATGAATGTAGATATGTATGCTGCTCTAAAAACCTTTTTTAGTGGGTCTTCATGTAAAATTAAGTCATGCTCTAGTTTGGGCGATTTCGAAGAGTCGTTTATCATCTGTTATAGGTCAAGTATACCTTGATTTATTTGACCCGAACTTACTTGACCCGAATTTGACCTCTTTGGAATAAATGGTTAACTATCAATTGCCGACATATTTTATCAATCATAAAATACATATTACGTTCAATACTGTTTGTTTTTCATTCATATAAAAGCACATGCAAAGCCAAGAAAGAATAATCAGATTATTATTCATCTCAATAGCAGGGGTCAGATTCGTGTCAATAAAACCGCGCTTTATATTATACAGTACAAATGAACAGATATGAAATACATAAATAAATTTGTTCTACGGCATCATAAAAATACATTTTTACCAAAGGAAAAGAATTGTATTTCCATATTATAAGTAAGGTCTATGTTCTCATTGAGCTTGCGGATATTTTAGAATTTTTGATATGGTTTTAAGGAGATTGTATAATTTAAGCTAAAACTTTATCCGCACTATGAGAACACTTTTGAAAACATATTTTTTTTGGACTAAGAATTAAAGAAGGTTAAAGTTATAGCATTTTATCCACAGCTTAAATACAAAATCACAAACTACATCCATACGTTTAGGTTTAACTTTCCAAATCCTGCTTGTGCGAAAAAAAATGTGGCTTTTACATCAGCTTTTTATGCAAGGTGGGCGCACCGTCACTCCAACGGCGAAACGCTGTTGTAGTGAAACGCTCACACCTTGCACATGGAAATTAAACGTTAGTATAACCACCGTGGGCGTGATGTTGAAATATAGTAATACCGTAAACAAACAAACAAACAAATAAACAAACAAACAAAAATCGCGATCTTCGCGACAGAGCTGTTAAATTGATAGCACCCTCACTTTCCTGTGAACAATCTGTATCCCTTTAGACCTTGAAAGCGATATCATTTCCCTGAATTCAGCATATTAATTGTCCCACCGCCTTTGAAGGTATACGCAAAAGTAAACAAGATGGCCATGGTGGCACTCCATCACTTACCTGATTGTAGGGACTAGCGTTAAGAACATCGTGAAATTTGACAAGCTGAATGATATTAGAAGGATGTTGGAATGAAATTGTTATGTAAAGTTAAGTATTCTGCACATATTTGACATACACTCCTCAAAACTCCTAAGCGGCCACTTGCCTTTTTGGTCATATGTTGTAAACGCCACATGGTTTCAACTCGTTTTGCTTGAATAATGTAGCAAAATCAGTTATGAAGTCAACAAAAGAAAACTCAGTGAAATAATTCAACAAGAAATGTTTTAGAATTAAACGAAAGTAGGAGTACCCTCGATTTCAAAGTTAACATTGGTAGGTGGGGTATTTTTGACATTTCTTGTTAGGATATGTATTGTGTAGAACGTTTTGGTATTTCTTACCAATTTTAGAAGTTCTCGGGCGTTGTATCACTGATATTAGTACAAAAGATTAATATGTGTTGCGTTTTTCAAGTATCGATAAATTCAATTTTTTTTTAAAGTGTCAATTTTGTGACTTTTGAAATTGAGGGTACATGCATTTAATTCCGTCTTTAGGACTTACTGATGCATAATTATACTAGACAATTGGATAGGATGATGACTGAATGGCCATCCTTTCGAAAGACAAAGTTCACATTTCAAGATAAAAGTGGAAAATGTATGAAAAATGGAGAAAGGTAAGGTGGCCGATTAGAACTTTTGAGTAGTGTAGAAGTTAGTCCTAACAGTAAGCTCTTATCACAAGGCAACAATATATATTTTATTGGCTTAAAGGTTATCATATTTTTCGACTAGTCGTTGAAAATCTTTGAAAGCTTCATTAAAGTCAACTTTGCCTACGGGAGAAGGTTCTTGGTAGTAACGTGTGTTAGACATGTAAAATTATGAATTTGATGATCAAGAGGTGGAAAGTCATCGTTTAAAATAGGGGACACATTTTACAGTAATAACCGAAAGTTGAAAAAGGCCTTGGACTGAAAGTTTTATTTTTGGAAAATATTCTGAAAGTGCTGCCAAAATAAATAAATTCTGAAGATTTTAAAAATAGCCTGGTGTATTTGGCCAGCAAAATCATTTGCTGCGTATTTATCAATTAAAGGTTGACTTTAAAATGAAATACTCAGTGCATATGTCAATTAAAGTGTCATTTGAATTACTTATTAAATGGCTACTCATCTGTTCTTGAAACAAATTGCAATTTAAGTTTGGTACATAAGATAGATTTTAATTTGTTTTAGTCTCCCATTTTACATGAGTAATTCTTAATATATATGATTAACTTTAAGGCAATAGTATATATGTTAACTGTGAAGTCTCTAGCTCTAAATCACCAAAAAGACATGACCAACAACTACAATCAAAATAAAAATCGCAAGAAAAATTCCACGATTTCCCTGACCTTATTTAATGTTGTAAGCATCTAAATGGTACGCGAAGACATAAAAAGCTATTTATTTAACTTGTATGCATGTTTTATTAAAGGAAGGTAATCAATATTGATGATTTTGTTCATCTTGAACAAAATTAGAAGATGAACAAAATTAGCGATATTGGATAACCCCCTTTAATTTCATTTAAAACTCACTCCTCTCGCTAATTGCACGCTATTCTAAAACCATTCCAATATCATTCAGCTTGCCAATTTCAGGATGTGATGAACTGTATTGTTGCTTCGTCTCTTGTCATACTGAGCCGAGAATATTATTGGAGGATGTCTGATCTTTGTCCATATCACCTGGTTTCCGTTTTCAAATCAGATTCATTTTCAAAATATATATTGACTCATGACTAGTGCTTCCAGATTGTCCAGAACTTCGTCTTTTATACAAGGTTACCATGGTTTTTATTCAGCATGATAGGGGCTAGTTTAAAAAGACTTCTTGTGCACGGACATAATTTGTGTAAAGAATACATTCCCTAAACATTTTTAAATCGGAGATTTATACCGGTTTCCAGAAATCCAGTCTGTTTGACCCACTACATTTTTACCTTTATCTCCTGAGCAATGTGTTCAAACCAAATAATGTGTTTTCAAACACCGAAGAAACGGCCTTTTCAGTCACAATCTACAAACTTTGTTTTTATCTTATTTACTTTTCGACAAATTGAGCAGATGCTAATACAAAATTTGATGTAATTTTCACTTTTAGTAATTACCAGTTCGTATTTTCAGTGTTTATAACAAGATTTTCGGTTGAGTAAAGGAGTTGAAACGTACCATATACTATATAATAAATTTATAGTACTTACAATATTACTACTCTGATTTTTTTCTCGAACGATCATTTACCAGTTGTAGGGCTTACAACCAATCAAATTCTGTTATGATTATCACTCGGTCAAAACCCACGCGTAAATTCACACCACGTGCTAGATGCAATGGACATCGTCTGCTCGAAATGTGTCAATTAAGTTGTTTGTCATTGGTCAATGGTCGTCTGCACTCTGACAGGGAGCGTGGGAAGTCTACTGGTGGAATGAGTACTGTTGACTATGTGTTAACAAATAGAAATAATTTTGTAATTTTGAAATATTTGATTTCAATGAGCACTATGATCACGCTCCAATCCTATTTACAATAAATTCAAATTTGAGTATGAAGAAAAATTATTCAACAACAAATAAACCGACAAAAACATACGATAAACTGATATAGGATAGCAGTAAGAGCGATCTATTTTTAGAATAACTCATGAATAATCATAGAGTGCTGCTAGATTTAATCGATTGGTCAGAAGATATAAAAGATATAGCATATAGCGTATATAAATAGCATAGTTGCCGATTTCACGTGTTTCTTGAGGGAAAATGCATTTATAGTATTTGGGAAAACCCAATGCTTGAAAAACAAACATGTTGGTAATCAAAATTGTAAATAGTTTAATGAAAAATGTTTTGTTGCTAAACAGGCTTTTAAACTCTAGAGAGAGGAATAATATTAACAGACAAGCTTTTAGCTTGGCGTGTGCTCATTATAACAACGTAAAAAAATCTGCTAAGAAATAATTTAGACTAGCAGAGGGCTATCGAATCAGCAAACTTTCAAAATCGGACCCACGAGGTTGGATGAGCTGGCGATGTCCTCGAAAAGATGAAGTGTTAAGACAAAAAACTCACAAATTGGGCAAATATTTTACCAACTTTTATTGTCCAAATTTGAGCCCTTTTGATTGGCGAACTATTGCACTACCCCAGCCTCTCAATGATGTTCGATTTACAGTGCTGACAGCACTTTGATTATTTATGGTAACAATCAAGGAAAGTAAGCAAATATGTTTTAAAATAATTCTTTTTTTTGCATTTAAGTTGTCTCAATTTGACAATAATTAAAGGAAAGGAAAATCCAGGAAACACCCGATATTAAATGACAACAAAACATGAAATCCAGAATCCCACATTATAGAATTAATTTTCATGATAAAGTAATTCTTTGAATTGTTTTGGTCTGCAATAATTTGTCAATATACCATGCTGAATAATATGAAATAAGGCATAGCCTAGAAATCGGGCGAAAGAAAAATTAACTTTATCATGTGACATTTTGCCTAGCTAATATTTTGTCTTACAGAGCCGTAGAAATTAGCTTTTCAGAGCTCGCCATCTGTACTAGAACCAGTACCAGCACTAGAGCCTATTATGGGCGCCTGCTAAGTCACTATCCACCAAACCAAGTTGTGTCTGACAGTCTCTTTACCATGTCCCATAGTGTTCTTGGAAGGGAACATCCTACGACTTTATGGCTATCATAGAGCTTGCCATTTAACTTTGTTTAAATCAAAAGTAACTCTATTTTTAAAATCGCAAGGCATTACATGACACAGTCTCCATAGACAGATTGTACTGTATTCATAGGGTTACCAGTCAACTTGGCCCAATCAACTCGGCCCTAATATATTGTCTATAGTAACATAGATTATATTTCATAAATATGTACAGGTTTTGTACATAAGTAAAAGATGATGTGTAAAAAGCCATTTCCCTGTTAATTATCTTGTTTAAGCCTATTTACTTTACATTCATTGAGAAACAAGTTCTTACAACTCTGATTACATGGCATTTATGCCTTGTTACTTACATTGATAATAGTTTATTATTTACAAAGGATAGATTCTTAAAGACTAGTCCAGGTATTATTTGAGAATTATTCAAATGTCTTACCTTTTAAATGGTTTAATCATATTTTAAAGTTACGACTTTCATCTTATTCTCTCAGAATAGAGACAGGAAGATACGAAAACAACAGAATTGAGAGAAACCAGCGCTTTTGTGAACTGTGCAATAACCATGAGATCGAAGATGAATTTCACTTTCTTTTCGTTTGCAATGTATACTTTGTAGAACACTCAATCTGTACAAAGAATTTAAAACGAGGTTTAGTTTTGAAAGATACCTAGACAATTTATCAGGCAATTGCAGAATTTCTATGTCTAAATTGAGGCTATCTTCTCATAAATTACGAATTGAAACTGGTCGTTATAACCGCGAACTCACTGATTCATCACGTAGATACTGTCTGTTTTGTGACTCTCAAGATATAGAGGACGAATACCATTTTGCTCTGGTCTGTCCGATTTATGAATATTTAAGAAAAAAGTATATAGACAAGTTTTATTATAATAAGCCAAGTGTTTTCAAATTTGTTACATTAATGAGTACTGAAAAATATCCGTTTTAAGAAATCTCGGAAAATTCATTCGTGATTCATTTATGCTTCGTAAATCGTTATGCTAGCTTCTAACTCGATGGTTCAGAGTGAAATTGTTGTAACTCCCTATAAATATATAGGGGTTTGCGGTTGTTCCGCGCTGAGCCATCGAGCTGTCGAACTATTTCATAAAGTCTTGTTCTACCTCCTCGTACAGCATACTTATTTTCAGATATATAAGACGTTAATCTCACATGTTCTATCGTATTGCAATCTTGCCAGTAATGATGATGGTTGCTACAATAACAATTACAGTTGTGGTTGCTGTCGTAGTAATTGTTCTCATTCTCGCATATAAAAGAACACCACGATTTCACTCAAATTCAGAAAAGAGTAAGTGTCCGTCCATAAAATATAGATGTAGCTATGAATTTGTTCAGCTTACGGTATTGTTGCTGACCTTTCACATATTTAGATATTATACATGTTACTTGTAATTTGACCAGAAACTTTATGTAAGTTTGTGTCAATAAAGAATATGTCTATGTCTATGTCTTTGAAATAAGGAGAGTTTATATTAAAAAAATACTACTGTCGCGCAAATATGTTTAAGATGACACTTTAAGTTAACATAGAAAGATACTTTTAACCCTTGCAAAATTCAACAAAAGTAACATAGAAAATTACTTTCAACCCTTGCGAAATTCACCAAAAACTTTTGAACTGAGATCTCATTGGATTAACAACTTTCAAATGGTGAATTAGTATTTTTTCTAATACTGAACATTTCAATCGTTATTTAGATAAATTCAGCTTCTCTTCTACCCTTCTTGGTTAGCATATTATCTAAAACAAAACCCAACAACACTCATTAAACGTTGTTGTGGATCAAAGCCTCATACCTCCAGCTTTTCTAAGCTGTAGTTACGAGGTTTGTCGCCCACCGACGTTATACATACATGTCAGGTACAGATATACTATTTGATCAGAACTGTGTTATTTTATATGTAAATATTTACTAATAAGACTATTTCATATATTATTATGTTCATTCCATGAATGACTAAAAACTGTAAGGTTTACGTCAATAAAATATTATCTATTGTCTGATTAATCCCTCTCAATTGCACTTCTGTGCGACCTAAGATATGCATGTCAAAAAACAAAACATGACAAAATAGAAATCCCTTAACAACCTGATATTGCAATTATTATCCGGTTAATGATGGCAAATCTATGAATTATTTTGTAAGTGATGGCAGATCTATGCCACTATGAGAAAAGGACAATTATTTTGATAGTGGTTGCACTTCTGTGCAACCTAGAAGTGCAACCTAAGTATGTCAAGTAACTAAACATGAGTGTGTGTGTGTGTATTTCCTTTTTTCTATCGTCGCTACCGTAGCACATGCCCATATGAGCGACGCCCTCAGAAGACGGTTATGTGTTACGAGGGATAGTGCAAGGACACTTGACGAAACTACTGCTGAGATCCGCCACGGTTCTTTAACGTGCTCGGTGTAAAACATCGCCTCACGGGGCCTCGGTTAAACGTCTCATCCCAAAGACAATTAGTTTTGTTAATGTACCAGCCCGGAAATCGAACCCACGCGGTCTAACTCAAATTGTTTTGAAGTCCGGTGCTCTACCGACTGAGCTAATCGGGCTTAACATTACAAAATAGAAATCGCTTTACAACATGATTTTGTGTTAAGCTACAAGCACACAAACAAATCAGATTGAAGAGAAATAAGTATTTGCACATTTTTTCAAGCAAGAAATATATCAGGGAAAAGGAATAGCAGGGTTTAATTGCCCACAGCCCCTTGATTTAGAGCTGTATGACGGAACTTAAACCTCTTCCAAACAAATAGGATTAGAAAGTTGCCACAGAAGACAAAACACAATGGATTTTGATAAGATTTGACTTGGGGACAGGAGTATGAAATAAGAAAATAAATCTCCGGACAAGGGTCAACAAAATCTATACCATTTTATAAATTCATGATTTATTGTAAATATATTTCACATTTAAACATTTAACATTACTAACGTTACTAATGTAACGGTGTTCGAATACACTATTTTTTCTCGTTAGATGACTTTAAATTTTCATAGTGTTTCTGTTCGAGCGTTTCATGAAATTTCACACAATGGTAGGATAGTTAATGTAAAATAAAATCGTGTTTTTCTCTTTCCTCAGAATTTCATAGAAAAATAGATATTGTTCCTGGAAAGTGAAGTTCTCGCTAAAATGCAAGTACGAGGCGTTTTCTGGAGAAAAGCAATCGTGTCTCGTTTTAAAAATTGCATCTGAACCAAGTTCATTATTACTGTTACCAACATCTTCGAGGTGGTTTGGAAAGGAATACTCTAAGACTGGTAAATAACTGTCAATAAATACCCACTGTCACTCAGCGGCAATAACTCTATTGTGTTCGGTATAACCGGACGGTGTCCGATACAACCGATTCTATGGTGTGGGAGCCGTTTTAGTGTTTAAAAATTCCTTTCCAGTTTGTTCGTTCCGGTTTTTACTTTGTCCTTCAAGTCTTTTTCGGCCATTTGGTTTCAATCAATCCGTTAAGAATTCTTGTGATAGATATGAATTTGAAATGAGAAAATGTTACTATGGGTAGACTTTTATCAACCTATACCTTGATTTTAGCTTAAACTCTTACTGGAATGCAAATATTCCAGGAATATGATTTTTGACATCCTTATACCAAAGTGCATTCGGGAATATTCGGTGAAAACCGAAGTTCCGGATTTTAAACTAAACTGGTACCCGAGACGTAATAACGTTTGCTCATTGTAAGTTGCTCACATAAAAATTATCTCTGGATTTGAAGTGATTGTTTCGTTTTCTTGTTTTTTTAGAAAATGCGGAATCAAATGTGGAATTGATTTCTAAGTTTTACCCAATCAGATTGTATCTTGTCTTCGTCGCAGATGAGTTGACTGTTCTCCAAATAATGATTTTTTCGATTTTTTGCACCCAGTCGGAAGTAGTTGTTGAGTGCCAGTCAAAGGTTGACCAGTGCACAAAAAGCAAAATGGCCTCCGAAAAGTCTTATGGTAGAAAGAGTTGATTTCTATTATTGTTTGTTTTCCATCTATTTTTTATTGTTTCTCTATATATTTACCCGTAAGCTATAGGGGATCTTCGCCCGTATGAAAGTTTTAACCTGTACGGTTTATGAGGAGAAGGCTTTTAAAGTATTTTGCTATATTGACATGGTACAGTTAAAAACATAGTGAAATTGACAAGATGTTGATTTTGGAATGATTTTGGCGTGAAATTGAATGGGTGTGCGGAATGAGTTTTGAATGAAATTAAAGTAAGGTAATCCAGTATCGCTTATTTTGTTCAAGATGCACAAAATTAGCGATATTTAATACCTCCCTTTAATAAAATATGCAGATAAGTTCTGAAAATAGCTTCCTATTCTCTCAAAGTTAAATAACTTTTTTCCGTGAGATCGCGATTTTTTCTTGCTTTATTTATTGTGAATATAGTTGTTGATCTTATTATATCAAGTTTTTTTTTCTTTACTTGAGGGTAACATGATAATGAATCGAATGACTATTTCCATCGTGAGAGAGATGCAATTTTACAGCTGAGTGGACTGGGGCCGTGTCGGTAAAGTTTCCTGCCCAAATACACTACCCGCCTCCGGTGGGGCTCGAACTCGCAACCACCAGGTTACGAGTCAAGCGCGCTAACCACTCGGCCAACGGTGTTTTTATTGGTTTGAGTGAGTTTTGGAATGAATGATTTGAGCGCTTAGCAAGTGATTTTAAATGGTTTTGATCTATATTAGTGTCACTTTCCTAATGTTTTAAAATAATGTTTTAAAATAACTGTAACCATAGTTTTGCAAAGATTGTGAAGTGCTAAACCCAGGAAAACTTCCTGTAAAATATCATGGAAATCTAAAGATTAGTTTTGGATGTGATTTTTTGAGATGTGTTCACGGACATACGGACGGCCCCCGGACATCCATCAATCCTAATAAAAAAAACCTGAACATTTCTTGGGTAGTAGGAAAAGAAAATGACCAGCTAACCGATAAAACGGAAGGACAGACGGACACTCAACATGTTAATGTCCTTTATCGGCGTAATTAAAAAAAGAGGCGCGCATTGATGGGATGATAGCGTTGATTATCATTCAATGGCCGTACCTACATTTTTTCCAAGATAAAAAGCATCCCGTCATTGACAGACCTTGAAACAGATTGTAACTGACAGAATTCGACTAATATGACCTCGTGTCGGTACTCCCGCAGAGCATCTTTAGTACAAATAATCCTTCATCTTGAACAAAATTAGCAATATTGGATTACCTCCCTCTAATTTCACTCAAAACGCACCCGTCTTACTCATTCAATTTCATTTCGAAATAATTCCAATATCATTCAATTTGTCAATTCCACGATGTTTTTAATTGCAGCTCCATCTCAATATAATAATTCGAGAAGAAAAGTATTTTACTGTCAAAGGCGAGGATGTTCAGTCTGTTTTTATTTTGAAGCTCTAATTGTTATTTCATTGAAAGGTAGGTCAACAAAACATAGCTCACACTAATATGCCTGATGTCCTACATATTCACGGCACCAAAATAGAAAGGCAGTTTTGTGTGACATTTTTCTGTCTGTCCGAAATTTCTGTCTGTCTGTATTTTCAATACTTTGTAAGTGCAATTCCTCCATATTTGTTGGACTTTATCTGGAATTTCGATTGTTGCATAGGGTTTTGAAACAAGCTGGTATCAGAAAAGTCCTACATTGTAAATATCTTACGCAAATCTCGTTTTAAAAGTTGACATAATTTTATTTACACTATTTTTGTCAAGTGATTGAATGAAGAAAATTGCTTTATTTAAGAGCTTCTATGTATTAAGATCTCAAAATATTAAACAATTAAATGCCAACAACCAAACAATCAAACCCGAAAGCCCGACAAATAATCGGACGGACAGTTTGGTATTTTGGGTCATACGATAACGGAATAGACTCTAAAAGGTTTGCGTTACTTTTTGAGGCGTCATAAATTTATCTAGCAACATCTGTATAATCAAAATCAAAATTGTCGATTAAATACATAACGGAATTTTCCATCGTATTAGTAGGGTTGGGGCTAGTTTTAAAGCGTTTTTAGAAAATGTTTCGCAATTTCTGTTTGAATACAGACTCTTTCTTTTCACGCTTTTTTGGATGTTAACTTTTGCAGAGACCCGAAAACCATTAAACAATTTTTTTGGGTGTCTGCAAATGATAACATCCCAAAGAACGTAAAAAAACCCAAATACTATGAATCGTGAACAAAGCACTTTCTTTATGACTCGATGGTTGTGAATGAATTTTTTTTACTGCTGATTCGTCTGTAATTCGTCATTACGTAACGAGCTTCGTCACACAAGAAACACTTCGTGTAAATTGCTTTACAACACAGCACCTGCTTTAATTATTTCCTGATGCAAGGACAATTATTTTATTCTGAATTTAGAGACCTTTCACGAAAAAAAAGTTTCTTTTCTGAACGTGTTTTGTTGATTTTGTTTCATAAAATAGAGGCAGCTATTCGATTGAAGAATTTTTACTACTAAAACTACTACTACTTAGTTTGTCTTGAAATCTATTCTTTGTGGTTTTTCTATGTGCCTACATATTTGTCCTAATAGGTAATTTCAGGTGCGGAAAAAAAACAGCTAGTTTTTGACATACATTCCATCTTGCTCGAGCGACCCCTTTTATGAAGCGACCACTATAAAAAGTCCTTTCACCTTAAGCAAAATCTCCGAAAAAGTGTACGAAACATTGCTTATTATTGAATCTCATGATGTCGGAACCCATGAAAATCGTCTCGATCGTCTTTTGGTCGAGGTCCTATTACGATCAGCCACGCTAAAATGCGAAAAGTGATTTGTTCTAGAAGAGGTCAGTCCGAATAAGCAATTCAAAGCTGCATATAGATGAAGGCTCACTCGTCATCCTAGATTCATTAAAAAAGTCAAGTGCAGAAACTTTCGTCCCTATACAGCTTGCGCAAACCGCGCAGTCTTACTAGGATCGACACTATACGCATTTCTCATATGATTCCTTTTACGCATGATAGGTCACATATATGAGAAAAAATGTTCTTAAAGAGGTCAACTGGAATTCGCATGTCATAATTGTTTATAAATAAAGGTATAAACATCATTTTAGATTCTGAAAATCAGCAAGGTGCTAAAGTTTGCGCAGTCTGACTAGGATCGAAACTTTACGCATTGTCCAGATGGTCCCTTTTCGAGTGTCGGATCACATGTAAGGTCAAATAAGTAAGGTCTGGTAAGTTCATCAATGTCAGAACAACAAAAAAATCAGTGCGTTAAACCCCATTTGTGACAAATGCAGTACTGCTGTCATCAGTTTAGAAGTTAGGCTGTACTTACGAGGCGATATGTACTTACAAATGACAATTTCTTTTCAGATAGCGGCCCCCTTCGATGGTATTCTTGCCTTATAACAAGATCAATTACGAAATGCATATCAGCTTCTCTTTTTATATTGTTTGAGAAAATAACAACTTTATTGGTAAGCTGATGATCGGATTTGATGTGTTCAATTTATCTATCAAAACTCGTTATAACCATCGAATATTAAATTCCCACTACAAAACTTTTTTGCAGAGTGCAATGTCAATAAAATTTACTGTTAACTAGGATTACACACATACATGTATTTCATATCTTTGGCAAAAATGTTGTTTTGGCAACATTTGTGAATTTTATGTTCAAGGGGCCAATGACTTCCAAATTTTAAAAGCTAGCACAAGCCATGGGAAGGCCTAATTGGTTGGTGGTTCGGATGGAATCATGGACAGATGCACCAGTCGTCGCGATATAACTGCATTAATGTTTTAAGTGGCGTTAAACCCCGCACAACCAAACAAAAATTCAAAGAGAGAGATAACAACTTTGGAGGAGTATAGAAGCCGATCTTTTACAACATCCATACAATGGAGTTAAATATAACATACAACTGGCTGAATGTCTTGAAGAAACAACACTTAATACAGTTAAGAACATAATGAAACTGATTGTCATTCCAATCAAAACTATTCTAAATCGCTCACTCAGCACCCTATTTATTCAATCCAAACACTTACTCAAACTCATTCAAAAACGCTTTAAAATAACTCAAATGGAAAAGACCTACAACTGCATTCAAAATTTAAAATCGCTAGAAAAATTCTGTGCTTTCATGTGTTCTAATTATTAAGCGTATATTGGGTCCGTGATGACATACAAAGCTATTCATAGCATATTTTAATAAAGGGAAGTAATGAATATCGCCAATTATGTTCGAGATGAGCAATATAAGCAATATTTGATTACCTCTCTTTAATTTCATTCAAAACCCTCTCATTGCATCCATTCGCTTTCATTTCTAAATCATTCAAAAGGCATTCAGCTCGTCAATTAGGGTGTTTTAAACTATCAAAACATCGTGTCACTGACAAGGCGAATTGTTGTGGAACGATCTTAGACTGATATTGAATGAGTGTGTGGAGCGAGATTTGAAAGAACTGTAAGGGAGCTAATACATAGCGCTTATTTCGTCCTAATCCAAACATCTACGTATTTTTCTATTAAAAAATGCATTTAAGAACATCGGGAAATTGACAAGATGAACGCTTTTGGAGTGATTTCGGAATGAAATTGAATGAGTGTGTAGAGCGAGTTTTGAGTAAAATTTAGGGGAGGAAATCCAATATTGCTAATTTTGTTCAAGATGAACAAAATTAGCGATATTAATTACCTCCCTTTAATAAAATATACGTACTTTTCTGTTCGTACGTCTCAGTGGACCAATCAGACACTTGAAAGTCCACACCAGCTAATTAATCCGTAGAATACATAGATATATTTAAATTTCTTGTTGAATGTCATGAACATTTTTCAAATGTTTTCTAATGATTTCGGAGCGTGTTTGATCGATTTGAGTGAGTGTTTGGAATGAATGAATGGAGCGCTGAGTGAATGATTAAGAATGCTTTTGGTCGGAACAAGTGTCAATTTCACGATGTTTTTAACTGTATGTATATCTTTGCAGTCGCTTCCAAATGAAGTTGTTAAGCATTAAATACAATTATTGGGAATTTTCGAATGATTTCGGGGCGTTTCTGAATGTTTTGAGAGAGTGTTTGGAACGAATTTGTTCATTGAGCGATTTATAATGGTTTAGACAATGTGTTAAGCGTCCATTTCATGTGGTTTACAACTGTACCAGTCAGACTTTCATCACCTTAATGTTCTTTTTTGTGGCTTACTTTCAATGCGAAGTATTTATTATTGAATACTTGCATAATTTCCTTTTCGGGTGTTATGTTCGTGAATTTTACAGTTTAAGAACGACCGAAAGGAAAGGAGTTTGTTACATCACTGCTCTAATATGGTCTTGCGGTTATCGTGCGTTCATTTCTATAATCGTTTTTTATAAGACTGTAAAGCTATCATAAATGTCACAAGGCTATGATGTTGCTTTACTTTCTTATTTACTCCTTTTTGATAAGCATAATTATTCTATCCTTTCTTAAAAAATATTCTTGAAAACAAATGTCATGAAAGGTTATGTAATATTGTGAAGGATGGATTTTCATCACGTTTTCTGCAAATTATATAAAAAAAGCAACTATTTCATTTCAATATAATTGCAATCTAATAAAATAAAGAATTTTGATTGGTTTAAATCGCATCACGTGGGGAAATCCATTACACTTTATTTCTGTATAAAATGCAATAGGTCTATCGGGAAACCCCCGACCTTCGATCTGCATGTCCTGTGTTTTAGGAACTCGGAAACCCCTCGTTCCCCTTCCATATCGTAATATTGCTATTTAATATAATAGAATATTTTCGAAAGAATTTAAGATTAAAAGCATTCAGTTCAGATTCTGAGTCGATGTTTACAGCGAGTCGACGAAGATCACCAAGCAACCCTCTCAGCTAAGCCCGATCACGATAGTTTCGATTTAAAACGCAGAATAACTTGTCAAAATTATGTTTATATATCATAAGTACCTCTACGAATGTCAAATTGTCGTTTATTTGTGTACCATTTGTTTAACATTATGCCGTTTAACTTCGATGGCGAGAAAAAATACACGATCTAAAAATAGATTGTGTAATACACGCAGAAAGTAGACTCGAAACTTTAATGTTTAGCCGAGTATTTTAATAGTTTCTTAGACCAAGAGGATTGCAATTATAAGGGCAGAGTGTCTTTTTCACAGCGTTTATAGGGGTATAAAGTGCAATTGCCTTAGCACATGTCTTAAACATAACGCCCTACGGGCGTTATTGGCCATGTGCTAAGGCAATTGCACTTTATACCCCAATAAACGCAGTGAAAAAGACACTCATCCCTATAATACTGTTAGTGACATCGTGAAATTGACAGTCATTTTCCGATCAAAACCATTTCTATTTCGCCCACTAAGCATTCCAATAATTCATTCCGAAAACTCTCTCAAACCCTTCAAAAACGCTCTAATACCTTTAATAAAGTCTTAGATCAACATCTATATTCAAAATAGATAAAACTAGAAAAATGGTGATTTCACTGAAAATAATTAAAATTGCAAGCGTCTAATTGTTTTTTTTTTTTCAGAAATAAAAAGCTATATATAGAATTAACATGCAAGTTGTTATTACAGGGAGGTTATAAATATCGTTTATTTGTTCATCTTGAACAAAATAAGCGATATATGATTACTTCCTTTTATTTCACCCAAAACTCACTCATTGCACTTTCAATTTCATTCCAAAATAATTCCAATAATTATTCACCTCGTCGATTTCATGATGTTTCTCACAGTATGTGTAATGTGTTTTTATAAATATCCAATTAATGAAATCCTTCAATTATGCCACATACTTTCTTTTCAATTTTAAGTAACAAATAATATATTTGCGAGAGAGTGTTTAATGAGACCTTTGAAGATTTAATTTATTTAAATAAACCCCTAACTTAAGTACCAAGAGCACGATTTTGCCGTTTCAATAAAATCCGTTTCTATTCAAAATAATTATTTAATTTGTTATCTTTCCTTTTCTTTTCCTCGTGCATTCAATTGAAAAGTGCAACAAGGACGTACTGCTAGGACGTACGCATGACGTCATCATGAACGCAGGATATGCCATCGCCTGAAATCTAAATATTGTATAAACACATCCGAGATTCACGTGACCCTAAATTTTCAGGAAATCGTCAGTAATTCTGTATGTATGTGTCAAATTTGAATTTGGTTTGAATCAGAGGAGGTTGTAAAATGTCAGAAATTTGCTGGATGAGAAAAATCTTTTAAAACCCTGTCGATAAAAAAGTTAATGGCGACCAAGTAAAAATTTACTTGGTTGCCATTAACTTTTTTAGCAGCAGATTTTCGGGAGATCTACAATATCCAGCATATTCCTGGCGGTTTTCCGCCTTCTCTGCTTGAAACCATTTTCGAATCGGTCCATTATTTACATTCTTGAAAATGCAAATAATGATACTACTACTACTACTACTACTAATAATAATAATTATAATAATAATAATAATAATAGATAAATAAGTCACTTGATTACTTGTCACTTGTCTAATTTCCCTGTGTAATGTACACATCTTACCGTCTGATAATCCATGATGACAATTACCAAATTATTGTGAAAATCAACTCATTCAAAGATTTCTCATTAATTTGGTATACTGAACTATGCATTCTGCATTAGCAAAGTGAGACAATTAGATCTACCAAATTATTGTTAAATCATATTCAAACATTTCTCATTAATTTGGTATACCGGATTATTCATTATGAAAAAACCATGAGCTACATTCAGCTGAGTGAGACAATTACCAAATTATTGTGAGAATCAACCCATTACCGGATTACTCTTTAAATTGTTATAGCTACCTAGAATTACCAAATATGTTGTAAACATACAATAACAATCTACAAAAAATCGTTCATCTGGTAGTTTTGCATACTTAATTCAAAAAGAATTAATTTTTTTTAACCCAATAATTATCACAAATTATGATTAGGATGAATTTGGTAATAGTTTGGTTTAATTTGGTAATCATCGAATATTTGGTATTTTTTTTTAACCCAATAATTATCACAAATTATGATTAGGATGAATTTGGTAATAGTTTGGTTTAATTTGGTAATCATCGAATATTTGGTAATACCAAGATAGGTCCGGGTATCATCAATCTTGAAATGTCCCGTTGCTATCGGCCATTTATGCCAACTGAAGTTAATATTCATGATTTAAAGACATATAATGATGCCGTTTTCACCCTTCGTTTCTTCCTTACACTAAACAATCTCCCGATCAGTTTGTTCTTAATGAACTCAGCGATTTTTACCTGCGTTTCGTGACCCAAATTTACTTGTCCGCCATGCTCGTTTGTTTTCATTTTAGTAAGTCATGAGACACTGTCACGTGGAGGTGTGTTCATTTTGCAATTTATAGACGCGCTATTAATAGAAGGGATACCCCATGGACTTCGTCGCTTCGAAATTTTCGATATGTTATTTGATGAAATGAGTAGCAGTTAGTGCTAAAGCTCCGTTAGTATTCTTTAGCCTATAAAGATACACATATTTACGCATTTTACAACCGAATTTGTATTTTTTGTTAAAATTCTGAGCAAGAGCCGCTTTAAAAGAGGGTAACCCAAAGAACATTCTGGCCAAGTTTCGTCAATATCCACCCATTGGTTTAGGAGGAAAAGATGTTTAAGAAAAGCTTACGTACGCACACACGGACGGACGCACGGACGGACGCACGACGGACACACCGACAAGACAATAGCTCGCTGGCCTTCGCCCAGTGAAGCTAAAACCGGTTAACGTTAAATTGGTTATAGAAACAGGCCAAATAATTTAATTCTTTTAAGGAAACAATTTATTTTTCTTGTTTAACGAATATCAAATATGGCATTTGGGAGGGGGGAGTTTTAGTCTATTTTCATTTCCATTGGCTTTTAGACAGATTTTCCTAGAGAACAGACCAAATATCTTATCTCTATTTTATTGTCATTTAGCCAGATTTCCTCGAGAACGGATCGAATATAATCCTTCCAAGATATGGAAGAAACAGAAGGTATTGTCGTTTATCTTCATTAGGTTGGATATGTATCCCGCTGAGCGGTTGACAATGCTAATGGGCAGGACGTTACATGGAGTCTCTTGATCGCGAGGCCAACAAATTGTTTATGTCACAGTCAGCAGCATGTTATATCCGGATATTTTTCTTAATGCTGAAATACCAATGGAGTTCAGGAGTTTAATACGAATTTTCACATGCGCGAGAAATATCAATTTATAGTTGTACGAGGATGGATAAAAAGATACGTGGACTTTTACTATAACTTTTGAATTTTCCGACGGAAATAAATGATTTTTGTACACGTCTCAAACCATTTGATAATGACAAAATACTAGATTTACAAGAGTCTGCCATGACTATGATGTTAAAAATCCAACATCTGATATTTCTGGGTAAGTGCCACCGACGCAACCCATTTTGTAACGTTACTTCCTAGTGTTACAACCCGTAATTGTCCCCTCAATTTGGACCAAACCCTCCCAAACTTCGCCTGAATACTTGTTAATGTAATCTGTTAAGATGTTTAAAATAATTTTAGAATGGTCCATTCGATACTTTGAAATTCAAAGTCAGTAGACTAAGGAAATGCGTCAATTTTTGAATTCGAAATGACGGCACCGGCACAACCTTATGCAGCCGGGCAATTATAAAGTTCTACTGGACCTATGGAAAACCTAATCGAGAGGTTAAAATATTAAAAAATGTGCTAAAAGGTCTTCAAATATAAGCAGATACCTTCTCTTTTAATTGTTTAAAAGGTTTGTTTTAGAATGGATAGCGTTTCTGCAGGATGACATTCGGAGAGTGGAAAACGTCTACTCGACGTTTGGTCTTTAATTGTCACAGAACAACATCAGTTCAGTATTCTTAAGACACAATACGCATTTAAGTTCATCATTTTGAATCATATGGTTATGAAAATATAATTATCAAATGGATAGGCGATATAGAAATTGTGTTTGTTGTTGAATTGAGTATTTTGATAAGTGCTGACTGTCAAGTTATCAATACCATAGCGTCATATTGATGTCGTTACCATGCGCCGGTACCAAATGAGAATATGTTTTAGAATGGTTGCTTTAGGTGACCAACTATTTGGATTTCACCCAAATTTACATGACAAAAGGAAAAATGCTGCAATTTTATAACAGAGCAGTTTTCTTTTCAAAGTCTGTGAAATCAAATTTTTGTAAGGCAAGTCATCGTAATTTTTTTTATTGATCCTCGTATACATATAAAGGAAATAACATTAAAGAATTTATCCAAATTCTTTTCAAGTTGATTAATAATAATAACAATAAAAAAAACAAATTACACTGAATCTCCATTATAAGCTTCAATACGTTAAAAACTGCATAGCAAAAGTTTAGTGCTTAACTTTGAATATAATGGTTAACCTCGAGGTTGCTACTTAAGTATTGTTTCGCAATCAGGCTTTTGAGAGTACCTAATTCTGATAGTTGAATCAAAGAAACAGTTAAAAATACCACACACTTAGACACAAGCCTGTCTATAATACAACCACCTTTCTGTTACAGTTAACAACATCGTGAAATTGACAAGATGAATGATTTGGGATTGATATAGGAATGAAATTGAATGGGTGTGTTGAGCGAGTTTTGAGTGAATTTAATGGGAGGTAATCATATATCTTAAATTTTGTTCAGGATGAACAAAATTTGCGATATTGATTACCTCCCTTTAATAAAAAATGCATAAATGTTCTACAAATAGCTTTTTATTTTTTCAAGATCTAATCAGACGCTTACAATTCCTATTAATTCAGTGAAATTCAGATTTTTTTCTGAAGCTATTTTTATTTTGAACGAAGTTTTTGTTATATGTTTTTCAGTGAGTTTGGAGAGCGTTTTTGAATGGTTTGAGTTAGTGTTTGGAATGAATGAATGGAGCGCTGAGTGAGCGATTTAGAATGGTTTTGATTGAGTTAAATGTCAATTTCACGATGTAATTAACTGTACGCCTCTTCTTGGAATGCCTCTTATTTATAATTAATAACAACTGAATCTAATTAACCTTAGATTAGAGTTTTGTAAGCTTTCCAATTTTCTACAGCAAAAAGATATTCACCTAAAAGTACATGGCACAATGTAAAGATTTTATTATATCAATGTAGCGTTAAGGGCATTGAAAGTTCATTAGGTTAAAATGGCATGAAGTCTTGATTGGTTTTATCAAAATATTAGAACATTTCGACAAATAATTAATCTTCAAGAGGAACTTTAGGAACAAAGTCGTTATTAATCTTCTTTGAAGAAGTATTTAGAAATTGGTGATTTTCATCCTATAAGGTTCCTATATTTAAAAAAAATCAATCTTAACGAGACATCGCAAGTAAGTAAGTAAGTAAGTAAGTAAGTAAGTAAGTAAGTAAGTAAGTAAGTAAGTAAGTAAGTAAGTAAGTAAGTAAGTAAGTAAGTAAGTAAGTAAGTAAGTAAGTAAGTAAGTAAGTGAGTAAGTGAGTGAGTAAGTAAGTAAGTAAGTAAGTAAGTAAGTAAGTAAGTAAGTAAGTAAGTAGGTAGGTAGGTAGGTAGGTAGGTAAATAGGTAGGTAGGTAAGTAAGTAAGTAAGTAAGTAAGTAAGTAAGTAAGTAAGTAAGTAAGTGTTTAAATTAAATTATCACAAATAATGAACACCCGGTCCCAAGGGCCTATAAGTCAACTTGAATATCTAATATATACTTAATAAGTTTTTGACCTTGTAGTAAGTAGGTAAGCATTAATCGTTCGACATCGTACGACAGAGTCGTACGCTTAGGCCAGAGTAAAGCTTCGTATCATTCTCTTATTCTTAAATTCCTGTTATTGTAAGACAAATTATGTATTAATAGTTGAAGATGACAAATTAATGAATTATGAGAAATCCAAACTTATACTATTATACGGATGTGACTTGGTTTTATTTACCTTGTGACCAAGGAGAGTATTCCTGCTCCATCCGTATTCAATAGTTCCAGGAACTAGAAATTATTCCGTCCGTGTAGTTCTGAATCCCCACACCTACAACCTTAGTAAAGCTGTAGCTACGAGAATTCAGAAACACGCTGATTATATCGTTATAAGAAAGTGTCGAAGTTGATTATCAATAAGAGGCCATGTTTTGGAGATATTCGTCGATGTTTCAGATTAAGGAATCCTTAAACGAAACGAAAATAAAGGAAAACAGGATCTAACAAAGTTTAGACTGTAAATTTGCCAACACAATTTTTGGTAAACGAGTTACAACTTTTTACCACAATCTATTTTGCTAGAACAGAATCATTAAATCTTGGGTGTCTAAGAATAAGAAAATATTGATACTTGCTTAATTTACAAAAAGGTATTTCTCAAACTTCATAGCGTAATGATGAAATGAAGAATAATCATTAAATAGTATGTGTTGTTTTGCATTTACATGTAGATGTCAATTATTAAAATTGGGTGGAAAATTGATTTAAATGGGATATAAAGAGCCGATAAAGAGATTCAATGTTTAAAGTGTGAGCATGCTAAAGAGTAAAAGACTGATAGGCAATGACCCGTCGTCTGTTGATTGTGGAAACCACAGGATTAAAAATCAAAAGCATTAAATAACAACTTGTGCATCATATGTAGTGGTTAACAGGGAAGGACGGACGGACACTAAACATGTTAATGTCCATTTACCGACGTAATTAAAAATGAGGCGCGCAATGATGGGATTTGGCGAATTGCTGCTCCAAACAACCGGCAAGATCAAATTCAGATTAACGATTATTTGCATTACCCGTCGATTAAAAACAGAAAGATAGACAGATTTTTTTTAAAATCAGCTTGCCAGATAGTGTTGATAATCATTCGATGGCCGTACAGTTAACAACATCGTGAAATTGACAAGGCGAATGATTTTGGAATGATTAAGGAATGAAATTGAATGAATGTGTGGAGCGAGTTTTGAGTGAATTTAATAGGAAGTAATCATATATCTCAAATTCTGTTCAGGATGAACAAAATTTGTGATATTGATTACCTCCCTTTAATAAAAAATGCATCAAAGTTCTTACGGTAGCTTCTTATTTCTTCAAGAATCTATTAGACGCTCAAAATCTGAATTATGTCAGTGAAATCGCAATTTTTCTCTATCCAAATTTATTTTGAATAATGTTGTTGTTTCTATATTTTCAATGGGTTTGAGCGTTTATGAATGGTATGAGTGAGTGTTTTGAATGAATTATTAAAGCGCTGAGTGATCGATATAAAATGGTTTTGATTGAGATGAATGTCAATTTCACGATGTAACTAACTGTACTTACATTTTTCCAAGATAAAAAGCATCCTGTCACTGACAGACCTTGAAACAGACTGTTACTGACAGAATTCGACTACAATGACCTCGTACCGATACTCCTACAGAGAATCTTTAGTACAAATAATCCTTCAAACATACCAGAGCCGCGGCAATAGCGCAGTTGGTAGCGCGACAGACTTCTAATCCAGAGGTCTATATTCGCATGGGTTCGATCCCCGGCCGCGGCACTTATCCTTTCCGACATTTGTCTTCCACCAAAGGGTAGATAATCGTAAACCTATGTGGAATAGCAACTGGAGGCTAGGAAAGGGATGTGGTGGTAGTACTGGTGTGAGAAATACCAGGAATCCATCGTTAGGTGCTCCAGTCGTCGCGATATAACTGATAGATTGTTGAAAGCGACGTTAAACCCCAATTCAAATTCAAAATCAAACATACCAGATACAGTCAGTAACATCGTGAAGTTGACAAACATCTCAATCGAAATCGCTCTAAATCGCTCACTCAGCGCTCTATTCATTTATTCCAAACACTCACTCAAACCATTCAAAAACGCCCCGGAATCACTTAGATGATTACATCAATAACTTCATGAAAATTAGATTTGCTTGGAAAAAAATCCACGATTTTCCACTGATTAAAATTAATTTTGTAAGCGTATGATGGGTTCGTGAAGGCAAGGAAAGCTATTCATAGAACCTGGATGCATCTTTTATTAAAGGGAGGTAATAAATATCGTTAATTTTGTTCCTCTTGAACAAAATTAGCAATACTGGATTACCTCTCTCTAGTTTCACTCAAAACGCACTCCTCATTCAACTTATCAATCCCATGATATTTAAACGGTAGCTCCCTTTCAATATAGAAATTCTAGAAGAAAAGAATTTTACAAGCAAAGGCGACGATGGTCAGCCTTTTATATATCTTGAAGTTCAAAATGTCATTTCATTGAATGGTAGTTGAACAAAACATAGCTCACACTAATTAATGTATCACATATACATGTCACCAAAGGAAAAGGCACGTCTATAAAGCGCCCCCTTTTATGAAGCGAACACTATAAAAAGTCCTGTCAAAGTAAGCAAAATCTCCGAAAGTGGACATTCTCAAACGAGACATTGTTTATATTGAATCTCATGATGTCGGAACCCATGAAAATCGTCTTAATCGTCTTCTGGTGGAAGTTCCATTACGATCAACTACGCTATTAAAATGCGAAAAGGTCAATCCGAATAAGCAGTTCAAAGCTGCATATAGATGAAGGTTCACTCGTCATTCTAGATTCATAAAAAAAAACAGTCAAGTGCAGAAACTTTCGTCCCTATACAGCTTGCGCAAACCGCGCAGTCTTACTAGGATCGACACTATACGCATTTCTCATATGATTCCTCTTACGCATGATGGGTAACATATATGAGAAAAAATGTTCTTTAAGAGGTCAACTGGAATTCGCATTTCATAATTGTTTATAAATAAAGGTATAAACATCATTCTCGATTCCGAAATTCAGCAAAGTGCCAAACCAGATACATGTAGTTCATTTTCACATGTCGGGTAACATATGTAAGGGCTGCTAAGTTCATCAATGTCAGATAAACAAACACCTCAGCGCGTTCAACCCTATATGTGACAAGCGCAGTACTTCTGCCATCAGTTTAGTAGTCAGGCTGTACTTACGAGGTTAAGGTCGTCCTCAAACGATATGTACTTGCAGATAACAATTTTCTTTCAGATAGCGGTCCCATTCGATGGTGTTCTTGCCTTATAACAAGATCAATTACGATATGCATATCAGCTTCTCTTTTATATTGTTTGAGAAATCTTTATTGATATTCTGCTGATCGGATTATGATTTTAGTTCATAGAATGTTCAATTTATCTATCAAAACTCGTTTTAACCATCATTTATTAACTTCCCACTACAAGACTTTTTTTGCAGCGTTCGATGTCAATAAAATTTACTGTTAACTAGGATTACACGCATATTTCATATGTTTGTCAAAAATGTTGTTTTGGCAACATTTTTTAATTTATGACCAAGGGCTTCCAAATTTAAAAAGCTAACACAAGCCCTGGGAAGACCTAATTGGCTGGTGGTTCGGATGGAATCCTGGATAGATGAACCAGTCACCGCGATATAGCTGCAATAATGTTGAAAATGGCGTTAAACCCGAACAAACAAACAAAAATTCAAAGAGAGAGATAACAACTTTGGAGGAGTATAGAAGCTGATCTTTTACAACATCCATACAATGGAGTTAAATATAACATACAACTGGCTGAATGTCTTGAAGAAACAACACTTAATACAGTTAAGAACATAATGAAACTGATTGTCATTCCAATCAAAACTATTCTAAATCGCTCACTCAGCACCCTATTTATTCAATCCAAACACTTACTCAAACTCATTCAAAAACGCTTTAAAATAACTCAAATGGAAAAGACCTACAACTGCATTCAAAATTTAAAATCGCTAGAAAAATTCTGTGCTTTCATGTGTTCTAATTATTAAGCGTATATTGGGTCCGTGATGACATACAAAGCTATTCATAGCATATTTTATTAAAGGGAAGTAATGAATATCGCCAATTATGTTCGAGATGAGCAATATAAGCAATATTTGATTACCTCTCTTTAATTTCATTCAAAACCCTCTCATTGCATCCATTCGCTTTCATTTCTAAATCATTCAAAAGGCATTCAGCTCGTCAATTAGGGTGTTTTAAACTATCAAAACATCGTGTCACTGACAAGGCGAATTGTTGTGGAACGATCTTAGACTGATATTGAATGAGTGTGTGGAGCGAGATTTGAAAGAACTGTAAGGGAGCTAATACATAGCGCTTATTTCGTCCTAATCCAAACATCTACGTATTTTTCTATTAAAAAATGCATTTAAGAACATCGGGAAATTGACAAGATGAACGCTTTTGGAGTGATTTCGGAATGAAATTGAATGAGTGTGTAGAGCGAGTTTTGAGTAAAATTTAGGGGAGGAAATCCAATATTGCTAATTTTGTTCAAGATGAACAAAATTAGCGATATTAATTACCTCCCTTTAATAAAATATACGTACTTTTCTGTTCGTACGTCTCAGTGGACCAATCAGACACTTGAAAGTCCACACCAGCTAATTAATCCGTAGAATACATAGATATATTTAAATTTCTTGTTGAATGTCATGAACATTTTTCAAATGTTTTCTAATGATTTCGGAGCGTGTTTGATCGATTTGAGTGAGTGTTTGGAATGAATGAATGGAGCGCTGAGTGAATGATTAAGAATGCTTTTGGTCGGAACAAGTGTCAATTTCACGATGTTTTTAACTGTATGTATATCTTTGCAGTCGCTTCCAAATGAAGTTGTTAAGCATTAAATACAATTATTGGGAATTTTCGAATGATTTCGGGGCGTTTCTGAATGTTTTGAGAGAGTGTTTGGAACGAATTTGTTCATTGAGCGATTTATAATGGTTTAGACAATGTGTTGAGCGTCCATTTCATGTGGTTTACAACTGTACCAGTCAGACTTTCATCACCTTAATGTTCTTTTTTGTGGCTTACTTTCAATGCGAAGTATTTATTATTGAATACTTGCATAATTTCCTTTTCGGGTGTTATGTTCGTGAATTTTACAGTTTAAGAACGACCGAAAGGAAAGGAGTTTGTAACATCACTGCTCTAATATGGTCTTGCGGTTATCGTGCGTTCATTTCTATAATCGTTTTTTATAAGACTGTAAAGCTATCATAAATGTCACAAGGCTATGATGTTGCTTTACTTTCTTATTTACTCCTTTTTGATAAGCATAATTATTCTATCCTTTCTTAAAAAATATTCTTGAAAACAAATGTCATGAAAGGTTATGTAATATTGTGAAGGATGGATTTTCATCACGTTTTCTGCAAATTATATAAAAAAAAGCAACTATTTCATTTCAATATAATTGCAATCTAATAAAATAAAGAATTTTGATTGGTTTAAATCGCATCACGTGGGGAAATCCATTACACTTTATTTCTGTATAAAATGCAATAGGTCTATCGGGAAACCCCCGACCTTCGATCTGCATGTCCTGTGTTTTAGGAACTCGAAAACCCCTCGTTCCCCTTCCATATCGTAATATTGCTATTTAATATAATAGAATATTTTCGAAAGAATTTATGATTAAAAGCATTCAGTTCAGATTCTGAGTCGATGTTTACAGCGAGTCGACGAAGATCACCAAGCAACCCTCTCAGCTAAGCCCGATCACGATAGTTTCGATTTAAAACGCAGAATAACTTGTCAAAATTATGTTTATATATCATAAGTACCTCTACGAATGTCAAATTGTCGTTTATTTGTGTACCATTTGTTTAACATTATGCCGTTTAACTTCGATGGCGAGAAAAAATACACGATCTAAAAATAGATTGTGTAATACACGCAGAAAGTAGACTCGAAACTTTAATGTTTAGCCGAGTATTTTAATAGTTTCTTAGACCAAGAGGATTGCAATTATAAGGGCAGAGTGTCTTTTTCACAGCGTTTATAGGGGTATAAAGTGCAATTGCCTTAGCACATGTCTTAAACATAACGCCCTACGGGCGTTATTGGCCATGTGCTAACGGCAATTGCACTTTATACCCCAATAAACGCAGTGAAAAAGACACTCATCCCTATAATACTGTTAGTGACATCGTGAAATTGACAGTCATTTTCCGATCAAAACCATTTCTATTTCGCCCACTAAGCATTCCAATAATTCATTCCGAAAACTCTCTCAAACCCTTCAAAAACGCTCTAATACCTTTAATAAAGTCTTAGATCAACATCTATATTCAAAATAGATAAAACTAGAAAAATGGTGATTTCACTGAAAATAATTAAAATTGCAAGCGTCTAATTGTTTTGTTTTTTTTTTCAGAAATAAAAAGCTATATATAGAAATAACATGCAAGTTGTTATTACAGGGAGGTTATAAATATCGTTTATTTGTTCATCTTGAACAAAATAAGCGATATATGATTACTTCCTTTTATTTCACCCAAAACTCACTCATTGCACTTTCAATTTCATTCCAAAATAATTCCAATAATTATTCACCTCGTCGATTTCATGATGTTTCTCACAGTATGTGTAATGTGTTTTTATAAATATCCAATTAATGAAATCCTTCAATTATGCCACATACTTTCTTTTCAATTTTAAGTAACAAATAATATATTTGCGAGAGAGTGTTTAATGAGACCTTTGAAGATTTAATTTATTTAAATAAACCCCTAACTTAAGTACCAAGAGCACGATTTTGCCGTTTCAATAAAATCCGTTTCTATTCAAAATAATTATTTAATTTGTTATCTTTCCTTTTCTTTTCCTCGTGCATTCAATTGAAAAGTGCAACAAGGACGTACTGCTAGGACGTACGCATGACGTCATCATGAACGCAGGATATGCCATCGCCTGAAATCTAAATATTGTATAAACACATCCGAGATTCACGTGACCCTAAATTTTCAGGAAATCGTCAGTAATTCTGTATGTATGTGTCAAATTTGAATTTGGTTTGAATCAGAGGAGGTTGTAAAATGTCAAAAATTTGCTGGATGAGAAAAATCTTTTAAAACCCTGTTGATAGAAAAGTTAATGGCGACCAAGTAAAAATTTACTTGGTCGCCATTAACTTTTTTAGCAGCAGATTTTCGGGAGATCTACAATATCCAGCATATTCCTGGCGGTTTTCCGCCTTCTCTGCTTGAAACCATTTTCGAATCGGTCCATTATTTACATTCTTGAAAATGCAAATAATGATACTACTACTACTACTACTACTAATAATAATAATAATAATTATAATAATAATAATAATAATAGATAAATAAGTCACTTGATTACTTGTCACTTGTCTAATTTCCCTGTGTAATGTACACATCTTACCGTCTGATAATCAATGATGACAATTACCAAATTATTGTGAAAATCAACTCATTCAAAGATTTCTCATTAATTTGGTATACTGAACTATGCATTCTGCATTAGCAAAGTGAGACAATTAGATCTACCAAATTATTGTTAAATCATATTCAAACATTTCTCATTAATTTGGTATACCGGATTATTCATTATGAAAAAACCATGAGCTACATTCAGCTGAGTGAGACAATTACCAAATTATTGTGAGAATCAACCCATTACCGGATTACTCTTTAAATTGTTATAGCTACCTAGAATTACCAAATATGTTGTAAACATACAATAACAATCTACAAAAAATCGTTCATCTGGTAATTTTGCATACTTAATTCAAAAAGAATTAATTTTTTTTTTAACCCAATAATTATCACAAATTATGATTAGGATGAATTTGGTAATAGTTTGGTTTAATTTGGTAATCATCGAATATTTGGTAATACCAAGATAGGTCCGGGTATCATCAATCTTGAAATGTTCCGTTGCTATCGGCCATTTATGCCAACTGAAGTTAATATTCATGATTTAAAGACATATAATGATGCCGTTTTCACCCTTCGTTTCTTCCTTACACTAAACAATCTCCCGATCAGTTTGTTCTTAATGAACTCAGCGATTTTTACCTGCGTTTCGTGACCCAAATTTACTTGTCCGCCATGCTCGTTTGTTTTCATTTTAGTAAGTCATGTGACACTGTCACGTGGAGGTGTGTTCATTTTGCAATTTATAGACGCGCTATTAATAGAAGGGATACCCCATGGACTTCGTCGCTTCGAAATTTTCGATATGTTATTTGATGAAATGAGTAGCAGTTAGTGCTAAAGCTCCGTTAGTATTCTTTAGCCTATAAAGATACACATATTTACGCATTTTACAACCGAATTTGTATTTTTTGTTAAAATTCTGAGCAAGAGCCGCTTTAAAAGAGGGTAACCCAAAGAACATTCTGGCCAAGTTTCGTCAATATCCACCCATTGGTTTAGGAGGAAAAGATGTTTAAGAAAAGCTTACGTACGCACACACGGACGGACGCACGGACGGACGCACGACGGACACACCGACAAGACAATAGCTCGCTGGCCTTCGCCCAGTGAAGCTAAAACCGGTTAACGTTAAATTGGTTATAGAAACAGGCCAAATAATTTAATTCTTTTAAGGAAACAATTTATTTTTCTTGTTTAACGAATATCAAATATGGCATTTGGGAGGGGGGAGTTTTAGTCTATTTTCATTTCCATTGGCCTTTAGACAGATTTTCCTAGAGAACAGACCAAATATCCTATCTCTATTTTATTGTCATTTAGCCAGATTTCCTCGAGAACGGATCGAATATAATCCCTCCAAGATATGGAAGAAACAGAAGGTATTGTCGTTTATCTTCATTAGGTTGGATATGTATCCCGCTGAGCGGTTGACAATGCTAATGGGCAGGACGTTACATGGAGTCTCTTGATCGCGAGGCCAACAAATTGTTTATGTCACAGTCAGCAGCATGTTATATCCGGATATTTTTCTTAATGCTGAAATACCAATGGAGTTCAGGAGTTTAATACGAATTTTCACATGCGCGAGAAATATCAATTTATAGTTGTACGAGGATGGATAAAAAGATACGTGGACTTTTACTATAACTTTTGAATTTTCCGACGGAAATAAATGATTTTTGTACACGTCTCAAACCATTTGATAATGACAAAATACTAGATTTACAAGAGTCTGCCATGACTATGATGTTAAAAATCCAACATCTGATATTTCTGGGTAAGTGCCACCGACGCAACCCATTTTGTAACGTTACTTCCTAGTGTTACAACCCGTAATTGTCCCCTCAATTTGGACCAAACCCTCCCAAACTTCGCCTGAATACTTGTTAATGTAATCTGTTAAGATGTTTAAAATAATTTTAGAATAGTCCATTCGATACTTTGAAATTCAAAGTCAGTAGACTAAGGAAATGCGTCAATTTTTGAATTCGAAATGACGGCACCGGCACAACCTTATGCAGCCGGGCAATTATAAAGTTCTACTGGACCTATGGAAAACCTAATCGAGAGGTTAAAATATTAAAAAATGTGCTAAAAGGTCTTCAAATATAAGCAGATACCTTCTCTTTTAATTGTTTAAAAGGTTTGTTTTAGAATGGATAGCGTTTCTGCAGGATGACATTCGGAGAGTGGAAAACGTCTACTCGACGTTTGGTCTTTAATTGTCACAGAACAACATCAGTTCAGTATTCTTAAGACACAATACGCATTTAAGTTCATCATTTTGAATCATATGGTTATGAAAATATAATTATCAAATGGATAGGCGATATAGAAATTGTGTTTGTTGTTGAATTGAGTATTTTGATAAGTGCTGACTGTCAAGTTATCAATACCATAGCGTCATATTGATGTCGTTACCATGCGCCGGTACCAAATGAGAATATGTTTTAGAATGGTTGCTTTAGGTGACCAACTATTTGGATTTCACCCAAATTTACATGACAAAAGGAAAAATGCTGCAATTTTATAACAGAGCAGTTTTCTTTTCAAAGTCTGTGAAATCAAATTTTTGTAAGGCAAGTCATCGTAATTTTTTTTATTGATCCTCGTATACATATAAAGGAAATAACATTAAAGAATTTATCCAAATTCTTTTCAAGTTGATTAATAATAATAACAATAAAAAAAACAAATTACACTGAATCTCCATTATAAGCTTCAATACGTTAAAAACTGCATAGCAAAAGTTTAGTGCTTAACTTTGAATATAATGGTTAACCTCGAGGTTGCTACTTAAGTATTGTTTCGCAATCAGGCTTTTGAGAGTACCTAATTCTGATAGTTGAATCAAAGAAACAGTTAAAAATACCACACACTTAGACACAAGCCTGTCTATAATACAACCACCTTTCTGTTACAGTTAACAACGTCGTGAAATTGACAAGATGAATGATTTGGGATTGATATAGGAATGAAATTGAATGGGTGTGTTGAGCGAGTTTTGAGTGAATTTAATGGGAGGTAATCATATATCTTAAATTTTGTTCAGGATGAACAAAATTTGCGATATTGATTACCTCCCTTTAATAAAAAATGCATAAATGTTCTACAAATAGCTTTTTATTTTTTCAAGATCTAATCAGACGCTTACAATTTCTATTAATTCAGTGAAATCCAGATTTTTTTCTGAAGCTATTTTTATTTTGAACGAAGTTTTTGTTATATGTTTTTCAGTGAGTTTGGAGAGCGTTTTTGAATGGTTTGAGTTAGTGTTTGGAATGAATGAATGGAGCGCTGAGTGAGCGATTTAGAATGGTTTTGATTGAGTTAAATGTCAATTTCACGATGTAATTAACTGTACGCCTCTTCTTGGAATGCCTCTTATTTATAATTAATAACAACTGAATCTAATTAACCTTAGATTAGAGTTTTGTAAGCTTTCCAATTTTCTACAGCAAAAAGATATTCACCTAAAAGTACATGGCACAATGTAAAGATTTTATTATATCAATGTAGCGTTAAGGGCATTGAAAGTTCATTAGGTTAAAATGGCATGAAGTCTTGATTGGTTTTATCAAAATATTAGAACATTTCGACAAATAATTAATCTTCAAGAGGAACTTTAGGAACAAAGTCGTTATTAATCTTCTTTGAAGAAGTATTTAGAAATTGGTGATTTTCATCCTATAAGGTTCCTATATTTAAAAAAAATCAATCTTAACGAGACATCGCAAGTAAGTAAGTAAGTAAGTAAGTAAGTAAGTAAGTAAGTAAGTAAGTAAGTAAGTAAGTAAGTAAGTAAGTAAGTAAGTAAGTGAGTAAGTAAGTAAGTAAGTAAGTAAGTAAGTAAGTAAGTAAGTAAGTAAGTAAGTAAGTAAGTAAGTAAGTAAGTGAGTAAGTGAGTGAGTAAGTAAGTAAGTAAGTAAGTAAGTAAGTAAGTAAGTAAGTAAGTAAGTAGGTAGGTAGGTAGGTAGGTAGGTAGGTAGGTAAATAGGTAGGTAGGTAAGTAAGTAAGTAAGTAAGTAAGTAAGTAAGTAAGTGTTTAAATTAAATTATCACAAATAATGAACACCCGGTCCCAAGGGCCTATAAGTCAACTTGAATATCTAATATATACTTAATAAGTTTTTGACCTTGTAGTAAGTAGGTAAGCATTAATCGTTCGACATCGTACGACAGAGTCGTACGCTTAGGCCAGAGTAAAGCTTCGTATCATTCTCTTATTCTTAAATTCCTGTTATTGTAAGACAAATTATGTATTAATAGTTGAAGATGACAAATTAATGAATTATGAGAAATCCAAACTTATACTATTATACGGATGTGACTTGGTTTTATTTACCTTGTGACCAAGGAGAGTATTCCTGCTCCATCCGTATTCAATAGTTCCAGGAACTAGAAATTATTCCGTCCGTGTAGTTCTGAATCCCCACACCTACAACCTTAGTAAAGCTGTAGCTACGAGAATTCAGAAACACGCTGATTATATCGTTATAAGAAAGTGTCGAAGTTGATTATTAATAAGAGGCCATGTTTTGGAGATATTCGTCGATGTTTCAGATTAAGGAATCCTTAAACGAAACGAAAATAAAGGAAAACAGGATCTAACAAAGTTTAGACTGTAAATTTGCCAACACAATTTTTGGTAAACGAGTTACAACTTTTTACCACAATCTATTTTGCTAGAACAGAATCATTAAATCTTGGGTGTCTAAGAATAAGAAAATATTGATACTTGCTTAATTTACAAAAAGGTATTTCTCAAACTTCATAGCGTAATGATGAAATGAAGAATAATCATTAAATAGTATGTGTTGTTTTGCATTTACATGTAGATGTCAATTATTAAAATTGGGTGGAAAATTGATTTAAATGGGATATAAAGAGCCGATAAAGAGATTCAATGTTTAAAGTGTGAGCATGCTAAAGAGTAAAAGACTGATAGGCAATGACCCTTCGTCTGTTGATTGTGGAAACCACAGGATTAAAAATCAAAAGCATTAAATAACAACTTGTGCATCATATGTAGTGGTTAACAGGGAAGGACGGACGGACACTAAACATGTTAATGTCCATTTACCGACGTAATTAAAAATGAGGCGCGCAATGATGGGATTTGGCGAATTGCTGCTCCTAACAACCGGCAAGATCAAATTCAGATTAACGATAATTTGCATTACCCGTCGATTAAAAACAGAAAGATAGACAGATTTTTTTTAAAATCAGCTTGCCAGATAGTGTTGATAATCATTCGATGGCCGTACAGTTAACAACATCGTGAAATTGACAAGGCGAATGATTTTGGAATGATTAAGGAATGAAATTGAATGAATGTGTGGAGCGAGTTTTGAGTGAATTTAATAGGAAGTAATTATATATCTCAAATTTTGTTCAGGATGAACAAAATTTGTGATATTGATTACCTCCCTTTAATAAAAAATGCATCAAAGTTCTTACGGTAGCTTCTTATTTCTTCAAGAATCTATTAGACGCTCAAAATCTGAATTATGTCAGTGAAATCGCGATTTTTCTCTATCCAAATTTATTTTGAATAATGTTGTTGTTTCTATATTTTCAATGGGTTTGAGCGTTTATGAATGGTATGAGTGAGTGTTTTGAATGAATTATTAAAGCGCTGAGTGATCGATATAAAATGGTTTTGATTGAGATGAATGTCAATTTCACGATGTAACTAACTGTACTTACATTTTTCCAAGATAAAAAGCATCCTGTCACTGACAGACCTTGAAACAGACTGTTACTGACAGAATTCGACTAAAATGACCTCGTACCGATACTCCTACAGAGAATCTTTAGTACAAATAATCCTTCAAACATACCAGAGCCGCGGCAATAGCGCAGTTGGTAGCGCGACAGACTTCTAATCCAGAGGTCTATATTCGCATGGGTTCGATCCCCGGCCGCGGCACTTATCCTTTCCGACATTTGTCTTCCACCAAAGGGTAGATAATCGTAAACCTATGTGGAATAGCAACTGGAGGCTAGGAAAGGGATGTGGTGGTAGTACTGGTGTGAGAAATACCAGGAATCCATCGTTAGGTGCTCCAGTCGTCGCGATATAACTGATAGATTGTTGAAAGCGACGTTAAACCCCAATTCAAATTCAAAATCAAACATACCAGATACAGTCAGTAACATCGTGAAGTTGACAAACATCTCAATCGAAATCGCTCTAAATCGCTCACTCAGCGCTCTATTCATTTATTCCAAACACTCACTCAAACCATTCAAAAACGCCCCGGAATCACTTAGATGATTACATCAATAACTTCATGAAAATTAGATTTGCTTGGAAAAAAATCCACGATTTTCCACTGATTAAAATTAATTTTGTAAGCGTATGATGGGTTCGTGAAGGCAAGGAAAGCTATTCATAGAACCTGGATGCATCTTTTATTAAAGGGAGGTAATAAATATCGTTAATTTTGTTCCTCTTGAACAAAATTAGCAATACTGGATTACCTCTCTCTAGTTTCACTCAAAACGCACTCCTCATTCAACTTATCAATCCCATGATATTTAAACGGTAGCTCCCTTTCAATATAGAAATTCTAGAAGAAAAGAATTTTACAAGCAAAGGCGACGATGGTCAGCCTTTTATATATCTTGAAGTTCAAAATGTCATTTCATTGAATGGTAGTTGAACAAAACATAGCTCACACTAATTAATGTATCACATATACATGTCACCAAAGGAAAAGGCACGTCTATAAAGCGCCCCCTTTTATGAAGCGAACACTATAAAAAGTCCTGTCAAAGTAAGCAAAATCTCCGAAAGTGGACATTCTCAAACGAGACATTGTTTATATTGAATCTCATGATGTCGGAACCCATGAAAATCGTCTTAATCGTCTTCTGGTGGAAGTTCCATTACGATCAACTACGCTATTAAAATGCGAAAAGGTCAATCCGAATAAGCAGTTCAAAGCTGCATATAGATGAAGGTTCACTCGTCATTCTAGATTCATAAAAAAAACAGTCAAGTGCAGAAACTTTCGTCCCTATACAGCTTGCGCAAACCGCGCAGTCTTACTAGGATCGACACTATACGCATTTCTCATATGATTCCTCTTACGCATGATGGGTAACATATATGAGAAAAAATGTTCTTTAAGAGGTCAACTGGAATTCGCATTTCATAATTGTTTATAAATAAAGGTATAAACATCATTCTCGATTCCGAAATTCAGCAAAGTGCCAAACCAGATACATGTAGTTCATTTTCACATGTCGGGTAACATATGTAAGGGCTGCTAAGTTCATCAATGTCAGATAAACAAACACCTCAGCGCGTTCAACCCTATATGTGACAAGCGCAGTACTTCTGCCATCAGTTTAGTAGTCAGGCTGTACTTACGAGGTTAAGGTCGTCCTCAAACGATATGTACTTGCAGATAACAATTTTCTTTCAGATAGCGGTCCCATTCGATGGTGTTCTTGCCTTATAACAAGATCAATTACGATATGCATATCAGCTTCTCTTTTATATTGTTTGAGAAATCTTTATTGATATTCTGCTGATCGGATTATGATTTTAATTCATAGAATGTTCAATTTATCTATCAAAACTCGTTTTAACCATCATTTATTAACTTCCCACTACAAGACTTTTTTTGCAGCGTTCGATGTCAATAAAATTTACTGTTAACTAGGATTACACGCATATTTCATATGTTTGTCAAAAATGTTGTTTTGGCAACATTTTTTAATTTATGACCAAGGGGCTTCCAAATTTAAAAAGCTAACACAAGCCCTGGGAAGACCTAATTGGCTGGTGGTTCGGATGGAATCCTGGATAGATGAACCAGTCACCGCGATATAGCTGCAATAATGTTGAAAATGGCGTTAAACCCGAACAAACAAACAAAAATTCCAAGAGAGAGTTTACAACTTTGGAGGAGTATAGAAGCCGATCTTTTACAACATCCATACAATGGAGTTCGTTATAACATACAACTGGCTGAATGTCTTGAAGAAACAACAGTTAATACAGTTAAGAACATAATGAAACTGACTGTCATTCCAATCAAAACTATTCTAAATCGCTCACTCAGCACCCTATTTATTCAATCCAAACACTTACTCAAACTCATTCAAAAACGCTTTAAAATAACTCAAATGGAAAAGACCTACAACTGCATTCAAAATTTAAAATCGCTAGAAAAATTCTGTGCTTTCATGTGTTCTAATTATTAAGCGTATATTGGGTCCGTGATGACATACAAAGCTATTCATAGCATATTTTATTAAAGGGAAGTAATGAATATCGCCAATTATGTTCGAGATGAGCAATATAAGCTATATTTGATTACCTCTCTTTAATTTCATTCAAAACCCTCTCATTGCATCCATTCGCTTTCATTTCTAAATCATTCAAAAGGCATTCAGCTCGTCAATTAGGGTGTTTTAAACTATCAAAACATCGTGTCACTGACAAGGCGAATTGTTGTGGAACGATCTTAGACTGATATTGAATGAGTGTGTGGAGCGAGATTTGAAAGAACTGTAAGGGAGCTAATACATAGCGCTTATTTCGTCCTAATCCAAACATCTACGTATTTTTCTATTAAAAAATGCATTTAAGAACATCGGGAAATTGACAAGATGAACGCTTTTGGAGTGATTTCGGAATGAAATTGAATGAGTGTGTAGAGCGAGTTTTGAGTAAAATTTAGGGGAGGAAATCCAATATTGCTAATTTTGTTCAAGATGAACAAAATTAGCGATATTAATTACCTCCCTTTAATAAAATATACGTACTTTTCTGTTCGTACGTCTCAGTGGACCAATCAGACACTTGAAAGTCCACACCAGCTAATTAATCCGTAGAATACATAGATATATTTAAATTTCTTGTTGAATGTCATGAACATTTTTCAAATGTTTTCTAATGATTTCGGAGCGTGTTTGATCGATTTGAGTGAGTGTTTGGAATGAATGAATGGAGCGCTGAGTGAATGATTAAGAATGCTTTTGGTCGGAACAAGTGTCAATTTCACGATGTTTTTAACTGTATGTATATCTTTGCAGTCGCTTCCAAATGAAGTTGTTAAGCATTAAATACAATTATTGGGAATTTTCGAATGATTTCGGGGCGTTTCTGAATGTTTTGAGAGAGTGTTTGGAACGAATTTGTTCATTGAGCGATTTATAATGGTTTAGACAATGTGTTGAGCGTCCATTTCATGTGGTTTACAACTGTACCAGTCAGACTTTCATCACCTTAATGTTCTTTTTTGTGGCTTACTTTCAATGCGAAGTATTTATTATTGAATACTTGCATAATTTCCTTTTCGGGTGTTATGTTCGTGAATTTTACAGTTTAAGAACGACCGAAAGGAAAGGAGTTTGTTACATCACTGCTCTAATATGGTCTTGCGGTTATCGTGCGTTCATTTCTATAATCGTTTTTTATAAGACTGTAAAGCTATCATAAATGTCACAAGGCTATGATGTTGCTTTACTTTCTTATTTACTCCTTTTTGATAAGCATAATTATTCTATCCTTTCTTAAAAAATATTCTTGAAAACAAATGTCATGAAAGGTTATGTAATATTGTGAAGGATGGATTTTCATCACGTTTTCTGCAAATTATATAAAAAAAAGCAACTATTTCATTTCAATATAATTGCAATCTAATAAAATAAAGAATTTTGATTGGTTTAAATCGCATCACGTGGGGAAATCCATTACACTTTATTTCTGTATAAAATGCAATAGGTCTATCGGGAAACCCCCGACCTTCGATCTGCATGTCCTGTGTTTTAGGAACTCGAAAACCCCTCGTTCCCCTTCCATATCGTAATATTGCTATTTAATATAATAGAATATTTTCGAAAGAATTTATGATTAAAAGCATTCAGTTCAGATTCTGAGTCGATGTTTACAGCGAGTCGACGAAGATCACCAAGCAACCCTCTCAGCTAAGCCCGATCACGATAGTTTCGATTTAAAACGCAGAATAACTTGTCAAAATTATGTTTATATATCATAAGTACCTCTACGAATGTCAAATTGTCGTTTATTTGTGTACCATTTGTTTAACATTATGCCGTTTAACTTCGATGGCGAGAAAAAATACACGATCTAAAAATAGATTGTGTAATACACGCAGAAAGTAGACTCGAAACTTTAATGTTTAGCCGAGTATTTTAATAGTTTCTTAGACCAAGAGGATTGCAATTATAAGGGCAGAGTGTCTTTTTCACAGCGTTTATAGGGGTATAAAGTGCAATTGCCTTAGCACATGTCTTAAACATAACGCCCTACGGGCGTTATTGGCCATGTGCTAAGGCAATTGCACTTTATACCCCAATAAACGCAGTGAAAAAGACACTCATCCCTATAATACTGTTAGTGACATCGTGAAATTGACAGTCATTTTCCGATCAAAACCATTTCTATTTCGCCCACTAAGCATTCCAATAATTCATTCCGAAAACTCTCTCAAACCCTTCAAAAACGCTCTAATACCTTTAATAAAGTCTTAGATCAACATCTATATTCAAAATAGATAAAACTAGAAAAATGGTGATTTCACTGAAAATAATTAAAATTGCAAGCGTCTAATTGTTTTTTTTTTTTCAGAAATAAAAAGCTATATATAGAATTAACATGCAAGTTGTTATTACAGGGAGGTTATAAATATCGTTTATTTGTTCATCTTGAACAAAATAAGCGATATATGATTACTTCCTTTTATTTCACCCAAAACTCACTCATTGCACTTTCAATTTCATTCCAAAATAATTCCAATAATTATTCACCTCGTCGATTTCATGATGTTTCTCACAGTATGTGTAATGTGTTTTTATAAATATCCAATTAATGAAATCCTTCAATTATGCCACATACTTTCTTTTCAATTTTAAGTAACAAATAATATATTTGCGAGAGAGTGTTTAATGAGACCTTTGAAGATTTAATTTATTTAAATAAACCCCTAACTTAAGTACCAAGAGCACGATTTTGCCGTTTCAATAAAATCCGTTTCTATTCAAAATAATTATTTAATTTGTTATCTTTCCTTTTCTTTTCCTCGTGCATTCAATTGAAAAGTGCAACAAGGACGTACTGCTAGGACGTACGCATGACGTCATCATGAACGCAGGATATGCCATCGCCTGAAATCTAAATATTGTATAAACACATCCGAGATTCACGTGACCCTAAATTTTCAGGAAATCGTCAGTAATTCTGTATGTATGTGTCAAATTTGAATTTGGTTTGAATCAGAGGAGGTTGTAAAATGTCAGAAATTTGCTGGATGAGAAAAATCTTTTAAAACCCTGTCGATAAAAAAGTTAATGGCGACCAAGTAAAAATTTACTTGGTCGCCATTAACTTTTTTAGCAGCAGATTTTCGGGAGATCTACAATATCCAGCATATTCCTGGCGGTTTTCCGCCTTCTCTGCTTGAAACCATTTTCGAATCGGTCCATTATTTACATTCTTGAAAATGCAAATAATGATACTACTACTACTACTAATAATAATAATAATAATAATTATAATAATAATAATAATAATAGATAAATAAGTCACTTGATTCCACGCAATCTTTAAAATTCTTTAAAATTTTGGTGCGAGGTAAAGCATCTCTCAATTGAAGACCAATATCTTTTGGCATGACGTAAAGTAAAGTAATTTGTTTCGTTCAAATAAGCGAGTTCTTAGGCTAGATCTGATTTAAAGACGCGCAGATCTTTTATAATTCTCTTTGATCACCCACCCAGTTTATCACGGAGAAAATCTCTCAATGCTTCTGCAATCTTTCATTTTATGTTGCTATTGATTTTGGATCAGTTGCATTATGAATTAGTTCAGATCCAGAAAACGACGAAAATTTATCAATTTATTTTGATAGAAACACTGCTGTTGTACATTGTAGTTGTTGCCTGGTTAAAGCATGTATACAATCTATTTTTCGATTACATATGTTTGTAATTCTAAAACGCTGACAAAATAAGCCATATTTCCTACCCCCCTTTAATAAAATACATCGTTACATCGTGAAATTGACATTCGCCTCATTAAATACCGTTCTAATTCACTCTCTCAGCGCTCCATTCATTCACTTCAAACACTCACTCAAACCATTCAAAAACGCTCAAAACCAGATACAAATATAGAATCAACAAATAAAATTTGATGGAAGAAAATCGCGATTACAGTAACATTGTAAGCGCCTTATAGGTTTTTGAAGAAATAGGAAGCTTTCTATAGAACTTGTATGCATATTTTATTAAAGGGAGCTAATCAATATCGCTAATTTTGTTCATTCTGACCATTTGCGATGTTGGATTACCTCCCATTAAATTCACTCAAAACTCGGTCCACACATTAATTCAATTTCATTCCTATGAAAGTTGAATGTTCCGTTGATTTTATAATGATTTTGGATTGTATTTGAATGGTAAGGGCGTGTATTTTGAACGAATGTGAATAGATGGAGCCTCGATTCAGAATGGTTTTAATCGAGATAGATGCCAATTTTGCGACGATACTATTTGTAACACGGGCGGTAATCACAATATATACATGTATATGACATCTCAGAAAACATTTACAAGAACATTAAATAATTCTCTTATTATCCTCGAATTTGAGAAAAAAATCTAGTCTAAGGTAACAGTTACAAGGCACTGTTTTGTTTCGTTTGGGGAAAATTTATCATGTGGTAGGATTAGGTAATGGAAATAAACTACTAGAATAATTCTTTTGAAGCTTGTATAATATAAAACCACAAAATACATCTAAGAAGATTCATAAAGATATTAGCGAGCACGTGTTTACTGTGTTTATTGCTCAATTACTTTCCACACATGTAAAAAGGGTATTTAATATGAAATTTCTTGAATTCACTTGCAGAGTAAAATTTTAATTGTTTTTGCGCCTCTACGCACATTATCCTTTTTTGAACCCCCCTTAAGGTTTTCCCATTTCAATGTTCGCAAACAATGCCTTATTCGATTAGACATGAGATTACCCAGGGAAAACTTTGTATTACAATGTATATTGTAACCAACTTAGCTCTTCTAAAGTTGAAATAAAATTAACGTCAAACATTAGGTGCACGAGGCCAAATATCCTGGCGAACCCAGTTATGGGAAGCGTCTGGGCTTCCGTTTTGATATTGATATGATATCTTATGGCTTTTAAAACTTTTTGTTTGTTTGAATGGGGCGTAACGCCGCTATCATCCCTCCTTTTCAGTTATATCGCCGCGACTGGAGCACCTAACAACAGACTCCTGTTACATGTAACGTCACACCAGTACTGCTTTTCCATCCTTTCCTAGCCTCTAGCTGCTATCCCGCATAGGTCAACGATTATCAAGCCATTGGTGGATGACAAATACAGTTAACAACATCGCGAAATTGACAAGGCGAATGATTTTGGAATGATTAAGGAATGAAATTGAATGAATGTGTGGAGCGAGTTTTGAGTGAATTTAATTGGAAGAAATCATATATCTCAAATTTTGTTCAGGAAGAACAAAATTTGTGATATTGATTACCTCCCTTTAATAAAAAATGCATAAAAGTTCTTAAGATAGCTTCTTATTTCTTCAAGAATCTATTAGACGCTCAAAATCTGAATTATGTCAGTGAAATCGCGATTTTTCTCTATCCAAATTTATATTGAATGACGTTGTTGTTTCTATATTTTTTTAATGGGTTTGAGCGTTTATGAATGGTATGAGTGAGTGTTTTGAATGAATGATTAGAGCGCTGAGTGATCGATTTAAACTGGTTGATTGAGATGAATGTCAATTTCACGATGTAACTAACTGTAGCCGGAAAGGATGAGTGCGACCGCCGGAAATCAAACCCGGGGCCTTTTGAATGATTGTTGGACGAGCTACTACTGTGCCGTGACGGCAGCTGTTTTTAAGAAACAAGCATGTAGTACTTTTGAAGTAAAGCTTTTGTGACGTCAAAAAGAAAAGCGTTTTCACATCAAGTCAGCAAGTCTTAGTTCGAATATTCGCTATAAAGTATACTGCTAAGAAGTATTTACTTTTTACTTCGTATCAGAGAATAAGTAGAAGATTGTTTTCACACAACATACTCTTTAGTCTGTGTTGAACAGTTTTAAATTATTTAATGTATGCGTGATGTACAGACTAACAAACAAACAGTGCGTTAAAAACTCTGCAAGTGTGAATAGATACTTAAAATACGTAGCTGTTTGTTAAGCGCACAGTGAAGACTCTGATCAGACTGTGTGGATGCACAGGCTGATCTGACTCTTAACGTTGTGCACATATTGTGCAAATTGTTTGAAAATCACGCACATGCTTATCTAATATTACAAGTCACCCGTAGTCTTTACCAAGCAGGCTCGTTTGCCACTTCGTAAGGGTTCTCGACTCGAAATCAGATGGTGGCGGGTTCGAGACCCACCAGAGGCTGGCTTAGACGTTGAGAAAGAAAGTTCAAAGACGTATAATTATTCTTCCCAGTTGTACTAAAATCCAATGTCTTTTTATTGCCAACCGCGCTTAATAAAAACGTACATTATTTAAGTTTTGGTCAATAGAAAAAATTGAGTAGTACACAGTTTATGTTACAAAACCCGCAGATAATATTGAGGCATTTCGTATTAACAAGCTTGCCAAGAAATAAACAATAATTTAAACAATTGAGTTTTGTAATTCGATTTAAAAGCAGGCAAAATTCAAATGCTACGAAACGTTCCAGTATCAAATGTCAGCTCCCCTTGACGAAACAACAACAACATAACAACAGATGGATACTGCCATTCACAAAACTTTATTGGCCAATTAAAGCACTTATTAATAATGAGGTGGTTGTTGACCTCCGTCATTTTCCGCCATTTAACTTAGTATATTTTCATTAAGGGGCAAGGTAAACGTCGAGTCTGAATCATCTGTAGTTAGGACGTTTAGTGTGCTCCGCACCGATGAGTTGTTTATTCCGTGCCCGTTACCTTATATATTACAGCTAAAATGATAGGGTGTGTCATGACTCAGGTTCGTGCGTTTGCGGTTAATATAATCGTAAATACGATTCAGTGCAATAGACAGAGAGCAAACGGATGATGCAAAAAAAAAAAAAAAAAAAAAAAAAAAAGAAAGAAAAGAAAAGAAAACAAATGTTTTTGATAGGCGTATATTGAATTCAGATATCAAATGGCAAAAAAACTGGCACGGTTGTCTAAGAATAAATTGTGCGAGCAAAGTCAAGTAATTGTATGAACAACTATTTTATTTTGTATTGTATAATGCATGAGTCTATAACAACAAAACGCCTGGCGTTTATTCCTTGATTAAATTATCATTTTTTATTTATTTATTTACTTTTTATATTCATTTTATATCTTTGAAGGAAAAGGAGCCACATGATGGATAGGTTTTAAGACACGTGTAATCTTGTCTGTGATATTCTTTGATCGAAAAAAACGAATAATAATTACAGTAGGATAGTACAGTCGGTCGGATTGGTAGTGTTAAACTTAAAATGCAAGGAACCATTGATCACAATTGTAAATCATGAAGATATAAAACTGAATAAAAATAATCCGTTCTCTAGGAAAACGAGCCTAAATGAAAAAAAAATGACAATAGATTAAAAAACCTAATTCTAAAAAAATCATTATCATTATTAAAACATGTTGTTCCTCCAAAAGAGATAAATCCTTTGAACTGTTTGTGTTACTATTTACCCCTCAAACTATATTTTAGGCACTGAATTTTGTTTAGAGGGAAAACATTGAGAAAAAGGGAAAATTGCTTGTTTCAAGCAATTCCCCCCTTTCTCAATGTGATCTGCAATATTGTGCAATATATGCTCATTGTTTAATTATTTACATATTTAATTACCGCCTGCAAATTCTTTGAAATGGATATGCCTAAAATCGTTTGTATTGTAGTCTGGGAACGACGACTAAAATTACAAAGTGACGTCATTTAGGCTCTTGCCATGCTGAATAAATTTAGGCTTAAATTTTCATCAAAATCAAGGGGCAAAAAGGGGCAAAAAGCACTGAAAGTACCAACTATATGTACTTTTTGTTATTTTGAAAAACTAATCTATTGACTATTCTAGTTTGAAAGTAAGAGACAGGTGGTGTTGACTAACATCAGACTGCACATATTTGTCTATAGCTACTGCCAAAGCAGGAATATTCCGGGTTCAGCATGGCAAGGGTTAAGAGACGAACGATATTGTACATACAATGATTACATGTATTTACCTGTGGAATGCTAAAGACAGCACATGCAATCCAGGACAGGATGATCATGGTCCGCACCCTTCTCGGAGCTTTATTTCGACTCATCGGATCCAAGACCACACAACAACGATCCAAGCTTATCACAACCGTCACACATGTAGACAGATTGAGCGCGAAAACCTGAGCAAATTTCACAAATTTACACATGACGTCACCGGCGTACCACTGCACGGTGGAATTCCATATCGCCTCGGTCCCCATACAAAAGAAAGTCACGAGTAAATCTGCCGTGGCAAGATTTATTATTAAAGTGTTCACCGTGGATTTACGACGGCGCATGCGGTACATCTGAACGACTGTCGCCAAATTTCCAAATAAGGACACAAAGAACATTGTCCCCATAATAAGCGTTTCTACCATTGATGCCTCGTTAAACACCGGGAGAGGCGGTATACTAATGGAGGAGTTTGTAACGTTTACCACGGCCTGGGTGGTCATCTCGCTCGGTACGCGGTCTGCCATCACCAGTCTCTCATATTCCATTTGATTCCTTTTAAACTGTTATGAAACCACGTGCAATTATTGCATGATCTCATTTTTTGTCAAATAAGATATTATATAAGACAATGTATGCAAATTCGACATCTTGTCTTATATTATAACATATTCGTGTATGTTAAAAAGTCGGATTATAAAACAGTTGCCTGTGTAAGAAACGGTTTTCAGTTTGTTCAAAATGACGTAATCACAACATTATAACACTATCAATGCACGGACGTGAAGAAAAGACACGTCTGTTTAAAGTCTTCGTTTATCTAAGTTTCTGGAATAGTACATTAATTTCTAAGGTGTTCAATGTTGGTTACTTTTCGATCATTTTTTGGACAATTTTGATTGAAAAGAAATTTGAATTACAAATGCCAAAACTGAAAAAATATCTTATGTTCGAAAGTAGACATTGGCTTTTTTCAAGAGAAACATTTTCATTTGAGTACATTTTCTGAGAGCATAGAAGGTTTGCATTGACAAGCTATGAGTCAATTGAAGTTTAAATCTTTTTCTTTTTTTTTTTTTTTTTTTTTTTTTTCATTTCAAATAAACACTTAACTTTTAATGTTGCATTGAAACAGAACCTAATATTTTCGGAACTGAAGGTGTTGAAAAACTAAATTCGAAATGTTAAAACAGTGTTAACAGCTGAATTTTGGAGAATAATTATTTTACAGCTAGCTGAAATAATAACGTCCAAATACAGAGAGGAACCGATCGGCACTATATTTATTCACGAGAATTGCGAATAATTTAAAGCTGCAAAAAACATCGTTTTAAATATTTCTTTCTATATATTACAATTATCTTGAGATTGAAATTTCTTTAAAAGTATACGAGGTATTCTTACAAAAGATACACGAATCCTTCAGAAAAAAGCATCTTTATCCAGACAACATTTTCTATTCCATGTTTCTCTCGCATTATTCATATGTCAATAAAATCTCGTCATAACAGAGCACAGGCACGTTTCGAAGTGTTGCGATGTTATAAAGTACATGGTTAACTATATTTGCCATGAACACAAATTGCCAATATCCGATAACTCGTCGCAGTAATGCCGCTCTACAGAATTCAGTTACTTTCTGCATCATATCACCAATATCCAGAAAATGATTCTTGACAGATATGTATTTAATCAACCATGATGCTTCATGATTAAACCTATTTTCTTTAATGCTTTTCGGTAGTTTATCGAGAAATAACGGTAGATTATCACTTGATAAACTCACCACAAAAGCAGTGAAATTATCGAAAACTTATACCCTGCTTTTGTGCATTTCATCCTATCTGACGTCATCTATGCGTGGCGAAATAAATGACGTCACAATGAATGTTGCATAGCAATCTCGCGCAAAATGACGCGCTTTACGAAAATATGTCCTAGAAATTTCCCATTTTGTCTCATTTTTGCATTAAAGAAATAGAATAATGGTTTGTTTTTCGAGTAAGATCGATTAATTTTACATTTCGTGAAAAACAAAAGCTATATTTTCACTCGTGGCTCTGCCACTCGTGAAAATATATCTTTTGTTGTTCACTCAATGAAATATAAATCGATCTTACACTTAAACAAACGATTATCCTCTATTTTTTTTTTTTAATCAATATGAAAAGTATTCCAATACCAGAAATGTAATTGTTTAAGCAATGCATTTGCATTGTGTTTCGTTCCTTTCTATTTTCAAAGTCCAGTGTATTGTTTTTTATCTATCCTCTTCACAAATCATATGAAACCAAACAATTGTACGCTCACACAAAACTCGCGCAATTCGAACATAGTACCGCACCGTTATAATAACATAAGCATGTGCGTGACATTTTCAACAATTTCAAATGCGCGCAAAGCAAAGACTCAGGCCAGTCTGTGTATCCGCACAGTCCGATCAGTCTTCACTATATGACTCGGAAATAAGGTTCCAAAGTATCTGTAGTCAGTCTTCTTTCGTACACTATGTAACTGTCTGAGCTGCTTTGTGCCTTAAGCAAGTGTAAAATTGTTGGAAATGTCACGAGTGGGCTTAAATCAGTTTCCAGGTATATCAAGGAATGGCGGCGGTTGTGGTTCTTGTTTCTGTTGTTTCGGTAGTGAAATAAAATCTTATGATTTTTTCTGTGTATTAAAACCGGATGCATTAGAGATTTTTTTAGTTATAATTGATAAGTATTACGTTAAAAAATAACCTGAAAGTTTGTTGATATAACACGTAGTAAGGTGGATAAATCTTTGCCAAATTAATGTCCTATAAATGACACAGACAAAATGTACACAAGAGAAAATAGACGATACTTTTATTGAGATGCCAAATATCGCAGATGTCGCGTTATGGAACAAGTTACTTTTATGTATATATATAGATTCTTTCATTTTATCACTTTTTTTTTATTTTTCTATGCATCACTTTTCGTGTTCCTTTTTTTAAGATGTGTGAGTAATTTCGTTACAACTTTTTTTATAAGCCTGGATCAGTGTTTTTTGTTACTTCTATTTTCAGGTTTTTCAATACAATTTTTTTTATCATATTTATTTGTAATATCTTTCTAAAATATGCTGGAAAAGAGTAACTAGAAAACCTCGTTTTTGTTCATCTCAATTTACATAATATTTATGTGAAATGACGATCATGTAATGATATTGCTTGAAGATGTACGTCTTGATTTAAAATTCCTGACAATATTGAAATGAAACCCACAAATGGTGGGAATCAGTTTAGCATTGTCCTTACATACTGTACTTTTTGCCTATTTCACCTTCACTCCGCAACTCAACAGAAGTCGGGAAAAAAAGAATACTCCTGAAAGATCGATTTTGTCAACGGGTCGACAGTTAGTAACATCGTGAAATTGACATTCACCTCGATCAAAACCATTCTTAATCGCTCTCTCAGCGTTCCGTTTATTTTTTTCCAACCACTAACTCAAACCATTCAAAAACGCTACAAAATTACTAAAATATGAGTTCAACAACTGCATCCAAGTAGAACTAGTGAGGAAAAATTCGGCGATTTCACTGACTTAATTGAATTTGGTGATTGGTTAGTGAAGGACACGTTTAACTATCTATAGAACTTGTATGCGTATTTTATTAAAAGAGGGCAATAAATATCGCTCGTTCTGTTCAAGTTGAACAAAATTAGCGATATTGGACTATCTCCCTTTAAATTCTTTCAAATGTCGCTCATCGCACTCATTCAATTTAATTCCAAAATAATTCCAAATTATTTACCATGTCAAGTTCACGAAGATAAAACTGTAAATAGAATAATAAAACATACTTTTTCCTCAATTTAAAATATTCCGGTTAATTCTAATAGAACTTCAAAATATTAAAACAATGTTTCGTTACCTGTGATTAAAACTATCATTTTCTAATACCTTTGACGTAAACAGTCATAACACCATAACCATTAATATTGTTTGATAGAGAGATGGAAGGGGCAAGTGACTGGGTCTTGTATTGAAGGGGATGACCATTTGCTCGTTGATTCATTCTTATCAAATTGAGTTCTCAAATAAAGCTGAAGTTTTTCTAGTTCTTACTGTTTCTTGTTCTATTTTGATGGTTTCTTTGATGTAACTGGTGCGGAAAGACAGGATAACCGACTTTTATACATTTACCTACCGATTGATTGGATGCTGGAAAAACTTCTGCCAATCAGAATCCTCTATTCAACTTCGGCTGAATTGGCAATTCGGTGGAGAGCAACAATACAGGGTTATTACGATTTTTCAAAAAAAATCGAGATAAGTATCGGATGCAACTCCAAATATTAAATCCATATGTAATTTCATGTATGTCCTTGCTGCGATTTTAGATAAATCGAGGCTTCGTCATGGAAAGTGGCGTCTTAATGTCAAGTTTGTTTGTGAATTGTATCGGGTAAGCACTTGTTAAGGAACATAATCATAATATCTCTGGAGCCCCTTGTTTAAGTATTTATGGGGCCAGGATATATTATAAAAATGTAAAACTTGTTCAAGTATCTGCATGAATTGTAACTTTCTCGGCAATTTGAATATTCGTCAGTTTTGCTAGGCTTTTCCTAAAATCATATAACTAATTTGATTTTTTGATATATGACCAGATCAAAGTTGCAGACTGTGCTGTAAATTATAACATGTAAGGTTGTCAGCCATATTCGTGTTTAAATTTACCGCCGTCTGTAATTATTTAATTCTCAAGTGAACTGCAAGTAAAGAGAAAATAGTGTAATTATACATGCGATACTTGATATATTTTGAAAATGAAATAGGAGTGATCTGTCTCGGTTTTTAGATTTTTTTATCATTCATAATATTAATTAGCACGGATAAATTCTGCCCTTTGTAAAAATTATTGATAGAAAAGAAAATATATTTGTGCTTTCCTTAATGCTCTTCTGTGAAATATCTACAATAACGGTTAAATGCCATTTGATAAACTCCCCGCCAAACCTAAAAACCAACATTCTGTCTCATGTCTGCATTTAAGAAAAAGAATAATCGCGTTTTTTTTGTGTGTGTGTGTGTGTTTGGTGTGAGTAAGATCGATTGGTATTCAATTGGGTGAAGGAAAAAAGCCATATTTTAACTTGGTGGCTCCGCCACTAAAGAGAAAATTAGCTTTTGTTGTTAAAAAAAAATCTAACACTAATTTAATGTTTATTTTCTATATGGTTACTCATTTCATCTGAAAGGATAGCACGGATATCAATGCCAAACTATCAAATATGAATAGTGGGCTTCATTTCTACAGTTTTATTGACGACGTAGGTTTTTTTCTGAGACTTTTCTCTTCAATTATTCATATATCTGTCAACATCTCTGACGTCAGAGTTAATTTTCGTCTTGTTTATTTCGTAACTTAACATTAAATAAATAAATAAATTAAAGGATCCAACATTTGTTTTACGTAAGATGGTATACCTTTCTCCGTGATTACGCGTTGATTCCCCAATGAAAACAGCTTTAAGTACGCAGCTGGGGCCTGTTTTACTATACATCTTACGATCATTTTTTACGTAAGTCAAAAATTAAAGTTTTTTCTACAGACGCAACTGAATATTAAATTTTGCCATGCATCATCTCTTTTGAATCGTCTTCTAAAGACGATTTCAATGAGATATTGCAAGGCAAAATCTAACGAAGAATAAAAACACTAGGTAAGACTTGTGATTTTTGTCTTACGATCAATTTTTTTCGTAAAAGGTTTCGCAAAACGGGTCCCTGTTTTCTAAGCTTCCGCAAAAGGAGTCCCGTAAGAAATGTGTTTCTTAACGAACAAATCTTTACATTTTTGCTTAATTATATTAAACTACAAGATATTTAAAAAAGTTTTGTTCAAAGAGGTATGAAACTTTAAACCTAATTACACTCATGTATGAATCTGTTTCGTGTATTCATACAGTGTGATTAAGGTTTAAGTTTCATACCTCAATGAAATCCACAAATACTCGCTTCATCTGTTAAATGTTATACGGGCGCAACACAAAGCACATGGATTGATTAAACTTTGTGCTTAAGGGGGATAAAATAACCACAGAAAAAAAAAAAACATTGGCTTGGTAAAAAAAAGAACCCTTTTGTCTACCACCAATAAGGATATTCTAAAGTGTATAGACGTCTCAGCCTATCACCGTTGAACAGAATCCCTTGCACGACCGTAAATTTACTTGCGAAATATTACATTTCGTATTATGAATTAAGGTCCAGGTAAAGTGTTAGAGACCGAATTTTAAGGGCGCTTCATTTGCCAAGAAAAAGCAGTATGTTCAGGTATATTATATACCAAAATGAAGCTATTTAGAAGCACAAGCAGTTGAGCAACATAAAACTGTCATAGCTATAGCGGTATGGTCAAAACATTGTGGAAAATGGTCATTTTGTACAGAACAAGCAACTGCATGACGGTTGTATAAAATTGTCCCATTTTACGCAGAAATTCCGGGGTGAACTCTTACGCCGGGCATAGAAATTCCAAATTTGGAACAGTTCATACCTGTCTCACCAGGTAAATTTGAATTGCCGCATAATTGATTTTTTTACCTATATACATCGTCGATCCTTTTAAGGAATCAACACAACGACGATTTGGCAACTTAGGATTCGAGACTTAATCTGACTTCTACTTCTGAATACACAATTCCGCAACTTTCAAAAGTCATTGATTGGTGGTTGGGATTCTGGCAGCCAGATACACTGGCATAACTGTAATTATTTTCAAAGAAAGTGTGTTTCATCATAATTAATTTCGTTGATTATGTATCATCCGTTCTCCAGGCAAACTGGCCTAGATGATGTCAGTTTGGAATTTCTTTTGTCTAGCCTGGATACTATTAAACAAACGATTTTAGACTTATCCAAAATTCAAAGAATTCGCTTTTTTGCAACGTGTATTGTGATTGAAATATACTTCATAATTTTGAAGAAAAAAAAAAATGAGAAAGTGGGAGAAATTGCTTGAAGCAAGTAATTCTCCCCCGTTTCTCAATGTTTTTCGAATCAATTCATTTCAGCGCATAAAAAAATCGCATCGTGTGAAAATGGTTACACAAACAGATAAAAAGTGATTTTCTGTTTTAAAATGAGCCTGTGCGTGACATTTCCAACAATTTCATGTGTGCGTGATGGGCAGACGTTGGGGAGCATGGGCACTTGCATAGTACATTAAAATTAATCTTGGATTGTGAAAAGCGATTTAAGGTCTATACCCATTTATTGAGCGCATAGTGTAGACTCTAATCAGACTATGCAGCCACACAGGCTGATCTGAGTCTTAACGTAGCGCACTAGTGAAATTGTTGCTAATGTCACGCATAGGCTCAAATAACATATTTTACTCGTAATATGCTCAACAAGTATTGCGTGTTTTCAATGTCTTTTGTCAAATTTATTGTCTTTTGGGTAGGTTTCCTGGAGAATGTATATTACCCTTCTGTTGACAGGAGTACCATAAGAAAAATGACTTTGTCAAATCTTCAGAATGTTGATTTTTTTCGTGTTATTATGGTGAAGTACATGTAGTTACCCGTTTGAAACCTGTTTGGAGTGGAAAGAGCCTCGGGCGAAAATATAGTAGTTTTTGGTATTTCTTTAAGGTTATTTGGCCACTGGCAGTATTTCTGTCTATACACTTGGAGAAAAGCTGATTTTTTAAATGCTTTCCGATTGTCTATGGAGATCATTTGGGCAAATCATAATACGACTACGAGGTTCTCCTTATTATTATAATTAAATTACAGCATTTTATGCCAAGTTTTAATTTTGCTTTAGTTGATTCTATATTACTCTATGTCAACTTTAGCGGAAACAGTGATGCGTTTGTTGTCACATTACGCGCCTACGAAAAGAAGCACTTTCATTTCTGCGCTCTTATTGCTACCGAGGTCTCAGGCATCGTCTTCTTGGCCTGACACTTTTTTTGTTTTTTCGTTTTAAGATGGACCTTTAGAAAAAAAAGAAACAAACTTTCGAAAACGACGAATTTGGCAGCATTTTTATGCCTTGCTTTTTTTTTTCCGAAAATTAGACAAACAATTACCTTTGTCGTTTTTCAATTTTATTTTGAATGAACCGTTTAGATATGGCATTTTTGACAATTCAATATTATGTAAATAGAGGATATTGAATGAGTGGTCATTGAATACTGAATCTATTAAACGAGTCATGTTTAATCAGATAAAAACGAGGATGCGCCGAGTTTTTATCTGTTTTAGATGACGAGTTTACTAAATTCGATATTTTATGAGCACAAATTCCATATTCTGTTTATCATATGACCTGAATCTTTGTGAAAATCGTCTAAATTCTAAAAAAATACAATGTGTCAATTTTACCGCGATACTTATAACGCCGTATAAAACTGACGTCACAATATACTTTATGACGTCATTTTCACGGTCACAAAATAGCGTTGCTATTCGCTCTGAGCTCATTTGCATAGTTATTCTACTAGTGTAATAACACCCGTGTAATATAAAATCAAAGCACTGAAAGTACTGATGGTGAACGAATCTGTACGCATTCTAAAGTGATATATTGAATTCGCTGAGAAAAGAGAAATTCTAAATGTAAAAATAATCAAGGGAAAGTGTATCGTCAAAATTCTAAATTCAAAGAATGAGAAAGAGAGGAAAAGAAAGGTAGAGAGAGTGACAGACAGAGACAGACAGAGAGCGATAAGCCTAGATAAAGGAAAACAGGCAACTATAGCGTCTAGACTAATGATTCTTTTCTTAACTCAAAAAATAGCAGTCGGAAAGGTTATTCAATTTCCACATGCGGAACCCATATTTTAGCAGATTAAACAGCAGTCTTTCTGCATATTGACTTTTAAACGTTATCCGCTATGGTTCTGGTACGACCTGAATGGGGTCCCCCCATCCTCCGAATTAAAAGACCGCTGTTTCGTAATTGTAATTACAGGGTTTGGGTCTCTTTCGATAATATTCAGTCTTGTGAAAGAATAATTATCTGATGCCATTGTGTAAAAAATAATTAAAAAAAAAAAAAAAAAAAAAAACAATCCGATAAAATCTATGTAGGAAGGTATTTTGTACAGCTAATGAATTGTCCAAATATAGTCGTTGTTTAAATTCTATTGCTCCTACCAAACGGCGGATAATCGTAAACCTAAGAGGGTAGAAGATGGCAGCTACGTACAGATGTATGCTCATTATAGTTCTGGTGCGAGAAATACCAATTTTCATGTTAAGGTAAAGGTACTCCAGTCCACAGGCGATTGATTCACAATCCAAATTTCGTTTTTTGTAATATTTTACATACTTACGGCAAAACAAATAGATGAATGATTGTATTGAGGAAATTCTAGAGCCATCCGAGGGATAGAAGCGCTACTGTACAGTTGTAGTTACGATGTCAAGTACTTTGAAAAAAAAAAAAATCCATTCGATGTTTAAATTTGAAATTAGGTCTATCGTGTTGGGATATTTGTTCATTTGATTCTTTTATTTATTTATCTATTTACGACATTCATATATTAACAGTAAATGGTACAGAGATTGCTATATCCCCTGTTTTCCGGTCTTGTTTGAAACGAAAAAAAAAAACACATAAAAAAAAGGGAATGGTATTTGGGTAATATGATACAAAAATACCAGTAACCGAAGATATTTACATTACACAAGTATGCAATGGGTTAAATTATACTTCATATCAAGGTTGGTCACTGTCAAGTGGCGCGTGTTTATGTTTCAATGAGAATTTGGACTAAATATACCGTATTCGCCTTTTGGACACGCCCTCCCTAATAAACGCGCTCCCCCATAAATACGATTCCCAGGCCCTTGACTATACGATCAACAACATTCAACCGTCCACGGTCCGTGGTGAAAAATCCGGTCTCGAATTTAATTTCAATAGCTGCTACTCCACGACGTAATGTTCAATAGATTGTGGGTTAACTATCTTAAATTCCGATCAGGATAAGGCTGGTTGCATCATTAGAAGATTGCTCAATTTCTGAAAAACTATCGCGTCCTAAATCGCACAGTCTTCCGGAAGCGCGGAAGGTTAAAATTTAACACAAAATTAAAACTGTTTCTCGTAATTCTTCATAAGTCACATGCGAACGAAGTCCCCTTTTGTTGTTACGAAAATATTTCTGAAATCATTTCACCTTCTGCAAATATACAAAATATCCGAGTCAAATGATTAAATCCTAGTCACAATTTCATACTGATAAAATAGGAAAACCCCCGTAAAATCTCGTGTGTGACTTATTTCAAAAGCGACGTCGCCGCTTGCAAGAATCTGTGGACTTCAAAGGGTGCCGACACGCTCTGAACCAGCTAGCTCCAGACGTGTTGTGTTTTCACTACGAAACACTTGCATTTACACATCATGAAATTTTGGAATTTAATACAGGATTATTTATTTCATACGTGAATAGGTAATGATTTATTAGACCGCTTTGTCCATCGGTAGCGGAATATTGAATATTGCATCGTCTGGAACTTCCTATCTTGTACAAATAATAACAATAATAATAATAATCTCGGCTTCTGCCAACACAATCACTTGCTTTTGAAAGCTGCAATTAATGGTCGAGGGTGACCGTATTTCGATAGATGACTTTAAATGACAGAATTACAATTCATTAGCTAACATTTTGTTTTATTTTTTAAATCTATAGCCTTAATAGTTAAATAGAAAAGCGTATTGGGTAGCGTACGTATTTCAATCGATAATTACGAACATGTTAACAGTTTGCTTCTCTAGGTACCAAAATACGTATTTCTTTTTTAATTAAGTAAAAGAGTCTCCACGAAGCGCCTCCACGAAGTTTTGTATCGCGCTCCGGCGTGTTTAATAGGAGAAATACGGCATGAACATTCCATTCGTTTGTAAACTTGACCTTTCGTAACTTATAAGCAAAGACTTCATTCATAAGAAGGCAGGTAAAATCGTAGTAGGTAATCACGTGTGGTATGGCCAATCACGTGTGTAGAAGTTCAAGAGCTCACGACCTCAATAAACACACATTTTCGGCAAATTACTACAAGTTGCAATAGCGAAGGTTTAAATCCAAAACATAGTATCTGTCTATACAGTGTACAGACACAAACTTTGTTTTTGCTCTCAAGTCTCGAGAGTCTTACGCCGATCAAAAATTCGCTCGTATAGACATTCCAAGATAATTTTGTGTTTTTAAAGGGTAATTTTCATTATCATCACTTGATGAAGAATGCTAGTATCATGCATTTAACGAAATAAACAATGATTTTGTAGAGAGAATTATCTAGAGATACTAAATTGAATCTAAAGAGGTACTGCTTTATTTAAAACCTATTAAGATCCTACAGGATTTCCCATACACGGTATATAACACTGGTGAACGAAATTTTCGTTCACCAAAAATATTCAATGGGGTTATTTCACTCCCGCGACGTAGGTCATATTATATTACGTAATGATTATTTTACAATGATATATGTATGACTTTATAAAAAAAAGCCGTACATTCACATCGTTAAGGCGTTTTTTATAAAGCAGCCATGCGTTCAGGATGAAAACGTTAGCTAAACGCTTTCGAATTGATACCTCGCTTTGCACGTTTGTGCACGTGCAAAGCAGGGTATCATCTGAAAGCGTTCGCGATACGCTTTTACATCCTGAACATAGGGCAGTTTTGTTGTATTTTCGTTTAAAGTCACGTTTTGATGAAACGTGTTGCTCGGTTTCTCCCTTTCAATTTCATAATTATTTCAACAACTATCCTTATGTATCTTATTATACCGTTATTATCAGTAGTGATTATCCCAACAGACGTTCCAATCCTAAAAACTACAGAGGTCAAAGACAGGTTAGATTAGAAACGCTTAGAAAATAGCATACTTTATTTTGTTGAAACTGAATAGCATCAAACGCATTATTTACATACTCCCCATGATATTCTCATCAAAAGCCATTGCAACAAGTTTCAAATGTAATTGAACGAGAGGTACGATTTTTGCTCAATGAAACATAAACCATTTAATTGATATTATATATCACTCGTTGCTGCGTATTATTTACTACTACTACTACTACTACTACTACTACTACCACCACTACTTTAACCCTAGCTACTATTACTTCTACTACTTATAATAATAATAATAATAATAATAATAATAATAAGAATAAGAAGAAGAAGAAGAAGAAGAAGAAGAAGAAGAAGAATGGTTTTGATAATCAATGTTATTATTATTTTTATCATTACTCGTATATTTATCTCTATCATTATTATAGCTATTCTTATGGCTTATTTATGTATGCTTCATACGTTAGCATAGCCGCCATCATAGCGCAGTTGGAAGCGCGTCGGACTGTCAATCTTCAGGTCACGGGTTTGATCCCCGACGGCAGCACTCATTCTATCCGACTATTTCTCTCACACCTGTGGGTTGATAATCGTAGACCTATGTGAGATATTAGCTTGAAGGGTGTGATGGTTGTACTGGTGAGAAAGATACAAGGAATCCATTGTTAGGTGCTCCAGCCGCCGAGATGTAACTGAAAAAATGTTGAAAGCGGCATAAAACTCAGTTCAACCAGTTATTGAGCCTACGTTAACATAGAATATTTGGAAAACAAGTTTTAAAATCAAGCATCGGATTAAGTCCAAGGAGCGTCACGACTTAAGTTTATACTGTACAAGTTAAGGTTAACACATGTAAACGGCAGGATATCTTCTGGTATCTACAGTAATCAAAGGACTGACAATCCTGACAAAAATTCGATCTTAATGCACATTAGATCTTTAAGCGCGGGACGTCTTGTATATAATTAAGAATTACTTAACTAAGATCGGCACGCACGTTTAGACCATGTTTATATTGTAAGGCTTCTTATTAAGACAATGAAAATGTCCATACAATTATTATTTGTGTGAGTTTGACTATAAACCGTTTTAAGACCGCTAGAAATTATTTTACAACTATAGATAATTCAAGCGATTTGACAGACGGATAGAGTATGTACAGTAATACCATACTCGGCAAAGTATTATAATGAAAGGCTTTATTGAATAGGCCATACATATAAATCTTGAAAACAAAATGCAGCATTGTGTATTATATTTGTTTAGTGAACATAATTTCACGAACTTTGTTTGAACAAAGGGAAACTATCCTGGGTAGAAATGCGCGAAAAGAGATTATCTTATAACTATACAAATATCCATGTGATAACATCCCGTATGATATTTTTATGATATCACATAGTAATTTTTAGAGCAATGATTAAATACGGTTATTTTTAGAAACTTGCATTTCAGTTACAAAAATCGACGAAAACAAGACAAATAGTGGGTATAAGATAAATATAATGACGTCGCGCACGGTAATGCTTAACATTTGAAATTGAACATCTCCCGTTAAGTTTCACCTGCCATATTTTCCAAACATATTGGTCAATTTCTATGTTCTTTATACCAAATGAACCATAAGAAAGCATACTTTTAAAGTATATTTGTTAGGTGAGGAAAATAAAATTCCCGTTTAATTTAAGTTCTATGTTACAAAAACTCTTAAATGACGTCTGTAAAACGTAACAAATTATGTGTGGGTAGGTTTCTTTAAAATCCCTAAAATGCATTAAATAGTTCATGAAAAATGATGAGAATCAAAAGATTTGAGCGAGAGGTGATGTCATGTTATAAGGTGAACTAAAATAACAGACAGTAAAATAACAAACGATTGATAGAGATTTATTTTACAATTCAAAAGCTGTAAAACGTCAAATTTTAACGAAAAATCGGGGTGAAAAATGGTAAAGTTGTCTCAATATATAAATAATAAGTGATTTTTTGTGAAGTTTAGAAATAAAAATATTATTTTTTTCTAGTTTTCGTCATTGTGGTTAAAAATAATAATACGTCTTATGTAACAAAATAAAGAAAGAAAATGTGTGTGGACACAATTTCTTACATACGCGAATTTTATAGCCGGTTTTCAAAATACTTCGCTGCCGCATTTCATGATCAAAATGATAATCATAAATCATTGTACATTTTCGAAATATTATTTTTTCGTACAATCACAAGAAAAAAATTCGTACAGATACGTTTAAAAATATCAAAAATATTTAGAATTGGCTGTGTGGACATACTTTTCAAAAACGTATCATTTTTACTGTCTAACGTATTAACATTGCGCGCTGTGCTTTTTCAGCAATCCTAGATAAAAATGATTAAAGCCGATTGCTAGTAAAAATACTTTCAACAGAAAAAAAGTTTATTCTTTCTTATTCGGGATATAACTTTTATAACAATTTTGAAAAATCAAATACGCATATCACAATTTACATGCGATTAACAAGAAGCGCCCCAGAAAAAATAGTGTAATAACGTCTTAATGGCAAAATCGACGTTACAAAATGGTAAGCATTAGCGTGCGCGACGTCAATACAAACTTAGTGTATTGTATGAAAAAATATCTAACTCGGTTGTGAGAATTGATAACAGAGCCTCGACAATTATCAATTCTCCCAACCTCGTTAGATATTTTATTTCATACAAACCACAAAGTACGTATTATTATAGGAATGAGTGTCTTTTTCACTGCGTTTATTGGGGTATAAAGTGCAATTACCTTAGCACATATATGGCATATAACGTGCGTAGGGCGTTATGTTTAAGCCATGTGCTAAGGCAATTGCATTTTATACTCCAAAAAACGCAGTGTAAAAGACACTCGGCCCTTGTAATTGCAATCCTATTGATCGATATAAGAAACTATTAAATTATTCGGCTAAACATTAAAGTTTCGAAACTACTTTCTACGCGAATGAATTACACAATCTATTTTTAGATCGTGCTTTTTTTTCTATATCGAAGTTAAATGGCATAAAGTTAATCAAATGGTACACAAATAAACGACAATTTGAAATTCATAGAGGAACTAGTGATCAAAAAATAATTTTGACAAGTTATTCCGCATTTTAAAACGAAACTATCGTGATCGGGCTTGGTTGAGAGGGTTGCTTGGTGGATTTCGTCGAATCGCTGTAAACATCGACTCAGAATCTGAAGTGCATGCTTTAATCATAAATCCTTTCGAAAATATCTTAATTTCTAAAATATTGAATAGTTGAAGGGTTTTTCGAGTTTGTACAACACAGGACTTGCAGATCGAAGGTAGGGGGTTTCCCGAAAGACCAATTGCATTTTATACAGAAATAAAGTGCAATGGGTTTCCCCACGTGATGCGATTTAAACCAGTCAAAATTCTGTATTTTATTGGATTGCAATTATATATCTATCAGTTCTTTAGGAAAACCTGTCTAGAAAAAAAACGTCTCGTTTCAATTTCAGATATCGTTATTTGATACTATACCACAAAAAATAAACAAAAAAAAAAAAACAGACTCATCGAATTTCAAAGAATTCGCTGACTTTAATTGAATGTGTAATAAAATTGAAAAGTAGACTGCACAATATTGAAGAAAACAACGAGGATAGGGGGCGAAACAAGCAATTTCTTATTTTTTCTCATTTTTCCACTTCATTACTTTCAGTTCACTTAGAAATATAATTTTGTGTGAAAAAAGCAACAGAAACAGGTCAAAGTATTTTTAAAAGGGAAACAATATTTTGCAATTGTTTACTTAAATTTCAATTTTTTGAATAAGATTTTCAGTCAATTATCAATTTTATTGTCATTTATGGAAGAGTTCCAGGTGAACGGATCGGAACCATTTCCGTATAAACGGGTTCATGTATTGAAAGAGCATTGCCCTGTTTGTTTTAGAAAAAGCTTGATTATTTGATCCATCCTTTGGCATATTCAGAAAAATAAAACATAATTAAATGGAAATTTACCAGTCAATGTACTAACTGGGCGATGATCTCATAATTTGCATGAAGCCGTATACTCACTGTCATGAGAAACAAGTATTTCAAAGTATTTAAAAAATGTAAATCAAATACAGATCAAACAGTTCACTTTGTTATATATAAACCTAATGGTTTTTACCGTGTCTATTTTTAGACTGGGAATTTTCCTATCTCTTGATACTGTTAGGTAAATCTATGTAGAATATTTTAGATCTTTCAATAAAGGACTTCTGGAAAGTGATTCAGACTCTAGAGTATTCTTATGTTCTATGCTATTCTAGATTGTTCTATAGTATTATATAAAGGGGGTTCCTACAGCATTCTTGGTTCACTTGTTTTAGACTTATGGTTTCATTTAGTAGTACGGTGTTAAACTAAAAGGGCATTTCTCGTTATCTTAAAAGTGTGTATAAAAGCGTGTTTAATTTTAAATTCGGATATCATTGGACTTATTATTTGTGGACCAGGAACTTAATTCATTTGGATCTAAAATTAAAACTTTAGGATTAAATATTGAAGGTATTGTAATTTGTTATTGTAAAGTTTCATATTGTCAATAATTCTGTTATTATTGTCAATAAATATTGTTAATTGTAAAGTTTGTTGCTGGCTTCTTTGCTCTTGTTACATTGGCACGTAACAAATTGAAGGCTCGTCCGGGATACGAACATCAGACAAACAAACAAAACAAAACAAATCAAACAAATTCTGTATTTAAAACTGCTGTTCAAAATTATTTAAAAAATTAATTTCATATTTCCATTTTAATAAATCTAGAGTGTACTTTCACTATTATTTATCGAAATCTTACATTCTTATTTGAATACAGCAACAAGCTACCATGTCTTTTGACTTAGAAAAAATTACGCACGAACCTTCCGTGGAGCTATTGAATTTGGGTAAAAAGTCTGATTTGCTCAATCTTGCCAAGCATTATGAATTTAAAGAAGTCAAGTCCTCATTGCGAAAGCATGAAATTAAGAATATTTTGATTCAATATTTTGTTGATGAGGACATTTTTTATGAAAAGGCTCTATCTCTCATTGTTGATGTTCCATCAGTTGCAAGCTCAAGAGAGCTTGAACTGTTAAAACTTCAACAAAGGGAGAAGGAATTGGAAATTGAAAGAGAAAGAGCACAATTAGAAATGGAAGAAAAAGAAAGAGAAAGGCAATTTCAAAGAGAAAAGGAAGAGCGAGAAAGAGAAGAAAGAGAACAAGAAATAGAAAGAGAGAGGGAAAGAGAAGAAAGAGCAGAGAGAGAACGAGAAAAAGAACGAGAATTTCAATTACGATTAAAAGAATTAGAAATTCAAGATAGAGCAAATCAGCCCAGATATGTGTATAATGACCACTTTGATGTAACAAAACATTTTAGGCTTGTCCCACCAATTCAAGAAAATGAAGTTGAACATATTTCGAACAAATGTTGAAAAAGTTGCAAATAACTTGAAATGGCCAAAGGAGCAATGGACCTTACTTCTCCAAAGTGTTTTAGTAGGAAAAGCTCGCAATATTTATTCGCAACTTAGAACAGCACAAAGCAATGATTATGATACTGTAAAAGAACTCATTCTCAAAGGTTATGAGCTGGTTCCAGAAGCATACAGACAACAATTTAGAAGTTGTAGAAAAGAATCTGGCCAGACTCACGTTGAGTTTGCAAGAAACGAAGAAAAATTATTTGACAGGTGGTGCTATTCTAAGAAAATAGACCAAAATTATGATAATCTTAGACATCTTATATTAATTGAACAATTCAAAAATTGCATTCAATCTGACATTAAGTCACATTAAGATGAAAAAAATGTTGAAACTATACATGAAGCAGCCCGTTTAGCTGATGATTACTACCTTACACACAAAAATTATTTCGTTAATAAAGCAAAACCTGCTTCCTTGCATCCCCAAAATAAATCTATGTCTGGTGATTCATCTAGCATGTCTAGTCAATCGAATTCACCTAAACCAAAGTCTACTGGTGAAACCAATGTTCAAAACACCTTATCTCGAGTACATTGTACTTTTTGTAAAAAACCAGGTCACCTTATTTCAGAATGTTTTAGATTAAAGAGGAAGAAGGAACTGAGTGCAGCCAAACCTACAGGGCTCACCAGCCTTCAGCCTAAATCACAGCCTTCTTTTGAGTTAAATTCAATTGTTAAGGCAGAACCAAATTCTGATTTCTGTATGGAGATTTTTGAACCGTTCATGTTGGATGGTTTTGTATCACTTTCAGGTGATATGTGCCCACCTACCCCAATTAAAATTTTAGGAGACACAGGAGCTTCTCAATCTCTTATTTTAGCAGATGTTCTGCCTTTTTCTGAGAAGACTTCGTCTGGTACTAGTGTCCTTATTCAGGGTGTAGAGTGTGGTGTTATTAATGTTCCTCTTCATAAGGTTAATTTGTCCTCAGATTTGGTTACTGGTTCTGTGGTTGTTGGTGTTAAACATTCTTTACCATTTAAAGGTGTACATTTATTGCTAGGCAATGACTTAGCTGGAGATAAGGTTGTTGTTAATCCTCTTGTAACTGACACACCTAATGTAGGTCAAACAGATGATCCTATTTTGCAGGAAATACCTGATTTGTACCCTTCATGTGCAGTAACTCGGGGTATGGCTAAAAAAGCTTCCTTGAAAAATTCAAATGATATTGACTTAACTGATACTTTTGTTGGTCAATATTTCAATGACGAGATTAAAAAGTCTTTTAATCTTAGTCAGCCTGATACTCAGACAGACTCGTCAAAATTTTGTCAGTCATCTCCAAGGTCAAATGACCAAGGTCATGAAACGCATTCAAAGTCAAAGTTAATTCAGGAACAGCAAAATGATCCTGAGATTTCAAAGTTAATTGATAGGGCATTACCCGAAAAAGAAATGTCTCAGAATCCTGTTTGTTACTATAAAAAGAATGGTATTCTGATGAGAAAATGGCGACCATTTGATGTCCTAGCTGATGATGATTGGGCTGTTCATCACCAAATTGTTGTTCCAAAATAATATCGCCATGAAATACTTAGTATAGCCCATGAAAGTCCAATGTCTGGTCATTTAGGTGTAAACAAGACTTATCACAAGATTATGACTCACTTCTTTTGGCCTGGACTTAAATCGGACGTTTCCGAATATTGTAAAAGTTGCCACACTTGTCAAATGGTAGGGAAACCTAACCAAGTTATTCCAAAAGCAAGGTTACAACCCATTCCAGCTTTTGATGAACCTTTCAGTCGAATAATAATAGACTGTGTTGGTCCTTTACCAAAAACTAAGTCAGGTTCTGAATATTTGTTGACAATTATGTGTGCTTCTACTCGCTTCCCAGAAGCAATTCCTTTAAGAAACATTAAGGCAAAGTCAATTATTAAGGCTCTTGTCAAATTCTTTACTTTTGTTGGCCTTCCAAAATCAGTTCAGTCTGATCAAGGATCAAACTTCATGTCAGGCATATTCCAACAGGTTATGCATGAATTAGGTATCAAGCAATATCGGTCATCTGCTTATCATCCTGAAAGTCAAGGTGCTTTAGAAAGATTTCATTAGACCCTAAAGAATATGATAAGGTCATATTGTTTTGATACTGATAAAAATTGGGATGAAGGTATTCATTTGCTATTATTTGCAGTCAGAGAATCTGTTCATGAATCTCTTCGGCTTTAGCCCCTTTGAGTAAGTTTTTGGTCATTCTGTTCGTGGGCCATTAACACTCTTAAAAGAGAAATTTCTTGCTGATGATGAAACACCCTTGAACTTGTTACAGTATGTTTCTGACTTTAGAAATAAACTGTCTAGGGCATGTGAGGTTGCTAGGTCAAATCTTAAATCATCTCAGAGTAAAATGAAGGCAAGATATGACAAGCATAGTGTTGATAGGAAATTTGAACCAGGTGATAAAGTCCTTGCTCTTTTGCCAATACCTGGCCGACCCTTACAGGCAAGATATTATGGCCCGTATACTATTGATAAGAAAACAAGTGATTTGAATTATATCATCAATACTCCTGGAAGGGGTAAAAATAAACAAATATGTCATGTGAATATGTTAAAAAAGTATTTTGACAGAGATAGCTCTATTTCAAAACCGGTTACAGTTGTAAACACTGTCCCACAAGAATCAAATGTAATTGAATCAGAAGTTAGTTCAGACTTTAGTGAAAAATCTGTTTCTGGTCCACCTAAACTTGAGAACTCTGAAATACTAAAGAATCTTGACGAAAAACTTTCACATTTGGAGCCATCTCAACGAGAAGAGCTAAAACAGTTGATTAATGAATATAAACACTTGTTTCCTGACATCCCCACAAGAACTGATAAAATATATCATGATGTCATTGTGGAAGATTCTCAACCAATAAAACAACATCCTTACAGAATGAATCCAGTGAAACAAAAAGCCCTTCAAGATGAAGTGAATCACTTATTGGAGAATGATTTTATTGAACACAGCCAAAGTAATTACAGTTCACCATGTATATTAGTTCCAAAGCCAAATGGAACATACAGAATGTGTACTGACTATGGAAAAGTGAACTCAGTGACAAAAACTGACTCTTTTCCAATACCAAGAATTGATGACTGTATTGACAAAGTCGGTAATTCTAAATATGTCACCAAATTTGACCTTCTCAAAGGATTCTGGCAAGTTCCGCTCACTGGTAGGGCTAAAGAAGTATCAGCATTTGCTACTCCAACTGGTCTGTACCAGTACAAAGTTATGCCATTTGGGATGAAAAATTCTCCTGCGACGTTTCAGCGGCTTGTAAATATGGTTATAGCTGGCTTAGATGGCTGTGACGCATACGTCGATGATGTCATCATCTATACAGATACATGGAGTGACCACCTTCAAAGAATCAAACAATTCTTCGACCGTCTCAGTGATGCAAAATTGACTGTTAATCTGGGAAAAACAGATTTTTGTCATGCTTCTGTTACTTTTTTAGGACATCCTGTGGGACAGGGTCAAGTTAAACCTTAAGAATCTAAGGTCAATGCTAACTCTGAGTTTCCTGTGCCTGCTACTTAAAAGCAACTGATGCGATTTCTTGGTATGGCTGACTACTATAGAAAGTTTTGTAAGAATTTTTCTATAATAGCAGAACCTTTAACAAATTTATTAAAGAAAAATGTTTAGTTCAAATGGAATGATAACTGTCAAGTTGCCTTTGATCGCTTAAAAGCCATACTAAAGAGCACACCAGTTCTTTTAGCACCTGATTTTGACAAATGTTTCAAATTAGCTGTTGATGCATGTGATGTTGGTATTGGTGCTGTTCTTTTGCAAGGAGACGATGATGGTATTGATCATCCATGATCATTGATTATTCTAAAAAATTAAACAAACATCAGAAAAACTACTCCACCATTGAAAAAGAATGTCTTGCTCTGATTTTGGCAATCAAACATTTTGAAGTTTATTTAACATCTGCAACTTCTCCTATATTTGTATTCAGTGATCACAATCCCTTAACTTTTCTTCACAAACTTAAGAGTAAGAACCAAAGATTATTGAGGTGGAGTTTGTCACTTCAAGAATTTGATCTTGATGTAAGACACATTAAAGGAAAAGACAACATTATACCAGATGCTCTGTCAAGAGTCTAAAATTTTGAATTGTCATATCTTCAATATAAAACTGAAGTTAACAGTACCATTTCACTATATTTTTTGTTTATATGTATGTATATATGTTTGTATATATATATCTCTTTTTCAATTCTTTTGATGAAAATTGTTTGTATTTTCATGCTAGATGTGCTAAAATGTTTCAACAAATCATGATATTATGAATTGTGTAAAGTATATTATCATTGTATATGCTAAAGATAATACAAAAAGAAAGATTTATTTCATAAACCTTTCTTTTTTCTTTCAAGGGGGAAAGTGTTATATATAAACCTAATGTTTTTTACCGTATCTATTTTTAGACTGGGAATTTTCCTATCTCTTGATACTGTTAGGTAAATCTATGTAGACTATTTTAGATCTTTCTAGAAAGGACTTCTGGAAAGTGATTCAGACTCTAGAGTATTCTTATGTTCTTTGCTATTCTAGATTGTTCTATAGTATTATATAAAGGGGTTCCTACAGAATTCTTGGTTCACTTGTTTTACACTTATGGTTTCATTTAGTAGTACTGTGTTAAACTAAAAGGGCATTTCTCGTTATCTTAAAAGTATGTTTAAAAGCGTGTTTAATTTTAAATTTGGATATTATTGGACTTATTATTTGTGGACCAGGAACTTAATTCATTTGGATCTAAAATTAAAACTTTAGGATTAAACATTCAAGGTATTGTAATTTGTTTTTGTAAAGTTTCATATTGTCAATAATTCTGTTATTATTGTCAATAAATATTGTTAATTGTAAAGTTTGTTGCTGGCTTCTTTGCTCTTGTTACATTGGCACGTAACAACTTCAATTCTATGTCTTTTTTAAATCACATGTTTACAGGTACAGTTCGTGAAATTGACACTCATTCCGATCAAAATCATTCTTAATCATTCACTCAGTGCCCCATTCATTCATTCATTCATTCATTCATTCAAAACACCCACCCAATTCGATCAAAAAAGCTCCGAAATCGTTAGAAAAAATTTGAAATCGTTCAAGACTTTCAACAATAAATTCAAATCGATCTATTTACTCAGCGATTTTATAAGCTGGTGTGGACTTTCATGTTTTTGATTGGCCCACAAAGACGTACAAACAGAAAAGTACGTAATTTTTTATTAAAGGGAGGTTATTAATATCGCTAATTTTGTTCATCTTGAATAGAATTAGCAATATTAAATTGCTCCCTTTAATATCTCTCAAAACTTGCCCCACACATTCATTCAATTTCATTCTGATATAATTCCAAAATCATTCACCTTGTCAATTTCACGATGTAGCGATAGAACAGTGTCTAGTGTTAGAAAATTATACAAGATTTAAAAATATTGATCTCCTTAATCATTTGGTCACTCTCAATGAAAATTGTAATGAATAATCCCTACATGCACCTTCACTTATATTGGTCAAGACTTTATGATATGCCCATGAATGTGGGTGTGGCACTTTGAAATTTAAAAAAAAAGGATTTCCCTCTCAACCATTTCGACGCAGAATTTTATTGAATCTTGCAATGAATGACCCTTTTAACTTTAAATTGTCCCTGAAAATGTGTTTAGAATGGTTTTCTTATTGTAATCAACTTAATGTTGGTAATAAGATTGGTAAAGTGAATATAATGGTGATTGAGTATTTTGGTGCTATGCGTACCAGACCCAGTTAATCATTACAAAAGAGTTCTAAGGAGACTTCAAAATGTTGTTTCCAGTCTAATTAAGCTCGTTTAATACCAGATTGGAGATATTAAAAGCCAGTTGAGCGATACAGGCCCTTTTGGGCCTCTTGCTCTGAATTTAAAGGACGTTTTTTACAGAGAAAGTGTCATTTAGCAAGCAAAAACGCTTAAATATTTGAAACGATACAGTTTACGACATTTCTTACAAATATATCCTCTTAATCAGAGCTCTAACTAATACGTCTTTTTATGGTAGTAGACCCGTAATAGTTCTGCAACGTTTTGAAAGTAATGAACTTTAACAGTTTTAACCGAGGTTTCCTAATGATTTTTATTAGGAATTCTCTGTCAATATTGTAAAAGTTCAAGTCTTCCGCCTATCTGTTACATGTAGCATGGCAATTATAGTTTTTGATGGATCTATTTGTTTTAACAATTTCAGTAGAGCTTCACCCAACGAACATCCAAGCCGAGTTTCAGATTAATCCCAATGGCTAAGGAGGAGATTATTTTTTTCTTAAGAACTTCACCAATTTTGGCCTTTACCATACAACCAAATTTTTTTATGGAATTAAATTCTTGAAAACATCTTTTGTAGAGTTTTGCGCAAGAAACATCCCTAACAACTTTCAGCTTGATGACCCAGTAGTTTATGAGGAGAGGACTTTTTTATAACATTTTCTTGAATTTTCAGACTTCCCTTTACAATGGAAGACAGGGTTTATGATTGAACCAAACTCTTTTAACATCTTAAGTAGAATTTAACCCAAGGAACATTCCTGCTAAGGTTTAGCTAGATTGGCCGTATGGTTTAGGAGAAGATAATGTTTAAAGAACATGTTGACGGATAGTCGGACGGGTGGACGGATAGACGATGGATGGACGACGGACGGTGAGTGATCACAGTATATCTCACATTGAAAACTATGTACTCAGATAAGCTAAAAATCGACAAAGGTAAAAGGTTGCCTCAATGAAGGGGACCAGAGACCTGATGACGTCATGACGTCAATTCTACTTATCAATCCATGTTTTGACCCTCATGTTAAAGCAGATATCTTTGGGTAATTATGTAGGATAAGGCAAGATTTCTTAAAATTGGACCCACTATAATCCACAATGCGTCCGCAGTAACACTAAGTAGTACCCCTTATGGATCCTTTTCCTTCCTTATGACCCTACAATCATGATATGAGAATGTGCGTGTCATTTCCAACAATTTCATTTGTGCGTGATCTCGAGATATTGAGGATCATGAACAGCCACAAAGTGCAATTAGAATATCCTCTGACCACCTGTAGGGGTGTTAAGACCTTATCTATCTCAAGAGCACAAAGCAATGCAAAGACTCTGGTCAGCCTGTGTGGATGCACAGGCTGGGCCAGATGCTTTGCTATGCGCACATGTGAAATTATTGGAACTGTCACGCACCGGTTCATATAATAGTTTCGAGAGAATCCGACAATATTATTGTGACTTTATCTCCTAAACAAAATTGCAATTAACAAAAGTCCATTCGCCCCCTTTATCAAAGTGCAAAAAAGGATTTTCCAAATTTTAGATGGCGACGATCCTTATGACCCAAACCCTACAACCACCCTGTGAAAATTGCAAGATAAAAATGAATGATATGTGGTTACTGTTATGTATGGAAAATATCTAACGAGGTTCGGGGAATTGATAATTGTCGAGGCTCTTCCGAGACAATTATCAATTTCTATAAACGAGTTAGATATTTTTAGTACACTTAGTACACTTAGTACGTATTATATTAATCTTATAACCTCTATTTGCCTTGTTTTCGTCAATGTTTCTAACAGAAATGCAAGTTTCTAAATAAAACGCATTTTGCCATTGTTCTAAAAATATCGATGGGATATCATAAAAAAATATCATATTGGACGTTATCACACGGATAATTGTATAGTTATAAGTTAAAATCACAAGCCGTTTGAATTAACAGCAGTTTTGCTAGTGAATATGATCACAATTGAGTAATCTAGAGCCACCATGTTGCTAAAGTATTGCACGTTTGTTCGTCATGTTTTATCAAGTGTCCATACCTCAATTATTTATGAAACGTTCCTATACGATTTGACGTCAATTAACAGCCAGACTGTTAAATCCTCATTTACACATACCCAAACGTGACAAAAAATCAGGTGGTCTATTGGCAAATTAAATCATGAAAACAAGATTGAATCGATCTTGGAATGCGGAGTGTATGCTCACAAAATATTATAAATCATAAGATTGATTTAGATGATGTTGAATGAATAGTCATAAGATTGATTTAGATTATATTGAATGAATAGTCATTGATTACCGAATTTATTTAACGAGTCATATATTTAAGATAAAAAACGAGGCTGTGATATAGTACGACGTCCGGGGCACCTGTAAAACCAGGATAATAGGAGTTAAAATAAATATGTGTATTTAAGAGATTATATCAATTTTAGAACATATAAATTTATGAAGAATATTCTGTAGGCCGCCAAACCCTGAGAAGTTGAATGGACTGTTTGGTAACTTGTTTTCGAAAGACGGCGATAATTGGTTGTCCCTGTAGGGGGATTTAACGTGTCTTTGGCCATTAAAATATTCATAAAATAATGCTCTTATGTGAAAAGTTAGGCAGCAACTGACGCAAACTGTCAAGAACCTCAACAGTGTTTAATTGCAGTATTTACAATATTTCGTCACTCCTCGGTTGATCATATACAAAAAGTCTATGAAAGAGCAATTATCAAGCAACAAAAACGTTCATACTGTTTACAAAGTATAACCCGCTTTGCACGTGTACTTACGTGCAAAGCGGGGCATAATTTGAATACAGTTCGCACCGTCTTGTCATCCTGGATGCAGGAATAGTATTACCGTTATATAATGTGTGCAATCTGTCTAGATTTCTCCTCTTTCTCCCCTAAGAAATCATGCCGCCGTCATAGCGCAATTTGTAGCGCGTCGGACTGTTATTCTAGAGGTCCAGGGTACGATCCCCGACGGCGGCTCTTATTCTTTCCTACTATTTGTCTCTCGCCAAAGGATTGATAAATCGTAGATATATGTGGGATAACAGCTGAAAGCTAGAAAATGACGTAATTGTAGTACTAGTGTGAGAAATACCACAGGAATCCATTGTTATGTGCTTCAGTCGCCGCGATATAGCTGAAGGCTTGTTAAAAGCGGCGTAAAACTCCATTCAAACAAATCATATCTTAAAATCAAGTCTAAATAACAATGAGGGTCATCGGAGGGTCAGGAGGTGAAAGCTCGTCCATAGTAAATGACTAGTTACTGAACACCACGATGTTTCTGTTCTCTTTTGCGGTCCGTTAAAATATATATTCAGCTACTAAAGTCTGCTATTATTCTCTGCATGACAAGATACTTGATGAGAGGTGATCATAGATAAAGCGAATCTCAGCCAATATATAATGTTGTCAGGGCTTTTTATGTGACAAAATCATTGCAATACGTTTTTATTTTTTCTTTGTCAAAAGGTAGTTGCCTCGATTGCTGGAGGATACTGGATGCAGGCCGGAGAGGCTAATTATAGAATGGGCAGTCCGTCGTTTGTACTTAATCACGTTAAGGCCTGGTCCCACTGCCAAACGGACACAAAACGTACGCTACACGGACACGAAGGAAGGGTTAAATTTCCATCCGTTCTCATACGGTTGATAAAAACTTATAATAGTGGCAAAACTTTGCGGAAACAGAACGGAAAATATCGGAAGCGTAAAGTAATGTAGTCGGGGATTTGAGTGGATGTTCATCGGAAGCCTTGTGGATAAGAGCGGATGACAGCTCAGAAGAGGTTATCGGGTGTAATCATGATGTTATCTATCTCTTTCCGCTATTAAGCATTGGACGTATGCACAAATTATGCAGAGCGGAAACAAATAATTTGCTAAACAAATGTTTCATTTCTCAATGAAACAATTATGAGTATGCAGTTTTTTGTACGCTTACGCACAAAGTAGTTCCAAAGTAGTTCCAAAAGTAATCTGTCTCATTATGGAGAAATATTTTGCTTTTAGCTTCATGCTATCAATTTATGAATATATGAAGGGAGGATTTATACAATACAATACAATTCTTTACAGGTTTTTTACTTTCATAAAACTGCCTAAAGGTATTTCTAAAAAAAAACACATTCTTTTCACATCTTGACTGAAATCTTCCGTGTTTGGTTGAAGAATTGATTTCTAATTCAGCTTTTCGTGACCTCCACGCCGAGTCTAGTGAGGTGATCGATTACTGTATGTATTGTCGGATAGAACTAGATCCGTCTATCAAAGCTTTTAATACCCTCTGTGATTGATTGTGGTCCTGTCTTATTGCAGACCCGTATTTATTACAATAAATGAATTGGTAGACTTGTGTGATACATACAAATCAAAGGTCGTTAACCATTTACAAAACAATTTGTTTTTTTATTCGTAATCACATTCATATTTTTAAACACAAAAAAAAATATTGATAAAAGATATTTCTAAAATAAAATTATTAAATTTCTAGCAGTGATATCTTGAGGGTTCCAATTCTAATACATTTTTTAATATCATAACAAGTGGCTATGTTACTTTGCAGTTTCATTACAGGAACTACTTGTCTTCAAACGGTGAGGACACTATTCAGGGTGCTGAGATATATAGTCGAACTTCAACATTAACGTTGTTAACCAAAGGATAATCCTATATACGAGAGTTGTTAAAAAATTAACCGGATTTTGCCTCGCAAAATTTTATTTTTGAAGCAATCAAACTTGATTTGGTATCATTCGCTGTCGGAAACCACACATGGTTATGTAAATTGGTATAGTTAACGATTATAGCGCTCGCGCATCTGCCATATAAAATGCCATGGTAACGAGTACCCGGCGCAGCAGATAAAATAATCCATATATTTGGTCTTCGTTTGTTAATATCCTTTCTTTTCTATCTGTTGTAAAACTTGAAAATTAATGGAGTTGCTGGAATAAGAATAACAAATGCCTTGTCTTAATTTGAAGTAATTTGACCGTTGAAGTTTTCGAAATGGTTCGTTTCAAATGTGGCGGGGTGTTTCGGAACGTTGTAGACGACGTCAACTGAATTGATTTTTTTTAAAATTCTTTTCGAAATCTACAAAAATACCGAAAGACAAAAATCAAATACTTATCACGCCGATGGTTCCTCCAAATGCTTTATTCTCATCGGTGAAGACGCTTCCGTTCCCCGTGAGAACGGACAGAGAGAAAGGCGATTTTCTAAGGGGCACCTTTCTGAGTACTTTGATTTTGCATTTTACCTTTATACAAACCATAAAAACACAGCTCAATTACAGGAACACTGATTTCACCCTTCTTCCATGAATAACGAGCCGTGACAAGCTAAATTACAAAACATCAAATGTCTCGTTTTTCGACAACGTCGCTAGCGTCATGTACTGTGCGCCGCTACCTATTACCCATGCATTTGTGTTTGCGTGTAAAATGAATATACATGCTTCAGGTTTTGGCAAGTTTGAGCATAAAAAGTGTCCTGTTAATATTAGTATACTTTTTTCACATAGCGATTAATCAATGATTATTTATTGACCTAATCGGGATAAAAATTGAACACCCCTCGTTTAGCGATTATATTTAAGGCTTTAAATTCCATAGTCTAGTTACTAAATGCCAGGCAGATTCATCAATAATTTATCCTTATAACAAAACGAATTGTTTTATACTAATATAATTTTTGAATCAGTCAGCGATAGATCTGTATTGCAGAAATACGTGAACATGATGGGTGAAAAATCTTAGTCGTTGATTTTTCGTTGTTTAATTTACTGCGTTTGGAAAACAAATACTTACAGCTAAGAATAATTCCTCTCGATTCTGTCTCCTGAAGAGTACAACAGTACTCGGGGCGACTGTGTTTGTTTATGAAAGAACCATAACCGCTATAGGTAAATTTTGTGCGGTGAGCTGTAAATTCTATTTTCTTATATAGATTCCTGAACCAGTTTCATCATAACAGTTAAGACGTACTTTTGTCCTACTGATGACTTTCGAAACAGTTAAAACAACTATCACTTTACATAGGTAAGAATAGATTGGTGATACGTGATTTTTTCCGAAATATATGGTAAGTCATCGGTAAGACAAAAATGCGACTTAAATGATTCCTTGAAACTGGCCCCTGGGCTCAGTTTTGAAAATATCCCTATAGTCGCTATAACGGGACCTCTTGATCTATAAATATGATTCTCTGGAATCCCATTTGTATCATCCTGATACATATTCTCTTCTCCGAAGTTCACACAAAGAATATTTTATACAGGGCATCATATCAATCAGAGCTCAATCAGATATCACAATATAATTTTATTGTGATAAAATGTTTACTCTAAATAGAAGAAAACACTGCTTGACTGTCTCTTTGGTAATCGCTTTGTGGAGGTCGAGCAGTGTTTTGATTTGATCACTCCATTTGCTCGTTTTAAGACTGAGACTTTAGACTAAGATGCAGATATAGACTATTGATCCTACACATATATCGATGGCTCGGCGCGAAACAGTTGTTACTCCCTATATGTTTATAGGGAGTTACAACTGTTTCGCGCTGAGCCATCGATATATGGAATCTTAAAGAACAAGCGGTGTTCGTTTGTAATATGGGCATGGCACATGTAACTAGTTTACAGATATATATCAAAATAAAGTGTATGCACATTTTTAAATATATAACGTTAAATCAATTATTTATTGTGATATTTTCGGTGTATATAACTTTGAAGAAAAAAAAAAACATCCCCAAATTCTCATTAAAACCATCCTCACGACACCAAAACATTTTAACACGCAGTTGCGTACAGGCAATGGCATAGCCGGAGGTATATGGTGGGTCTGATTTTAATGAGATTGTCATCCCCCGAACCATAACGCTAATTTCAATGAATCTTGGCATGTATGCACCTAAGATAATCAATTATTTAGATTGTTCAAGAAAGTTTGATGAATAAAGTGAAGGCAATAATGGCAATTAAACAAGGGGTGGGGGTAATCCGTACAATTTAATTTATAGACGAGGATTTCACTGTACATTCATTACAGGAGAAGATACGTACACAAGCTACATTCTTTATTTTTATTATAACTGGAGATAGAACACTTTACACACAAGAATCTGTTTTATAGTAAATTACCCCACCCATTTTCTTGACAATACGAAGTAAAACTGACCTATTTTGTCAACAGTTTGTAAGAAAGTTTATTGTAGCCACAAGAACACCCTCGTGGACACCTGTCCTTTAATCATTTGATAGTTTGATTATCTTTAGGCCCTCGCAGCAATAGCAAGAGACAAGAGATAATTTGGGTCTTTTGTCCTGCTTGTTTGTCTTTTACTCTGTTTGTCCGTGTGTCTCTAAAAACGTTCGACATGTGTTTTGACTCGTCAAGGCTTGAGTCTATATATTTCTAATGGGTATTACTGGTAGCAATATCCTTCTATTAGTAAAGAATTTGACAATGTCATATTTCAAGAACATTTTGTAGGTCAAACAATGTCATACATCAAGAACATTTTATAGGTCAAACATGTGAAAAAATCTAACAAAATGGCTTTTGCCGGGGTATTGGTGTTTAAAAATCGCATCTTGATTTCATTTACAATTGATTTTGGGTTAAACTTGTATACATCTACCAAACTGTATATTAAACGACGAAAAATGGTGACGAGTACAATATTATTCGAATAGAACGTAATAAGGTCCAAAAGTAACAGTTTTAAAGTTAACTGTAAAACATATGCAGTTTCGTTTCGAGTCTATGTATATGGACATACCCCTCGTGACTTCATATTAGATTACTTGTAAGTCTATTATCGATGCAATGTTACTTAACTCTGTAACATTTCTTGAGTTTCTTATTTCATTTTTAAAGGCATCGAATATTGCTTAAAAGGGGTTAAACATTCCCCTTTTTATTGGTGAATTGTGAAGCATAGATAACTCCGTATATGTTGAATGTCGGTCGACAAACTTTACGAGACATCGTTACATGGAAGGCGTGTTTTATCGTCTAGTTATAACTATTACATTACCGCCTTTAGAAATTTTGAGAAGTCGGTTCTAGTTTAGTTCACGTGTCGAAATATATCCATTTCGGAGATTGCTTGATAGGAAGACTTAACGCGGAAATTGGAACTAATTCCAATATTTATAGTGTTTCTGTCTAACCTCACGCTTCAAGCTTTTGCCTTTTATAAAAGGAATTGTAAGAATTAACAAAGAAACCAATTCAACAAATAGCTTTGGACGAACTTTGTTCTTTTTTAAAAAAAATTGACAGATGTCATTTACACATATGCTTCTACTCGACTAGTTACATATTTCATAACATAACATAACATTATTTTTTTTTTCGACATTGAGCTGAAAAGATGTTAAAAGTACGGAAGCCTGAATGTACCCCCTGACATAAACTGGTCTCCATAGACGTATTGAACTCTACAAGTTGTCAAAATTACGATGACAGTCGATAAATATATCGATATGTTGACCAAATTTGTGTCTTTCTGCTTTCCTACATATAGAAGACTTGCCCAAATGAACTCATGCATCTTTTACAAATAGCATTGATGTCGACATTTTTATGTCGTATTGTACACAGACAGAAAACAAGTCGCCAGAATTTTAACAACAAGTGACAAGACGTCCAAAAGATTTCGACATCCATGTTCTTGGAAATGGATGTATATGTTCATTCAGGCAAGTCTTACATTCTGATGCCGTCAAGAAAATATAAATTTTGTCAACATGTCGAGATATACATTTACTTTTCATCGTAATTTGGACAACGTGTAGAGTTCAATACGAATTTGTAGACCAGTTTATGTCCTGACTAGCGGGGTACATATACGCTTCCGTATAAAAGCCAGTGGAGCAATACCGACCCCCTAATGAAGACAGGTACTAGTTTCCAAAGACGTATTGAACTCTAAAAGGTGTCCAAATTACGATGACAGTAGATATATATCTCGACATGTTGACCAAATTTGTGTCTTTCTGCTATCCTACATATAGAAGCCTTGCCCAAATAAACTCACGTATCTTTTAAGAATAACATGGATGTCGACATCATTTTGTCGAATTTACACAGAAAGAAAAAAAGTCGTCTGTATTCTAACGACAATCGACAAGAAAAAAAGATGTCTACATACATGTTTTTGGAAATGTATGTATATGTTCATTTCTTACATTCTTATACCGCCAAGAATACATATATTTGGTAAACATGTCGAGGTATATTGACTTGTCATCGTAATTTGGACAGCTTTCTGATTTGAATACGTCTTTAGGGACTAGTAAACATCTTCCCTAGGGGGTACATACGCGCTTTGGTAGATTGCGGACCACAGCCTTAACAGCACCGTTACATTTTGTTATTTTTAAATGAATGAGAAGATGAAATACTTTGTTTTTACTCTGGACTGCTCGAGTTTAATATTTCCGACTATTTAAGAATAAGGGTCAATGACTTCAAGGACAATGTAGAACATTAATATGATCCTGTTGGTTTTACAATAGTAAGCAAACACGTATACAACACGAATTTGAGGTGAGGTTTATATACAACTTTACTTTAATCAATACTTACTAAAGCGAATCCTGGTTATACATAGATTATCATCAACAACTGCAAAAACCTATTGTCAAATCAAGACTAAGGGTCTAACCCAGAAATGACAAATGAAATTTAACGTGAATCTGGTTAGAAATGTTCTCTAAAAATTCTCAAATTTCAATCATTTATAGGGAGCCACAATAGCTGAGAAGTTGTTGTAAACCTTTAAAACTCAGTTTTGCATCACAAACACACCTGAGCCCTCTAATGAAAGACGTTCCTGGATCATTTTGATCTTTAACAACTTCCGTCTGAATAAAGGCACTATAAGGAGACATTGTGCTGAACGTACTGTTGATAAAATCATGAACTGGTCTGTCATTCCGGTCAAAACCGTTCTTATTTGCTCACTAAACGCTAAATTTATTCATTTCAAAAATTTACTCAATCCATTCTAAGAACTGCTAGAAACCCATGATATCACTCTCATTGGTGAATTTGGGAGTGCCTGATAAGTCCATAAAACAAATAAGCTATTTATAAAAATTGTAGGCTTTTTTCATTATAGGGCCTAAATATTGCATTACCCCCCTTAAATCTTATTCAAAACACTCTCCTCTCGCTGATTAAATTTCATTCAAGTATCCTTTCAGCTTGTCATTTTCATTATGTTCTTAACTACAACCTTCATGTTAATAGCGTTATGATGACATCTTCACGTACGTGTCACTCTGACTATACCACAGCTGTTCATGTTTAAGACTCTAAATCGTTGGGTCGAGGCTTCGATCATCGCCCTCATCAAACATTCTTTCTGACATTTGTTTCCTACCAAATGATTATCAAATCAGCGAAAAAAATCAATACCCTCAATGGGATGCCCATCTCAATTCTTTTTAAGGATTTTGTTGTAGTGCTGGTATGATAAATACCAGGAGTTCATGGCTAGATACTCTAACCGTCTCGATGCGGCTCAAATAGGTTTAAAACAGGCGTAAATTCTTTAAAAGGCATTATTTATAGAGCCACATCTTTTTTTAGTGTAAATAGCAGTGTTAATGTAGAAATTGGCCATTTATTGTAAGCATCTCTTGAGCTTGCTCGATTTTCTGAATTGCCATTTTTAAAGCAAACGTCTTTTTTCTGTTTAGAAACAATTTTGATAAATGAAACTTAAGTATAAACCGACAAAAAGGTTCAGGTCGAAGAGGTAAAAACATTTTAGAAATCTTAAATTATTTTAGAATAATTACCGTGTTGACAATTACTGTAGATTGTATATTCTAATTGCGCATAGATCCGTACTGGGAAAGTTTAGATGCGGGATTGCACTCATGTGGATAGTGACCGTGTGATTTGAAGGACTTCAGGAAGCCGAACGTTTGTGTCCATATGGATGTGATTATATTGAATTGAAAACGCACACAATGCTGTTTTGTCAGATGTACTATGATGAACGAAAACCGCTTCTGTAAAGAAGCAACTACTGTTATCAACAATTGCCAATATTTAGATAATGAATTAGAGCTAATGGAACTGTTTACATATCCTGATTTGATGTAACTTACGGTCAAAACCGTCAAATTATTTTTTTTGAAATTTTAATTTTAAATAGGGATTTGTCTACATCAAAGTAACATTACAAGTACAAGAGCATGTATGCATCTTTACATCTAATACGGCTTTTAATCTTAGTGATACTTCTTTAAATCAACTAGTGTAACATTGGGCCGCTGGCATCGGGTATTATGCTTCGACATTCCATGTTGTCGCCTTCATGTAGAGTTAAAATTTGCACAAAAAAGAGGGGAAGGGATACCTTTTCCTCCTTTTATTCGGTTTATTTATTTTTTTGTCTTCACACAACTTGTTGTGTATTTTTTAAGGGACCAAAAACACACGCAGTCCCTCAATTTGTTTAAAAGTACGTAACATTTTGATGGGTGCAAGGGATGTTTGATAAAGCACCTCCTCATCATATCTAAATTTTACAAGGCATAGTATTTTTTTAGTCAAAATGAAAAATATTGCCAAAAAATTCACGGATAAAAAGTCTCTTTTAAATGTTATTACGAATGACCATGTACTTTTAGATTAAGGTTTCTTAGCTGTGAATATGATTACTTTTTGTACATGAATAAAACTCAAATAAACAGATAAAACTCTTTTATGGACATTAAGGAACAGTAAAAGAGTAAAATGCTATTCCAAGTAAATGACCAAGGAGTATCATATTTATGCAAACAATAAGATACAGAAAGTTAAACACAACAAAACATTTCAGGGTTTAACAATGAACAGTATTGAAACACTTTTTCGTGTGTTACATCTCCAAGAACGCAGTAAATATACTACTCAAAGTTTGCTAAGCACCAAAACTCTTTTATAGTATAATTTCAGGAAAAAATGAAATTTGATTATAAGAATGTTTGAAAATGGTCGATTGTAATCAGTTTATCAAAATTTAAGAAGGAAAATGAAGCTTTATAATGATAAGAAGACTTTAAATGTAGACCAAGCAGGGAGACCCTAGAAATTGGTCCGTTTTCTTGAAAATTGAAAAATCGAATTTAACCAAAAAAGGTGTTCTTTCAATTGCATTTCGTTCAATAACGAGTTTAAGAGCCGGAACTGTCAAAAACAGCGTGACAGCACATCCGCACACTCCTGATTAAGTTCTGGATTACTCTTCGGGGAATAACAGACCATTCTTCTCTAAGGATCTGGCCGAGCTCCTGGAGTGTCCTTGGCTGGACCTGACGAGCAGAAACTCCGACCTGTAGCTCATTCCTCAAATGCTCTACCAGACGTGGAATGCCCGCTTCTTGACAATACTCTTGGATAATACGGGCCGTGTGTAGACGGGCATTATCATCCATTAAATGAATCCACCCCCAATAGCACCAGCGTAAAATCTTAAGTGGGTATTGAGGATTCACCAATGTCCCTACGAGCCGTACCCTTTCTAAAATAGCAAGACCAGTTCGCCCATCCCAGCTGATGCCACCCCATGATGGACCCACCCCCATAACGATCGTGCTCAGCAATGTTTGCTGCATCAAACCTTTCCCCCGGCTTTCTCCACAGCCTAACATGCCTATAAGTGTAGTCCAATACCTTGACTCATCCGTCGATAGCACGGGGCGCCAGCCTCTTATGCGCCAGTCAATGTGGTCCAATGCCCATGTTACCGACGTTGATAATGAACTCGGGACAGCAGAATGCGAATACGTGGTCTTCTTGACCTCATGTTATGCATATGCAGTCGTGTTCGTATGGTTTGAGTCGAGACTCGCACTTCCGAGGCGTTTTGAAGGTCGGAACGTAGCTGCGTTGACGAAGCAAACCTGTTCCTTCGGGCTTGAATTACCAAAAGCGGTCTTCTGCGACGGAGGTAGCTCTACTCCTACCTCCTCCATGTCTCCTAACAGTTGTACCATACTGTTGGTATCTTGCCAAAGCTCTGGTTATACAGTATGTGTACCCCCAGTACCATGCCAACATCACGGTGGGAAGCCCCTTGCTCCACTATACCTACGGCACGTCACAATTGGTCGACAGATAAATGTCGTGGATGATTCTATAGAAAAGACTTCGGAAATAAAAAGGACAAAGTCATGGACATGACCTAAAAACTATCACCGTTCCCGCTAGAGATGAAATTGATTTAAATGAAATCAAAAAAAGTTTTAAATCGTGTAATATTACCGTGATTTGTCATCAAATCATAATATGCACAAAAGATGTCCATAGAACATCGGAAAACATTACAGACACCAAAATACCAAGAGAAGCCAAACTACTCAAAAAAACATACACTTACGTCCAAGTACTTTCAAGTTAACGGAAAAATGTCGGGGGGGGGGGGTATTGTGTAATTTTCTATTCACATCAAGTTGAGCATATGAAATCTAAAAATTCAAATGAAATGAGTAGGACAAAAAAGGAAAACGCCTATGAAATGTATCCAAACCTTAATTACACATTATTTTAAGCTCTTCGGCTGAAATATACATTGATATGCAGCTAAAATTACTAGCAAAGTAGTCTTGGTGGCTTGAATCCAATAAAATTCTTTAAGAAACACCTACGGAATTAATGATATTTCCAAAATGTTTTACCTTCGCTGTCACTTGCAGAATTTTGTGCTAGAATCTAGCTGAATATTGTGCCAATTTAGTACGTTACAAACCGAGTTGAAATATCTTATTTCTTTATTTTGTCTTTCTGTCCTATATGTTTACGAGACACGATTTTCTTACCAAATTTAGTTCAACTGATTTCTTTCAGTTTTCATCTTTAAGTGGGTGCATGTCTTTAATAGTTCCATGTTCTAGTAATTTGTTAACTATTATCTCTAACATGAATCAACAACTACTACAAGACCTTCAATGAGACTGTTGCGTGATAATCATCACAAATTATCTCCAACAATTCATCTTCTGTATAACACTACGTGTATATAATGAATCTTTTTTGTTTTCTATTTATTAGGATGAATCACAAGCAAACAACACGCAAGTTGCAATATAGGTCGGTATTATTGACTTTGAATTAACCCCTTTAAAGATTAATAAAAATTGAAAATTCCTGCGCATATTTCTATAGAAATAAATTATGAACGACCTATAAATTAATATATATGTGGTTAATTGATAAAACGCATAAGTAATTGTTTTTCTAAATTTGTTTTTGATATTTTTGATATAGGTCAAGTTCGTGTAAAATAAATCAAGCTTCAGTGAAACGTAAAAAAACCCTATTTGCCGACCAAAGAATCTCCTAATTATCCAAACGTTTTAATGAAATAACGGACTAAAGATATTGTCTTCCATGTCAAAGTATTGAATATAGTTGACAGATTCGATTTCCTATCGACGTTCATCAAACTAATAAAGATCTGTACAGAATTAACAACGGCGAGGAAATAACTTTGATAAACTGAGATATCGACAGGAAAAGAAGATACTAATCGTTTACTTCAAAGGAGTTGCAACAGACAAGTTTTAATTCATGAAGTATTCATTCATTCATTCATTCATTCATTCATTCATTCATTCATTCATTCATTCATCCATTCATTCATTCATTTATTCATTCATTCATTCATTTATTCATTCATTTACTCTTTCACACATTCATTCATTCATTCATTCATTTATCTATTTATTTATGTGTATATTTATGTATTCATTTATTTTGGGAGGAATGAAACATCTAGGACTATTAAGAATAAGGTTTTTTTCCATTTCCATTCTAAACCCGATTTCTACAGGAGTGTCAAGAGCAGAATTGTGTGAGACTGGGTTACCAAAGTATCAGATTTTATTTTGGGACGATATAAAACCTCTCTCAGACAACGAAAATAGCCCTGTCTGTATGAGTTATAGTAACAATTGATCGTGTAGATAATAATTGTCTGCAAAACGCTCGTCCAGTTTCATATTAGGTTTTCATAAACACTCCGATATCAGAGGAGTTTTGTACGGCGTTAGTATACTTCACTCCAAAAGTCAAGTGTACAAATACATGTTCTCTTAAAACCTTAACCGTTTATGACTTACTTGCATTTTTTTTTAATTTCCTGTCAAAACTGAATACCTTTTTATAGACCGGGTTGTTGACTATTGGGTTCCATTTTCCTTTCCACTGGAACGTCTTCTTAGTAGACGTGTCCCCTTACCTTACTGATGTGATGCACAAAGGTTTTATGATAATCTTTGATGTGCATATAAAAACATTATTGCACATAGTAAAGAAACATTACAAAATATTTAATTTTTCGCTGACGTCAAAAGTTACGTAAGAACGTTATCAGCCAAAATTGGGTCTACTGAGGCAAGCCAATAAAGTAGGCGTTGTACTATCAATACATTGATACATTGAGTTTTTAGTGAACTTGATGGGAGGTTATCCAATATCGCTAATTATATTCAGGTTGAAAAAATAGCTATACTCCAATACATGCTCCAATATATACTCCGATATATGCCATACTTTGGGAATAGAAGCGATATCTTTCTGGATAGACAAACATCAAACAGAAATTCCAAGTCGATTTTCAAAAAACTTTATCATTGATTCCTTAACATTTATATTAGAAAACAACACCTTCCAGTTCAACAATAACTTCTATCGCAAAATAAAAGGAACAGCAATGGGGACGAAGGTGGCACCAACGTACGCTACATTGGCTATTCGGTTTTTGGAACAAAATCTGTATCAAAGAATTGAAGAAATATTTGGAACAGAATTTTCACTACACTTTATACAAAATTGGAAAAGATTTTTGGACGACTGTTTTATTCCTTGGACACGCTCAAATTCTGACCTAGATACATTACATAACATACTAAATAATTTACATCAATAAATTAAATTATGTATAAGACACTTTAAAACCAGCACCGGCCAATAAAATCATGACAAGATTTGATCGATTTGAATAAAATATCAATTTTGAATGATTTCGAAGTGTTCTTGAAAAAGTTTATGAGTGTTTTGAATGGTTTGAGTGAGTGTTTGGAATGAAAGAATGGAGAACTGGTCGAGTGATTTAGAACGATTTTGATCGAGGTAAATTTTTAAATCACATAGTAAATAACTGTAGCTGTTTCAGTGGATTTCCGATTTATCTTTTACTGATAAATTTATCATTAAGTATACAAAAAACTGTTTATACACAGTTACATATAGGAACGTCGTTTTATAAATGTGAAAAGAAAACGATTGAGTCTCACGAGCGAAAATAAAATGATATATATATATATATATATATATATATATATATATATATATATACATGTATATAGAAAATTGAATATTCGTTAATCAGACGAAGTTAACGATATTGGATTAACTCTCCCCTCCCCCAGTTAATTTCTTTCAAAACTCGCGCCTCCCACTCATTCCATTTCATTCAGAAATCATTAAAAATTGCGATACAATCGACTGAATAAATTGAACACTATTACGTAATGCGTAAAATATGCTGTGTTTCAGCTAACCTGGACGCTCTGTTTTCGACCCCCGACTCCGCTGTTTTATCGGCAAAATAAAAAAAATAAATGAATAAATGTCCGACCCATCCCTATTTTCGCCCGCCCCATGATATTTTCGAAATGTTCGTTTTAATAACATTTCCGTAGTTTTTTTTCCGTTTGCTTCATTCAAGTAGCTCTTCCTGAGTTTATCAAGTGCTTTATGGAAGAATTATCACCGTAAATGCCAAGACGTCAAAACGATTGTGAAGAGAATTATTAACCCGGAAATTAACAAAAAAAGACAAAATACAAACTTTTAATTATAGTCGGTTCATGGGTAACATAATAGCATTAGTGATGTACCGCTATTTACTGACTTAAAGCGTGAAAGTCGAAAGAAGATGGCTTGGTCACTGTTGGTAATCAAATTGGATAAATGATTTCATCAACGTGAAATTGGCGTCTGCAACAGATTTCAAATTGAGACATTCAAACATATTTCTGTCTGGTTATGAAAGGTGCGTTGATGTGCATTTGGATTTCTTATGTGAACTCTGGCACTGTTATTGCTTGAGTTATTGTCCTTTGTCATTTAAAATTCCACTGGCTGTCAGGCCAGTGGGCTTTTTGTCATGGCGCTGTGTCTGTCGTCCATGTGTGCGTCCGGTCGTAAACTTTTTCTTCAAAAGTCTTCTCCACATAAATCACTGAATGGATTTTAATCATGTGCGTCTGGTCGCAAACCTTTTCTTCAAAATTCTTCTCCACAGAAACTACTGAATGGATTTCAATCAAACTTCACAGGAATGATTCTATGGTGACCCTCCATCGTATCACTCGAAAAATAATTTTTGACCAGAAAGTCCGGAGTTACCTGCCCTTTAAATGTCGAATGGCAATTTTTACTTTGCTTTCACTCCAGTTTCCACTCCATGGCCATATCTCTTAGTCTAATGCAGCTAGCATATCTAAACTTAGTACATTTACATATTATTTTGTGAAGATGTGTAATTTGCAAGATTTTAACATTGTCACTTATTATTACCCTTGGCCATTTTTAGCTTATGGCTTACTTTGCATATCCAAATCAGCAAAGTTAAAAGAAAAAAAGATAAAAAAAAAACCCTACCCTGTATTTTTCGCAGCAAAAAATTGAAAATAAAAAAAGAAAGGCCTACCTACCTACCCTCTTTTTTAGCGGAAACACAGCTATTTTTTATGCCTAATCAACTGTTTTAGGTTTCATTGCAAACATGATAAAACAATAGCTGTGCCTCAGCTAACCTACTTTTTATTAATGTCATTGTTTGGAGTCTTAATTTGGTATTAATGTATATTTTCCTTGGTACAATAGATCGAGAAACTATTAATGAAAATAGTACAATACTTTATGTATTTTTTAGATTGTCGCCTCACAGCTTTACCGGACTCCAGGTCTTCATTATCGTCACGATTCAAATCATTGTCATCTTCTTCTTCATCAGTAGTATCATCTAAGAGTTGAGGTATGGGTAAATTATTCTTTTTGCATATTCGATGGAGACATGTGCTGGCGACAATTATTAAGATGCATTTTCAGGACTTACCCTGGGTCAAAATTTCTTTTAGCCAAATTATTAGCCAATTTGAAAATACCTTAGCCAATTGACTACATTGTGGCCATCTTAATCTCCCAAGTTAAAAAAAAACTTATAAAACTTGCAATATTCTTTAATGTAATATTTTTTTTCATTTACCATTATCTTAATCAATTTCATTTGAATTAGAAATATATTTTCAATGACCATATACTGTTTTAAAATGTATAAAAAAAGATAAGTAGTGTAGTGCAGTTAAAAAAGGAAATTGTCACAATCTGTTGTTTTCACTATGTCTATGGCAAAAAAAAAAAACAGACAGAAGTGATAACATACCTACTTACACAACAACAACTAAAACCAATTATATTGTAGTTTCAAATTTTCACTGTGTTCATTTCAAAACCATGGCTTGATAGAAGAATATCAGTAGAATATGTATCAGATGTGGTTATTACAGAAAGCATCAAATAAAAGAATGCATGGTCTAATGGCTACCAACTATCTTTAAACTGTCAACGGTTTAATAAAAGGTGTGAAGGATTATCTTACATATCAATTTGTTAATTGTTCTCTTTCTGATGTCCCTTTTCTATACTGTGGAATTAACAAAATGATACCCTACCTTAGCCGGCATTTTAGCCAATTGAAATTTTTTGTAGCCAATTATTCAGAATTTTAGCCAATGGCTAAATTGGCTAAGGGCAGGGTAAGCCCTGCATTTTATTGGGGTATATTGGAGACTTCCTCCACTTTTAACCAGACATCTGAATCGCGACTTCCACACACCATTGAATCTTTCTATAACACATCGTGTATGTCTATGATAAGAATTGTACTTCTGTTGGGGCCTTGTAAAAGCCGAAAATACAGGTGTAAGCAACCATGGCTTAAGAGGGTAACCGGAGTCACCAAGCAGCCAACCAGAAACCCCAATATTTTCTAGCAAGTTGTAAAGTTCACTTACATTTAAAATGAATTCATGAGTTGACCCTGGCCTCTTAACAACGATGTCCAAAAAGATTATATTCCGAGTCGCACACAACTTGAACATTGAGAGCGTGATATCCTCTACGACAAACACACAATGGTTCGTTCTCGCTTGGTGCTTTTATTGAAATCAAGGTACCGTCAATAAATCTTATAACGTTCGGAAATCCTGTTTTATCAAAAAATCCAGCCTTGACTTCACGAATGCTATCCGGATTCGTTGGATTAGTTATATAGTGAGTAACTTATAAAGCAATAGCATAGGATATACTCGAAGTACACCTTGATACTGTCGACAAAGATATGCCATGTCAGTCTGTTATTTCTCGCTGGAAGCCACCGGTGGCATAGAAGCTCAGAGCGGTGGTTGATTGAATTATGAGGGATATTGCATATCCTCTGCTGGTTGGACGCTGAGGATCATCATTTATTGACTCGAAAGGAGTCTGAAATGCACTCTCTGCTAAGTCTGTACCTCGAGATTAACTTCCTGATCACTAAGACAGTCCAGTGGGTTAAATCTATCCCTGAAAATCCTTTCTCGTGCGAGAATATTCCTTTGCCTTGCACAAATTATAGCGGCCATCACTGAAGTACGTATAGTACTTATATTAAGTTTGAAGATAGTATATTAATCAAAATGATAAATATTTTAGTTCTGTCTTGTAATTAAAGAAGATTCAAATGAACGTGACCGTCTTGTAAACACACGACAGAGTTCACGTGTGTTTCTAACGGTATTCCATGGATTATTTCGCCTGAGACTCTGTTTATTTTCCGTAAGTGAAATAGGAAAATCACCGATGATCGACGACTTCTGCCAATTTGCATAAAAATTTTAAGTGTAAACTGTGGGCGTGTTATCTACTCAGACCTGTGGTGTAGAGGTTAAGACGTTTGCTTCTGACACAAGAGAACGAAAGTTCAAACCGAATAAGAGGAAAGCATTTTTTCTGACTCAAGTTTTCTTTTTTTTTTTCTGTCGTACAATCACATATATTATTTGAGACTGAGGTTGTATTGTGATTTATCCACTTTCTAGTAATTCTACAGACATATTTTCTTTAATTTTTTTAGTTACTTGTTTTATTGAAATAAAATAAAAAGGATGGCTGTGCTTATACCTGATGCCTATGTGGAAACTTTGGCAACGACGTTTTTTTTTTTTTTTTTTTTTTTTTTTGCTTTTTTTTTTACTTTTGGGTACGGGTTCGAAACTAGGCTTAATCGGAAATGTTTCTGTTTTCTGAAAATTGGGAAACATCTTTTCCTCATGATTTAAGACAAATAAGTGCCGTGTATGTTTTACTTTGAACAAAAAAATAAACGATTCTTTTCATCCTAGATGTCGGGATATGAATCAGCGGAAGGCGGTCGTTTATAATTAAAAAAAGAATATTCCCTAAGTGTGAACTTGGTTTAGGGAAAGAATAGAAATGTAGGAGAAAAAAAACAAAACAACAAGCGTGTCGGAACTCGAACTCATACAAGTGTAGATTAGAGCGATACATCTTAACCAACTGAGCTATCACTTCTCGCTCTTTGTCGTTGGTTAAATTGTGTATTGGAAAGAATGAATGGAGCGCTGAGTGAATGATTAAGAATGCTTTTGATCGGAATGAGTGTAGATTTCACGATATTTTTAACTGTAAGACATTTCTTTAGCTGCAATTTTGCAATTATTAAAGTAAGGATTGGCTCGAGATACATATTTCCCAGCTTCATTTCGGGAGCTTGCAGGCTATTTTTAAGAAGGATTGCTTTACAGCGACCTTTTAGATGACGTCAATAGAATGCGCATAAAGCAATAACAATAGAATTATTTCAAAGTATATCTCCGAGATTTTTACGCAAGGATCTTTGAAATTTCAGCTCAATAAAAAAATGTTTTGGGCACATTTTCTAGAAGTGATCATCGGTCATTTGGTTGTAAAGCTGTTGCAAAAATTCAAGAATTGTTCGGACAACCCTCGAATAGTAAACGTTGCCCCTAGCTGCGATAACGTAGCGTTCTATTTGATAAACTGATGGAGAGTATATCGTCGAATAGAAGAAGTTGCCCTAGCTGCGATAACGTAGCCTTCTGTCTGATGGATTGATGGAAAATCTATCCTCGAATAGTAGAAATTTCCCCTAGTTGCGATAACGTAGCGTTTTATTTGATGCGCTGATGGAGAATCTATCATCGAATAGTAGAAGTTGTCCTTGCTGCGATGACGTAGCCTTCTTTCTGGTGGGTTGATGGAGAATCTGTCCTCGAATAGTAGAAGTTGCCCCTAGCTGCGATAACGTAGTGTTCTATTTGATGAGCTAATGGAAATTCTATCGCCGTAAAGTAGAAGTTACCCCTAGCTGCTTTAACGTAGCCTTTTCTCTGATACGCTGATGGATATTCTACCCTCGTATAGTTAAACTTGACCCTAGCGGCTATAACGTGGCCTTTTCTCTGAAACGCTGATGGAGATTCTACCCTCGTATAGTTGAACTTGCCCCTAGCGGCTTTAACGTAGCCTTTTCTCTGATAAGGTCATGGAGATTCTCCGCATAAGCTTATTATAGAGAAAGCTCCTTTTTGTAAAATTGTGAAATGACATTAAACTCGATCAAAACCATTCCAAACCGCTCATAAAAGGCTTTACTCATTCCTTTATTCAGTCCTAACACTCACTCAAAACAATCCAAGACGCTCCAAAATCACTTAAAATAACAGAAAACTATTTAAAGAACTTGTTTGCATATTTGTTTAAGGCGGTGGTGGTAACAAATATCACCAATTTTGTTCATCCTGTAAAAATATCAATATTTGATTACCTCCCTCTAATTTGATTAAAAACCACTCATCACACTCATTCCATTTCATTCCAAAATCATTCACAAATATCGCTTATTTTGTTCACCCTGAAATTAATTAGCAATATTTGATTACCTCCCTCTTATTTGATTAAAAACTCACATATCACACCCATTCCATTTCATTCCAAAATCATTCACCTTATCAATTTCACGATGTAGTGAACGGTATAGAAGCTAAACTACACCTCGTTCTCAACCCCTTTCCATGCACTGAGTATTCAATAAAGGTAGTGGACCCGTAATAGTTCCGCAACATTTCAGACCACAAATTCTTTCACAATATAAACCAAGGTTTCCTAATGAAAATCATTAGGAAACCTCGGTTAACGTCGTTAAAGTTCATTACCTCTGAGACATTGCAAAACTATTACGGTTCCACTACCTTAAGTCTTTGGCGTCCTCTTACATAAACTTTAATTTCAGGGAGCAATAAATCCAGACAGTGGTAAGGATGTATCTCTGTCATGTCTGTAGTCGCCTTTCTAGGAATTCTCTGACATTTACTTGATTCAAAGCTGTTTATTACATTTATAATGTCAGTCAATCTCATAATAAGAAGCCATAAATTTACTTTGTCAAAAACCTACGATATTTTGTCGACATAAACTATAAATGTGCCATGTCATTGAAAAATGTTACCTATCTTAAATTGTAATGCCTATACATGCATTTACCCCCAACACCGTGTATCAACGTACACCGGATATAGCGATTAGTGAGTCGAGGGAAATGTCACGGGGTGTTGTACAAGGTGAGCTTTTTTCTCTTTATTTTGCTAAATCACGTAAAACTTTCCTGTAAGCATACAAGACAGGCGTTACTGATATAATCATGTAGCTGTCAACCCGTATCAAATAATTGGTTAGCATCCATAAGCGGCCACAATTAAAATAACCCCCCCCCCCCCCTAATCACCGATGATTTTCTTTTGTCCATCGCGAAAATACTGTTTTGACTGAATTTTTAGAGTTTCTCAAACCAAAACCCATGATAAATTGTCTAACATAACACAGAAAATCACCAGAAACACTCCTGCCTTTTGTATGAAGTGAATATACCGATAAATTCACACGTTGTTTCTTCTCCCGGTGTACGGCCTATAGGGAGATGGTGTACGTCGTATAGCAAATCTCCCGTTTATAGTGTACGGTCTACAGCAAGAAAAAATATTTCTTAAATGGGTTGTCTAGCGCTAAATTAAAACGTGTTTGATGGATAAAGTTATCTTTTTGTCTTTTGTACATTCGATGGAGCCTTTTTCCCTTACCAATGCAGTTGTCATGACTAATTTAATCTTTACCACAAATGAATACCTGTTTCAGTATAATGTTATAGTCAAACATTGGTAATTGTGTGCTTTTAAACAGGCTTTAGACAAGTATGATATGTATAAATTGGGATCAGCGAGATCCTCGCTGTCATTTTCTCTGTCTCGACTTAAAGAGCAAAGAAACTAAGCATTACAGGCATCTCTTTCATCCTTTCCAAATTTTGGATATCAAGATCAGTCGAGTCGTACTTTTACTGCTCTTTTATCCCTTACTCAGATTGAAGATATGATTTTAATTTCAATTGTAAATAGTGACCATTCTTTCGGTGAGAATCATTTGTGTTTTATTTTGAATGCCCCTATAGCTTTTATCAGTATAAACATGGCCGAGCTTCATGAATATATCCAAAACATGGGCATTGTCCATTTGTTGTCGGTACCGTAGTTGTCGTCGTCGTATGATTAGATAAAAAAAATTGAAATACGATTTTTTAATCAATTTAATCACGGCCGTGCTTCATGGGTATATCCCAAGCATAGACATTGTCGAATTGTTGTCAGCATCGATAATGTCGTTAGGTTCACCAGCCGGCGCGATAAGACTTTTAAAGTAAGCACCATTCAAACATATATAAACAAATTTTTAACACGGGTTTTAACGCCGCATTTCGATGGTTCAGCGCAAAACTGTATTAAGTGTCTATACAATATATAGATACTTAGTATAGTCTTGCGCTGAACCCTCGATTTATACATATTTCAGTCATGTGGTGGCGTCTGGAGTACTCAACAATAGATTCCTGTTATTTCTATCATCAGTATTACCATCGCATACTTTCCTAGTCTCCAGCTGCTATCCGAGATATACAATTATCCTCCCGTTTGTCTAAGATAATTAATTTATTCAAGAACATTCAACGTAGAACCCTGATGTTTGTAATGATTATAGATATCAATAGTACGGATCTGCAGAAAACAAATTTAATGTCATGAAACAAGGTAATTAATTGTCATCTGCCCAGTTCAAACCTCTGAAAAACTTAACCCAAAACAGTTAATGAACATCGTGTAATTAATACTCAATCGGATCAAACTCATTCTTAATCGCTCACTCAGCACCCCATAATTAATTCCAAACACTTAGTCAGAAAATTAAACAACACCCAAAAGTCATTAAAATTAAATTCTACATTCAAATCGCTAGAAAAAAATCCACGATTTCACTGACTTACTTTATTTTTTAAGCGTTTGATTGGTCCCTTAAGACATTACTATTATAGAACTGATATGTATATTTAGATAAAGAGAGTTAATAAATATGGCTAGTTTCGTTCAGCTTGGACAAAATAAGCGATATTGTAATAACCCCATGAATTTCATCCAAAACTGGCTCATCTAACTTATTCAATTTCATTCCGAAATCATTCCAATATCATTCAACTTGTCAAATTCACTATGTTCTTATTGTACTTAACACGTCCGATTACCTCGAGCATTTTTAAGATAAAGTGCAAACATGTATATATTTGGTGTGAGAAATACCATGGATCCATTGTTAGGTGCTCCAGCCGCCGCGATATAACTGCAATAATGTTGAAAGCCGCGTTAAACCCCATTCAGTCAGTCATTCGATTTTAATTACGTTAGAATCCATACCCCCCCCCCCCCACCTACACACACACAACAACAAATTAATACATAAATTATACCCCTATAAATTATATGTATTCTTACCCTGTAAATTTTCTTAACATGCGCATGTATTGTTATGTTAATGGTCTTTTACAATTTAAATGCTCTGGGTGTTTGAGACACACAGCAAAGTCTCTATCGATCGCCTTTGCTTTTTAGCCAATGAAACTTAACTATTCAAAAAGTATATCCATCCCACTTTCTGCTCAACCAAGTGAAGTCTAGAGTAATTGGGTCATAGTGGGCAATAACTGTGAAATCCAGACAGTGACGTCATATCGAGTCTGGTGAACTGTCTGCAACGAGGGTCTATTTTACCCTTAATTCGGCGATATATTTTTCGAATGCGATGGTGATAATTTCGGCAAATCTTTATGCACAAAATAATCTTCACTCTGGTAAAGGTCAGTTCTACAAATTTGAACGTTGATGAAAAGGTTATCTAGGGCATTGTATTGGGTTTCGATTTAAGTTAAGAATATTACAGCATCGGCTTGATTATTATCACATAGCATATTGCTTAAACATGTTTCTACAAGGTACGGACGCATTACACTTACTGGTGAATTGAGGATGTTAAACTTACGAAAATTGTTACATACGCTGAAAAGACGCCATGAATTTGTTTAGTACCCGGTGCATAGGCTTTGCATACGCTCTTTACTTCGAGGGCCCACCTACTCAAATTTCGTCCGCTCAGAAAGTTTTGAGCGTTTTCTAAACCTTTGCTCTTCCGCCGTGTCCGTTTTGCACACCCCTTGTCCCTGTTTGGCAGTCAGACCAGCCCTGCGTTCAGTTACCAAAACGCCTGTTATTTTCGAAAATGATACTGCGCTTTGCACGCAAATGCTTGTGTTGGGCAAAATTTGCAAATTGTTTCTCGAACGTTTTCATTCAGAATGCAGGGCGGACCTCGAGGCCTGAGATTCGTAATTAAAATTTTACTAGTATCCTTGTATCATGACTTGTGATTACGATCAATTTGTATACACTAACTGGCCAAACCCTGTCATATGTTTACGATTAAAACGTTTGCAGAACGTTAAAGCAACGGTACCATGCTAAATGGAAATCCCCATGTGGAGATCCGTTCTAAAACTAAGCTAACTTTTGTCACCAAGAACTTCTTACAGCAACAGCCTTCGACTGCAAGAGATTGTGTCTTGATTTTTTGTAGTAGGTTTACTATACTAATCTACAAAACGAAATTGGATTGTAAAACAATTGTATGTGGCTTCGGCTAATCTATCAATTTCAAAACGGTAAAGAGACCAATCCGATTTATATTTATTATTGTATACCCCTACCTATCTGGGAACGTTTGCATGATGTAGGTAAACGGTATTTCAACCAGTCGTGCGTTTCGAATATCAAATCGTTCCCAAGCGCTTCTATTTTGAACCACAATTGAGACATGCTTGAAATGGATTTTGATGATGTCTTTTCTAACGTATTCGTTGGTTCTTATTTTTCGGGGATATTGGATATAGGAAATATATGTCAATTCAATATTGTTATCGGTCATATTGATGTGCGAGAATAAACATGGTTCGAAAATACGCGTTAATTATTACCATGTGAATATCATAAATCGTCTGAGGCCGCTCAAATGTTTTGGATGGAATCGTGATTCTTTAACAACCTTGTTAAAAATCACATCTTTTTTCTCTCTATCTGTTAATATTTTGATGTAGAAAGGTATCTTGTAAATATCAAAGACCCCATGGTTAAAACGCCACGATTATTCAATGACATAGGCCGATAGGGTAAACATTTAAATGATAGTATTCTGATATATTACAAGAAATCGACCTGCTATCCGATTCTGAAACAGTTCGTAAAACTAGTCTGACATTAACCTGACGCTTAATTTGTAGAAATGCGAAATTTTGGCTTATAAATTGAATTCAACGAAACAACTTGGTTTCACAGGAAGTTGCCTTCTGCAGCGGGACTAGCCGTTGTCTAAGAAAACCATACTAAAAATATGTTTACAATCAATGTAATGAATAATTATGTTAAGAGGTTCATAAAGTTCTGTAAATGATTATCATCTATATTTTTCAATCAATATGATTAACGATTCCCCCGTTTTTCGCAAAAAAACTGGAAAAGAATCCTAATCGAAAACGTCAAAATGTTACTACAGAGTCATGTAGGCGTTTTCATACATAATTTCTTATTTTGCGCTCGTTTAAGTAAGGATATTTTACCCTTCTCTTGAGCTATATTCGTACACTACTTTTTCTATCGTTCGTACACTGATTTGAAATTGTCTGCTATAGGCCGTACACCGGTAGATTTTTTCCTATCTAAATATTCCAAAAACAAAAAATAATCTCGCAGTAAAATTTAGTATGTAAAATCTTTGGACAACAAAGAAAGTATAGCAAAGTAAATCGTGGGCCAGTTACGTAAAATTTGAGCATTTTCATTCGATTTCACAGAAGGCCAAGAAAATTGTCAGTGATTAGACGGTTTATTTTCCTTTATTCTATGACAGAAACAAATTATTTCATGTTTTCCAAAGAGACAAACATAACCGACTACCTCAGTGGTGTAATTTCGTTTTTCACTAAGTAACATCACAACAAACACAGAAATAATAAAAGAAATACTAACCATGGATCCCACTTCGTAGATATTTCCCTCGACTCACTAATCGCTATATCCGGTGTACGTTGATACACGGTGCCCAATATATTTAAGCAATTACACTATTTGTCTTCGGTATGGGAGTGGGTGTGAAACAAAAAATTGAATATCAGTGAAGTCGCATGGATAATCAGTCTAATGATTCAAAATCTGGCTAAGATTGGCAGTGTTGTCAGACAGTGTAGCCTGAGACCAGCCTGCATTGGCAAGCGGGATGATCTTAGCCAGCACAGCCTGTTTTGAATTTTATCGGTATGGGAGTACACCTCAGCTGGATCAATTGAAAATGTAAAGTTAAAGTTTTACATATGATTTGGTCAGACAGGATGGACTGGAATCAGACGGCACTTAAGTGCAGTATGATCTGAGTCCACACTTCTTGACTTGTATTTAATTGATGCGGAGATACGCCTAAGTCAGATAAGTTGAAGAGATTCCAAAATAAAGTAAAATATATCTGCACAAGGTATTGTCAGTCAGTGTGGCATAGGATCAGACACCACTGATAATGGGGATGATCCTGTACAGCACTGTCTGATTTAGTAAATGGTGATACACTTAAGCTTAAATTAGTGGAAAATGTCCCAAAAATGTCAATTTGTTTCAAATCAAATATGATTTCAGCAAGAAAAAGGTTAATATATGTATTTATTATCAAACTGTTCATTTTCATTGTTTTTTGGAACCATGAATAAATATATTAAAATGTATTTGTTATTTTTGAAGTCAGGAATACTTTAAGTATTTATGTAAAAATGTATTGAGTATAATGAATAAAAATGTATTGAGCCTAGTCAGTTGGTATTCTGCATTGCTGCTTTGCATGCACAGTTTATATCAAAGGCATCTATTAGCCAGATCCTTTTTTTTTCTTCTTTTTATTGTACCCAAATTCAAATAAGCAGCCATGATGTTAGAAAAAAAAAAAAATAATAAACAATGTTTCAAACTTGTGTGCAAATAATTACAGTGCTTATTAATTGTTAACAAGTAAAATTTTATCAGACCTATTGATCCTTATCCTTTCGTTTTGCACAAGGTTCAAATGTCCATAAGTGTTGCATCAGAAGTGCATAATTTTTAATCACATGTATGTATTCTAATATGAAAATGCACTTTTTTTATCTATTTATTGTATTACTTTCACTCACCTTTGTGCTGTTTCTTCAAAATCTGTTTGGATGCTACAAGGTAATCTGAAAATAGAGAGGGAAGGAACCACAAAGAAAAAATTCAAATTGAACAAAAAAAATGATTAAAGAATTTCAATAAAGAGTACCTACTGCAAGAAGGCCATTCAAGAAAATTGTATGTCTTTTAATTCTAAACACTATACGGAAATGTTTAATATTCTGGAAAATTTAAAAATTAATATTTTAATTAAGTCTAAGCTGAAAAATAAAAGTAGTAAGTGTCTGCAATTACATTATTAAATTGAAAAAATATATATACATTAAATTGAAAAAAAAAAAAAAAAAAAAAAAAAAAAAAACTAAATGAGAAAAGGAGAAATTGCTTGTTTTTTTATCCTTTTCAAACCATGTTATATGTTAAGGGTTCGCCGCAAATATAAATGGAGGCCATTTGTATTTTTGGCCAAAATTTTATATGCAAAATTAAGGCTTTTCTTTATGCAAAGTCAACTGAATATGTTATAAAATGTATTAAAAAGGGGAAATGAAGATGTTTTTGATAAAAATATTTGCAAAGAATGCTTTTATAGCTGAAAACAGAGTTCCACATTGCACTTTCGCATTTGCATCCATTTGAAAAATGTACCGATGCATTTGGGACAAAAACATGCAGACGTCAACTGGAATATCCAGAGTACAATCAACGAGGCTTACTTTTGGCTTAAATGCCCGTGGGAAAGATATTTCGGCGTTGAAAGACACGTGTTTATTTTCAAGGAAACATGGCAGCCTTTTTTTTACAACAACAAAACATGTAAACAAAGATGTTTTAAGGAATTGCAACGATCGTATTCCTAGAAAGCCAAAGGTGACCGTCCATTATCACTCTTGGGCATTTCTACTTAAAAAATGAGACTAAATTTACCTTGATTTCTACTTAGAAATCCTTGCTATTGTTCTGTTTTTCTCAGCTGTCAAATAAAAAAACTGCTGTGGGAAATTTGTTATGAACCGCTTCACCGAAAAAGAGATAAAAATATCACTCCTCCCCCAAAAAATAGAGTGGGACCTTTCATACTTATTTGAGAGCAAGTTAAAACGGCCTGAAGTCAAAACGGCCCAAAGTCAAAACGACCCCAAATTCGCTAAAACCAGTCAATACCAAGTCAAAACTTTTACTCATTTGGTCAAAAAAGCAAAAATTAATTTTTTTATGTCATATAAGAATATATACAATTAATGGCTCGATTTATACCTTTTATACATCTTTTTTTTAATAAGATCACAAATTAAATAGCTTTATTTTTTGGTTTATTTCAATACAAATACACCTCAATTTACTTTTTTCAGTCTCTCACATTACATCTATAAAGGTTTGTTTCAAATTAAAGACCAATACCCTTATTCATATAAATGTGTTATTATTATAGTCCGATTGCCTTGTATAAGGACCGGTGTTTTCACCAATTACACAAAAATACGTTGGTAAAATCTTTTGTATGTAGTAATATCTTAATTTTAGCTTAATCCAAATTAATTTTAGACTATAAAATGGTTCCAGAATGATGCTTTTGTCTACTTAGTAAATGATAATTTTTCGCATTTTCCACTCTTAAGGCTGCTAAGTAGTAAGAATATGTACACATATACTAAAAACTTGTGTTTTTATACTAAACTTTTGACACAATAAATGACCAATTTTCTTTTGTTGGATATGCGTATTTTCATATCGACGGTACCCAATTTTAAACTAAAATATCACGTATTTTTTACCGTTCATAACTCGCTATTTACTTGTTATATCTCGTGAAAAACGCAGCGATTTCGTTAAATAATCCATGATTTGATTGGTCCGAATTAGAGAGTACAGGGTTCATCCATGAAAAGTTATAGGCGATTATCAATATCTTGTCAAAAGGTTCACAAACAAAGATAGGACACACTCATTCTAATATACTTTACGAGTGAATTACACAAACATAATTAATTTTATAGAAATACTCGATATTATATATTAAAAAAACAAAACAAAAAAAAAAAAAAAAAAAAAAAAAACGGCTCCTTTAAAATCATCCTCTTTTGATTCGATGCAAATTGGTACCTATTTTGAGAAAGACACTTCACTTTTCCCTTATTATAGAAACAATAAGTTGTAATAGGCCAGGAGTTTCATGTAGACGGACAGACAAAATCATTATTTTACTTTCAAAAATCCTGAAAACATATTTTTTCATGGTAATAGATTGAAAAAAAGATATTATGATAAGCAAAATTTGCGCTTGAAAATTACTTTTAATTATATTGTATCATTGTTATTGAGTTCAAAAGACAATCCAAGTGTGGGTGGCCCTTTTTTGACGTTTCGTTTGCGAAATCTACCACGTAATTCAAACACGAATAAAATATTGGGATTTCATACATCAGAATGAAAATATGACTTCTTTAATTGAGCTTCAGCCTTTGAGTAATTTCAATTGAACAAAGGAGATACCATCACAAGCTCTATTGTGAAATTTTGCCCTACTATTAACAAGGAATTGTGAAGAACATGTTGATAATAATGTGGTCATAATCATACTTTATATTTTGCAGCAAATCGTATAAAGAAAGACTGTGACACCAATATTTATATTGCTGAAATGAATCAAAGTCAAATTTACTACACCACACTTCTTTAATAAACGTTTAACTAAAATTTGTCTGTCTTCTTATCTTCCAAAGAAGTCTCTCCCCGCTCACCGCTCTGTGGGCGCCTTTATATACCTCTTGTATGTATACATTCCTAACAGAACAAGGTCACCTGATCTACCCACACATTGGCATGCTGCCCAGCGGCTCGCTATCTGTTGTAAATAGTTTATGACCGAATAATCAGACCACATTCAAAGACAGGTATGGTTGAGTCATTCTAAAAGGAGGCTCGCAGAGATTGAATGTTTTACATATCTAATTGGTATATTCTCTATAACACCAGAAATTTATTTAGAGAGTACAGGTTTAAAAGGGTGAGGCAATTCAAAAAACGTTAATTTGTACTTTTTCAAAATGGAAAAAAGTAACAGTTAATTTCGTTAATGTTTCCTATTTTCTTCTGTATAATCGAAGGACACTTAATACAACTCCCTGGTGGACACCTTTTCCGTGTGATAATATATGCACTCTAAATATATACTCTGTACTCTTTTTATAAAACACTTTATTCACAATAGGTTTATATAAACTCTGTACTCTTTTTATAAAACTCTTTATTAACAACAGGTTTTTTTAGGATTAAATTGACTGTTATCAAATGTCATCTTATTATCCGGTATTTCAAGCGTTTAAGCCTGTTGTCTTGATTATAAATATTGTCTGAAAATGCAGTAATAAATTATCTTTTATCAAAACCGTTTTCCGCTTGACACAACGAAGAGCTAAGTTTTGGGGATTAGAAACTATGCTTTTTATTAATTTTGAGAGGGAAATAGAGAGAGAAAGAAGAATAGAGGAGAGAGTCAAGTTTCTTCAAAATTATAATAATTACTAATCTGAATATCAAAAGTCAACCTTATTAAAAAAAAATTCTGGGTAGAAACTGTGTATTCAAAATCTTTAGCATATGATACTTTATTTATTAAGCTCCAATAAAAACCATGAAAGTAATAAATTCCGTTCTTTCCCTTTCTTCAGTTTAAACACGCTACGCTCGTACGTGAGATGACCAATCAAAGGCCTCAATACATTTTGACTAATGAAACGAGAGGAAGCAACGGACCAATGGTGTCCATGCTTACTTTAGGATCTAGTATCGATAAATGAGGACAGGCTAGCCAGTCTACATTAAAATTGGCCTACTTTTTGCACAAGAACAAATTCCGGAAGTGTAGTTGGGTTTTTCCGCGAAAAATCGAAGAAGATGAAAATCGAAGAAAACCTGGAAAATCAAAAGCTTAATCGATAGATCAAGGTAGTTTTTGCCATTTTTCTGTTCATTACATCATTCCTTATATGCAGGCAGAAGGAAACGCCAAATAATGTGAGTTAAATCAATAAAATCAGCCAATTTTGTTAATTTACGCTAAACGTAGATTTCACGTGATGTTTTTACAACAGAAATCTTTCAAATAATCTTACCTATGGAGACCAAAAGGAACCATACGTATTTCGACTATATTTTGATGGGGTTTTTTTTATTTATTTTGCAAATATCAATCAAAAATCAAAGATTATCATATAGTTTTGATATTCATCTTCCTCTTTAAAGTGAAATTTAATGGTCCCGACGCACAGGTAACAGGTAAAAATTAATTCAACAACTTGATATGTTCAGACATAGTATTAACTTGGTCACCATATGTTATGAAGCGGTCTACTTTCTTTTTATGAATGAAATATCATTTGGCGTGGGAATAGTAAATGTAAACAAACTCTATGTCTGCCATTTGCAAATTATTTTTCTGGAGTTGGTCATTTTCAGATGCAAAATGTGAGTTATGTGAAATGTTTATGCAAAATTTAAGCCTCCTTCATTCTTCTTTAGTCTTTCCTCTACATGTAGACATTTCTTGTTTTATCTATTGTGCAACTGAATCTTTAGTTGAACGCAAATAGAAAATGTTGTACATGTGTCATATTTTCATGCTTTAAAGACACTTTTTGATATTTTTTTCTACATATCCAAACTATTTTGCATTCTTTAGTAATATTTTAAAGCTACTATATCAGTTTTGGTCCAATAGATTACTTTGTATGAGTTTTTAATTTCATGTCCATTGACTCAGTTTCTGTGAATTCAAATCGCGGTAAACCCTTAACAGAGAAATTAGCATTGTGTTGAAAATGTTCTATTTGAAATTAGTCAACAATTATTACAAAACCGGTTTATAAATACATAGAGAGAGGTCAAGCTAAAATTACACTTATCTGAAATTCAATAACTCGTTTTGTTGAGGATTCAAGAGCATATCCTTAAAAAACACTAAACACATGTTATTCCATAAAATGAGCCGTAAACTTCACAGTTACACGAATATATCCAGTTATCTCAATCACTTGCAATTGGTTAGTAAAAACAAATCGATTACACGCACCCGTTTAACACGGTGTATGCATGAGCAATCACATGTTCAACGGGTTGTGTACTTTAACCAGTTTATTTTACGGCTCTAAACGTCCATTCGGAGAAATTTGAAATACTATTAATATTTTGCGGTTAGATTTGATTACCCTAAGGAAAATAAGTGGTTATGTAGATCAAGTTGTATATTAGACATGTTAAATATGTATTTTTTTCTATATATTATATATAAATGTGATTATATTTTGTAACGATGATGTACTTTGTACAAATCTTTCAATAAACTTATCTGTCTGTCTGTCTGTCTGTCTAATGTACCTTTGAGTTTGCAAAGGGCTTACATACGTGCAAACGGTATCAAATTGCATAATAAACCTATAATAATCTACCTCTTTCGATACTTTTATTTTGCGCTGAAAATAAATTCCCGATTGCAAACATGTAACACATGTTTAGTGGTAACTTCGGGTCACTGTCACGCGAAATGGGACCATCTGGGTAGTCCAGCAAGTGTCGACCCTAGTCAGACTGCGCGGACTGCGAAGACTGACTAGGCTCGAAATCTTTCGTACTTTATAGATTTTCTGAGTCTAGAATGGTCAATCTACCTCTCTTTGAAAGATTTTTTGAAATGGGACGTCTGGCTGGCCTGCTCTTGAACCACTTTCTTTTTAAATGTGTATTTTACGGGGTTCCCAGATGGTCCCTTTTCGCGTGACAGGTCGCATACAGTTAAGCCCGAGGTTACTTAGTAAAATTGTGTTTTGCAATCGGGCCAAAGGCTTTTTTGTTTTGTCTATTCGTATGTAACAATAGCACCCAAGGCATCACTACTATGGAGAAGGCCACTTAACTTGACGAATATTCATGTGTTCGTGATGGGATCAACAGAAGAAAAATTATATAAAAACATAAAGATGGCCTAGACATTTTAGAGAATAGTTCTCAAAATAAGAGTTTGCAAAAATCAACAATGAAAGGCAGAAGTATCATTGAACTGTTTTCTAAAAGACTTTGTTTTACAAACAACAGTGAAATCACAAAACACAAAAGATGCCTGGACATCACATGTAATAAGGCTTTGTTCGTGCAAATTACATTTATCTTTTTGTTCCTAGACCAAACGTTCTAGACTTGATCCCTTATCACGAATATCTTATAAATATTCACGAGACAAAACTTTCATGTTAGCCGTCCCGAGGGAAGGGGGCTACACGAGAGATTGTCTGGGTCATAATATTAATACTTCTAACAGAACCAATATGGTTGTTTTGTAGATCCTACGTTCTTTTATTATTATTACTATTATTAATATTCTTTAGAGTTTTAGAATAGTCTAAAACGATTCTGTTCAACAAGCGTTTTAGTAATTTTTTTCCATTTGAATTCAAATTGATATTACTCTATATATTTTAGAAATGTAGAAAAATATTTTTTTTTCATATCGAGTCTGGTTGAAATCAAACCCTTTAAATTGAATTATATAGGTGAAACTAGCCCTCTTTCTCAGTCTTAATGTTTGATGTTTCGCGTCGCTTTTTGTTACACATAAATAAGTATTTTTCTTACCAATGGTGAAAATTCGATTTCGGTTGGTCAGTGTTGGATCATACTAGTTTACATTAGATGTCCTTTCAAGAAATTCAAACATTATCAAATTCTTTTAGTATATAAGACGCGTCTCTTTCGATGATGATTTCATGTTATATATTACACGCGCTAGATATCGCTTGAAGTACTCTAAGACGCGTCTCTTCCGATGATAATTTCATGTTATATATTGCACGCGCTAAATATTGCTTGAAGTACTCTAAGACGTGTCTCTTTCGATGATGATTTCATGTTATATGTTTCTCGCGCTAAATATCGCTTGAAGTACTCAAAACCTACCCATGTGTGAACTAGACAACTATTTTTATTTTTTTTATTTTTTTTTTTTTTTTCAAACTGTTCCTTCCATATCGAACTTCCAAAAGTTGAGCTGCATTTCTAATAATCATTTATTTCAATGGAATATGCTTACATCTGTAATTTTTCAGTTAGGAAAGCATTATTAATACGGATCCAAATACAAGAATTGGGCTACAGTGTATTAAGATATCGAAATGACGAACTTTATGTACCTAGTTACTTCATTTGAATTTCCAGAAATTCCTAAGTTCAAAAAATGATAATGGATTTCACTTTAAGGGAACGTTTTCATAGACTGACAAGAATGTTTATTTATACAATCTTTTCATCATATAAAGTCCCGCGTCGCTATTGTAATGTTGATTGATGGTAGTCGATTTAAGTACTTTATATAACTTAAATGGCAAGCGTCGAACCCACTTGTTCACAGGCACAAAAATAGTCTCAGAATAAATAGAAATAGTTAACGCGTACACGTGTTAATATTGTAGTAAAAGAATACGAAAAAAGATAATTAATACGAGTTCATTTTTGCTTGATTTATTTTTAGAGCTCTCCCTTCTTTTTGCGAGTTAATTTCTTACTTTTAACTTCCGGTAAAGGGCTCTGCCAACCCCTGAAGATGAACATAAATAGTCGCACAAACGCTTAAAATTAACAAACCTTTGCATTTTGATTACCGGCTTCATATCTTAATTCAGATTTATCAATGCCAAGCCTAACACAACTTGACCTGGAACCCAACTTATTTATCGTATCCCTTTTTCCTGTGTAGACACGTCAAAAGGTGACTCTATGCTGTAAGTATGAGTAAGTGTGTGTTGTAATTGATTACAGATCTGTTGAAGGTCAGGTCACAGATCTATCTCATTTCTGCAGTACAATTCCTGTGAGCATGACCTGGACTCATATCTTTGTGTCTCTTTTACTCGTTGCTAGTGTGAGAGGAATCCATGATTCGGGCGTTCTGAACGTCTACAAACAATGGACATCCGGCGATGTGAGTATAATCCATAATTAATGACCTGGCAGGGCGGGGCCTAAGTAACGGTTCATTGCATTTAAGGTTAAGGTAAATCAGCTTTTATTTTAAGCAACTTACTTCTACAGAGTCGACACAAACAACTCGAATCCTAAAATTGTAAATTGGTAACCAAGTTACGAGGCTCTGCTAACCAAACGATGAAATGCGTACACTCTCTCTAAGCACGTGAATCCTCTAGGTTAATCCCAATTATTTGCATGCGTTAACAATAAAGAACCCAAAGTTTTGAAAAGTAAACTCGCTAAATTACGTCACGGTTAAGCCCCGCCCTGCCAGGTCATTAATTACGCAGAATACCTCAATGGATACTTTAATTACACTCATTCGTAATTCTATTCTTAGCCCCGCATGTAAGATCATTTGTAATGATTCGTCCTATTTTGATATTTTGGTATCATAGTCTGACCAATTACCCGTTTTCATAAACAAAAACATTTTGCTTACATATTGAAATGTGTACTATCTAGTTACGACAGTTTCCGAGTTATCATCAAGAAATTCGCCAAAAAGTAATATACGATTGACATTAAGATTAATTAGCGCAAAAATTATGTTATTGCTCGTTGATAACCTTAAACAACATTTAGAACTAATCGTTTATCTGGATGAAGGTATAAAAATATCTTAAAACTTAAACGATCTTCAGCAAAGGTGAGCTGATTTTGTCATCTTTCTGTTAATCAAACATTTAAATTTTTGTTCGTAAAAGTGTATTAGAATAATATATAGTTAAACATCTTTGAAAAGACATACTTCAATAATTTAACAATAACTAGCGTTATCAATTTTTCCTACAATAGATATTCAACCTTTTGGCAATACACGTTAGTTCTTATTGCGGTACAAAAGCAATGAGTCGATGCCGAAGAATAAACTGTAATATTACATTTTAGTAAATCTACAATTACCTTACGTATTCATGGCATCGTTGTATGTATAAACAAAGCTGAACAAATGTAATTTTTCCCGAGTGCAAAATATACTGGCGTCAAGAAAAAAACGCCTCTGTAAAAATTTGGAATTTCTTTTCTGTGTGGCATTTTACATGGTGAAAAACACAGATTAGCTTTAATAAAACGCTTTGTACACGTGTAAAAATGAAATAAGTTCGATTTCATGAATTTTTCATGCATAAGCTTGAGCGGTCACTATGTTTTCAAGCAACACATGCGCCTTCTTGGTAAGCCAACATCAATAGTTCAATGACTTGATATTTTGATGTTTTGGTCGATATGATCAAAACTGTTATTGTTTTAAAATAGGAGTGCCAATCTTTGGACCTTGATAAATCCTTGAAGAACTTTCCTTGACTCAGAAAGAATTTTTGCGTTAGCTGGACTGCAATGAATTTGTCTTTGATATGAAGTACAGTTAACAAAATCGTGAAATTGACAAGATGATTGATTTTGGAAGGATTTAGGAATGAAATTGAATTAGTGTGTGGGCGAGTTTTGAGTGAATTAAATGGGAGGTAATCCTATATCTCAAATTTTGTTAAGGATAAACAAAATTAGCGAAATTGATTACCTCCCTTTAATAAAATATGCATTCAAGTTCTTTACAAAGCTTCCTATTTTTTCTATAGCCTAAAGGACCCCTAAAATTTGAATTATGTCAGTGAAATAGCGATTTTTTCTGTCCAAATTTATTTTGAATGACGTTGTTGATTCTATATTTTTCAATGGGTTTGAGCGTTTTTGAATGGTTTGAGTGAGTGTTTGAAATGAGTGAAAGGAGCGCTGAGTGAGCGATTTGAATGGTTTTGATTGAGGTCAATGTTAATTCCACGATGTAACTAACTGTAAGAACATGGAATGTGTATTTTGTAAATAATTGCCCTTTCTATTGAATTAGAAACAGTGAAATTGACATTCATCTCAATCAAAACCATTCTAATGCACTCAATCAGAGATCCATTCATTCATTTTAAAGATTCACTCAAACCATTAAAAAACGCTCCAAAGTGACTGAAAAAGATACGACCAGCAAATATATTCAGAAGAGATATAGAATAATGATTTTACTGATATAATTGAAATTGTAAGCGTCTAATTGGTTCAAAAATAAATAGGAAGCTATTTATAGGACTATATTAAAATAAAAGAGAAAAAATAAATGACGCAAATCTGTCCATCCTGAACAAAATAGCGATATTTGATTACCTCCCTCTCAATTCACTCAAAACTCACTCATCACACTCGTTTAACTTTATTCCAAAATCATTACAAAATCATTCAACTTGTTAATTTCACGATTTTCTTAACTATATGGCTGGGGCGTTATTAATTGACATCAGTACACTTGCAACGGGGTTCTTTTTGGTGTGGATTTATCGAATACAATCTAATAAAACGTATCACCGTCTAAGTCCCGTCACTATTTGGGTTATTTGAAGGTCCAGCTAGTAAAGACTCTTATCAGATCCTATGGATGTTTGAGCATCTTTGAGAAATTGTTTGAAACGTTACGCACAAGGTCAATTAATACTCTTACGTAAACGAATTTTTTCAGGGCACATATTACGGTAACACTAAGGCTGGACTCTGTTCTCTCAACATCCCTGACCTGCCCCATGCTGCCAAACACGTCGATAAACTAGTCGCTCTCAACAGACCTCAGATGTTGGGGTCCTCCAGCTGTGGAATGTGTTTACGGGTAGGTGTTGTCAACTGATCCAAACTTGTGTCGTCCGCTGTCACAGTAGGTAGCGCGTCGGTATGTCAATTTGAAAGTCCCGGCTTTGATCCTCGACAGCGGCACTCTTCTGCCCGACTATTTGTCTGCCACCAAGGAGTTGATGATGGTATACCTATTTGGGATAACAGCTTGAGGTAATGGTAGTACGCGTGTGAGAAATATCAGGAAATCATTGTTAGGTGTACCAGGATCCGCGTTATGACTGAAATTTTGTTAAAAACGTCGTAACATCCAACTCGAAAAACAAACCAGGCTGGTTAGGGATCGATAGAACTTTACACAATCTCAACTTCATCGTAATTGAAGTTACAAAGAATTAAATTGATTGAATGGAGTTTAACGCCGCTTTCAACATTTATTTTCAGTTAAATCCCGGAGGCTGGAGCACCTAACAATGGTTTCCTGGTATTTCTCTCACCAGTACAACACCCACATCCTTTCCTAGACTCCAGCTGTTATCTCACATTATTTCCCATTGGTGAGAGACAACTAGTCGAAAAGAATGAATGCCGCCGTCGGGGATCGAGTCCTAGACCTCTAGATACAAAGTATAAGAATCCTACTGTCAAAATTGATTGAATATCATACCAAAACACAGCAATACTTATCCGGTCTAAATATTTGCATTAATTTGACACGTCAGTTGTTGTATTTTATTTATTGGACAATCGTGGTATAGGAAGATTATGTGCGGTGAGCCGTGAATTCTACTTTTAACCGTTAGATTCCCGTGCCATGATTTGAGTAAAGATAAAACAGGTTTAAATAACTCATTAAAAAGTATAAATTGACCTTCCAAAGGAAAGTTATTGCGTGTCTTAAATCGTAAGATTTTAACTCATATATGTACTTTTATTATTGAAGTGGAGGGGTAAGATTATATTCTTATCATATTATGCTGTTTAAATATACCCGATATATATATGGCAATGGACTCGGCGCCTACGTCAGAGCTCAGTTTTGAAAACACACCTATATTGACTTGATTATACAATCCTCGTTTTGATTAAATTGGGTGAAAAACAGAAAACATATATAAAATACCTTCGAAAAAATATATGTAACGATGTTTGAGGAATTGATAACTGTCGAAGTTTTGCCGAGATAATTGTCAATTCTCACAACCCAATTAGATTTTTTTTTATACAATACACTTACGTACGTATTATATTAATCTTATAACCTTTGTTTGCATTGTATTCGTCGATGTTTCTAACAGAAACACAAGTTTCTGAAGCCTACTTAAGTTATCAATCAGCCAAAACCGCATGAAATGCCATTGTTCTAAAAATATCCGCGTGATATCATGAAAAAATCACATGGGGTGTTATCACACGGATATATTATATTGTATAGTTATAAGATAAATAAAGTTATGACCCATCACCCGCTGAAGAACCATCCCGGAAATACATCTTACAAAGATTTGAAAGGGAGATTGGTTCCAGCGGAGGTCAAGCAGACATAACATTAAAAAGATTCTTGAATGGAAAATAAATACGGAAATGGTTGATTAAGAAAATCAGCCTAGAGTAAAAGGGTTTAACCCTGGTCACCCTGTGCAGTCCGCGCAGTGTGACCAGGGTCGACACTAGATAATTCCTTTTTTATCTGACAGGTCACATATACGTAAATAAAACCCACTCTACGGAATAATACCATCTTTGAATTCCTCGAAAAAAATAGTTGAATGACAGACTAAATTCTACAGAGAACAGAGGTCTCAAAAATGAAAATGAATGGAAAATGAAATGAATGGGAAACGTCTTTTTTTCTTTACTTTTGATGTGAGAGAAAACCCGTGTTTTTATAGGAATTTTTTTCAGCTTTTTGGAACTTTACTCTCTTTTTTATGAGCTACATGTATAATTAGTTATTTTTTCTTATGCATATTAGCATGTTATTCGTATCTAACCCCTGCTTACCATATGTAGTTTAAGCAAAGGTAAAGTCTTAAATACATGTACATATTTGCGCCAAGCAACAGGTCTATTCAAAATGAATTTGTATATATCATCATCATATATTTTTGACTGATAGGTGAATGGTTCGGGAAATTGACTTGGATCATCTTCGCAAGCCAAGGGTTCGTAAGAAACATAGTGGAACTAGAACTTTTGGCTTGCGAAGACACTTATATACACCATTATCATATATTTTGACTGATAGGTGAATGGTTCGGGAAATGGACTTGGAAATGACCCAATAACCGGCAGTTTTACAGCCTATGTGAAGGATCTGTGTCCGGAATGTCTAGCCGGTATTAGTCTCATCGCTATTTTATTGTAATACCACTACATCGTCTGGTGTCACAGAATGGCGAATCAAGTTGTATTCAATCATCATCGAAAGCCAAGGGTTCTAGCTCCACTATGTTCGTATGGAACATAGTGTAGCTAGGACCCTTGGCTAGCGAAGATGCGTATATATTCAATGTGTGCATCCTTTTCTTACTGAAGTTATCTATCAATCATTTTTTCGGGTATATTTCATGAACAGTATCTGATTTTTCTTGTTTAGACCACTATCAATGATACTATTTTAAACCTTTTCTACTTCAGATCGATTTGGTAATAAGATCTTCCAATTTAGATTAAAACCTCTCGATTCTGCTTCCTTTAAAAAAGATAAACAGTACTCGCGCCGAAAGTGTTGGCCAATGTAAGAACCAAGATCGATAGCTGTTCCTGGGAATCAAACTCAGGGCCTTTAGGTCGAGAGGCCGACCGTGGATAATCATAAATCTAAAAGGATTTGACATAAAATTGGAGAGGATACTATTGTAGTATGACACGGGGAATCATATGAATTGGTTTTTAGGTGCTCCAAACGCGGATATGGGGTTGAACTTGTTGAAAGCGCTGTTAAACCCCATTCAAACAAAAAGCATTTGACCAGTGTTGTTGTTTTTTTTTTTCGGTGTATGAATACCAGTTCACTATTTCTTAACCCGTTATTTCGCGTACTCATTGCCTCGATGTCGTAGACTATACAGTTAGTAAAATCGTCAAATTGAAATTCTTCTCAATCAAAACAAGTCTAAATCACTCATTCAGCGCTCCATTCATTCATTCCAAACACTCACCGAAACCATTCATAAAAGCTCCAAAATCACCAGAAAAGATAAGGTCAACAACTGCTACATTTAAAATATATATAGCTAGGAAAAAAAATCGCGATTTTACAGATATAATTGAAATCTTAAGCGTCTGAATTGTTTTTGAAGAAAAAAGGTTGTTAATAGAACTGGTTTGTTTAACTTCATAAAGGGAGGTAATAAATATCGCGATCACCCATTAACAAAATTAGCGATATCGATTCATCTCCCTTTAATTTCACTCAATACCCACTCATAACATTCATTCAATATCATTCCCAAAGATCATAAAACATTCCCTTTGTCAATTTCACGATGTTGTTGACAGTATCTGGCCCTGTGCGTGAGATTTCCAGTAATATCACGTGTGCACAAAGCAAAACCTCTAATCAGGCTGTGCATCCGCAATGTGTCTTCACATTCTGTTTTGTATAGAGAAATTGTCCTTACCCATCTTCAGGCGATAAGCAAATATTTTCATTTCTTAAATTTTCGGTTGATTAGACTATAACGGTAGATTATCATGTGATAAACATATAACCGTTTCTGACGCTTTCTAGGCGGAGCCCAAAAAGTGACGCCATCATGAATGTTTCATACCATTCTCGTGCAAAATGACAGCTCCTAGATAAAAATAAAATGTGCTCTAAAATTTTATTATTTTGTCCCATTTATGCCTAAAAAAAGTAGACTAATCGTTTTTTTTTAAGTTAGATATATTGATATTTCATTTCATAACATCGTGAATTTGACAAGGTGAATGATTTTGGAATGATGAAAGAATCAAATTAAATGAGTTTTAGGAGCGAATTTTGAGTGAATTAAATGGGAGGTACCCAATTTCGCAAATTTTGTTCCCTTGAATAAAATATGCATACAAGTTCTATAGATAGCTTCCGATTTCTTCTATGACCTATTAGACGCTTACAAATTGAATTATGGCGGTGAAATCGCGATTTTTCCTTATCCAAATATATTTTGAATGACGTTGTTGATTCTATATTTTTTAATAGGGTTGAGCATTATTGAATGGTTTGAGTGAGTGTTTGGAATGAATGAATAGAGCGCTGAGTGAGCGTTTTAGAATAGTTTTGATTGAGGCGAATGTCAATTTCACGACGTAGCTAACTGTATATGTTCTTTATTGTTTTCTAGGCCTTGAAATGTTTGCCTCACGTACATACCAAACTGCTGAAAATATCGCGAAAATGCTCTTTTTATTATGACCAGGGTCTGTGGATCTGGCAGAGAACGGTGACGGACGATGGAAGGTTAGCATCCAGGCTATACAGTGTCCAGTTGGGAACTCGAAAATAGAATATAGACTGGAAGGCAGTAATGACTGGTACCTTAAGCTTCAGGTACGAAACGAAAGGTAAGTTAAATTTTTGTGCACGATTTCCTTTCCGAGAGGACGGATGAGCGACGAGGGGAGGGGGGGACGTGCTCGAACTGACTGTCCTCTTCATAGGCGGGAACGAGATGGTTCCTTTACTCTGTCTTGAATAGCCCAAATTTTGAACCTGAAAGACCAAGAGTTTTTAGTCTCAAAAGATAGAACAAGGAATGTAGATGAAGTGTTAATGATGTAATATATAATCAGTTTGTTGTAGAATGCGCTGATGCACCTGAAAATAGAGCCATTTTATATAGAACAAAGAAGGCAAAATCGGGTGGGTTCTGACCTTACATAATAAGGCCACTTTAAGTCGAAAGATAAATCGTACATGTGGCATACACGATTTAGAACATTAGTCATTTTTCATATTTGAGACTTTACAAAAATCATTCAACCGTCAAAAGAACAGAGCTTTGGTCCGCTTTTTTTTCGGTAATTACTGGAATGTACAGTTAACAACATCGTGGAATTGGCAAGATGAATGATTTTGGAGTGGCTTTTGAACGAAAATGAATGAGTTCATTCAGGATCCATTCCTATATTTAGTCTATATTGATGGTCTCATACGTCTTCTTGAAGCATCAGGTTACGGATTCTGTATTGCTAATGTTGACTGTAGCTCACTTAGCGTGGCCGATGATATGGTCCTCGTGTCCTTATCAAAATACGGACTGCAAAAAATGATGGATATATGCTATGAATACTCCATTAAATGGCGATTCATGTATAACTCATCAAAGTGTGCAGTCATTGTGTTCAACGAGTCTCGAAATGTAGTCGCTGATCGCACATGGTTCTTGGGCAATAATATCGTAAATGAAGTAAATGATTATACTCATCTAGGAATAATCTGTAATAAGTACATGAAAGTATCCGTAAATATCGACGATTCGTGCCGAAAACTTAAATCAACTTTACTAGGACTCTCCAATATTGGTATCCATGAAAATGGCCTTCTTCCAACTACCTCTTTTAAACTATATAAATCTATTGTCCTCCCAAAAGCCCTTTATGGCTGCGAGTTTTGGTCGGATATTAATAAGACACAGGCAGATAAATTAGAAAAGTCCCATAGGTTTTGCGTTAAATATACTCAAAATTTACCTGCATATACCAGAACTGATATAAGTCTTGGTCTCTCTGGTGTACTTCCATTAGAGTTTGAGATTGATTATAAAAAACTTCTCTTTCTGGGACAACTTTGTCATGTATCAACAGGGCATGTTTCTAAACAGCTATTTAACTATCGGCTTTTTGCCTTTCATCGGCCTAATACATCGGTTAAATTTGGTTTTATTCCCGATGCTATCAGACTCCTTAAAAAGTATTCTCTTGATGATTATTTACGATCTTATATGGTAACCGGGTTATTTCCTAATAAATGTCAATGGAAAAGGCTGTCTCGTAATGCAATTGATGGATTGGCAAACAATGTCTGGCTAGGTAGAATTCAATCAGATATGCACTTGTCAAGTTTTTTGTTTTTAAAACCCCAGTTAAAATTTCACTCTGAACTATGGGAGGCCAGCAGGTCAGTCAATAGTCCTGCAATGATGAATTCGTGTAAAAACTGTATTAAGATAATCGCAAAGTTTTATAGTGACTCATTTACAAACTTTTGTCATTACTGTAATAACACACTTCTCATATCCTCCTGTGAACACGTCCTCTTACAGTGTCCCGCCACTCTCCATCTACGCAATGATCTACTTCAAAGGATAAAAACACATGCAGATGATCTTTCTCTTAGGGTGTTTGCAAATTTAGAAAGTCATAAACAAGTAGTCGCTCTGTTTTCGGGATTTAGAAATATATTTGAAAGCAATGATGTTAACCACAAAATTCTTAGTAACAGCATACTAACTCTTGGAAAATTTTGGAACTTTTTTCTTAAATAAATACTTTCTACTTAATGTCGCGAGGAAAGTCTTAAGATTATAGCTTTTATGTGTATGTATGTGTAAGCGTAAGCGCATATGCGTAATTGAGTGTATGTATATGTATAGATGTGAATGTGGTATGCATGCTTATTTGTGTGTACATGTGTCATATATTTGTGTATGCATGCGCGTATATGTGTATGTATGTGTGCAGTCGTATGTATATGTGTTTGTATGTGTGTATGCACGTGTATGTTTGTATATGTATGTGTTTATGTGTGTAATTGTGTGTACGTATGTGTGTATATGTTTGCATATATATATATATATATATATATATATATATATATATATATATATATATATATATATATATATATATATATATATATATATATATATATATATATATATATATATATATTTATGTATAAATGTTTATTTAGGTCCCGGGTTCGATCCCCGACGGCGGCACTCGTTCTTTCCGACTGTTTGTCTTTCACCAATGGGTTGATAATCGTAGACCTATGTGAAATAGCAGCTGGAGGCTAGGAAAGGATGTGGTGGTTGTACTGGTGAGAGAAATACCAGGAAACTATCGTTAGGTGCTCCAGCCGCCGCGATATAACTGAAAAAATGTTGAAAGCGGCGTTAAACTCCATTCAATCAATCAATCAATAAATATTTATTTGTTTGCTTGTGTATGCATTTATTTGTGTTAATATATGTGTATGCATACATGCTTATGCGATTATGTATGCATGTATGTGTGCGCAATTCAATTCCTTGTATTTCGCTTTCGAGACAAGGAAACTCTCTTTTGTCGTATTATATGTTAAACAAGAGGGCCATAGTGGCCCTAAATCGCTCACCTGAATGAACTGTCAAAAATTGTTTAAAGTAGATTTAGAAAGGATAATGAATTCTTACCAAATTTCAGGTTGATTGGGCAAAAAATGATGCCTCTACACTCATTACAAAGTTTTTCTAAGATTTGACCCTGTGACCTCATTTTTGACCCCACTTGACCCAATTTCAAACTTGACCTAGATTTCATCAAGATGATCATTCTGACCAATTTTCATGTTGATCCGGCACATAATATGGCTTCTAGAGTGTCTACAAGGTTTTTCTAATATTTGACCCTATGACTTCATATTTGACCCCACTTGACCCTATTTCGAACTTGTCCGAGATTTCATCAAGACAATCATTATGACTAAATTTCAGGTTGATTGGGCAATAAATTTGGCCTTTAGAGTGTCTATAAGGTTTTTCTAATATTTGACCCCGTGACCTCATTTTTGACCCAACTTGACCCAATTTTGAACTTGTCTGAGATTTTTCAAGACAATCATTCTGACCAAATTTCAGGTTGTTTGGGCAATAAATATGGCTTCTAGAGTGCATACAAGGTTTTTCTAAGATTTGACCCTGTGACCTAGTTTTTGATCTCACTTGACCCAATTTTGAACTTGTCCGAGATTTTATCAAGACAATCATTCAGGCCAAATTTCAGGTTGATTGGGCAAAAAAAATGGCCTCTAGAGTACATACAAGGTTTTTCTAAGATTTGACCCCATGACCTAGTTTTTGACCCCACTTGACCCAATTTTGAACTTGTTCAAGATTTTATCAAGACAATCATTCTGACCAAATTTTAGGTTGATTGGGCAAAAAAAATGGCCTCTAGAGTGCATACAAGGTTTTTCTAAGATTTGACCCTGTGACCTAGTTTTTGACCCCACTTGACCCTATTTCAAACTTGTCCGAGATTTTATCAAGACAATCATTCTGACTAAATTTCAGGTTGATCGGGCAAAAAAAATGGCCTCTAGAGTGCATACAAGGTTTTTCTAAGATTTGACCCTGTGACCTAGTTTTTGATCTCACTTGACCCAATTTTGAACTTGTCCGAGATTTTATCAAGACAATCATTCAGGCCAAATTTCAGGTTGATTGGGCAAAAAAAATGGCCTCTAGAGTACATACAAGGTTTTTCTAAGATTTGACCCCATGACCTAGTTTTTGACCCCACTTGACCCAATTTTGAACTTGTTCAAGATTTCATCAAGACAATCATTCTGACCAAATTTCAGGTTGATTGGGCAAAAAAAATGGCCTCTAGAGTGCATACAAGGTTTTTCTAAGATTTGACCCTGTGACCTAGTTTTTGACCCCACTTGACCCTATTTCAAACTTGTCCGAGATTTTATCAAGACAATCATTCTGACTAAATTTCAGGTTGATCGGGCAAAAAAAATGGCCTCTAGAGTGCATACAAGGTTTTTCTAAGATTTGACCCTGTGACCTAGTTTTTGACCCCACTTGACCCAATTTCGAACTTGTCCGAGATTTTATCAAGACAATCATTCTGACCAAATTTTAGATTGGTTGGGCAAAAAATGTGGCCTCTAGAGTGCATACAAGGTTTTTCTAAGATTTGACCCTGTGACCCAGTTTTTGACCCCACTTGACCCAATTTCGAACTTGTCCGAGATTTTATCAAGACAATCATTCCCACCAAATTTCAGGTTGATTGGGCAAAAAATGTGGCCTCTAGAGTGCATACAAGGTAAATGTTGACGACACACGACGGACGACACACGACACACGACACACGACGGACGACGAACGACGGACGACGGACATCCACCTAACCACAAAAGCTCACCTTGAGCACTTCGTGCTCAGGTGAGCTAAAAACCCGCCTTGCTTTCTACACCCTCGATTTCTACGTGAACTGTGGTAATTGTCTGGTGATGGATCACAGTTCTCGTCTTTCGAATCTGTCCGATGGGTGTAGATTTGCAATGTGGCTTATTTGTTTGTCTCCCTGTTTTGTGTTTTGCTGCTCGTTCTGTATATATTTACTTGTTATTTCTTTTCGTAACGTTATTCTGCCCTTCGTTATCATGACATTCGCTTCCTGTCCCTAAAAAGAGCTCTCTAACATAACTCTACAATCTCCAACAATCAGTAATGGATCACCTCTTAAAGACTAATCCATCTTCCTAGAATTTACGCACTAATTTTTCTTACATCAACGAGTTTTTCCATGGTTTAGTCATGATTTCTTCGTTAAAGTGTCATGGTAACGAGGGTCATGTTTCCTGTTTATATGTACATGATTTTGAATTTGTTATTATGTTTGTCATTTCCCTTCTTTACTCAGTCTGTCTCTCTCTCCAAACTTTCTCGGATTGCTAGCTTTCAATTTCAATTTGCTCAAATGTTTTGTTATTATGGTAATGCTCGCCAATTTGGCGGAAAAACAATAAAATAATAATAATAATAGCTTGAGTTTTGAGTGAAATGAAAGGGAGATAATTCAATATATCAAATTTTGTTCAGAATGAACAAAATTTTGCGATATTTATTACCTCTCTTTATTAAAATATGTTGACAAGTTCTAATAATTGCTTCATTTTTCTTCAAGAATGAATCAGAGGCGTATTTTTTTCAATTTTGTAAGTGAATCGCTATTATTTTAGCTATATTCATTTTGAGATTAGTTTATTGATCTTATGGATTTTTTAGTCACTTTCGAGCGTTTTTGAATGGTTTGAGTTAGTGTTTAGAATCATTGAATGGAGTGCTGGGTGAGCAATTTAGAAAAGTATTGATTGGGATGAGATTGAATTTTACAATTTTACTAAATTTTAGGTTGCAAAACGATTAAGTCAATCCAACAACGCATCATTTTGATATGACATTACCTAAATCTTCTAAAATAAATTTACATTTTCATTCTCTAAATTCACTTTTACTTCGTTGTTCTAAAATCACTCCGTTTTTTTTGTTGTTTTTGTTTTGTTTTTGTTTGTTTGTTCGTTGGTTTTTTGGTTTTTTTTTAGCTTTTTGTTTTTGTTTGTGCATCTTTATAGACACATAATTCGCAGATACCCAAGTCTTTGGTAGCTTGTTAAACGACAGTTGATAAGTATGAATTATTGTGTTTTCTTTTTGAGTTCCGAGACATCAATTTTTCTCTATTGTAATGATACTTAATTTCCCCGAAATTCCCATTCAAGTATCGATTTGAAACGTTCTTCTTGAAGGGGAAAAATTAAATTGGCCGGAAACTACAGCAATTTTAATGCATTATTTGGGTTGAATAGGAGTACGATTGTCCTTACAGTTTGTTACATTGTGAATTTGACATTCATCTCAATCAAAACCATTCTAAATCGCTCACTCAGCGTTCCGTTCATTCATTTCAAACACTCGCTATAATCGATCAAAAACGATGCAAAATCAGAAGAAAACATTTCGAAATCGTGCAAAGTGATCAGCATTGAATTCAAATCGATATTATTGGCTGGCGTAGATTTTAAAGTATCTGTCTGTTCATGGAGTCGTACAAACAGAAAAGTACGTATATCTTATTAAAGGGAGGTAACAAATATTGCTAATTTTGTTCTTCGTGAACAAAATTAGCGGCATTGGATTACCTCCCTTTAATTTCACTCAAAACTCGCTCCACAAACTCATTCAATTTCATTCTAAAATCATTTTAAATTCATTCATTGTGTCAACGTCACGATGTTTTTAACTATAACATCAAGCGTCATTAGACAATATCATTAGTGTTGATTATCCTGAAACAAGCAAAACTATGTCCCGTCCTGTAAGATGTATCGGTCTCTCAAAATTACGCCAACAGGTAATAGAAGTTTGGAACGAAATAAATTCCTGACGGCTTTGATGGCCATTTGTCAAGCGGCGTGATAAAATGAGATTTGGCTAGTGCCAAACATTTCCAACAATTTCTGATGAGCACGAATTACAGATAACAGGCTTTTTGTTATATACCCACGTCAAGCAAAAACGCCTCAGTGAAAATTTTGGAATTTCTGTTCTGTGCTGCCTAAAAAATTGACAAGCTTTAAAACACTCCTTTTACAGCTTTCGAAATGAAAATATTTCGATTTTGTGATTTTTTATGCTTGAAGATGAGTAGTGCTCACTTAGTGTTCGAGCAACTTATGCGCCTCTTACCCAAATTTGCTTCGAAACAACATTCAACATATGTTCTAAGCAATCGATATGGCAGTGATTCACTCAAGAAGCCTTGAAATATTCTGAAATCCACAATGGCTGTGATATGTGACTCGTCAAGTGAAAAACGATTATTGCCATCGTGATTTGGGGCTCCTTAAAAAGGGATTGGATCCGGTAAGACGTCTTTAAGCCTTAAATTTGGTCAGGTCTGACAATTGCAAAATCATTGCGTATTGTAAACGTTAACGAGGGATAATCTGTTTGTACGCTTGTAACGTCTGTACGACAAGATACCTTCTTCAGACAATGTCACTGACATAATCAATATGTGATTTCTAAACCTTTGGCAAAAGCATTCATAAGGGATTTCGGACTATCAGTCGAAATATTGGGATAAATCGTCTCGCAGATCTGGGGTTCACCAGATCAGATAAGCCCTGTGCACCGTTGTTGTTCTTGTTTTACGTCACTTCCTGTTCTTTCAAAAGGAGAAGGCCCATCCATATGCGTTACCTGCTACAACAGAGTTTTGCAAAAAGTCGAGTCGGGCGCCATACCTTTACCAGCCTTTTTCCAATTAATTGAAAAAATAACGCTTGTGATAAACCTTTGGATGACGTTTCCGTAGACGTCTTTAGAGTCCTCATTCTATTCGGCTGTTAAGAAAATTGAAATTGGTATCCTTATACTATTATGCTCGTTAAGAAAATTGGAATTGGTATCTGCCCAATTCTTATTTGTAATATTCATGTTACAATGGTTAGCCGACTCGATGCGGTTTTTGTCTCGAAATTGGGAGTGTCAATCTGTGGAGACGGGTATCTACTCTTTAACCAGTGGCCCAAAATAATTATTGCGTTAGCTGGACTTCATTGACTTTTTGCCTTCTACATGAAGAAAGATTTTTCAACACGGAAAGTGTCTTTTGGAATCAATTGCCGTTTACTCATGTGTTTTTGTGCTTTTTTGACGTCAGTATATGTGTATGTCATGGCTATGTTCACACATGAACTTTTATTGGAAATAAACTATAAATATTTATTGTGCCCAGGTGAGTTAAGAAAGACAAGCGAAACTCCTTTGTCTAAAAAGTATATAATTATATTGTGTAAATAATTATTGGTCGAAACAGAATTTCACTTTTTACTTATTTGTCCAAAATACTCCGATCTTAGAAACAAATATATTAAAAAATACTATCATACTTGGCCTACTATTCAAAAATTTACGAATCTTATGACAAACAAATCGAAGTCTGTTGTTTTAATTTTAGCAAAATATCTTTATTACGCATTTTCTCGTAGAAATTTATTAAATATGTTCACGTTTACTATATGTTCTTCTGTTAATCCATGCACTTCTCTTATTTGTCTGACTTATATTGATATTTGCTGTAAACATTGTAATATTGTTTAATGCAATAAACTTCTTGTATTGTATTGTATATTATAAAGCGGTGTTGTTTGACAAATGATAACCATTCTATAAATTGGATATGACTTGAACAAGGAACCATCTATGCAAAAGAATATCAAAGCCAAATATATATTCACTTTTGAGAGGAAATTTCAACGAAAGGTAAAATAGGAAACAATCCGTCTTAACTCATCACAGATTTAACCAGGAGTTTTTAAGGAAACCTGGCAAAAGAATATAAACATGTACTATCTCACGGAGGAACACAACGCCTTGAATTGTATGACGCTTTGTAATAATTTTCAAACAACACTTTTTTTCATGGACGTTTGGTAAGGCATTAAAACAGTTTTCAGAAATTTTAATGGATGCAATTACCCTGGAGGACCTTTATCGCTCAACTGACTTTAAGATCTCCAGATTTGAAAAGTATATCAAAATTAGAAGTAATCAACTAAGTTTATTCAAAGATTTTAATCTAACAAACAATCAAGCTTTATAAACTCGGTGACAAATAAATAAAGAGAGACATGTCTAATCCATATTAATTAGTTCATCAGACTTTCGTGAGACTTAGGAAAAGAGTCAAACAAAGAGCATGGCTATGTGGTTTGAGAAGTGCAGACTTTATCAAGACTTCATCGAGTTTTTTGAGTAAAAATGATTGTGTCTTGTAACAACAAAAAAAACACCTTAGCAACAATGAAATGATCAATCATTTTTGGGGGAAAATATTTTTTTTTTCAATATTTAAAGTTTACGCTTTGAAATTGACCAACCTCTGCCACACTCATATTTAAAACTGGCCACGTCAACATTTATTTGCCAGTTGAAAATTTTGTGAAAAAGAGTAAAAGAGTGAAACATGATACATTCATGCCAAGTTTTATAGTCACTGGCTCATTTGTTTTGGATGAGAATGTTTTGAAAGAGTAAAAAGTGAAAGTTTTTACAGCGCACTGGCACTCCTTATGTTTGGTCAATCAAAATTTCATAAACAAATTTGGAGAAGGGTTTCTAAAAGGACATTATCATCTATGCAAAATGGGTCATTTGGTTTGGAATGAGTAGACTTAATTATAGATTGTATAGTGAAATTTGGTTAGCCCCTGCCACACCCTTACTTATTGGCAAATTAAAAATTGGAACAAGTGAGCAGAAGGGTCACCCAAGAAATATTGTTGCCAAGTATCATTGAAATTAACAATTTGGTTTGGGGAACAAGGTTGTTTGATATTATAAAAGTTGACAAGACCCTGCTACACTCATATCGAAATTCCGTTAACAACTGGTTTTGGTTTAACTCGATAAATGGTCGAACCACTCTCATTTCCACCCTGATACTAACTCATGCCAGATCTAACAGTTATAGATAAACCTCGGTATTTGAACATGCGGGAAATGTCGTATAGCCAGGAGTAGGGGCGTACTGAAATGAAATAAAAAAAAAACGTATCAATATGTGTTTCTCTTTGCCGTCAAAAAGTTTGTTTCTTCATATTGAAGTCGATTTTGAAAACATGTTATTCTTTGCTATGCACATGACGTTTGTCTGTGTAAATTCAAAGGATGTGAGGTTTTTGCCGATAGTTTTGCGTTTCTTTGATATTTCAGTATAGCCAAAGAACGTGACAACAAAAAATTCGTTGGTCCCAATTTATTTTTATGTATATTAAACTCGACGAATGTCTGTTTATAAACGTCAAAATAGCGTGGTTTACCTATAGTAAAATTGTCTGTCATTCCGATCATAACCAATCTATATCGTTCATTCATCGGTCCATTCATTCATTCATTCATTCCAAATATCACACAAACCATTCAAAAACGCTCCAAACCCTTTGAAAAGGTTAAAATCAACAACTTTATTCAAAATTGATATAACTAGAAAAAATGGTGATTTCACTGACATATTTAAAATTGTATACGTCTGATTGGCTCTTGAAGAAAAGGAAAGCTATGAATCGAACTTGTATGCATAATTTTTATCAACGGGAGGTAATCAATCTCGCTTATTTGGTTCATCCTGTCTGCGATATTGGATTACCTCCCTTTAATTTAACTCAAACTCACGCATCGCACTCATTCAATTTCACTCATTCATTTCAAAATTATTCACCTTGTCAGTTGCACGACGTTTTTAACTATCATACGCATAGAAAGAGGTGATGGATTCTAACCACTGCTACCCACACTTACTGCTAGGTTGACAGGGGCTCTGTGTGTAAAGTGTCCTGTCCAAATATACTACCGCCTCCAGTGGAGCTAACTTCTAGACAAACGAGCCAGACAGAGTCAATAAAGGCGCATTCATGAATAAGTTTCGTAAGAATTGATCAACTGATTTTAGAGGAGAAGGTATTATTAAGAATATTTAGAAGTGATTATGTACCACACCCTGCCACGGCTTAATTTACAGGCCAGTTTAAATTTTGTCATCAATGACGGAGAAGAGTCTCTCAATAAAGATTCGTGCCAAGTTTCATTGAAATTAGTCCTCAATTTAGATGCGAAATCTTTGAAAGAATTAAAACTTCATTAAAAGTGAAAATTTTAATACCGCCCTACTAAAGGTATATTCGTGGGCCAGTTAAAATCATATGAGTAATTTAGAAAAAGGGTCACCAAAGGAACACATCTTTGAAATTGCGTTGTTATTAGTTTAATGGTTTGGGAGAAGAAGATTTTTTAATAAAATATTATGTTGAATTGTCCATACCCTGCTACTCTAACATTTGTGGCCCATTTATAATTCAGTGAACGTCTTAGGAGGAGGGCATTCAATGAATTTTCATGCCAAGTTACATTGATTTTAAAGTGACAATTTAAAGCACGCCCTGGCAAGCCCATATTAAATGGCCAATTAAACTGTCGTGAACAACTTAGAAGAAAGTTCTCACAAAGATCTCTTCAAAATATCGTTGAAATTTGTCACTTGATTTGAAGGAAAAGTATATATAAAAAATAATGGAAAATGATGACGCCCTGTCACGACCTATTGATTGGTCAATCAAAATTTCGAGAACAAATCTTGATGAAGGGTCACATAAGGACAAGTCTTGCCAAGTGTGGTTAAAATTGGTCTATCGGTAAGGAGGATGTTTTGTTAAGAATGTTTTTTACACCGCTTTCAACTTTCGTTCAGTTATATCTTGGTGGCTGGAGTAACTTGAAATGGATTTTTGGTATCCTCCAGCTGCTATCTAACATATGTCTAAGATTATCAACCCATTGATGGGAGACAAAAAGTCGGTAAGGATAAGTGCCGCCTTCGAGTATCGAACCCGGAACCCCCAAGGGATAAAAAGATGTTTAAAGGAAACTTTTACGACCGCACGCACAGACGGAATCACATGTGGATGCACGACCGACACAACACCATGACAATAGCTTGCTGGACTTAGGCCATGAGAGCTAAAAATCAAAAATAATTTGCGACCGTCTCATCCTCAGTTATAAAACAAAAGTTCAATAGTTCATGTATGTTACTTTGAAGAATGGAAAAATAATATAATTATCCTAGATAAAAGGATAATTATATGAAGTAACCAAACTCATTTGTTTGATGGAACTGATAGTTATTGGGTACAACATGAGAAATAACCTCAGTTTGTTTATGCTTATCATATCTTGCTGCATTTTAAGGTAGTTCGCCTCAGATCAAAAATGTCGAAATAGACATTACTCGTATTTCCTCGGATTATCTCTTTTGTCCTTTTAGACTGCAAGCTGAAGATTTTGACATGGCATGTTATATATAGCATTTTCATATTTGGTAATTTTAGTGCAATTCATAAGGTAGTGGACCCGTAATAGTTACGCAACATTTCGGGTACCACGATCTTTAACAATGTTTACCGAGGTTTCCTAATGAAATCATTAGGAAACCTAGGTTAACACTGTTAAAGTTCGTGACTTTCGCAATGATGCAGAGCTATTGTGGGTGCACTACCTTAAGTCGTAACTGCATATAGGTTATATAGACAAAAACGATAATTCAGTACTCCTTCAACGATGACAAAAACACGGAATCTTTCGGCTACACCTAAATTTAACGATGGGATCCGAAACGTTCCGACTGATCATCATTTCTAATCAGGGATGTGTTTCCCTAAAGAATGACCTTTGTTTTGAGCCACGGTTATTAATTGTGCGGAAGCACAATTAGAGTGGTTCTGCCCGGGTTGTATCTAATGAAAATTGCAAAATGACCTTTTTTCTAACTCATATCAATTTTGTAAACAGTTTGTTTCGAAAATTGCTGGCATAAATTGAGCTTCTTATTTTCTCTGGTTGTTAATTAGTGTTTTATTTACAGTGCATTCCATGAAGGGTCTAATAGTTCATTAATTCAGCTTAATAATAGAATATTAACATTAGTTTACTATATTGCAGTTGTAAATTTACACTTCGTACCTATGAGGGAAAAAGCTACAGAGATGGATTGTGGGATGCATTACCTAATACCCTCTCTTTGGAATAACCCCTTATAATTCACCTATGCACCTCTTCACTATTTTCAAAGTGTAAGTGCATTGTGTCACTCCCCACTCTATAGCTTTATCTTGGTGTATTTGTCTATGTCTGCCTGTGATTTATCTACATGTACATTTCTGAAAACCTGTTACTAAAACTCTTCAAGAAGTGGCTCGAGATAAATTTTCTACAATACAGAATGCTTAGCGTGTTTTACAAGGAGCTTTTTAGCATCAAAAGAATGGAGATATATTCCCGTGTATATTCAAACCTAAAACTATGAATGAAGCAAATTCCATTTCTTATATTTGGCAGTTAGATGTTGAATTAATTTTGAAAACGTCCTTGATAGAATATTTGTCTAATGAACGTTTCCCACAAGTTTTTGGGGTAACTTTAAAAGTGGCATGTATGGTTTGATTTTATCTGCAACAATAACTTGGTTTGGATTTTTGTCTATTCATTTATTTTTTTGTTTCAATGCAATACATGCATAAACTCCTGAAACAACAATAAGCAGTTCAGTCATTCAGTACCGCACAATTACAGTGCTTACAGCACTTTGATATATTTAGGGCAGTTACAACCTTGAAGTTTATGAACAATGTATCTTTGGAGTGAAATATCTGTCGGTGTTTCGGAGTAGTAAAGTAAGTTACATCGTGAAAGTAACATTCCTCTCAATTAAAATCATTCTAAATCGCTCACTTAGCGCTCCATTCATTAATTCCAAACACTCAATCAAGCCACTCAAAACGCTCTCTCAAAATTACTCTAAAAGAGAGGATCAATTACTACATTCAAACTGAAAATAGCTAGAAAATTCCACTATTTCACCATCATAATTGGAAGTGTAAATGTCTGATTGGTTCTTGTAGAAATAGGAATATATATTTATAGAATTTGAATGCATATTTTATTAAAACAAAATTAGCTATATCGAACTACCTCCCTTTAATTTCACTCAAACTCACTCATCGCATTCATTCATTTTCATTCCAAAATCATTCACCGTGTCAATTTCACGATGTTATTAAAATGATTCCTGTTGCTGGTTAAAGACGCAAAATAAACATAGTGATGAATAAGAATTAGCTTGGTAGCAGACAAACTTATTTGATTAAAACGACTTTAAATGTCAAATTTTAGCTGTCTTTGAACGTATCTTTTATTGTACCTAATCGAAAAGTGAGACAACCCAGGCCTAGCTGTCTAGCATAATCAAATCCTTTGAAATAACAAAAATAAAAGAAACGTCGTTAGAGAAATTGACTTTATGCTGAAAATCATTTGAGTTTGCATGTTGGAGTTTTGATGGGAGAAATTGCGGAAGTGAGATCACGGGAATATTGTAGTGTAATGGTGAGATGACGATAGGAGAAGAGAGAGTGCGATGCTCAGAGCTCAAGCCCAACATCACGAAAAAGAGAAGACTAACACACTAGTGTACGATAGTCCGATTGTTACAGATTGTGCTCAAGATCGTAATTGTGCAACACGAAAAATATACTACTGATGATAGAAGATATATATAATACATACTTAGTTTTTTTGTATGAAATTAAATATCTAACGAGGTTTGGAGAATTGATAATTGTCGAGGCTCTGCCGAGACATTTATCAATTCTCACAACCGAGTTAGATATTTTTTCATACAATGCACTTAGTACGTATTATAATATTTATTTATCTTATAAACTCTATTTGTCTTGTTTTCGTCGGCGTTTCTAACTGAAATGCAAGTTTCTAAAAATAACTAACAATATATCATTATTCTAAAAATAACTATGCGATATCATAAAAAATATCATACGGGATGTTATGATACGGATATTTGTATAGTTATAACATAAAATGAAATATCATGGGTTCGCTGACAAAATTGGTTTCAAAGGTAACCATCTATTATGAACATTCTAAAGGGGAACGGGAAGGAATATTGTCAGAATGAAGCTATTATTACATCGTCAACGTAGATCATTGCATATCGATAAATGTTAGGTGAGGTTAGTGAACACGATTTAAAAGTGCATTTTAATTCGATATAGAAAAAGACTATTTCTACACATGATAAAAAGAAGTAAACATATTGACCACCGAACTGCTTATAAATATAAGTGTACTTGCATCTTTACCATACAAATACGATGATAAAAAGCATTTGAATGATGCTTTATACCAAATAACCGCCGTTTGAAATTCATTTTAAAGATCACTCAACAATCTCATATATGGCTTTTTTCTCTAAAATACGTTGTGGCTACAGACATTGTCGATTATGAACGCAAAATTAAATTAAAATAAAAGCATAATAGGCGGAACCCCTCGAATTTATTGAACATTCTTCGTAACGTGACAATAACGTCAAACTACGTGAATTGTGATTTTTTTATTAGAAAACACAGATCACTATCTTTCTCAGTATTTCAATTACTTGTTTCTACTATTGCCAAGTCGCCGAAAGTACTGCCATCCCGTAGAGAAGATATTATTTTTGGGGGTAAAATTTTCTCTTAGAGTGAAGCGCAGCTTACAAGCGGCCTGGGTAGCCCCGCACGCATTTCGAAAACTCTAACGTTAATATAAAGAAACTATGAATACAGCTAGTACCATCGTGCAATTGACATTTAACCTCGATCAAACACATTTTAATCGATCGCTCAGCACTCCATTCATTCGTTCTAACCACTCACTCAAACCATTCATAAACACTCAAAAAAAAAAAAAAATAAAAACACTTCGAAATTCTTCAAAACGATCGATATCTCATTCAAAGCGATCGCATCTTTCTATGATTTTAATGGATGGTGTGTGTTCAACTGTTTTATAAGTCAAGAAAGAAACTCAAACAAAAATACCTAGATTTTAATAAAAGTAGGTAAAAAAAAAACATAGCTAATTTCGTCGAAATTTGCGATGTATCTGATTACCTTCCGTTAATTTCATCTACTAGTCGCTTCTCCAACTTATTCAGTTTAATTTGGAAATCATTCCAAAACCATCTACTCTATTAATTGCATGATTGTGTTTATTGTGCGTATTAAGCACAAAGTGAATACAGCGCGACTCTACAAGCTACACCAAGTGTTCACACGTGTAAAAATTGTGCAATGAATCGTCTGACTTACATGTATTTTGTTTTCTAGAATGCCGGCGACTACAGTTGAGATGTACCAACCAAAGGGTCATGCCTGGGTAACATTGTCTAGGAGTGCTGATGGATTCTGGACTTTTCCATCCGACTCTAGGATCGAGAAACCCATACAGAGACCATTCAAGCTCCGCCTTCATGCACCAAATGGGCGTGTCCTGACTGACACAGTCAACCCACCATCAATGGGTAAATAGAGTTTGAATTCAGTTCTGGTCAAACGTAAAGAAATGTCGCTTTAAGGTTTTTTGGACGAGGTACATCAACAAGATAAAATAATAAAACTGAAAAGCGATCCTTTCAAATCTCAATGGGTCGTTGAACTAGTTGACTGGCGCGTATTCATAAGGTGTGATTTTTAGGATTTTCAGTTAATAGTTAAAACTAACAACATTTTTGTTAAATCTTATTTAAGTGAAACAAATGAAGCACCTCGAAGAACATTTTACAGAATTCTATAGTTTTGACATCATGTGACTTGACCATTTACTTCCAGGTTACCAGGGCGTTATTCGTGGATCTGGAGTTCAGTTTCCATTGGACAGCACGCTGCCTCATTAATCATTACCATTTATGTTTGTAAAATTATCTAAAATAGACTTTAACCCTTTCCTGTTTTACAAAATTTTGGACCTGTCCAAATTCAAAGGTTTTGCAGACGAAAATTTAAAGTGGATTGAATTTAAAAAATAACCATTCAGTAGTGTAGAAAATAATGTGGAAAAAGAAGAAATTGCTTGTTAGAAGCAATTTCTTCTTTTTTCACAATGTTTTCTCAATCATAAAATCACAGGCACGTAAATAGCAGGGATTAAACAGCAAAGGGTTAAACGTGTTATACAAATCAACCTAGACATTCTTTTTTACTCCTTTTTTTCTTATTTCAAGCCAGACCTGCGTTTTATTGAATACTCGACAACTGAATGATAGTACACTTATTGTATACAGACAACAAGAAATTATGGTTAATACCTATTTATTTTACATCGATTGGGAAACAAGTTCTTACAACTTAGATTAATCCCTCCCGATTCTACTTCCTGGAAAATTCACCAGTACTCGCACCGAATGTGTGGGCCAATGAAAGAACCAAGACATATAGCCGCTCCCGGGAATCGAATTCAGGGCCTTTGGGCCAAGAGACCGACGCTGTACCTCTTCTAGACCACGGACACCACACAAGAAATTATAAACAATTCCTTAAGTTTTGACTATTTGGCGTTTGTAATGACGTTAACGTGATCCGCCTGATAACGCGGACTTTCTATGAAATGTAAGTAAACAAGAGCCATGTCGGACATAGTCATCACCCGCCACGAAAGCTTGAAGTAAACTGAAGCCTAAGAGATTAAGAGTTCTTTTGTACTTAAAGAGATATGCCCCGAAAAAATCTATGTCTTTAAAATAACAAAGGGCAATAACTGGAAATTTATGCAAGCAAGAGGCATAGTTATTGTGCACTGCACTTCTCTTCAATGAGAACTACCAACCGATGAAGTTGCAAGTCGATAGCTATTATACTTTTAGTGATATGCCCCCGACAAAGAGTAAGAGTTTAAAATAACAAAGGGGAATAATTCCAAAATTATGCAAGCAAGAATGACTTTTCTTATGCACTGCAACTCTCCTCCATAAGATCTATCCACTGTAAGGTTAGCCGCCGTCATTGCGCAGTTAGTAGCGCGTCGAACTGTCAATCTAGAGGTCCCGGGCTCGATTCCCGACGGCGGCACTCATTCTTTCCAACTGTTTGTCTCTGACCAATTGCTTGATAATCGTAGACCTATGTGAGATAGTAGCTGGAGGCTAGGAAAGGATGTGATGGTTGTACTTGTGAGAGAAATACCAGGAATCCATTGTTAGGTGATCCAGCAGCCGCGATATAAGGCGTAAAACTCCATTCAATCAATCAATTTAAATATTATTATAAAGGAAACGGAACAAGTTCCACTTGAATGTTCCTTGAGTAACCGGTTTTTCTGACTGATGAAATTTATGTATTTTGTTTAATAGGGGTGTATTAAGTTGAAACTTTGAAAATATTCCCAGAACCTGTCTGATGGTTCATAATTTCTACAATAATTAGATAGAAAACAGGCTGTGTAGGCTAAGATTAGACTGCACGTCTGCGCAAGCTGATCGTAGTCTATATCGTCTGACAAAGCTATATGTACAGAATGGCATATGGCGAGAAGGGTTATACGGCTTATAACATTTAGAAAAATGACCTATGTCCACACAAGAATTATTTTTCATCCGATCCAAGTATTTTTTTGTATTATGATCATTCAAGTGAAATTTAAATGATATTCATGTATTAGGTTCTGAGAAAAGGATTTTTTTACTAAATACGGACCCACCCCATTAAATTTTCATTAGATCTTTTTCTTGAAAAACGTTGAAAGATGGTCACTTAATGATTATTCCTGTGATACTTAGTTTGTGAGGTGAAGATTTTTAAAGAAATTGTTTACGATCGGGCATACGGACAAACGCACGACGGTCACAGAACCATGGCATAGTTCCAATAGTATATGACAATTGGGGCTAAAGCATTCGCTTGAAATGAATTACGCACTTCCTCTTCAAATATGAATGGTAAACTATTTCCATGGTAAACTATTTCCATATTATCACGAAGTATTAGTAGAACTATATATGTTCATGTATTTTCAGACTCGGTACTAATGGTTAATACATCTTTCATTTGGTTAACAACAAAGGATTAATTAAAACTTTTGTTCACCTTTTGAAAGACTTCGTGATATTTACTCATGCTAATTCCGGAATATCCTTGCTTTCGTAGAAGGTACAGACAATAATTCAGTGATCTATTTTGAAAGTAAAATTCGCAATAAGTGGAACGAAACCAGCACTGCGTTCAGGATGACAAAACGGTGCCAACAGTTTGCCAAAAGTATCCCGCTTTGTACATGTACTTGCATGAAAAGCAGGGTTAAATTGGCAAATTGTTGACACCGTTTTGTCATCCTGAACGCAGGGCAGTATTTCGTTAAGGATGACAAAACAGTGCGAACTCTTAACAAATCATAATGCTGCTTTGCGAACAAATGCACATTTAGTATTTTCGACTATATCAGACGGACGGGTTTCTGCTTGCTAGGTTTCAAATAATGTTTTTTTCTCGATGTATTTTGTTCTCAAATTGTTATACTTTTTGACACAAAAATGAAATGGAATTCATCCCAATTAACACCTTCATTGCAAATGTCACAATATATTTGGTTTTAATCTAATTCGAAAAAATATATATAAATTAGTGTACAAGGTAAAAGCTCCAAATACTTTTCAAAGGCATGTTCAGATTTGAAAGCACTATATATTGAGGTGAGAATTAATTGAAATATATTTTAAAACAAAATTGGCTTGAAGATGTCGATTAAACGTTGTTAAAGTAAGTTATGGAATGTTTTGAAATTGACTTCAAATGGACTGTTCCTAGATTGGCCCCAGTCGTTTTTGTTAGTATTTTCAGAAAATGTAGTTCTATTACAAGCCTCTTTAATCCAAGTTCATATTAACCAGTGCTGAACAAAAACTCTCTCTTCTTTTCAGAGACACTAATTGGACTTTGTGTATTGACTGACACATTCAATTCCCTTTCAATTCCCTTTGGAATAAAAAAAAAATGTTAAGAAGAGTCTGGCGGCCAGACTAGGACTGTTACATACATACCAAAACACAATTTTCACATAAAAGTGTCTTCGTCTTATTACAACAGTTATCAGACACTTTTTGCAATCATCTATTTCGGTTCTATATAATGCTTTTTATAATAATATTATCAGCGTTTATAACTTTCAACCAGAATTAAAACATACGAGTAGCCACTTTGGCCTGAGCCTAGAAAAATTACCCAGGGAAACCCAAATTCTATGACTGGTTACTGAAATCCTAGATTCGTGACAACATGTCTCAATTAAAATCGTTAAAGACATTGCCATAAGGAAGCCAGTATAACTATAAAAATAGTAGACTCGAAAGATTGATATATAATACGTACTCAGTGTATTTTATGAAAAAAATATCTAATGATATCATAAAAAATATTCTAAAAATATCCATATGATATCATAAGAAATATTATATGGGATGTTTTTACACTAATATTTGAATAGTCATAAAACGCTAGAAAGTAGCCAACTAAATGAGGTTTTACTATAGGTTTATTATAACAAGAACGGAATAACATAAGTTTGACGGCGGTCAAATTCCGGGGCTCGTTTGGGAGCGGGGCTCTGTCGCCGACGGGCTTTATAAAAGATCAGTCAAAACCAATCAGATAGAATATTGGTATAACAAAAGTCTCAGTCAGTCAATAATGATATTTACAATCCCAGACCACGTTTATTTTCAATTATTTCAAATGTTTGAAAGTGGCTTATAGGCCCTGGGGCCGGCGGTTCATATATTTTTGTTGTTCTACATTCCATTATACACATGTCACTATATTAAAAGACTTAAGAGAAACATTTAAAGCAATTTGCAAAGCTGTTAAACGGATGGTACTAGATCTAAACAAGAGCTGTCACTGTAAGATGACAATGCCCCCGACACCGCTTTGATTTAGAAGTTATGGCCAATGTTAAAGTTTTTGGACGGAATGACGGACGGACGGACGGACTGACGGACAGACGGACAGACGGACAGACGGACGGACGGACAAGTCAAATTTATGATGCCTCCCTATCGGGGGCATAATAAAAAGAAATCACGAAATAATGAAGTGAATACCCAATATACTTGCAAAACCATCTTTCTTTTTTACCATTGGGACATTAAATAGAGCATCGTAAATGCAAAACTGTTTCATAGTTAATTTTCCGATCCACTTTTGACAGTGCATATTGCTAGAACCGAACTTATTTACAAGAAACTATATTGCCAGCTGACGCAGATAATACCATATTATACATGTAGTAGGTGTGAAAAAAAATCGATTGTAGCCGCCAGAGGATCCGTATGGACATTCGTCTTTATCACATGCCATATTCTCACAAATGCTTGCTTGGTACCAACGGCCTTTGCTGCGCTGGCTATGATTATTTAATTTTAAAGCGAATCATGCGTTTTGTTATCTTGCAAAACGATCGGAAAGCAATAGAATCCTCAAGCAAAGGTTTATCAAACAAAGTACCTGCAGAAACCGAATAACCAAAAAATGAGATTAATTTAGTCTGTGCAGTCTGACAAGAGTCGTCACAGTGTCAAGTCCCTTCCCAGATGGCCCTTTTTTCTTTTGACGGGTGGCATCATTCGGAACATCGCTCGGACTTTTCCGTAAACTGAAAAGTACCTCGGACGTAAGTGTAGTAATTTTTGGTCATTTTTTCGGTAATTCGGCTCCTGGTGGTACTTTGGTTAATACGCTTGAAGAATGGTTTATTCCTTTAGTGTTTTCCGATCGTCTGTGGAGTTCATTTTAGCATGTTATAATTTGAAAGCAAAACGCAGTAAAACACTGCGTTTTGTTTTCAAATTATAATATACACAATTCTAACCTTACGTTGATTTTATTTTTGCAACGTCATCCTTAGTTATGTTTGTGACGTCATATAAAACCGCGTGCGACATGACGCGCTTTCATGGCTGCGCCCTTATTATTCCCGAGGTCTATTCCGTAGAATCGCCGAGGGTTCCCGAGTGGGGTGGCATATGTACCTCAACGCTCAAGAATAACTGAGACATGGAACTATACATGTAAACAAGAGGCCAAGGAGGGCCAGTACCGCTTCACTGGCACTGAATGCCTAACGGTATTTCATGCCCAGATATGGGATAAACTCCATACCATAGTGAATTATTTTGACCTAAGTACATTTGAATTTTCCCACATTTGATCTTAGTATGTAAACGTATATGTATTTTCCGGTGCCCAGATATGGGATAAACTCCATACCATAGTGAATTATTTTGACCTAAGTACATTTGAATTTTCCCACATTTGATCTTAGTATGTAAACGTGTATGTATTTTCCGGCATTTAATTAATATGCCCTATGTTCAATTCAAGCTGTATCTTTCTTGTCATTTATCCCATGCGGAGTGCTTTGAGAGAGACTGCAAGTTACTTTTGGTGACTATCGCAATTCAGTCACACAAATGAATTTTTATGCAAATAAAACGATTTGTGTGCAGGAATCGTGTCTAAGAGATACGTAGTTAAGGTCCATGTAAAGTGTTTGAGACCCAATTTTAAGAACACTTCACTAGCCGAGAAAAAACAGTATGACCAGGTATATCATATATCAAAATGAAGGTACTCATGAGCACAAGCCGTAAAGCAACATAACTCCGCCATAGCTATAGTGGTATAGCCAAAATATCATGGAAAAGGGTTATTTTGTTCAGAACAAGCAACTGCACGACGGTTGGATAAAATTTTCACATATTTTAACAAAGTACAGTCTAAAATACTATCCAGTTAGTACTACAAACGTTGACATAGAACTCAGTCTCAAAAGGCTCTTTTGAAACAATCAATTTCCATTCATTTTGTCAAACCGGTTTGGTCTGTTTTCAAAATAGATTAGGTAAGGTGCAACATCGTACCATAATATTGTGAATTATTTTATGCGATTTACTTCAAATTATTGTTTTTTAATTCAATGATCTGTAATAAATTACTATATATTCATCATTCTGTGAAATAAAAAATGATGTATTGGTAAACGACCTTACAAGTATATAAACTATTTATGTCCATTTATGTTGTGATAACACACCATACCTTACACAGAACTACACGTATACAAAATTAGAATGACATATATGACATATGTGTTTATAAAATGTGTCAAAGTTTATTGCCTGCATAACTACGTTTTGAGCCCGAATATCATACCAACGGTTGTAGTAGGCCTACTACCTGGATAGTGCTTTAGACTGTACTTTGTAAAATATGAGTCAATTTTTTTACAACAGTCATGCAGTTGGTTGTTCTCTTCAAAATAACCCTTTTTCACAATGTTTTGGCTATACAACCATAGCTATGACATTTTTATGTTGCCCAGCTACTTGTGCTCATAAATAGCTTCATTTTGGTATATAATATACCTGGACATACTGCTTTTTCTTGACAAATGAAGTGCCCTTAAAATTTGGTCTAAAACACTTTACATGATCCTTAAGGGAGAAGGGAGGTACTGACCAATCATATACTAGCCGCAATGCATCTACCTGTCTAGTTTGCGATATGCGCTCGGGACTTAATAATATATTGCTTTGATGCTATTGTCGGATTTGATTTAAAAACGATGTTATTACTACCTCCATCCTCCCTCCTCCCTAATTGCCTTTAAATTAAATCACAATTTTACTCTTTCCTAATATATTATCTATTTTATTCATGTTTAGTTATTGCTAGATGTGGAATTTAATCCAGATAGGGTATAGATACTAATTTCTTGATTGCAATTTATTGAATATTATTATCTCCGTCAAAGCATGTCGATATTTGACATTGAAACAGCAACACATTCGACAAGAAAGAAATCAGAGAAGAGTCTGCCCAAAGAACGATAGAGACATCAATGATTTGCCTCCAAAAAATCATTTCAGAGAAGAAGATATTCTATATATTTTTTCACACGGCACCTTTTTTAAGCTTCCTCGACAGCACTCATGTTTTTCCTCAATCAGAATTTCAGGAAGAAATCTAAAAGAGCATGTCTAAAGGTTCTTTACTGTGAAATTTTGTTGAATTCTAACAAGCCGTTTCAGAGAGGAAGAACTTTTACCTTATGGGGCCATTTTTTGATGACATAGCTGCCTGTTACACCCAAATTAACAACCCAATTGGGATTTAAAGATGAGATCTGAAACAGCATGTATCAATCATTATTCCTGTGCAGTTTGGTCGAATTCTGACTGATATTTTCAGAAGAGAAATATTTTTTTTAATTTGCAATGCCGTATGAGGTCTTTTTCGGATGACGCGACAGCCAAAAGCACCCAAGTTACAGTTAATAACATCGTGAAATTGACATTCACCTCAATCATGACCATTCTAAATCGCTCACTCAGCGCTCCATTTATTCATTCCAAACACTCACTCAAACCATTCAAAAACGCTCAAACCCATTGCAAAATATAGAACCAACAACGTCATTCAAAATAAATTTTGATGGAGAAATTCGCGATTTCTCTGACATAATTCAAATTTTTAGCGTCGCATAGGTTCTTGAAGAAATAGGAAGCTATGTATAGAACTTGTATGCATATTTTATTAAAGGTAGGTAATCAATATAGCTAATTTTGTTCATCCTGAACAAAATTTGCTATATTAACATAGGATTACCTCCCATTAAATTTCACTCGAAACAAGGTTCACACACTCATTCAATTTCATATCTAAATCAATCCAAAATCATTCAACTTGTCAATTTTACGATGTTGTTAACTGTACTAACCCAATCAAGATACGATGAAGGAATCTGGAGAAGCATGTCTTAAGCATTATTCCTGAGCAATTGGGTTTAAAGCTGACAAGTAGTTTCAGAGAAGACAAAATTTTAATAGTTCACCATAAGGAGCCCTTTTTGTGACTTGACAGCTCATGGCGCCCACGTTATCAGTCAGATCAGGTTTAAAAGAAGAAATCTTAAAGAGCATGTTCTAAACATCATTCCCGTTCGTCCAGTAAAGCTAAAAACAAATCACAATGAACCCTTACGCATAGCTAATTCGTACCGAAGTTCTAAGAAACATCGACGATGATGGGTCACTGTATATGCTAATATCCCTAGTTATTTATGATGGCCTATAACTTTATTTCGAAAAGTTCAACTGAGTAAACAAGAAATACCAAGACATTGACTTTAGGTAGTCATTATATCGGTGAAAAGTTCGCCTAATTTGAAATAATTACATTAAATAGTCCCTCTTAATGTACTTACTTAAGATCATTTAACTATTCTAAATGGAAATATCAAAGGAATCATTTTCTAGAATATTAATAAGAATGATTAAAAGCCATTTTTCCTAGAAGGTTAGGAAAATGGTGGTTTCTTTTTCATTATTTCTAATCTCTGTCCCAGTGCCCAGGATCAGGATAAGAAGAAGGAATCTGAATGAGCTCGTCCTAAGCATAGTTCCTGTGAAATTTGGTAAAATTCTGACCAGTTATTTCAGAGAAGAAGATGTTTTAACGAAAAAGGTAACGGACGCACAGAGGCAAAGACGAACGGACGGACACCAGGCCATAACAATAGCCCCACTGGGTGAAGTCACGCGTTCGACTTTGTCTGTTTAGACCATTCTCGTACAAAAATGTTTACAAAACATTAGATTGTTTTATAGATCATTTGTTTGATTCTTTTAATTTAGTAATCCGATAATTAGATATTGATTACCAAATAATTTAAAAATAACAATAACAAGTGAGTGTCTTGAAAAAACGGTAAAGCTTTCAATGTAAACATTTCTCTTTATAACGTTTCGTTCATGAAGTGAACATTTTTTTTTTTAATTTAAGGTCTTAGATAAAATGTATGTCGCGATGGAAGGTGATCCTATCAAATGAGGCTACTCTTCCTTACACTGTAAGGCATCTTCAATTTTTGAGCTGATGCGTCATATTTTATATGGAAGATATGATATCTTTCAGCAAAAGTCAGGAAACCTACTCCTATAACAATCACTCGACTCTAGTGTCACGTCACCAGACTTTCTCATTCGGAACATCACTCGGCCATTTCCGCAAACTACAACATACCTCGGATGTATGAAAGGCGGATGGGTATGTAACGAAATCGTGCATTTTGTTAGGCGGAAACAGTATAAGAAAAACTAGCACTGTAGATTTATATTTTTTACAGTAAATAACTGCTGAAAAATCTTAATTTTTGAGAATGACGAATCATTCTCAAAAATTAAGATTTTTCAGGCGTTATTTAAGAATCGAAAGATATTTATATAAGGATACGATGATTTCACCTCAGTGACTTAAACGAGTAGTGTTGGCGACGTCGAATGTTTTCACTCACAGTTTCGAGGGCTAACGCCAATTTAACTGACGTCATCGAGTTTTTCCAAGGTTTTTCCGTAATTTTTAAAAATAGTTCGTCTATGTACATCCGAGGTTGATCGTGAGATTGGCCGAGTGGTGTTCCGAATGCAGACTTTCTTGCATTTACAAAACATATTGATTTAGATCATCTTCTAACCGGTCACTTTAATAAATCATGAACAATATAACGTCGGTGTTCTGCTAAAATCTCGTAACTACAGCTTGTTTGAAGCTGTTGTTACGAGATTTTAGTAGAACATCGACGATAATTTGATGTTTTAAGAGATGCAGTGTCTTTTCAAGTTAGATGTACATTTTCAAGGGTCTGATGGATTCCTTTAATTAAGCTAATTCCCCGTCATTTTTTCCATTGGTTTTCAGCCTCTTATATATTGATATTAAATGCAACCATGTCTAAAAGCTATAGATATATGGTAGATTTCGATTTATGGTAAAAGGTTATTTTAAGGAAACCAGATAGTGGATTTCAGATGAATTGCACTTGAATGATCCTAAAGAGAACCTTTATCAGACGGAAAAATATTTTGATTGGATGAAAAGGAAGCCTTATTTGAGTGGAGGTCATTTCCATACATGTGTTAGGGTCAAAACTTTCAAAAAGCCTGTCCCTTAAAAATTTGAAGAAGAATTTCAACCAAATTCATTTGATGAGTACTATAATGAAATATTTAATTTCAATTTAATAAAAAAATAATAATTTCGGGACAGAGGTCATTTAATTGAAGGTTTAGTAAAATGATGTTTTTAAGTCGTCAATCTATCCATCTGTCCGTTCTTATGTGCAGAAAAAATACCAAAAGTAGTACTTTTGGTATTTTTTCTGCACATAAGAACGGACAGATGGATAGATTGACGACTTAAAAACATCATTTTACTAAACCTTCAATTACCATGAAATTATCAAAACAGAAGGTCCATGTCCTCGCCTATTTTCAGAGTATTGTTGAAAGATTTCCTACCTTGCGTCTATGTAAGACTGGATGCACATGGGCTAAGCCAAGTATCATTCGGAACACCACTCGGCCAATCTCAAGATCAACCTCGGATGTACATAGACGGACTATTTTCAAAAATTACGGGAAAATCCTTGGAAAACTTGATGACGTGAGTTAAAATGGCGTTAGCCCTCGAAACTTTGAGTGAAAACGTTCGACGTCGCCAACGCTACTCGTTTGAAGTCACTGACGTGAAACCATCGTATCCTTATATAAATGACTTTAGATTCTCAAATAACGGCTAAAAATCTTTATTTTTGAGAATGATTGTCATTCTCAAAAATTAAGATTTTTCAGCCGTTATTTAGAATAAGTCCTCTAAATGATCTTACAAACCAAATATGAAAGTTGTCTTCTATCTGTTTTCAGAGAAGAGATTTTTGAACATTTTCACTTTATATTTCTGTGTAAAAAGGATGCCCAAGCCCAAAGCCCAAAGCGAAGCCCAAACTAACACCCAAGGATCATGATATGATCAAACTTGGTCGAGGTCCACTAGATGATGCATATATACCAAATATGACGGATATCTGTCTTCTGATTTTTAAGATTTAAGTTTTTTTCTTTCTTTGTAAAACAAGCAACGTAGAAGATTTTGGAAGATCTTTGCTATTTGTTTTTATGTAAAACAGGAGGGGCCCGGGCGGAGCCCAAATATGGTAGAGATTCACTAGATGATGCTATATACCAAATATAAAAGCTGTGTGCCCCCTGCTTTCAGAGAAGAAGATTTTAAAGATTTTCCAATCCCCCTTCTGTTGCCATGATAACCTAGAGTTAAGGATTTATTTCAATTATTTGAACAACTGAAGTAGAGCTTGACCAAGGAAAATCCCTACCAAGTTTCATCAAGTTTGGCCCACTGTTTTAGGAGAAGAAGAAATTAAAGAAATTCTTGAAGGCGGACAACGGACATTGCATGAAAACAATAGCTCACCTTGAGCACTTCGCATTAATAAAAATAAAGATTTGGTAACCAAAAAAAAAAAAAAGATTTTTTTAAAAAAGTGTGCACCACTTTTTGACTTTGTAGTTATCAAAACATTTTCTTAGATTGCTCATGTATACTCATGAGAGGGAACAATGGAGCTCGTTGCTCAATAATTTAAAATCCATCCAGTCAGGACATTCTAATTTTTTACATTTGACTTTGACCTTTGAGTTTCTTTCAAATAGCATACTTTCTCATGATTGAGAACGAGTAAGGAAGAAATCTGACGGACTGAAAGAATGCCGGACCCACTAATGCACCAACACCGGACAGTAATTGTGACAACTACGTTACGCTCAACACACGCGGGCTCGACAAAAATCGAAGCTGTTGTTTAAATAGCCTTTTAAACAATCGGTCAGTAGAATAAAAAGGATGGGGCAAAAACCCTCCCTGGACCCTCCTGGACCCTCCTTGGACTGGACCCTCCTGGACCCTCCCTGGACCCTCCCTGGACCCTCCTTACAACCGAAGTTTTTCGAGTGTCAAATCGACTGTTAAAGCAAGGAATTCCAATGTACAAATTAAAAGATCTTAAAAACGAGCAAATAAAGGGATATTTCTACAGCAACGAGTTGCAGAAGATCGACAAAAATGAAAACAGTTTGTGGTTCATTGAAAAAATTATAAAAAGAAGAAAGCGAAATAGAAAATTACAATACTTTGTTAAGTGGCAAGGATTTGATGAATCCTTTAACAGTTGGATTGATGCAACAGAAGTGAAAAGCACATCAAATTAAGAAAATAAGAAACTAAGATGGAACATTACGTTTATTTACAGAGCAGTGACAGTGATATACTTTTTCCGGACAATAAAGTGTACAAATTTAAAGTGCATTTAAAACGTCCTATAATTTTAGACGGGTTTTGGAAAGTTGGGTTGAGTGAATTTTATGCTAAAAATAAATCTTTAAAGACCAAACCTAAATCTGATTTGATGCTTGATATTTTAACGAATATTTGCAAAGAAAGCATTGTAGCAGGTGAGGAGCAACCACTTCTACGACGTTTAAAACAGAATGACATAACCGGATGGAGTTACATGTTAAATCCAGTGACCCATTTACCAGTTAAACGGAGAGAAATTTATGAATTTGATATTTTTATAAAAGCTGTCGATGATCAATTTGCTTCATTTCTTCAGGAACCTGTTTGGTTAACACTTCACTTTAAACGCTACCCATTTTCTTATGTTCACTCTGATCTTATTCTTTTACCACCTGTTTTTAATCATTAAACATGAAAAGTTCCAGATAAGTACTGTCTCATCATAAATGTATTCAGTGCTTTAAGCACTTTGATTTTAACACAATTTTGCCAGAGGGCTAAATTAGAAAATGTCAAGATATGAAATCAAATCATCTAGTATGAAATATGAATGCTGACTGCAAATTAACCCATGGTCTTCAATCATATTCAGAACACCACCCTTTCAATATTATTTCCTTTATTTAAAATACAAAAGATTTCCATAGAAAAATAATTCTGTAATAATATGGACCACATTAAACCTATATTTGTACTGTAATTCGGTGATTTACAGCGTAATTCTGTGAAATTCGGATTTCGGGCGTAATTCGGTTCTTCTATGCACCCCTTTGTAAGTTTACATGTTCATTTAATATTTTGGAATTAACAGGTCAAAATACTTACACATGTCACGCCATTTAGCTTGACTTCTACTCAAACTATCTTGCCACAGGATAATATGAAGTCCTTAGATGTTTCTACTTCCAGTACATGTATTTGGCTAAAGTTAGCTAGGTTAATAATGCCATCAAAAACATATTCATCATTGTTTAAGAACTGGACTTTAGTAACATTAAAAGCAATTGTCCTGTTCTTACAGTTTATTTCTGAGTAGATTGAAATTGTTTCTTCGCATATTATTTGATTTTGAAATGCTGTACTGCATTGTTCACACATGTCCATAGGTTCCGGTACCACATTGTTAACGAAACATAAACTGATTAGAACGAGTAAGTCTGAAACAGCCATTGTTGTTGTTGTTGTTTGGTCGTGTGAAAAATATGTAGACTGGCACATTTGTTATGTTTTATAGACTGGAACATCGCCTAAGTGGTAATAGACTGGTACCACTGTCGGTTATGAATAATACCGTTTTCGACTGGGACTTTTCTGGTTAGTATGGTAAATTATTCACTGCAGAACACTCATGTGTAACATTAAAGTGGTCAATCGTGGTACAGTTTATCAAATTCCATGACTGTCACATTTGTTAAAACGAATGTATAGAATCCGTTCGCCCTACCTGGATTTGGTCACTGGGACATTACACATAGCTGTCCCGCAGTAAATTATTCACCATACTTACCAGAATAGTTCCAGTCGCAAACGGCCAACATACTAAATTTTGAGTATAAATTACATGTTTCGGGAATAAAAGCTACAATATGTTATTTTGAATATGAAATCGCCCGTGATTTGAAAAGTATTTTTTTGCATTATTTGAATATTATATCTCTGAATAAAAGGATAAATGGGGCATGTAAATAAATGGGACATGTAAATAAATTTTTGTTACTGGGTAAGAAATCTTAAAATAAGCTGCTTATCCAAAACAAACTAGAATAAACCTGAACAAACCAGATTTGAGGTGACTTTTCACGTATTGACGTCATGTACTTTACGTAAGTGAAAAAAAACTTGAAATACTTGAAAATCCTGTTTATATAAGTTTAGACATGCGTAGCTGTTTTGCTAGGTCACGTACACCTTCTTGATTTGTATATAAGCCAACGTTTTTTACAGACATCCCTATTCGAGCTTCTCTGAGTTTAAAATACACTTTTGACTTGCTTTGTTGATAGGATTTCTTAAAAAATATACTTGTAAGTTTATCTCTGATTTGTCTTTAGAAAAAATGGAATATTTCTATGATGACAGTGGACTACTTGATAAAGTACGTTACAAACTAAATGGTAGCAAAGATATTTGCTTAACAAAATATAAAGATACAGTGCTTTTGAATATCTACTGTAAGAAAGATTGCTTTGAAAATGGAAAATTTGACAAGTCAAAAATGAAAAGTATAAGTATTCGATGGGATACTGCAATGAATTTGAAAAATTGCATTCAGGAGATGGAGCAGCATGTTCAGCAAATGTTGCAATCAATTAAGGTATGCTATTTTAATAATTTTTTCACTTTATAAACTCTTTAATATAAATTCTATTATTGATTGTTATTTCTTTATTTAAGATTTATTCAAGGATGAAAGGAAAAAAAGTTTTCCTCTATTTTTTTTAAAAAAATATATATTTTGTGAAAAATTACATTATTTTTTTTGTTTCAAAATTTCTTAATATCACAAAGAAACATGTATACTATGTATACATTTTCTTCTAGATTGATGATCAAGAAATTAGAAGAGAATAGAAATATGTATCCCATGTATACATTTTCTTCTAGTTTGATGATCAAGAAAATAGACCACCACCACCACCATACGTAGCTTGCCCTGCAGAACAGAGGTTACCCTCTCCGTCTAATTCACAACAGCTGACACCGGAGTTCTTTGCAACCAGAAAACCACTAGAACCAATACCAGCCAGGAATACAAATGTAGTAAAGAGATATCAACCATACTAAAGAAAACAGTATAGTTTGAAAAAAAAACCTAGCTCGTTACAGAATTTCTATGTGAATTTAAAAACCTATGCCTCACAGACCACTAATTTTGAAAGCTAAAGGGGTCCCCAAAAGTGAATTACTTTATTGATCTAATTAATAAATGGAACAAGCACAAATAGATGCAGTAGATTTTACTTTTCAAACTGATCCATTTCAGAAAGTTCATTGTGAACTAAAGTACCACAAAATCACATGTGTTGTAAATGATTCTGTTTCTTTACTGCTAACTAAGCAAAGTTGTAATGTTTCAATTGTTTTAAAAATTGGTAAAAAGCAAATTAAGATTTCTAAAGACATTTTTGATTTAATTTGTGATTCAAAAGTAAGCATAGATTTTCTTTCCTCATATTTGAATAAGTAATGGATAAAAGAAGGTACTGTTCACCTTGTGATAAATTCATCACTAAAAAATATTGGATAAGACATACGTTGGCCAAAGGTCACAAAATGAAAGAGGAGAAAATGTCAAAACATTACTCTTTTAATGTCACATCACTGAAAACCCCGGCCTATCAAGAAAATTTCGACCATTTTAGGATAAATGCTAAGAATATTGAAAAATGCCCTCTTACCCATGAACAAATTAATCACAAATGTGCTTTTTTTGAGAATCAGAGTCACTCAAATCAGGAAGCCAATCGTTCCTCTATTTCAGCAGGTGATATACCTGAGTCTTTTTTGTCTGAATGGTTTGATAAAGAATGTGATACTCTCTCTCCAAAAATGTTTACATATGATGCTGAAACTAAATCATTTAATGAGTCTAAAGATGGCTCTATTTGTATTTGGTTTGTCGAAAAAAGGGAGAGTACACCTAATTCAAACACTCCATGTACCACGTCTGAAAGCGACAAAGAGCCAAAGAGTATGACGGTACAAAATTCAAAATCACAAAAGAGTGATACTCTTATAACTGCAGACGAAATTCCTGGCACTCTTTACTCTGAATGGTATGATGAAGATACTTGGATCATTCCTCCAAATACATCCCCCTTTTGTTCCGATGCAAATAGGTCAAAAGATACTAATTTGAAAGGTGAAATACTGTCAAAATCAATATTAGAGCCCAACCAAAGTAGATTTAAAATTAATGAAGAAAATGAAACAGCTAAAAAAGAAAATCAAACCCAGAAACCACAAACTACATTGTGTTCACAAAATTGCAAGGAAAATGATAAAAAAAGATGTCATACAATACACCTTTGAGTTCCGAAATAGTGGTAGAAAGCGGAGATTCAATAGATAATGACTCTTTTTGGCCATGTGGACAAGATCACGACAATCAATTAAGCATGTTGCAATGCAATATTTGCAATAAAAATCATTTTCATAAGTGGCTAGATTGGTAAAAATAAAAAAAAAGCATATAAGTGACTGTATTAATACATAAGTTCATTTTCAATTACAACTTTGGTGTGATAACACTGACTTTGTTGATGGATTCAAACGCTTCTTTAATGGATATATGTCGGAAAGATTTGACTTTTATGTTTGAAAATTATTATAGTTATGAGTCACGTTTAAAATCTTTTGAACGTTGGTCAATACAGATTGAACCGAATAAGCAAAGTTTATCTCAGAGTGGATTCTTTTACACAGGACTGAACGATACTGTGCAGTGTTTTGCTTGCGGTGTGCAAGTTTGTCGGTGGAAAAACACTGACGATAGCCTTGAAGAACATTTCAAATATTCACCACATTGCTTATACTTGAAAATAATTGGATATCCCAAAAACTCAAAAATAAAAGAAGACCTCAATGCATCGTCTTTGGAAGTGAACACTAGCAATACTACGTGGACGCCTTTTTCATCATTTAATCGATCCCCTTGGACTAACTCATCTACATATACTTAAAGATGGATCAGCGACAAGCAGTGATTTTTTCAGAGAGTTGTTTCAACTTCCTCTATGCGCAATCGTTACTAGACTACATTAAACAGTTGACTAAAAGCTCGTGTTTGGCCTGTGTATATGACAATTTATCTCAAAGCAAACATTTATGTTTAATGTATAGTGACAAACGTATAATCAATTCTTATTTCGATGTTGCACTCCAATACGTTGACGAAGACAAAATATTACAACATTGGTGTCAAACTATTGACAGCTTTGAAATTTCACCCGAGATTCTCGGTCTTATAAAATTAAAGTATTTTTGTGATGACTGGAGACAGACAATGAAAACTGAATCCTGGAGTTCTAAAATGAAAAGAATGCTTTATGCTTTAACTGCTTTAGAAAAAAGATTTTTATGAGACAAAAGACTTTGAGTGTAATGTTGTTTTCGTCAACTGCATTTTTTCGTTATTTAAACAGATGTCGAATATTTTACTCAGATGTAGAATAAATGTTTTTGTGTTCATAAATTAACCTTTATGATACCACAGCGTGTTCATCATTATATTTGAATCACACACACGCATACACGCACACATTCACGCACACACACATATGTACACACACACATACCCGCACGCACTCACGCCCGCACACACCCATAATTATATATACATTAACACAAATTAAAATACACAAGACAGACTTGTATTAAATCTATATATATATATTTACTAATAAAAATGTATGCGGATGTAGTTTCAAATAGACATTTAATCAAAATATTTCTGTAATTCTTTTTAAAACAATAACAATCATTTGGTTTATTACTTTATGTAATGTATATTAAGAATAAAAAATTTGGGAATAAACATATGTAAATGGAGACATGTTTGATATGAACCGATGTAGATTCAAACACTGAATTGGATTGTTCTCCATAATAATATTTACCTCAATTTTGAAATATAATTTTGGCTTTATAATATTTTTTGAATTTTTTCACTTGTCTGACTATGTACATTTAAATCTTTGTGGATTATTTCTAATGTCTTTGCTTGCTTTTGATTTGTCAAATATAAAACTTGATAGACTTTTTTTGAAAATCTGATCTTTTCAAAATAAAAATAAGCATAAGAGATTTGCACGTTTTGTTATTTATCTTCTGCTCTCTACATATATAAGTAAAGCATAATGATTCGCTCATAATTCAAATTACATTCAATCAAAAATGGAGAGTGTTCTAAAATTGAAATCTGCAAGTAATATCCTGATAGCAGGAATGTCAGGATGCGGTAAAAGTTCATTCGTTTTCGAGCTGCTAAAATACGCCAATGGTATTTTTACTGAAGAACCACAGGCAATTTATTACTGTTATGGAGTTTGGCAGAAACTTTATGATGAAATGAAAGTGATACTTCCCCACATTCAATTTATCGAAGGATTACCAAATAGGGATATGTTGGAGGAATGGGCACTGAAAGATACTGGTCATAAAATTATCTGTATTGACGATTTATTAAGACAAGCTTCAAAAAGCGATGATATTCTTGATTTGTTCATAAAAATGAGTCATCACCTCAATTTTACAGTTATATTCATTGTGCAAAATTTGTTTTCTGGTGGGAGGCAATTTCGAACCATTGCCCTCAATTCACATTACATCGTATTATTCAGGAATAGTCGCGACGAATTACAAATACAAGCTCTCGGTCGACAGATAATGCCTGGCAATACTCGCTTCTTCATGGATGCGTATCACAGGTCTACTCAAAAACCATATACCTACCTACTTGTGGACGTTAGCCCTCATACAAATCCACAGTATAAACTTCGAAGCAATATTCTACCGAATCAGTTGATGATTGTTTATGTACCAAAAGACACATAATGAATACATTGTTGAAAAAAGAGCAATCCTTTCTAAGATTGTTTATTTCAACACCCGAAAAGCAACAATTGGCATTAGCAAAATCTATCACAACATCTCAGATGCGAGCTTTAGTTCAAATTGTGTTTAACGTTATTCATGGAGTTAGAAATCTATCAAATTTTAACAAAAAGAAATTATACAAACACAGACGCGTTATTCGTCGTTTCGTGATAAAAGGAAATTCATTCCATAGTAGGAAAAATATTCTTATTAAGTTTCTGTGGATCTTTACATTAATAATAAAAGTTGTTAAAAGTGAACTTTGATATGGCTAAAGAAATGGTTCTTATTCCAAAAAGCAAATATGACTATTTAGTCGAACAGTCAAATCATCCTGTTAAAAGTGATAAACCCGTTGATGAAAAAACTGGGTTGTTTCAGAGAGGAGGCTATGAAAAACAATCATCTGGAGATGATAACAAATCAGAGGTAAAAACCGATGATGTAAATGATAGGATTACCGGCGACATAGTCGAACCGAAAGTCGTCAATAGAAAACCAACTATGTACGTGGAAAAACCTTTAGCACAAATTCATTTAAAGAAAAGTACTCAACCTCGAGCTTCTCCAGCAAAGAAAATGCGATGGATTAATTTCGTTGACTAGCGAAAATCAAAGACTATTTTGTGTATTTTAAGGTTAATTGACAGACCATGAAAAGAAAGAGACAGCAAGATGAAAGTGAAAGAGATGGCGAAAACGCTTCCAATGACTCTCAAAGGAAGCACCTGCTCTATAAATGTAATGTGTGTGATAAAAGATTTTCAAAATTATCAAGACTTACTAGGCATAAAATGATACATTATGGTAAGATAAAGTGTGATCTTTGCCCATCAGAGTTTTCTCGAAAGGACAATTTAAACAGACATTATCGTAAATATCACCAAAATCAACCAATTGTTAAAGGACAAGCTACATGTAATCAATCCGAAAAGAATGTTGACTCAACTTCAAAACTGAAACAACAATGCACAAACGTGAACAGAAATTCAAACCAGATGGATAGTAAATCATTGTATCAATGTAGACATTGTGATCAAAACTTTTCTCATTACACGGATTTGTTCAACCATGTTCAAGATAACCACCCATTACAACAGAGTGGGGGTAGATCTAAAGCTATGGAAAAAACTTTACCTAACATACAAGACAGTGATAAAGAGTCGAATATTTCTGATCAAAATGGTGAAAACAAACAAATAAGTACAGATCAATCACAGACTGACTCTGCTTTGAATGAAGCAAATGTAGAAAACTCGCTGACTGACTCGGCTTTGAATGAAAAAGTTCAAAATAATTATATATATCCTAAGTATGGTGAAAAGTATGATCTTTTAGTGTTTTTTGCAAATATAAAAATGAAAATACGTAATTTTTTACTTAAAAGAAGTAGAAAAGTTAGAGGCATAAAATGGAATTTATGTGTTCAGGTTCTTATGCAGCGCGATGATGATGAAACAAACACGTCATCCCCCTATTTTAGAAGTCTTACATTTGCTCTACTAGACCCTGAAACATTTAACGATAATGATCTAAATCAAGCTCTTCAAAAGATGCATGCAAGTATGGAAAAGTATCTAAGAGACGGGTCTGGCTGGTTCATGAAAGAAGTCATTAAGCTTGAAATTCATACGGTAAACTACTCACCTACGTCAGGTTCCACCTTCATTCCTTTGCCCAAAACATTGAGTAAATCTAACTGTATCCTAAATATTGAGAATTTTGATGAAAAGTGCTTTTTGTACTGTATCATAGCTTCATTGCACCCAAGTGAAATAACACCTAACAGGGTTTGGCAGTACAAACAATATGAAAAAGAACTCAATATGCAAGGGTTGGAGTATCCTATCACACTTCGTCAAATTGATAAATTCGAATATCAAAATCAGAATATATCTGTAAATGTATTCAGTTTAGAAGGACAAGACATCTTACCCTTAAGAATTACGAAACGTAGCGAATGTCTCCATCATGTAAATCTGTTATTGTTACACGAAGAGAATACATCACACTTTTGTTTGATAACTGATTTTAATCGATTTTTAAGTCGTACAAATTCACGCCAATCGCGTTTGTTTTTTTGCTCATATTGTTTACACGGCTTTCGTCGACAAGAGCTTTTGACGCAACACATACCTTATTGCAAAATCAATGGACCACAAAAAGTATATTTACCATCAGAGGGAGATAACATACTTAAATTCAAAGATTATCAAAAAACATTAAAAACGGGCTTTACAATTTATTGTGATTTCGAAACTTTGAATAAGACGTTAGACTCTTGTGTACCGAATCCTGATCAACCTCATTCCCATTCTAGTCACAAACTTGATGTATGTGGCTTTGGTTATCATCCGAAAGACATGATCATGACAAGGGAAGATAAGATACATGCAGAAAACGAAACACATTGCTGTATATGTAGTCAATCATTTACCTTATATGACGAGACCTACAATAGAAGAGTTTTCCATCACAATCATATTTCTGGCGCTTATGTAGGAGTAGCACACAATTCATGTAACCTGAACTGTGCAGCAGCCAAACACATTCCTGTCATCTTTCACAACCTTAAAAATTTTGATGCACACATTCTTTGTGAGAGTATTGGTAAATTTAAAGATCTAAAGCTTACTTGCATCGCTCAGACTACGGAAAGATATATTTCTTTTACTCTCGGAAATTTAAGGTTTATTGACAGTTTTCAATTTTTACCCTCTTCCTTACAAACTCTAGTGAATGATTTAGCCCAGAATGGAATAGAATCTTTTCCTCATTTAAAAACTGAGTTTTCTTCAAAGGACGAGGTGATGTTGCTTATGAGAAAGCAAATATATCCATATGAATATTTTACATCTTTTGATCGCTTTGATGAGACAAATCTACCACCGAAGGAAGCATTTTATTCTTCACTGACAAGAGAAACCGTTTCTCAAGACGACTATCAGCACGCATTAAATGTATATGAAAAATTTAAGCTGAAGTCATTAGGGGATTTTCACGACCTTTATCTCAAATCCGATGTCATTCTTCTGTGTGATGTATTCGAATCGTTCCGAACATTATGCATGAAACATTACAATTTGGATCCTTGTCATTTTATGACATCACCGGGTCTTGCCTGGGCCGCATGTTTAAAAATGACGAACGTGTCGCTTGAGCTTTTGACAGATATCGACCAAATTCTTTTCATTGAGCGTGGTATAAGAGGAGGCATGTCACAAATTTCCAATCGTTATAAAGAAGCAAACAACCCCTATCTAGAAAATTTTGATACTTCGCTACCCACTTCCTATTTAATGTATTTTGACATGAACTCGTTGTACGGCCATGCCATGTGCCAACCACTTCCGGTTGATGGGTTTCAATGGATGGGTGAGAATGAAATTGAAAGACTTCACATACAGTCAATAGATATTGATGGTCCTATGGGCTACATCCTCGAAGTTGATTTAGAATACCCTGCAAACCTACATGATTCTCATAATGATTATCCACTTGCGCCAGAACAAAGGCAAATACAAGACAATGAATTATCTCCATATGCACAATATTTATGGAAAAAATTACATGGGTATAAAAGCTCAGATTCACTACCACCAAGGGGTAAACAAGAGAAGCTTATACTATCGTTAAATGATAAAGAAAGATATGTTTTGCATTTTAGAAACTTACAATTGTACCTACAATTAGGCATGAAACTGAAAAAGATTCATCGGGTTTTAAAATTTAGACAAGCGCCATGGATGAAAAAGTATATTGAATTCAATACTCAAAACAGAATAAAGGCTAAATCTCCTTTTGCTAAGGCTTTTTGGAAATTAATGATAAACAGTGTGTTTGGAAAAACAATGGAAAATATGAGAAAGCATCGTGACCTTCACCTTGTGCACACTGTTAAATGCCTACGTAAACTTGTGTCCAAGCCAAATTATAAAACTACTAAAATTTTCTCGGAAGAGTTAGTTGCTGTAGAACTAAATAAAATAAAGGTATTGATGAACAAACCTAGTTATAGTGGAATGTGTATTTTGGATCTGAGTAAAGTCATTATGTATGATTTTTATTACAATTATCTTAAAGAGAAGTATGGTGATCAAATGCAATTATTAATGACTGATACTGATAGCCTTTTGTTTCATTGTGTGACGAATGATATTTACGAGGACATGAAAAGTGAAGAGCATCTTTTTGATTTTTCGGATTATCCAAAAAGCCATCCTTTGTATTCAGATATGAATAAAAAGGTTGTTGGGAAAATGAAGGACGAACTACATGCAGTACCAATGTCACATTTTGTTGGTCTAAGAAGCAAGATGTATGCCTTTCAATGCAAACACCATGATGGTAAAAGAGCAAAAGGCATATCAAAAATTACTGTAGATAAAGATTTAAGGTTTTCGGACTATAAAGAAACCCTTACCAATGAAACAAAACAGCTATCTTCAATGACTACAATTCGAAGTCATGACCACAATTTGTTTTGTGAAAACATTGTAAAAACGGGCTTATCATGTTTTGACGATAAACGTTATTTGTTAGACGCATCTAAGAGCTATGCATATGGTCACTATAAAATAGCTGGTGTCAACACTAATTGTATCGTTCAACTTGTTAATTGACAAAGATTTTGTAGTAGAAGAAATAAATAATGAAGACATTTAAAGTTTTAGTTTTTATTTATTCACAAGTGCCTTACATAACTGATTATATACCAAATTACTAGAAGTGCAGGAAGAATAGACACGCGTCCCATATTGGTATATGAAATGGTCATTTTCATCATAGTCTTTAGAATTGAACATTTGCACAATATACTTCATTGTATGTCCTCTTAAACGTTGTCTCAAAAAGAACAAACAATACAATCCACAAACGCATGAGTGCTTACTCTGAATTTGAATTGTGTTGAATTGTTGTTTTGAAAAATTACTATCAATCCACTTAGAAAAATGTGTATTATAATCGTCAGGTGGGCATCCATAGCTATCAAAGAAATCCACTACTGACGGTTTTTCTACATAAAAAGCACACCAATGTTGTCCAGCTTGCATATAGTTATCTGTGTTGGCAATAAAACCATACGGATAATTAATACTTGTGTCAGTCGGCAATCGATCTGCAGCATATACTCCAAGTATACTTTTATGAAGTATTGAATCACATTGAATACAACACTGTAACTGCGATGTATCCATCAGTCTGTTACTATGTCTCTCGATGAATCGATTTCAAAATAAGATGGGTGCTCGGAATAAATTATACAGCTCACCGTCTCTGAAATGATAAAAATAGATTTTAAAAATGTTGTGGATATATTCTATAACGTTTTTTTCATTCAATAATCTTAATTATTTCAGACGACATGACAATAAAAGTCTAATCGAAATATAGAGATACTTTTAAAAAAAGGATAATACTTACTCGACAATGCAGTACCAAACTGTACTTGAAGACGTACATTTCCAGTCTTTACCAACGAAAGGTACTGTCCGTGTTGCGAAAAAAAGGGTTCTAGCTCAAACGCAAAAAGAGTATATCCAGATGTAAAATCCTTCCTATCAATGTCATTTCCGTTGTCAGTGTTCCAAGAGCCTCTCACCATAAATAATTTGGCAAAGCCTTCTATACTTGTTGCACCATTAGATTTTGAAAAGTTTAATTTTAATGGGTTCCCAGAGGAGATACCGTCAACGTAAAGGACGATACTTTGGATGTCACAATTTTCAAAATTAAATGGATTTTTGTTATACGCTCCTGTCACGGCTTGAGAATCAACAAAACCGACGATCACGCGGTTTGGTCTTTGTCCTTGGAACACATTATCCCAGTGAAAAGATGAGGATCCTGAAGCTATAGACTGAAGTCGCATCTCTTTTTTTGTAAATGGATATTTAGCATTTTCCGTTTTTAACATTTCTGAGTGTCCAAAAATAACAGCAGAGTTGACACGAATTTTTTTTACCAGGAGATAGATATCTTCAATATTAATTTTATATGCTGGTGTAGTTTCTGCACTGCATAATGAGAATTCAGGTCTGGTTCTATAAAGCTTTAACTTCACATCAACTTGATTCAAAAGATACCTTGTCATCTGAAACAGGTCGTGATAAATAGGACCAATCATGTCAAGTACTTTCGATTCACTCACAAACGTTGTTCGCTCATATAAGCCTGCGTTTCCACCAGTTGGATCAAAAATACCAATCTTATCACTAGAATCTTTAAAAAAAAGTTGAGATGTGAGTTGAGAACTCTTTGCATCCTCACCGCAGCTAAATAAGGTTTCGATAAGAGCGCGATACGGATTGTTGTTACATGTGATTGTGGCTTTATTTTGTAATGTCACCTCTGTTGTTTGAAATAAGCTTTGCAAAAACAGATTAACTGGACCTGTTTTCTCTCCTTTCACAAGGTCCGTTCCATCAGCCTTTGTTACTTTCAGTTTAACAAAAATTACAGTGCCTTTTAAATCTAGATAATCTTGACTGTTTTGCCCATTGATTTGAAATTCAATAGGACTGTCTCCAGATATTTGAGATGCTGGTCGAATCTCTTGATAATATATATCACTAACTGCCACCTGCGTTGGAGGGAGGTCAAATAGAGCCAACTCACTAGGCATGCCTTCATGGAAACTTTTTGCATTGAAAAATGACATACTCTTATTTCAAATTCTCTGTCCTCAAATTAAAAATTAAAAACGTCAGGTTTCACTGAACTGTTTTGCTTATGTCTCTTTGCTTTCCATCCAACTCGATTTTTGGAACGCTTGTAACTTTTTTTTACTATCCCCTTCCTTCTCCTTCCTCCTATTTGAGTTTTATGTTTCCCACCTAATTGTGATTTTCGAGAAATTTTCACAATTTTAGAGTTCTTTCTTCGTCGACGCTTTCTTACTTTCTGTTTCATTTTTACAATTTCACTCGGTTTAATATTTTCTCTCTCTAATTCATTAATAGCTTGTTGTACTGTTTGTTCCGAAGGACTGACTACTTTCACTGGAATCTCGTTCTTTTTATCAAGTGAAGGCGAGGTATATGTCCCCATGGGGACTATTGTAGATGTTTGTGCACCAGCGCCAGATTGTAAAAGTTTCATTTTACCGTCTGCTACTTTATCAAAAAAACTCACCCACTTCTGCGGATTTGGAACATACAGTTTATAAGGTTTCATAATTTCCATAAAATGGGTAGCGTTTAAAGTGAAGTGTTAACCAAACAGGTTCCTGAAGAAATGAAGCAAATTGATCATCGACAGCTTTTATAAAAATATCAAATTCATAAATTTCTCTCCGTTTAACTGGTAAATAGGTCACTGGATTTAACATGTAACTCCATCCGGTTATGTCATTCTGTTTTAAACGTCGTAGAAGTGGTTGCTCCTCACCTGCTACAATGCTTTCTTTGCAAATATTCGTTAAAATATCAAGCATCAAATCAGATTTAGGTTTGGTCTTTAAAGATTTATTTTTAGCATAAAATTCACTCAACCCAACTTTCCAAAACCCGTCTAAAATTAGAGGACGTTTTAAATGCACTTTAAATTTGTACACTTTATTGTCCGGAAAAAGTATATCACTGTCACTGCTCTGTAAATAAACGTAATGTTCCATCTTAGTTTCTTATTTTCTTAATTTGATGTGCTTTTCACTTCTGTTGCATCAATCCAACTGTTAAAGGATTCATCAAATCCTTGCCACTTAACAAAGTATTGTAATTTTCTATTTCGCTTTCTTCTTTTTATAATTTTTTCAATGAACCACAAACTGTTTTCATTTTTGTCGATCTTCTGCAACTCGTTGCTGTAGAAATATCCCTTTATTTGCTCGTTTTTAAGATCTTTTAATTTGTACATTGGAATTCCTTGCTTTAACAGTCGATTTGACACTCGAAAAACTTCGGTTGTAAACTGCTCTTGATAGGCTCTACGAAATGGTTGCTTTAAAAAACTTATTCTAACCAAATCGCCGATATTATATTAAAATCTAGGTTTTGGAATTTTCTTTTTGTTTTTCCTTAGATAAAGATGTGCCCAGATATTGGCTTCGTTCGCTTTGGTTACATTGCTCGGTGAAATATTGTTTAAGCTGCTGTGGGGAGATGTATTATAATTTTTTACAATATCAGTCAGTTTATCGATATATCGATAAGAACGGTTATATCGCATCATTCTATATAAAGCTGATTTAATCGTTTTTTGCACATGTTCCACGAAATTCGCTTTAGCTGGGTTGTTGGTAGTAAAAGAATAAATTCCTCTATCTTTTGTAAACTTTTTAAACCACTGATTTGCAAATTCAGAACCTTTATCGCTTCGTTTTTTTCTAGGATTTACGTCAGTTAATATTTCTTCCACTGCTTTCAAGACAGCCTTAGCCGTTTTATTCTTCAGTGGTTTTACCCAAATCTTTCTACTGAAAACATCAATGGCAAATAATAAGTATTTCACGCCGTCATTCTCTGTAGCAAGATTAGCCATTGACAGTAAATCCATATCAAGCTGCTCACCAACCCCAGAAACTCGAACTTGAGCCATTTTAGCTTGACGTCGCGGTTGCTTTTGTAGAGAATATGCATCTTGGTTGTTTAACCAACTTTGGATGAATTTCAACGAAAAAAGTCCCGGGTGTAATTTGTTTAATTCATAAAACACCTTTTGAGGTCCCATAAATGCACCTGCGTTTTTTGGGTCGAAATAATACTCTTCTAGAATCGACTTCTTGTCTAGTTTATCCATTTCTTTTCATTTACACCTCACTCTTGGTATCAATATTTTAAATGACCATGACTAGCTGTTTCTGAGACAATTATACGCGGGTTTATATAGGTAACTCATCCCATTAGTCTTTACTATCTAGTCAAATTAATGAAAGCGATATTTAAAGCATTCTGGGAAACCATTGTTAGGTGCTCCAGCCGCCACAGGAGAGTCTACGGAGTCTTTCTGAGGGTGGGTTTGTCACGTGACCCGCCAGGAAGGGTCGAGCAGAGGATCCAAGTGGGGTCAAGAAGGGTAGGAAGGGTCCTGTCCAGGGAGGGTCCAGGAGGGTCCAGTCCAAGGAGGGTCCAGGGAGGGTCCAGGGAGGGTCCAGGAGGGTCCAGTCCAAGGAGGGTCCAGGAGGGTCCAGGGAGGGTTTTTGCCCCATCCTTTTTATTCTACTTCGGTCTATTTTCATAAAACTGTAAACAAAAAAGATTACTCGATTCTAGGACAATTTTGATTTAAAATTTACATCAATAACATGGCAGGAACAGTTAAATCCTTTGCTGTATGCTGACTATTCAGCCATTTTAGTACATTGTAGCTGGTAAATCTAAATTGAAATGGAATATCTCTTAACTCAATTCGTTCAAAACGTAATTATTTTTATTCCTATAAGGAATACTAAGATTTGTAATCATCACAGAGTACGTTTAACTGAATTTTTTCCGACTTTTTGTTTTTCTTTGATTTTTTTTTAAATTAAGACATTGATAATGCATGTTTCATCAACAGTCAATTGTTTTGGCGGTTGTTTAATGTGAAATGAATAGTTCTCATCAAAATAGTGCTAGTAACGCCATTGAATTGAATAGGTCTCTTTTCGTGAATTATAACGTATATGTAAGGAAATGGGATGTCGTTTTGAAACCCTCTATTCTGCTACTGATTCACCAAAGTCACATTTATACTGTAATTTGTATTTATGTTATTTATGTTTGAAAAAAGACCGAGTTAAGCCGAATAATGAAACGTTTTGAAAGATGAATTAATTATTATCATTTATGATTGTAAGAATGATCTTAAATATAGCGTAGTCAACCAAACGACGAAGATATTATGTTTTAGGTAAAATCCTTCTTCTTATTGAATACCCGACAACTACAGTTAAAATCATCGTGAAATATCGCTAATTTTGTTCATCATCATTCAAGTTTCATAAATAGCTTCCTATTTTTCAATTACCAACCAGACGCTCATATTTTCAATTGTGTCAGTGAAATAGCGATTTTTTCCCTAACCTTACTCATTTTGCATCTACCGGTTGTTGTTTATCTTATCCTTTTTTAGTGATTTATGAGCGTTTTTGAATGGTTTGAGTGCGTGATTGGACTGGATGCCGCTTCTCCTTGAAGCCTTCTCTTTCAAATCTGTTTTTTGCACATGTTTCTTAAACACTTAGTGCTCCAAATTGAAATAGATAGAAGACTTAAAGGAACAGTGATTCCGAAATAGAAATAAGTTACCCTATTTGATGATAAAGATTGTTTGAAAATGAGAAATTGCTTGCTCCAAGCATGTTCCTTATGTTTACACAAAATGATTTAAAGTATAAAAACACGTGAATGTAAAATCCCCGATCTCTACAGCAAAGGAATAAAGAATTAAAGGATCTCATTGCAAGACAACATGCGATTCGCATAAAAAAATTCTTTGGTCTTGATTTGACCGTAAATATGAACAATGTCCATTATACACCTCACCATTTGGCGTCCTGCAGAGCAAACCGACGCTGTTTAGCGAGAAAAATAATCCTTATGATTTTATGATATTACCATTTTTTTAATATAAATCTCTCAGACTCCCATGTCCATGGTAGGTATATTAGCTCGATAATTCTACGTTAAGACGATGAATTATTTCCGACCTAGTTTTTCTGATCCAAACTGATTACCGGTCACGATAAATACTATTAGTTAAGATTTTTCCATAAAATAGTCGGATTGAAATGGATAATGTAAGATTCCATAAAAGCTTCTGTCACTCAAAAAAAAATCTAGTTCTCTAATCTGAAGCTATTTAAATCCATATAAACTCTTGTTGTACAGTTAACAGCATCATGAAATCGACAAGGTGAATGATATTGGAATGATTTTGGAAAGAAATTTAACGAGTGTCATGAGTGGGTTTGAGTATAATTAAAGGGAGGTAATCTTATGTCGCTAATTTTGTTCATCCTGAACAAAATTAGCGATATATATTACCTCCCTGTAATGAAATATGCATACAAGTTCTAAAATAGCTTCCTATCGCTTCAATGACCAATCGGACGCTTTAACTTACAATTAAGTCTGAGAAATCGCCTTTTTTTTTAACTCTTTCTATATTGAATGTAGTTGTTGATCTTATTGCTTTAGTGCTTTTGGGGCGTTTTTGAATGGTTTAAGTGAGTGTTTTGAATGAATGAATGAAGCGCTGAATGAGCGATTGTGAATGATTTTGATTGAGATGAATGTCAATTTCACGATGAAGGCGAACTAAGTGTAGGTATAGATCATAATTTCAAAGTAGTACGTCTGCTTTCTTTTAATTTATATTGTGTACATTATTTTTTAGAAACGAAATAAGGCATTTGTCTTGAACATTCGTTATGAAAGTGATCACGCAAGGCGGTTTGAAAAAAATCCGACATGTTTTGTTGCAAAGTTAACATAACGTTTATTGTCATCACATTCTTGAAATGGGGTCGATCCCGGAAAAAAGTTTTTAAACATGAAAATGGATTGTGTCCCACATTTCTTAAATTATTGTAAAAATAAAAATGGACAATCATTAAGTCGATCTATTGTTAGAAATCGCATCGGAGATCTTGGAGTCTCAAGATTGGTCGAGCCTCGATGTCCATAGTAGGCTTTACTGTTCAACAACGTTATTGCCCCTTCTTTCTTGAAGATAAAGCTCAGCCGTTTATGTCCCTTTTTACTTAATAGTTTTTTACAAAATATTGCGCCAAAACCATGCCTTTATCAGCATTTCTTTCGGCTTGTTAACAAAGAGAATCCATGCCTTGCGTCTTTTGAACGTTTCCGTAACCGTCTTTATAGAACTTATAATGTTAAGGAATGAGCAGTTGCTCTTACAGAAAGAAGGCAAAACATTTTTTGAAGCTGGATAACTACTCTTCATATTTAAATTATAAAGAAATATATATCTTGCATCTTCAGAACTGCAATGGATTAGTCTCCAATATGATTAAATGTACACAGTAATTAAAGTTGCTAATAAAGATTTGATTCTTACGATCATGAAAAATTGTATGGCGTTACATAACATACTAAGGTAGCACTTTTGATACTAGAAAGATTGTCATGTGACAACAGGTGTGCAGCTGTCACGACTTAAGGTAGCAGAACCGAAAAATGGCAACAACAATTCGGGGCAAATGATCTTTCGCAATGTTGACCATTTATTTCCAGGTTACCAGGGCGTCATTCGTGGTTCTGGAGTTCAGTTTCCATTGGACAACACACTACCTCATTGATTATTATCATTCATGTTGTTAAAATTATCTCAAATACAACGAGTTATTCCAAATGTCTACAATTCGCATAAACACTTCCTTCTGTCTTGCTTTGCTCGTAAATATGAACAATGTCATTTTTGCGCCACATCATTTGGCGTCCTGCAGAGCAACGACGCTGTTAAGCGTGAAAAGTCATATTTATGATTTTCGGATATTACCATTTTTTTCAATATATAAGCTCTCATACTCTATCCATGGTAGGTATTAGCTCGAGATTTCTACGTTAAGACGGTGAATTATTGCCGACCTAGTTTTTCTGATCCTAACTGATTACCGGTCACGATAAATACTATTAGTTACGATTTTTCCATAAAATACTCGGACTGAAATGGATAATGTAAGACATTGTAAAAGCTTCTGTCAATCAAAAAATATCCAGTCAACTAATCTGAAGCTGTTTAAATCTGTATTAACCCTTATCATGATGCTCACGACATACTGCTGTTGTAGGCATAGATTTGGCAGATCATTATTTCAAAGAAAAGCGTTTGCTTTCTTCTAATTTATTGTGTGAGTATTTGAACCACACTTGTTGAAATATTCAAAATTCTGGCAACGCTTTTGAAACAAAATGAAAATTAAGCAAAATGTAGGTTAAAAATCGCCGGAGGCTTATACAGAATGGCATTACATGAAAATGGGTCATAAGAAACAGATATTTGACATGTGACCTTGAAGCTGCACCATAAAAAAATGCTTCCATACAAATACAATACACATACCAATACAGACATGACAGAAATCAATTGTGTCCGATTTGAAACCTATCCAAATATGAAGTACTTAGACATACTCAGGACAAAAATCTCGGACAAATAGACTTTGCTAAAACCATAGGGGTCCGAAATTACCTCCCCCCACCACCACTATATAGACCAATAATTTTTGTTATTGGTCTATATGATGGTAGGAAGGGGGGGTTAATTTTGGACCCCTATAGCTTAAACAAAGATTCCCGCCATTTTGGCTTGGAACATGATAAAGAGATTTTTTAAAAAAAAAAATACATGGAAAGTGTGTTAGTACAGATACGGTTAGAAACATCATGAAGTTGACAAGCTGAATGATATTGGAGTGATTTCGGAATGATTTCGAAATGAAGTTGAATGAGCGATTTTGAATCTATTAAAGGGGGGGGGTAATCTAATATCGCTTATTTTGTTCAGGGTGAACGAAAAAGGCGATATATATTACCTGCTTGAAAAAAATATGCATACAAGTTATATAAATAGCTTCCCTACTCTTCAATGACCAATAAGATAGCAGTGATTTCAATTTTGTCAGTGAAATCGCGATCAATCTATAGCTATATTTATTTTTAACGCAGTCGTTGATTATATCTATTTAGTGATTTTGGAGTGCTTTAAGTAAGTGATTGGAATATATGAATAGATCGCTGTGATAGCGATTTAGAATGGTTTTGATTGAGATGAATGTCAATTTGACGATGCAACGAATGTAACAACATCGTGAAATTGACAAGGTGAATGATTTTGGAATGATATTTGAAAGAAATTGATTAAGTTTATTGACTGATTTTTGAGTGAAATTAAAGGGGGGTAATCCAGTATCGCAAAATTTGTTTAGAATGAACATATCTAGAAATATTTATTACCTTCCTTTGATCAAATATATTTATAAGTTCTATTAATAGCTCCCTTTTTCTTCAAGAACCAATCAGAGGCTTAAATAATTATTTTTGTCAGTGAAATCGCAATTATTCTAGCTATACTTGTTTCGACTGTAGTTGTTTATCTTATCGTTTTAGTCATTTTGGAGCGTCTTTGAATGCTTTGAGTGAGTGCTTGGGATGATTGAATGGAGCGCTGAGTGGGCGATTTAGAATGGTTTTGAGTGAGATGAAATTCTATTCCATGATGTTACTAACTGTAAAATCTTAACAGCACTTTTGCATAAAGCTGTTTCGAGTGCTGAATCAGTGTTATTATGGTTTTTATTTCACACCTCGATGAAATCAAATGCATTTCTTTATTAGATTCCGGTTGACAAGGTCGAATATCAACACTGAACATCAAACTAGGTAAGTTTTGGGATAAATAATGCTTCTAACGACTTTTGTCAATTGTTGAATGAAAGTTTGCAGTGCAATAGGTTCGACAAAGTTCGATTACCAATCCAAGTCAGGTAATAAATTGTTGAAGGAATGCATGTAATACAAAGACTATAGACTACATTTAAGGTAGCGGACCCGTGGATATCTAGTTCCGCATCATTTTGAAACTCATGTACTTTCGCAATGTTGACCGAGGTTTCCTAATGGAAATCATTAGAAAACCTCGGTTAACACGGTTAAAGTGATTACTTCCGAAACATTGTGGAACTATTACGGGTCCACAACCTTAATAATCCTTTCATTATTTTTTGGTGTCCCAATTCAGAGAATTCGGGCAACCCGAAATGAGTGGAAAAAAGTGTATGTATCTAGTTGAATTGAATCATTTCTTTGAAAAAAGAAAATCATGCAGAAATCGTGCCCTGCATGATTTTTCTGACTGGTAAATCTTCGGTTCACTAACTGAAGCAATCGGCTTGCCCTATTTAAGGCTAAATAATTCAAGAGGTTTCAGTTTATATTTTGCAATTTTGACAATCATTTCTTCTGAATAACAACAAAATCTAACACATAGTTTAAGAAGGCGTTTGAGTTTCACTTTATGACATTCGGTAAACGAATTGAGCCTGTGTGTGACATTTCCAACAATTTGACATGTGCGTTAAGTGTAAACATTGGGGAGCTCAGACAGCATCACAATTCAATTTTGAGTTCGCCTCGCTGTTAAAGATACCTTGAGACATTCTCTTTCTACAGAGCGAACATTGAAGAATCTGGTCAGACTGTACGGATGCATAGGCTAGCCAGAATCTTTGCTTGGCGCACATTTGAAATTGTAGAAATGCCACGCACAGGCTCAGTTTAGAACCGATTCTCGAAAAACTATTAATTCATTTCTTGTGGAAATCTCAAGAAATCTCCTCCACAGATGCCTTCGTCAGAAGAATCCTATAAACCGAAACTTTGTTGAGACCAAAATTATCTATCTATGTAGCCATGACAACCGAAGTTATAATTTCAATTCACCGAAATACTTTACGCATGAGACTATGGTACAGACAGCTTATTATTTTCATCATTATATGTAAATATGATCCGTCAATAAAGCCATATTGTTTTGAAAATTAAAACCATGTCATTAATTGGATTGACCTTGATCCATGGAAAATCTGATTCTCAGTTAAAAACATATAAAAATCCATTGTAAATTCGGGAGGAAAACTTGTCTACTTTGTTTGTCTTGAACATCAGACATTTTTAGAGAAGCATTGCATTATTCTTTGAACGAGTATAATAATAGGAGCAATTCTAGTTAACTCGACTTTGATCTGGGAAGCAGTTTCCAAAAAAAAAAAATCTAGGAAAAGATATTAACTCATCCATGGACGGATAAAACGCAATGAAATTAGAAAGCTTACTTTAATTAGCACCTTCTATATACTTTTCGGCGGTGGGTGCACATTAATAATTAGGATACATTTTTATTCAAAAGCTTTTCATGATTTTTTTATGGATCCAGGAAAAACGATAACCTTTTTCGATTGACTCTTTTCGGCTCTTTAATAAAGAGCATAACATAGTAGTACATGTTAGCTGTTTTGAAGGACGATAGTATAAGAGATGCTAATGAAAAATAAAGTGATAATTGATAGAACGTCATTTGTGTGTGTGAATCGCTAATAATTGGGTGGAACTTGAGTAATAACAGAGACTTGTTTATGCTTATCTTATTCTATTTCCTTTCAAGGAAGTCAACTTTAAAATATTGAACCCGGTACGTCTCGTGTTTTTTCGGGCGGTGTTTTTTTCTCTTTTAGATCCAAAGCAGAATATAATGGCATAGCATGTGACATAGCATTTTCATCATTTTTTTCACTTCACTACAGTTCTGTAATGTCATTAGTGCATATGTGACCCGTCACGTGAAAAGGGGCCGTCTCGGTTTTGCGTAGTGTCGATCCTAGTCAGACTGCGTGGATTGCGCAGACTCGCTAAGGTCGAAACTTTTCGCCCACCAAAGAAACATTCTGGTAAAGTTTCTGGCCTAGTGGTTCAGGAGATGTCATTCAAAGATTTTGGCCTCAAAATAAGCCTCGCCCTGCCAACCCCATATTTATTGGCCAATCAAAATTTTGCGAATATTTTTTGAAAGGGATCACCCAAGGATGATTCTGGAAAAGTTTCATTGAAATTGGCCAAGTGGTTCAAGAGGAGATGTTGTTCAAAGATTTCAAAATGAAACAAGAGGACCATGATGGTCCAAGATCGCTCACCTGCGTCTCTTTGACCCCTGGGACATCACATTAATTAAATAGGCAGATGTCATATAGGAGATAATTTCTATATAAGATAAATAACATGGAATGTTTTCAGCCAAGAGCAAGACAGATAAGCCTTCTCACTCTTTGATTCTGTGTAAAGAAGAAGATTTTTGAAGGTTTTCCTATTTTCACCAATCATGCTCAGATGAGCTAACAAGAGGGCCATAGTGACCCTTAATCGCTCACCTGAATGAACTGTCTAAAATTTTCAAAAGAAGAATGGCTAAGCTAAACAAAGCTGTTGCTTCAATACAACTTGAGAATCCGTTTTTTACAATTTTAAGGTTGACTAACAAGGATTTTTACAATTGATTTTGTGACCTATTTTTTAACCCCAGATGACCCAATTTCGATCTCATCCGAGATTTCATTTAGACAATCATTCTGACCAAATTTCAGGTTGATTGGCCAAACATTGTGGCCTCTAGAGTACATACAAGGTTTTTCTTAGATTTGACCCTGTGACCTAGTTTTTGACCCCAGATGACCCAATTTCAAATTTGTCCCGAGATTTCATCAAGACAATCATTCTGACCAACTTTCAGGTTGATCAAGCAAAAATGTGGCCCCTAGAATGCATTCAAGGTTTTTCTTAGATTTGACCCTGTGACCTAGTTTTTGATTCCAGTTGACCCAATTTTGAACTTGTCCGAGATTTCATCAAGACAATCATTCTGACCAAAATTCAGGTTGATCTGGCAAAAAATGTGGCCTCTAGAGAGCATACAAGGTTTTTCTTAGATTTGACCCAGTGACCTAGTTTTTGACCCCGGTTGACCCAATTTCAAACTTGTCTAAGATTTCATCAAAACAATCATGCTGCCCAAATTTCAGATTGATCGGGCAATAAACCTGGCCACTAGAGTGCATACAGGGTTTTTCTTAGATTTGACCCTGTGACCTAGTTTTTGATCCAGGTTGACCCAATTTCAAACTAGTCTGAGATTTCATCAAGACAATCATTCTGACCAAAATTCAGGTTGATCGAGCAAAAAATGTGGCCTCTAGAGTGCATACAAGGTTTTTCTTAGATTTGACACAGTGACCTAGTTTTTAACCCCAGTTGACCCAATTTCAAAGTTGTATAAGATTTCATCAAGACAATCATTCGGACCAAATTTCAGGTTGATCGGGCAATAAACATGGCCACTAGAGTGCATACAAGGTTTTTCTTAGATTTGACCCTGTGACCTAGTTATTGACCCCAGATGACCCAATTTCCAACTTGTCTGAGATTTCATCAAGACAATCATTCTGACCAAATTTCAGATTGATCAAGCAAAAAATGTGGCCTCTAGAGTGCATACAGAGTTTTTCTTAGATTTGACCCTGTGACCTTGTTTTTGACCCCGGTTGACCCAATTTCGATTTTGTCAGAGATTTCATTAGGACAGTCATTCTGACCAAAATTCAGGTTGATCGGGCAAACAAGAGGGCCATAGTGGCCCTTAATCGCTCACCTGAATGAACTGTCTAAAATTTTCAAAAGAAGTATAAGAAATAGAATGATTAAAGACTCAGCTAAACAAGGCTGTTGCTTCTATACAACTTGAGAATCCTTTTTTTACAATTTTAAGGTTGACTAACAAGGATTTTTATAATTGATTTCGTGACCTAGTATTTTACCCCACATGACCCAATTTCGATCTCATCCGAGATTTCATCTAGACAATCATTCTGACCAAATTTCATTTTGATTGGCCAAAAATTGTGGCCTCTAGAGTGCAAATAATGTTTTTCTTAGATTTGACCCTGTGACCTAGTTTTTGACCCCTGTTGATCCAATTTTGAACTTGTCCAAGATTTCATCGAGACAATCATTCTGACCAAAATTCAGGTTGATTGGGCATAAAATGTGGCCTGTAGAGTGCATAAAAGGTTTTTCTTAGATTTGACCCTGTGACCTAGTTTTTGACCCTGGTTAGCCCAATTTCGAAATTATCCAAGATTTCATCAAGAAAATCATTCTGACCAAAATTCAGGTTGATTGGACAAAAAATGTGGCCACTAGAAGGCTTATAAGGTTTTTCTAAGATTTGACCCTGTGACCTAGTTTTTGAGTCAAGTTGACCCAATATGGAACTCATCCAAGATTTCACCAAGACAATCATTCTGACCAAAATTCAGGTTGATCAAGCAAAAAATGTGGCCTCTAAAGTGCATACAACGCTTTTCGTAGATTTGACCCCGTGACCTAGTTTTTTACCCAAGTTGACCCAATTTCAAACTCATCCAAGATCTCATCAAGACAATCATTCCGGCTAAAAGTCAGGTTGATCAGGCAAAAAATTTGGCCTCTAGAGGGCATACAGGCTTTTTCTTAGATTTGACCTCGTGACCTAGTTTTTGACCCCAGTTGACCCAATTTCGAACTCATCCGAGATTTTATCAGGACTTTGATTCTGACAAAAATTCAGGTTGAACAGGCAAAAATTGTGGCCTCTAGAGTGCATACAAGGTTTTTCTAAGATTTGACCCTGTGACCTAGTTTTTGACCCCAGTTGACCCAATTTCAAACTCATCCGGGATTTCATTAAGACAATCATTCTGACCACAATTCAGGGTGATCGGGCAAAAAATGTGGCCTCTAGAGTGCATACAAGGTTTTTCATAGATTTGACCCCGTGACCTAGTTTTTGACCCCAGTTGACCCAATTTCGAACTCGTCCGAGGTTTCATCAAGACAATCATTCTGACCAAAATTCAGGTTGAATGGGCAAAAAATGTGGTCTCTAGAGTGCATACAAAGTTTTATGATGCTACATACCAAATATGAAAACTGTCTGCCTTTTTTAAAGATCTTCATAATTTCAGCCTTTTTGTTAGGGTAAAGGGAAGGTTAAGGGTGGATTTCGTTTATTTGAACAAACTTGGTATACCTTGATCCAAGGAACATCCCTGCCAAGTTTCATCAAGAATTGCCCTCTGGTTAAGAAGAAGATGTTTAAAAAAATGTGGACGACGCACGATGTATGACTGACGACGGACATTGTACGATAGCCACGTTGTGCTCAAGTACGCTAAAAAAACACACCAGAAATATTGATGTAATTAAGCAATTATGGTTTAATGGCATTAAGGTAGCAATGGACAGATGGCGTCATTTTTTTCTGCCCAATGAATTTTTTTCTTGGTCACATATATTGTAGATTAACATTGTGTAGTCATAATATCAAAATTTGAAGGTACCTTTCCATGCTCGTTTTCATGCTAAAGTTATCTGCCCTTGGTTGGTATAGGCCATTTTTCAGTAAAAGGTTTATATTCGTCTTAGGTCTAGTATAAGCTAAGTACTAGCTTATAGCTATAAACCAAATACATTTTGATAGACCATATACATGTACACAATGGCTGTTGCCAAGATAATTTCTCTTTGACCAATTGCATTTGCACAATTTGCCATCTAAAGTTAAAAATACACTAATTTTTGTAATTTTACTTGGTAAAAGTGCCACAAAAACCTATTTTTTAAAGAAATTACCCAATGAATTTTTCTTATTTGCAGATATGTTTAAACCCCATATTTTTCCTTTATTTGGTAAAAAAATCAGCATACCTTTCCATGCAAATAAGAAAGTTTTTCGTTATTTTACAGTGACCTCTCCTAATTGAATGACGCTTTTAACGCATTTTTATTGTTAAATTTATGATCCAGTCATTCAATTGATATCAAATGTTTAAAAGAAGCTAAGTTATGAAATTTTACCATCATTATTCTACATTATTTCCAAAAGCAGAGTCTTACGAAAACCTGTCTTTTGAAACAACGCGCAAAAAGAGCCGTAAAATAAACGAAAACCCACTTCCAGTTTATAGAGTCGGGAGGCGGCTGTCCATTGCCACCTTAAAAGTAGCCTAAATCTTTATATTAAAATAAACTCAGATATTGAAATATCAATATTCTTCCGCTTAGATTACGAACAGTATAATCGTATCTCCAAATTATATTACACCAACTTTTTATCGAAACCGTGTGATACGGAAACCGTTTTCTAAGTCTAATCGAAAAGCTACCGTTTGTAGTACATGTAAGAATGATATAGTATATTGGTAACATTTTGTCTTAGTCTGTCTACTTTGTTCACATACTAGAAATCAATATGTACAGCAGAACTTCTATCAAAAGAGAAATTGTGTTTTTCTTGTGCTTTATCATCTTCTGCAATAGACTGGCATTGTTTTGCAAACACTGGAGCGCAGCATCATTGCTCCTCGGGTCCTTTAAAAGATGGCAAAACCAGATTACATTTATTGAAAGTTTTACGGGTTTAGCTGTAGAATCAGTACTGGTGGAGATTTTTGACATTTCGCATGATCATCCCATGATTATACTGAAATTATTTTAACAATATGGAAAAACTAAAGGGGTCTTTGTGGCACGAATTGGGGCTCCTGATCAACATGTTTAAAATTATCAAACTGAGAACATTAGATGCAGAGTGGTCTTTCAGATGGCTTCAATACGGCTGTACAGACAGAATTTTTTCGATGCCGTTAATAATAAGCCAGTCAGTCATTCAGCCGCAAATCCTCGGATTAAAATAGATAATGTAAGACTCTATAAAAGCGTCTGTCACTCAAAAATATCAAGTCATCTAATCAGGGCCCGAGGTTATAAAACTTTTCTCAGGCTCAGACTCAATTTTCTCAAATTTTAAATTGAAATAAATGTATAAAAATAAAAGATGATATTAATAAGTTGTTATTTATAACAACTTATTAATATCATCTTTTATGTTAATACATTAAATGAGTAATAAAACTGAAAAACGGCTTTAATCTCAAATTGAAGTTTGAGAAAATTGAGCCTGAGCATGAGAAAAGTTTTTTAACTTCGGGCCCTGAAGCTATTTAAGGTAACTGCGGACAGATAGAATGGTCGAATTTTCGACTTTCTTAAAATCTCACAATAATTTCTGAGATTTATATTTGAAGCGCGGGAATTAGCGATCACGCAATGCAAAGGGTATGAACCTCGTTCATTTGACGTCGTGACGTCATTAAGGGGCCAACCCCTTTTCGACCCGCCAAAATCATTAATTGCAAATATTTTCTGAATTAATCGGCCGATTTTCTCGAATAAAGTTTCATTTTGAAAGTCCAAGAACGCCCGAGCTAATCGTTTAATTTCTGTGCACATTCAAATAGAGAAATAAGCCCGAAACGCTAACTATTTCGCGATTTTTCAGATTTGACGTTCCTTTTTTCATTTCATTTTTTTGTAAATAAGTAGAAATTTCTCAAAATTTCGTCCGGTGACCTATGCTGATTTTTTGTTATTTTGTAGCGAAGAGAATATGGTTTGCATTAATAAAATAAAAATGATATGTTTTCGGGTTAGATTTTGTATTAAATTCGATTTTGTGAAGTTGTTGCAACTTTTTTCGTCGAATTCGACGTCGCACCAAAACCATCGGTACAATGCTTATTTTGAGCCATTCTCCGTGCAATAACGTATTCTAACATATTTGAAATTAAGGTTTATTGTAAGATAGATGCTTTAGAAGTAATAAATATGAATGTGATTTTAAGAAATACAAAAATTCATTTAAGTTTTATCCATTTTAAAAGACAGCTTTTGTGAACATTTGACGCGACGTTGAAATATCCTTCGATTTGTGATATCTTCGCGGAATCGAATTTTACAAAAAATCTAACCCGAAGACACATGGTTTTTATTTCAAATTTAATCAGCGGAATGGTTTGGCAGTAACATATATAAATTTCAGCATAGGTCACCGGACGAATTTTCGAGAAAAAAAGAAATATTTCCAGTGACTGTACTCGAAAACAGCAAAGCAGAAGGCATTGCCATTTAAAACGTTACACTTAATTGTATTTTATACACATATATCTTCCTGTCAATAAAACATAGCATCATGCGTCTTTAAACGAAGCAAATGGCGTTTTCGAGATGAAAATCGGTTTATTATTTCCGAAAAAAATGGACAATTACTGATTTTGGTCCCTAAAAAAGGGGTCAACCCCTTAATGACGTCATGACGTCAACTCTACGTTATGAAATTCCTTTTTATGACCGAAATATGAAAGCGGGTACTTCAAAGTTTACTTTTATCGCATTCGATATGATTTGCGGACAATTTAAGATTTGGACCTAAAATGGACCTCTATATGTCCGCAGTTACCTTAAATCCATATTACCCCTTATCATGATTTTCACCACATCTTCCTGTTAATAGTTTACAACATCGTGAAATTAACAAGGCGAATGATATTGGAATGATTTTTGAATGAAATTGAACGAGTTCTATTTGTGTGTTTTGAGTGAAATTAAAGGGAGGCAATCTAATGTCGCTAATTTTGTTCATCCCGAACAAAATAAGCGATATTTATTACCCCTCCCCCCCGTTAATAAATATGCATACAAGTTCTAAAAATTGCTTTCTATCTCTTCAATGACCAATCAGACGCTTAAACTCACTATAAAGTCAGTGAAATAGCCATTTTTTTCTAACTCTATTTATGTTGAATATAGTTGTTGATCTTTTCATTTAACTACTTTTGGGGCGTTTTTAAATGGTTTGGATGAGTGTTTTGAATGAATTAATGAATGAATGAATGAAGCACTGAATGAGCGATTGAGAATGGTTTTGTTTGAGATGAATGTCAATTTCACGATGTAGACAAACTAAGTGTAGGTATAGATTTGGCAGATCATAATTTCGAAGTCGTACGTCTGCTTTCTTTTAATTTATAGTGTGTACATTTTGAAACACACTGGTTGAAATATTCCCAAAACTAGCAATTCCTTTTGAAAAAAACAAACGGTAATTAAGATAGTGGGCCCGTAATAGTTCCGCAACATTTTGGAACTCATGATCTTTGACAATGTTGACCGATGTTTCCTAATGAAATTATTAGCAAACATCGGTTAATACTGTTAGAGTTTATACTTCCGAAATGATGCGGAGCTTTTACGGGTCAACTACCTTAAGTAGGATTTCAGTTAAATATCACAGAACACCTATACAGAATGGCATTACATGAGAATGTGAGATGTTGAGATGAAAGTAACAGACATTTGACGTGGGACCTGGATGCTACACCCGAACAAATGCGTCCATGGACATACCAACACAAACATGCCAGACATCAAATGTGTCAAATTAATATATTATAATTCTATAAATCCATTAGTCTTGACAAAACCTCTGACGTACAGACCTCGCGAAAACATAAATTTCCGCCATATTGGGTGCGGAAACGATCAAGAGAATTCATTTTTCAAATACAGACTTGACGAGATGAATGCTTTTTGGAATGATATTTTAAATGATTTTGAATGCGAGTTTTGAGTGAAATTAATCGCTAATTTTGTTCAAGATGAACAAAAATAGCAATATTTATTCCCCCCCCCCTTTAATGAAATATACTTTACTGTTTTAGTGTCATCATGAACCAAACAGACACTTTAAAATCCACATCAGTTTATAAAATCGTACAATAATTTGATTGATTTAAATAAAATGTTGATCGTCTTGAACGATTTCCAAACGTTTAAAAATGATTTTGGAGCGATTTTTGCTCGATTGGATTGAGTTTCTGGAATGAATGAATGGAGCGCTGAGTGATCGATTTGGAATGATTTTGAATGAAGTGTTTGTAAATTTCACGACGTAACTAACTGTATTATGATTTTTTTCACACCTCCATGAAATCAAATTAATTTCTTTATTAGATTCCGGTTGACAAGGTCGAATATCAACATTGAACATCAAATAAGATAAGTTTGGGGATAAATGACGCTTCTAACGACTTTTGACAATTGTTGAATGAAAGTTTGCAGAGCCATATGTTTGACAAAGTTCGATCACCAATCCAAGTCAGGTAATAAAATGTGGAAGAAATGCATGTGATACAAAGAAACTACAATTAAGGAAGTTGTCCCGTAATAGTTCCGCAACATTTCGGAACTCGTGTACTTTCACAATGTTGACCGAGGATTCCTAATGAAAATCATTAGGAAACCCCGGTTAAATTGTTTAAGTGATTACTTCCGACATGTTGCGGAACTATTACGGGTTCACTACCTTAAATAGGGAAATCGAATTTGTAATTATCTAAGCAATAATCCTGTCATTATTTTCTTGTGTCCCAATTCAGAGAATATGGGAAACTCCGTATGAGTGGAAATTAATGCAGAATAACAAGAGGACCATAGTGGCACTAAATCGCTCACCTGAATAAACTGTCAATAATTGTAAAAAAAACCCGTAGATTTAGAAAGGATGAACAATTCTGACAAAATTTCAGGTTGATTGGGCAAAAAATGATGCCTCTACACTGCTTACAAGGTTTTTCTAAGATTTGATCCCACGACCTAGTTTTTGACACCACTTGACCCAATTTCAAACTTGACCTAGATTTCATCAAGATGATCATTCTGACCAAATTTTAAGGTTGATTGTGCAGAAAATATGGCTTCTAGAAAGACCCAATTTTGAACTTGTCTAAGATATCACCAAGAAAATCATTCTGATCAAATTTCAGGTTGATTGGGCAAAAAATATGGCCTCTAGAGTGTCTACAAGGTTTTTCTAATATTTGACTCCGTGACCTAATATTTGACCCCACTTGACCCCATTTCGAACTTGTTCAAGATTTCATCAAGGCAATCATACTGACCAAATTTCAAGTTGATCATGCAAAAAATATGGCCTCTAGAGTGTCTACAAGGTTTTTCTAAGATTTGACCCCGTGACCTCATTTTTGACCCCACTTGACCCAATTTCGAACTTGTCCGAGATTTCATCATTCTGACCCAATTTCAGGTTGATCGGGCAAAAATATGGCCTCTAGAGTGTCTACAAGGTAAATGTTGACGACACACGCCACACAACGGACGACGGACATCACTCGATCACAAAAGCTCACATTGAGCACTTCGTCCTCAGGTGAGCTAAAAATGTATGTATCTAGTTGAATTGAATCAATTTTTTGAAAAGAAGAAAATCATGCAGAAATCATGCCCCGCAAGGTTTTTCTGACTGGTACATCTTCGGTTCACTAATTGAAACAATCGACTTTGGCTAAATAATTTAAAAGGATTCAATTTATATTTTGCGCCATGTTTTTTCAAAGAATGACAATCATCTTTCCTAAAAAACAAAAAAATCTAATACATAGTTTTAGAAAGGGTTTGGGTTTCACTTTTTCGACGTTCGGTAAACGAATTGAGCCAAGCGTGGCATTTCCAACAATTTGACATGTGCTTTAATGTAAACATTGGGCAGCCCAGACAGCAACACTTTTTGAGGTCGCCTGGCTGTCTTAAGATAACTTTAGACATTCTCTTTCTACAGAGCGAACAGTGAAGAATCTGGTTAGGCTGTGCGGATGCACAGGCTGACCCGAGTCTTTGCTGGACACTCATTTTAAATTGCTAGAAATGTCACGCACAGGCTCGATTTAGAACCAATTCTCGAAAACCTTTAATTTACCTTATGTGGAAATGACAAGTTATCTGCACCACAGATACGTTCGCGAGAAGAATCCTATATACCGAAACTTTTTTAAGACGATATTATCTACAGTTAATAACATCATGTAATTGTCATCCATTTCAATCAAACCATTCTAGATCGCTCAATCAGTGCTCCATACATTCATTCTAAACACTCACTAATACCATGCAAAAATGCTTCAAAATGACTCAAAAAGATGAGATAAAAAACTACACTCAAAATAAATTAACCAGAGAAAAGAGCGATTTCACGGACAAAATTGAAATTGTAAGAGTCTGGTTGGTTCTTGAAGATAAAAGGAAGCTATAGTGAGAACTTGTACGCATATTTTATTAAAGAGATGTAATCGATATTATCCTGAATAATATTAGCGAAAATGAATTATCTCCCTTTAATTTCACACAATATTCACTTGACACACCCATCCACAATCATTAATCTTGTCAATTGCACGATGCCACTAAATGTATTTATGTAACCATGACAACCAAAGTTATAATTTCAAATCACAGAAATATTTAACACATGAAACTATGGTTCAGACAGCTTATGATTTTCACTCATGATTATATGTGAATATGATCCGTCTATAGAGCCATGTTGTTGGGAAAATTAAAACCATGTCATTAATTGGATGGACTTTGATCCATGGACCATCCGATTCTCTAGTAAAAAACATTGAAATCCATTATAAATTCGGGAGGAAAACTCTTCTACTTTGTTTGTCGTGACCATTAGACTCTTTTCCAGAATCATTATTCTTTGAACGAGTATAGTAATAGGACCAATCCTATTTAACTCGACTTTGACCTGGGAAGCAGTTACCGAAAAAAATCTAGGAAAAATATTTACTCATCCATGAACGCTTATAACGCAATGAAACTAGAAAGCTTACTTTAATTATCACCCACCTTCTACATACTTTTCGAGGTTGGGTGGACATTAAACAGTCGGATACTTTGGTATTCAAAAGATTTTCAGGAATTTTTATGGATGCAGGAAAAAAGACGATAACCTTTTTCGATCAACTCTTTTCGGCTCTTTAATAAAAAGTAAAACATAGTAGTACATGTTTGATATTTTGAAGGACGATAGTATAAGAGATGCTAATGAAAAATAAAGTGATAATTGATAGATGTGGATCGCTAATAATTGGGTGGAACTTGAGAAATAACAGACTTGTTTATGCTTTTCTTATTCTATTTCCTTTGAAGGAAGTCAACTTAAATATCAAATATTGAACTCGGCATGTCTCGTGTTTCTTCGGGTGGTGTTTTTTCCCTTTCACAGGGCCAACTTATTTCTGGCCCGCTTTCGGGTCGGGTTTAGACTGGTCTCACTGTCGACTCTCAGAATAGCCTATTCTAGGCTATTCAGATAGTCGACATGTGGACCAGTCTAGAGCTGGTAGCCCGCTTTCTTAGCCTAGTCTGATATTGCGGGAAACAGTACCCGCCCGGGGTCAGAAATAAGTTGGCCCTATTTAAAGCAGAATATGATTACATAGCAAGTGACATAGCATTTTCATCATTTTATTACTTCACTATAATTCTGTAATGTCGTCAGTGCATAATTGTGATCCATAACGCGAAAAGGGGTCGTCTGGGTAGTGCGAAATGTGCCGACCCTAGTCAGACTGCGCGGATTGCGCAGGCTCGCTAAGGTCGAAACCTTTTGCATTGTGCTTATTTATCTGAATCTAGTATAATCAGGTAATAAATTGTTGAAGAAATGCATGTTATACAAAGACTATAACCTATAATTAAGGTAACAGACCCGTATTAGTTCAGCAACATTTCTTGATTCATGTACTTACACAATATTGACCGAGGGTTTCTAATTAAAATCATTACTTCCTAAACGTTGCGTAACTATTACGGATCCACTACCTTAATAATCCTTTAATCATTTTTTGAAGTCCCAATTCAGAGAATTCGGGCAACCCCGAATGAGTGGGAATTAATTCAGATTAAAAATGTATGTATCTAGTTGAACCATTTTTTTGAAAAGAGAAAATCATGCAGAAATCGTGCCCTTCAAGATTTTTCTTACTGGTAAATCTTCGGTTCACTAATTGAAGCAATCGACTTGCCCTCCTCCACTCGGGGTAACCCGGTGCAGGGAACTCGGGGGATACCAGAATTTTGAGGTAAACAAAGAAAGACAGATGCACCACAGATTTGAATTTCCTTATTGATTATTCAATTCAAAGGCAAGATCGGGTGTATTTACTTCTTTAGGCGGTTGTCCTTTGTAACTAAGAAACAGTATGTGATCAATTTCTAGTCGTTCTTAAGGTAGCAATGGACACATGGCGTCATCTTTTCCGCCCAATGATTATTTTTTTTCTTCGTCACATATGTTGTAGATTAACACTGTGTAGTCATTATATCAAAATTTGAAGGTACCTTTCCAAGCTCGTTTTCATGCTAGAGTTATCTGCCCTTGAGTGGTATATGCCATTTTTCAGTAATACGGTTATATTCGTTTTAGGTCTAGTATAAACTCTGTACTAGGTTATAGCTATAAAACACATACATTTTGATAGACCTGGACTTTTGGAGTCCGTGGTCTAATGGTTAGGACGGTGGCTTTGGGATCGAAAGGTCCCGGGATCGAATCCCGGCCAGATCACGGGAATTTTTCTGAGCAAAAAATTAACTCCACGTTGCTCCTCTCCACCCAGGTGTATAAATGGGTACCTGTGAGAATGTAAGTCTATGTGCTGTGGCTGCCGATGAGCGCCGTTTGTTAACAGCCGACTTGCAATTCGATGATCGGGGGTTAAAGTGTGAAGTCGGTTGAATATGCCTGGCATAGAAACAGACTATAAACCTAACTTTTTAACTTTAACTTTGATAGACCTTCTACATGTACACAAAAGCTATAGACAAGACAAATTCTCTCTGATCAGTTGCATTTGCACAATTTGCTTTCAAAAGTTAAAATGCACTAATTTTTGTAATTTTACTAGGTTAAAATGCCACAAAAACGTATTTTTTTGAAGAAATTACGCAATGATTTTTTCTTATTTTCCGATATGTTTATAACCCTTATTTTTTCCTTTATTTGGTAAAAAATTCAGCACAACTTTCCATGCAAATAAGAAAGTTTTTCGTTATTTTTCAGTGCCCCCCCCCCCCCCCCCCCCCCGCAATCAAATGACGGGTTTAACGAATTTTTATTGTTAAATTTAATGATCAAGTCATTCAATTAATATCAAATATTGAAAAGAAGCTTAATTGTGATGTTTTACCATAATTATTCTACGTTATTTGTACGTTATAAGTAGAATCTTACGAAAACCGGTCTTTTTAAACAAAGCGCAAAAAGAGCCGTATACTAAACGAAAATCCACTTCCGGTTTATAGAGTCGAGATGTCGCTGTCCATTGCCACCTTAAGCGAATAAACAGTGTGTTATATCTTAAAAGTTGAAATTACGTATTTCTAGCATGTCGATGTCAGTTTTCAGTCAAGTTTTGCGCAACTTTGGAACATTTCTAGCACATCGACATATCAGTTATAAAATTTGGTTATTTTTTGTCATTATGCGCTGTCCCTTTTCACTGGTGTGTTTAAGTATTACTTGTATTGTGTTTAAACTGTCTTGCGGTATGATTTCTTTCGGATATTGAGAATTAAGAGTAACTTTGATAAATAATGCGGGGAGTTTAGAGGATTGATACTTGGAACTCGAATATTTCCTAAACTTGAATTACTGAATGTATTGAAGAAGGTATAGATGACGATGTAATAAAGATTTGAAGTATCTTTGGACGTGCATTGGGTAAGAATAATTGTATTACATGTATTTCCATCACTTACAACAAAACCTTTGAACAAATCCTGGCAATCAAATGAGATAAGTGTGTAGTTTTTGACAAAAATATCGAAAGTGCAGCTTAGAACTAGCGGCTTTGATATTTTGGCCAAACAAATGTGTGCCGACTAATTTCTCGTTGTGCAGACCACCACGGTACATTCAAAAAGCAGATGTGGTGGATGTAGTGAAGAAAAGTCTATATTGCCATACACGCGGGTATCATTTAAAATGTGTAAGATTGTCCGTCTATTGAATAATTTGAGAGATTGTAATGATAATACTAAAATAATATTGTTAATGATAATACTGTTGAATTGACAATACAATTGATCATGCATTGGAGACATTTAACATTGATCAATAATTTGATTAAAATCTATTGTCAATTACATTGTGTGTATTTATTGCTTTACACGGCGCTCTCTTCTCTGGCAACACATAGTTCCCCTACCGGCCGAATAATAAGTTATAAAAGTCCTACATCCGTATCTTATTCAAAATCATTGAGCTTGATACTTGTTATGTAACCAATTAAAATGCAAACTCATGTATCAAAACTATGCTTAGCACAAACATGCGATTAGAAAAAAAAAATAGAAGAAAAACAGTTGCTACATCCGTGTTTTTCTTTATGTCGAGTATCCATATCTTTCATAAAAATCAACGGACCGGAACGAACCTTGAAAAGACATACGGAAACGGAATTCCGGGGCTCATGGACGGAAAGACAGGCTGAAATACATTCGGAACCTCGCTCGGACTTTTCCGTAAACCGGATAATATCTCGGACCTAAGTGTAGATATTTTGGGTCATTTTTCAGGTAATTCGGCGGCTGGTGGTAATTCGGTTATTTAATACGCTTGAATAAAATCACATTTTTTAAATTCTTTCCGATCGTCTATTGAGAATTTTTGGGCATATAATAATTTGAAAACAAAACGCAGTAACACACTGCGTTTTGTTATCAAATTATAATATTCCCACTTTTATTCTTTCGTTGATTTTGTTTCATGCAACGTCATCCTTAGCGGGACCGTTGATGTTTGTTTCATAAAAACCCACGTGCGAAATGACGCGCTTTCATGGCTGCGCCCGTATTATTCCCGAAGTCTTTTTCGTAGAATCGCAGAGTGTTCCCAGTTGGCTGAAATACAGATTGCAAATCGAAAGTCTCTTCGGTTTTGAACAACTCGAACCAATACATGTATCACAAAGGAAATTATGGCAATATAGTCTAGAAAAGGCATTATTGTAGTCAGCACTATATCAATGCTGTTTTCACCTTTGTTTTGTTGAATGCTTTCTGATGCAAAGCTCTTAGTGAATTCCTCTTACATCGTCTTTTTAATGCGATGAATGTGTAACTACAAGTATTACTACAAAAAATCGAGCAGCTAACAGCATCGCAAAATTGACGAGGTTAATGATTTTGGAATGAAATTGAATAAGTAACACCGTGTATCAACGTACACCGGATATAGCGATTAGTGAGTCGAGGGAAATGTCACGGGATGTTGTACAAGGTGAGCTTTTTTCTTTTTTTATGTTAAATCACGTAAAACTTTCCTGTAAGCATACAAGACAGGCGTTACTGATATAATCATGTAACGTATTCGTTGGTTCTTATTTTTCGGGGATATTGGATATAGGAAATATATGTAAATTCAATATTGTTATCGGTCATATTGATGTGCGTGAATAAACATGGTTCGAAAATACGCGTTAATTATTACCATGTGAATATCATAAATCGTCTGAGGCCGCTCAAATGTTTTGGGTGGAATCGTGATTCTTAAACAACCTTGTTAAAAATCACATCTTTTTCTCTCTCTATCTGTTAATATTTTGATGTAGAAAGGTATCTTGTAAAAATTAAAGACCCCATGGTTAAAACGCCGCGATTATTCAATGACATAGGACGATAGGGTAAACATTTAGATGATAGTATTCTGATATATTACAAGAAATCGACCTGCTATCCGATTCTGAAACAGTTCATAAAACTAGTCTGACATTAACCTGACGCTTAATCTGTAGAATTGCGAAATTTTAGCTTATAAATTGAATTCAACGAAACAACTTGGTTTCACAGGAAGTTGCCTTCTGCAACGGGACTAGCCGTTGTCTAAGAAAACCATGCTAAAAATATGTTTACGATCAATGTAATGAATAATTATGTTAAGAGGTTCATAAAGTTCTGTAAATGATTATCATCTATATTTTTTAATCAATATGATTAACGATTCCCCCGTTTTTCGCAAAAAAAAACTAGAAAAGAATACTAATCGAAAACGCCAAAATGTTACTACAGAGTCATGTAGGCGTTTTCATACATAATTTCTTATTTTGCGCTCGTTTAAGTAAGGATATTTTACCCTTCCCTTGAGCTATATTCGTACACTACTTTTTCTATCGTTCGTACACTGATTTGAAATTGTCTGCTATAGGCCGTACACCAGTAGATTTTTTCCTATCTAAATATTCCAAAAACAAAAAATAATCTCGCAGTAAAATTTAGTATGTAAAATCTTTGGACAACAAAGAAAGTATAGCAAAGTAAATTGATGGCCAGTTACGTAAAATATGAGCATTTTCATTCGATTTAGCAGAAGGCCAAGAAAATTGTCAGTGATTAGACGGTTTATTTTCCTTTATTCTATGACAGAAACAAATTATTTCATGTTTTCCAAAGAGACAAATATAACCGACTACCTCAGTGGTGTAAATTCGTTTTTCACTAAGTAAAATCACAACAAACACAGAAATAATAAAAGGAATACTAACCATGGATCCCACTTCGTAGATATTTCCCTCGACTCACTAATCGCTATATCCGGTGTACGTTGATACACGGTGAGTAAGATCAATTGCTTTTGAGTGAAATTTAAGGAAGGTAATCCAATATCGCTAAAAGTGTCCAGGATGAATAAAAGTAACGATATTTATTACCTTCCTCTAGTAAAACTATTTTGAAGGACGATAGTATAAGATATGCTAATGAAAAATAAAAGAGATAATTGATAGATGTAACGAACGTCAGTAGTGTGGGAATCGCTAATAATTGGGTGAAACTTGAGAAATAACATCGACTTGTTTATGCTTTTCTTATTCTATAGCCTTTTAAGGGAGTCAAGTTTACGTTCAAATATTGAACTCGGTACGTCTCGTGTTTCTTCGGGTGATGTTTTTTCCTTTTAGATCCAAAGGCTGAATATAATGACACAGCATGTGGCATAGCATTTTCATCTTTTTTTTTCTTTTTTATTTTACGTCACTTCAGTTCTGTAATGTCGTCAGAGCATATGTGACCCGTCACGCGAAAAGGGGCCGTCTGGGTAGTGCGTAAAGTATCGACCCTACTAAGACTGTGCGGACTGACTAAGGTCGAATTTTTTCGCATTGTGCTTATTTCCTGAATCTAGAATGAACAATCTACCTCCCAGTGAAAGAACTTTTGAAATGCGACCTCTGGTTGACGTATGCTGGACCCATTCTCTTTTTCAAATATTCATTTTACAGAGTTTCCAGATGGTTCCTTTTAGCCTGACGGGTCACATATACTTTGTAAACCATCAATACATTCCAGGTACTACAAAGACGCTAAAAAAGAACGCAACCTTTTGTATTCAACTAAAAAAGACCGTAACCTTTTGGTTTCAACTAAAAGAGAACGTAACCTTTTGGTTAAAAAAAAAAAAAAAAAAAAAAAAGATCGTAACCTTTTGATTTCAACTAAAAAAGAACGTAACCTTTTGGATTCAACTAAAACAGAACACAACCTTTTGTTTTCAACTAAAAAAGAACGTATCTTTTGGTTTCAACTAAAAAAGAACATAACCTTTTGGTTTCAACCAAATAGAACAATGTCTTCCGGGACTTTTACGAAAGCTCATTATTTCTGATTCGATTTGGCTGCATTCACATAGAAGTTTACGGTATACTATATACGGTATTCGCTACACGTATTCCTCGCATTCCCAATCAGCGGGTGAATTCAGGGGGTCAAAAATCGACTGTCTCAAATCGATACAATTATCTTGATTTTGGAACTTCCATCATTCCTATGTGTAATGCATGTAATCGGTTTCCAAGAGACAAAAGAGGATGTTCAATTTTTTGTATTAAAATAAACAGGTATAGAGAAGTTTTGAACACGAAAATGTTTGTTACTATCCTTAAAATGCGAATTAAATACTCAATTTATGTTTAACAATAAAATCGTAATGACCAAAAGTAACGTACAACATTACGAAAATAAGAAATATAAATAATCATCAATATAAATTAATTTTCATTCAAAAAATTAAGCCTAAAATATCTACTATTAATTGCATTTATTGGAGATTAATTACCACACTATTTAATTCATTTTTAACCTAGCATTCTGTCGGCACTTCAAGCTATTATTCTAATGGTCTCGTGTAATATATATATAATAAGGAAATCATACTCTTAAACTCTACAACGGGTTGGCCTAAAATACGAAATGGACTGCCATGCACGAAATGGGGCGAAATGGACCTTCTATAGGCGAAATGGACTTTTACATACGACATTTCATGATTAAATTTCTACTTTGTATGAGACAATTGAATGCTTTATAGGTTATTTCACTTATTACAATACGAAATTAAAAAAAAAAAGATACATTTTTATATCATTGGAAAACTGATTTATTTGCTCCGGATTAAATAACTCATCGACGAAACGGACTTCTTGTTAGCAATCATTAAACTATCCAGATTTCTTAAAAAAATCTAATTAACCTCATATAGCTTTGTTTTATATTATCATGATATTTCAATACATTCATAAGATAATTTTCTGACAAAAATAGAAGACACATTCATGATAGGTTCCTCCATGATAATGGCCATAGAATAGCTCGAGTGCGAAATGGACATTTCGGATGTCGACATGGAGTTCAATTTAGACTAAAATGTTAGGTTAATAGCATGTAGCTTACTTTATCTTGAAGGAAAGTAAGGTCATTAAACAGCAGTTGCATTTAAGAATTCATCCATAAAAAAATAATTTTCTTTAATGCCAAAGTTTTTAGCCAAAAAATTACAGTGGAATGGACATGAATACGACGAAATGGGCTCTAACATTTCACGGAATTTCTATAATCTGATTAATAATTAATAAATCAATAAATAACCTGTTTACCTGTTTCCTCGAGATCTTCTATAGGCTGTGGCCTCTTGGATCCATTTGTTCTGTTTGGTTTTGGCTGTCCGCTCCCGCCCCGTAACACTCGGGATAAAATTTATTTGGAGTATATCTCCACACTTTATTTAAAATACTTTTAAAACTATTTACAGTTTTGGTATTTACAAGTTCCTCAGGCAGTTTATTCCAGTTGTCGATGATTCTGAATGAAAAGCTGTTTTTTCTCAGGTTAGTACGGCAGTGTTGTTTGTAGAGTTTGAGATTATGTCCTCGAGTCGGTCTTCTTAAGGTTTCTTGGGTTTGTAGTACATCTTTTAAATTGATTTTGTCTATATTCTTCAACATCTTGTATGTTTGTATCATGTCTGCTCTCAATCTTCTATATTCCAATGTTGGAAGCCCTAATGTTTTTAATCTTTCTGGATAGCTTTTTTCTTTCAATTCTGGGAGTAGTTTTGTTGCCCTTCTTTGGATTCTTTCAATTTTCATTTTATCTGTCTTATACATAGTTGACCAAACACAACTACCGTACTCAAGATGAGGTCTAACCAGGCTTTTATAAAGTATAAGAAACATTTCCTTATCTAGATATGAGAAGTTCCGTTTAATGATACCTAACATTCGATTGGCTTTCTTTACTTTCATATCAATGTGGTCATGGAACAAAAGCTTGTTATCGATACAAATTCCTAGGTCTATTTCTGAGGAGGTTTCTAAAATTGTACTTCCAGATAACTTGTATTGACTGTTGGTGGTTTTCCCGAGATGCAGATGCTTACATTTGTCTTTGTTAAATTCTAACTGCCAGATGGTTGACCAATTTTCTAGCGTGTCCAAGTCTGTTTGAAGTAGATTTTGCTCAGTGATATTATTTACAGGGGCGAAGATTTTTGTATCGTCGGCAAATAATTTCGTTGTGTTAACTATATTATCTGGTAAGTCATTGATGTATATGATGAACAATATTGGACCTAGAACACTTCCTTGTGGTATTCCACTTGTCACATCACAGAAATTTGATGCTTTTCCATTTAATACTACCCTTTGTTTTCTACCTGTCAGGAAGCTTTCAATCCATTTCAGTAACTTTCCTTTAATTCCATATCCTTCTAATTTTTTGAGCAGTCTTTGGTGTGGCACGGTGTCAAATGCCTTTCGAAAGTCTAGGTAAATCACATCTACACTTTCATTTTTGTCTAAACTTTTTGTCCAGTCTTCAAGTGTTTCTAATAATTGGGTAACACAGGATTTACCTTTTCTGAATCCATGTTGATTTATTGCCAGCAAGTTGTTATGTTCTAGATAATTAGTTATTTCGTCTCGTATGATTTTTTCCATTATTTTACAAAGAATACTGGTTAAACTGATAGGACAATAATTGTTTGTCATCAAAAGAAAATTCTAACTAATGATAATAAGTAAAATATTAAATACAATATATTAATCTGGCCAATGCCTTAGAGTGCAGTCAACTCAGCTCTTTCTTCCCCACTCTTAACCTCAGAAGGCCACTTTACCTCTATGTGCAGTCACCCTTCGTTCAACTAAACTGACCAATTCTCAGGGGGTATCTCAGGCTCCCTATTTTACCTAATGTTTCTTCACATTTGGATTCCAACAAAGCTTATGTTCCATCTAACCTACAATCTTTACACCTATTGAATTTAATGAGTCTAAAAAAACAATCATTTAGGTGATCAAATATTTACTTTATATGTTGAAATGTCCTCTGACAATAAAAAGCATGCTGTTCATCTAATCAAACATTTATTGCAGTCTGATATAACTTCACAGAAACAAAATTCCCATGATATTTGGTTGAAATCCATCTGTTTAATATTTGAAAAAAGTTTGTTTTACCCTATATTGGATATTACATCATATAACATATCAAAAGAAATGACCTCTGACAATGAAATACATATTTTGCATCTGATCACAATAATTTTTTGCAGACTGATAAAGGATCACTAAAAAATCATTCCAGTGAAATTCGGTTGATATCCATCAGTTAGATTCTGAGAAAAAGATTTTCAATGTTTTCACTATAAAATATATAGAGAAATGACCTCGGCCAATAAAACACACATTTTTCATCTGATCACAATATATATTTACAGACTTGTAAAGGATCACTAAAAAACATTCAAATGAAATTTGGTTGTTATCCATTAGTTAGGTTCTGAGAAAATGATTTTCAGTTTCCACTATATAACATATAAAGAAATGACCTCCGCCCATTTAACACACATTTTTCATCTGATTACAATATTTTTTGTAGACTGATAGAGGTTAATTCAAGGATAATTCATGTGAAGTTTGGTTAAAATCCATCAATTAGTTTCTGAGAAAAGCCACCTATTACCATATATGGAAATTAGCCACGCCTACTACAGCCATATTTTCAACCTATTAAAATTCTTTAACACTTTCCTGTTTTACAAAATTTTAGACCTGTCCAAATTTAAAGGTTTTGCAGACGAAAATTTAAAGTGGATTTAATTTGAAAAATAACCATTCAGTAGGGTAGAAAATAGTGTGGAAAAAGAAGAAATTGCTTGTCAGAAGCAATTTCTTCTTTTTTTACCAATGTTTTCTCAATCATAAAATCACAGACACGTAAAAAGCAGGGATTAAACAGCAAAGGGTTAAAGGAATCTGATAGAAGGTCACCCAAGGAACATTCCTGTGAAATTTGATTGAAATCCATCCAGTAGTTTCAGATGAGAAGATTTTTAGCTCACCTGAGCACATCGTGCTCAAGGTGAGCTTTTGTGATCATTGAATGTCCGTCGTATGTCGTGCGTCGTCCGTCGTCAACAATCTTAGTGTTTACACTCTAGAGGCCACAAATATGGCCCAATCTTCATGAAACTTGGTCAGAATGTTGGCCAGGTCACAAGGATGAACCCTATTGAAAATGGGAAGGATCCGTGCCATATCACGCGAAAAGGGGCCATAATGACAATTTTCTTGTTTACACTCTAAGGGCCACAAATATGGCCCAATCTGTATGAAACTTGGTCAGAAGGTTTGCCAAGCCACAAGGATGATCCCTATTGAAAATGGGAAGGATCCGTGCCATATCACGGGAAAAGGGGCCTTAATGACAATTTTTTTGTTAACACTCTAGAGGCCACAAATATTGCCCCATCTTTATGAAACTTGGTCAGAATGTTGGCCAGGTCACAATGATTGACCCTATCGAAAATGGGAAGGATCCGTGCCATATCACGGGAAAAGGGGCCTTAATGACACTTTTCTTGTTTCACTCTAGAGGCCACAAATATGGCCCAATCTTCATGAAACTTGGTCAGAATGTTGGCCAGGTCACAAGGATTAACCCTATTGAAAATGGGAAGGATCCGTGCCATATCACGCGAAAAGGGGCCATAATGACACTTTTCTTGTTTACACTCTAAGGGCCACAAATATGGCCCAATCTTTATGAAACTTGGTCAGGTTTGCCAAGCCACAAGGATGATCCCTATTGAAAATGGGAAGGATCCGTGCCATATCACGGGAAAAGGGGCCTTAATGACAATTTTTTTGTTTACACTCTAGAGACCACAAATATTGCCCAATCTTTATGAAACTTGGTCAGAATGTTGGCCAGGTCACAAGGATTGACCCTATCGAAAATGGGAAGGATCCGTGCCATATCACGGGAAAAGGGGCCTTAATGACACTTTTCTTGTTTACACTCTAGAGGCCACAAATATGGCCCAATCTTTATGAAATTTGGTCAGAATGTTGGCCAGGTCACAAGGATTAACCCTATTGAAAATGGGAAGGATCCGTGCCATATCACGGGAAAAGGGGCCTTAATGACACTTTTCTTGTTTACACTCTAGAGGCCACAAATATGGCCCAATCTTTATGAAATTTGGTCAGAAGGTTGGTCAAGCCACAAGGATGATCCCTATCGAATATGGGAAGGATCTGTGCCATATCATGGGAAAAGGGGCCTTAATGACAATTTTTTTGTTTACATTCTAGAAGCCACAAATATGGTCCAATCTTCATGAAACTTGGTCAGAATGTTGGCCAGGTCACAAGGATGAACCCTATTGAAAATGGGAAGGATCTGTGCCATATTACGGGAAAAGGGGCCTTAATGACAATTTTTTGTTTACATTCTTGAAGCCACAAATATTGCCCAATCTTCATGAAACTTGGTCATAATGTTGGTCAGGTCACACGAATGAAGCCTTTTGAAAGTGGGAAGGATCCATGCCATATCACAGGAAAAGGGGCCTTAATGATAATTTTCTTGTTATAACTCTAGGGGCCATATTTTTGGCAGAAATGTCATGAAAGTTGGTTTTATGTAGAAATTATCTACTTAATGAAATCTGCCTATTTAATTGATGTGATGCCCTAGGGGTCAAATAGATTCAGGTGAGTGATCTAGGACCATCATGGTCCTCTTGTTAAATTAAAGTTTACGGACGGACGGACACTCTGCCACGACAATGGCCCACTGGCCGAGTTGGCCTTTCGGCCAGTGGAGCTAAAAATGAAATCTCGTTATTCTTCCGTTTACCGTTTAGACAACGAACAGTACAATTGCGTCTCTGAAATATATTCCACCAACTTTTTATCGAAACTGACGTCTGAGTCTAAGCAAAAAGGTACCTTTTGTAGTACATGTAAGAATGATATAGAAGATGGGTAACATTTTGTCATAGTCTGTCTACTTTTTTCACATACTAGAAATAAATATATACTGCAGAACTTCAGTTTAAAGGCAAATCGTGTTTTTCTGATGCTTTATCATCTTCTGCAATAGACTGGCTTGTTTTTCAAACACTGGAGCATAGCATCATTGCTCCTGGGGCCCTTTAAAAGATGGTAAAACCAGAATACATTCATTGAAAGTTTTACAGGTTTTGCTGTAGAATCAGTACTGGTGGAGATTTTTAATATTTTGCACGAGCATCCCATGATTATACTGAACACATTTTGACAATATGGAAAAACTAAAGTGGTCTTTGTGGCAGGAATTGGGGTTTCTGATCAACATTCTTAAAATGATCGAACTGAGAACATTGGATGCAGAGTAGGCTATCAGATGGCTTCAATACGGTACAGATAGTCATTTTTCGATGCCACTTACGCCGCAATATGAACACCTTCAAACAACCGGTACACCTGATTAGAGATCACGGCCTAATGATCTAGATGTACAGATGGAAGAATCCTTCTCTTCTCTCAACTCTAGGCTCAAGTTACCAATCTATCACCCCCTATGTCATTGCCAGACAGTCTAAGGTGCGCTACCAACATCAGCATAGGTTGCATGCTTTTGGCACATTCATTTTAATAGGTGGGCCTGCATCAAGAGTAAACTGTTATTCATGACCACACCAAAAATAGTTATTTTTTTTAAAATCTTATCCCATAATTTTCTCAATATGTTTCCCAATATAAGTACTATAAAGTTATAGATGAACCCTTAAGCCCTATCAAATGACTAGTTGCCATAGACCCCTTGGTTACACTTCAGTGTCCGATGGGGAAGAAAGAACTTACATCAGCTGGTATTAATCAGTGCTTCCACTTTTTCAAATGACGTGGATAGCATTGAAATGTTCAATCAACTACCATAATCCCAAAGGCATGTCTGCCATTTCATGGTAGGGACAGACAGATACTTGATTGAATGGAGTTTAACGCCGCATGCAACATTTTTTCAGCTATATTGCAGCGGCAGGAGCTCCTAACAATGGTTTCCTGGTATTATTCTCACCAGTACAACCATCACATCCTTAACCCTTTGCTGTTTAATCCCTGCTTTTTACGTGCCTGTGATTTTATGATTGAGAAAACATTGTGAAAAAAGAAGAAATTGCTTCTGACAAGCAATTTCTTCTTTTTACCCACTATTTTCTACCCTACAGAATGGTTATTTTCCAAATGAAATCGACTTTAAATTTTCGTCTGCAAAACCTTTGAATTTGGACAGGTCAAAAGTTTTGTAAAACAGGAAAGGGTTAAGTAGCCTCCGGCTTCTATCTCACATAGGTCTACGATTATCAACCCATTGGTGAGAGACAAATAGTCGGAAAGAATGAGTGCCACCGTTGGGGATCAAACCCGGGACCTCTAGATTGACAGTCCAACACGCTACCAACTGTGCTATGACGGCGGCGACAGACAGATACACATACAATCCAAATCAAATATATTGTTTCAAGGGATAAATACAACTAAGTACTGTTAAAAATTCAAACTAGTCTTATTTTTTCTCAGAAATCTGATTATTCACTTTAAAATAGAAAGAGCCAATAATTCTTATTTATTTTTAGTCAATGTCCGCTGTTTCTCTGCGTGTTCCACAATTTTCTTGTCAACTTTGAGGCCCTTTCTTTCTCGTACACTGTTCATATAATTTCTAGCCAAATTTTCTGAATCTGCCTTTTCTCCATAATGCATGATTTCCTCCTCTGTTGTTGGTACCCAGAATGGATCCACGTCTAAAACCTGAAATAAAAAAAATATTTCATGCACCTTTACTTAACATAATTATGCATGTATTAGAATTTGATTTTTTCATGATTTCATCAGCCACTTTAGCCCTAGCACAGTTTACAGACATGTTTATATTTTGAACTGAATTCAAATTCCTTATCTGAGCATGTCCTTTACAATTCAAAAAGTTACGTCCTTGTTAAACTGCCAAAGTTCTAAAGTCCTCTGAAATCTCCTCTTTTTCAATTTTTATTTTTAAAAAATTCTCTTAAGTGAGTAAGTGCCAACATCCAATTCCTTTGTTTAACTTTTCCGAACTTCTGAAGGATGGTTGAAGGCTAACAATATAGTGAATTTAAAATCAAGAAAACACTACAATTTTTAGTGACTATAATTTTCAATTCATGATACAGTTTTTTGAAATTTCAACCACTTAAATTGTAGCCTACAACTTTGTATTAAATTGATTTGTATAAGATTGGTCCTGCCTTTAGGCTCAAAAAGAATTTGGGGCAACAGAAGTCAGCTTTGCACCTAAGGACTTATACAAAGTAATTTATTATTCCACAAACCATATGTTGTCGGTACTCATTTGAACCCTTTTGCCAAGTTGTGTTCAAATGAGTGCCAGCAACAAAGGGTTTGTGGAATTATCATTTACTCTGATCTTAAATCCAAGATACTTGCTCTATCTGTAGGCTTGGTTGGTATCAACATGAGCTTATACCCTTATCTTCGTATTTTTTTAATTTTTTTTCGTCTCCAGCAAATTGCTGACCAGATTTGCTCTAGGTTTTCCCTCAATTCTTAAGTGGACGGCAGCCAGTGTAAGCAGAGATGCAGGCTGATCTTAGTCAACATTGTCTGTCAAAAGTAAGTGTACAGTAGGAAGATTCCTTAAACGCCGAGACAATTCAAATGAGTACCCACAACATATGGTTTTGTTGAGAAATAGAGGTTTAAGACTGGCTTTACCCCTCTCCTCTGAACCTCTGCCATTACTTACCTCCCAATGACTAAATACAAGCTGTGGACTAGCTAACCCACTGGTTTTTTTTCTGATGTCCTCCGCAAAACCAAAACTCTCCACTACAGGTAATACAGCCTCCACATTAAATATCTGAGTCCCTTCCTTCATCTCATCTCCGATGATACGTCCATTTCTCTTGCCTATCACAGCATACAGCTTACCTAAAAAATTGGAGGAAAATATTTTTACATCATTGGCAGACATGTGATATCTCCCAATCTCGGCGTATTCTCCCGATATTTTACCCTTCCTCCCGCTCTCCCGATCGGGAGACCATTTCTCCCGACCTGAAGAAATTTGAGCCTGAAAAAAAAAAAACAGGGAGCCAAAAATGCAAAATCGCCAGTCAGAATGCTCAAATGACGAGTGCGAAATCCAATATCCGGTCACACTGTATACGAAACGAATTATGACGATTGGCAATATTGACCTTTCTTAGAAACTGGATCTAAACCGGGTGAAACGGGGTTACTCAATATTACTTAAAAATGTAGTGGATACAACTACGGACCCTTGTATATTAAGAGTCCCTGATACAAGTTAAGCTGTGGTTTTATCACCTATTTTGAAATATTAAAATGGTTGTAAACACAGCTATTAAATTTCCGCCGTAAGTGAATATCCTTTTCCATAAAGCCGCGAAAAATTTCCACTCTACGCGATAAGCGTCATGAAGGAAAAGGTCGAACATAATATGCAGGGAGCGACGCGTCACACGACCTTGGTAAAATTAGGCGGCATCGCAGAAAAACCCTCGAGTCGTAAGGCATAATTAAGTAAAACAAGAAGCGGTCACACTTTTAATTCGACGAAGATACTCGATTAGTAGATCTACGCTTATTTTATGGTCAAATTATCAAAGTTACAAAAAGTTAAAACTGTCTCATGCGTTCTCAAATTGTCATTCAAATTAAATTATTGATATTGAAATTAAAGAAACATCGGACATTTGCTTTTTAAATGCCGAGGCGATTTCACTGGGTCCTCGCTGGCGACTTCTTCAGACTTTACACACAATTAATGAATCAGCAACCGTCTTTCTCGAAATTGAAATCGAATGATTCAATCAAGTTATTTGTCAACACAACTGCTACAGATTAGAAAATAGAAAATTGAGGACTGGCTCTTTACTGCTGACACAGAGCTTCTCATTAAGCTAATCAACATGGATTAATTTGCAGAGGTTGCTCTTTCACTTTCCGTTTTCTACTGTGTTCGTCTTTAACGTCCGCGAACTCGGAATATTTTGTCCTTAATTTGAAAGTTTATCGTCAATTTCCTATCAAAACCATTTATTTTTAGCGCAGTTCAGTAGCAGTAAGTGCCAGTTACGATTAATTGGTCTGTCTCTTTGTCCGTCCATCCATCCATCAAATCATAAAAATCACCTAATCTAGTCATCCGATTGCATACACAATCTACACAAAAATGATCCTTATGACACGGCCTTTTCATATTTCACAGAATATTGTAAATCATGAAGAACTCTGGTTGCCATGACAACCAAGTGAAATAAAACGTATCCAATAACAAGGCCTAGAATTTCATACTTTGCATAAAGCAGTATTGCATAAATGCAGTATTACCTAATTCTTCACTACCAAACCCCTTGAAAGTTCTCTCCATTTAAAATTTGCATTGTGTTTTGGGCTTTTAGATTACTCAAAGAAATGAAGAAAAACTTTTAATAGTCTCCTCCTAAGTTGCAAGGCCTACATCTTTTAAATTTGGAAAGATATTTTTTCTACTGATTATCTACAAAAAAAAAAAAGAAAAAAAAAATGAAAAACACCTGCATTGTGGGATCCTGAAATTTGCATAGAACTAAAAAATGAATTTGTAACATATATTTTTCTGAAATTATAAGACCAAATTCTGTAGCATTACTATCCTCTATCAAAATAAATTAAATGATAACCTTCTTAAAAATCTTTTGGTAAAAAAATAAAGAAAAGAAACTTTTATGGAAAGTATTATAGTCAGTTTATGGTGTATATGTGCATTGCGAAAACCCCATTTTTAGCCAGAACGCGCGTTACGCAAAATCTCCCTATTTGAGACCCAATCTCCCTACGAAAAGGTCTTAATCTCCCTATGAGAGCCCATAGGAATATCATATGTATGATCATTGGAGTAAAGTATTTTTACCTAAAGTTGTCATGTCGAGGAAAAATCTTATCATTATTGCCAAAAATAAAGAACTGAATGTAATTAGGAATTAACAAATGTATCAACATAGCTTTGGTCATGTAAAGCATTCTTAAATACATTTCAGTGATTAGGTAATCAAACTGTAAAACCAATGAAATGACACAAAGAGAATACCCTGCTTTAATTCATTTCACCCTAATTGACATTATCTAAGTGGAGTCCAATAAACAAATGATATCATGACATTGCCTACAAATTACATGCGGAATGACAAGCCTTAAAAAAATTTTCCTTAAATTTTCACATTTTGTCTAATCATTATTCAAGTTATTTATCTGCATAAAATATGTATTGTCTTGTCTTGCCTTCTAATCATCAAAACTAGAGCTGCTTGAACAGATAATTTGCTCACCAGACCTGAATCTTTTAATATGATGAGAATTTCAGTGAATTGTTGAATAAATAAATTTTTATTTCAAGTAAATAAGTGTTCTTAAGTGATACATACTGAAATATTTCTGCAAAGAAAAATCCAAGATTGACATATGGAGAATTGACCTCCACCTGTAAACTACATTTTTAAAATATTTTTTGTAGACTGGTAAAGGATCACTAAAGGATTATTCCAGTAAAATTTGGTTGATATACATCCGTTAGATTCTGAGAAAAAGTTTTTCAAATGTTCCACTATATAACATATAGAGAAATGGCCTTGGCGCTTAAAAAGACATAATAATATTTTTCAATCTGATCACAATAATTTTTTGCAGACTGATGAAGGTACACTGAAGGATCATTTCAGTGAAAATTGGTTTAATATCCATCGGTGAGATTCTGATGAAAAGATTTTCAAAGTTTCCACATGTAGAAAAATGACCTCTGCCTAAAAAATAAATATTTGTCATCTGATCACAATAACTTTTTGTAGACTGATAAAAATGTCACTAAAGGACCATTCATGTAAGAGTTAATTGGCATCCAACAAATAGGTTCTGAGAAAAGTCACTTTTTACCATATGTGGAAATTAGCCAAGCCAATTAAATCCATGATTTTTTATTGGATCAAAATATTTTGAACAACTTTGAAAGAGGGTCACCCAAGGATCATTCCTGTGAAGTTTGGTTGAAATTCATTCAATGGTTTCTGAGGAGGAGATTTTTAAGTAAAATTGAATACTGGACTAACGGATGCACAGTGCCATGACATTAGCCCCAGTGGCCTTTGGCCAGTGGAGCTAAAAAATAGATTTTTTGTTGTTGTTTTGATTTTTAAAATCGATTAACCCTTAATTTCAAGATTTTTTTTAAAATTTTTTTTTCTAGAGGATAACACGATAAAGGGTCGAATGACTTATTTCCATTGTTGTCCTAACTCATTCCAGATCTTATCCTGCACATAGAGAGAGAGAGAGGCAATGGTTTCTAACCACTGCTACCCATTTTTATAGCTGGGTGGACTGGGGCCCTGTCTGTAAAGTGTCCTGCCCAAATACACTACCTGTCTCCAGTGGGGCTCAAACCTGCAACCACCAGGTCACGAGTCGAGTGCGCTAACCACTCGGCCAACGAGCCAGACAACTAAAGCTATACATGTATTTTCACTTAAGGCTTTATTCCACAAGTGAAAATATAACTTTAAGTTTTGCTGTTCACTCAATGAAAGATTTATTGATCATACACTGCAACAATTATCCTCTCTATGTATTTATAAACCCACCTAACACCTCTGTAGTGGCCTGTATAGTGCATTTATACATGGCAACCATCAGTCGCTGTGGTTGAGTCTGGAAACACTTCTTACACGTTTCCTTCATGATAGAGATCAGCTGACCTGACAATTGTCCTTGACCGTCACTTCTCTTACACAGATTTTTATCATTTGAACCATTTTCATGTATTTTTTCTGTGCTTTTATCAGAAGTGACAGAGTCACTTATGGAATTTTCATTTGAATTCTCACAATCCATAATGCTTAAGTCTTGGATTGGAATTTCAGAACCTTTTAAATCACTTAAACTACTTTCTGTAATAAGCTGATTATTTTTACAATCTGTTTCACAAACATTTGATGTAGTCAGACCCATTCCCCAATCTTCCACAATAAAACAAACACCTCTCATTGGTTCATCACAAAGAGGCCCCACAAGGGTGGCCAATTGAAATCCACTAACAACACTATAATCATAATCCCGTATATTTAACACAGACATAGTTTTACTTTTCTCCACTGTATCCCACATGGACATCCTTTCATACTCCTCTATACCATTTACCAGTAAATTTGGTCCAACACGTTTAGGACCAAATGCCCAGATCTTGTCCACTATTCCTGTCCATTGTTTTCCAGCCTTTTCAAACAAGTCATTAAGTTTTTCTTTGAACTCTTTAATTGCTTCTCTAGTAGATTGTTTCAATTTTGTACTAGGGGTTATTATAGATTTATTTCTCTCAGTAAGTTTAGAAGACACGTATGTGTCCAATGTTTTTATCAAAAACTGATTTTCATCCAGAAATACTGTTACTTCAGATGGCAGTGGTTTGGAGCGGACTTGAACCCAACACTGCCTGTTTGGTGTGTAGATCCTGACCAGACCTTCTCCCAGCACTTCCTCGTCATCTTTAAACTCCTTTAGTCTGTCCGATTTTGAGATTTGATTCTGTTCCTGAATAGATTCATTCACCATATCTACAGTGGGTGGAGGTACTATGGTCTCTCTAAACGGTACTATTGGGGCTGACGCTGTAACTTCCACATTAGCATATCTAAAAAAAAAACAAACTAGACTGTTGCAAAACATACTACATGTAATACCCCCACCCCCAGCAAGTGCTTGTCTTTAATCATAAAATGCCATTTTCAATCAACGGGTCATGACTCTATCTGACCAACAAGCTGACTCATATATACTCTCCAAACATAGTTTTTGGGGCATAAAAAATTCTTCTTTATGCAAACAAAATGCAAAACTGGGTCTTGAGGGTCTTGAATAAGTAATGGTGAGAGTTTTTTGGTTGTCCCTTAAAATCATGACATCATAATATAGTCATCGTGAATGCTGCATAGCAGCATGTGCAAAATGACACACTATGAGAAATTTTGTCTTAAAATCTTTTACATTTTGTCTTATTTTTACATTAAAGAAATAGCATGATCGCTTGTTTTTAGTGTAAAATTGAATAAATATTTAATTTTGTTAGCAACAAAAGCTATATTTTCACTTGTGGGTTGCTACCTGTGAAAATATAGCGTATGTTGTTCACTTAATGACACAATGCTCGCCTCATTTTTATCTGTTAACAAAATCTCATTTAACAAATGTAGTATTTAATGACCATTCATTCAATATCCTCTTATTTTCATTAAAAGATAAAGGAGGTATAAATGGATGATGAGCTCACCTAGTTTTGAACTTTATTTTTGTTTAACTTATACTGATACATTACCTGATTTTAATCCCTCTCAGGATGAGAGAGGTAGCACATCATTGAGAAAAATGGAAAAAACTCTTGAAACAAGCAATTTCTGCATTTCCTATGTTTGTAACCCAATAAGATAAAAAAGTTTAATATTTATCAATTTTAAATTGTCCCCTGCAACTTCTTTCTAAGATGGACCAGTCTAAAATTTTTGTGATTTGGCTAGATGCCCAAGTCTGGCTCGTTTGGCAATGTGGCTTGAATGCTCATATTATTATTGAATAATTGCAGAATTGAATTCCACCAGAGGATATAGGGATACTTTTGCAGGACCCTTTACAGACATATTATCAGTCCATCCAGCTGTAAAAACAGGCAGCAGTGGTTAGTATCCTTTCCTTTCTCTCCAACACAGATGGTTACTTCTGGAATGAGTTATGACAACTAGAACTGTCGCAGAGCGGACTAATACCCCCAACAAGCGCTTAGTCAGAATGTAAGTGCTATTAGTGCAGGATGTGTTTGTAACTAATATTGAGGTCATATGTAGCATTTGCATGAAGTTTCATGATTCTAGGTCGCTTGGTTTTTGAGTTAAGAGTCAAGAAAAAAAAATTGAACAAAAATTTACTGTGACCTTGACCTTTGACATATATGACCCAAAAACAATAGGGGACTGCCTTGGATCATAAGCAACATTTGCATAAAGTTTCATGCATGTAGGTCACTTGGTTCTCGAGTTAGAGTCCGGAAACGAAAATTGAACAAAAATTTACTGTGACCTTGACCTTTGACCTATGTAACCCTACAAGAGGACCAAGGTGGTCCTAGATCGCTCACCTGAGTCTCTTTGACCCCTGGGACATCACATTAATTAGATAGGCAGATGTCAAAAAGAAGATAATTGCCAAAGATCAATACCATGGAACGTTTTCAGCGAAGATCAAGACAGATATGCCTTTTTGCTCTTTGATTCTATGTAAAAAGGGATGCACCCGGGTGGACCCAAAAAGTGACCCCAGGGTCTTGACATAAACAAACTTGGAATAGGTCCATAAGATGATGCTACATTCTAAATATGAAAGCTGTCTGCCTTCTGGTTTCAGGGAAGAAGATTTTTGAAGGTTTTCCCATTTTCACCCATCGTGCTCAGATGAGCTGAAAGGGATGCACCCGGGTGGAGCCCAAATATGACCCAAGGGTCTTGATATGAACAAACTTGTTAGGGGCAAACAAGATGATGGTGACCCTACATTACCTCTGTTCTAGGTCATCTATACATCGTCATAGATGTACCTCACCAGTTGTTACAATCACATGCTCTCCTGTCTCTTGCACCAACATTGTACCAACACTTGTACACATGGATCAGCCTGATTCAACAACTTACCTCTGTTCTAGATCATCTATACATCGTCGTAGATGTACCTCACCAGCTGTTACAATCACATGCTCTCCTGTCTCTTGCACCAACATTGTACCAACACTTGTACACATGGATCAGCCTGATTCAACAACTTACCTCTGTTCTAGATCATCTATACATCGTCGTAGATGTACCTCACCAGCTGTTACAATCACATGCTCTCCTGTCTCTTGCACCAACACTTGTACACATGGATCAGCCTGGTTCAACAACTTGAGTCCTCGCACCAGCTGACTCATTTCACCTACATTGAATATACATGTATAGATCATACTTAATAGTTGATTAATGGTTAATAGCTCAAAACTTACACATACTACTTTTGAAAACTTTAAAGGACTTGGAAGAATCACAAAATCTTATATTAGGTTAAAGCTGCTTATAACAATATTTTAGTCATATGACAGGAGCTAGAAAACCTAACAATGGATTCCTGGTATTTTTTTACATCCTTTCCTAGCCTTCAGCTGGAATAACCGGAGAAAAGTTCTCTTAAAGTTACAAGAGAATCCTACATAAAAGTATTTTGAGTGAAAATCAATAAGGTCCCTTTAACATATTTTCAGACAGATCCACTCCATTTTGGAAAAAAAAAACACTTCATTTATCACCCTACAGTCATTCTGCCAAAGTTTCAAGAGAGTTCGATCATATTCAAGGAATTATTCATGTTAACATGAATATTTGAGTAGGATTTATTTTTTTTTATGTTAAAGCTGCTCTTTCACAGTTTTTCATAAAAAACTTACAACAAGCGTTCTTAGATTTGGAAATGTGTGTATTTCAGATGATTAAGAATGGACCAAGCGCATTGGCACTTATAACAGCATATTTCAATAATTTTTAACTTATTTTTTCGAAGCAGCAAGATCAGGAAGGGATCCAGTCTGTTTATTTTTGAGTCTATAAATTACAAAATCGTTATTACTTTCTGTGAATAATCTTTCATTATTGCTTGTAATGATATGAAGTTTCCAGTTGTCAAATATATTTAACCTTAACTTCGATTGAATAAGATAAACATGTGGAATTCAGATGCGTAAATAGTTTGCTCGAAATTGAAGAATTGTTTTTCATGCGTTAGTGGATGCTTTATTTTTCAGAATGCTTTTCGCTAGATACCAGGAATTTCGGTCTTTTTTTCCATGAATTACCAGATTGAATCTCATTATTTTAAAGGCTCCAACATGATGAGGTCGTTACTTGCATTTGATTTTACGAAAAATTTCAAAAAGCACATGTTCCCGATCTGTGAAAGAGCAGCTTTAAGATGAATATTTCAGTGAAATTGATAAGGTTCCACTAGTTACCTGGCAGATCCTCTTAATTCTTAAAACAATTTTTTGTTTATTTGAATGAGGTTGAACACCACTTAAATGAGTATTTCAAATATTTTGTCTCCTAGTGCACCTTATCATGAATCTAACATAAGTCCTAGCACTACATCATTAATTAATTTCCATCTGATCATTTCGTAAGTTTATTATTATCCACCTGTTTGTCAAACCTTTCATTTGACCCTAAAGTCATCCTGTGAAACTTTCAATAAATATTTGTGTGTTATTTATCAAAGATATGACTACTAATCAACACCATTTTTATATGGCCCATAATTATGAAATTACCGGTGTATATATATCTTTTGAAAATTTAAAGAGAATCTCATAACATACATAAACTTTATTTTGTGAATGAGATTTTTTTTACAGACAGATATAGAACATAATTGACGTCAAACACACAATCACAATAGCTCTTCTAGCCTTTGGTCAGTGAATGGAGTTACAACTAGGGTTCACCAAAAGTGCTTGTAACAGACTTATGCCCCCTAATAGCAAATTCCGAAGTCAGCCCTGATAAATGATCTTGACTTTGTCAGGTGACCTCTGTCCTCTATTCTGCACATGCCATTCGGAACATCACTCGGCCATTTCCGTAAACTGCAACAGACCTTAGTGTATGTAAGGCAGATGGGTATGTAACAAAATTGTGCATTTTGTTAGGCGGAAACAGTGAAAGAAAAAACTAGCACTGTAGATTTATATCTTTTACAGTAAATAACGTCTGAAAAATCTTAATTTTTGAGAATGACAAATCAAAAATTAAGATTTTTTCAGCTGTTATTTAAGAATCTAAAGATATTTATATTAGGATTCAAAGGTTCCACTTCAGTGACTTTAAACAAGTAGAGTTGACGACGTCGAATGTTTTCACTCACAGATTCGAGGGCTTACGCCATTTTAACTGACGTCATCTAGTTTTTCTTTTCCCGTAATTTTTAACTAGAAAGCCATGAATGGCTTGAGTTGCTCCACAGGCTTGAAATTCTTGTAATAGAAAAGTTTTGACTAGATTTTTAGATATTTTGGGTTCTACAGATGTTGAAATGATTTTCAAAGTTTCCACAATTTAACATATAGAGATATGACCTATGCCAATAAAAAACATATTTTCCATCCAATGACTATAATTTCTTGCTGCATGATAATGGCTCACCCAAGGATCATACTATTGAAGTTTGATTGATATCCATCCATTTTCAAAGTTTCCACTATATAACATATAGCGAAATGACCTCTGGCCATAAAATACAAATTTTTCATCCGATCACAATAATTTTTGGTAGACTGATGAAGGGTCAATCAAGGATCATTCCAGTGAAATTTGATTGATATCCATCAATTCCATCCTGAGAAAATGATTTTCAAAGTTTCCACTATATAACACATAGAGAAAGGACCTCCGCCCATAATATACATATTTTTCATCCGATCACAATAATTTTTGGTAGACTGATAAAGGGTCACAAAAGGATCATTCATGTAAAATTTGGTTGATATCTATCAGTAAGATTATGAGAAAATGGTTTTCAAAGTTTCCACTATATAACATATAGAGAAATGACCTCCGCCAATAATATATATATTTTTCATCCGATCACAATAATTTTTGGTAGACTGATTAAGGGTCACCAAAGGATCAATAATGTAAAATTTGGTTGATATCTATCAATTAGATTCTGAGAAAATGGTTTTCAAAGTTTCCACCATATAGAGAAATAACCTCCTCCCATAAACTATATATTTTACATCCGATCACAATAATTTTTGGTAGACTAATAAAGAGTCACCCAAGGATCATTCATATAAAATTTAATTGGTATCCATCAATTAGAATCTGAGAAAACTCACTTTTTACCATATTTGGAAATTAGCCACGCCCATTAAATCCATGTTTTTCATCGGATCAAAATTTCTTGAATAACTTTGAAAGAGGGTCACCCAAGGATCATTCCTGTGAAGTTTTGTTGAAATTCATCCGGTAGTTTCTGAGGAGAAGATTTTTAAAGAAAAAGTTTACGACCGGAGGCACGGACGCACATACGGATGGACGCACGACCGACACAACACCATGACAATAGCCCCAGTGGCTTTCAGCCAGTGGAGCTAAAAATAGTCTGTCTATGTACATCAGAGGTTGATCATGAGATTTGCCTAGTGGTGTTCCTAATGCTGCAGGCGCCTATCAATGAGAGCTTATATCATGTCAAATATTAATATTGTTTCTTGAATAGACTTGAAGGTATTGACAATTAATTGTTTTGTTCATAAATTTTGAAGACTTCAAACCTGATCTCACCTGCTTGACTGGGTTCCAGAGCCACTCTCAAGATTGGAGCAGCATCAAAATACAGATCAGTAAATGCCGGACACGCCACAGTACTGGACAGAGTACCTGATTTGAGGATATGGTCTTCTAAACCTCCAATACCTACATGGGTATCAAATAATAAACTTTACTATATATTCAATGTGACAGCTCAATTTTCTAAACTACTAAATATCGAGACATATTTATTTACTGCTATTTTATATTCAGAAGCTCTGCATATCAATTTTGTTGTCAAAACCGCCTCAAGACTTAACCAATTTATAATATGACTTACGTAACTAAAACAAACCCATTCAATATTTTGGATATTACACAGGTGTTACTTCACTAGTTGAATACCTATGCAAATGACCTTAGAGTACAATAGCAATGTGTCTGTGTAACTGTGAAATGATATCATAAATAATTTGATGATGTCATTTATGAACAGCCTTATATGTTATGAGGAAACAATAAAGTTGTATAATATTCAAGAATTAAATTGATATCAGCGAAAATTCGGGTCATATTTCAAATAGAATATCAAATTTATGTACATTGAATACGGAGTTTATCAATCTCATCATCTTAAACCACCAAAAGGATTATCATTAAAATGAAAGCCGCCTTTACTATGACAATGCATCATAAAAATGAAAGATGGAATTATGCTCCTGATCACAAGATGAAGCATAACGTTTGAAAGTATCAAGCAAATCAATCCTTAAATGGAAAGTTGTTTACTTTTATCTGAAATGTACAATTTGTGTTATAAAATTTTTAAAATGACATGGCATAGTTCACAAAATCAGGACAACATGCAAATAGCCCCTTTTTCCATGACACAACAATATGCGCAAGATTAAGTGAGAAGGAACATTATGATAAAGTTCCATAAAAAAAAGGTCCATAATGATGGAGGAGTTGTGTTCACAAGAATTTTTACAAGAAGGCCCTTTTTTCCATGACCTGGCAGAAATTCACTAAACCACGACAATATGCACAAGGCCAGGTGACTAGGAAGATTTAGTGAAAGTTTTATCCAAATCAGTCCATAACTTCAGGAGGAGTGCATTCACAAGAATTTTTATAAGAAGGCCCTCGTTTTCCATGACACGGCCAAAAATCACCAACTTCAACTATATGCGCAGGGTCAGGGTCAGGTGAAACAGATCATTTTGTGAAAGTTTGATCAAAATTGGTCCATAAATGAAGGAGGAGTTACAATCACAAGATTAATACAAATGTACGTTCTAACATTGGGACGTAAAGCTGAGAAATATGATATCAATATATGTTCACCTTCAACGGCATATAAAAACTCCTTAAAGCCTGGTTTTCATCTATCTATAGATGACTCGTTAAATAAATTCTGTTTTTTTATGACCACTTATTCAAAATCCTCTATTTATATATGGATGCAGCACATTTTGAATACAATACCAAGACATTTGCTTTTTCAATAGTAAGTATAGACTTCAAATTTCAAAAAAAACAAGAGCCATGTTGGACACGGCCATCCCCCACCAAGAAAGCTTGATAGTAAACTGAAGCCTAATAGATTAAGGGTTCTACTTTGAGAAATTAAGCCCCTACAAAATCTAAGTCTTAAAAATAACAAAGGGCAATAACTCCAAAATTATGCAAGCCAGAGTTGTAGTTCTTGTGCACTGCACTTCTCCTCCATGAGATCTATCCACCCATAAAGTTTCAAGTTGATAGTTTAAATACTTTAGGAGATATGCTCTGGACAAAATCTAAGTCTATAAAATAACAAAGGGCAATGACTCCAAAACTATGCAAGCAAGAGTTGTAGTTCTTGTGCACTGCACTTCTCCTCCATGAGATCTATCCACCCATAAAGTTTCAAGTTGATAGCTACTATACTTTAGGAGATATGCTCCGGACAAAATCTAAGTCTTAAAAATAACAATGGGCAATAACTCCAAAATTATGCAAGCAAGAGTTGTAGTTCTTGTGCACTGCACTTCTCCTCCATGAGATCTATCCTCCTATGAAGTTTCAAGTTGATAGCTTTAATACTTTAGGAGATATGCTCCGGACAAAATCTAAGTCTTTAAATTAACAAAGGGCAATAACTCCAAAATTATGCAAGCAAGAGTTGTAGTACTTGTGCACTGCACTTTTCCTCCATGAGATCTATCCACCCATGAAGTTTCAAGTTGATAGCTACTATACTTTAGGAGATATGCTCCGGACAAAATCTAAGTCTTAAAAATAACAAAGGGCAATAACTCCAAAATTATGCAAGCAAGAGTTGTAGTTCTTAAGCACTATCTTTCTCCTCCGTGAGATCTATCCACCCATAAAGTTTCAAGTTGATAGCTACTATACTTTAGGAGATATGCTCCGGACAAAATCTAAGTCTTAAAAACAACAAAGGGCAATAACTCCAAAATTATGCAAGCAAGAGTTGTAGTTCTTGTGCACTGCACTTTTCCTCCATGAGATCTATCCACCCATAAAGTTTCAAGTTGATAGCTATTATACTTTAGGAGATATGCTCCGGACAAAATCTAAGTCTTACAAATAACAAAAGGCAATAACTCCAAAATTATGCAAGCAAGAGTTGTAGTTCTTAAGCACTGCACTTCTCCTCCATGAGATCTATCCACCCATAAAGTTTCAAGTTGATAGCTATTATACTTTAGGAGATATGCTACGGACAAGTTTAGTGACGGAAGGATGGAATGACGGAACCGGAATGACGGACGGAGAGCATTACTATATCCCCTTCGCCGAAAACAGCGGGGGATAACAAGGGATATGGCCAAGATAAATATATAATACGTACTAAGTGTATGATATGAAAAACAAGAGCTGTCACTGTAAGATGACAATGCCCCCGACACCGCTTTGATAGTAATAAGGAAGTTATGGCCAATGTTAAAGTTTTTGGACGGAATGACGGACGGACGGACGGACAGACGGACGGACAGACGGACGGACAGACGGACGGACGGACAAGTCAAATTTATTATGCCTCCCTATCGGGGGCATAAAAATATCTAACGATGTTGGGAGATTTGAAAATTGTTGAGGCTCTGCCGAGACAATTATCAATTCTCACAACCGAGTTAGATATTTTTTTAATACAATACACTAAGTATGTATTATATTTATCTTACAACCTCTATTTGTCTTGTTTTGTTAATGTTTCTAACTGAAATGAAAGTTTCTAAAAATAACCGCATTATATCATTGTTCTAAAAATAACTACGTGATATCATAAAAAATATCATATGGGATGTTATCACATGGATAATTGTATAGTTATAAGATAATTTTTTTGCCGCATACTCTGACTCACCCAGTACATTACCAGCAGGCACACAATCTAAATCTTCAAGTTCACGTCCCATGAATAAATACAGATCTTTAACAGTCACAACAGTAACATGATCATCTGAGGTCAGATCTTCTAGCGTTTTGGTTTGGTCTACTAAGCTGGATTCTAAATTCTGAAATATAATTTCCAGATATGACTACAACTTGACGTTTCATATCACTAAATAGCAGACAAAATTTCTTAACAAATCACTTTCAATGCTAAAAGAACTTTTGAATAATCAAATTCATTAACAGTAGTATATCATAAGAAGTCATGTGATTTGTGAAAGTATACTTCTTCACTTAAACTCAAAAACAATTTAACCAATTATTGTTCAATGGGTATTTTAAACATGGCTTAATTCTTTCTCTACTTTCAAGTGGCAAAGATTAAATGCACAAAATATTTTCAGTTCAAATATCTATCATAAATGAGCCTGTGTGTGAGATTTCTAACAATTCCAAATATGGGCAAAGCAAAGACTCTGACCTGACTGTGCATCCGCACAGTCTGACCAGAGTCTTCATTATACATTTTGTAACTAGATAAGGTTTAAAAGTATCTGTAGACCATCAGATTATTTTGTATTTACACTATATGGCTGTCTATGCTGCTAAATATTTGCACCTTACCCATATTTCAAAGTGTTGTACATGTCACACACATGCTCAAATTAAGAGTGTGTCTGAATAGCACTGAACCCTGACTATAAGCATGAGGAGACTAGGGACATTCTGTGAATATTTCATTCAAATCCCTTCATGTAGGAGTTGCATTTTCATGATATTGCATATAACAAACCTTTTCTAGAGCCCTAGAGGGGTCATGTTTAGGTCCTAAAACAAACAATTTTTGTCCCTTTTTAACAGTTCCACTATAAACACGAGCAAATGCAACAAACACATTACTGTCTTCATTGATGCTGGCTGTGTGTTCAGACTGTTCACCTGGTGCACTTTCTTTACCTGTAATTATCAAATTAGTATCTGGCATTCAATTCTGAATTCAGCTTAGCTAATCTAAAGACCGTGATAGTAGAACATAAACTTGCAATTAGATAAATTAGATAAAGATATTATGAAAAATTAAGAAATTCCTTGTTCACAGATATGTTCCTTATTCAAAAAATATTTTCAAATATTTCATTTTAAAGGCAGGGTTAGAATTTAAGCAAATAACATAACTTAATTACAAGAGCACTACCTATGTGTGTCTGCATTTGGTAGTTTATGGATAGTGGCTAAAGATATAGAGGATAATTGTTTTTTTCAGTGTAAGATTGATTTATATTCATTGAGTAAACAACAAAAGCTATATTTTCACAAGTGGTGGAGCCATGAGTGAAAATATTGCTTTTGTTGTTCACGAAATTGAATATTAACTGATCTTAATCAAAAAACAAACAATTATTCTATTTCTTTATTGCAAAAATGAGACAAAATGTGAAATTTCTAGGACATATTTTTGTAAAGCACGTCATTTCACACGTGATTGTTATGCAACGTTCATTGTGACGTCACTTATTTCACCCCGCATAGATGATGTCAGATAGGATGAAATGCACAAAAGCAGGGTATAATTTTTTTTGATAATTTCACTGCTTTTGCAGTGAGATTATCAAGTGAAAATCTACTGTTATTTATCGATAAACAACCAAAAAGCACTAAAGAAATGACAAAATGTCACAGAATTTTGCAATTGAATCTTGTAATAGAATTAAACAAGCCAATTTTTATTTTTAGAGCACTTTCTTTACCTCACATACAAGTCTTCAGTAAGCGAGTGAGATATTGAGAGATTTTCTCTTATTTTTTGCCAGAAATCTCATAGAAATTGGCTAAATGAGAGGAAAATCTCAAGGCAAACTGTTATTTGGACTTTGTAAACTGGACTTTGTTGGCTCAGTGCAAAACAATTGTAACTGACAATATTCATATAGGCAGTTACAACTGTTTCACACTGAGCAATAGATTTGTATAAATGTCTCACCAAAAATTCTTAATTTCTCATTAAATTCAGCTAAATGAAATATTTTTGCACATGCTATTTTGAGCCAGAGTTATCCTTGAGTAATAAAAGAGATACCAACCAAATTCTAAAAAAATATTATAAACAATAAAGAACATTTTCACACTAAAAACAAACAGGTAAAACTTACCGTCACTTATTTTATCATTTGTAAGATCTTTCATCCCTCCCTCAGCACTAGTTTTACTGTCAGCCTCAGCTGTGTTTACATTATCAGCCATCCTTGCTGCGTGCCTCTGTCTGGCTGCCTCTCTCCTATGTTGTAGTTCTTCTTCAGTTAAAGGTCTGATATATAGGGGAAAGGTAATACTAAATCATTCCCTTATAAAATGTTCTAAAGCAAATCTATACAACAATGCTTCTGTTTTTTCTTATTTTATGTGATGGTTAAAAGGGGCTGTCAGTCATATGCAAGGGCCATTCCCAACCCTTTAATAAAGAAATAAAGAGACCAATTTTGGAAATACTAGCTCTTAACTTTAAACATTTTCCTGGCTATAGAATTTCTTTCATTTTTGTATGGAGAGAAAATTCACAGTCCTTTTTCCCATGTTTTTTGACAAACCCTTTAATTAACATCAGGATCTATCCTAATGATCCTATCAACATCCTGAGAAAGTTGAAAGGTAAACCAAATAGAGTGGGTACAACATCATTTGAATAGCTCTTCTTGTAATCCCAGATTTATGTTTCATTATAACACAATGGCATAAATAAGAAGAAATTACATAGACCTTTATTGGCAATAAAATTAATTTTTACTATATACACTGATATTTATCAGTTTTATATTTATTCATATTTACCATTTATGATACACAGTGTCATCTTATGTGGGAACTTTATACTTTTGACCTCTTATAACCCACATGCTAACTGACCCATTTGTTTTCTATGAAAATCTCCCAATGTCAGTATCATAACTTATTCATTTATTTTATATCCAGAAAAGGGAAAAACTTATTTCACAAATGTGATCGTTTTATAATGGATACAATTTAATTTTCATATTGATGTATCCGTCTATAAAGTCTGATGGGGGAGGAGTCATATGTAAATCAAAATCCTTGGGCTCCTCCCCCATCAGACTTTATTCATGGACACATAAACATGGGGAATTTTGTTTAGTGTCACACTCCCTGTGGCTGATATTGTCTTGTCCCTAGGGTGGTAGCTATAGACAGTTTTGATTGTAGTTGAAAGAGAAAGGAACTGACAAGACAAGAGCATGGCCTACTGGATGCAAAGCTCTGTTGCAGATGCTGGATAATGCAAAAATTGTAAGTAAACAAGAGGGCCATAGTGGCCCTAAATCACTCACCTTAATGAACTGTCAAAAATTGTTTAACGTAGATTTAGAAAGGATGAAGAATTCTGATCAAATTTCAGGTCATTTCGGCAAAAATTGATGCCTCTGCACTGCTTACAAGGTTTTTCTAAGATTTGATCCCATGACCTCATTTTTGACCCAATTTCAAACTTGACCTAGATTTCATCAAGATGAGCAAAAAATATGGCTTCTAGGGTGTCTACCAGGTTTTTCTAAGATTTGACCCTGTGACCTCATTTTTGACCCCACTTGAGCCAATTTCAAACTTGTCCGAGATTTTATCAAGAAAATGATTCTGATTTAATTTCAGGTTGATTGGGCAAAAATATGGCTTCTAGAGTGTCTACAAGGTTTTTCTAAGATTTGACCCCATGACCTCATTTTTTACCCCACTTGACCCAATTTTGACCTTGTACGAGATTTCACCAAGACAATGATTCTGACTAAATTTCAACTTGATTGGACAAAAAATATGGCTTCTAGAGTGTCTACAAGGGTTTTCTAAGATTTGACCCGTGACCTCATTTTTGACCCCACTTGACCCAATTTTGACCTTGTACGAGATTTCATCAAGACAATCATTCTTACCAAATTTCAGGTTGATCGGGCAAAAAATGTGGCCTCTTGAGTGTCTACAAGGTATGTTGACGCAACATCCACACGACACACAATGGACATCACTCGACCACAAAAGCTCACCTTGAGCACTTCGTGCTCAGTTGAGCTAAAAAGGGGCATAATTCTTACAAAAATGCACCAGAGTTATTCCCCTTCATAATCTGGGTAGCTCTTGTGAGGGTGAACATACATGTCAAGTTTCATGCAGATATCTTCAATAACAACAGAGATATGACCAAGGTTAAAGTTAGTCATGCCAAAGCCAACACCAACACCAACGACACCAAGTTAATCATGATACCTATGGTTTTCTCCAAAATCAGCCCAGGTAAAAAAAAAAAACTGACAAGCTAACTCCTAGTATATACTTCTAAGTTTTGAGACAGGATTTGTAACAGACTCATGTATAGTTCACATGATAACATACCTTTGTTTATTTTGTGGCAATATTGCTCTATCTACTGGGAACATTTTGGATACAAACACTATAACAGGTACATCGTCACTAGATTGACAGCACAAGAAGGCTGGAAAACATATAAATTGTAATTAAGATGTAAACAATAACATGAAATAGGATGAAGCTTAAAAAAAAACTTAAACCTTATTCTGCTGAATATCAATTTTGTTTCAAATGTATCACAAAATTTTGGCTCATTTCAATCAGTCTTATTCAAGTTCTATCCTCAATAATTAAGAAGAAAGCAGGCAGCTTGGGATGTACCCTTTCTTCATATCTATGTAGGCTGATCTTAATCTACACAGTGTGCAAAAAATGTGTGTATTTAAGGAATATGCAGTGGTAAGCAAGAGATAACTGACTTTTATTTTTGAATCTTTTTTTCTAATTGAACCAACCAAAATTACAATTTGCAAGGAAAACTTGCATATTGGCCTCTTAATACATTGATACAAAGCAAGTATATGCTTTGAACAGCAGGTTATGCAATCAATATTAGCTAAGTTGTCAACTATTCATTACCTTGTTTTAAAGCCTGGGTTTCCTCTGGAAGAGAATCAAACCTAGTGGCCTGGTTACACATTAACTTCTCTACTTTATCTTCCTCTATAGACAGTGGGGAGGGTAGCTTCTCTACAACTACAGCTGGAATATATAGAGGAAAATTGTTTGTTTCAGTGTAAGATCATATCATATTTCATTGAGTGAACAAGTAAACCTTCATTAGTGATGGAACCATCAAGTGAAAATATAGCTTTAGTTGTTCAAAAAAACGAGATAATGATCAATTTTACTTGAAAAACAAACAATTCTATTTCTTCAATGAAAATATGAGACAAATGTGAAAATTTCAGGAAAATTCTTTTCCTTAAAGAGCAACATTTTGCATGTGATTGCTATAGATGCAACATTCATGATGACGCCAATTATTGGGCTCCACTTAAATTATGTCAGATAGGGAGAAATGAAAAAAAAGCAGGGTATAAGTTTTTGATTATTTCACTGCTAAGGGGATGAGTTTATCAAGTTACTATCTACTGTTATTTCTGGATAAACCACTGAAAAGTGTTAAAGAAAAATAATATTTTAGTCTGAAATCAACAAGTGCATGTCGTATTGCGATGCAATACAGGAGTCCCCCACCAGATAACAAAAAATCCTCTCTTATAATATATCTCCTAGATCTATAACTGTAAAAGTTTGAAGTTGCTAGCACACATAGTTTAGGAGATATGATCCGGACAAGAATGTAATGGTAAAAACAACAAAGGGCAATAACTCAAAAAGTGGGTGTGGCAGAGTTATGGATCTTGAACATGACACTTCTCCTCAATGAGATCTATAAGTGTACAAAGTTTGAAGTTGCTAGCACTTATAGTTTAGGAGATATGTTCCGGACAAGAATCTAATGGTAAAAACAACAAAGGGCAATAACTCAAAAAGTGGGTGTGGCAGAGTAACAGTTCTTGAACATGACACATCTTCTCAATGAAATCTATAAGTGTACAAAGTTTGAAGTTGCTAGCACTTATAGTTTAGGAGATATGTTCCGGACAAGAATCTAATGGTAAAAACAACAAAGGGCAATAACTCAAAAAGTGGGCGTGGCAGAGTAACGGTTCTTGAACATGACACTTGTCCTCAATGAGATCTATAAGTGTACCAAGTTTGAAGTTGCTAGCACATATGGTTTAGAAGATATAGCCCGGACAAAAGCGTGACGGACAGACGGACGGACGGACGGACAGACGGACGGATGGAGGGAATCGAGCAAACCTATAGTCCCCCAACCGGTAACCGGTGGGGGACTAATAATTTGGGTTCCTTCAAATCAAAATTTGGGTCATAAAGGTCCCTGTTTATATTGTTCCTGCTTGAAAGGACCTTTTATTAAAAGTAAATATCATATGTTGCTTTTGATATTAATGTTTATCATTTTCTTTGGTTACAAGCAAACCAAGTACTTAAAATCTACGACTCTTAAGGTAGTGGACCCATAATAGTTCTGTAACATTTTGGACTACATGTTCTTTCATAAAGTTAATCGAGGTTTCCTAATGAAAATCATTAGGAAACCTTAGTTAACATTGTGAAATATCATGAGTTTCGAAATGTTGAAGAACTATTACAGGTCCACTACCTTAATGCCTCATCTGATTTACAGCAGTGACTTGTTGAAAGTCTACTCACAGAGAACAGCCTGTGAGATTGGTAACCATTGTCCCATAACAGCCTGGAGCTGTACTCGAGTATCATGATGACGGGAATCTCGAGGTGCAATCTTGAGATTGAGAGATTTAACGATCTTCTCCATCATTTCTTTATCCTTTCTCACCATTACACTGTCATACACTGACCATATACTCTCAAATACGAACTGAACAAATAAAGGCTTCTTTCCTTTAGACTGAAATACAAAAAATGTAAGATTGGAATCCTTAAATTATGCTAAATGAAAATATATTTCATTGTCTAAGTAAGCATTTTAAAGATTGGATTATCATAGCTTCATGGTGTTTTAATCTATTTCATGAAGGTGTATACAATTATTATAGGGAATAATATTTGATTATTGTCGGATGACTAACAACAAATCCAGATATTCTGATCACTATAAATTGATAGACAGAACTAATGTAAATAAATATCCCAGAACATTAAAAATCAAGAGCTTCCATTGGAAATCAGTAACATGTTATAAAAAAACAATTCTAATGAGATATTGGAAGGTAGAATTCCATATTTAGTTACTACTGTACAAGCAACATTAATATTTGACTTACAAAAAAATGATTGTAAGATGTTTAGTAAAATAGGCCTTAGGATTTTAACACAATACTTAGGGTGGTAAGAGCTGATTTGATGAATTCATGAAGGTATGAAAATAAAGACATAATCACACTGTATGAATATGAAAAGAAGGTTTATACATGACTGGAGTTAGGTTTTCATTTTCATACCTCCATGTACAGGGCGTCAACTCAAAATTTTGAAAAATATATAAAAATATAGGACATTTCAGAGTAAAAATATAGGACAAATATAGGACAATACTCATTGTTGCCAATGTCCTAATAGCCATCCTCAACTACTATTTTATCATTATTTCTTACTACAAAGTATAAGTTTTATGATGATTGATTGATTAATTGAATGGAGTTCAACAACGCTTTCAACATTTTTTCAGTTATATTGTGGCGGCTGGAGCAACTAACAATGGTTTCGTGGTATTTCTCTCACCAGTACAACCATCACATTCTTTCCTAGACCGCAGCTGCTTTCACACGTAGGTCTACAATTATCAACCCATTTTGAAGTTTTAAGATGAAATAATGTGAACATTTTAATACAACAGAACACAACCTTTAGACCTTCATTTTACCTGTTTAAAGTAGTATACTAAAATCTTTGCGAAAAGCATATCGCTTCACAGATACAAGGGGACTTTGAAAAAAAGAATTAGGAATATTTTTTCTTAATTTTAGATCTGTTACCTTGGCAACCAATGTTTTGTCATAAAATTAAATCCTTTAGCAAATATGATAGAGGGGCACCAAAGAAATATCCCTGTCAAGTTTAAGCTTTGTTAAGGAAGTGAATTGTTTATAAGATTGTCCTTACTTTTTGGCATTTCCATCTACCCTGGCAATCAGAGTTTTAGATAGAATTAAAGCTTTGGTAGAGCTTCACCCAAGGACTATCCTCCCAAGTTATTGCTTGATTGACCAAGTAGTTTAGGAGGATAATATTTTTTTCTAAGATTGCTATAAATTTTCAGCTCAATACAATAACTGTCTGCCTTCTAGTTTAAGAGAAGATTTTGATGGTTTTCTTCTTTATATCTATGTAATAAGGGTTGTACCAGTGCAAAGACATGAAATAATAAAAAAAACTTTGTTAAGGTCCACAAGATGATGCTAAATACCAGATATGAAGTTATCTGCCTTTTGATTTGGAGAAGATTTTTAAAAGATTCTCTCCTTTATTTCTATGAAATATGAGTTTTGCCCAGATAGAGCCAAAATATTACCCCAAACAGGAAAGACATGATGAAAACTAACTTAGTAGAGATCTTCTAGGTGATGATGCATGACAGATATGAAAGCTAACTGCCTTCTGGTTTTAGAGAAGCTTTTCTTAGCATTTTACAGATGCCATGGAAACCAGACTTCAGAGTGGAATTCTCAATTTTGAACAACTTTGGTACAAAATGGTCCAAGGAACATTTTATACTGAGTTTCATCAAGATTGGTCTACTAATTTAGAGAAGAAGATAAAGAAATTGTGAATGACGCCCAAAGGACTTCAGACATTAGACAATCACAATTAACTCAGTTTAGTTCATTTTACAGATACTTCAAAACAGTTTCAATTGAATATATGGAGCTGTAGTTAGTAAAATTAATGACCACCTCTTTTCTTTTCACTATATTATATTCTGAAAATATAGCAAAGGTGTTCACTATATAGGACACCTTTGAAATATAGGACAATATAGGATAGCCATCAAAATATAGGACAAATATAGGATATAGGACAGAAGTTGACGCCCTGCATGTATTCAACAATTAATCTCTTCAAAAAATAATCTTTTCATATCTTATTATCTAATGTTCTGAGTATGCAAAGTAATGATTGTTCTAAAATAAAATAGACATTTGGAGGACTACTTTGTGTGTAAGCTAACAAAGTAACTGCATACTAAAAATTGGTTTGGTTGAGTAATGAAACTAATTTTTTAACCAATCATAATATGGGTGCCTACCCTCGGCTGTTGAGTGCTGGGTGGAGAAAAAAATCTACACAAAAAATGGGCATGATTTGCACAGTATGCATCTAGAGTTATCCTCCTCAATAGTATAGATTGCTCTTTTGATGGTGAACACGTGTAGTTTCAAGTGAATGCCTTCATTAGAACCAGAGATATCACAAAATGTCAAAGTTTTCACACGATGACAACAACAACAAGAACAGTGACAATGATGGAGACACCAAGACTATAGCAATACCTCGGGTTTTCTCTGAAAACAGCTGAGCTAAAAATGGACGCAATTAAATCATATACTCTTGTTTACCTGGGCTCCTTTCATGATTCGTTTGGTTTTGGAATTGAGATAAAAATCTCCCCACAGAGTCTTCCTTAGACCTTGTTCACTCATACCCAACTTCTTAGAGTATATCTCAGCAAACTGGCCTATACTGTAAGTACACAGACAGATTATAGAAGGGGAAATAAGATCATTTAAGCAATTATACATTTTGGTAAAAAGCACAAGGATAGTTTCTCGTTTAAATTCTTAACTAACTACAATTGAGAACTATATGTATTAGTTGTTGTTTTTTATTCTCCACAGAAGAATTAACACTCTTAATTTGTCCAGTGTCATAAAATCTCTTCCTTCTTTTTAAAACCAACATCAGTTAACAGGCTTCAATTTAGAACTAGATTTAAGTGTATGAAATAATGATTAAAACCAAAAAAGTATTAACTCTTGTCATGCTGAACCCAAAATATTCCTGCCTTGGCAGGAGCTATAGACAAACATCAGCCTGCACAAATATGCAGTCTGATCTTTGTCCATACCACCTGTTTTTCCTTTTTTGAAACCAGAAAAGCTAGAAAATTTAATTTTCAAAATGAAAACCTTATAACATTTAGTGCATCCAGAGCTTTGAGCACTTTGATTTTGTTGCAATTTAGCCAAGGTTTTTTTATTCAGCATGATGATGTTCCTTTTAACTAGCCTAATAAAAAGAGGATAATCATTTGTTTCAGTGTACAATCGATTTATAATAATTGAGTGAACAACAAAAGCTATATTTTCATGAGTGGTGGAGCCACAAGTGAAAAATAGCTTTTGTTGTTCATGAAATGAAATATTAATTGAACTTACTCAAAAAAACAAACAATTATTCTATTTCTTTATTGCAGGGTATAAGTTTTTGATAATGTCACAGCTTTTGCGGTGAGATTATCAAGTGATAATCTACCGTTATTTCTCGATATACAACCAAAAAGCATTAAATAAACCAACAACTACATACGTGAACCCCCATCCATCATAGGCACAGGCAAACACAACATTTCCAAGGTCAGGAGAGAAATAAATATTTTTGTGTTCTAGCTCATCCGCGTCTTCTGTCCAGTCATAATTCTGTCAATGGCAAAATTAACCCTTGTTAGGCTGAATCCAGCCCTGTGTTTAGGATGTAAAAGCATTTTCGCAAGCACTTTGAGATGATACCTCGCTTTGCATGGGCACAGCGAGGTATCATTTTGAAAGCGCTTCGCTAACGTTTTAATCCTGAACGCAGGGCTGGATATTCATGTTCTAGCAAGAGCTATTGACAAAGATCAGTCAACATATTTCTTCGTCAAAGCCATCTTCACGAGTCAAGGGGTATCGAATCGATAAGATCTTCTCGAGTAAGATAAGTAAAATGTTCGTAACCCTTTGCTGGACAAGATGCGTCAAAGCAGGCTTGACAAAAAGAAATTATTTGTGACAAGCACTTATTTACTCACCTGGGTTAACTGTCTTAAAATCTGACCTCCTAACCTATTTTTGACCACACTTGACCCAGAATCAAAATTGATCCAGATTGAATCAAGATAATCATTCGGACCAATTTCCAAGTTCGAGCCAAACAATGGCCTCTAGAATATCTAGATGTTTTTTGTAATTCTAGACCTTTTGACCTAATTTTTGACCCAATTTCAAACTTAACCTAGATTTCATCAAGACAATTGTTCTGATCGAATTTTGCCAATTGGGCAAAATATTTAGCCTCTATAGTGTCGACAAGGATTTCTTAGGATTAACCCCCTCACCTCCTTGTTCCTAATTCGAACTTGACCTAGATTTCATCAAGATCATCATTCTGACCAATGTAAAGGTTGATTAGGATAAATGTTGATTTTAGTTTCAGAGGACAAGATTTTTAAATGAAAAGTTTATGTAAAGACACATGGACTAATGACGGACGACCTGTCTCAACGTAAGCTCCAATGAACTTAGTCCAGTGGAGCTAAAAACTAGAATGAGCCTAGGAAAAAGTTGACAACAGTGTCCCAATACAGTAAGGCTTGTGAAGTATTTAGAACAGTTTTACCTGTGTGTCTGAGGTAGTTCCCTCACTGTTATCTGTTGTATGTAATGACATGATATCTGCAGTAAATAGTTCACTGGTCAACAGGTTTACCTGAAAATATGGGATACAATTAAAAAACTTTATTATTACATTCCCAGCAGTGAAATTTTGGGATTTCCCAGTGTAATAAATTTTGATATTGTCACTAGTGACGATAACACTGGAGGAACTACTTTTTTTCAAGCAGCTTGGCCCCTACTCAGACTACTGAGATAATACATTGAAGCTATTAACATTTTCAGGATATCTGCATATTGGGTTCAAACTTACAAATTAGCTTTTTTTTTTAATAATTATGCAATTTTGTTTATATATCCAAATGAAAAAGAAAATATTAGGCTACAGAAGGGTTGTTTATTGGCACCCCCCCCCCTCCTCACTCTGGGTCGGCCACTGAAGATTCTGAACCATGGATTATCAAATAATTGTTCACCAACATGAACTAGGGAAACAGAAACTAGACAAAACAAACATGAACATTGGGAATGAGGGAGCATCCTGAAAAAGTCTCAAAAAACAATAGCTCCTAATCCGACTGTTTCTGTCTTCTGTTACATGCAAAAGGAGTCTTCCGAAGCTCAAATTCCGACGACTTTTCAGTTTTAGGGACATACACTCATTCTAGCCCAAGCTTAAGTCGACTATAAATGCTCATCTCAGGGGATTGAGTGCTCCCAGACCTCACAATTCTTACAAAATGTCCATCTCGGTACCAAGTCGATTTCCAAAAAATCCCGGTGTTTCAATGTTTACATCGCTGACAAAGTTCCTAAATCTATATACAGTGTAGGATTCGCCCAAATTATTTATTTCCTCATCTTTAACTTGTTTCTGGTCTAAAAAATGTTTGTAGTCCCTTCAAGACATCTGAATGTTTCTTTGAATATTTAAAATGTAAACCAAGATGGTGATTTGAAAGGAATATTTTCAGTATCATTACCTGAAATTTGCAAGGGCTGCGGACAATAGGAAATGAGAAAATGTATAATTCTAGGAATAAAATAAGGTTTTAGAGAATGTAATAAATAGAATAATCAACTGGTTATGTCTGATATGAAAAATATTTCACTCAAATACATTATTAGGCTGTTAAAAAACTTGTCCCGTCGGACTGGTTTTTCAACGCCTTATAACACATTCCCGTGAAATATTTTTCATATCAGAAATAACCAGTTGATTATCCACTATCTAATGATAAAAATTACTGCTAACATTGTCAGAAAAGAATAAATACCTATCATAGAAAAGCTTATTCGTGACTTACAATTACAAGATTTAAGATCGTAAAACATAGTAAGAGCCTTCTGTTTATTAAGAGATATACAGTACCTGTATGAGTGTTTGTTGTAGATGTCTGAAAGCTTCTAAAGGTTCCATCTTTAACTCCAGTATTAGTCTGTCTATCTTGTTAAGGACCAGTATAGGTTTGATGTTTTCTAACCAGGCCTGTCTCAGTACTGCATGGGTCTGAAAATACAGCCATATACACTTACTGCATGGGTCTGAAAATACAGCCAAATACACTTACTGCCTGGGTCTGAAAATACAGCCATATACACTTACTGCATGGGTCTGAAAATACAGCCATATACACTTACTGCATGGGTCTGAAAATACAGCCATATACACTTACTGCATGGGTCTGAAAATACAGCCATATACATTTACTGTATGGGTCTGAAAAATACAGCCATATACACTTACTGCATGGGTCTGAAAATACAGCAATATACACTTACTTATAATATGATCTATGTCATGGGAGTGAAATTACCCCGTTGAATATTTTTGTTATTACACAATGCAAATGAGCCCAGAGCGAATAGCTACGCTATTTTTTAACCGCGAAAAAGATGTCATAATGTGCATATTGAGACGTCAGTTTTAAATGGCGTTATAAGTTTCGCAGAAAATTGAAATCTTGAATTTCAAGAATTTTAACAATTTTTTCACAAAAATTCGGGTCATACTATAAATAGAATATAAAATTTGTGCTTATAAAATACAGAATTTATTAAACTCATCACCTAAAACAGATAAAAAAGGAGGCTATGCCGAGTTTTTATCTGTCTTAGGTGATATATAGCCTCGTTTTTATCTGTTAATAGATGACTCGTTTAATAAATTCGGTATTCAATGACCACTCATTCAATATCCTCTATATATATATTAAACACAGCAAGGTCACACTTCAATTGGGATCCATGTTTTATTTAACACCTATTCAGCTGAATTTAGATAGTGTTTGAATCAAAATGCCAGTTTTATGACTATTTTTATCATTCTGGCCAATGTTTTATAATAATAATTTAGAAGAAAGCAGCTACCATCGGCCTGCTCAAATATCTATGATGATCATAGGCTTTACAGCCTGCGAAACCTTTGTATATAACTGGAATATTTTGTGTACAGTAGGAGAAATGTAAATTATACAATCAAATAGTTTTACCTTCATTGAATAACAGTCTTAATTTAATTGTAAACCTTGTAATCACAACTTTAATTAAGATGCAGTAACAAGAATAAAGAACCTAACAGGGAAAAAATCCTGTAAGTTTACATTGAAAATTCACAAATGTACTTAAATGAGGATATAGATCTACATATTTTATGATATCCAAAATGACTTCATGCACTGTATTGGCCTTATATACTCTGCAGGAGCTATCTCCATGACAACCTAAAGAGTCAGCTTCTTGACATGTACTTCAATATCATCATAAGGATCATCATGGAAACCAGCCCTGCTAATAGGAAATTGTAACCTGCTTTGCATTTGTTCCAACATGTAAAGTGTTCATAATTTATAAACGTTTTCCAAAGATTAAGCATCATGAACTTTGGGCAAATATCTTTATACACATACTTGAGGACAAACACCTTCTACCACATCTACAATGACTATAGCCCCATCACACAGTCTGACAGCCGTTGATACTTCACTTGAGAAATCAACATGACCAGGGGAATCTATCAGGTTTATCAAGTATTCCTCCTCCTCTGTAATAAAGGATTGAATTAAATAAACTTTTCATGCCCTGCATTCAAGGTGACCAAAAGGTACAAATTGTTTGCAAATTATACCCCCATTTCATGCAAGTGTATGCATGCAAAGAAGGGTATAATTTGCAAACTGTTTGCATCTTTTTGTCATCTTGAATGCAGGGCTGTTTTACAAAGATGTAGTATGGTCCACTTTGAAAGAGGTTACAGTCAACAATGAAAAGTGGATGAAGTTTGAAAAGGAACCATCCTTTGGGATAGCAAATATTGAGGAAAATAGGAGTAATTGCTTGTTACAAGTATTTTCTTAAACATAAAATGAGCCTGTGTGTGACATTTCCAACAGTTTCAAATGTGAGCCAAGAAAAGATTCTGGCCAGCCTGTGCAAATGCGTAGTCAACAAGAGTCTTCACTTTGCTCTCTATAGATAGATAAGGTCCTAAAGTATATTTTGACAGACAAACAATCTTCTAATTCCATTATGCAACTCTCATAATGGAAAGTATTGAGGTATCTCCCATGTGATAGATTTTCAGTTCAATCATAAGTTCCATTATTCGCAAACCTTTTATCAAGGGTAATCACAATACCAAAGTTGAAACTAGAATCAATATAGCTAAATGTGATAAACGTCTGCCCCTCATCTAGTCACTGGTGCAATAACTCAATATTTCTTTATCAAGTAAGAAGTCAAGTTACTTTTTCTGTGTATACATCTCCTAATGAACACATGTGCTGCAAAGTACACCGCTGATCAGACTAGAGTTGGACAAGTAACAATTAACAAAGTACAATATCTAAAAAAATATGACACAAGAGTTATGTTTCTTAAGCACTGCACTTCTCCTCAATGAGATCTATGCACCTATTAAGTTTCATGTTTCTAGCTTGCATAGTTTTTAAGATATGGTCTGTGCAAAAATGGTCTACAGATGGACGGACCAACAAGTGCAAAGCAATTTAACCCCTCTTCTTTGAAAGGGGGGTGGGGCATAATAATATTAGGAAACTGACCTATAAACATTAGCTCAAATTTTAACAAAATTTGTACCCAGTAGCACATCTAGTCATGATGCAGAATAATTTTGCCAAGTCATTCTGAAATCTTTCCAATTATGAGCTGCAGACAAATTTCAGACAGATAAGTTAACAATATAATATATCACTCACCATATTATCTATATACAGACTGTCATAATGACTACTATATACCATTTAAAGTCTTTGCTCATTACCCACTAATTCTTAAGTGATCTACCAAGATTAAGAAAGTAAGGGGACAATGTCCCCATGGTTAAAAATAAAAGGGGACATTGACAAAAATCATGTGCCACACTCAACAATCTAGGTACCAGGAATATGGAGCCAAGCCAAGGAGACAGTGTCCCAATGGTCTAAAATAACTGTGGGGGGATAATGTTACAAAAACACAGCCTTGGCATCACTGAGTATTGCATAGATTACCTTGTTTTTGTCATACTTGACAAAAACAAGGTAATATGTGCAAGAATTAATTGGTAATAAGTTAAGAGTAATTAAATGTATCTACATGGAAAACAATTAAAACTTGTTTACCTTTCTGAAAATGGAGGGAAATAGCACTTGACTTCATGGTGATTCCACGGATCTGTTCATCTTCCCGACTGTCCATGTATCTCAACTGGAATTAACATAAAGGGAAGTACAGTGCATTCCAGACATAAGAAGGTAGTCTGGATATATTGTAATTTCTTGTTACACCTACCACACTTCCCAGATGGTCCCTTTTCACATGACAGGTCACAATTTTAAAATGCTTGATTGGGTTTGTTACCTTAACATCTCAATGTACCTGTATTACAGTCATACATCAATACAACAATTGTAGGTATTCATTTAGTCATAACTGCTTATTGCCTTGTAATGATGGTGCAGACAAAACACTTTATGATAAGATCTTTGTGATACTTTGAATTAATTTTATTCACAATATTTTGATAAATCATGTTTAAATAATGGCCTGGTGAACATTCGGAATCCAAATGTTCCAGATGACATCAGTGACTGGTTGGAATTTTGAATTTTAATTATTTTTTCCGAAATCTTATAGAAACAAGAGGGCCAAAATGACCCTACACTGATCACTTGAACTTTATTGGTCCAGTGGATCTCATCCAAGAAACTTTCTGGCAAAGTTTCATTCACATTTGCCTAATTGTTGCAGAGGGGAAGTTATTTCAAGAATATAAAGTGAAAATAAGCCCCATCCGCCACACCCATATTTATTGGCCAATCAAAATTTTGAGAACAACTTCTGAAAACAGTCACTCTGGGAACATTCTGGTAAAGTTCCATTGAATTCGGCCCAGTGGTTCAGGAGGAGATGTCGTTCAAAGATTTCAAAGTGAAACAAGAGGACCGTGATGGTCCTAGATCGCTCAACTGAGTCTCTTTGACCTCGGGGCATCACATCATTTAAATAGGCAGATGTCATATAGGAGATAATTTCTACACCAAACCAAGTTTCAAGAAGTTCCGGCAAAAATTGTTACCTCTAGAGTTATTACAAGAAAATTATCATTAAGGCTCCTTTTCCTATGATATGGCATGAATCCTTTCCATTTTCAATAGGGTTCATCCTTGTGACTTGACCAACATTCTGCATAGTTTAATGAAGATTGGGCCATATTTGTGGCCTCTAGAGCTTAAACAAAATTATTTTCATTAAGGGCAAAGGCCCCTTTTCCCGTAATATTGCATGGATCCTTCCCATTTTCAATAGGGTTCATCCTTGTGATTTGGCCAACGTACTGACCAAATTTCAGGAAAATTGGACAATATTTGTGGCATCTAGAGCATAAAAAAGAAAATTGTCATTAAGGCTCCTTTTCCTGTGATTTGGCATGGATCCTTCCTATTTTCAATAGGGTTAATCCTTGTGACCCTATAAACATTCTGATCAAGTTTCATGAAGATTTGGCCATATTTGTGGCCTACAGAGCATAAACGAGATAATTGTCATTAAGGCCCCTTTTCCTGTGATATGGCATGGATCCTGACCATTTTAGATAGGTTTAATCCTTGTGACCTGGCCAACATTCTGACCAAATTTCATGAAGATTAGGCCATATTTGTGGATTCTAGGGTGTAAACAAGAAAATTTTAATTAAGGCCCCTTTTCCTCGTGATTTGGCATTGATCCTTCCCATTTTCAATAGGGTTCATCCTTGTGACCTGGCCAACATTCTGACCAGGTTTCATGAAGATTGTGCCATATTTGTGGCCTCTAAAGTGTAAACAATAAGATTGTTGACAATGGACGACAGACCACACACAACGGACAATGGACATTTAATGATCACAAAGGCTCATCTTGAGCACGATGTGCTCAGGTCATGCCCTGCCATGCCTATATTTAGGGGCAAATAAAAATTTTGCAGACAATTTTTGAAAAGGGTCACCCAAGGAACATTCTAGTAAAGTTTCATTGAAATCAGTTCAATGGTTCAGGAGAAGAAGAATTTTTAAGAATGTTGACGACAGAGGACAGACTCAGGGTAATCTTAAAAGCTCCCCTTGAGCATGTTAACTCAGGTGAGCTAAAAATAAAAGACATAAAATTAAATACTTTCATGTCAAGAGGGAAGAGCTCATTCTTCAAATTGCCTTTTTGGTATTTAACTCATGATCTTTCACAATGTCAACCTAGGTTTCCTAATGAAATCATTATGAAATCTTGGTTAACTCTGTTGAAAGTTTTTTGGTTCTGAAATGAAGCCGAACTTTTATGGGTCCACTACCTAAATGGTCATCAACTTTAATTAGAAACCAATTTCATGGAAAATTACTTTATTGTTAATGAAAGTAATTGTCATTAAAAATAGAAAATATTTTCAAATCCCACAACACATATCATAGGAGGAACAGACAAATTTCAACATAAACATATCTTACATATGTGTGGTCTGATCTTAGCTTACACCATTACTATTATTTTTTAAACCAGAAGAGTTAAAATTATATCTTCAAAATAAATACCGACTCATTATCAGTGCATCAGGTGCTTTCAGCAAATTGGTTTTGATGCATTCACTTAGACAAGGGAAGTTCTAATTTTGAACAAGAGCACTGCCTACGGGTGCCTACGCTCAGCTGTCGCGTGCTGGATGGTGGGAAAAAATCTAAGTTGAAAAAGGGGCATAATTTGCACAAAATGCATCTAGAGTTATCCCCCTTGATAGTATAGGTTGCTCTTTTGATGGTGTACATTTGTGCAAAGTTTCAAGTGAATGCCTTCAGTAGAACCAGAGATATAACAAAAAGTCAAAGTTTTCGCACGGCGACAACGACGACACTGAGGCTATAGCAATACCTCGGGTTTTCTCCGAAAACAGCCAAGCTAACAAGAGATGTTTGTAAAACATTAATGCCCCCCATAAAAGCAAGTCAAAAGCCTCTTCTTTGTCAATCAATAAAGGGCAATAACTCACTTCTCCTTAATGAGATCTATCCGCCTGTGAAGTTTCATGATTCTAGCTTGCATACTCCTTGAGATATGCTCTGGACAAAAAAGGGTCTACAGACGGACCGACCAACCGACAAGTGCGAATAATAAACCCCCTCTTCTTCGAAGGGGGGAATTATAAGAACATACCTTTCCTGCCATTCTCTGGGATATAATACCATTACTGGCAACCAGTGCATCAGCCAATGTTGTCTTCCCTATAAAATATATAAGAGATCCATTTGATTAAACTGCTGAATAAGAGATTCAACTGATATTAACAACTGCTACCCAGCTGGGTAAACTGACTCTCTATAACATGCTTCCAGGGAAACTTGGAAATATTGTCTGAATATAATTCAGGCAAATTAAGGAACCATTAGGGGTTTTTGTGTGTGTGTGTGTGTGAGTTTTTACCTCAACTATAAGAATTGAGAGGCCCTTATTTCCATCGTGGTCTTCAGACATTCCAGATCTTTTAATGCACTTAAAGAGAGACATGATGGGCCCTAACCACTGCTTGGTTGACTCAGTCTCTGTCTGTAAAGAGTCCTACCCAAATACTCTACCTGCCTCTGGTGGGGCTTGAACCAAAAGCCATCAGATTTCGAGTCAAGCAAGCTAACTACTCAGCCAACAATCAAGCCAAAGTTGAAACAGCACTTCAAACTTCAGAAAGGTGCTTTGAGATATTTTTGTAAATACTAAATATACTGCTTTCTGCCTAAGTTTACATTTAGTTATTTGACATGAAGGCAATTTCTTGTTACAGAAAGCAAACACTGCCAGGTTACCCTTGCATGCCTACAGACAATCTTACCTATAAGGGTACCATGTCATCTTGATATAATCATGTACTAGGAAATGTTGATATCACCATTGCTATGTTTTAATTTTAAATGATTCTACAGTTTTAATATAAATGTTCCCTTACCACATTTCAACATCATATTCTATCTCATGTATTCTTTTGTAAGAACTGAGAGAAACAAGATGTGTTTGTGAAACACGAATGCCCCCGTAACAGCGATCTCTCGATAAGGCAAAGGTTAAGTTTGTTTAAGTTTTCGGACAGACGGACAGACAGACTGACAATACGGTCATTGTATTGTATTGTAATGTATTAACAACATTTTATCACCAAATATAGAGCATACTTACTGATAAAAGGGGGTAAAGTAAGGCTTAAATCTTTATTTCTTAATCAAATTCTATGTTGTGGGTAATAATTTTAATTGTCTTGACAAGACAATTCAAATGAGTACCAACAACATAGCAATTGTATTTTCTGTATTAAAATTATTTGATCTAAAATACAAAATACCACCTCTATCTAAAGCACTAAAGAATATACACCAAGATTTACAATAGAATCAACCTACCATGATCAACATGTGCCAAGATACATATGTTTCTTATTTGAGACGGGCACTTCTGTAGTTGGGTCAGCTTATCTTTACTTGCTGTCTTCATTATGATGTGTTAATCTGTAAATATAAAACATTTTTACAATTATAAAGCGTGTGTAAATATAATATTAACAAATGCCATTGTATAGATCTAAATGATTTTGGTGCAGTCTGATCTTTGTCTATACCACATGTTCTTCCTTTTTAAACCAGTAAAGTTTCTGAAATTATATTTTCAGAATCAAATGCTGACTGACAAGTAGGAAAAACAGAGCTTTTAGCACTTTGATTTATATATAATTTTACCAAGTTTTTTATTCAGCATGACATGGGTTAATTTGAAAGCAATACAAAAAAATTAAGGACATTAAACAGAACAGTGATTTTTTTTTATCTTGAAATGTGACCAAGGAAGATCACAAATGTTTTAACCCTTTCCTGTTTTACAAAATTTTGGACCTGTCCAAATTCAAAGGTTTTGCAGACAAAAATTTAAAGTGGATAATAAATATAATATTTTTAGACATGAGTGTTACGAACCTGTGTAGGACTACCCGATTTTCGAATAATATTTATCGTTGGAAGTTTGATACGCAAAAATCTGATTACTGTGTTGTCAAAAGCATATCTACAATATACAATATAATGACTTGGCTTGTTATCAAGCAATTTTACTATAGAACGTTCTCTTAAAATGTGCTAGAAATCGAGTCTCAGATGAAGAAGAGGGTTAGAAGGGCCTTGGTCTGTTGGTGGAGTCATATCCCTTGTCCAGGGTTCCCACTGACTTTAAATTTTGGGGTGAAAACAGTCATTTTACAGCATACTTGTACCCCTTTTTTATGAGACAAAGGCTACTTGCAAAAATACAAGATTCAAATTGGGGGTGAAAACCCACATTTCAGGGATTTTGGGAACCCTGCTTGTCTGTATTAATACACATTTTTTTTAAATATATTTCATGGCTAAATCATCATGTCCTATGAGTGTAATAGAAAATCAACGAATGAGTCTTAGATTGTAACGTTTATTTAAATATCAAGTTGTTTTGTTATGCGATGACCACAATTTCTCCATTTTTGGAAGGTCTAACACAAAATTAACAATACTTTTAAGTTGTGTCACCCTAGGCGTGCAAAACCTCCGTAACATAATTATGAGCTTTAAATTTCCAGAGTTTCAGACATAAAAGCAATATTTTCCCAACATTCTAGGGGATCCCGGCTCGTAGTTAGAGTCTGCTGGAATACACTTTTTCCTTGTGGTTTGAATCTATACTGACACGAAAGCCTTCTAAATTATGACAGGAAATGTATATTTCAAATCAAATCTTGACACTGGTAACATGTTACTTTCAACTATTCTTCTCTTTATTTTGTTTTCCAATTTGTTACATTCATAACTTCTTCAAATGTCAAGCATAAACCAAGCGCATATTTGTAAATACTAATAAATAAATTCTTTATATGGATGGAATATTGGAATATACAAAGAATGGTAATTATTTTCTTTCCATAAATTGCACGCCTATATTATACTCCTGGTTTAGCCCCCGGGGGCTAAACTTTTAAGCCCCAGGTTTCTTGATTCTACAAATTTACGTATCTTCAAAAACTTTTTAATATTGTTCACCCAAAATATTCCAAGCCCCATTTTATATATATTTGATCCCCCACAGAAAACCCTTTTCCGGGGAATATCCTCCCCTAAGTGCAATGCTATTTATTGTTCTTTTCAAAGATCACTCGCCTATATTATACTCCTGGCTTAGCCCCCGGGGGCTAAACTTTTAAGCCCCAGGTTTCTTAATTCTACGAATTTACGTATCTTCAAAATCTTTCTAATATTGTTCCCCCAAAATATTCCAAGCCCCATTTTATATATATTTGATCCCCCAAAGAAAACCCTTTTCCAGGGAATATCCTCCCCTCAGAGCAATGCTATATTATTGTTCTTTTCAAAGATTGCTTGCCTAGATTATACTCCTGGTTTAGCCCCCGGGGGCTAAACTTTTAAGCCCCAGGTTTCTTGGTTGTATGATTTTACCTATCTTCAAAAACTTTATAACATTGTTCCCCAAAAATATTCCAAGCCCCATTTTATATATATTTGATCCCCCAAAGAAAACCCTTTTCCGGGGAATATCCTCCCCTAAGTGCAATGCTAGTTATTGTTCTTTTCAAAGATTGCTCGCCTATATTATACTCCTGGTTTAGCCCCCGGGGGCTAAACTTTTAAGCCCCAGATTTCTTGATTCTACGAATTTATGTATCTTCAAAAACTTTCTAATTATGTTCCCCCAAAATATTCCAAGCCCCATTTTATATATATTTGATCCCCCAAAGAAAACCCTTTTCCGGGGAATATCCTCCCCTAAGTGCAATGCTAGTTATTGTTCTTTTCAAAGATTGCCCGTCTATATTATACTCCTGGCTTAGCCCCCGGGGGCTAAACTTTTAAGCCCCAGGTTTCTTGATTCTACGAATTTACGTATCTTCAAAATCTTTCTAATATTGTTCCCCCAAAATATTCCAAACCCCATTTTATATATATTTGATCCCCCAAAGAAAACCCTTTTCCGGGGAATATCCTCCCCTAAGTGCAATGCTATTTATTGTTCTTTTCAAAGATCACTCGCCTATATTATACTCCTGGCTTAGCCCGCGGGGGCTAAACTTTTAAGCCCCAGGTTTCTTGATTCTACGAATATACGTATCTTCAAAAACTTTCTCATATTGTTCCCCAAAATATTCCAAGCCCCATTTTATATATATTTGATCCCCCAAAGAAAACCCTTTTCCGGGGAATATCCTCCCCTCAGAGCAATGCTATTTATTATTCTTGTCAAAGATTGCTCGCCTATATTATACTCCTGGTTTAGCCCCCGGGGGCTAAACCAGTAGTAAAATAAAAGCAAGTGAATTATTTTCACTTATTACAATTTGGGTGTATCTTTTCACGGAATGAATGGAAATGTCTAGTTGTGTAAAGCAGTAGATGTGGTAATTTAATTTAGGAATTAAGAATTTTACGAAACATGATATTTTATAATTGTCAATCGAACATCTTACATCTTACATCTGTAGTTCAGGGTCGCAAGACATCATCGTCTTCTATAACCCCCTCATGATTATAAACCCAGTTCTTATCCAGTAGGGTGGTAAATTGCGCATTTCCCATATACTTGTCCAGGCGGTTTTTAAAAGCATTGACAGATGGTGCATCTATTATCAAATCTGGTAGCAAGTTCCATTCACTGACAACCCTCACTGAGAAGAATGATTTCCGGATGTCCTTTCTACAACTCTTTGTCTTAATTTTTAACTGGTGCCCTCTTGTTATGGAGTTGTCACACAATTCAAAAAACCTGGTGAAGTTGATATCCTCTTTCATGTGAAGTAATTTGTAGACTGCTATCATGTCGCCACTAAATCTACGATATGCAAGGGTTGGAACTTTCAATATACGGAGCCTTTCACTATAAGGTAAGTCACGAACTGAGCTGACAAGTTTCGTAGCACGTTTTTGTACTCTTTCCAGGGAATCAATGTCCTTTTTAAAGCGAGGATGCCATATTATGTTACAAAATTCTAAATTAGGTCAAATCAATGTCTTGTAGATCTTTCTAAATGTTCTTGGTGTAATACTTAGAAAAGTTCTTCTTACTAATCCTGTAATTTTATTTCCTTTGTTTATACAATTATTAATATGCTGTCTGAATTTAAATTGATTGTCGAATGTAACTCCAAGATCTCTAGCTGTTTCATCATTGGTAATATTCTTCAGATTTCCGTTTTCGTGTAGTTTATACGAATGTTCTAGGTTGTTATGCCCATAATGCATTGTAGTACATTTATCGACGTTAAATCTGAGAAGCCAGGTATCACTCCAAGAGCTTAAAGTGTCAAAATCGGATTGGATTGTGTCAAAGTCAGTATCTTCATTTGCCAGACTATATAATTTTGTATCGTCGGCAAATAGTCGGATAGTTCCATGAATTGAGTCTTCAATGTCATTGATGTAGATAAGAAAAAGGGTAGGGCCTAAAACACTCCCTTGCGGTATACCACTTGTAACTTCTGTCCATTCTGATTTGTCCACATTCACTACTACTCTTTGTTTACGATCATGTAAGAAGGCCTCTACCCACGATAAAAGCTTCCCATTTATACCATATGATTTCATCTTTGTTAGAAGGCGAGCGTGAGGAACAGTATCAAAGGCCTTACGAAAGTCAAAATAAACACAATCAAAGTTCTTTCCCTCATCAATCCACTCTGTCCACTGTTCCATCACATCCAAAAGCTGTAATGCACATGACCTCAAAGACCTAAACCCATATTGCGAGTCTGTAAATAAATTGTTTTCTGTCATATGTTTCACTATCTTGTCTCGTACTATTTTCTCCATAATCTTACATGGAACACAAGTTAAACTGACTGGTCGGTAATTTACCGGATTTGTTCTGTCTCCTTTTTTAAAAAGCGCTTTAACATCAGCAGTTTTCCAGTCTGCAGGTAATTCTTCATCATTGTATGACTGTTTGAAAATCATGGTTAAAGGCATATAAATTGCATCTTTTAATTCTTTGAGAACACGAAAAGCATCTGGGCCTATGAGAGTATTTTCTGTAGTGAAAGGGCATATTTAGATGTTTCAAACAGGGTACCAGTCTAATTGTATGTTGCATCATGGGTTACCTATCGTTGCTGGTGCCCAGCCGGTGTGGGACAAGCCATGAGGTTTACTGACACTCTGACAGTAGCTTTCAAAGAGTGAGGACCTTCAAGTCTAACACTGACGAAAACTCCATGTGGATTGTGAACAAAGTGAGTTACACTTTATTGGTGTCAGAAAGGTAACCAGAACCCATGCAATGAATTAATGCAAACAATTTTGGTTTATTTTCATGAATGACAGCTCTTCACAAATAAAAAAAAAATAAAATAAAAAATGTCTGACATGCTGCCATGTGGTGTCTTACGAAATTTAAAAGTTTTCTTGAGTCCTTTGTCTGAAAATTCACCACATTCTTTTTTTCTGCAGTCATTCAACAGAATTAAGTTTGCATTTGGAAACAAAAATAAATTTGGTCAAAACTACTTGTCCATTTTCGACATTGCATTGACAGTCCACGAAGTTTCACATGTGACCGACTTGACGCACATGGCATAGGTACACCCGACCTGCTGCAAGCTTACATGAAGCAACCTTTTTAAGAAAGGGGGGCAGGAGTAGTGAGGCTTGTATGAAATAAACTTCGATGGAGTTTGAAACAGCAGTTGACAAATAATTCGCCATCACATGGAAGGAAAAGCAAAATGCCGCGGAGCAGTAACACGATGCACTTAGCACTGAACTGTTACGACGGACAACCAACTTTTGCGATAAATAACCCAGGAGGAGCTGATCGGGAAACACGGGCCTTTGTGACTGAAGTGCTTCCCCCTCCTCACATTGTCCTGGTAAAATGAAAAGATGAATGTTACAAACTTGGGCTTGCATGCCGTTAGCTGTTTACATCTGTAATGAATTTCTGCCTGTTTTCAGAAGCTTACGCAACTACAGACTTTCGTTTGTGACAGCCAATGTGGAGGAATCAGGAATCTCCTTTAATTTGCAGAAGAAAACAGCCAAGAGTCAAGCAGAACATGTTTATCAAAGGCCACAAAGAAGAAATGGTTCTTCGTCCATTGAGTAAACCAGAAATGGGATCCCTCTCTTTTTCACTATCTACAGGGCCCCAGCTGTAAGTAGCCACCAAGGATTCTCAAGGCTGTATCGGCAGCAGCTACTGTAACCGGAGAGGCTTGGGTTGAGGAGGTGAACATGCAGCTGGTGGTTCTATGAAGATGAGATGTCTGACTGGGACACAAACTGTTTGTTAGTGCACGAGCTGACAGTCTTTGGCGCAGTCAATTAAGAAAATACTACAAAGAAGTATTGCGGAGAACAGGATCAACTGAAAGAACATTTATCATTGGATGAAGATAGGAAGAAGTGACCAGGCAACAATGAAACTGATGGCGACCAGTCTTCAAGAAGTATAATAAACTTTCCTGCTGTTTAACTAATAAAGCTACCTGTCAAGTCACCGAAGCCAAGAATGAATGTCAACTTCAACGTCCAGGCAACACCACCAACTCATGCGTTGACATAGCAAGAAGATATTCAACTTAGAGCTACACAGAACTACAACCTTCACCTATGGTATAGCCACTAGAGTAACAGAAGACTTCCAACTTCAGATATCTAGAGGAGTTTACCAAGATGTGAAGAAGAGTTCCAGTTCAGCTAGAGAGAACTTACAGCTACTGATGTTTAACCAGAGGGACACAGTCAAGATGAGCTTCTAACAGCTACAGCCACAGTCCTATTAAGTAGTTGAACATTTTGCAGCTGTAGGGTAGTTCGCTTTTTAGGGGTACTTTGGTAGTTGGTGTACTGGTTAGAAAGCCAGGGAATGCATTTCGATGCAGAAGTTACTGGCCAACTATGACAACGCAAACGCTATTAGTGATCTCATTGACCTACTAGCGTTCAGCACAAGTCATATCCCTGATGGATGGTTACTGAACTGATAAATGTGTAGTTTGGGTTAAGTAGTAAGATAGGTTAATGAAAAATGGAAGAAATGATTGTCTCAAGTGCACACAGATCACTCAAGCTTAACAAGATTCAAGGAACCCCAGGTTGCCAAGCACAGTAATGCTGACACACTTTCCAAAGGGGCACTGGTTAGCGATGATCATGGGGGGGCTAAGCTCTTTGCCTTGTGGGGGGTGTTCTTACTTTCAACGCGCAGATGTTAAAACTGGGAATGTTCTAAAGAAGAGTGTGACGATACTGTCCCGTTAGTACGTGGGCCCAGGAGAGGGCCACCCTGTGAAAGAAATGGATCAGGGCAGAACTCCTGTGTACACTGTATGGGATCAAGCGGTCAAACCCGGGGGCCGTGGGGGTCTCGGTGTTAGAACTCGAGGCGAAAACCGGGGCTGTTCGTCGGGAAAATGGCGTTGGGGTAGGGACGCGCAATAATCCAAAATGCTTGAGTGATGGGAGATGATGACAACAGGGACACCATTATTGACCATTATTGACATCAAACAGACTGACCTTGAGACAATACATTGTGAAACTTAGTGGTTTACTGTTATTTTTCATTAACAAACAAGGCTTCAGAAGTTTTTAGGTGGTGTAGGTGGTTTTCTGAGAGAATGTGCCGATCTACAACTGAGGTTGAGTACTCCATTGAAGAAGATCACCTGATGCAACTACTCTTGGATATGGAACTGACTACATGCCACAAGTCTACTCTGATTGGTTCTACCTATGGTTCACTATGGTACAACGAGCAGCAGGACAATCAGGGTAACTAAACCAGACCCTTCGGTGAGTCCTTTTCTAATAAAACCGGGGGGAGTGTAGTGAAAGGGCATATTTAGATGTTTCAAACAGGGTACCAGTCTAATTGTATGTTGCATCATGGGTTACCTATCGTTGCTGGTGCCCAGCTGGTGTGGGACAAGCCATGAGGTTTACTGACACTCTGACAGTAGCTTTCAAAGAGTGAGGACCTTCAAGTCTAACACTGACGAAAACTCCATGTGGATTGTGAACAAAGTGAGTTACACTTTATTTCTGTCTGAAACAAGTGTATCTAGCATATTTGTCATTCACAACTCAATTTCTGTAAACAAAATCCATAAAGGCGATAGTGGAAATATTTAGCTCCCCCGGGGGCTAAAGCAGGAGATTGCCAAAATTATTAACACAAATTTGGGACGACTTAATTTGGGTACGATAGAAGAAATGGAAGTTTAGAATCAAAGTGAGTTTCAGAATAGCATTAAACATAAAAATTAAATTCTTAAACTTTTTTAGAGTATAACATGATACCTGATCAATAGTACAGCAAGGAAAACACATGGCTTGAAAATTGTGCAATCTCTGAAAACCCGTGAGGACTCCAGTCTATTTTTATAGCGGAAACAAGCGTCTGTAGGTTCCAGATCGCATTTGGTTTGCCTTTTTCGTTTTTTCTTAATTTAACATCTTTCAGGCTAATTTTCAGTAAATAATACTCGTATTATTTACATTCAGTGTCAAAACAAAACTATTTATTCTTGGCCTTTTCCGTTTTTTTTTCTATTCGCATGACCTATTGCAAAAGTCTTCAGTTTTCGCGTTTTCTTTCCTAAGGGGAAAACCGTAGAAGTTCGGACGGACGTATAAATTCGGACATACTATTTAAGATAATTTTTTGAAAAAGCAAACACATTAGCGTTTTATCAAATATTTCTATACATTCTGAGATATTTCTCGCATTAGTCAGTTTAATTTGTGATAAAATGATAGATATGTTGGTGCCAATAAAACTTTTTGAAGTCACAAATCCCAAGCTTCATTGCAAATTGAGCTGACATTCATACATTGCAGACGAATATTTGCTCGGTCAATGGTTAAGAAATATGTATGGATTGGCGAGAATTAATTGTAAAACTGTTATTTTTTCGATTAAAATGTCAAAGAAGTAAACAATTTTAATAAAATAATCAAAAATTATATGCTCAGAATCATAATATATAGCTTTTTTCGAAGTGTCCAAATTTCCACTTTCAATTTTCAACAGAAGTAAAAATTTGGACTATACAAATTGTATGCTTTGAAAACCAAGTAATATCAATTTATCCCCTTTTATCTATTTTTTCTTTAAATACTTCCGAACTTAATACACATTTAGACATTTCATGTCGGTGTCTTTTAATATACTAATTCGTCTGTATTTTATTCGAAATATTTGCAAATTTTCAACATCAAAGTTGATGAATAAATATAGTTTCTATAGTCAAAGCATTCCTGAATTGAAGTTTTAAAGCTTTGTATTAACATTCTTAGTTTAAACTAACAAAATCATTGTCTTTATTCCACAAATTATTGATATTCCTTAATTGTCCGAATTTCACCCTTTTATGATAAACATATCCGAGTTTTACCACTTGCATGTCCGAATTTTTCCAACCCCGTCCGAATTTACCAGTGTCATAGTACTCTCAAACTTCTCGTTTTCACAATGTTTTGGCCATCATTTGATTCACATTTTTTGGATAAAATGCAAGTTTAATGGCCGCTCGAGTGATGTGAATACGGCTAGTGTCCGGGTTTCCATCCTATAGCTTCAGAATCAAGCCTAGAATAAGGTTGGTAAAAGCGTCCGAATTTACCCGGTTTTCCCCTACATGAAAATGCTTTTTGCATCTGTTTCTTGGCGGAAGCTCTTGATTGTTATCTTTTCTATGACCATATCACAAAATTCAATAAAGGCTTCGATAGTTTGGTGGTAGAGCGTCTGTCTTCTGATCTGAAGGTCAGGTGCGAGTGCTGGTGACAGCGAGTTGTTTCCTTGGGCAAGAAACTTAATAGTCACTGCCTCAGTCCTTCCACCTGTAAATGGGTATCAGTGGATGAAAACCCTTAAAAAAAGGATTCCACTGCCTCTCAAATTTCTCACCTAAAATTGATTAAATCCAGAATGAACTCCTGCCTGTAATACCCGAAAGATGTGTTAAGCAGTTACATATAGATAGATAGAGTGCTATCTTAGTTTGATGTTTGACTGGCTTTCTTAGTTAGACTGCCTCGACAGCAGACTTCTGGAATGTGCCTGTCCTTCGGACCTGACTGGCAAAAACAATGCTGGACAGGCAAAAAAAATATCTTGTCTGTCCAAATGTCTGTGCATGTAACTTCTGGTGTTCTCCAAGGTACCGTCCTGGGTCCCATTTTATTCTTAGTGTTAATGATTTCAATGACTACATAAAACATAGCACTCTAAGACTATTTGAAATTGCAGACGACAGTATCATATACAAAACAATCAAAAGCCCAGAGGATTCAAGAAAATTGCAAGTAGATTTGTCATCTGCAGCTGGATGGGAGAAGGACTGGCTCATGTCGTTCCATCCTGACTAGTGCTCGGTCCTTCATGTCACAACTGAGAAATCTCCAATTATCTTTAACTATACACTACACAATCACACCCTACTAAAAGAAACTTCCACAAAATATCTAGGAGTCACCCTACAAACTGACCTAAGATGGAACAAGCATCTTAATAATCTTAATCTTAATAAAGTAACATCTGCCGCAACCAAAAAGTTAAATTTCATAAAATAAAACCTTAAAATCAATTCAAAATCTGTTAAAGATCGTGCATATAAGGCATTAGTTAGGCCCAAATTGGAATACAGTTGCAGTGTCTGGGACCCACACACTTCCTCACAAAAACACCATTTGGAAATGATACAACGAAGGGCCGCACGATATACATGCAACAGATACCATAATACTAGTTCAGTCAATGAAATGCTTACAGACCTGAACTGGACCACTCTAGAGCTAAGATGCACAAGGACAAGAATAATATTTTTCTATGAAGTAATACATAGTGCGGTGCCTTATGTAATCCCGTAGGATTTTCGTGCTGAAATTGATTTTTTGGCTTTAATTGATTGTTTATGGGTCAAGCAATCGAAAACTATGCGGGTCCAAATTTTTTGGGTCTGTTCCCCGATTTGATGGGCTCTCAAAGGAGCCAATATGGGCAAAATGGGTATTTTCCTAATACTAGGTTCAAGAAAGGCGTTTTTTCGTTCATCTTAAATGTTTTCTGTAGGTTAACAATGTATTTAGTGTTAGAACATTTTTTAAAAATACAGTTACCCATATTTCAAAAGCTCTTCCACTATTTTTGGGCTCTCACAAAGCCCAAAATAGCAATTTTGGCTCTTTCTTATTAATGGGTTTAGGAAAAACATTTTTTTTTTTGTTTAGAGATGATTTTTTAAGCTCTGTTTTGGTATAAAGTGTTTGTTAGCATTGAAATACCTGCAGGTCCATGTTCTCTATAACCATTTTGAGGATTTATGGGCTCTCCGGCATAAAAGCCCATGCGAACTAATTTGGGTGCTTTTTTTGAATAAGGGTCACAAAAAAAGGTTATTTTCATTGCTGTGAAACGTTCTCCAATTACTTTCAGCACGTTATTGCATTTATGATAGCTTTGGTATAATAAACAATAAGCCCATATTTTAAAGTCTAATAGTCCTTTTGATTGGCTTGCAAAGGATCCCACAGGAGCCGGACAATGAGTTTCCGAAGTTGGGTTTTAAGAACAACGGCACATCTTATGGTGTTCACGGGTACTAAAATTGAACAAATGATTCTTTAATGGTTGAAACAAAATGTCGATCGAAATTTTCTTAACCAACAACAAGATGTTTAATCAATTTAACTGGATCTTAATGAGCCAATATGAACCGAGACGAAAACTTTGCCTAATAATGGATGGGAGAAAATCAATTTCTTGTCTTAAACATTTCTCGATCCTAATTACATTAAGTAGGGTTATGATGAGGGTGGAATTAAAAACAATGAATCAAATATCTTAAGCCCAGACATGATTATTGGCGCTTGGTGAAGCCCATATGTGCAGGTTTGAATATCCTCCAAATAAATGAAGGAACTACTCTATAGTTTGAAGCTTTCTTACACAAGTCTAAAATCATTGTAGTCGAAAAAACCTAAAGAATGTAAACCCGATCGACTGTATCAAACTCGCCATATTAATTATAGCTGCTCTTTCACAGATTGGGAAATGCGATTTTTGATTTATTTTTAAAATAAATCGGAAATTATTACTTTATCGTGTAAAAAAACTATAAAATAGATACGATCTTGTAAGGCAAAAAAGAAAAAAGACAGATGTTCCTGAATTTAGCGGAATTCCATTCTGAAAAAATAAAGCAACTACTAACGCCTAAAATATTATTCTTAAATTTTGAGTCAACTATTTACGCATGCAATTCCCTCTGTTTGTCCCATACTTTCAAAGGCCAAGGTCGAAGTAATTGTCAATTGGGGAACTTCATATCGAAACATGCGAAAAATGAAACATTATACACGAAAATTAACAATTTCGAAATTTATAGACTAGATATAAAAAGACTGGTTCGTCACTGACCTTGCCGATTCGAACATTCAAGCTACATTTTTTTTAAAAAGAGTTGTTGTTAGTGCCATACCCATGTGCGATTCTTTATCATCCAAAAATGCACAAATTTCCGAATCTAAGAACCAGATTTGTAATTGTTCTAGATGAAGAACTGTGAAAGAGTAGCTTTAAGCACACAGCCATGGTCACCACATCCTTTTTACTGATATATTAGACTTTACTTTAAGATACAGGATTGTGGTGAGGTGTAAGGTCAAGAAGGAGAATTAATCTATTTTTGTCGAATGAGAAACACAATTTTGACAATTTTACTGATGGAGACAATCGCTCGATTTGTAATGTGGTGATCATGAGTGTTCTGATCTTCACGATCACTTTCCTATATCTTCTTTTCAGTTGCCACTGTTACTGTCTTTATTGTTTCGAACCGAAATAGTCAAGAGACTCTGTGCAAGGAATGAAAATATTTTTCGATGATCACAGAAGCTGTTTCCATGACTTAGAAGTTTAATTAATAAATCGAATTTTAAAGTTTTCGATGTTATCGAGCTGTTCTTGTGGGTCTTATTTAAAAATGACTGGTAAAATAACCCAAACATTTTCAATCTGTCTTGGCTTAAAGAAATTTTCCTCGTCACTGTGCATGTTTCACTCGACTTTTAAACCAAAACAACATGCTTATCGTTGGTGATTTCTAAAAAGCATTTACCCCTTCGCTTGCACAACCAATGAAAACTAGTTGGTCAAAATCTGTTTCTTTAGATTTGAACGAGCATAGCTGTTACCAAGACAGTGAACTGCATTAGTTTTGCACTGAAAGTGGTAATGACAATGTCCGTTCATATCTAATCTAATGGTTGTTCGATATTAATTTCAACCTTTACACCTAAGAAAACTTGACGTATATTTCTATTTCTTTGAAGACATATCTACCATAAAAAAGCTTTCTAAGTATTTCCTTCAACTATGTGAATCTAGCAATACTAGAGCAGTCTCGCTTTGCCTTAGTCCGATATTCTCTCCGTGGTATTAAAGTAAATACCTGTTATCATTATCTTAATATGTATCGCCTTTTTAGTATATACATATGGTCAGCAAGAAAGTCCCTCCTTTAGCCATAACGAACCCTCAATACTTACAAGCATCCATTGAATAGGGACATTTTTTCAAGGGCTTTCTTTTGCACTTTGTAGGTTGCAAAATTAAAACAAGAATCAGATGGCCATGCCCAATGATGTTCTTTACCAAACATTCATTTCCCGAGGCAGCAAGATATTATTCAAATCTGCAAGATTACATGTACACTGATTACTGTTAAGTAGATGCAATTTAACTGGCATCCAATATAGTGCATTTCATTAAAATGACGAGTTCCTAGATTTAGTCTAGTCCATGATGTTTCTTTTATAGACATAAATGGACCTGTTTAGAGATAATAACATGTCAAAAAGAGTTGAAATGATAAATTTGTTGTAGTTGATAAGAATTTGTGGTAACTTATTTCTATGAAAAAATAAACAAAATAGATAAAAGATGATATAACTATATATGTTACAAGAAGTTGTTTGTAATAAGCCTTGCAAACCATATGCATGCGTCTCAGTATCACCTCTTTTACTTGATTTTTAGGAAGATTCACTATTTGTTTAAAAAAAATGCAGTAAATGTTATCAGAACAGATGAGATATATACTAATAGACATTTCCATAAGAGTGTCTGTAAGTAGGGACATGTGGTTAACCGATGCAGGCGTTTTGCCTGCGAATACTTGAGAATGTTTGCAAGAATGGCAATTCTTAAGGACTCAAAAATCTGTAAGTTCAACAGCAATTGTGTGTCGTTGATAGAAATTTCAAAGGAAGAGAGCTGATGCACACATCTATAACTCTTACTCTTAATTGATGAACTTGTTGTTTGATAGTTTTTTATACGCATAAGTGAACTATACATTAAATACATTGCATACTTTACTCTAGACGTTAAATGGCAGTAACAGCAATTTGAAACAGAGTAAAGCGGACAAACTAGCAAAAATAAGACGACGTGATTTATATTCGTGGGAACTTATAAATGTCAAAGCAAAAATACAACATTTAATAAAAACATATTTATCCATCGTATCTTTACAGAAAGCCGAAAAATGTTCTTATGGGCTTCATTAAGCGCCAATGAAATAGGTATGGGCTTTGCAAAATTGATTCACATGTTTTACCGAGACCCGCATCCATTACCTCATAAGGCTTCAGAAATAACATTCTTCAGAAATCTTTTCTTGAACCAAATTGTTGGCAAAGTAACCATGTTGACTCATATGGGCTTATTAAGGATCCATATAAACGATAAAAGTAGGGTAATTGGTTAGGAAATTTAAACATAATATCTCCAACTCAAAGAGATCATTGATACCATTTGTGGTACAAGCGAGCAACATCGAAAACAAACAAATTTTACGAAATATGTCGTTTATTATTTTAATCTGTCGTATATTTGCATTATGCAAAACACACACACACCCTTCTCTTACTTCTCTTATGGGCTTCATTTAGCGCCAAAGCAACGGGTACAATTAAGAACATCGTGAAATTGAAAGATATTACTAACAAAATCATTCTAAATCATTCATTCAAAGCTCCATTTATTCATTCTCAAAACATGTACAGGGAGGTAATGGATATTTTAAACGCAATTAGCGAATTTATGTTACCTCCCTTAAAAGTAATTCAAAACACACTACTCCGACTCGTTCAATTTCATTTCGATATAATTCCACAATCATTCACTATGTCAATTTCACTATTTTCTAACTGTATGGGCTTTGAAAATTTTATTCATATACTTTTGTACCAATTTTGGAACAAGTAGGCACCATAAAGAGAGCTATATTTTTTTTCAAAAATCGCGAGCTAGGAAACTCCTAAAACTGTTCATATGGGCTCATTTTAAAGCCAATCAAAATGCATATCAGAAGTTAAAAAATTAAAAATGATATACATCAACTCTAACCAACGCTAGGTATTGAACGTAATTTGAAAAGAAAGGTCAAAGGAATAGCATTTTTTGTGAATTTTATTTTAGGAAAACACCCCAATCGGCTCATATGGGTTATTATGAGAGCCAAAACAAATTCCAAAATGACCCAAGAGAACATGGACATGCAAGTATTCCACGCCAACCCATACTTAATACTAAACAGGGCTTAAGAAATCACCTCGAAACAAACAAGTTTTTTTTCCTTTAACCAACGAATATAAAAACACCGAAATGGCTATTTTGGGCTCTGTGAGAGCCCATAAAATGGCGCAATAAGCTTTTAAAACATGGATTTTTGTATTTTTTTCTCTTCAATCCACACTAAATACACAGCCAAACCACAGAAATCATTTTAGAAAAAAAATCACATCTCATAAGCCCTCTTTTAGGAAAATACATATTTTGCTCATATGGGCTCCTTTGAGAGCCCATAAAATCGGGAAATGGGCTCGGAAAATTTGGACCCGCATAGTTTGCGATTACTTGACCCCTAAACAATTAATTAAAACCAAAAAATCAATTTCAGCACGAAAATCCTACGGGAGCCCTTTTTCGTACATAAGGACCTGCACTAACACCATCTGGTAGCATTTATCCTACAGACCTCCTAATTCCTTCTGACACCCGAACAAGACAATATACCCGCCCATATTCCTTCAGACATATTCAAACCCATAAAAACTTGTACAAAATTTTATTTTATCCCCATACAATCATCCAATGGAATCTCTTGCCTCTGGTTGCCGTACAGTGCACCACGCTTGAGGGCTTCAAAGAGCAGATTTCCCCATCTGTTCTCCACCATTACTTAAATATCTAAAGCCAAACTAAGTTGTACATAGTTTTACCCCAAAACATAGTATGTAAAAATGATAAAAAAAACCCCTGTCTGTATATATGTTTATCTCTTAGCTTTGGCTTCAAATTTGTAATCACGCATGCGTGACATAAGTAACATCTGTGCCCTACACGTAATTGATGGTGTGTTGACACTAAAAGAAGAAGAAAGAGAAGAAGTCCGACAATGATTTTTCCCAGGTGTAAAATTTAAAGTGAAAAGTAATTCTAGGTGAACTAGATTTTGTCTTTAGAAATTTAAGGTACAAACTTGGTTGTTGTTATTTCCCACTTACAAATAACATTTCTATAGATAAAATGTGATGTGTTTACCCAGAATGGCTACTGGGCCCTCTAACTGCCATCGCCTTGGAGATTGGCGGAATTTAAGGACTGACTTCAATCTGATATTTATTACTAACCTTGGACAATCTGATTTAAGAACAAATCGGATTGGCTTATTTTTTTTCTTGGGCCAATTTCTCGTAAATCTTAAGGTTAACAAGAAGGACAAGGTCATTTAAATATGTTTCTCCGCTTTTACCCAGCCACTGTTCTCTGATCATTTGTTTTAGGGAACATTTTCTGACCAAGGAGTCCAATGGACTCCTAAATTGCAAAGAAAAGGGGTCCTGTCCATGAAATTAGGAGTCTCGGACTCCCAGACTCCCCTTAGTGTCGAACCCTGACATGTTACACCCACAAACTATACCGGGTATGTGCTAGTGTCTGAAATTGAGGAGTCTACCACCCCTTTACCATTAAAAATTTTGGGGGTCAAATCTGATTTTAAAGGGGTCCGAACAACAAACAACAAAGAGAACAAAATAATTGATAGGAATTTTGAAGGTTTTGTTAAGATATATAGTAATCACTATTTTGTTAAATTTTAGATAGAATAAAGGATGCAACAAAGATAATATAAGGGATAAAATCTAGTTCTGACCCTTAATTACTTTTTACAAGGGGGTCATGAGGACAAAATAAGGGTCAATATAAGACATTTTTTAGCTCACCTGGGCACAAAGTGCTCAAGGTGAGCCTGAGCACGAAGTGCTCAAGGTGAGCTTTTGTGGTCGCATTATGTCCGTCGTGTGTCGTGCGTCATCAACATTTACCATGTAGACACTCTAGAGGCCACATTTTTTGACAGATCAACCTCAAATTTGGTCTGAATGATTGGCTTGATGAAATCTCGGACAAGTTCGAAATTGGGTCAAGTGGGGTCAAAAATGAGGTCACAGGATCAAATATTAGAAAAACCTTGTAGACACTCTAGAAGCCATATTTTTTGCTCAATCAACCTGAAAATTTGTCAGAATGGTTGTCTTGATGAAATTCCGGACAACTTTGAAATTGGGTCAAGTGGGTCAAAAATGAGGTCATGGGGTCAAATATTAGAAAAATCTTGTAGACACTCTAGAAGCCATATTTTTTGCGCAATCAACCTAAAAATTGGTCAGAATGATTGTCTTGATGAAATCATGGACAAGTTCAAAATGGTGTCAAGTGGGATCAAAAATGAGGTCACAGGGTCAAATATTAGAAAAACCTTGTAAACACCCTAGAAGCCATATTTTCTGCTCAATGAACCTGAAAATTTGTCAGAATGGTTGTCTTGATGAAATCTCGGACAAGTTCAAAATGGGGTCAAGTGGGGTCAAAAATGAGGTCACAGGGTCAAATATTAGGAAAATCTTGTAGACACATTAGAAGCCATATTTTTTGCTCAATCAACCTGAAAATTGGTCATAATAATTGTATTGATGAAATCTTGGACAAGTTCGAAATTGGGTTAAGTGGGGTCAAAAATGAGGTCACAGGGTCAAATATTAGAAAAACCTTGTAGACACTCTAGTAGCCATATTTTCAGCTCAATCAACCTAAAAATTGGTCAGAATGATTGTCTTGATGAAATCTCGGACAAGTTCAAAATGGGGTCAATTGGGGTCAAAAATGAGGTCATGGGGTCAAATATGAGAAAAACCTTGTAGACACTCTAGAAGCCATATTTTCAGCTCAATCAACCTGAAAGTTTGTCAGAATGATTGTCTTGATGAAATCTCAGACAAGTTTGAAATGGGGTCAGAAATGAGGTCACAGGGTCAAATATTAGAAATCTTGTAGACACTCTGGAAGCCATATTTTTAGCTTAATCAACCTGAAAATTGGTCAGAATGATTGTCTTGATGAAGTCTAGGTAAAGTTTGAATTATGGTCAAATGGGATCAAAAATGAGGACACAGGTTCAAGTTTTAGAAAAACCTTGTAGACACTCACACTTTAAGCCATATTTTTGCTAAATCAACTTGAAAATTGGTCAGAACGACTTTCTTGATGAACTTGGGTCAAGTGGGATCAAAAATGAGGTCACAGGGTCAAATCTTAGAAAATCCTTGTAGACACTCTAGAGGCCAATCATCCAGAGAATTAGCCAGATTGAAATTGTCTTTAATAATCTGTCTGGTTTGAATTTGGGTCAAGTATGGTTAAAAACTAGGTTAAGAGGTCAGATCTTAAGACTGTTAACTCAGGTGAGCGATTTAGGGCCACTATGGCCCTCTTGTTTCTTTTTGGACTCTTAACCCTGGTTTAGGGGTCAAGTACAAGCCCTGCCCTAGAAATATATTTTAAATTTATTGATGCAGGAATTTGTGGTAATTTTATGAATACAGTATTTCTTTTCAATAGAAGCCTGTACATTTAACCCTTGTCATGCTGAATAAATTTTGTCTAAAAATTTTCATCAAAATCAAAGGGCAAAAAGCACTGAAAGTACCAACTGTAGGTCAATTTTTATTTGAAAAACTATATCTATTGATAATTGTGTTTTGAAAGGGAGAAACAAGTGGTGTAGACTAACATCAGACTGCACATATGTGCAGACTGATGTTTGTCTATAGCTCTTGCCAAAGCAGGAATATTCGGGGGTCAGCATGGCAAGGGTTAACTATCTTTATTTACAGTAGAAGAGATCTCAACATGCCGGTTGTTATAGATAAGAGCACACATCTTGTGTTACGACTCGTCAATCGAGGATGTACAAATAGACCATTTTATCACCTTGTTGTACAAAAGAACAGACAACCTCTATTTGGGAAAGTGATGGACCAGATTGGAGCGTATGACCCCATGCCAAATCTCAAACAAGAAAAAATTATGACGATAGATTTTGATAAACTTCGGTTTTGGTTAACAACTGGAGCTAAACCTTCTAAATCTGTACAGCAACTTTTGGGTAATGATTTTTATATTTTGGTATCATCTTCTCCGTCTGTCTCACCATCTCTCCCAATGTCAGAGCGTACATACCTATGTACATAAATACATCCATCATACGTTACAATCTTGTGAACGCAACTCCTCTTATTTATGGAGGTATTTGTATGAAACTTTCACAAAATAATCTGAGTCACCTGACCCTGCACATATTGTAACAGTTTGGTGAATTTCAGCCACATTATGGAAAAGGAGCCTTCTTTTCAAATGTCTTGGGAACACAACTCCTAATTCATTTACTTAATGGACAAAGTTGAATGAAACTTACAAAATGTTCCAAGTCACCTGACCTTGTGCGTATTGTCACGGTTTGTTGAATTTCATCTGCATCATGGATAAAGGAGCCTACTTGTCTAATTTCTTCTGAACTAAACTCACCCTTCATTAATGAACTGATAATTATGAAAATTTCACAAAAATGTTCCTAGTCACTTGATCTTGTGCCAACTGTCCAGGTTAGGTAAAAGTCAGGGGCATTCTTATGATGCACAATCACAGTAAAGGGGGCTTTCATTTAATTTATAATCTTTTTTGTGATGTGTCACTTGCACTCTTATTTAAACAGTAATTAGACACTATAGAGGATAATTGTTTTTCAGCTCCTCTGGCCAAAGGCCAGTGAGCTTTTGTCATGGCCTCGAGTCCGTCATGTGTGCATCTGTGTGGGCAAGCGACTGTGTGTAAACTATTCTTTAACCATCTTCTCCTCCTAAACCAATTGAGGGTTTTGATGAAATTTGGCAGAAAGGTTCCTTGGGTGACCCTCTTCTAAATCTGTTCAAGAAATTCTGATTGACCCTCAAATATGTGTGTGGCTGGGTGGGGCTTATTTTCACTATAAAATCTTTAAAAATCTTCTTTTCCCCAACCATCGGTTTATGAAACTTGGCATGAATTATCCTTGGGTGACATTCTTTAAAAGGTGTTCAAGAAATTTTGATTGACCTCCAAATATGGGCATAGTGGGTGGGGCTTATTTTCACTATAAAATCTCGAAAAATCTTCTCCATTAAATATTGGCCTGATTTGAAGGAAACTTGGCATGAGTAATCTGTGGGTGACCCTCTTCTAAAGTTGTTCAACTAAGATTCAATTAAGATTGAACCCACCCCCAACACCCCACCCCACTAAATATGGTTTGGTAGGGCAGAGCTTATTTTTACTATAAAACTTTGAATGTCTTCTCCCAAATTATTGGCCTGATTTCAATTAAACTTGGAATGAATAATCATTGAGTGACCCTCTTATTTAGTTGTTCAAGAAATTTGATTGATCCACTCAAATCTGGGCATATCTTCTTATGAAATCTCTAAACTTTTTTTCTTTTATCCTTACCATTTGTTTGACTCAATATATCATGGTATGAATGTTCTTTGAGTGACACATTTTGTTAAATGTTCAAGAAATTTAGATTAACCATAGATGACTTCTTCTCCAAAACCATTGCGTTAACATAAATGAAACATGGCATGAGCTTTCCATATTAGGTTTAGCCTTTACTAAAATTGACTTTTCTGTTCACCTTATGGCCTCTTCATATCTGACTGAGTTTCTCATTGATATATTTTAAAGCCAGTGGAGTAATACAGGCCCTCTTGGGCCATTTGTTTGTTTCAATTAGATAAATTTTTCTTTCAATGAGCAAACAACAAAAACTATATTTACACAATTGGCAATGACAAAGCTGAAAGTGATTGTATACATTTTGTTGTTCACATAGTGAAAGATTTATCTATCTTACATGAAGAACAGAACCCTTTTATAAGCTCCACTGGCCCAAGGCCACTGGGGCTTTTGTCATGGCATTGTGTCTGTCGTCCATCCGTGTGTCCGGTTGTAAACTTTTTCTTTAAAAATCTTCTCAGAAACTGCCGGATAAATTTCAACCAAACTTCACAGGAATAATCCTTGGGTGACCCTCTTTCAAAGTTGTTCAGGAAATTTTGATCCGATGAAAAACATGGATTTTATGGGCGTGGCTAATTTCCATATATGGTAAAAAGTGTGTTTTCTCAGATTCTAATTGATGGATACCAATTAAATTTTACATGAATGATCCTTTGGAGACCCTTTATCAGTCTACAAAAAATTATTGTAATCGGATGAAAAATATGTATTTTATGGGTGGAGGTCATTTTTCTATATGTTATATAGTGGAAACTTTGAAAATCATTTACTCAGAATGTAACTGATGGATATCAACCAAATTTCACTGGAACGATCCTTGAGTGACTCTCTATAGGTCCATCAAAAATTATTGTGATCGGATGGAAAATATGTTTTTTATGGGTGTAGGTCATTTCTCTATATGTTATATAGTGGAAATTTTGAAAATCATTTTCAACATCAGTAGAACCCAAAATATCTAAAAATCTAGTCAAAACTTCTATTACAACAATTTCAAACCTGTGGAGCGACTCAAGCCATTCATGGCTTTCTAGTATTTTTTTCAATATCCTGGGATAGCGAGTTGTAATCCAAGCTAAGCCAACTTTCATCAGATGTTTGTCTCTCACCAATGGGCAAATGGAAAATAGCACACCAAAGTCAAATGGGCAGCTGGTGGCTCAGATTAAATGTTGTAGTTGTACTTGTGTGAAAACAACAGGAATCCATAGGTAGATAAACCCTCTTCCACAAAATAACTGCTATGATAGTGAAAGGAGTGTTTAACCCCAAACAATCAATCAATGTCTCGCTCAACAAATACGACACATAGTGTAATTCGGAACATCACTCGGCCATTTCCGTAAACTGCAACAGACCTCAGATGTATGTAAGGCGGATGGGTATATAACAAAATTGTGCATTTTGTTAGGCGGAAACAGTGTAAGAAAAACAAGCACTGCAGATTTATATGTATTACAGTAAATATTGGCTGAAAAATCTTTACTTTTTGAGATTGACGAATCATTCTCAAAAAATAAGATTTTTAAGATTATTTAAGAATCTAAAGATATTTATATAAGGATATGATGGGTTCACATCAGTGACTTAAACAAGCAGCGTTGACAACTTTGAATGTTTTCACTCAAAGTTTCAAGGGCTAACGCCATTTTAACTGACGTCATCGACTTTTTCCAAGGATTTCCCATAATTTTTTAAAAGAGTCCGTCTATGTACATCCAAGGTTGATCGTGAGATTGGCCGAGTGGTGTTCCGAATGCACATAGTGTATCACTATATGAGTGTAGTAAACTTTCCAAATCTGACGAGAAAACTCTCAATTCATTTCTTCTGTATTTTCAAAAATCATACTTTATGTAATTTGTGTCTATTTTAAACTGGGATGTGTTTTATCCTCAGGTTTAAGTGGTTACTTTCCTATCCATCCTTCAACTAGACTGGCAGCCTATAGATTGCAGAAGGCGGCTAATGAACAGAAGGACAAAGACTCTGGGTCCCAGTCTAAGGAAACTGAAACAGAGGCCAGCTGATAAACAGTTTTGTGTTGTTGTGATTTGAATACTTCTTATTGTGTGTTAAACCTGAATTGCAAATAATCATGTGAAAAAGCAGCATCTCACATATAGAGGGTTCAGGGCAAGACTGTTCTAAGTGTACACTTAAATACACTTAGAACAGTCTTGCACTGAACCCTCGAATTATAAGCCTGTGCGTGACATTTCCAACAATTTCATGTGTGTGTGTCTATGAAGACTCAGATGAGACTGTGCAATTGACACTTTGTATTTCCGAGGTGAATTCTGCTATTATACAAATATATTTATGTACTATTGCTTGATCAAAAATAAAGAAAAAAAACTGGACAAAGCGAATTTCACAGCTATGATTCTTGATGAATGTCATATTTACGGAACTTATCTTTATGCTTTTTTTAGATTTTTTACTTGTGACATGCAAAAAAGGACTATCTGAGAACCCTGTAGAATCAACAATAGGAAAAAGGATGGGATAGGTCAAACAAAATGAGTATTTCATGAAGAATTACATAGGTAAGTAGAATAATCATTCTAGATTCAGAAAGTTCTTTACATGGGATAATTTTCAACCCTGGGTAGTCATCTCAGACCATGCAATTTGATCAGGATTGACAAATTTGCACTTCCAAGATGGTCCTTTTTTGGTTGACTGGTCACATTTCTTTTTTAATCATCAATAGTAGATTGCAATCAGGCGCTTGAAATTAAGTTCGGAAATATATATAGTCATATCTTTAAAATCCAGGTAATGAATTGAATTTAAACATTAAAGACAAAGTGGGATGCTTAATTGCAGTAAATAAGATGCGAGTTGGGTAAATATAAGAAAAATGTGATCTGTTGGGTGAAAAGGGGCTGTCTGAGAATTGCTTAAAGTATCAACCATAGTCAGACTGCCAAGGTTTTACTGGGAGCTGAATTTCTTAATTTAGAATGAGCATTCTACCTTTGTGTGCATAATATTTTTAAATGTGATAACTGGTTGACTTGTTCTGGAACCAATCTTTTTGTCATACAATTATTTTATCGAGTTTCGAGATGGTTCTTTTATGCTTTGAAAGTCAAAAGATCTTTAATGAAATTTCTTTTAAGCCAAGCTGAACTTCATAAAGTTGTTAAAGAGCCTATTTAAGATAAGATTGAGATCAGATTATCTAGTAACAGCCTTGCATTCAAGATGACAAAATGTTGGCAAACTTTTCAAAATGGTTCCTTGCTTTTAACTCGAGCATTTGCAAAGCAAGGAATATTTTTAAATCTGTTTTCCAAACGTTTCATCATCAATGTAGGGTTGATTTTTTAGCTCACCTGAGCACGAAGTGCTCATGTGAGCTATTGTGATCACCTTTCGTCCGGCGTCCGTCCGTCGGTCGTCGGTCGTCGTCCGGCGTCCGTCAACAATTTCTTTAAACGACATCTCCTCCTAAACTACTAGGCCAATAAACACCAAATTTTACAGAAATGTTGCTTAGGTGGTCCCCTTCAAAAATAGCTAAAAGAATTGAAATCCATGAAAAACTCTGGTTGCCATGGCAACAAAAGTGAAATTTTAAGAAAATCTTTAAAATTCTTCTTCTTCTCATCCAGTAGTCCTACAGACTTAAAACTTGGCATGGATGATCAGTTCATAGACCTGAATTAAAATAGCTAAAATCATATCTTTTGGGCCACCAGGTGCGGAGCACCAGGGGGGAGGGGGTAGTACTTTGGGTAAATTTTGTAATCTTTAAGCTTCTTCTTCTTCGGAACCAGGAGCCTGACAGATTTGAATATTGGCATGGATGATCACCATATGGACTTTTATATAAATAGCTAAAATCATGACTGATGATTCACCAGGTGCGGAGCACCAGGGGGGAGAGGGTAGTACTTTTGTGAAAAATTTGTAATCTTTAACCTTCTTCTTCTTCTGAACCACAAGCCCTACAGACTTGAAAATTGGCATGGAGGATCAGCTCATAGACCTTAATAAAAATAGCTAATATCATGACTGTAATGCCACCAGGTGCGGAGCACCAGGGGGGAGGGGGTAGTACTCTTTAGAAAATTTTGTAACTTTAACCTTCATCTTCTAATGAACCAGGAGACCTACAGACTTCAATATTGGCATGGATGATAAGCTTATGGATCTAGAATAAAATAGCTATAATCATGAATGAAGGGCCACCAGATGCGGAGCATTAGGGGGGAGGGGGTAGTACTTTGGATCAATTTTGAATTCTTTAACCTTATTCTTCTCCTGGATCAGGAACCCTACAGACTTGAAAACTGTCATGGGTGATCAATATATTGACATTAATAAAAATAGCTAAAATCATGACTGTAGGGTCACCAGGTGCTGAGTGTCTTGGGGAGGGGGTAGTACTTTGGATCATTTTTGAAATCTTTTAACTTCTTCTAATGAACCAGGAGTCCTACAGACTTGAAAATTGGTACGAGTGATCAGCATATGGACATTAATTGAATTAGCTAAAATCATGACTGTAGATTCACCAGGTGCAGAGCATCTTGGGGGAGTGCTTTGTTGAGAATTTTGAATCCCTACAGCCTTTATATTTGACATGGATTGATCAACTCATTAAAGAAAACTTTAAAAGTCTCAGACTCAGGCTGTATATCTGGCATAGATTGGCTGATCACAGACCTTTTATGAAAAACGCTTAAATAAATAATGACTAGGGGAGGAGCAGGGGGGGGATTATTTCAAATGTTATCTGATTGAATAAGTGAAAATCTCTTTTTCTGTGGTTGCATGGACATACCTAGGTAATGAAGCTTTTTTCTCAGGTGAGCGACCCAGGGCCAACGGCCCTCTTGTTTTTCTTACATTAAGAAAATTTTTGTGCTTTTAACTACAATATTGGATAAGAACCCAAAGAAAAACCTTCTTAACATTTGAACCTGTGTGTGAGATTTCCAACAATTTCAAAATGCGCAAAGCAAAATACTCTTACCAGCCTGTGCATCTGCACAGTCTGGCCAGTGTCTTCACTAAGCACTTAGTAGATAGATAAGGTCTCAAAGTATAAGTAGACCATCAGGTAACTTAATATTTACAGTTTGTGTGTCTACTCTTGTCAACAATCGCACTTCATGAACACTCACAGGTTCATTTTCTATGATGACTCAATGGAAAGAGTTACACTCCATAAATGTATGTCAATGGCTCAGCGGTAACAGTGGTAACTGCCTTTATGTTTATAGGCAGTTACAACTGTTTCACACTGAGCCATTGATGTGTAGTACCAAGATATCTTTTTTTTTTTTAATTGATTTTGGTATTGTTATTGTTTTAAATAAACATTTTTGTTACCTTGGCTGTTTTCAGAGAAAACACAAGGTATTGTCTTCACCTTTTCGTTGTTCACTTTGGCGTTGTTGTTGCTGCAGGTGTTTGCATAGGTGTTAATCTTGATCATATCCCTGTCGTTTTTGAAATATTTTCATGAAATTTGCATGAAACTTGGCATGCATTTTCACTATTACAAGCGCTATCCAGACTTTCAAGGGGGATAACTCTGAAAGCAAGAATAAAGCCGTCTTAGAATGGGAAACATTCGACTTAGACACCTTTGAACAACCTTGTGAGGAAAATGTATAGTTTTGTTAAGGCCATTGTTCAAAAACCGTTGTACATTGGTATCATCTACGCCTGTCTATCTGTCCGGATGTCTGTCCTTCAAGATCTTAACCTTGTCATGCTGAATAAAACAAACAGGTGGTAAAGATTAAAATCAGACTGCACATTATGTGCAGGCTGATCTTTGTCTTTACCTCCTACTTAAGCAGGAATATTGCGGCTTTAGCATGCTAAGGGTTAACACATCTCTTACACATGTGAATGGATATGTATGAAACTTTTACAAGAGACTTTGACATGTGGCCATGGACGTTTATAGGTATCATCTCCTTTTGTCTCTATCTGTCCTTATGTCAGAAAATACTTCATACATCTGTCGGTCCGTTTGTTACTATCTTGTGAACGCCACTCCTCCACCATCTATTGCATTAAACTTTCACAAAATGTTCCTAGTCACCTGATCTTGAGCATATTGTCACGGTGTGGTGAATTTCAGCCTTGTCATGGAAAAAGGGGCCTTCTTGTAGAAATTCTTGTTAATGCAATTCCTCCATTTATGAAGGGATTTGGATGAAACTTTCAGGAAATGTTCCTTGTCACCTGACCTTGAGTGTTTTGTCTGGCTTTGGTGAATTTCAGCCTTGTCATTGAAAAAGGGACCTTCTAATAAAAAAAAATCTTGTGAATGCAACTCCTCCATTTATGGACTGATTTTAATGATCTTTTGAGGAAATGTTCCTTGTCACCTGACCTTGTGCATGTTCTTTGTTTTGGTGAATTTCTACTGTGTCATGGAAAAAGTGGCCTTCATGTCAAATTTCTTGTGAAGCAAGTTCTTCTTCATTTATGGCCTAATTTGGAGAAAACTTTCACAAAATTTTCCTTTTCACTTAAACTTGTGCATGTTGGCAATGTTTTGAGAAATTCTACCCTGTCATAGAAAATTGGGGCTTTCATGTCAAATTGTTCTTATGTCTCAATGTACACATCTTCAGAATGTTCCTGACATTGTACATATAGTCAGGATTTTTTGATATTCTTTTGTGCACAGAAAAGGGCTATTATGTATATTTTTTGTAAAAGTACTTCCTCTTTTACCTGGATCATGGATTTCCACGAAACTCACTTAATGTGCATTATCATGCAACCATGAGTATATTGCTTTCACAATTTAATGTGAAATTTCATAGAACCTTGGTACGAATTGTTCCTTGGATGACCCTCTACTTGAATTAATGATGAAATTGTGATCGCCCCACAAATATTGACATGTTAGTATGGCCAACATTCTCTTGAAAATGATACAAAAACTAGGTGTTTGATAAAGAACAACTGAGTCGAGCGTAGAAGTATGTGTCATAGCTTCAGATAAGTATATAGTTAAGAACAAAAGGTCTGTCCGGGTTGTATTCTTGAATAAAGCTTTTAATTTGAAAGGAAAGGTTTTGAGAATATTGCTAAGAAATATCAGCTCAACACATAGGGTCTGTTTTCATCGGCGTTAGATCACAAATGACGTTGATAATCCCGACGACGTTAATGACGTTTTACCCTTTTCACGCTGCATCTACATAGCATAGTAAAGTTTTGCATAAGAGCTTTTTGTACAGAAAATCGTATGCCTTTCTAAAACGTCATTTTCTTGTTAGCATACGTTTCACTACTTTGCGGGTTTGTTTGATAATGACAGAAAGACGTTTTCAGCCATTTTTGAATTAACGAAACTCGTATTTAATCAACCAAGTATGACAGCTTGTTTCTGAATTTTATTGTTCATTAGGCCGCGTGTTCGACGATGTTAGTCAAAACAGTTGAAACGGTTTTATGTTCCTTAAATTATTTTTAAAGAAAAATATATGAGATGTCCAAGATGGATACTATGTTCAAGTATGCATGCTTTTTTGTTCATTAAATTTTGCCATCGCTTGGATTAGACTGAATCGTAAATGGACAGTCTAACGTGCTAGTTATTTAATTGGTCTTTCTTAGTCTGTAGATCAAAGTGTTACAAAACTACCGTAAATTGGATGGCTTAGACGTCTCCTTTAAAATAATAAGCTGTGGCCTCTAACTTGGGGCTACTGTAATCACTCTAATAATAGCAACTTCCCTAATAGTAGCACCTCTACATTTTCTACTTAGAAACCCCACTTCAAATGCCTAAATTGAGAAATTTTTTGAGTCTTCCTCTTTTATTTGAGATGAATTTCACAAAAACAATAATGTATATGATTGTTTAGAGGAAATTCACCTCAAACTAAAGGGAAAAGTCCATAGAAGACATCAAATTCGAGGATTTTTTTAAACCAGAAAATGTAAACTAAATAAATGCTCCCTAACCATGTTATGTATAATTCCCGGTGCGTTTATTAGGAGAAATACGGTATATGAAAATTTCCTCATGTAGCTCGTCTACTCAAGATTGGAACAACTGGTATACGCTATTTTGAAATCCATGTTGGAGCTTTGCTCCGGTTAAGCTATTTTTGACATTGACAAAGGAGCTATCTAAAAGTCACCTTCGAATAGCAGATCTTGTCATGGTAGAAAACGATTGTGAAAACCTATTTTGAAATCATCCATTAATGTAGGAGCTATACCCCTTACAAGGTTCTTTTTTCCCATTTTACCGATAATCCTGATCGTAGCGACATCTGTTATTTAATTTCATATACCTCATCTACTCGTGGTTGAGAACAGTTGAACCAAGTTATTTTGAAATCCAAAAATAAATGTAAAATATATGCCCCGAACAAGCTAAAAAACTAGAACTGTCGCAAAGCGGACTTATACCCCCCGCTTTGTCAAGTGAAAGTGCTATTAGTTCAACAGATATTGATATCATAAGCAGTATTTGCATGAAGTTGCATGATTCTAGGTCGCTTGGTTCTCGAGTTAGAGTCTGGAAACGAAAATTGAACAAAGGCTGACTATGACCTTGACCTTTTACCTATGTGACCCCAAAACAATAGGGCACTTCCTTGGGTCATAAGCAGTATTTTTATGGGTTTCATGATTCTAGGTCACTTAGTTCTCGAGTAACAGTCCGGAAACGAAAAGGTCTACGGACGGACGGATGGACAGACAGACACATGGTGAAACCAATATACCTCCCTCTACTTCGTAGGTGGGGGTAAAAAAATTATTTTAGCCTGTGACCTTGACTCTAGAAATACGCGTACAATTCTCCTCAATAGCACATATTGTCAGGATGGAAGACAATTGTGCCAAGTTATTTTGAATCTCTTAAATGTCGGAGTTATGCTCCGAACAAGCAAATTTTACATTAAAGCTTATCCAATACTATTCAAATTTCTAGCAAAAACAAAACTCCACGGTTAGGTAGGGAAAAAGTACGTTGTGAAAAGTCGCGGTCACATTTCACGTTGTAAACTTAATCTCGACGTTGTGAAAGAATGCCGAACTACAACGTACCCTACCGTAGACTAGTCGCCCGTGGACTGAACGTTATTGTACCGTATAATCCTACCGTAGTGGCTTCACAAATATTGGGCATGTTCAAAATCCCTACGGTGAAAATTCTGTCGTACTTTGAATGTAGTTCAACGTAGTAAGATCTTGTTGAATCGTACTCTTGTCGAATTAGAAAGTATCGTTTACTCTACCCTAGTTTACCGTACAAACCGTTTAATTAACAGCGCTACGTTAATGCTACGACCAAGCAGGGAAACAGTGGGGTTGGACTACGTTCGGAGTACGATTAGAATCAGTGAAATTGATAAAATCTAATCATGAAGTGCACGTAAAATCAATTGTTTGAAACACGCGTGTTTTTACAACATATTAATTATAATACCCGAAGGTGACTGGTTAAGTTGGAATGCGGAGCAATTCAAACTTGGATTTAACAAAACCGCAAAATGAACACAAGATAATTTCATTTCGGATTTTTTGATAACACATATCACGTGAACAGGATGTGAATACACTTCGGCCTAATTTGTATATCTCAACTTGACACAGACATACAGTTTATTTCATCAAGAAGTAATAATGTTGAACAAATACACAACTATCACTTCATGTAAATTATTAACACGCTAATTTATGTTTTAAACGAAATTCATTGAAACTTGCGTACGAATTTACTAGTAGCAAATGTTTGCATTACTATATATGGAAATCATGTGATAAGTCAAGTCAAATAAAGTAAGTTATTGACAACAGCACTGTCCACGTCATCTGCTTATTTGGTAATACGCGACCTGTTTTTCGTAGAATTGTGTTTTAGCTTCTTTTAGAGGTCTAGTTTCTCTATCTGAACGAACTTTTTACACACTTAAACATAATACCGTAGTTCAAACGGTTTTTAAGTTGGAATGCGGAGCAATTCCAACTTAGATTTAACAAAACCGCAAAATGAACACAAGATAATTTCATTTCGGGTTTTTTGAGAACACATATCACGTGAACAGGATGTGAATACACTTCGGCCTATTTTGTATATCTCAACTTGACAAAGACATACAGTTTATTTCATCAAAAAGTAATAATGCTGTACAATTACACAACTATCATTCACGTATATTATTAACACGCTAATTTATGTTTTAAACGATATTTATTGAAAATCGCGTACGAATATAACAGTATCATATGTTTGCATTACCATATTTGGAAATCATGTGATAAGTCAAGTCCAATAAGGTCAGCAATTAACAATAGCACTAGCCAATCACGTGATCTGCTTATTTGGTAATGTCGCGATCTGTTTTCTCAGTATTGTAGTAATAGCACAGACAATCACGTGATCTGCTTATTTGGTAAGGTCGCGACCTTTTTTTTTTGTAGAATTATGTTATAGCTTCCTTTAAAAGTATAGTTTCTCTTTCTGAACGACCTTCTTTGAGTAGTTGTTATATTGTAAATTTCTGTCTAAGCTACGAAATAAAAATATTTTCTTAAAGTGATGATACACTTATAAAGTTAATAAATATTTTTGCATCATTTTGTCGTTTTTTTCGTCATATTGCAGTTATCTACATGAATGTTTCATTGTAAAAAAACCAATACTTATCCTCATAAACCCTTGCCACCATATTTTTAATTGAATTATGAATATCTTTGCCCAATTGCATTTATCACCAAGACAATTTGCCATTTGAATCAAACCCAACTAGTTCAATTTGTTTTCTTCACATCCTTACACATCAACACGTTTAAGAGCACCACCATACAGTTAGTTACATCGTGAAATTGACATTCAAATCATTTAAAAACATTCTTAGTCGCTCACTCAGCGCCCCATTGATTCATTCCAAACACTCACTCAAACCATTCAAAACCGCTCAAAGTTATTAAAAAATAAGATCAACATGTACATTCAAAATGAATTAAGCAAGAACCAATTTGCGATTTCCCTGACACAATTGAAATTTAAAGCGTCTGATTGGTTATTGACGATATAGAAAGCTATTGATTGAACTTTTATGCATATTTTATATATAGGTTTTATATATAGCTAATTTTGTTCATCTTGAACAAACTAAGCGACACTGGATTCCCTCCCTAAAATTTCATTCAAAACTCGCTCCGCTCACTCATTCATCATGATGCCTAATTCATTCCAAAATCGTTCATCTTATCAATTTCACGATGTTATTAACTGTACCCCAACTCAGAAGTAGAGTAGCATAATATTGATTTCATCATGTCTGTCTCTCAGTCCATTGATCTTTTTCTTTCCGCTAGATAAACGGAGAAGCAGTTGACCTGCAATAACAAAACTTTACACAAATATTGCCCATGACCCAAAGAAATGTCTTATTGTTTCGGGGTCATACATGTCACGGTCATCAGTAAATTTAAACAGTTAAGAGTTTCCACTCTAACTGAACAACCAATTGACCCAAATCATAAAACTTGTCAATGACCCGAGAAAGTGCCCAATTTTGGAGTCAGAAAGGTCGAAATCACAATTGAACTTCGTCCAAAAATTGTCTTTAGATACCAACTCATGAAGTAAAGACTTCCCTGCGAAAATATCTTTTTATCACGGAAAAATCACTTGTTGAGGTCCAATTTGAGACACTTCTAATTAAAAATGTAATATATAACTCGAATGGAGCAGATTTCATTTGAAAAATAAAATAAAATTTGTTTTGAGTGAATAAGTGTTCCCCTGTGCGTCCATTAGTCGGCTGTATGGTCCGTATTATTTTCTTCTTTTTTAACTCACCTGAGCACAACGTGCTCAAGGAGAGCTTTTTAGGATAATCCTGACTCCGTCGTCCGTTGGCAAATAAATATGGGAATGGCAGGGCGGGGCTTATTTTGAGCCCATAATCATTGAACGACATCCCCTCCTGAACCACTGAGCAGATTTCAATCAAACTTTACAAGAATGTTCCTTTGATGACCCCCTTCAAATATTGTTGGCAAAATTGTCATTAGCCCATACATTTGGGCGTGGCAGTCCTGTATAGCGATTCAGAGTTTTAAGCGTCTCTCGTTGTTGGAATACATTGGTTTATATACGCCCGTCAAAAGACGAGACGTATTATGTGATCACCTGTGGTGGGCGGGAGGCGTCAGCTTCTCTTGAACGCATTCCAACTTATCAGTACTTTCAGTACTTTGATTTTATCCAATTGTTTCGTTAACCATTATTGGAAACGCGCAAAATCTGCACATTATTTATCTGTATTTACAACCCGATGCAGCAAATATTCTCTTTTTATTACTTCTCTTAAAAAATGGAAACCCATTTCAAAATCGAGCGACAATTTCACTTGATAGTGGACGCAGCAAGGATCGATGAAGGTATAGATTCACAAGTTTAAGTGATAGATCAAAGGTCAATTTTGTCTATACCTGTATAGACAAAATTTACCTTTGATCACTCACTCTTAATTGCGGGTCTATAGGCAAACATTTATCTTCTCTTTCTGCTTTTGTCCATTTTCTTTAAAATTGCTCAGACATAAAATCACTTGTGTAAAAATACGCACGTGCGCAATCCTTTTAATATCATTGAAGATTATCACAAGTTAACTACAGCCTTTGTTTTTATCAAAAATCTGAACGAGTTTACCAACCCCACGTGTTTTGCCTTCAGGGGCCACGTTCAAGAAAGGGCCTACGACCGAAAATTGATCGTATCGCAATCGTACGATTGAAATTGGCTTTCAAGAAACATTATTGGCATACAACAAACATGTATCGTTTAATTTACGCATAAATTTGCATTACCTAAAGGCTAGTCTTGAATTTTACGATTTTGACTGTGCAAGCAAAGTATTTTCTCGGATTTCATTTTTATACGCAGCTGGAGGCGGTCGTATATTGACGTCATCTTCTCCGTCTGTCCGTCCGTCCGTCCTCTTTTCTTGTGAGTACAACTCCTCCAAAATTTCTTGTTGGATTTGGATGAAACTTTCACAGAATGTTCCTAATCACCTGACCTTGTTCACAAAGTCACGGTATGGTGAATTTCAGCCGCGTCATGGAAAAAGAGCCTTCATGTAAAAAAAAAATCTTGTTAACACAACTTCTCCCTCATTTATGGACCGATTTGGATGAAACTTTCACAGAAAGTTCCTAGTCACCTGACCCGGTGCCTATTGTCACGGTTTGGTGAATATTAGCCGTGTCATGGAAAAAGAGGCCTTTGAAAAATCTTGTGAACGCAACTCCTCCTCCATTTATGGACCGATTTGGATGAAACTTTCACAGAAAGTTCCTAGTCACCTGACCCGGTGCCTATTGTCACGGTTTGGTGAATATTAGCCGTGTCATGGAAAAAGAGGCCTTTGAAAAATCTTGTGAACGCAACTCCTCCTCCATTTATGGACCGATTTGGATGAAACTTTCACAAAATGTTTCTAGTCATCTGACATAGCGCATATTTTAACGCGGTTTGGTGAATTTTTTAATCAAAAGTCGAGACGTATTATGTGATCACCTAGGCGGAAGGCGTCAGCTTCGTTGGCTTGATGTCATAGTCCCTTGAACGCATTCCAACTTATCAGTACTTTCAGTACTTTGATTTTTAACCTTATGATATATTTAAAGATCTTGGCTCTTATCAATAGAATTACAAACGAGATAACCAGGGCTTGGGAAATAAAGAAATGGCGATTTTCTATTAATTAAAATTAATAAGTAATCAGTTATACTTCTTATGTTTTAGTAGCTCCTTCTCGCACGTACTTCTTTCTACAGAAAATGTTCGAAAGTACCTTTGTTAAATGTACTTTGTCTTACTTCAAATTAGTTAATCGTATTAGTGTCACGGCTTGCCTACGGTAAAATGGAGATCGACTTACTACGATAATTGCCGTAAATGTGACCATAGCTTTAAAGCCTTATGGTTTGGGAGTATAAGAGTTTTAAACAACTGCCTCGCGTTATGGACCAGCCCGATTAGCTCAGTTGGTAGAGCACCGGCCTTCAAACAATTGAAGTTCGACTGCGTGGGTTCGATTCCCGGGCTGGTACACTAACAAAACTAATTGTCTTTTGGATGAGACGTTAAACCGAGACCCCGTGAGACGGTGCTTTACACCGAGCACGTTAAAGAACCATGGCGGATCTCAGCAGTAGTTTCATGTATCCTTGCACTATCCCCCGTAACAACTAACCGTCTTCTGGGGGCGTCGCTCATATGGGCATATGCTAAGGTAGTGACGATAAATAAACAGAATAACACTCGCGTTAAGGATGACATAACGTTGCAAATTATACCGCTTCTCATGCGGACTTTCGTGCAAAGCGGGGTATCTTGTATGCAAAATCCGGAATTCCATTACACATGCATGGTAATTTTCAGGGCAAATTAATGATAATTTATTCTTCGTGGTGTCCATTTCTATCCCTTCATTTTGATAAGCTAAAACATTGGTGTAACTTAGCATTGAAATCAATATTGCGTTCGCAACTTTTTTGTAATCATATGAAAAAACAGACCAAATGGAGATCTGTCTTTGTATGGATGTATGGTTATGCGCCATTCTATTTTATTAAGATATGAAGAGAATAATTAGTGATTTTATGGAAGTATAAAACTAAAAAACTAATCACACTAATGCAATTGCTTCGAGTAATTAGACAGTATGATAAGGGTTTAAATCTTTAACCTCGATGAAATCTACAAAATCCTCGCCTTAAATGTGAAAAAATTCGGCAACGGAACATATGCGATATCATAGTCAAAAATTCTATTTTGTGAAGTATTTCTGAAGTGTTTGACTTAAAAGCCATTTTTTGAACATTGATAGATCACAAAAGCTCACTCAGAAATAATTAGCCCAGATGAGGGTACAAAAACATCATACACATAGGCGAAACTAGGATTTTGAAATTTATACTCACCAGACCAACCTAAAATATATAGGATAAAGGCGATTTGTGGACTGTGACAAAAGATGAATATCCTCCGTCCACTTCCTGTTTTATGTTTTGAGCTTTAGTGAATAATCAAAACAGCGTAACTACAGCTTTAATGAACTGTAGTTTCGATGTTTTGATCATTCATCAAAGACATTTTTTGAAAGAGGATTTATATCTTTTACACACTTGCGTAATGTGCGTAATGGGAGTTACGCCATTGATACATATTGATAAAGAAATTTCAGGCGCGAAAAGGGTCATAATTCGTACGCATTTATAGATATAAATTTCAATTCTTTATTCACATTGGTTCAATATGTATCTATACTGTATATAATTAGACTGAAATTGGACCGGGGATGCCTCAAATGTGTTATTGAATAGCTCTGTTTATGTCAAAAAGTCTTTTATAAAGGTAAAGGCATGTGTAAAATTGCCACCAAGGCTTTTTGATGACACAAAAATGACAATTGCCTTAAGGTAATCGACTCGTAGTACTGTCTGAACTCATGATATCATAAGGTTAACCAAGGCTTCCTAACGAAATCATTAGGAAATCTCGGTTATCATTGTGAAAGATCATAAGTTCCAAAATGTTGCGAAATTAATATGGGTCTATTACCCTAAATATGCTCTATCTCAATTTCTGTCCAAACCGTCTCTCAATAACATTCTATTTTCCTTACAACAAAGGTTTTATCTACCATCTTCAAGAGTTTTACCATCCACCGTTCTTTCAATCTGTATGTTTTTGTCCACCTTATTATTTCTCTCAGTATGTCTTTTTCTCTATTCACCCTCTCTATTCATCTCCGTTTCCTTCCCTCTGAACTTATATCTCTCTGACAGAATATTAATCTCTGTCTTTATAACTCTGTCTGTCTGTCTTTAGTCCATATTTCAGTCTTTTCCTGCATTATTTCTTTCTCTCTTTCTGTCTGTCTTCATCCCTCCCTCTCATTCCGCTCTTCTCTCTTTCTTTCTCTCCCCTCCCTCTTTTTTTCTATACTATTCTTAAAAATGGAAATGTTGTAGTTGCGTACTTTTTATCACACAGCCACCATAAACTGCAGTGTTAAGGTAGTGGAACCGCAATAGTTCTGCAACATTTTGGAACTTATGATCTTTAACAATGTTGACCGAGGTTTCTTAGTGAAAATCATTAGGAAACCTCGGTTCACACTGTTAAAGTTCATTTTCCGAAACTATTACGGGTCCTCCACCTTAAGATAAGTCCGTATTTAAGCGTTGTTATTTAAAATTGTTCAAGCTTCAGTTAGCATGAATATGCCGCTCAACGACATCCTTTCATGCAAATGTGCACCGGTGACAAGTAATTAAGACCGTTTATTAGTCTTTTATAAGTCGATATTCTTTTCATTTTATAAACTAGACGAATTGTGGCGTATTTTTACATGGCGAACAGTATAATATTTATCTGATTTTAAGTATTACAAAACAAAAATATATATCGATGCATCAATAACCGATTTTTGAGTAATAGCCCATACATAAAGAACAGCTCAGTCACGTGTTCAAACTAAACAATTAATACACTCCTTCTTCAAAGAATGGGCGATTCCTTACCAGGAACCTTAAATCGAAACGAAGATTTGACTTTAGTTAGGAATCTACGGCGGGATAGTGAGGGTTGTAGACTTGTATCAAGTAGATAATAATGAAAAAGTGATTCAAGCGTTTACCAAAGATGCTGTGGCTCGTTGTATTGTGTTGCGTTTTTTCGGGAATAGGTAAGCAAGACAAATTGCTGCTTTTTAATCAATTCATTTATTAATCGCTGTTGATATTTATTTATCACCCGAATTAGGACCGTTTGCGATTGCTATAAAGTATATCTGATACATCGTGCGAAAAGGAACCATATAGGAACTCGGTAAAAAAAATGTTTGAAAAAGACATTAGGTTTATCAAAGGTAATTCAGAATACTCATTTTAAAATTTCGGGAATGTAGAATTATCATTCTAGATTGAGATGATAAGCCAAATACAGAAAAAATCTACACTAGTCGGTCTGCGCAATCCGCGCAGTCTGACTTGTGTAGATAATTAACCCATCACACAGGTTGTCACTTTTCGCTTGACGGATCGCATTTGTATTCAATCGAAAAAGATATAGTTTCCAGTAGAGGATAACCAGAGGTTGCATTTCAAAAAAGATTATACAGGAATGTAGTGTGATCATTCTTGATTTAGAAAATATGCAACAAGCGAAAGGTTTCACCCCTAGTCATCCAGCGCAGGCTGACTTTGGTCAACATCTTTCGCATTTGCCAGACGGCCCCTTTCGTCTGCCAGATCACATTTATATATTCAAAAAATTGATTCTTGCTCTTAATTAAAACGGGAATTACAATTATCTACGATGGCACGGAGATTCCATTTTTTTTTATTTTTTTTTTTCTTAGCTTTAGAAAAAAAAGTATTAATTAATTCGTATATAAACATACTTTTGCTGAAAACAAATAAGAAAATTGCTGCTCTTTCCCCCACCTGAACCATTCTACCTGCAGGTAAATGCGCCTTTTCAATGGTCGAAAGGTATAATTGTCCCTATATTTAAAAAAGGAGATGTCAACGATGTTTCAAATTACAGAGGGATTACCTTAGTTAATGTTTTAGCAAAAATATTTTCTTTAGTTCTGCGAAATAGAATTTACAAATGGTGTGAGTCAAATGACGTTTTCTCGGAATCCCAGTTCGGTTTTCGAGAAAATCACAGTACCACTGACTGTGTTTATATTTTACATTCAATAATACAAAATTTATTATTCAAAAAGTCAAAACTTTACTGTGCATTTATTGATTACAAAACAGCTTTTGATAGCATAAATAGAGATGCTTTATGGATGAAATTAATTAATACCGGAATTAGCTGTAAAATGATAGATATGATTAAATCTATATATAAGGATGTCAAATCTTGTGTAAAAATGGAACCTGGCATGCCATTTTCACAACTATTCGACGTAACAATAGGTTTAAAACAAGGAGAGCCACTTTCTCCTCTACTGTTCACATTATTCATTAATGATATAAATGACTGCATCGACTTTAACATGCTCACTGAAAATGATTTAAATCTTTTAAGCATGTATATTTTGCTATATGCAGACGATATCGCCCTTTTTACCACAGACCCAGTTAGTCTACAAGCGCAGTTAGACGAGATCAACCGTTTCTCCATTAAATGGGGTTTAAATATAAATGTGCAAAAAACAAAAGTTTGTGTTTTTGAGAAAAAGAAAACGAATCGTAACTTTATGTTCTCTATAAACAATGAATCTGTTGAAATTGTTGATCATTTCAAATATCTTGGAATAGTTTTCTTTTATAATGGATCGATTAAAAAATCTGTTCACGTTCTTACGCAGCAAGCACAAAGGGCGTATAACCGTTTATTGTCACTCTTTTCTCGTGTGCAACTTGATTTAAAAACGAAAATCTCACTTTTCGAAACATTGGTTTCCTCTATTCTACTGTACAGTTCAGAGGTCTGGGGAGTATACAATTATAATGAGATAGATAAATTACAAATCAAATTTTTAAAAAGAATTCTTGGAGTACGTTCAACAACTTCTAATTTGGCTGTTTTCGGAGAACTCGGTCGCTACCCGCTATCTATTATTTGTAAAGAAAGAGCGTTAAAATATTGGTTAAAAATAATGAAAAATGATTCTTCAACAATCCATAAAATATTTCAAGAACAAATAAGAACAGGTAACGAAAATAGCTGGGCTAATTATGTCAAGAAAAATCTTGATAATTTGGGACTTAGTGATATATGGATAAACTTTGATGAATCGATTAATTACTTCCCTTTAATTAAGCAAAGGATACGCGATCAGTTTCTTCAAACCTGGGCGGCAACTATAACTGCTTCACCTAAACTAAACTACTACAGCAAATATAAAACTGATTTCTCCTTTGAAAAATATCTTGAAATTATTCCTAATGATAAATTACGTAAAACATTAAGCTGTTTTAGGTTGAGTTCACATTATCTGAACATTGAAATGGGAAGATACTCAGATATACCCAGAATGAATCGTCTGTGTAAGTGCTGCAATATGAACCAGATTGAGTCAGAATATCATTTTCTTTTGTGCTGTCCATTATATGCAGATCTTAGAAAAAAATACATAGGTAAGATCACATGGCCTAGCTTGACTATGTTTTCAAATATTTTATCATCTATGAGTTCCTCAACGATAATCAATGTTGCAAAATATCTAAGAGATGCAAATACGCGTAGGAATGAAAAAACAAAACAAACCGGTGATGGATAATTCTCATAATTACCTAACAACTTCCAAAATATTTCATAATTTCAAGTAATTTAACTGAACTTCACAAAAATAGTATAATAATATACTGTTTAACTTTGCAATTGAGTCATGATTTCTCATTGTTATTTTTGCCTATTGTACTTTTCAATGTTTATATGTATATTGTACCTGTAATGTAATTTTGCCATATTTGTGTACAAATTGTTTGTTATTGGCCATAAGCATTGTTTGCTGATTTGCCGAATAAATGAATTGAAATTGAAATTCAATCACCAGTCCTATTTTGTAAATTGAGGCAGACGATACGCGTGCAAATTCAATTAACCAAGAAAATGGTAACTTTTATTTCTAGCGTGCAAAGAAAGATCCACATCTTTTGAATTTCATTCCATTGCGGAGGACTGTAAAGTTTGCGTTGATGTTTTTTTTTTTTTTCGCTTTTCGTGTACTGAAAATCTGTCTGCAATTTGCTGCAATTTTGTTTTTCTATAATAATTCACAGTAGGCAAAAGTCTATGAAAAGGGAATTAATGCGCCTGTTCATGAGTTTATTCACAGTATACAAATAAAGACGTTTTCAAATATTTCTTCAGTATAGCATTCCATTCAATTTGAAATGTGCAAAATAAAACCAATGCATTTTGATAAATTACAATCAGGATCAAGAATTCATCAGAAAATCGACGAACCCTTTCTAAGCCAAGTCATACATAATGCGTATTTTTGGCAACGATTTAGACATTATTCTACATCATTTCTCATTTGTTACATTTTTCTTTCAAAGAAGACTTTCTTTCGGAATGTGCAAGAAGAGAAATAAAAGTATTTTTTTAAAAAAAATATTAGTATTTCCGGATATACGTAAAAGAAGAAACGAACAATTCAAATTAGGACGAACGTAGAGTTTTGGACCAAACATTTTGTTTTTTAACGTTTTTTAAATGACCATGAAACTTTTCTGATCTACAACTTTTATATTTTACAGCTGGATTTCATAACAATGAAAATAACAGTTCTTTCATCTATCTTTTCGGCTCTTGTTTATTGATAGCCCCCGAATAATTTGTCCCTTTTTTTCCCCTTTTTTATTACCAGTTTTAAATAAGTCACAGACCAATGTGATCTGGTTTGCTTTGGCACTTCTAAATACATTTTATTTATGATGAGCATAGAAATATAACCTTTTTACTAATCATAATTGAAGAAGAATAAATTTCTTTCCTAGGAAAACTGAGCATTGTTAAGAAATAGTTAGAGTCTATTTCTGACAATCACACAATGCGCAAAGTTATTTGTGTAAATTGTCATAAAAAGATCTTTAACTGTATAGCTCAAAATTATTGACATGGCTTGATGCGATGAATGAATTAATCGATGAATACATTTATTATCGAGGGCAGCCCTAAGCCTTCGTAAAACATCGTGAATCCGCGGAGGGTATCGGTTTTAAGTTATCTTTGAATAACGTAGTCTGATGTTAACAGCCGCAAGGATCATAGGTTCGAATCAGCCCCCGTCTCTCTTTTTTTAAATTTATTTCTTTTCCTTGTTCTATTAACCCAATTTTACTTTTTATACTCCCCACCTACGAAGTAGAGGTGGGTATATTGGTTTCACCAAGTATGTCTGTCTGTCCATCCGTCCGTCCGTCCGTAGACCTTTTCGTTTACGGACTCTAACTCAAGAACCAAGTGTCCTAGAATCATGAAACTTTATACAAATGTTGCTTATGACCCAAAGAAATGTCCTATTGTTTTGGGGTCACATAGGTCAAAGGTCAAGGTCACAGTGAGCCTTTGTTAAAGCTTCGTTTCCGGACTCTAACTCGTGAACAAAGCAACCTACAATCATGAAACCTTATGCAAATGTTGCTTATGACCCAAGGAAGTGTCCTATTGTTTTGGGGTCACATAGGTCAAAGGTCAAGGTCATAGCCATTTTTTGTTCAATTTTCGTTTCCTGACTCTAACTCAAAAACGAAGCAACCTACAACCATGAAACTTCATGCAAAAGCTGCATATTACTTCAATATCTGTGACAAACACATCCTGCACTGTGACTTGAACCACTGTCTTTAGTCTACTAATGACTTACTATTCCACATACAGTGACTAGTGTCTACCCGTCCCGGTGTATTTAATAGGTAGATATTATTAGACTTGATTCCCGAAATTAACCAAGACCTAACGGAGATACCATGTTACAGTCAGTCAAGCATGTAATGTATGTTAATAGAAGTTCCGGTTAGTCAATTTCTGTCAATAGCTTCGTATTTCTTAAAGAACCTATCAGACGATCAAAATGTCAAATATTTCAGTTAATTGCGATTTTCTTCTAGCTCTAATCATTTCGAATGTAGAGGTTGATATTACTTTTTTGGTGATTTTGGAGCGTTTTTGAATTGTTTGAGAGAGTGAAAGGAATGAATGAATAGAGCGCTGAGCGAGTGATTTCGAATTGTTTTGATTGAGATGAATGTCAATTTCACGATGTTACTAACTTTAGCGAGCGATCTTAGTTTGAATCACAAATACAAACGATTCATTGATTAATGCAGAATATCATTTCTAGGACGTACTCTGATACAGTTAACAACAACATGAAATAAACAAGGCGAACAATTTTGAATTGTATTTGAACGAAATCGAATGCGTGTGACGAGTGAGATTTGAGTGAAAATAAATAGAGGTAATCAAATATCGCAAATTTTGTTCTGGGTGAACAAAGTAAGCGATATTTATTACCCCCCTTTAATAAAATATGCATACATGTTCTATAAATAGCTTCCCATTTCTTAAAGAACCAAAAAATTTCGAAATCGCGATTTTTTCCGCTATGTTTTTTGAATGCAGTTGTTGATCATATTCTTTTGTGAGTTTTGAGTGTTTTGAATGGTTTCAGTGAGTGTTTGGAATGAATGGATGTAGCGCTGAGTTAGCGCTGAGTGGGTGCTTTAGAATGGTTTTGATCGCGATGAATTTCAATTTCACGATGTGCCTAGCTGTACGGCAATTAACTGTACATGAATAGAGTGTTGAAAGTATTAAGTACAAAATTATGATGCATGAACGGTCGATATTTTATCGCTAAGAAGGCATAACAATAATTGCTAAGGCCGAACCTAAAATAATCTTAAAAATGACATTCAAAAGACACTAACATTGGACTTTAATAACTGACTTTGTCGAAAGTCACGTTTAATAGACGAAATTAATAATTTAAATAGTTTCTTATTCAAAGAGGAAGTTACCCCATACAAAGCTCGCTCAAAACAGAGTAGTAAACTGCTAACATTCGCACATTTTGCACAATGAAAAGAGTCGAATTAGAAGTGTTTAGCCTTGTAAGGTAAAATGTATTTGTAATCGCAGTTTTTATGTTTATTCATCTCTTCAAGTTATTTCAATTTTCTAAGTGTCACTTCTTATTTCTGTTGCAAAATAAGCATTGCGATAAATAAAATGCATGCCAAATCTAATCTAGTTTTACTCAGAGGGGCTACTTATAACAAAAATATCAGCCAAGTTTGTACCTTAGTACTTCTGATATATGAATTGCAAGATACGCCACAGTAAAATGTCTTGTAAGAGAGCTGATGAGTGGTTCGTTTTTGTTTTTTAGGCGTGAAATTGTGACAAACAATCTCCTTATGCTATCGAACTTAAGCCGCATAGTCAACGGAATCATCTTAAACCCATAGAAATTATTATCATTTTAGATGTTGATAATCCTTCAGAATAAATGTCTAAATCGCCCAAATGGCATCCTTACAAAGCCAAAATAAGTTTTCTGGATTGATAAGACAACTTGATTCCTTCTGCTAATGCCTACTTAAGTTACGTCAAATGAACACAAACATTCATAAAACATCTTTCGCAGATTCAAAGCTCAAATTAACAAAATTATGTCTTCTCATTCCTTGTCAAGAAAACCAATCCCAAAATGCTCTATTTCATTTTTGCTGAAAACAAAACAACATTTGCATTGCCACGTTACGTCAACGTTTCATCTTGCTCATTGGAGAGGCTCGTATGAATATCAAGGAAATTTGCTCGCCTTACACTCGTTAAGAATTAAAAGGTACTTGACTTATGTTGAAAGTTTGACTTTTTAAAGGTTCAGACATTTATTTCATTTCTCCTTTGAAATATGTGTTAAGAAGCGTAGAGGCAATCGCGACGCGACGTCTTCCCAGTGGCCCTACTGAGTTGGAGAGGGCGAATGACAATACTTCTCTATCGGAAATGGCCATTACACGTCCTTATTGTTCTTCTCTTTCAACTAACGTCCGTAAAATTTACTCAACGTTTGACGGTTTTTGAATACGCCTGTGGTCATGTTTTTCTTGGTCTAGTTACAAAACTGTGATGTACGGAACACAACTATTGTTTGATTTTCTTAACCACAGAGCGTTAGAGGCTAAATTCATTTGAGAAGAAACTCACGATCGAACACGTGGCAGACGTCGACGTAGAAAACAAACATTTCGACGTTTATTGAAAAACACCAAAAATGACACGTTGCTTGAAAGAAAAATCAAGTTTGCATGAGAAAACGAAGCGCTGCAAACACAATGGTACCTTAATTGGTCATCTAATCTTAAAAACATAAAAGATATTGACAAAAGAAAAGTGGATTGTTTCCTTTTTTTGCTGAGTATATACCAAATATCAAGGCTGCTGGAATTCAGGTTAAGATGAAGAAGAAATTTTAAAGGTTTCTAAATTGACACATGAGTACACCCCCTCCCCCTGTTGCTCTGCACCCAATGGCACAAGAGTCATAATCTTATCTATTTACATAAAGGTCAATAATTTTCGCCAAATATGTAGGCTGTTGGGGACCTAGTTGAGAAAGAGAATAAGAATTTTGAAGAATTCTAAGAAGATCAGAGTCCTACCTACTCTAATCGGTACTCTGCCCTGGTCGCCACTCTGTCATGATTTGAGCTATTTCAAAAAAAAAGATTTAAGCTGATAATCCATGACAAATTTTAAAGCTGCTGCGCTACTGGTTCAAAAGAAGAAGATATGTAAAGATTTCTAAATTGATCAAAGTCCTACCCCCTCCCAAAAAAGTTATGTCCCTGCTAACCAAAAAATCATGATTTTAGCTTTTTATAATAGGTCTATGCACAATGTCAATTTTATTTTAAAGCTATAGGGTTTCTTGTTCAGATGAAGAGTATATTTTAAAGATTTTTAAATTTATTCGAGGCTTACCCCCTCCCTACGTGCTCAGATCCAACTGGTTCAACAATCACCATTTCAGCTGGTCTATGAACTTATGATCCATGCCAAATTCCAAGGCTGCATGGCTTTTGGTCCATGTGAAGCAAAACGGTAAAGGTTGAAAAAAAATCTCGTTTGTTGTCATGGCAACCAAAGTTTTCAACCGAATTCATTTTTTAGCTATTTTTGAAGAGGCACACATAGGGAATATTCCTGTTAAATTTGGCGTAAATCGGTCCAGAAGGTCCCAAAAGCTCATTTGAGCATTTTGGGCTTACAAGTAGGGATGGGAACGAGTATTCAATTAATCGAGTACTCGATCGAACGTTCGATTATCGATTACCAATTTCACTAATCGATTAGAAAAATGAAATCATAGGAAATTCGTTTCCAATCTAATTTTATCATATTTTCTCAAAATATCGATCTTTCATATGAAATGCTGTTCAGTGTAGTGTATGCAACACATGGTCATCTGCCGATCGTCTAATTCATCGATATTTTTCCGAATTTGCAATCAAGTGTCAGCTGTCAATGCTCTTGCTGACAAACAATACACGTCACCATGTAACTTTTCGCGCCATCGACTTTTGGTACTCTGATCAGGGACGGTTCGATTAACTTGGATCTTCAGACCAACGGAATGTTGCAGCGTCGTTCGAAACCTTGTAACGCAATCTTATTGATGTTGTAGTTTCTTTGTCTGTCTCTACCGAAATTTATCTATCAAACCGATGAATATCGACTAGAAATATAACCGAGAAATAACACTCTCTAAGCATGCATTTTACAATCTTCCGTTTCTTCAAATAAATTAGTAATCAAATGTCAATTCAACTGCTTCTTTGACCGAAGATATGCAGCAAATACCGTATATTTTAATATTTGAAGATATAGAAATAATGATCAAAAGTCATCACTTCTATCCGAGTACTCGAGTACTCGATCGGAAAGGTGAACGAGTAATCGATTAGTAAAATTGGTACTCGTTACCATCCCTACTTACAAGACCTTCTATTTTAAAGAAAAATCTCAATAGTTATTTTGACCGCAGTGACTGGTTATGTCATCCTATCATAAATGTATAATCGATTAAACAGAACTTGGTGCAAAGGTACTTCAACTATTGTAAAGTATACAAATTTTGTCAACAATTGGAGTCAATCAAATCAAATTTGACAGTTTTATATCGGTAGTTTCAGGTTTGTAAACATTTGTAAGCAATCAAATTTGTCATGATTCATAAATTATTGCTTACAACTTTAAAGTTACAAAAGAAGATTCGTTAAAAGAAAAGGACGTGCGATAAGTATCAATCCTGGTAGATTGATTGAATGGAGTTTTACGCCGCTTTCATCATTTTTCCAGTTATATCACGGATGCTGGAGCACCTAACAATGGATTCCTCGTATTTCTCTCACAAGTACAGCCATCATATCCTTTCCTAGCCTCCAGCTGCTATCTCACATAGGTCTACATAGGTCTAAGATTATCAACCAATTGGTGAGAGACAAATAGTCGGAGAGAATGAGTGCCTACGTCGGGGTTTGAACCCGGGACCTCTTGAATGACTGCTCGACGCGCTTCCTACTGCGCTATGACGGCGGCTTATCAATCCTGGTAGGATTGCAAGGATTCGAATACTGACTTGGGTAAAACCTTTGGCTTTCAGGAGATTATATGAATCTAGAAAACCATTTTTTGTTCCCTTGTTAACTCTTATCAAAATGCAGTGCCTTTTCATTGCAGTTATCTAATTTCACAGAAATCCCTTTAGTGCCCTGTTTCGCGTAAATAATATCAATTACAACGGCTGTTTTATCTTTCTATCTGATCAATCGTTCGTAAAACAAACAGATTTTATCAATATCTTAAAAATGATATTTTCTTTTTCAGCTCTAATGGCAAAACTCCAGAAAACCTAGCGAGCTGGATAGATGCAATTTCCAAATCAAATGGAATGAGTTTTGAATGAAACTAAAGAGAGATAAATCAACTTAGCTAATTTTATCCAATTAGCTATATTGAATTATCTCCCTTGAAAAAAGGCTTCGTACTTTTCTGTCTTAACGGACCAGTCAGACGCTTTAAAATCCACACCACAAAATATAATCGTGGAAAGTTATATACATTAAAATGAAATGATGATAGTTTTGAACGATTTTGGGGTGTTTCTGAACGATTTTTGAATAGTTTGAGTGTGTGTAAGGAATATTCAATGGGACGCTTAACTATCGATTTAGAATTGGTTTGATCAAGGCAAATTTCAATTTCATTATGTTGTTGATTATATCTATGAAGCTATTTAATCGTAGAAGCATCAAACGACCCTCTTACACATATAGAATAATAAGGCTGTTAGCACTGTAAATCGGCCATCACTGAATGACAGTTGACAGACTGATGCATTTCAAACTTAAAACTTTGGCTAAATAACTTTAAAAAAAACTCTTATTTAAAGACCATTTAACCATATGATCCAAACACCACCATGCAATGGGGGATCTAGAGGGGGTTCGGTAGGGAGGTTATTATTTGACTCTAATGCATAAATTAAGTCGAAATTGTGTAAAACTAAATGCGAAGCATTCGGTAAAGGAACATTATGCGATATCATAGCCAAAAATTCTATTTTGTGAAGTATTTTTGAAAGTGTTTGACTTATATGCCATTTTTGCGAAGCTGGGTTAAATTCTGAATAGACGGGGTAGATTTATTTGTAATTGTTGACAACGCATTTATAGATATAAATTTCCATTTCTTATTCACATTTATTCAATATGTATCTATACTGTGTATAATTAGTCTGAAATGGGACCGGGGATGCCCCAAATTTGTTATTGAATAGCTCTGTTTATGTCAAAAAGTCTATTATAAAGGTAAAGGCATGTGTAAAATTGCCACCAAGGCTTTTTGATGAAACAAGAATGGCAATTGCCTTATGGAAATTGACCCTAAATAGTGTCTGAACTCATGATATCATAATGTTAACCAAGGTTTCCTAACGAAATCATTAGGAAATCACGGTTATCATTGTGAAAGATAACAGGTTCCAAAATGTTGCGAAACTAATATGGGTCCAATACTCTAAATATGCTCTATCTCAATTTCTGTCTAGACTGTCTCTCAATAACATTTTATTTTCATTACAACAAAGGTTTTTATCTACCATCTTCAAGAGTTTTACCATCCACCGTTCTTTCAATCTTTATGTTTTTGTCCACCTTATAATTTCTCTCAGTATGTCTGTTTCTCTATTCACCCTCTCTATTCATCTCCATTTCTTTCCCTCTCTTTCATTTCTCGATTTATTTGTTTCTTTCTCTTTCTCTCTCTCTCTCTCTCTCTCTCTCCTTCTATCTCTCCCTCTCCCCCTCTCTCTCTCTGTCTCTCTCTCTGTCTCTGTCTCTGTCTCTGTCTCTGTCTCTCTCTCTCTCTCTCTCTCTCTCTCTCTCTCTCTCTCTCTCTCTCTCTCTCTCTCTATATATATATATATATATATATATATATATATATATAAAATTGAAAAGTTCAACAACAAGCCTGGAATAAGTTTTGATAAAATTAATTTAATATGATAATCCTCAACCGGTTTCACAATGCTCATCAGGAGGATAAACGTTGTAACTATGAAGATAACGTAACGACGTCAAAACAACGTCGACTTAACTTACAAGGGACGTCACTCTTAGCGACGTCAAAAACGTCAATTTAGTTTGGGTTTGTATAGTTCAATAAGATGTTTTTCCTTTTGTTTTCTGGCGCTGATACTGTCTGTCATCATTTTGAATACTGGGAATACTTTGAAGTAAGGCTCTGTGGAGCAGTTTGCTAGATGTTCACTTACTTTTAATATCCGAACATTTGGGTCCCGTATATGTTGTCGGTGAACAGACATGCGTTTTCTTAAGTCAATAGTTTCGCCGATGTACTCTTCTTTACATGTTTTGCAGACTATTACATAGATAATATTCTTCACCTCGCAGCTGATGTTTTCCTTCACTTTTAATGTTTTCCCGCATTTAAGAGTATAGCATTCTCCCTCTATTAAATGGATACAAAGTCCACAGTTGGGTCGGTGACATCTTCTTACTTTTGGTGTTGTATATGTCTCTGAAAATTTTGCTTTTGTAAGGATCCTTTTTAAATTTTGTGGTTGTCTTTTACTTTTGATAATTGTTAGCTTTTCGAGAATCTGTCCCATGTATTGGTCTCGTTTAAGCAAATCCAAATCATTTTGTAGTTCATTGAAAGCTTCTGGGTTTCGGGGATTGAATGTGCTGACGTATGCTATATCTCCAGTATTCGTTTGGTTTGCTTTTGGTTGTTGATTAATCAGCTGTAAGCGGTTCAATGATTTGGCTTTAACTATTCCAGCTTTAATGAGAGATTCGGGATATTTTTGTTTCATCAAGAATTGTTTGAGTTCGTCCAATCGTTTTTCAAATGTTGAATCTTCTGTGATGATGGTTCTAAGCCGCCTTGCTAGTGAGAATGGTATGCTCACTTTGGTGTGTTTAGGATGGCATGACGTGAATAGGAGATATGCTTTACTGTCTGTAGGTTTATAAAATATATCTGTTACTAGAGTGTTATCTTTCTTAATTACTAGACAGTCCAAAAATGGTATCTTTTCTTCGTTACGTTCCATAGTAAATTTAATGTATTGGTGTAAATTATTTAGTATGTTATGTAATGTATCTAGGTCAGAGTTTGAGCGTGTCCAAGGAATAAAACAGTCGTCCAAAAATCTTTCCAATTTTGTATAAAGTGTAGTGAAAATTCTGTTCCAAATATTTCTTCAATTCTTTGATACAGGTTTTGTTCCAAAAACCCAATAGCCAATGTAGCGTACGTTGGTGCCACCTTCGTCCCCATTGCTGTTCCTTTTATTTGGCGATAGAAGTTATTGTTGAACTCGAAGGTGTTGTTTTCTAATATAAATGTTAAGGAATCAATGATAAAGTTTTTTGAAAAATCGACTTGGAATTTCTGTTTGATGTTTGTCTATCCAGAAAGATATCGCTTCTATTCCCAAAGTATGGCATATATTGGAGTATAGAGACTCAACGTCGAATGTCACTAATATTGTTTTGTCTGGCACATGGGTCGGCAATTGTTTTAAAAAGTCGGTCGTATCTCTTAAAAAGCTTTGTACATGTTTAACCATGGGTTTTAAGAGAATATCCATCAGATTGCTAAGACGACTGGTGAGGCAAATTGGTCCCGCTATTATTGGTCTTACTTTAAGAGATTTTACATCTGTAACGGTGACTGTTGATTTGAGGGTGTTTTCACATTTTGTTCGTATTTCTTCACATTTGTGGATTTTTGGAAGTCCGTAGAATTGGCTGCTCTTGTTTTCGAAGTCTTTTAGATATTTGTATTCTTCTTCTGTCAGACAGTATGAATATTTGTCGAGTAATTTGTTGTATGCTATGCGATTTTTCTTACCTGGATCTTATTGTAGCTGTTCATAATATTCACTATCTTTGAGGATATCTTCGGCCATTTCTTTATAATGAGATGAGTTCATTACGACAACAGCTCCTCCTTTGTCAGCCTCTTTTATAATAATATTTGTATCCGTCTTCAGAGATTGTATTGCTGTTCTTTCCTTTTTAGTAATGTTTTCTTTGATTCTGTTTGACGTTTCATTGTTTTGCAAAGGTATGTTTTCGACATTTTTAACAAATTGGGTCAGAGCTTGACATCGGTCAAGGGGTGGTGTAAACATAGTCTTATTTTTAACTAATGAATTATCTAAATCTTCGGAGTTATGAAAAAATTCCACTAGTCTTATTTTTCTTGTGAATTCTGAAAGGTCATTTCTTATTTCGTGTATGTCCGATTTTGTGGGAGTAGGAGTAAATTTCAATCCTTTTTCCAATAAAGATTCTTCATCCTTTGATAAAAGTCTGTCTGAAATGTTTATTATCTTTACATCAATTTTGCTTTCCGTGTCATTAGGTGTAGTAGCTAAGTGGGTCTTCTCTGACCTGGTCCTTGCCATAAAAAACGGTTGTAGTTTTGATCGGGAATATTTTCTTGAGTTCTCATATTATCCATTGTATTATTCCAGTTAAATTGTTGCCGATGTCCATGTGGGTCTAGATATGTCTGATTGTGTGGAGTGTAGTTGTATCTTAAATTATCTGTTGTTCTTGCTGATTCTGATATCGCATTGGTAATAACGCGTCTATTATAACCTTGTTGTCTATTATTATAAGAAGCGAAGTTATTCATTGAGTTTGGGGTTTCTGAGTTTTTACTTTCGTTGTTTGAGTAGAAATTGGTATTTGGTCTAGTGATATCATTTCTTGAAGATCGTAGAGCATCAGCATAGCTAGCTCCTTGGGTTGGTGGGGATCTTTGTCCTTGTTGTCCCTGTGGTCGTTATGTTATATTTTGGTTGAATTGATTATTTCCTCTAACATTGTTTTGATATATGGGTCTTTGTCTAGTACTTTGCTTGTTTAAATGTTGTGTCGGTTGTTCATATTGGCGTCTATTTTCATATTCTTTGAAGAAAGGGTTTTTGTTTAGGTATTGATCAGTAAAATCTGTTGCGTACTTTGCCAAAAATGGTCTGTTTTTACGTCCTAGGATTGATTCAGATATTTGTTCGTTTCTGCTTACATCTTCTTTCCATATTTCTTTTAACTGATTTCTCAAATTGCCCGAACACTTTCGTTCAATCAATGCCATCATATTTTCATCGCACGATTTAAATTTCTGTAAGTGGCTATCGGAAAGTAATTTCAGTTTGTCGATTTCAAATTTGTAGTTATTTATAATTTGTCGCTCTCTGAGTTGCGACTGTTCTTGTGTTTCAGATGATATTTTTATTAATTGCAGTTTCCTTGGGATGATGACGGGTGTCGATTCTGACCAAATTTGGTATGTTTCTGCTAGTAGTTTATTTCTAATATGTTGCCAGTAATGGTTTCTACGGTATTCCAAATTTCTGTCCCACGTCTGTGTCGTACTTGATTTAAGTTTCATTGCTTCATGTTGGGAATCTTGATTATCAATATATGTTGGTAAATGTTTTGGTGTATTCACGTTTTCTAAAACTTTTGTAACTGATGTAAGTGCATTAACAATATTTACCTCATTATCTTCTAGAATCTTTGCATGTTCTTGGATTCGTTTGTTTTCATCTGCCTGTGTTGATTGTTGATCCCTGATTTCACGAAGTAGCTGGTTTATTTCTGAAATTTCCCTTAAGAATTGTTGTAGAATAATATTGTTAGGTTCATCTGCATCTGTGATAATCGTAACTGGTGTATCTTGGGTATCGTTTCTGTTGCTTCCACTCGGGCTAGCTGCCTTCTTTCCTTTATTGCGGCTTGCCATTTGCCCCGTACCGTGTGTTTAATTTAAACAGCGGAAGGAAGTTCACGGTACGGGGAATGTTTATATAAAATTGAAAAGTTCAACAACAAGCCTGGAATAAGTTTTGATAAAATTAATTTAATATGATAATCCTCAACCGGTTTCACAATGCTCATCAGGAGGATAAACGTTGTAACTATGAAGATAACGTAACGACGTCAAAACAACGTCGACTTAACTTACAAAGGACGTCACTCTTAGCGACGTCAAAAATATATATATATAGACATAGTTATAAAGACAGAGATAAATATTCTGTCAGGGAGATATATATTCAGATCGAGAAAATAATGGAGATATATATATCCATTATTTTCTCGATCTGAATATATATCTCCCTGACAGAATATTTATCTCTGTCTTTATAACTCTGTCTGTCTGTTTATCTTTAGTTTCCCTGCATTATTTCTCTCTCTCTCTCTTTCTGTCTGTCTTCCTCCCTCCATCTCATTCTCTCTCTCTCACCTCCCTCTTCTTTCTATATAATTCTTAAAAAAGAAATGTTGTAGTTGCGTGCTTTTTATCACACAGCCAACATAAACTGAAGTGTTAAGGTAGAGGAACCGCAAAAGTTCTGCAACATTTCGGAACTTATGATCTTTAACAATGTTGACTGAGGTTTCTTAATGAAAATGATTAGGAATCCTCGGTTCACACTGTTAAAGTTCATTTTCCGAAACGTACCGAAACTATTACGGGTCCTCCACCTTAAGATAAGTCTGAACTAAAGTGTTGTTATTCAAAATTGTTCAAGCTTCAATTGGATGAATATGCCGCTCAACAACAGCCTTTCATGCAAATGTGTACTGGTGACAAGTAATTAACCCCGTTTATTATATGATCTTTTATAAGTCGATATTCTTTTCATTTTAAAAACTAGACGAATTGCGGCGTATTTTTACATGGCGAACCGTATAATATTTATCTGATTTTAAGTATTACAAAACAAAAAATATATATCGATGCATCAATAACCGATTTTTGAGTAATAGCCTATACATAAAAAACATTACAGTCACGTGTCCAAACTAAACAATTAATACACTCCCTCTGCAAAGAATCGGCGGTTCCTTACCAGGAACCTTAAATCGAAACGAAGATTTGACTTTAGTTAGGAATCTACTGCGGGATACTTATATCAAGTAGATAATAATGAAAACGTAATTCAAGCGTTCACCAAAGATGTTGTGGCTCGTTGTATTGTGTTGCGTTTTATCGGGAATAGGTAAACAAGAAAAAGTTTGCTATTTTTTAAACATTCATCGCTGTTGATATTCATGTGCCACCTGAATTAGGGCCGTTAGCAATTGCTGCAAAGTATTTATGATCCGTCGTGCGAAAAGGGACCTTCTGGGAACTCGGTAAAAAATGTTTGAAAAAGAGATTGGGTTTATCAAAGGCAATTCATAAGACTCATTTTAAAAATTTCTACACGGGAATGAAGAATGATCATTCTAGATTAAGAAAATTAGCCAAATACAGACAGTATCGATACCCGTCATCGTGTACAATCTGCGCAAGTCTTACTAGTGTCGATAATTTACGCACCACCCAGGTGGTCCCTTTACGGATCACATATGTATTTAGTCGAAAAATATATAGGTTCCAGAAGAGGACAACCAGAGGTTGCATTTTAAAGATGATTATATAAGAATGTAGCGTAAATATAATAGATTCGGGATATAAGCAGCACGCAAAAGTTTCAACCGGGTTGTAAAGAAGTCTAATTCAACAAGAACATGTAACATTTTACTTCTAGCTTATAAGGAAAGATCCACATCTTTGCTTTAGAGACAGAATATTGTGCTTTCGGAATCTATTTCATTATTTCTATTACATATATAACATATGCAATTATTCATTCACCGACTGTACAAAATGCTGTATATTTGGGTGGCATATGCGCTTTGAACTTACTTTTGCATAGTCGAAACATGCAGTATCTTTGTAAATTACACTTTTAAGAATAGTTTAAGAAAAATCAAAATCTGGTTCAAAACGTCTTTTTAATCAGGCGATTAAACTTGATCAAATTGTCAGCTTTGAAAAGAAAAGAAAATCTGCAAAAGTCGGTGGTAAAATCTGCACGCCGTCAATGTTGCGGGTGTCTGTTCTCTATACACAGGTCTCCGAAATGACAAAAGTTTATATTTGGCCCAGTTACAAGCACATACTTCCTTTCTTACAATGTTTTTCGTGTATAACATTGCTTGATGACAAAATTTTATACTATTTATCAATCAGAAGATAGGCGAGGTTACAATCAACTCCTGCCGCAATGATTTCTTAAGAGCTAACTCTCTAGGTACCCAAAATCAATTGTAAGGTATCCCGATTAAATGGAAACACTTAACAAAGAAAGAAATTTATAAACTATTTAGGATTTTCTTCTGGAACTTATCAAAAAAGTTGCAATCAGCAGATAACAAAATTGTAGGCATAGCTAAACAATTTAAAATCAACGCATTTTCTTCTCACCGTGTTTTAGTATCGACCTTCGTCGGTGGGCGACCGAAACATTGAGACAACAGCTTAGAAAAGGTGTATACTTCCGCAAGAAAGAGTGAGGTTCGAGAAACCGCTATCTCTTACCATTTTCAATGTAAAATTGACCTTTGATCACTCACTTGAAATTGCAGGTCTATAGTAAATATTTTTTCGGTATTTAAGGTCGTGATGAACAAAAAGTAATATTTTTTCACTAGATTGCTCGGGAAGTTTTTTATGCTCCCCGAAGGGAGAGCATATAGCCGCCGCTTCGTCTGTCTGTCCGTCCGTCCGTCCTCACCTATTTTTCCATAACCCTTGGGCCAAATGAAATGAAACTTACCATGTGAACTGCCTATGATATAGTGTCGATGCATCTGTGACGGTTTTTGGTTTTGATACCTCGTCACGGGAAAAGGGGACTTAGGGTTAAAAACAGTTTTTCTCAAATTTCTCCTAGTCTTACAATCAGAATTTAGTGAAATTTCATATTTGAGTAGCATATGTCATGCAAAAAGGAGGTTTAATGTTTGTTACCTTTATGTTTGCTGTATAAGATTACACTTTATTTGAGTCCTTGCAATCTGACAACAGAGCATATCTCCTAAAGTATAAAAGCTATCAACTTGAAACTTTATGGGTGGAGAGATCTTATGGAGGACAAGTGCAGTGCACAAGAACTACAACTCTTGCTTGCATAATTTTGGAGCTATTGCCCTTTGTTATTTTTGATACTGAGATATTGTTCGGAGCACATCTCCTATAGTATATAGAGCTCTTGTTTTTGTGACAATGCCTTATTCGGGGAGCATAATCCGTCTCTGGCGGCTCTTGTTTTTTTTCAGTATAGTATATTTTATATAGTATATTAGCCATCGGCCTGTATACAACATGTACAAAAATAACAATTTCACATACAATGCTATCATGGGGATGTTCGAGATACCTTAGATATTGCTAAATTTCTTTTTCCATGGCATAGAATATAAACTTAGCAAGATTTCGTATTGTTGTCGTTTTTTTGCTTGCCATTAAAAGATAGAATTTCTGTATATTTTGATTTTTATAATACTTTTTGCTGATATACTTAGTTCGCAATTCATCATACCACGGACAAATTAACAAGAAATGAAATTCACATTCGACAATTGAATTACAATATAGGCAATATCGAAGATCTTTCACAATATTTATATGACGACCTTTCTCTTTCATTAAAGAATGAGCTGAGCTTCTAAATGACACTTAACTTTTCCTAAATTTGACTATGTCAATTATATCTAAAAAGGTTTCTGGTGAAAATTTTTATCTAAAATTGGAGTAATAAATCAATTTACTTGCTCTGTTACAATAACTGTACCAGTGTTGGGTTTGATTGATTGAATGGAGTTTAACGCCGCTTTCAACATTATTTCAGTTATATCGCGGCGGCTGGAGCACCTAACAATGGTTTCCTGGTATTTCCCTCACCAGTACAACCACCACATTCTTTCCTAGCCTCCAGCTACTATCTCACATAGGTCTACGATTATCAACCCATTGGTGAGAGACAAATAGTCGGAAAGAATGAGTGCCGCCGTCGGGGATCGAACCCGGGACCTCTAGATTGACAGTCCGACGCGCTACCAACTGCGCTATGACGGCGGCTACACCAGTGTTGGGTATATTGATCTATCAATCTTTTTCTATAAGCTTTCAAAAACTTGGCATTTGTGACTGCTTGCCTTTCCCAAATAAAACCAAAACCATTTGTATAAGGACTAATCCTCACTTTAGAAACCCAATTTTTTAAACCTCTTTCACCTAATATTTTCAACATATCATAACATTTCCTGATGTAACGGTCATTAGATGTGTAAGTTTTACCCGATATTTCATACACCTTTTTGAAGTCTCAATGTAAATAGGATATCTACCACAACCTCCCAAAATAACATTATTTACAGGGTTCATTGGGGCATTCATGATACGTTTACATGCATACTCATGAGTACGTTCAGAGCATTCAGGCTGATCAAGTCCCCAAATTTCAGAACCATACATAAGAATACAGCTGATTTTAGAATAAAAAAGTTTGAAGAATGTTTTATGAGATAATGGTAAAACACTATGTAATCTTTTTAGTAAAGCAATGAAAACCTTCTTACTTTTAGTTGCCATATACTCTGACATCTTAAAGTATGAAAGTTTACTTGTAAAATTCACACCAACATATACAAAACGATTTACTTCTTCTATTGGCTTATAATTATAATGCCATTTTTCATTTCTAGCTGTTCGCCCAACCTGTCTAAAGACAACTATTTTTGTTTTATCAGTATTGACCTGCAGTCGCATCTAACTACTAAATGTGTATAACGCATTGAGCTGCATCTGCAGAATAATAACTGTATCACTTGCTAATGCTACATCATATGCAAACAAGAGGGAAAAAGTTCTGGAAAGAATTGAATTACATTTGTGCCAGAATTTCTCATGGCAGATTCTAGTCCAATGATAAATAGACAAAACAGAATAGGACTAAGTTTGTAACCTTGTCTGAGACAAACCGTACAATCAAATGGCGCCGATAGAGCTCCACAGGTATCCTCTCGAACACATGCAGTTACATTATTGTAAATGCTTTTAATTAACTTTAACAATTTACCCTTAATACCCAAGTTAATACTACTCAAATTTTGCTAAGCACCAAACTTTAGCTGTCCTACAGGAGGAGTTGATTTAAATGATAATAGTAATAATAATAAAAACACACACATTAGTGTTCATGAAAAAGTGAAAAATGTTCGTTAAAAATGTACAATATTGTATTGACAAGATATCTTATGTATATGTTCTGCGCAAAGTAGGAATCGGTACAATTCCGGAATTTTCCTGCGCAGATTAAGAATTCTCACTTTGTCGGGCATAGTAAGATTTCTTAATTTGCGCAACACGATTCCAGAATTGTCCGTGCGATATGAATATTTGTAATTGTTTGATCGAAGACTTCTAGACATCAAAAGTATTGTAGAAATATAATATAATGTTGCGTGTATTTTCTGCTGCTGTTGTTGTATATGGCATGAGAATGTATGTTAATTTTATTTATTTGAAAACATTCACTGTTTTCTGGTCGTTTGTAGACAATGTCTTCTTTACTCAGGATATTTTTCGGAAAACTACGGTCAATGATAAATCGATAGTAAGCTTAAACAAGTCAAGACATCATAAAAGAACAAGTGAAAAAGACGTACTTATTTTATGCAATTATTTTCCGCATTACCTTATTTATTCTTACTTTGTCCGATACTATTTCTACTTTGCGCAAGGACTTCGTCAGGTGAAAAAATCGATAAAGCCATCTTGCGCGATTCTAGAATTCTCCGGTACAATTCTAGAAAAGGCAGCAAAGTAGGAATTCCTACTTTGCGCAGGACAATTCCGGAATTGTACCGATTCTTACTTTGCGCCGAACATATACATTAACAAATTTGACAAGCAATATTCCTGCGTAACTCGTGCAAAATTAGGAACCCTAGTTTCTTACCTGTCCGTTCTCATTTTCTACATGTATAGGTTTCGTATAGATGCTTAGTTTCTGTTTTTCAGTACTGAATTGACTTATGTCGTTACTCTTTGCTAATACAAGTCTGGACTGGCCGGCTCTCTCATCGGACTTAAATCCGATAGAGCATATGTGGGATGAGCTACAGGTTCGAGTTTCGGCTCGCCAGGTCCAGCCAAGGACACCCCAGGAGTTCGGCCAGATCCTTAGAGAAGAATGGTCTGTTATTCCCCAAAGAGTAATCCAGAACTTAGTCAGGAGTATGCAGAGGCGCTGTCATGCTGTTATTGACAGTGCCAGCTCTTATACTCGTTATTGAACGAAATGTAATTGAAAGAACACCTTTTTAGGTTTTTTTAATTTTCAAGAAAGCAGACCAATTTCTAGGGACTCCCTGTTTGGTGTACATTTAAAGTCTTCTTATCATTATAAAGCTTTTTTTTCTTGAAATTTGATAAACTGATAACAATCGACCATTTTCTAACATTCTTATAATCAAGTTTCATTTTTTTCACTGAAATTAAAGTATAAAAAAGTTTGGTGCGTAGCAAACTTTGGGGAGTATAATTTACTAAATGACTCACGAGAGCCTTCCAAAATGATAATTAGCATGAATTTTTATGTTTACCGATCGAGTAATTACCAGTCATTTTGCGATCTTACACATTCTGTAACGAAATCGGTCTTAAGAAGCAAAGGTGCGAATGTAATAACAATCGGAATTTCATGAATATTTCGTATTTTGGCTAGACGGTTTCAAGAGAAATATACTATACTATTGTGATTTTAAAAATATATCTTTATGATTTGTTGTGATAATGTACGGATCATTCTTACTAGACTTTCAAAATTGGTCATTAGTATGTTTGGCGTACGCAGACAACTTTGAATTGATAAGAGATTCAAATCTCAGAAGCAAATGCAATCTCAATCTGATTCTGACCTAAATCATTTATGCAATTACAGAATTATCGTATCTTAATAGTTTTCTTTTGTAAACTATTTATTAATATATAATGGTAATCTTTATTAATAGTCGGGGGTTTGTACGCGGTAAAGTTAAGAATAATTATTAGCTATGTTTAGCTTTTACTCATTCTGGATGTTATCAATTTTGCGTAAGAAATTCGAGAGGCAGTGGATTTTTTAAGGGTTTTCATCCACTGCTAAAATTTACAGCCTGGTGGACTGAGGCAGTGACTTTTGAGTTTCTTGCCTAAGGAATCACCTGGCTGTCACCAGGACTCGAACTCCTGACCTTTGAATCAGGAGACCGACGCTCAAATCACTGAGCTATCGAGACAGGCGCCAATGAGCTATCTAGACAGGTTATTTATCATTCTGTCTTCTGTTCTTCCCCTTTTTTTATTGACTCTTAATATTTGACATGTCAGGCAAACGGGCACTACTAAATAAACAAAAAGTATGAAAACTGAACCAGAAGAATCATCGACGTTCTTGTTTGAATTTTATAGATCTAAAGCAAGAAAGTTATCGATCAATTATTTTTATTTATTTATAAATGTAGCACTTATATTTAGTAGGCCTTTTTATTGTTTTATGCGTCCACAACAAAGATACAGAATTCTGTAATAACTAAGTTGAAACATATTTAGCAACATGACAAGAGACTGCTACGCTAAAAATAAATGGAAAAGTGGTAAAAAAGCAAGCACGAAGGTAGATCATTTCCCCCCTGTATAATTAAAAAAAGAGTTAAGATTCAGTATTGCCTCCATTTATACGAAATGGTATCGGCATATCAAATTTGTGTTGCACATTTTTGCTATTTGAGGTTTGAATGATATGAGATATAGGGTTTCGGTTTGTCACCAATTATTTTAAGACTGAAGCATGTTCATTTGGCTTCAAAACTAAAAACGGTTATCCGTAAAAAATGCTTACGTTATAGGTATTAATTGACAACAAGCAATATTGTCCATTACAATAAATCATCACATCATCAGAATAAGGTATCTCTACTACATGTCTAATTTTATCAGTATTGCGCACATCGTGTTGAGTAGCAAATGTCAACGACTTAAAGGTCAGTGTTTTTACCAAGATGCCGGCCTTGACCGTCACTGACACTCGCACAGTGGGACTTGCTTTGCAAAAAAGACAAGAGGGCAGGAATGGCCCTTAATGGCTCACCGGAAATTCATTGGTCCAGTGGATGTCATTCAAGTAACTTTCTGGCAAAGTTTCGTTCACATTTGCCTAATTGTTGAAGAGGAGATTTGATTCCAAGATTTTAAAGTGAGAAGAGACGCTGTCCACCCATTCATTGCCAAGGAGACTCAAAATGCCTAAAATTTATGGCCCAATCAAAATTTGCAAACAATTTTTGAAAAGGGTCACCAAAGGAACATTCTAATGAAGTTTAATTGAAATTGGCTCAGTGGTTCAGAAGGAGATGGGGTTCAAAAACTTCGGGCTCAAAAACAAGTCCCGCCCTGCCACGCCAATATTTAAAGATCAATCAAAATTTCGCGAACAGTTATTGAAAAGGGTCACCCAAGGAACATTCTTGTGAATTTTCTTTGAAATCGGCCCAGTGGTTCAGAAGGAAATGTCGTTCAGAGATTTCAGACTCAAAATAAGCCCCCCATCCCTGCCACGCCCATGTGTATGGGCCAATCAAAATTATGCGAACAATTTTTAAAGAGGGTCACCCAATGGAACATTCTGACAAAGTGTCATTGAAATCGGCCAGGTGGTTCAGGAAAAGAAGAAGTTATTTAAGATTGTTGACGACGGACGACAGACGACGGACAACAGACTCAGGGTGATCCTAATAGCTCCACTTCAGCACGTTGTGCACAGGTGAGCTAAAAAAATAAGCTTGCTATATTGTCCGGTATACGTCAAAACGTTTCCTGATCACCATGTATGTCCATAATGCTAAATTATATTTGGAGCCTGTAAATACTTTGTATAGACTCGTAAGGCACTTGTTCTTGCCGAAATTGAAAGTTGCGCCTTCAAAAGTTTCTTTCTCTACTTCTATGTTAAACTAAAGGATATTAATTTTCTGGGGTAATTATTTAAATGTATTTTAAGCATCTTAGTCGTTCTACGATCCTAATCTTAAGGCCGAAGGTCAAACGGTTTTAGGCAGAAGCTTTTAAAGGTCCCCTTCTTTATTTTTAAGTAAAGTACGATGTTCTTAACATAGGGGTTATTTCGATTTTTAAAGATATACATTTAAGTATCTAAAGTGAGAACTAGTAAATAGGCAATATCAAATGTGAAATTTAAAAGTTAGATGGTTTCGAAGGAGAATATTTTAAATCTTTCAGACTGAATCTACGATTTCACAACTAAGTGTCAATTAAAAGAATTTATGTTTCCGGTTCCACAACCCAAGGATAATGTATACGCTGTTTGATTTATCCTTTTCTCTTATTCAATAATACAAAACTCGGGTTCTTTATTCAATACATCGATCCCACAGCCCATCGTTTTAAAGAAAGAAAACCTTAAAACAAACTCAGAGTTGGCAGTTCATTTGTAGATATGTTTTATATGATCTTATAAGCCTATAGCAATATTGGAGGGTGGGGGGGACCTCAAACTCTACGAACATTTATCAATATTTTCATTTTCGTTTCTTTATTAACTCAACAAAAAAATCAATTGGCTTAGAAGAAGTCAGTTAGGCAGAGTAAATAAAGAATTGAAAGTGTCCCAAGACCGTAAATAATTACGCGAGGATAAAGTTTTTGTTGTTGTTGTTGTTGTTTGTTGTTGTGAATCGGTATCTCTGGAAACGTTATATTGCAGACTGGTTTAACTGCATGAAAGGGTTTGGGTATAAAATACGACTGGAAGATTGCGCAGATTGTTACATTAGAATATAAAGAAGTAATTGTACAGGCCCATGTTAACTTAGTGGATGGGGTAATAAATTATTAACTTAATACAAACTTTATGAATCAATATGTTGATTGTTCAAAATATCATATTATACCAACTCAATCTTCAATAAATAATACAGAGGACACTCAAATAAATCGTTTTGATACTAATATTTGCAGTTTCTTGCATGATGAGGTATTATAACTTTGGAATATTTTCGAGAAGGGTTGGTTCAAACAATGGATCTTTCCATTTTGACAGGCAGGTATGTTGAACGGATCGAAAGTTTCCATTTTTGCCTTCTAGAGCATTATAAGTTTTCAACCATTATTTTATATTTGTTTATTTTACAATGACCTAGACTTTTTATACATTTCGAAGTAAGAAACTAAATGACGGGAGTCGGTCCCTTTTTTCTTAAATCTTCGTTGTTTCTCCACCAATTAAACATGTTCGCTTGACCAATCATGAAAATAAATTAATTTTGAATACACCCGATTCCTTTACAGAACCAAAACCTTTGAATTTTTAACCGGTGGTGGGGATGGTGGGGGTGAAAATTAATTAAATCAAATCCTCTTTGATGGGTTCCGTAAAAGGTTCCTGAATATATAGAATTTCAACTCCATCCCCTTATCTTCTAATGCCAACTTGAGTGTTGAGGAATACAGAAATGCGCTATTCTTCTTTCACCTATCCCATAAAGTCAGAATCAGTAGATCAGTTACATCAGCTACCCTTTGGTTACTATTTAAATGAAAGAATATCCCATCCAGTTGTTTACATTTTTGGTTGAACGGTTGTTTAAAAAGGACATCCAAAATGCACCAAAAAAGTTTTCAAAACGCTCTTTTATCGATTTAGGGACTTCGAGACAGTTCTTCAGACAAGATCACACCCAATTCTGTTTTTAACAATGAAAATTACCTTATACCACGTAGCTCACTGTAAAGAGCAGTACGTCAGAAAATGATGAAAATGTCTCTAAATGGTTGAACAAGGACCGTCGGTTAATACGGACGTCACGCTTTGAAATTCTGTAAACTTCAATAGTATTATGTGACTTGTGTAGAAATACGGGGAAAAATGATAAACCTTTCATTCTGACTTTTTTATATAACCTAAATAATAGGACAACGTTATTGGGCAGTTACACATGGCAATCGGTGATAGATCGGCTGTTCATCTTATCCAGGTAAGGACGGAACCGACCAAAACCGATATACAACCGACGTCTCCGATTGGCAGACGATTTGTCACTCACCATAAACTATTTGGAATAGACGAGTTTCATCGGTGAAAACTAACCGATCGGGATTTTTAAACTGTTTAAAATTCTTGATCGGTGAAAATTTCAAACGAATAAGCGATTGACAAGCTATTTATAACCGATATCACGGGTTGGTCAGTGATAAGCAACCGATTAACAAATATCTATTAGCAATGGGAAAAGATGAGGTATTTTAAATTATTAAATTCCTTTTGGTGTCTTAGATTTCAAAATTGCGCATTAAGGGGATTTTATCTCAGATAGTTTTGGAACGGTTTGATGTTACCCTCTCTGAGTTCGGCTAGGATAGTGTTGTGTTGCTTAAATTGAAGTCTTCTTTCTTTGCTTCGTCCACCATCTTCTTTGTCTCCTACGGTGGCGACCATTTCCGCCTCGGAGGCCCAAGTGAATGCCATGTCCGAGGTTCAAGAGAGCTTGCTGTTGCAACAATAGACCAAACTGCTGGATTGCCCTTCCAACATTCATTTTATCATACACTGAACTAAAACTTATTGGTTTTCATCGCTTATATATCATTTTAATGAAAAAACCGACGGCAGTCTGCTGAACAAAGATTTGCCAGCTATTCATCACCGACATCACCGATCTTTGACCGGTGAACACATACGGATAACACCGGTTGTATCCGATGGAAAGCGATTGACCTCTGGTCGAACAACGATCAATCACCGACTGCCCGATTGACAACCGTTGTAAAAGCGACGATAGCCGATGGTAAATTAGGCAAATAAGCGATCATCACCGACCAAGCTCCTACTGGCCAGCTATTTGTCGCCTTCGGACAACCGATCTTCTCTGTATTTTACCAATCAATAAGCTATTTATCGCCGATACCCTGTTACACATAAAGTCTGAAATGCTGACACCGATGACAACCGATCAAATGAAAGAAATAATTCACCGATTAAGGACCGATTTAAGTCTCATCGTATGTGTAACTGCCCCATTAAATGGTTTATGGATTTTGTAAAATCGATGATCAAGAAATATTGACACGACTTTAAAATGCCAAACTCTTACTTTGAACAAATGAAATAAATGTAAGTGGTTAAGCTTTCAGCTGTAAGTTTCCGATTTTAGTTTGTTGAAAACAAATCTTATTCTTGCTGGTTTTCAAAAGAAATACTCTTACGAATTCGGATATATAAACACATTTTATACAGCCGTTAAGTAGGTAAAATTACAGCCCAGTGAACCAAACTAAGGGAAATGTCAGAGTATAACCTCAGTGGCAATGACACATTTCATGATTTTTATTTATGTGCACATGACACTAGTTATCTCTACAATTAATTTCTCTTGGAGTACAAAAATGGTAGTAGATACATTGAAATTCACCACGCAAAGTCCTGTTATAATGACCCCCTCCCCTCCGGAAAGGAACGCAATAAGCTTTGCTTTCGGTCTAATTATTTTTATTTTTATTTGTATAATGACACTATGTATACAATTTATTTAAATTGAAAAGAACACTTATGAACTGCCCCGCGTCCAGATTAACGAAGCTTGTCAGCGAGCCCTCTAAGTTTGAAACACACATTAAAACGATTCATTGAATAATGCAGGATGTCATTTTTAGGACGTTCTCTGTTACGACGGGACCTATGTGGAGGCTAGGAAAGAATATGATTGTAGAACTATTGTGAGAAATACAAGGAATCAATTGATAGGTGATCCAGCCGCCGCGATATGACTGAAATAATATTGATAGCGGCGTAAAACTAAATTCAATCAATCAACTGTTACGGCAACTTTCTGTACAGGAATAGACTTTTATAGAAGTATTTAATACAAAACTACGATGCATGAACGCTCGCAATTTTATCGCTAACAAGGTTTAAAAAATTGCTACGCCAATTTACTATAAAGAAGCTCATTGTTCCAAAAGACATTAACCTTGGGCCAAAATTATTGTCGTGCTCGAATAGCCATATTTAATAGACAAAAATATAATTATACAACATAATAACAATAATTTTCTTATTCGTAGAAGAGGTAACCCATGCAAAGCTCGCTTTGATCTGAGCAGTAAACTGCTGACAATTTCAATTTTATTGCACAATAAAAAGAGTCGAAATAAGATAGTTTCGGTTTAAAAAGTACAATTGTACTTGTAATTGCAGGTGCATGTTTATAAACTGTTCAAGTTTTTTCCCCTAAAGGATCACTTTTTATTTCTAGAGCATTGTTTGCCTCGAGAGAAAAAAATGCAAGCCCAATCTAGTTTTTTAAGGAGCTTCTTGTAAATAAAATAAGTTTGTACCTTGATACGTCTGATATATACATAGCAATTAAATGCGAGTTACAGGTAAATGTCTACTTAGATATTTGTACAATGGTTCTTTCTTGTTTAGGAGTAAATCGTGACAAATAATCTTCTTAACATCTTGAAAAAAAAGAAGTGTAAATCTATACTATCATTCTATTTATCAATTTGAAATTTCAGTATGTAGCTAGTATATTTATATATATAGCCAATTTTCACTTTGAAATCTCAAGGAAATGTTCTCCTCTCAATTAATTGGACCTAATTCCCTTTATGTTGGTTAGATAAGTTTGGTAAAGGGTTTGTAGATAAGTGAAGATTGAGTATATTGGTGTATTGCTGCAATGTTGGGCAGATTCAGTTAATCATTTCAGAATAGTTCTAAAGAGACTTCAAAGTGTTGTTTTCAGTAAAAGTAAGGTTTGTTTAATGAAAGTATGGGGTTATTAAAGCCAGTGGAGCGATACATGCCCTCTTGTACCTCTTGTTAATGGTTCTTACTAGATTTCAGGTGAACCAAGGGCTGTGTTTAATATGAAATTGATTTTCATGAATTTCGTTGTCCTTTATCTATCATAAGTTTGTCTAAGGCTTCATTATGATATAAGATTGTCAGATTTTGCGGACAGATGCAGGTAAATTTTAATCTAAACATTTACATAAAATGAGTCGAGCATGCAACGCTTCGTATAATTGAATTTGAACGTCTAATGAAATATACAAAAAGGCGACGACAGTAATCACACACAGGCCTAAGAGAATACAGATTGTGCAAGCTTGTCTGATGATGAAAATCGAAGAGAATAAGATTGAAACATATAGCTGCACTGCTATCAATGCTTAAATTCAAATTTGAAATTTTGTGACTTTATACAAAATTATCTTTTGAAATACTTCATTATTTACCTACAAAATGGAAGGAAATTTAATGCAGAAGAGGATTCACCAACTTTAGTGCTTGGACTAACAAAATTTGGTATATGATAAAACGCATTCAGGTCATCGATTGAGCCGACTAGCCCAGTCGCTTGAGCTTCGATATCTTGGGTTCCACTCCCGATTTTGCACTCTACCAATCTTTCATTAACCGAATCTCCGAGTAACGTTACGTAACATCGAGCAGATCTCAGCAGTTGTTTTGTCATGTATCCTTGAACCAATTCCCTTAACAATTAATTTGGGGCATCTCCCAATAAACAATTAAAAAAGCAAGGTATTCAGATATAAAGTTTTGACTAGATAAGGTACACATGTTCTTAATTTCATGTATATGTTTTATTAATTCATTTATCGGATGTGATATTCCTTACTTGTAGGATTCTACAGTGAGAAAGAAGTGCCAGTCGAGTCTAGGAAAAAAAAACTTTTTTCAATATGAATACTTGTAAAAAAGAAATCGATTTTGTTCTTTAAAAATATGAGAATTAAATGACAATATAAGCTTATATGTCTACTTAAAAAAGTGAAGGGTGTTCTTTTGTGTCCTGATGGCGGTTTAATGGTGTAATATAAATCATCATATCGAAGGCATTTATCAAAACTGCACTACGTTTCTATAGACTGTAAAGCCACTATGTACAGTCCTGTACTGAACTCTTGTTTTTGTTTCTGAACAAAAATATAATAAAATCAAAATTTGAAAATGTCGTCTGCAATTACTTTTACGCTTGACAAGTCAAAACCTGTGGGTGCTGTAAAGATGAAACTTAACCGTCGGACTAAAAAGCTGCAGTCAAAGGCAGAATTTCAAACTCTATGAAAGTCATCCCTGCCTGAATCACAATGTCTCATCATCGCGTTAATACAACGAATGACAGAGAAGGTTAGGGATCTGATGACTTATTGTTTAAAAGAAAGTTCGTACCTTAAACAAATATCTCAAAAAATAATTCGATCACAATGACATTATTTTTTTTCTTCCTATCATTGATGTACACACCAAAACAGAACTGGGTGCAAAGGTACTTAAACTGTTCCCAAGTAGAAAAGTTTTGTTGACATAATCTTGACAATTATAGCCATTTAATTCATCTTTAAATTTGACAGCTACTTGTAGGTAGTTTCAGGTATGTAAACACATGTAAACGATTTTATTTTTTCATGATCCGCAACAAATTGTTTACAACTTCATGATAAGACCTGTCACTCGAAAGAGTATCATACAACAGGTGCGAAAAGGAATCAATCTATATCGGATTGAGCCGATGCGAAAACTAGCCTGAATTGAAGCCCTTAGCTATTGGGAGATTTTTTAAATCTAGAACTTTACCTTTCCTTAATGATTTTTGTCGAAATGTCATCTCAGACTGAACTCTGTCGGATCAAATTATCAGTTCAAATACACAAAATTATTATTCAACGGAGTTTCCGTTGACAAGAAGGGGTGGGTAATGCTAAAAACTGTATGCTTACACGAAAAATTATCAAAGAAAATACTATAAACATTGAAAGAGAGTAATAGTGCTTAATATTAAAGGTAGTGACATAATACAAGAAAGAAAATTGACTTAACGAATAAATAAACAAGAGCGCCGTCGACGGGAGCCAACGATCGGTTGCCAATGCTACATCATACAACAACATCTTAGTCGAAAAAGGGCTAAACTCTTATAGCATTGCTTTAGGAATTATCCCTCTTAACAGCTTGAATATCTCTCGTGATGGTGAGCAAAAAAAACAAGCTTCATGAAGCTACCTTGAAATGCAACAGAGATATGACCAACGTTAAAATTGACAGGAACGTCGCTAAGCTGATGACATGTATTTGGTGAGGAAAAATTCCCAATTTTTCCACCATTAATCACGTGTTTAGCGCAAATTTGACATGTCTTCTAAAATTTACAGTGATTTTCTTGAATTTATCGTGAGTAACGTATAAAATTTGATTTGTTCTTGTAAGCTATCGTTTTCAGAGGACTAACCTGTCTAATTGCGATAGTCTCTAATGGTCCAGGTGTAACTTGAATACTGATGCAAGTATTTAAGTCTTATCCAAAAACAAAGAAATAATGAACGTTTTGCATACGGAATTGAAAATGCTTTTCTAAATTGTTAAAACAAAACCATTTGAATGGCGAACATTACTCTGAGTGTTTCTAAAATTTGATTTCGGGTATAACTTAACTATTGGTTCATAAAGGCAGTGACGAAAAATATCCTCCCAAAATTATGCGAGAAACATGCGAAGTATCTAATGTATTTAATGGGTTAAAGGTTAGGCGTATTTCGTCATTTACTTCTGAACTATGAATGATTTATGCCAGTAATAAATGATTTATGTATCCATAAATCACTCGATTATATCTTAATTCTTAAATTATTTATATATTGAAATTTTTTTTGCTTAATCATTTTTCTTTTTTATTGCTTCCCTCGTTCGCCACTAGTCACGTTTGTATGTCCTCGATCAAGATTTCAATAGTAGGAAAGTACACGAACTTCCTATTATCTGTGTAATATGGTAAATGTATTATGACCGTCTTTGAAGAAACACATGATTTCACCAAGAGACAAAAACAATATGCAAAAAGACAGAAACAACGTGCTCCTTCTTTATAAAGGCTTCTCGAATAAATGTCTCGAAGCGAACAAGATGATCAAGAGTGCTTCTCTGTTTACGAAAGCCACTTTGGACTTGCGTAATAAGGTGGTTCTTTTCAAGAAACCAGACAAGACGATCATTAACCATTCTTTCCATGGTTTTACAGATGCAACTAGTTAAAGCAATAGGGCGGTAGTTTGAAGGGTTTGAGGAATCTTTACCTGGTTTAGGTATTGGAATAACGATAGCTTCCCGCTAAGAGGCTGGAATGCTTCCCGTCTTCCATACCTGATTATAAATTTGAAGTAAGCAATGAAGGGAACTAGATGGCAAACGTTTGAGGAATTGATAATGAATAGCATCTGATCCGACAGCAGTGTCATGACACTTTTTTAAAGCTTTTTTCGATTCCTTTACGGAAAAGTCTCTATTATAATGTTCCAGATTTCTGGAACTAAAATTAAGTTTAGACTTTTCTTTTTCACCCTGAAACTTCTGAAACTTAGGTGAATAATAAGTAGAGGAAGATTTTTTGGCAAACGTGCCTGCAAGGACATTGGAAATATCATGTTTCGAAGAAACTGTATTGTCGTCCTCCGTTTTAAGATGATCAACACTAAGTGATGTATTTTTCCCACTAATTTTACGTATCATGTCCCAAGTCTTTTTGACAGATGATCTAGAATTTCGTCGCTGTTCTGAGAAAATCTCGTATGTCGATTTTACCTACTTTTCAGGAGAGCATAAAAACTGATTTTTTTGAAAACTGTAAATGCTTTATAGATATTATATACATATAACTACTTTAAATGAGCGTATTTTTAATTTAGAAAAGTGTTTAAAAACACAACCATCCTTCTTATTGCATAATTGCACATACGAGTTTTTCTCCCATGAAAATATTCTTGAAAAATGTTTTACAAGATATTCCAGGTATTCGAATTAATTTTGGTAACGGAAAAATAGTTATACGAGAAATTTGAACTACTGCTGACAGGAAAAAAAAGGTTGAAACGCTCACCAAACATGTCTGTTTATGGTGGACTTTTTGCTTTATAAAGAAGTTAAACGTATGGTAGGCTTGAGCTTCAAAGTCGATCGACCTATCAAATTATCAACTAGGATGGAAGTGCAATGTAAAACGCCGACATTTCACAATGATCTTAACATTAATCTTTGGTTGGTTACTAAAACGTCTTAACTACAGCTTATAAAGCATATAGTTATGACATTTAGGTTCTCCACAAACGATCTGGATTTAAAGACCAGTCATAAATCTACCAAAGACCGATGAGACAATTCTATAGATAGGGATGTTCAGCGCAAGGAAAATACTTTGTAATCATTGCAAGGAATGATCAAAATACAACAACAAGTTTTAATGGAATTTGAGCGTGCGTGACATATCCAACAGTTCACAAATGCGCACTGTGAGGACTCGAGCCAGCCTATGCATCTGCACAGTCTGATCAGATTCTCCACTTGGTGTTTTTGATAGCTACGGATTCAGAGTTCCCTCAAGATTTCCATGAATAGTCTGAACGCATTTTGCGCGTGTCCGGGCAGCCCAATGTCTGTCCTTCATTCAAACGTGGCAATTGTTAGAAATGTCACGCATATGCCCATTTATAAGAAACTGAATAATGTGAAAAGTCAGGCTTACTTTGACCGCTGGACTACAAAAATAGTTCTTCAATGATTTTGCAAGTTGGTATTTTTTGTTTTATTATCGACCGGTAACAAATCGTCGTAGACAAAACTTCAACAAGCTTTAGATGCGTTTTATTCTCAAATGTCGATATTTCGACCAGAATGTCGTAATAACAACTGGAGTTACAACAATTTGAGCAACTATCGACGACTTCAATTGATTTTGGGTTTATAGATGATTGTCTATCATCCAGACTACAAACTGCTCGACTAGTTCCGACTTAAGAAAGGTTGCAGACGTTAAATAAAAAAAACAAACATAAGTTTTGCGAATGGGAACAAGTTATCTCAGTATAAAGGTGATCAGTGAGTGATTATATTGATAAAATGACCTTTTATGCTTTCCGAAATAAAGCCAAACAATTATCTCCACAGTTGGCAAACAAAATATCGTAGCTACAACTAAATTCGAGTCTGTGCGTGACATTTCCTTTTATTTCCAATGCGAGCAAAATAAAGACTTTGATCCGCCTGTGCACTAGCACAATCTTATCATAATCTTCACTGAGCTTTCTGTTATTAGTTGTTCTTGAGACAATCAGTGAACTTTACATACACTATGTCACTGTTTAGGCTGCACATTGTCAACACATCACGCATAATTCAAATCATTGGAAATGTAACGCACAGGCTCATTTCAGATGTAACGACGAGGCTTCGGTAGCCAACTAATCGCTGAACGCTGAAATTTTATTAACTCATGAAACAAAAAACATTATAACTATGAACGACATACATAATTGTGAATTTGTTAGTTTTTCCTTCATCAGTACATTTGAAAAGTACTTTTCTCCTCAAAAATTGAGTCTTTGCTGTCACTAAGTTAAGAGCTCTGATAAGCTCGACCATTACTAACGACATTATTAACTCGTTTAAAATGGTATCCAGCTTGAACACAAGTGAACGTGCATCGAGTAATCATAACTTAAACGATTCTCGACCACTTTATTAGGTTAAGAAGCATGTATAATAGCGTCGTAGAATGGGTGATAATCCTTCGGTATCAGGCTTTCAATTGTTGTAAGTGTACAAATTTGGCGTTTTTGATTGGTATTGGTTGTTGATAAAGCGGTAAAACTGTGTCACCCCGTACCGGCTTTCTCCAGTTTCTTCGTTGTGGTAAGTCCTTGTATTCTTCATCAAAGGAAAGCTTGTACTAAATAGTACCGTCTGGTAAGTACTGAATACTACGAATATCTGTCACCACTGGATCTCCAACCCTATTACCTGGGCGAATAGTGTCGTAATACTTAAGAGATGTGAAATCGTTGAAGAATGTATGGTCTATGTATAACACATCATAAGGTTGCTTCGAACAAGCTTTTTTAAATAGTTCGACATAGTTTGACGGCGAATAAATATGTCTCCCCTTGAATGCCCTCTCTATTGTACTGTGAACCGAATCGACCTCCATTTGCGTATGGCCTTTTTCGAGATAGTTTTGAGTGATTGTCAAGTTATTTATTACAGCTCTTCTGAGAAACATGTTTGCTAATGTAGCATTTCTATTCTGGTACCCACAACCGTTACTATAAAGAATTACTTCGCTAGTATCCTCGCCCACGATATCTGTAATGTAATTGTCTAGGCACGATGCAAATGAATCGGCGGTTAGACCGCCTTCACCTTCGTGCCAAAAGTAGCATTTGACGCTTTTAGTTGCTAAATTGTATACTGTGAAGTTGTGACAAGCTAATTTTGTTTTATAGTACATGGCACTTGCTTCCAACTTTGGACATAAAAGGACGGATTGGAGATCCATAGTAATCACTTTAACTGTATTTGTTCCAAGAGCAGTTTGTTTGTCTCTCTCTTTTGCAGCTCTAGCATCTTCTCTCCTCTTCCTTTTGAATGGTGTAATCTTCTTCAAAAACATTTTTTGTCTCATACCCTACACAAACATCACATTCGTCTTTCTTTGGGCGATATATTGCTAGGTTCATTTTGTCAAAAACTCTCTGAAAGAAATTTCTAGACACTTCTTTCACCATTTTCCCCGAACAATAACTTTTGTACACGCGATAAAGATCAGCAAAACGTGTGAACACAGGTTCTAGATAGATTTTTGTCGATGTCGATCGGCAATAATGAGATGGCATTTTAGGGAGCATCTCTAAAAAGTCTCTTACACTTTGGTCGTCAAATGCTTGTCTCGTGGGGATTGGAGAGGATTGGTTTTCTACTGGTAGTCCGTGAGTGTCAACCTTCTTTAGCCACTCATAAACTGTATATTCTCCTATTTCAAGAGTCGTCAGGAAAAAATCCTTACAGACAGGTACTTTTCCATCACCATTTCTGAAGTGGTACTTGTACGTGAACTTTCTTCTGCCATCTCCCTTTGAACGCTGGGATTCGCATCTGTTTACAAGATTCATCACGTATGACTTTTTTCTACCCAGGTCATTCTGTCCCAAAGGGCTTGAAAAATGTCCTTCCTTAATTCATCACTGATTTCATGGCATTGTCTCTTGTTCTTGCACCGCTTGGTGCATTTACGTTCACAGTGTATCCTCTCACTTCGTTGAATACAATGGGCCTTTTTCCCGTCCACTTTTCCTACACCTTTGAAGCACTTTCCTTCCATTCGAAGCCTTTTATTAACATTTCTAGTCCAATCGTCCGATCTACCCATCCCCTTTCTTGCTCTTTTTCTCTTTTCCCGGGGGGGTTGCTCTTCATGTACCAGGATATTATCAGTCACTACTTCTTCATGGTGAACAATCATATTGGCTATGTCTTCTTCTTGATTACGGGTTTGTTCCCTCTTTCTTGTCCTTTTCACATCGTCATCAGACGTCTCGTAAGATGATGAGTCTACATGTTTCTTATCGTTTTTCTTCATAGACCAATCTGGATCTTTCCCGGAATCATCTGACTCGTAATAATCATCGTCTGAAGATAATTCTTGACTATGCTCTACGGTCTGTGTGTCAAATGCACCTCTGTCCATTTGTTGACCTTCCCTAGAATTAAATGATCTTTTCTTACCCATACTAGCTGTTGAATCACTGTTATTATCATCTATTTCTCTTGAGAGAAAGGACAAACTATTATTCTCAATCTCGTTAACTGTAGTAATATCATCCTTCTTTGTACCTGATAGCATCGGATCACTTCTAAATGTAGGCAGTTCAGTTTTTGTACTAGACTTGTGTCTATCATTTAGCGTTTCAGTATCGTTGGAATTCAAATCTTCATTACAATATAACAAGTTTTCAACATTAGTAACAGATGATCCTTGAATGAGGAACAGATCGTTTACCCGACCTTTTGTTAAACTCTTGGTATCACTTTTTCTAGTCTGATTATTGTTTTCATCACTGACAATTTTAGAATCACTTTTATCTTTGTTATTCTTAAGTGCTAGCTTTACTAGCATTCTACCACGGGACATTATCTTGACAGGCACTAGTGATCAGATATCTTCACAAAAGCAGCAATAATATCGGCCCTCAATTTCATCAAGCGATTCATCCACACAGTTTAAATGAAATCTCAATCCACATCCATAACAAAATAGCCAAATGTCACCGTTTGTATCCTCCAAGAAAACCTTATTTCCGGGTAAAAGTTGATACTCAAGATTCCAGCTGTCTAATGGTCGTTTGTTACACACATCGCATATCAAATCATCATCTGGGTCAGATCCAGATGAATTAGACATCTTCCTGTATTGATAAAATAACGAAAATTCATAATAGAAAAAAGCAAAGCATTATTTCATTGTCCTTGCAAACATGATAGTTTTTAATAGAGACACACACAGACAGATGAGCGGACATGTTGAATATGAAAATTTAGTTAGTATGTATGTACATACAAACTAAATAATTTGTTAAACACACTTTTTTGTTTCATTCAGAATTATTTTCCTAAATTTACTCATCAATGCCGGCCCACAAGATTAACTATAGGTTTTAATGTCCAAACTAGACTGCCCACTGACGACAGGGTCATACCACTAAAAGATTTACGCGGCTAACAAGAACTTCGGCTCATCTTCGAAAACCACGTATAACTTAAATTTCCGAAATTATCGACAGTGAGAAAACAACGTATATTTTTCATATTGATCAATATCAAACAATACAAAACTTTTAAAGGTAAGACATTAACTATGATTAATTCCAATTTCAAAAAGCAATATTTTGTATCATGAGCGAAAATCTGGAGTTACGTAAACAACGAAAACCCATACCCACAGAGTTGGTGTTTTATGAAATTCTACATGACAGTTGCATAATAAGTTTTTTCAGAGAAATTAAATGAGTTGTACACTCCGCTTAACATTAAATGTCTAGTTTGATAACCATAGATTAACAAATTACTCACCATTGACGGGATTTCCAGGTTTAGTGAAAACTTTCTGCTTCATGAAAAGTTCGACCTGTCAACATTTACTTATACGAGCTTTTCGCGGCAGAAAATTTGACCAATGGCATATTTGGAATTTTGTCACATGTTCATATAAGGACTTTCTGATTGGTCCATGTATCCGGTATTTTCGCAGATGGTGGATAAGGTAAAATGCTTTAAAATGATGAAATAAAAAATTTTTGGCCAAAATGCACATACGAGGTTTTCGCAGAACAGCGACGATTTAATCTAGATACATACTGTCTCCAAGACGAACGCTTACTTTCTTTAATTGTACGACGTGCTTTTGCACGTGCAATTTTAAATTTGTAAAGATTATCCTTTGAAGGCCTTAAGCCAAATGCTCTAAGAGCACGTTTTCTTTCAGCTACAACCTTTATGCAATCGTCATTAAACCATGGCTTGTTCGGATTTTTTTGATCAGGCGATGTTTGTGGAATACTTTTTTCTGCAGCAAAATACAGTAAAGTTGTAAACAGATCTGCAGAGTTTTCACAGTCATCAAAAGCTTCTGGATTTATCGACTGTTCACATGTGGTTCTAAATAATTCCCAATTAGCCTTATGGAGTTTCCAACGCCTAGGGCGCTCCTGAACAGATGGTCCTTATTCGGAGATCTGAATAGGGAAATGGTCACTACCATGAAGGTCGGAAATAACTTTCCATGAAAATTAGGAAACATATCAGGACTGCAAATAGTCAAATCCAGTGAAGAATAATTTCCTGTTGCAGGATGAAGATAAGTTTTAGAGTTATCATTCAATAAAACAAGATCATGCCTAGTAACAAATTCCTCAATAGTACGGCCTTTGTCGTCTGTATTGGAACATCCCCATAATTTATGATGAGAATTGAAATCCCCCATAAGTATAAAAGGTTGTGGTAACTGATCAACAAGATTATCAAGTTTTCTACCATCTACAGGGGAACTAGGAGGAATGTAAATAGAACACAATGTAATTGTTTTATTTAGAGAGACACTTACAGCTACTGCTTGTAAAGAGGTATTTAAAGTAACTTGACGGTGAGGAATGTTGTTATTAATAATCATTCCCACACCACCAGATGCTCTCTCACGTTCTGTAAAGTTAGCCAGATGGCATGAGTGATTTTTCAAAGAAAACTTATCTGTATCTTTTAAAAACGTTTCTTGCAAACAAACTGCAACTGGTTTTTTGTTTGGAAAGAAATCCTCAGATTCGCTTAATTCAGCGAATCGATTGCCTGTCGAAACTGGAGGAGGAGAAACCTTATCCAGATTAACTCGAGGCTTTCTCTGACTGATGGACTCTGATTGAGTTGTAGACTTATCTTTCTGAGACGGTTTATTGGCATTTTTGTTAACTTTATTTTGCTTAGAAACGGGTGTTTTCTTTTCAGAATCTGAGGTTTGTTTATTATCTTTTTCTTCCGTTGATTTGTTCAAGGGCGTTTCGCCTGATAAAACTTGGTCGACTTTGCTACGTACTTCCGGAAACATTTCTTTAAGAATTTTAAGCATACGTTCACAAGTGGTGCATTCATTAGTTTTAGAAGTTTGGTTTGGCTCATTTGCAAATTTCGCTTTGTTTGCATAGCTGTTGGTGTCGTTTCTGGATTCGACTATTTTCCTTGCTTCAAAGAAGGAGGCAGATTGTTTAAATTTAACATTTAAGATTTCTTTTTCTTTTTGAAATCTTGAGCATAATCTTGAATTTGCAGGATGTGCCGTTCCATAAATACAACATTTGAAATCATTCTGACAATCATCCTCATTATGCTCATCCTCATCTCCTTCAAATCCACATTTTCTGCAAACTTTTGTTTTCTTACAGTTATCTTCGTGATGGCCAAACCTCTGACAGTTAAAGCAACGCAGAGGGTTTGGGACAAACACATCAACTTTGACAATCTGAAAGCCTACTTCGATTTCTTTAGGTAGGGTAGGTTCGTTAAAGGTTAAGACATAGGTATTTGTTCTTATTCGTTTTTGGTCTCTTGTGAATTCAATTCTTCTGACTGCAATGACACCCTGGGATTTTAGATTTTGCTCTATTTCATATATCATGCAAGAGGATAACTCTCTGCAACGTATAATACCTTTGGAAGTATTTAATTTCTCATGGGAGTACACTTTGACCTTGTGATTATAGAACTTCGTTATTTTCAGAAGATTCTCTGACTGAGCCCTTTTTGACACTTCAATTAACAAATTTCCATTCTTCATATTCTTGACTGATTTTGGAGTTCCACTAATTGCCCTGGTTTGCTTTTCTATAACAAAAGGAGAAAGTTCTGCTATCGGAAACTCCGGGTCTTCACTTTCGACCACTATAAATCTTGGGAACGGCAGTAAATAGATATTGTCATCCTCAGAATCTGAGAGCACTCTAGGTTTTTTTGGATGAAGCCATGTTAAATTGTGTTTGATTCAGCGGCGATGGTCCAAACCACCCGCCCTCGGAGTCCTACTTATGGGGACACCTAACCTGGCAAATTCCATCTCAGGAAAGGTGCAGGGGATACATCGCCGATATACTCAGTGCAAAATGGCTAGATCAAGCAACACACACCTCCGATAATTAATTCACCCAAGCATAAAGAAAAAACGGAAAGTATAATTGTCGATCAAACACCATGTTTACCCGATTGGCCCATGAGCCACCGCCTTCTAAGGCATGTGAAAGAAACATCTTTTTCAAATGAAAACAAAGATTTAATGGGAAAGGTTAAATTTAAACGCCCTAGGGCAAGGCATGACCAGCCGATTGATCGGGTCGGGCCCGCCCGACCTCCCGTTTATCCCAAATCAGGGCCAAAGTGGTGTGTTGCAAAAACAGGGCCTAGCCAATCCCTGAGTTCACTCAACCACCAGTATCCCGTCATCAGGCATTACGGGTCGCAGCCCACGGCAAACAGGCAGGTCCATTTGCTTGGGGTCATACCATGTACTACATGGACAGCAGCTGACTATTTCTACCCCCCGCCCAGCTGGGGGCAACGAACTGTTCTGAGTACGCCTTTACTTTTTTTATACACATTCATATTTCTAAGACCCTTGATTGTTCTATATTTCCGCACTTAGATATTACATTCACTTGTAAAAATATGTCCATACTCACGTATCTTATTTATAATGTATGTGTGTTTTACAATGATGTCGTATTTCTGAATACAATTGGTCATGTTCGGTAAAAGTTAAAGATATTTACACCTTTTCTGCGCAACATATAATGTTTATGCTTATCTTTCCCTTCTTAAAGGAGCCTTTGTCTAATTGTAATTTTACGTGCACAACAGAATGTGTCACAACTACTTGAGACGCATGACAACAAAAAAGAAGCATCATGTAATTATGTTGTTGTAGAATGAATAAATGAATGAATGAATGAATGAATGAATGAATGATGTTTTATATTATGGCCCGTCGAAAACTAAGGTTATGTTAGGCGTATTTCGTTTTAACGTCTGTATAACAAGAGGGCCAGAATGGCCCTAAACCGCTCAACTGAACTTAATTGGTCGAGTGGATTTCATCCAAGGAACTTTCTGTCAAGGTTTCAATCACATTTGCCAAATTGTTGAAGAGGAGATGTAATTCCAAGAATTTTTAGTTAAAATAGATCCTGCCTAACAATTCATTACATAGGAGATTCAATATAAGCCCCAACCTGCGTCGACAATATTAATCGGCCAATGAAAAGTTTACTGACACTTTTTGAAGACGGTCATCCAAGGAATATTCTGGCAAAGTTGCATTGAAAATAGCCCTGTGATTCAGGAGGAGATATTATTAAAAGAATTTGGGCTCAAAATAAGCTCCGCGCTGTCACGCACATATTAACGAGCAAGTCAAAATTTCATGAACAATATTTGAAGAGGGTCACCCAAGGAACATTCTGGAAAAGTTTCATTGAAATAAGCCCGGAGGTTTAGGAGGAGATGTTGTTCAAAGATTTTGGGCTCGCCCTGCCTCGCCCATATTTATGAGTCAATCAAAATTTCGCGAACAAATTTTCAAGAGTGTCACCTAAGGAACATTCTGGTAAAATTTCAATTTAATTGGTCCCGTCTTTTAGGAGGAGATGACGTTCAAAGATTTCGGGCTCAAAACAAGCCCCGCCCTGCCACGCCCATATTCATAGGCCAATCAAAATTTCTCAAACAATTTTTGAAGAGCGTCACCCAAGGGACATTCTGGTAAACTTTCATTGAAATCGGCCGAGTCTTTCAGGAAGAGATGTCGTTCAAAGATTTCAAATTGCAAAAAAATGCCACGCCACGGGCATTTTACGGGCCAAGCAAAATTGTGCAAACAATTTGCGAAAAGGGTCACCCAAGGAACATCCTGATAAAGTCTCATTGAAATCGACCTATTGGTCCAGGAGAAGAAGAAGTTTTAAAGATTGTTCACGATGGACGACGCACTCAGGGTGATCCTAAAAGCTTCCCCTGGGCACGCTGTGCTCAGGTGAGCTTAAAATATTAAGAAAAAGTAATACAGTGATAAACAATAATTGTAAAAGAAGTTCATTTAAATAAGCTTATAAAAATATAAACAATCAAAACAAATAAAACGAAACGGTGCAAATGTTCAAATTTCAAAAAAGTACTTTCAAAAGTACATAAAGTCATATCTTATCAAATAAACGAAATGCCGTACGAAAGTTAAAAAAGATCTACCTTTATAGAGTGACAAAGCTGTCTCATACCATCTACTTTAAAATATCTGTCTCTGATAAAAGAGAACAAGAGTGCCATCGTCACAAAATACGCCGCCACTTTGCTGCTGTTTCACGAAAATAATTGTAGACACTACTTATTTTGACAAAACCAAATTGAAAATGACCAAGTTTCATTTAAATCAAGACAAGGCTGCAATTTCAATAAGCCCCAGGCACTAAGTTTTAAAGGGGCATAATTCAGGGAAATAAATGAGCCATAAAATCCTTCATCCATGTACATCTACAAATTATGGTGATGACATTGACCAAGTTTTATTTAAATAAAGACAAAAAGTAAGGAGGAGTTGTGTTCAAAAGGCTGCAATTTCAATAAGCCCTAGATACTAAGTTTTAAGGGGGCATAATTTAGGGTAAAATTAATGAACCATAAAATCCTTACTTCATGCCCATCTACCAATTTCGGTTATAACATCCACCAAGTTTCATTTAGATCCAGCCAGAAACTTAGGAAGAGTTGCATGCACAAGGCTGCAATTTCAATAAGCCCCAGAGACTAAATTTTAAAGGGGCATAACTGAGGCAATAAGCCCCAGAGACTAAGTTTGTAAGGGGCATAACTCAGGCAAAAATCAAGGAACCATAAAATCATTACTTCATGCACATCTTCCAATTGAGGTGATAACATAGACACAATTTCAAGAAGATCCAGCCAGAAACTTAGGAGGAGATGCGTTGACAAGAAAAGTGGACCCAGAGACTAAGTTATCAAGGGGCATAACTCAGGCAAAAATCAACGAACCGTAAAATTCTTCCTTCATGCACATCTACCAATTGAGGTGATAACAACGACCAAGTTTCAAGAAGATCCAGCCAGTAGTTTAGGAGGAGTTGCGTTGACAAAAAAAGTGGACGGACGTAAGGACGGACGGATGGACGGACGGACGGACAGACGGAGATGACGCCAATATACGTCCGCCTCCGGCGGCGTATAAAAAATCAAAGCAGTCTACAAAAATATACTTGACAGTAAGAGAGCAATTAAATGGAGTGCGCATTGTCATTTCCTCTCCCTTCTGAAGAAACGAGTAAGGTGGGTTAGACCAATGCGTATACGATTCAAAATTGAAATCTCTTGACGGTTTGGTCTATAACCTGGTAACCAATCACCTAAATCTTGCTTGTTAGCAATTGATTTGTTATTTTTGTGAGCAGGGTCATTCAAACAAGTAATAAAGACATTCTGAATGAAAATAAATATATATACGCTTTAAAATTGCTAAAAGGCACTTAGAAGAGTAAAATCTTAAGTGCTAAGGCTTCTTTGGCAGCTTCATATGCCTCCTCATTGCCACAAATACCAATGTGGCATGGAAGCCAGCAGAAAACGAGATCAACGTAAATAAGCTTAGCTATTTTATCGAGTTATACCAAAATAAGAGGATTGTCAGTTTTCTCATGCTCAATCGCTTGCATACTTGACAAAGAGTCAATGTATATAAAATAACGAGAGAATCAGTTCCGCGATATTAAGGTCGAGTGCGAGATCAATAACCCTAAGCTCGGCAAAAAGAGAAGGGTTATCAGGTAGACGGAATTGATATTTTTCACCATCCAAAGTAGTAGCTGGAGCAAGCTTTTTGTCACCTTTTGAACCGTTTGTGTATATCTCATCATGTGATGCATATTTCACTCTAATTTCTAAAAAACAACGTTTTAAAACAGTGGGGTCTGTAGTATCAATTTTGTTCCAAGCAAGATCATATAGAATTGTAGGGCTTTTAGAAATCCACAATGGAAAATCAGGAATGGTGTGTTCTACCACATCTTCGGGATCGAAATCTAGAGACTTATTATCTGCTTCGCAATTTAAGCAAAACGGAGGTATTGCACAATCACAATCTCGCCTGTATTTAGCTTCAAACACAGCGTCATTTGTCGGGTTTTTAGGATTTGATTTAAGTGAAAGCTTCTTCCTCCTAAGATTTAAGGAAGGCTCATAAGCTTCAGTATAGAGAATATTGAATAGTGATTTTCTAAATGCGCCCAAGGCAAGGCGTTAGCCTTGATAGTGAATAGTTTCGAATTTGCTATGGTATTTAGGGCGTTCAGAACCATAAACAACACAGCCATAATCTAACTTTGATCTGACCAGTGCCCTATTAAGGCGTAATAAAACCTTTTTATCAGCTCCTCAGTCCAACTAGATATAACATGTAAAAGATTAAGTGATATTTGGCAATTGTTACTCAAGTGATAAATGTGAGGTATAAACAACAGTTTGGAGTCGAAAAAGAGTCCTAGAAATTGAAACTCTTTAACAACTTAAATAAGCAATCCGTGTAACTTTGATTTGGGGTCGAGGTGCATTTTCCTAGATTGGCAGAAATGCATGCATTTCGTTTGACTTTTGGAAAACTTGAAGCCGTTTTTATTTGACTAATTAGTAAAGTCATTCAAGACCTGTTGCAGTTGCCTTTCAGTGGTTTACATATGCTTTGATCCGTAGCAAATATAGATATCATTAACATACAGAAAACATTCCCCGCCAGGGCAAAGACTTATAACAATATTGTTAATTTTGACTTTAAATACTGTCAAAGACAAAATATTCCCTGCAGCACACCCATTTCTTGTCAATGGGGATCAGGCAAAGTATACTCAACCAAGTCTCTTTCGTCTAAATAAGCACTATCGAGATGGAAAAAGATAGCAACAAAATTATCTTTCTTAATAAAGGCTTCTCGAATATGAAGCGAATAAGGTGATGAAGAACGCTGCTCTTATTACGAAAGCCACTTTGGATTGACGTAATGAGGTGGTTCTTTTTCAAGAAATCAAACAAGACAAGTTAAAGCTATAGGGCGATAATTTGAAGGATCGGTTGAATCTTTACCTGGTTTAAGTATACGATTAACGATAGCTTCCCGACAAGAGGTTGGAATGCTTCCGGTTTTCCATACCTGGTTTTAAATTTCAAATAAGCAATGCAAAGAACGAAATGGAAAACGTTTGAGTAATTAAGAGAGAACGATGTTTCATCGGTTAGAGCATTTTTAATACATGATACAAAGGATCTGTCGAAGTTCATTGAAAAATATTTTTTGGTGAAATAGAATTCTAGAAACAAAAAAGAAATGGTGACATGGGAGACCACTCTTACCACTGTCCTGCATAGCTTCGTTGGTTTAAATACAATGTCTGACACCTGCGTTAGGGAAGATCATCTTTGGCTTAATGGTTAGCGCATTGGACTTGTAAGCCAATTATTTGAATATTGTTGTCCGCGTAGGATCGTTACGTCGGATATTTTTCAGCTATGCTTCGGTTGGTGACAGTTCGTATGTAATACGGGGGCTCGTCCGGGATTGGCCATTGAGCCATTTATGTCGACATTGTACCGACTTTGATAGTATCGCCATCAAAATATAATGGCTCTTACGAGGAGGTGTGTAATGGGAGAACACTCTCACCATTGTCCTGCATAGCTTCGCTGGTTTAAATACAATGTCTGAAACCTTCGTCAGGGAAGGTCTTCTTTGTCTCAGTGGTTGGCGCACTGGACTTGTTAGCCAAGAATTTGAATATTACTTGTCCGCGTGGGTTAGACACCGCCTCACGCTTAGGTTGAAGACGTACCATGAGGGCTCGTCTGAGCTTGGCCATAGAGCCATTTATGTCGAAATTGTACCGACTTGGCTAGTTCAGAAAGCACATAACTGCCCAGATAGGCTTATTGCCATCAATTTAAGATGACTCTTAAGGGGTGTGTGTAATGGGAGACCACTCTCACCACTGTCCTTTAAATACAATGTCTGACACCTGCGTCAGGGATGATCTTTTTTGGCTCAGTGGCTAGCACATTGGATTTGTAAACCAATTATTTGAATATTGTTGTCCGCGTTGGTTCGACAATGGTTCACATCGGTTATTTTTAATTTTCTGAGAGAGAAACCAGGGGTTTCAGTGCTCTTCATGTGTGTTTTTTATTCTGGAAACATTTACTTTATTACAGATGCCTGCACAACAGACGCTGATTGTGGTTTGAATGGACACTGTTTTGGTGGAAACTGTTCATGTATCGTTGGATATGAGGACATCAATGGCAACTGTACTAAAGGTAATGGATAACATTAGCTTATTTTTGTTCTCTTTTTATCTTGTGGCTAGGCTTGTACATGTACTTTATCTAAACATAGTTCAAAGCGTAAGTTTTGTTTAAATGTTCATACGTTTAACATTCATAGTAACTGTCATTTTACACACACAAATTTAAAACCGTCGTCAAAGCGCAGTTTGTAGCGTAGCGGTCTGTCAATCTAAAGGTCCCGGGTTCGATGCCCGACGGCGTCACTCACTCTTTCCGACAATTTGTCTCTCACCAAAGGGTTGATAATCGTAGACATATACATGTCAGATAGCAGCAAGAGGCTAGGATAGAATGTGGTGGTTGTACTGGTGAGAGAAACATCAGGAATCGCTGTTAGGTGCTCCTGCCGCGGCGATATAACTGAAAACATGTTGAAAGCGACGTTAAACACCATTCAATCAATCAATAAACAAACACAAATTAAGATCAACTTTGACCATCAAAATGTAAAATATATACAAGATATCCATACTACATAGCGTAACGCCTTGCACGACTACGTCAGGATAGCTCTAATAGATTGCAAACGGTATAAAACAACGAGCCTTCAATTGAACACGGCTATCTCGGCAACTAGATTAAACATACTTTTTAAGTTGGAATGCGGAGCAATTCCAACTTAGATTTAACAAAACCGCAAAATGAACACAAGATAATTTCATTTCGGGTTTTTTGAGAACACATATCACGTGAACAGGATGTGAATACACTTCGGCCTATTTTGTACATCTCAACTTGACAGATTTACAGTTTATTTCATCGAAAAGTAATAATGCTGTTCAATTACACAACTATCACTTCGTGTATATTATTAACACGCTAATGTATGTTGTATATTTATTGAAAGTTGCGTACGAATATATTAGTATCACATGTTTGCATTACTATATTTGGAAATCATGTGATAAGTCAAGTCCAATCAGGTCAGCAATTGACAATTAGCACTAGCCAATCACGTGATATGCTTATTTGGTAATGTCGCGATCTGTTTTCTCAGTATTGTGGCAATAGCACAGACCAATCACGTGATCTGCTTATTTGGCAAGGTCGCGACCTGTTTTTCGTAGAATTATGTCATAGCTTCTTTTAAAGGTATATTTTCTCTTTCTGAACGACCTTATTACACAATTAACTTTTGACAAGGTGTTACATTGTAAATTTCTGTCTAAGCTACGAAATAAATACTTTTTCTTAAAGTGATGATACACTTTTAAAGTTAATAAATATTTTTGCAACATATTGTCGTTTGTTTTCCGTCATATTGCAGTTATCTACATGAATGTTTTATTGTAAAAACCCAATACTCATCCAATAAAACCCTTGCCCCCATATCTTTAATTGAATTATGAATATCTTTGCCCAATTGCATTCCAACACCAAGACAATTTGCCATTTGCCATTTGCCATCATACAGTTAATTACATCGAGAAATTGACATTCATCTCAATAAAACAACATTCTTAAGCGCTCACTCAGCACTCCATTCATTCATTCCAAACGCTCACTCAAACCATTCAGAAACACTCAAAGGTATCAAAAAAATACGATCATCATGTACATTCAAAATGAATTAAGAAAGAACCAAATCGCGATTTCACTGACATAAATGAATTTTAAAGCGTCTGATTGGTTCTTGGCGAAATAGAAAGCTATTGATTGAACTTTTATACATATTTTATATAGGTTATATCGCTGATTTTGTTAGCCCTGAACAAAATAAGCGACATTGGATTTCCTCCCTTAAATTTCAGTCAAAACTCGCTCTGCTCAGTCATTCAACATCATGCTTAAATCATTCCAAAATCGTTCACCTTATCAATTTCCCGATGTTATTAACTTTACTCCTAACTCAGAAGAAGAAGAGCATAATTATATTGATTTCATCATGTCTGTCTCTCATTCAATTGACCTTTTGCTTTCCGCTAGATAAACGGAGAAGCAATTGACCTACAATAACGAAACTTTACACAAATATTGCCCATGACCCAAAGAAATGCGCTATTATTTCGGGGTCATACATTTCACGGGCATCAGTAAATTTTAACAGTTAACAGTTTCCACTCTAACTGAACAACCCAATTGACCCAAATCATAAAACTTGACACAAATGTTGTCAATGACCTGAGAAAGTGCCCAATATTGGAGTCACAATTGTCGAAATCACAATTGAGCTTCGTCCAAAAACTGTCTTGAGATTCCAACTCATGAAGTAAAAGACTCCCCTGCAAAAATAGCTTTTCACCATGGAAAAATCACTTGTTGAGGTCCACTTTACGACACTTCTAATTGAAATCTACTTGATAACTCAAATTGAGCAGAAGTTTATTGAAAAATAATATAAAAACTGTTTTGAGTGTATAAGGTCGCCTGTGCGTCCATTAGTCGGCTGTATGGTCCGTATCATTTTCTTCCTTTTTACCTCACCTTACCACAAGGTCTTCTGGTCTTCTTGGTATAATTTTCTTTCATCAGATTCGGGCCTGTATAGCGATTAAGGGTTTTAAGCGTCTCTCGTTGTTGAAATACATTGATTTATATACGCCCGTCAAAAGACGAGACGTATTATGTGATCACCTGTTGTGGGCGGGAGGCGTAAACTTCGCTTGTAGCTTGAGGTCACCTTCTCTCGAACGCATTCCAACTTATCAGTACTTTCAGTACTTTGATTTTTAATCGGGGGGAAACGTATGGGTCTAAAGGCTTATCCTATGAGACAGTTCGTATGTCGGGACTATGTTAGTGGTCGAGAGTCCGTCAAAGATTTAGCACACTCTGGTCGACCCGTGGCTATGAGATAATTATTTATCAATACATGTGATTAAGAATTCAACGACTATAAACTTCGACTCATTGTTGTCGGATCAGTATGTGAAACAAACCGTCCTATTTTAATTTCGTTGATATAATTCTAGAAACTTAAGTTTATTATGTTCAAAACTTTTTAAAGGACAACAAATTTCTTTCGACAACTTCCAAAAATATTCCAATTATGACCATTTTTTTGTCTGAATTTCTGGGTGTGCAGTAAGCCGTTTTATATTGGATAAGAGCATACAGACATAAAATTACAGAAATTTACGAATGAAATTATTTAAGACTCTTTAGAAATCGCCGTATCTAATAACACTTTCTAATTCCGAGATACATTGTAATTGTAAAACCAAAAGGAGCTGCTATGGACAAAAAAGTAAAGAAATAAGAAATAATAGATGAAACATTTGGTCCTGATTTTTGTGAAAACTTTAAGCGCGCGTGGAAACTTTTCTTAGATAATTGCTTCATACCCTGGTCGAAATCAATTTCGGATCTCAAAACGCGTCATTACATTTTAATCAATTACATTAGTTATCAAATTCACATTGGACTCAAATGATAACTAAGTTCCAGGTTCTAACGGTCTTGTTATAAAATAATGTATCGAATAAGAATCGAATATCTACTATATACCGACAGACGGCTAAAAATATCATTTATTCAACTCATGCCTTCCTTAACACAGAAAACAAGTATTCCGTTCTCTCCAGCTAGACCTTTAAAAACTATAATATCGAAACCACACTTGTTTGAACTCAGAGCCATTGAATTGGAATTTTGTCCTGACTACAAGTATCAACTGAGCCTTTTTAGAGCGTGGACACAAATTAAGATCTTTAGATCGCGCCGATTGCTAAACGAAACAAACAACCAAACCGAAAAGGAAGTTTTTCTATATTTAAGCAATCATTATCCGAGAAATCTCTAAATATTTCCACAATTACTACAGGAAATCAACATTTTAAACAGTAATACTCGTATGAGAAATACACATTCATCAAAACCAAACACAAACCACTGAATTGAAGCGAATCCTTACCAAGGCGAAATTTTACGATCATGATCACATTCCAAGAGTATCACGATGCCAAGAGGAAATTGATTTCTATGTTACGGTTTCTGTGCTTTTCGCTTTGTCTATTATACTTCATTCAGTCCTTTATTAGTTGGTCTTGAATCATAGACGAGACCTTCCCCTATCGTAGCAACCAGATAGGACAACTTACAATTCATCGGTGGGTCATAAGAATGCAGCTGCTTTACGCCAGCAATAGTTACAAAATCTAAGTCGCCAATGGCAAATTAAAGAAAAAAACAAAAAAAAAACAAGATGTGTTTGTGAAACACAAATGCCCCCGTAACGGAATTTTTTTCAAAGTTTGACCTTGACAGATGACCTTGACCTTGTCACATGACCTTGACTTTGGTACCAGCGGATGCGGATCATTGAAATCTATCATCATGCCAAATATTAGCTTTGTATCTTGAATAGACTTGAAGATATTGGCAAGGTTAAGTTTTCGGGTTAAGTTTTTTCAAAGTTTGACCTTGACAGATGACCTTGACCTTGTCACATGACCTTGACTTTGGTACCAGCGGATGCGGATCATTGAGATCTATCATCATGCCAAATATTAGCTTTGTATCTTGAATAGGCTTGAAGATATTGGCAAGGTTAAGTTTTCGGGTTAAGTTTTCGGACAGACGGACGGACAGACAGACGGACGGACGGACAGACGGACAGACAGACAGACGGACATGAGTAAAACAATATGCCCCCGATCTCTCGATACGGGGGCATAAAAAGACGTTGAACTTCCTGAAAACGTTTTCTAGACAGTGTTGTGACGTACCCAATTTGACTTTTCTATGTACCGATTACCGTGGTCGTTTTCAGAAGCGCTTTTACGGCCCTTGAGCTTTTATCACTTTAGTCGAAATCGAGCTTTTTAATATGACCATTATTCATTCCTCCGAGGTAAACAGAATAAAGCCAATTGAAAAATAAACAAATGAATGAATAAATTTTTAGGATATACGTTATCCATTGTTGGGAGCCCGTTCATTTAATCGTACCTCATACTTACCAATGATCAACTGTAGAAACTTCAAAATTAAACAAATTTATGTATTTTCAGCTACGTTTAACTATCTTGAATGTTGTAGCGATAAATGAACGCAATGATTTAGACGTAGCAATGGGACATCGCGTAGTCGTAGTAGTACCACTAAAGAAATCCATGACAAGGGGACATTTTGCTACGATATTAAAGGAGAGCAAAGTTTGCAAAAATACTCTTTGTCGATATTGTTTTTTATACTCGATCTGACCATTTGTCTGGCACAATAGGCGCAGTTAGGCCATATTTTACAATGAGACAAGTTAATCGGGAATAATATTACTTATATATGTTACTATTGTACGTATTCATATTTTCATAGGCACTTACAATAGTAACGCGCTGACCTATTGAAATGTTGAAGAGCTGTCGACGTGATACCTAGTATGGAACACTATATAACTATATAACTATATCGAAGCTTAAACCTGCTTTTTAGACCTTAGTCAGATAAAGGTGGATGTGTGGTATTGAAACTGTTATAGTATTTTTTCACAACTGAAAAGTAACAAAGAATGCTATTTCAGAGCTACGTTATTTTTCAAAGCAAAAATATCGTTTAACATTTTAAAGCCATTTTTATGATCATATGACCCCTTCTTTCTCAATACTTCTCTTGATAAATACAGGAGAGGCACACACATGGTTGATTAACGGTGGTTCCCAATTTAATGCAATTCAACAATTTTTCTACGCGTGCAATATAAATATCATTAGCTATATTCTTTAAAGAAAGTTCTGTGAAATTGAGCCTTGTCACTGAATTAAAACAGAATTACTTGACAAAAACGTCACAAATTTGCAATGTTGACATCGATTTGGACCGTAACGTCGGAAGTGCAGCAAGCCCGACCCTTCGAATCTGGTTTTACACTTTCTGCCCGGAGATTCTATGCTTTCTAAAGACTCAAATTGTCTTTGAGAGAGATTAACCAAATATCGAAACGCTATGCGCCGTTCTGGATGAACGTTGTTTTTACGTGACAGACTTATCTGGCACAAACATAAAACAGTGAGTCGAGTTTTAACAAGGAAAAAAATCTAATTTCAGTCGATGTCATAGAACTTTCTTTGAAGAGTACATACAACAGCCCTATTATTAACAATACATGTATATATTTAAATATAAAATTCCGACACTAGTTAGTCTGCGCAATCCGCGTAGTCTGACTATGGTCGACAATTAACGCACTACCGAGATGGTTCCTTTTCGCGTGACAGGTCGTAAATATATATGAGTGTGTGTGTGTGTGCTTTCACCTATCGTATTACAAAAAAAACAACAATTCTCTTATTTCCAAAAGAAACATGGCAACGAAGTTTTATGATATATTCTTTAAAATAATAAAAAAAAAACAAACAAACAAACAAAAAACCATTTTCTTATATTAGTTTTAGGTAAGACTTGTTTGTTCGATTCTGATTGTAATGAAGTCTCAAACAGTATCTGTAACGTTGGTGTCTGTGTCTGTAGTTCTGCCATGAGCTATTATGAGGACAACGATGTGTGCAAACATGGTAGGTCGACACTGAGATTTACTGAAAATAACTTCATATTGAATATTTTTTATTACTTTGTAACTGATATCTTATATAAAGGTTTATTGCCAATTTCAAACCGTTTAATTATTCATTGCAATATCCGTCACATGACCGTTTAATGCAATATTCGTCACATGACCGGACAATATTATGAACTGTTTCATCCATGCGCAGTAAACACGGAACTATTGTCAGCTTTCGACAATGCCGTCAATTTGTTGCACGTGAAATAAACGTGGTTGGTGACACGTTCTTATGGAATAAGTCCAAAAATCGCATTTTCTTCTCTCTATCTACCTTTTAGTAACACGACTTTAAAAGAAAAAAACATTTTATACAATATTGATTAGGTAATGAAACAACTATTTTAAGGGGATTCGTGCACCTGTGAATAACTTTGGTACTTGTTTTGGGGATGAAATTCCGAACTGTTGGCCTCTGCCTTTGCCTTTCAGTTCGGAACGTAACCTCTACACCTAGGGAATGAAGTTTTCACTGTTATTCGGAACAGCTTGAATGACTGTATAAAGCGTAATGCAATCGATTTCAAAGTCGAACATCAACCAATAATTTGGAATCAACAACGATGTGGGTTTTAAAGAACTTTCTAAATTCATGTTCAAAACTATGCACATATTGCCAAAAAAGCTGGGGGGAAATTATCAAGCTTTCTCTTATAACGAGCTATTCCTTAAACATTAATCATTTCAAGAGCTTTTCAAAATTAGGTTAAAAATTAAACATCTAATCGTAAATGCCATATTAACATATTCAAAAACTGGAGTTACTGATGTAGCATAACAATTTTTGCAGTCATAAATCGTACCTGCACGGATGAAGTGGAATGTCTCAGTGCTTTTGCTGTATCGTGCCGTGATGGCCATTGTCAATGCGATCATGGTTACAACAACGTCGGAGACATATGTATGTTCAGTAAGTACTGTTTGCTACTCAAAAAATAACGTTATATAGAATCCAGAGACCCTTATTTGCTTCGCGAACTTAACTCAGGTGTAACCATATACAAGGGGGGAAGAGATAAATATATATATATATATATATATATATATATATATATATATATATATAGAGAGAGAGAGAGAGAGAGAGAGAGAGAGAGAGAGAGAGAGAGAGAGAGAGAGAGAGAGAGAGAGAGTGAGTGAGAGAGAAAATTCTAACAACTGCTACAAACTTTGGTTGGAAAAAGCTATTTTCATAAATAGTCCTGTCCAAGTATACTATTCTCACCCGGTTCTCTGGTTTGGTTCGAATCACAATCATCCGATTACGTGTCCAAAAATACAGAAAAAATGTTTGAAATTTGTTTTTATATAAGATTCTTTAGTCAATGAGGGCGCCAGGATATATGTAATTTGAGTAATGGGTACAAGGGTAGAAGTAAGTTTCGTAGAGAAATTGTCAGGAAAAGGACGAAATACTGAAATACTGTTTCATTGGTTTAACGGTCAAAGATGTCAAAATCATTTACGATGTTTTTAAATAAAACAAATAAAAGAATAAAATAAAAAAAAAAGATAAAAGAATCTTAATATTTATTTTAAATGTACAAGACCTCATCCTTCTAAAGGTCATTTTATTACATGTTTTTGAGGCCGCCAAATGAAATAATCATGATTTCCTTGGAAAATCCACTTTTAATTATTATGAAATTGAAGTGTTAGAGGTTACTATCTAAAGTTTCGCTTTTCGCTACTGTATTGTTCTGCCACTTTATATTTAAGCTTACTGTACCTCCGATAGTAATTGTACCGAACCCAACACAGCCTGCAGTGGAAGTTTGTGTGAGTGTGCTGATGGTTACTCACTGGAAAATGGAGCCTGTACGCAAGGTATAGATGATCATTGTTTGTTGAAAGAGTAAGATAGAATAAATTTTAAATGAGTGTGCAACAAAAACTATAATTTTATGTGAGGTGAATCCAAGAGTGATTTAAAGCTTAAAAAATGAGGGATTTATCAATCTTACACAAAACTCAATCTATTTTATACTGAGCGACTTTAAAAAAGCAATACTAAAAACATCATGAAAATGCTTATTTAAGTTTATTCCTAAAACAGTGACAATTTTTACCATACCAACGAAAGTTGAAATTTCGCCATAGCCCTACTGTATGGACGATATTTTCTTTTTACACGAAACAAAAGCTAATCAAATTTCAGAGTTACGTATTAAGGGGCTAAACAAATCATCAATACTGCGTTTAAGCACGTTTGGTCCAAAGACGAAACCAAAACATCGTCTTTTTTACCAGAAAAGACGTCATTTACATCACTTTCCATTTTTTTCGTAAAACCAATAACGTTCTTTTTGTGAATGCGGTTTTGGCAAACAAAGCTTTTTATCCCTTACCAGACATGTCGTTTAGAACTGAGATGACATTTTAGCGTGTTTTCGACATGACACATACGACAGGTTAACACGTAAAGTCTTCTGAAACTCATTATTGGCAAGTTCCTACACAGATTTTCAAATATTGATGGAATAAATCATTTTTTTTAGTCTAATCGAGAATAACGACGTTCCGATTCTAAGCAACAACTTACCTTTTGATAAACTCGATTCAGAGTAGAGTCTTTTCAAAGTGAGCGGGTGGATTTCATTTCCTTAATCCTCTTTTGCGAAATCAATCAACCGTGAACAATGTATTGACAAAGAAAGAGTGAACAGCATCTTGCTTTGCCGGAACTACCAAAATCAACAGATCAAATAAGGATAAAGTATATTTAGCAGAGTATCTTCTTGGTATGATTGTAGCTTAATTTAGTTAAAACAAATAAACTTTTCCGTGCTCTAAATTCAAATGTAATTTGTTGCGTTTTTAAAGTCGAAATACAAAACATAAGACAAAATGTGAACATTCCAGAACAGAGTCTCTTAATGTTGGACATTTTGCATGGACTTCGTGGAGGTAGTCTTCTGGTTATCTCATTGGATAATTTGTGAAACACCCAAGTCTTAACATGCTTATTTAGCCAATGTAATTTTCCTCCTTAAGAATACGCTATCTAAGGAAAGCGTCATTAGAATCTCAAGAATTTTGCTCTATCGAACTTTCCTCTGATGTTTTATTATCACCAAACGAATATAAATTAGACTGAAATCACGTTTCCTTTACTGACCCACGCTGTAAAAAAATAGATAAATAAATAAAATGAGATGCGCGCCTATGATAGTGAAATAATCCCTTTTGTAAAACGCTGCGTTCAAGAAATGACAACTACAGTCAAATTTTAACCAAATTAAGGCACAAGCAATGAGTTTTTTTGTTTTCTTACTTACCGTTGATAAAGAATTGTAGTCGAATTAACAATGGAATAGTTATTCATTTGATCTGTTGTCATGAAATCTATGAATAACATTCTTTTTAAATTCATTTCATAAATCTAAAAATGTTTTCTGATGTCACTGTTCTTGCCTAGTAACTGTTCATTTTTAGAAAGCGTTCGCAGTGCGTTTAAGATAGACTGCTAGCTATTAAAATAAGTGTTCGTATCCTGAACGTAGAACAGGACATTTACTGAAAAAAGTGCTCCCTGTGTTTTTTATTCGTTGATAATATTTTCATTATACTTCCTCCACCCCTCAGACAAAATTGGTAATACCTGAATATTCATGGCTTTCCGTTCATCTGTCCTCTTCTCATTTAAACTTGATTTCAACATGTTCTTCGTAATTCTATCATGAAATGTAAATTCCATTGAAAATGCGCACTCGCAATTTCGAAGCCGCTGCTGTTATTCTTGAATTATCTCCATTTTACTAATTAAATTATGATGAATGACTGTTGTCCGCAGCATTTCTCATTCACTTTTGAATGTAATGAACTCATATTTACATACAATGAAACTTTTTGCCAAATTATAGGTAAGTTTTTACCATTTATTACCAATTGCCATTTACCAATTATCCGGAAATTCTCATATTCTGTGGTGAAGCAATGGTTGTGAATTTATCAAGAATTGTCAATCATTGTAATTAATATGTACCTTGGCCTTTTATCATGAGTCCTTATTAATCAATTAACACTCCTATAGCTTAAACAAGAGGACCATGATGGTCCTAGATCGCTCACCTGACTCTCTTTGATCACTTTGACATCACATCAAGTAAAAAGGCAGATGTCATAAAGAAGATGATTTCTACATAAAACCAAGTTTCACTAAGTTTGGGCCATATTTATGGCCATTAGAGTTATATCAAGTAAATTATCATAAAGACTCCTTTTCCTGTGATATGGCATGAATCCTTCCCGTTTTCGACAGAGTTCATTCTTGTGACCTGGCAAACATTTTGACCACATTAAGGCCTTAATGACAATTTTCTTGCTTACACTCTAGTGGCCTTTTCCCGTGATATGGCACGGATCCTTCCCAATTTCAAAAGAGTCCATTCTTGTGACCTGGCAAACATTTTGACCAACTTTCATGAAGATTGGGCCATATTTATGGCTGCTGGACCTCTTAAAAGAAAATTGTCATTAAGGCCCCTTTTCCCGTGATATGGCACGTATCCTTCCCAATTTCAAAAGAGTTCATCCTCATAACCTAACAAACATTCTGACTAAGTTTCGTAATGATTGGACCATATTTGTGGCTACTGGAGTGTAAACAAAAAAATGTCATTAAGGTCCCTTTTCCCGTGATATAGCACGGATCCTTTCCATTTACAAAAGAGTTCATCCTCATGATCTAACAAACATTCTGACCAAGTTTCATGATAATTGGACTATATTTGTGGCTTCTAGAGTGTAAACAAAAAAAAATGTCATTAAGGCCCCTTTTCCCGTGATATGGCATGGAACCTTCCCATTTTAAATAGGGTTTATCTTTGAGACCTAACAAACATTCTGACCAAATTTCATGAAGATTGGGCCATATTTGTGGTCACTAGAGTGTAAACAAGAAAATTGTCATTAATGCCCCTTTTCCCGTAATATGGCATGGATCCTTCCCCTTTAAGATAGGGTTCATCTTTGAGACCTAACAAACATTCTGACCAAATTTCATGAAGATTGGGCCATATTTGTGGTCACTAGAGTGTAAACAAGAAAATTGTCATTAAGGCCCCTTTTCCCGTGATATGGCATGGATCCTTCCCTTTTAAAATAGGGTTCATCTTTGAGACCTAACAAACATTCTGACCAAGTTTCATGAAGATTGGGTCAAATTTGTGGCCACTAGAGTGTAAACAAGAAAATTGTCATTAAGGCCATTTTTCCCTTGATATGGCATGGATCCTTCCCATTTTATATAGGGCTCATCCTTGTGACCTTACAAACATTCTGACCAAGTTTCATGAAGGCTGGGCCATATGTGTGGCCCCTGGAGGGTAAATTGCCTCAGGTGAGCTAAAAATATATATCCTTTGATTAGGACGAAAGTTTTTAAATTTGAACTGTTTTTCGTTGAATGTTGTTGTATGAGTCCATTAAATTAGACTCGAATTGGTATACTTAAGCACTTGAGCGAATCTACTTCCATGCTCTATGGCTCAATGGCTCTGATGTGTGTGTGAGCGTGAGCGCGCGCGCGCGTGTATGTGTGATAGATATTAGTTCTAGTTAATACAAAGCACACCAGCGTAGTAATAAATAAATTTTTAAATAAACGTTGATTTTATTACAGATTTCGGCCGAGCATGTGGCGGAACTTCCTCTTTTTATTGTAACCATCCAACATCCTGTATCAATGGTATATGTGAATGTTACTATTCTCACAGGGAGGAAAATGGGATCTGTGTCTCATGTAAGTTACAAAATTTTATTTGAAAATAATTTAATTTTATCTGTGTCCATCAATTTATATACTTTCTTTTTAGCTCAAAATTTAGTTTTATTCCCGAATGAAAACACTTTTGCAGATATTGTTAAAACCGACGCATAGAGTAGTCCCATTAAATATATCTTATTTACAAATCTGAACGTTTTCGCTTCATGCCACTAACTTATAAGATATGAACGGAGAAATTATTGATTTTCTGGGGGAATGAAATTAAAAACTTCATCACACTGCTGTATAAATTCTCTAGTCGTACTCATACAGTGTAATTAGTTCTTTTAGTTTAATACTTCCATGAAATCAATAAATACTCTCTCAATTACGAGATGGATAAGCAATAGATGATATTTCCAACATCTAGCGTCAGTACTTTTTAGCTCCACTAGCCGAAGGCCAGCAAACTATTGTCATGGCTCTGTGTCCGTCGTGCGTCCGTAATCTTTTCTTTAAACATCTCCTCTACAACCTATGGGCAAAATTAAACCTTACCTGGCAGGAGTTTGTCTGAACAGCTGACCATTATCCAAAGTTGTTCTAGAAATTGTAATTTTTAAAAATCTTTAAAAAACTTCTACTCAAACACCAGTGGGCCAATTTCAATGATTTTTCAGTTGATTTTTCCCAAAGTGACATGTACATAATTGCTCAAAAAATTTATATTTACCCCAAAATATTGGAGTGACAGGGCAGTGCTTATTTACCCTTTAAAGCCACAAAAAGTCTCGTCCTACCAAGCCATAAGACCGATTTCAATAAAATTGGAATGAATATTCTTTGGGTGACCTTTTACGTAGATTGCTCAAGAAATATCGATCGACCCCCGAATATGGGCATTTTAGCTCGGGGCTTATTTTTGGCGATTAGATATTCAAATAACCTTCTACTCCTTTATACCCATTCTCTGTAACGACTTAAACAATTTTGGCACACATGTTCTCCGATTTTGATGAAATTTCACATACAGGTAGGGACTAATATTTAGAGAAGAAATTGATAAAAAGAATGTTTTCAGATCATCTGGTTACTATGGCAACGACCTTAAAAGCACAGAATTTTGCAAAATTAAGCTTTTTGGAAGCTATATAATTTGGTCTTTATATGAAGATGATGGTTGTTTTCATATGTACTTGATAGAAAAGGACCTAAAATTTGAACTAGATCTTTTGTTGTGTCAGTGAATGTCAAAAAGATTGGTTACCATGACAACAAATGTGGCTTATTTCGATAAATTGATCTGAAAATGTTGTTTATAATTTCCTGCTTTTCTTCGCTTATGACTGACATGTGATGTGTAGATGGAATTTATTATGTAAAAGAAGCAACTAAGCTACAAATTCTTTAATTGTTGTGTGCATTGGTTACCTTGACAACGGTAACTATGACTCATAATATGGCTGCTTTTGTTACTTCTAAATTATTTCTTAAATTTTTGCAGCATGATGAACCGATGATGATTATTGGGACATATCTAACAAAAAGTGCTCTTTAAAAAGCCGCAAAAAAATCATTGGGCATTTTTGTACCATAGCAACCATTTGTATTATTTTCTTAAATCAGTTATTTATAAGTCCCTGAAAATTTACATGTGATAAGAAAAGAGATCCAATTAGCTTCTATCAAAATACAAGTAAAAAGAACAAAAAATGTTATAGTTGCCAAGGTAATTTGCTGATTCAACCGAAAATTAAGCATTTTTGGGGTGATTTTGTAGCCTTTTTCCTAAAAAATGAAACCAGTTTACACAACTATTTTGATATATAACTTAGAGGGAGGTTTGAACTTTATTTAGGATTAAGAAATATTCGGGTTGCTTAGCGTCAGATACCCGTATCCAAGGACTAAAAATGGGCTTTTGTGCATTTTTACATAATTGTTCCCATAGCAACAGGGTATTTCCTGCAAGCTTTTTTAAAAAAAATCTTATATGTCCTAAAAGATCTATCTGAGCAATTTGTAAATAATCATTACATTGAATGGGAAGTCAATTATCTAGTCAATTGAGGACTCTTACGATGTTCTGAAATTGTCTTCATTTATGGGATATGAATTCACTTTGTCATAGCAAAAAACACAAAAGTTGTTATTATTTGAATGTTAATGTGGTTTTTCCTTGTAAAACGGAAAACAATGCCTGTATTTTGTCATAACTTTTGAAAAAATGCAAAAATCATAGTTTAGTAGGGTATGTGTGTTTTTGCTATGGAAACATAAGTAAACAACGTTTGCCCAAAAATATTATTAATTCATTTGAGAGAACCATGATGGGGAACTTATATCTTATGTGTTTTTATTTTAGTTTGTGCTGCATTACTGATATATTTGAATTTAAAAACTTGCAAAAACAGACTTTTTCAATCTTTAACGTCTGTTTCCATGGCAACAAGAAGTGATTTAAAAAAAAAATATCTTATTTTTACTTTTGGGTCAGCCCTATCCTCATGTTTAAATTTTATAAAAAAAAATGAGACATAGCGTGCCACACTCCCTATTTAAAAGTGTAAGTGCTTACAGAGAATTGCTATTAACAATTGGGCCGATTTCAATTACTTTTGGCGGAAGTATTCCTTGGCTGACTTTTAAATCATATTTGTCTAGAAATTTCGATAGAACCGCATATATGGGTGAGCATGACGAGTCTTTTTTCAACTTTTAAACCTTCAAAAATCTCATTCTCCCAAACTTTTGGGTCGGTTTTACTGACACCTGGCGTGAATGTTCCTTGGATGACCCTTAACTTCGTTTGCACACGAAATTTTGATTGTCCTGCAAATAATGGTTTAGCAGGGTGGTGCTTATTTTCACTTAAATGTCTTTATAAATCCTCTTTTCCCAAACCAATAGTTCAATTTGAATGAATTTTCGGTTGGTTTTCTAAGGTGACATACACATAATTATTCAAGAAATTTATATTCACCCAAAAATATATGCGTGACAGGGCGGTGCTTATTTCCACTTAAAAGCCACAAAAAGTCTCGTCCTACCAAACCATACGACCGATTTCAATAAACTTGGAATGAATATTCTTTAGGTGACCTTTTACGTAGATTGTTCAAGAAATTTCGATCGACCCCCGAATATGGGCATTTTAGCTCGGGGCCGATTTCGATGAATTTACGGACCCAAATATATGGGCGTGGCAGGGTGGGCTTTTTTCCACCTTATAATCTTTAAAAAATCTTATCCTTGCAAAACATTAGGACCGATGTCAATGATACTTCTCATAAATTTTCTTTGTGCAACCCTGTTTGTAAAATGTTCGAAAATTCTGATCGTTCTCAAATGTGGGTTAGACATCAAGGGACATAGAAAGGCCTGATTCGCTCCACTGGCAATTGCTTCAGTATATTGTAAGCCAAGATCTTGTCAAATTGTAAGTGAGTTTTTCTAACAGATCGTAGTTAAAATAGGCATATCATAGAATCAAGAAAATTTGGAAGGGTGTCATGGTGATATTCATTGATTCTGTGAAAGTTTAAATCAAATATGTATACAAGGAGTTGCGATTACATAGTATTGTACATCATAAAAGTCCCCTTTTCTGTGACATGCCATCATAATATAATTCAACTTAAACACAGGCATGGTTAAAAAAATGGGGAGCACTCTTGAAAACTTTAGGAAAAGTGAAGGAGGCAGTTTGCTTCCAAGGATTTTTACATGACTTAACTACTCTAGTCAAACAGCGACAATATGTACATTGATCAGATGAACATGAACAGTTGATAGAAATTCCGGAAAGTATGAAGAATTCATGTTTACGAGGAATTTGGCTTCTTCCAAGTTTGTTCATATCTTGGGTGGGGGGATTTTTGTCTCCACCAAGGCGCAGATCTGTCAAATTCATAACAAAGAAGGAAATCTTCACATATCTTAGTCTCCGACAGCAGAAGGGTACAGTTGTCAAATATGATATCTTGTACATAAGTTGCCCCTTTACAAGTTTGTTCATATAACACTACTTGGTTTATTTTTTATTCGGACTGTGCGTATCCACTCTTAGAGAGAAACAAAGAAGAATTTATTCAAATACTGATCTGAACTGGCACGGTATCTAGGACATTTATATTATTTACAAATCATCTGCCGATCGTATTCAGATGAACGTTATAAGACCATGATGGTCCTCTTGTTTTTATACCTTCACAACCAGATTTAGGTGATACATGTCAAGATGATGATGATTGTGGCCTGGACACAAGGATCCACTGTAATAACGGTATTTGTGAATGTCTAGGAAGTTATACTCAAGAAGGAGAAAACTGTAACTCAAGTAAGTAACTTACAATTTAAGCTTTTAGACTACTATAATGAATAAGCCATTAAACCATCAGAAGAAGCTGCTAAGCATTTCGAACTATTTGAAAAGTTTCGAAAGCTAAGAATTAAGCGCCGAATCTTTGATTTCTAAATGGTTTTAAGTTGGGAGTGTGTCAGTGACATTATGATCACGCGCCGATTTCGACATGCGATAATCTACCTGTCCATTATTTGTTCATAGAAGAAAAAAATGATCTTAGGAAAACTATTATTGTTTTATGACACAACTATATATATCAAGTAGTACATCATGGAAATTAACCTACAATCATTAGATTTTTCTCATGTAACGAAAACGTTGACCACTGAGCCGCGAAGGTCCCCTCTCTCAATTGCAATAAAGACAGATTGAATCGTCCTTGGCTGAATTGAAGCAATATAAGGTAGCCACAACGTGTTAAATTGTACATCTTGCGTCGTCCGCGGGAAATCATCGAACGTCCTTTAAACAACGTCTCCTTAAAAAGCGAATTGTAGATTTTAACCAAACGGCAAATAATCTCCTTTGGTGATCATTTTCAAAGCTTGTTAGTGATTTTCTTTTTTACCTAAAATATTTGCGTGTTAGAGCGGGCTTATTATGAGCCCGAGATCTTTTATAATCTTCTTCTCAATTCAATTTCAATTCTTTATTTGTACAAACAGGCCACCGGCCCATACACATATATATTTATACATAGAAGAATTTTCATGCTAAGGGAAGAGAATATGCTGGCCAATATACAAATTTCAAAAATACATATATGAACAATTTTTGAGAACTCTCACGAATTAAGGTTCAACATATTAGATATGCCTAACAATTACATATTTCAACCATGTTTTTGAACGACTCATATAAAATTGCATATTAATATAAAATAAGACACAAAGAGAATGTTATTAATGAAACAGAAAAATACATTTGTTCACGTTCACAGATAATCTTTTTCTATTAAACTAATACCAGTCTAAGAGAATGCAAATTATATCATTTTCTCACCCTTGATTTTCAATGTATTCCTTCCTGCGCTTGAAAGAATGTGAATGTGTCTCAGTGACTATAAGGCGGATTTTAACAAAACTTGTCCAAACGGTTCCTTATGAGACCCCCGTAAAACTAAACCCAAAATATGGAAGAGGCCTGGATGGGCTGAATTTGACCCTGTTATCCTTACCCGTCAAAATGCAGTTTTTAACCAAACACTTGACAAAGATGTTAGTTGATATTCTTTCAAGGCGGCTTTTTATTATTAATTTATTATAGGTTTACCTGTCATTGAATAGATTAAAGATTCACACATCTTTATCATAAAACCATCGCTGACATATATTTGGCTCGGCTTTCCAGAGGTGGAGAGCATGTGATCATCCCTGCGGTATTTTCCTATAGAACTGTGGCAGGTGATCAAAGGAATCAGTTTGCTTCAAAATTGGGCAGAATGATTGGGACAGAATGATTGTACTATCATAAGAATCATGCCTTTCAAAAAGGGTATTTAGATCCTTCAAGTATAACTGGAAAAGGTGCATTATGAAAATTGGCTCAAAATATCCTTGATATTGCTGAAGGATCCACAGTATTCATCGAATTTGATTTGAAATTACACATGATCACACAAACATAAATATCGTAATTTGACCATATCTCCTCTACTTTTGAAAATGCAAAGGGTTGTTAATACTCAATCCTATCAACAATTCAAGTTTTTCAGGCCTTTGTTCATACACTTTGAATATGATCACACCTAGTATAACAATTAGTCTTGATGTATACAGAACGTTACCGAGGGGAACATTCTAAATTGTTGCACCGGTATTTCTAATTTGATCGTTTTATCATTGACCAAATGCTTTCTGATGAAATTAAAATTCGTTTAAACCATTATATCTCATAGGGGTTCAAAACTTTAAATGAGAATCGCTTTAAAGGAGGCACACTGACCTACGCTCTAATTGGATTTTTCGTTAAATGCATTGGTTAAAATGCACGGTCTTTAATTTCCTCAAGACACTTCATGGGTGGTATAGCAAGGCAATTATGTGTTACCTGTTTACATTCGGAACATCGCTCGGACTTTTCCGTAAACTGGAAAGTACCTCGGACGTAAGTGTAGTAATTTTGGGTCATTTTTTAGGTAATTCGGCTTCAGGTGGTACTTCGGTTATTTAATACGCTTGAAGAAAATCACATTTTTTAAATTCTTTCCGATCGTCTATGGAGAACTTTTGGGTATATTATAATTTGAAAACAAAACGCAGTCAAACACTGCGTTTTGTTATCAAGTTATAATATGCCCACTTTTATTCTTTCGTTGATTTTGTTTTATGCAACGTCATCCTTTGCGGGATCGTTGATGTTTGTGACGTCATATAAACCCGCGTGCGAAATGACGCGCTTTCATGGCAGCGTCCGTATTATTCCCGAGGTCTATTCCGTAGAATCGCCGAGGGTTCCCGATTGACCTGTTTAGTCATGAGTATAAAGTTTAAGCACACATGTACACAAATTATTCTAGGTAAGTTTCGTGATTATCTTGTGTCCGGCGTTTGTTGTTACTCGGAAGACGCCAACGTTTTTTGAAATAAAAAGAGCAAATTTTAAGCAAACTTGGCCAAAATCTTCCTTTGGTAACCCGACTGAGCGCTTACCCATACATTTTTATTGTTCCCGAAACAAAGATAAGCAGAGCTTGAGATTTTGTCTTCTCAAAAAAAAAAAAAAAAAATCAAAGCACTAAAAACGCTGAATGCATGGTTTATAAAGAGGCAATAATACATTTGAAGGCATGCACTCCAGTTTTTGAATCTTTTTTGCAAGGCCTTTTTAGGCGAGGGAACCAAAGGGTTTCATTTACCAATAGTGATCGTAATGAAGATTCCGAACTCACTTCAAAGGAAAAATGTCGAATGGTATGCTCACTATAAAGCCAAGATAACTAATTCCAAAGATATAGAGTACAGCGCCCGATACCGCTTTGCAGACAGGCGCAACTCACGTTTTTATAGTTTTAGTTGAGTTGATTGGTTTGCTACTAGTCAGTTGATTTATAAATTCGAGCATTCCGTCTAACAATCGTAGTAATGCTGTTTTTCTAGGGGCACACGCTCGTCGGCTCTTCTTTTTTTATTTTTTACATTGATTTGAATTCCATAAAGAAGTTGTATTTAACTGTGGGAACACAAGAAATCGAAAGAGTCAATTTCTCCCTTTCCCACAATATGGTCCATCCTATACTCATACCCCTTTTTTTTTTTTAAAAAAATATATCCTAGATATATATCAAATTACACACGTGTTAATTCATTGTCTGCAACCAGTTCCAAGTTAGCCAAGCAGCCGTCATAGCGCAGTTGGTAGCGCGTCGGACTGTCAATCTAGAGGTTCCGGGTTAGATTCCCGACGGCGGCACTCATTCTTTCCGACTATTTGTCTCTCACCAATGGGTTGATAATCGTAGACTTATGTGAGATAGCAGCTGGAGGCTAGGAAAGAATGTGATGGTTGTACTGATGAGAGAAATACCAGGAATCCATTTTTAGGTACTCCAGCCGCCGCGATGTAACTGAAATAATGCTAAAAGCGACGTTAAACGCCAATCAATCAATCAATCAATCCAAGTTGGCCCAGTCTAAAATGTTGTCGTCTGTTTAAGGGTTTAAGGCTGGGAAAGGCTTTTATCTTTTTCTAATTAAGGTGGGACGTTGCAGTTTTGGAGAGACAACTCGCCTAGAAAAAAATTGTGAGGGGGTCCTTGTTAAAATCAACTTTATATGAAGTTGCAAGCGCACAGTGGAAGACTATTTTTCAAACAAGTCTAATTTTGTCAACCTTCACGCAGGATTGTCCTGAATTCAAAATAAAAACGTTCGCGAAACATTTCAGAAACATAAGATTGCCAAGAAAGGTTCACTTTCTAAACGTTTACTAATGCTTTTGCATCCTGAACTGCAGCGTTGGGCAATTATTACGAGGGACAAACTGAAATCCGGACATGCGTTCAGAATAACGAATCACAAACGATCATCCGAGAAATGGTAGTCTGCATTACCGAGTTAAGTATATCTAATGAGTGTTTCACGCTTGTGCTTCGTTACTCCAACGAAGTGCCGGCGACGTTGATAGACCTATCACAAGCCCTGCATTCAGGATGAAAAAAACGGAGCAAACATTTTGCTATTTATACTCTGCATTGCTAGCCTGTGCATGAGCTAAACGTTTGCTTCGCTTTGTTGTCCTGAACGCAGGGCTGTCATGTTCTCCATCACCGAAAGGGAATGTTTGAGTTCGGGTTAAATCGTTGTAAGTATAATGGATGCTTATAAAAGGCAGACATCTTTCAGTTATTTGAACATTGCTTTAAAAGGAGAAAAAATGCTTTTTTATTTACGACTTCGGTAAAAACTGATACGGGATGACGAATCATATTCCAAATAATAAGATTTGCCACTTGGGTGCGATTTCTCTCGTTTTCAGTTTACTTTTCTGCACAGTTAACTGTCTGTTCGTTTTTCACGATTCTTTTTAGAAATATTCAAAATGATTTGTTACTTTTGCCTGTAAAGATCCCATTCTTTACGTAAGTTACACGTTGTGAAAACGGAAAAGGGGACAACGTAGAAAAGGGACAATTTCAACTTATCAAAAATTAATTTCTTCTCTCTAAATTTCCATCTCTAATTCATTCCATATACGTGTGTTTGTGAGAGAGTGAAAACGATAATTTGATAACAAGTATCAATATTCCATCAATAGCTTTGCCAACATTGAATATTTCAATAAGCAATGGTTTCAAACAGCGTTCGTACTATTCGAAGAGTGTATGGATTCAAGAGTTACTGCTTCTGCTCCTTGACCAAGAAGTCCCGAGTTCGGGGATAGATATCGGCGATTGTACATTTTTACTTTATTCGGCCCTGAGACTGTTGAACTCTTCTGTAATCCACAGAATCAAGAGGGAATTATGTAAAATTTAGGAAATTCTTTCCAAACCATTGTAAGATTTATTAGCTTAAAATTATCAACATAATCACAGAATTCTAAAATCTTTAAAAATCAATCGAAAGTTATGTTTTCTTTTTTTTTTCAATCGAGTAATAAATCATCTTATCTTCCGTGGCAACTGAAATGACATATTATAATTATATGTAATTGCCTCATGTAGACAATGAGTTTATGGAGAAAAACCTCAAGTTTTGGTCAGGATAATGGCTCTGCATGTTGCGGATCAATAGTGAGTGGGGTGTTCAGTCTTTCACTGGGTATTTCGGCAAAACTTTGGTATTGATGTGAAATGGCTACCCCTCTCCCCTTAATTGTAGTTTAAACCCCATTACAGAAATCCTACAACTGCCATAGGCGTTACCAAGTGTATCAAAATTATAAATGGTTTTTATTGTTGATTGGGAAATCAGGGGACGTAACAATGTCTGGTCAAAATCAAATCAGAGTAGTAAATTATGTGGGGTAATGTATTTCAAAGTTATGAAAGTGACTAAAAGTGCCTGGATACATATACTTTTCTTTATTAATTTCAGTTGTACGATATGTGGGCTAATTTTCTATTGACGTATTTCGATTTTATTTAATATAAGTGTTTGCTTTATTTGCCTTCAAAAAAAATATTCACTTTTTATCTTTGAGGAGCATTTAAAGCAAAATGTCCACTTGTCACTTATTTATGCCATTAATAGAAAGTTATCATATTTTTATGTTTTCCATATCTATGGCTATAAATATATGTTGATTTAGTACACCAGTATTGTGATTGGTCGGTGTAATAAACAGTTTTCTTTTATATTTTCGAAAACATGGCCATCTGAAGAAAATGTAAATATTTTCAAAATATGCGTGGAAAGCTATGTTGATATTTTCAATATATCTCTGCATATGAATGCTCTAAAATATACATCTGTTCCTCGGATATCTGGATATCCCCCGAAACTGTAACGGCCCTCCTTAAGATCAATCCGTTACAAGACAACAAATGTTTAGACAGGTACAATTGTAAAGGGTTGCAGATTACATACAATATGAGGGCAAATTAGTAAAAGTTGAAGTAGAAAGGGTAGACAATTTTAGGGAGAAAGGAAAAGGTGTTAGTAAGCAGCATTTTCTTCTTTTCCCTATTAGCAAGGTCATCCGTCAAGATCAAATAAAAAGAGCTATGTATCTTTAACCCAGCAGAGATTTTGGCAGTGATAAGTAAGAAAATACATTATCTGGTATACATGAACAATGCGAATAATCAAGGTTGTATTCCAGAAAATTGACCGCGTGTGTTGTTTCGTCTATTTCTTACACACAAAGCACTTCGTGTCGCACAAAAGTTGATGACGTATACTAGACCTAATTTTTGCGCGCGTGTGAACACACTGCTACGTAGTACACACGTTGTTTGGTTTTTGGCTCGATTATCTTTTTCCTAGGCAATTTCCAGGATACAGGGTTGTTTCCTATGGCCTGCTAAACCATGCCAAAAAACGTAACTGTCTTCTCTAAAAACACGTTGGTCAAAAAACCTACCATGAATATTTCTTTGCTGACCCTGAAAAGAAGTCCGTGAATCTTTAGACCGTGAAAAATTGTTTGAGTTGGGAATCTTTTATCTTCCCTTGCTTCAAGCATCTGGACTAATTTTATCAAAACTTGGCATGAAAATTCTTTTGGGCCCTTCTTAACGCCTATTCCTCCTATTTTGATTTGCTCCAAAATATGGTCGTCGGAGAGCGGGGTCATTTCAATTTCAATTTTCAATAACAACTATTGAACATAACTTTGTGTGAGAATTACTCCAAAGACCCTTCTCCGAGTTTGGTTATCAATACTGTACAATGTATTGGTTGTTGCAGGATTCGGTTCACTTTTGGTAACAAAGCTTCAAGACTGTTATTCCTCCAAAAAAGATGGCTTAATTAATGCAACCTTTCACGATCGTTCCTTCTTAGAATCTTTGTAAGGATTTGATTGGACACCTACCCCCGAAGAAGATTTATGTGGCAGGGTTTGGCTTATTTTCTTTTTCAAATCTTTCATAATCTCCTCCAATACCAATGGACAAATTTGATGCATGAGGGTTTTTTTCTTGGTTGAACCTCCTATACATTGCAATTGATCATTTTAATAGTTTCCAAATATGGGTGAGACAGGGATTAGTGTATTTTAACTTTGAAATCTTATCCTCTAAAACCAAATTTATCAAATAAAGACATTTTTCATTTAAACTTTGCATTTGTGGCTGTTGCAGTTAATCTCATTTATATGAAATTTTTTCAGGCGAGGGGTTGATGATTATTCAGAATCTCTTGAATAGATTCGATGCTTTCTATGACTAAGTGTTTTGTATAAACATAAAATGATTTTTGATATTTACCTTTTCTATTCCGTTAACGCTCGTTTTAAATACCACGCGGTTTAAGCTGGTAGAAGCCATACCACCGCACCATATTGTTTCTTTTGAGATATTTCAATAGTGTCCCATCAGAATGTTTACTTCTACTAGAAATATATCTTACAATTTCAGTTATCTACTCGCATTGTACCAATGATACAGATTGTCCATTAGAGTACTCCAACTGTTCCTATTACAGTTATGGCTGGTACAGCCCCTATGCCAGCTGTTCGTGTATAGAAGGAGCCTTCCTGGACTACAGAGACTACTATTGTAAACCTGGTTTGTACCTACACAATGATATTTGAACCTGTGCGTGACATCTCCAACAATTTGAAATATTCGTGAGGTGCAAACATTGAGAGGCTTAGACAGCCACATAATGTTAATATAAAGATACCTGATGGCTTACAAATAGTTTGAGATTTTTTTCTATGTACTAAGCGCATTATCAGACTCTTCTGATTCACAGGCTGTCACAGTCTTTTTTTGTACATATTTGAATATTTTGGAAATCTTACACACATGCTCGTTTATCCTTTAAAGACTCTTTAAAACTTCAATTTCGTGTAGGTAAATCTGATTGATATAAAATTAAATTAAAATTCAACGAAAAATAATTGTCTAAATTGCATGTGTGGTCAAATTTACTCCATTTTTTCTCTCTTTTTTATAAAATACTGAAAATTAGGATTTACTTTCGGGGTGACAGTCTACTTTAAATCATGAAGCCTAGTTTTGCTGGCACTACAGAATCCTTTTTTCTTCTTTTCTATGAAGAATAATCGCTTTATAACCAGTTAAGAATTTAAAAACCATAAAGATAATTGTTTCAAACGTAGTTCTGCCTCTCGTCTGACATTATTGGCTGGATTTATCTCCAACACGAAGACGGTTTGCATTTGCAATGAAATTTTCTAATTCGCAATCGAAACTATGCTACGAAAGACACATTGTAAATGTATATATAAATGTAGTTATATAAATGTACAGTTCAAAAATGGCATCAAACCACTATATCAAAGGGAATACATAAAATCTCGCATAAGAAGCTGTAGATACTAGGTTCAGATTGCTAACGTTGATCATTGTTAATTTTGTATACCCCATGAAGTATAGAAAGTTTACATTCGTGGTAACATCTTTCAACTAACTTATTAATTTAGATTTTATGCTTAGATTTACATGTATATCAATGAACTGTGATAGAAGGCGAACGTGTTGTCAGTTTCTCCTTGTCCTTTCACTGCACGGCTAGTCTGGTACAACTATCGACGGAAAAAGCTATTGTATAATTGATAGTAACAACGTGTAACAAAGACTACCAGACTGGTGGCCCTGGCTTTAATCATGCAGTCCGATTTTTAGACATTTTCTAAGTTTAAAGTGGCACCAGCCGAAAGGCTCAACGTTGATTAGACCACGCTTGAAGCGAATCAGCCAATCAGAGAGTAGTATTTCAAAAATATAAATCACAGATACATCTCCTAGCATTGTATTTACAGTTATATAATGAAAGTGTGTCGGGCACGTGAATCTTGACATATTTTGTGTGCCGTGTCATTTTAAGAAAGTGTCGAGCATATTATTTGATTGCTTTTTCCAAAAGACTTTCTACAGTTGCATACATGCAACAGAGCTGCAACAAGTAACGATAATAAATTCATAAGTATAGTTTCGGCATAATTACACATAGTAATAGCAATATCACAGCGAGTTTTACTCCTTTTCGTTGTCCAGATGTTCGGGTAAAAATTACAGACAATGTTAGAAAAGCGTGGTCTTAGTCAGATAAAAAATATCGTGCCGCGGTATATGGGAAATAGACACTCGCTGAAGATCGTGTCTATATACCACGGCAATCGTTTTCTATCCTATACATAAACCATGTATGTGTATAACCTAGACACGTAGTAGTTTCGGGGACAGGAACCAGTCTATCAAAAAGCAAGTTAGCTGTTGTCTTCCTTAGACTACGTGAAAACTCAAAAGACGAATTAACGCTTTGTCCTCATTTGTTTGCGCGAAAGTTCAATATGCATGGATAAAAATTGGCGAGCCTACTTGAAAGAAAAAGGGTAATTTAGATTTTCCAAATACTGTATTAAATCCTTGTTTCACGCCGTTGTAAACGTCCACCAAAAGATGAAAACAATTGATCGGTTTGAATCGCATCACGAGACGAAATTGATAACACTTATTTCTGTTTAAAATGCGAAATTTGTTAATTCGGAAAAGAAGTCTCGACCATTGATCTTAAAGTCTAGTGTCGTAGGCACATGGAACATATTTTTTGATTAGCGTATTATTGAACATGTTGAAATGACTTTTTGATAATAGTAATTTGATAAGAAGTACGTAGTTCAAAATGTGATTCATCGTTTAAAGAGAGTCGGCGGAGACCATCAAGCCTCTCACTTTATAACGCCTAGTCGCGCTTGGTAAATTTTCGGGTGGGAACAATAATTAATCATATTTTTAATTATAAATACATCTTTTTCTATGATTGTCAATGTGTGAACCAATTGTAAGATTCTTGACATCCTCACTTCGATAGCGACAAACAATGAAGATGAAGATGGTGCACGATGTGTATGTTTTCTGTTGGTTTTAGGAATAATTTAGTATATAATTTCGTTTATTTTTCATTTCAAAACGGGAAACAGTCTAATATCATTGGCTACCGTAGCTAACGTTGGTAAAAATTGAAGAGCCTGTTTTATGAACGGAAAATTATCCGCATTACTTTACTACGGGCTACCTCCGTCTTAATTTCCCATTGAATAGTAAAATATTGGTCGTGCTAGAAACATAATAACAATAGTTTTCTGTTGCCTACTGAAAAGAACTACGCTTCTGTCGACAAAAATATTTTCAAAAGTCTCCGATTTTCTGTTTCTTTGTAAAGGCTTGGTCACATTTACGTTCATAAACGTGGTTGGCCATAGTTATGCATCAACGTAGTCAGCCGTAGCTGAGCGTATACTGCGCAGTAGGTGGGTAAACTCGTAAGTTTGACCGTAGTGTCTTGGATATTGTAAAATATCTGCAAAAGTCTTTTCACGGTATAGTACATTATTTTGTCACTACTTTGGCCGGACTGTCACTGTAGTTGATCACTGCTTATCCGTAAATAAACCATAGTAGCACGCTATGATATCGTAAACGTTTGTCCCCGATACTTCGGTTAACCAAGGTTGAACTAGCGATTCACTACTCTTGCAGTACGTGTAACTGACTTTTGTCCACGGTTAGTTAGGGAATGAAAGCGCTGAAAGCACTGGCGGTGGACGTTTCTGGTGGCATTGTGGTGAATATAAATCGAGACGAAAAGACATTAACCGTGTAAACATGTGATAAATGTAAAATGTTTCGACCCAAAATCGGCAAGTTTCAATGTTAATGCAAACTTTATAGGAAATACAATGTTTTTTTTTTTTACCTCTTTTTATTAAGCCTATGTTTAAGGTTCAAAATACGAATGAAATATGACATTAACACCTTAGGTTTATTTTGTTTATGAATTATGTGCGACCCGTCACGCTAAAAAAGGAGCATCGAAAAAGAAGTTGAAAAAAGATCGGTTCAAGTGACGGTCAACCAGTGGTCGCATTTCCAAAAATATTTTACGCAATGCCAAGATCGTTCATTTTTGAATGGCGGGTCACATAATAATCATGGGGCATCCAACCCTCTTTAATCCGCATGAGCTTTTTACTTCAAATTTACTTTAAAATTGACTCTAAAGGCTCTATAGGCTCGTCAAATGCTATGGAAAATACATCAAATTTTTAGATGTAGACAATGTATGCATGTCCAAAAATGTTTTTTCATTGTTTGAAGTTGTCCGGAGAATCAATGTCGTAACTCCGTACATCACGAACGGTATCTGACGTCACTAGTTTGGTCTCCGGGCCTGGTAAAGCGCAAACCCACCCGAGAAAGGCACGAGTATTTGCCCTTGGGGTGTACCATCTCGGAAGGTATTGCTCTTAAATATCCACGGCAGAAGACTTCTTTGCGGATGCGATCGTTTTCCGTTACCCATGTAATAAAAGAAAGAAGAAAAGAAACCAAAGTGTAAATAACAAAAAAATCGCGATTTGGTTTAAACCTATTTATTTTACATCGATTTGGAAACAAGTTCTTACAACTTAGATTAATCCCTCTCGATCCTGCTTCCTGGATAAGATAAGACGATTGTATGTAGTGGACGACGTAAAGATATATAAGCTAACAAAAAAAGACATACCCGAAATATATTCCGAGAACCACTCAACGTAGACCTGATGCCTTTAATTTTAGCTTTCCTTCAGTTATTTTTAGGAAAACACCGCGGACTGAGTAAATAATCGATTTTTAGATGTTTGTGATTAAAACATCCTTACTCCTTGTATAGCTTTATCTGAGTTACGACATTCTAGCCACAACCCCTAAAAACGCTAAATTTCTGAAAAGTGTACAGGATTGATCACCGAAGAGGGATTCTCCTAGAAATCATTGCACTTGTGCCTCCGTTGAGCGTTTCTGCCCCCCAAAAATTTGATAGAGCCAATGTCCCCCTTCCGCGTAAACACAGGTTTACATTGTCGATAGCAGACGACGTAGTTTAATTAATTCTAGAGAGATATTTAAATGTCCAATTTGTTATTGGAAGACCCCTGAGCAAATGACTTATATTTTAGGCTCCTTTCGTAGTAAAAGAGTTAAAACCACGAACCTCTATGTGTTCGTGATCAGAGTGTCCTAACTCAAAAAAGTAATACAAGCGATTTACGACTTCTTATCACAAACCCTAAAACAGCAAAATTCCTGTATATTTCGGGATTGTTCACCGAGGTGATCTAGACCCAGGGAGTTCTGCATAAGTGAGAGATCTTCCTCAAATCAGTATGTGAATGCGGGCTACCAGTTCAGTCACCTTGTTTTTATCCCCCTTACACCGCGGGAAAATCCAATAGGCGAATCACCGCCTTGTCTATAATATTCTAGCGCGAAACAAAAAATCGCGTGGGACAGTATTTGCAGATAATTTCGCATTTAATAGATATCTTTGATTAATATTCTAATTGTATTGAATTCTTGAAAACAGCTATTTTCAAAATGCACAGTTGTGGAGCGGAGTAAAGTCTTTTAAATAAGAAAATTAAACAAAAGCCGGCACTACTTTTTTGAAAAGCTATTAACAACTGAAAGGATTGTTCTCACGTAGTATTAACACTGGGTGACGTAGAAACGTCCCCGAAAAAGTACGTTGTAAAAAATCACGGTCACATTTCACGCTGTAAAAATTATCTCGACGTAGTGAAAGAATGCCGTACTACAACGTACCCTACCCCTAGACTGCGTAGTTTAACCTAATGGCCCAAGGACTGACCGTTCTTCTACCGTATAACCCTACCGTAGTGACCGCGCAAATCGTGGGCATGTTCAAAATCCCGGTGAAAAAAGATTTTCTGTTGTAGTTTGAATTTAGTTCAACGTAGTAAGACCTTGTTGAATCGTACCCTTGACGAATTAGAACGAAGCATTAAACATCTGTCCAATTTAATGCTACGAACAAGTAGGGAATCACTGGGCTTGGACTACGTACAGAGTACGAATAGAATCGGCGAAATTAATAAAATCTAATCATGAAGTGCACGTGAATTTAATGGTTTGAAACTCGCGTGTTTTTACACCAAATTGATTATAATACCTGAAGGTGACTGATAGAAAAGCTAGGTTTTAAACCTAATGCTATATTTAAAGGCTTGGTCACATTTACGTTAATTAACGTGGTTGGCCGTAGTTACCCATCAACGTAGTCAGCCGTAAAATTTACGTAGCTGAGCATATATTGCTCAGTAAGTCGAAGTAAGTCGTGTTTACGCGTAGTGAGTAACGTAGTACAAACTCGTGAGTTTGACCGTAGTGTCTTGGATATTGTAAAAAATGTTCAAAACTCTAACCACGGTAAAGTACGTTATTTTGTCCCTAATTAAGCCGTACTGTCACAGTAGTTGATCCTTGCTTATCCGTCAATTAACCGTAGTAGCACGCTATGATATCGTAAACGTTTGTCCCCGTTACTACGGGTAACCAAGGTTAAACTAGCGATTCTCTACTCTTGCAGTACGTGTATTCGATTTTTGTCCACGATTAGGTAGGGGAAAAGTACGTTGTAAAAATCGCGGTCACATTTCACGTTGTAAACTTATTCTCGCCGTAGTGAAAGAATGCCGTTCTACAACGTACCGTACCGTAGACTGCGTAGCTTCACCTAGTCGACCGTGGACCGGACGTTCTTCTACCGTTTAATCCTACCGTTGTGGCCGCACAAATCTTGGGAATGTTCAAAATCCCTACGGTGAAAAAGGACTTTCTGTCGTAGTTTGAATGTAGTTCAACGTAGTAAGATCTTGTTGAATCGTACTCTTGTCGAATTAGAACGTATCGTTTACCCTAGTTTACCGTACACACCGTTTAATAATCATCTGTCCAAGTTAATGCTACGACCAAGCAGGGAAACAGTGGGGTTGGACTACGTTCAGAGTACGAATAGATTCGGTGAAATTGATAAAATCTAATCACGAAGTGCACGTGAAATCAATGGTTTGAAACTCGCGTGTTTTTACAACAAATTAATTATAATACCCGAAGGTGACTGATCGAAATGCTACGTCTTAAACCTTATGATATACTTAAAGACCGTGATTATTATCTATAGAATGACAAACAAGAGATAACAGGGCTTGGAAAACAAATAAATGGCAATTTTCCATAAATTAAAATTATTATTTAATCTAATTAAACTTCTTATTTTTGCGTAGTTCTTCGTAGTTGTTCCTACTCGCACGTATTTATTTCTACGGAAACTGTTCGATAGTACCTTTGTTCATTGTACTTTGTCTTACTTCAACTTAGTTAATCGTATTAGTGGCACGGCTTGTCTACGGTAGAATGGAGTACGACTTACTACGATAATTGCCGTAAATGTGACCATAGCTTAAAGAACGTGATTCCTATTTATAGAATGACAAACAAGAGATATCAGGGCTTGGGAAATAAATAAATGGCGATTTCCATAATAATAATAATAAATCTAATTAAACTTCTTATTTTTACGGAGTTCTTTTTAGTTGTTCCTACTCGCACGTACTTCGTTATACGGAAACTGTTCGATGGTACTTTTGTTAAAGCTATGGTCACATTTACGGCAATTATCGTAGTAAGTCGTACTCCATTTTACCGTGAGCAAGCCGTGTCACTAATACGATTTACTAAGTTAAAGAAAGACAAAGTACATTTAACAAAGGTACCATCGTACAGTTTCCGTATAAAGAAGTACGTGCGAGTAGGAACAACTGCGAAGAACTGCATAAAAATTGGAAGTTTAATTAGATTAGTTATCAATTCTAATTAATGGAAAATCGCTTTTTATTTATTTCCCAAGTCCTGATATCTCTTTTTTGTCATTCTATAGATAAGAATAAAGATCTTCAGATATATCATAAGGTTTAAAACGTGGCATTCCTATCAGTCACCTTCTGGTATTATAATTAATTTGTTGTAAAAACACGCGAGCTTCAAACCATCGATTTCACGTGCACTTAATGAGTAGATTTTATCAATTTCACCGATTTTATTCGGATACGTTCTAATTCGGCAAGAGTACGATTCAACAAGATCTGACTACGTTGAACTACATTCAAACTACGACAGAAAATCCGTTTTCACCGTATTGATTTTGAACACACCAAAGATTTGTGCGGCCATTACGGTAGAATTATACGGTAGAAGAATGTTCAGTCCACGGGCGACTAGGTAAAACTACGCAGTATACGGCAGGGTACGTTGTAGTACGGCATTCTTTCACTACGCTGAGATTTAGTTTACAACGTGAAATGTGACCGCGATTTTTAACAACGTACTTTTTCCCTACCTAATCGTAGACAAAAATCAGATACACGTACTGCAAAAGTAGTGAAGCGCTAGTTCAACCTTGGTTAACCGTAGTAACGGGGAAAAACGTTTACGATATCATAGCGTGCTACTACGGTTGATTTACGGATAAGCAGGGATCAACTACTGTGACAGTACGGCCAAATTAGGGACGGAATGACGTACTATACCGTGAATAAACTTTTGAACATTTTTTACAATATCCAAGGCACTACGGTCATACTCGCAAGTTTGCACTACGTTAATCACTACGTGTTAGCAAGGCTTACTTCGACTTACTGCGCAGTGTACGCTCAGCTACGTGAATTTTACGGCTGACTGCGTTGATGCATAACTACGACCAACTACGTTATTAACGTTATAATGTGACCAAGGCTTAAATGTTTCTTATCTTACTTCAACTTAGTTAATCGTTTTAGTAACACGGCTTGCCTACGGTAAAATGGAGTACGACTTACTACGATAATTGCCGTAAATGTGACCATAGCATTACGTTGGTTACTTTTTGGGTATGTCCTGTTGGCGTAGAGTTTCTTGTTTTCATGCATTGATCATTTCCGAGTTTGAAATTTTAACACCAACTCATATATATGCAAGCCGATTTCCGTGTTAAATATACAAGCTTTTTTGCGAAAATTTTATTTTTATCAAAATGCTAAGGCCTATCTTGTGGAACAAGGTGCTAAAAAAACGATTGATTGAAGTTTATCGTAAACCCATTAAAGCTTTCAATTTCAAAATTTCTTTTAAGCTGCAAATTGCGATTGCACAATGAAAATATCGAATGTCGATAATTGGGCTTACTTCCTTCAGTTTAGGTCTTATCTCGACACTAGATCGAATGGGCTTTAGGGAAAAAACTTATGAAGTTGACTATGAGACCATAACCTTTACTTTGCGATATAGTTGTCAATCTTGAAATATGATATCATTGAACAGTGTTATGTATAAGCTATAAATAAACCTAATGGTATTTACCGTGTCTATTTTTAGACTGGGAATTTTCTTATCTCTTGATTCTGTTACGTAAATGTATGTAGAATTATGTAGATCTTTCTAGAAAGGCCTTTTGGAAGGTGATTCAGACTCTAGAGTATTCTTATGTTCTATACTATTCCAGATTGTTCTATAGTATTATATAAAGGGGTTCCTACAGCATTCTTGGTTCACTTGATTTAGACTTATGGTTTCATTTAGTAGTACTGTGTTAAACTAAAAGGGGATTTCTTGTTATCTTAAAAGTGTGTTTAAAAGCGTGTTTAATTTTAAATTCGGATATTATTGGACTTATTATTTGTGGACCAGGAACTTAATTAAATTGGATCTAAAATTAAAACTTTAGGATTAAACATTCAAGGTATTGTAAATTGTTTTTGTATAAATTTCATATTGTCAATAATTCTGGTATTATTGTCAATAAATATTGTTAATTGTAAAGTTTGTTGCTGGCTTCTTTGTTCGTGTTACATTGGCACGTAACAATTTGGGGGCTCGTCCGGGATACGAATATCAGACAAACAAACAAAACAAAACAAATCAAACAAATTCTTTATTTATATCTACTGTTCAAAATTATTTAAGAAATTAATTTCATATTTCAATTTTGATAAATCTAGAGTGCACTTTCACTATTATTTATCGAAATCTTACATTCTTATTCAAATACAGCAACAAGCTACCATGTCTTTTGACTTAGAAAAATTTACGCACGAACCTTCCGTGGAGTTATTGAATTTGGGTAAAAAGCCTGATTTGCTCAATCTTGCCAAGCATTATGAATTAAAAGAAGTCAAGTCCTCATTGCGAAAGCATGAAATTAAGAATATTTTGGTTCAATATTTTGTTGATGAGGACATTTTTGATGAAAAGGCTCTGTCTCTCATTGTTGATGTTCCATCAGTTTCAAGCTCAAGAGATCTTGAACTGTTAAAACTTCAACAAAGGGAGAAGGAATTGGAAATAGAAAGAGAGAGAGAAGAGCGGAAATTTCAAGAAAAGCAATTAGAAATTGAAATTGAAAGAGAAAGAGCACAAAGAGAAATTGAAGAAAAAGAAAGAGAAAGGCAATTTCAAAGGGAAAAGGAAGAAAGGGAAAGAGAGAGAGAAAGGGAAAAGGAAGAGCGAGAAAGAGAAGAGAGAGAAATAGAAAGAGAGAGGGAAAGAGAAGAAAGAGCATTTCAATTACGATTAAAAGAATTAGAAATACAAGATAGAGCAAATCAGCCCAGAGATATGTATAATGACCATTTTGATGTAACAAAACATTTTAGGCTTGTTCCTCAATTTCAAGAAAATGAAGTTGATACATATTTCGAACATTTTGAAAAAGTTGCAAATAACTTGAAATGGCCAAAGGAGCAATGGACCTTACTTCTCCAAAGTGTCTTAGTAGGAAAAGCTCGCAATATTTATTCGCAACTTAGAACAGAACAAAGCAATGATTATGATACTGTAAAAGAACTCATTCTCAAAGGTTATGAGCTGGTTCCAGAAGCATACAGACAACAATTTAGAAGTTGTAGAAAAGAATCTGGCCAGACTCACGTTGAATTTGCAAGAAACGAAGAAAAATTATTTGACAGGTGGTGCTATTCTAAGAAAATAGACCAAAATTATGATAATCTTAGACAACTTATATTAATTGAACAATTCAAAAATTGCATTCAATCTGACATTAAGTCACATTTAGATGAAAAAACTGTTGAAACTATACATGAAGCAGCTCGTTTAGCTGATGATTACTACCTTACATACAAAAATTCTTTCGTTAATAAAGCAAAACCTGCTTCCTCACATCCCCAAAATAAATCTATGTCTGGTGATTCATCTAGCATGTCTAGTCAATCGAATTCACCTAAACCAAAGTCTACTGGTGAAACCAATGTTCAAAATCCCTTATCTCGAGTACATTGTACTTTTTGTAAAAAACCAGGTCACCTTATTTCGGAATGTTTTAGATTAAAAAGGAAGAAGGAACTGAGTGCAGCCAAACCTACAGGGCTCACCAGCCTTCAGCCTAAATCACAGCCTTCTTTTGAGTTAAATTCAATTGTTAAGGCAGAACCAAATACTGATTCCTGTATGGAGATTTTTGAACCGTTCATTTTGGATGGTTTTGTATCACTTTCAGGTGATATGTGCCCACCTACCCCTATTAAAATTTTAAGAGACACAGGAGCTTCTCAATCTCTTATTTTAGCAGATGTTCTGCCTTTTTCTGAGAAGACTTCGTCTGGTACTAGTGTCCTTATTCAGGGTGTAGAGTGTGGTGTTATTAATGTTCCTCTTCATAAGGTTAATTTGTCCTCGGATTTGGTTACTGGTTCTGTGGTTGTTGGTGTTAAACATTCTTTACCATTTAAAGGTGTACATTTATTGCTAGGCAATGACTTAGCTGGAGATAAGGTTGTTGTTAATCCTCTTGTAACTGACACATCTAATGTAGGTCAAACAGATGATCCTATTTTGCAGGAAATACCTGATTTGTACCCTTCATGTGCAGTAACTCGGGGTATGGCTAAAAAAGCTTCCTTGAAAAATTCAAATGATATTGACTTAACTGATACTTTTGTTGGTCAATATTTCAATGACGAGATTAAAAAGTCTTTTAATCTTAGTCTGCCTGATACTCAGACAGACTCGTCAAAATTTTGTCAGTCATCTCCAAGGTCAAATGACCAAGGTCATGAAACGCATTCAAAGTCAAAGTTAATCCAGGAACAGCAAAATGATCCTGAGATTTCAAAGTTAATTGATAGGGCATTACCCGAAAAAGAAATGTCTCAGAATCCTGTTTGTTACTATAAAAAGAATGGTATTCTGATGAGAAAATGGCGACCATTTGATGTCCCAGCTGATGACGATTGGGCTGTTCATCACCAAATTGTTGTTCCAAAGTCATATCGCCATGAAATACTTAGTATAGCCCATGAAAGTCCAATGTCTGGTCATTTAGGTGTAAACAAGACTTATCACAAGATTATGACTCATTTCTTTTGGCCTGGACTTAAATCGGATGTTTCCAAATATTGTAAAAGTTGCCACACTTGTCAAATGGTAGGGAAACCTAACCAAGTTATTCCAAAAGCAAGGTTACAACCCATTCCAGCTTTTGATGAACCTTTCAGTCGAATAATAATAGACTGCGTTGGTCCTTTACCAAAAACCAAGTCAGGTTCTGAATATTTGTTGACAATTATGTGTGCTTCTACCCGCTTCCCAGAAGCAATTCCTTTAAGGAACATTAAGGCAAAGTCAATTATTAAGGCTCTTGTCAAGTTCTTTACTTTTGTTGGCCTTCCAAAATCAGTTCAGTCTGATCAAGGATCAAACTTCATGTCAGGCATATTCCAACAGGTTATGCATGAATTAGGTATCAAGCAATATCGGTCATCTGCTTATCACCCTGAAAGTCAAGGTGCTTTAGAAAGATTTCATCAGACCCTAAAGAATATGATAAGGTCATATTGTTTTGATACTGATAAAAATTGGGATGAAGGTATTCATTTGCTATTATTTGCAGTCAGAGAATCTGTTCAAGAATCTCTTGGCTTTAGCCCCTTTGAGTTAGTTTTTGGTCATTCTGTTCGTGGGCCATTAACACTCTTAAAAGAGAAATTTCTTGCTGATGATGAAACACCCTTGAACTTGTTACAGTATGTTTCTGACTTCAGAAATAAACTGTCTAGGGCATGTGAGGTTGCTAGGTCAAATCTTAAATCATCTCAGAGCAAAATGAAGGCAAGATATGACAAGCATAGTGTTGATAGGAAATTCGAACCAGGTGATAAAGTCCTTGCTCTTTTGCCAATACCTGGCCGACCCTTACAGGCAAGATATTATGGCCCGTATACTATTGATAAGAAAACAAGTGATTTGAATTATATCATCAATACTCCCGGAAGGCGTAAAAATAAACAAATGTGTCATGTAAACATGTTAAAAAAGTATTTTGACAGAGATAGCTCTATTTCAAAACCAGTTACAGTTGTAAACACTGTCCCACAACAATCAAAAATGATTGAATCAGAAGTTAGTTCAGACTTTAGTGAAAAATCTGTTCCTGGTCCACCTAAACTTGAGAACTCTGAAATACTTAAGAATCTTGACGACAAACTTTCACATTTGGAGCCATCTCAACGAGAAGAGCTGAAACAGTTGATTAATGAATATAAACACTTATTTCCTGACATCCCCACAAGAACTGATAAAATATATCATGATGTCATTGTGGAAGATTCTCAACCAATAAAACAACATCCTTATAGAATGAATCCAGTGAAACAAAAAGCCCTTCAAGATGAAGTGAATTACTTATTGGAGAATGACTTTATTGAACCCAGCCAAAGTAATTACAGTTCACCATGTATATTAGTTCCAAAGCCAAATGGAACATACAGAATGTGTACTGACTATCGAAAAGTGAACTCTGTGACAAAAACTGACTCTTTTCCAATTCCAAGAATTGATGACTGTATTGACAAAGTCGGTAATTCTAAATATGTCACCAAATTTGACCTTCTCAAAGGATTCTGGCAAGTTCCGCTCACTGATAGGGCTAAAGAAGTATCAGCATTTGCTACTCCAACTGGTCTGTACCAGTACAAAGTTATGCCGTTTGGGATGAAAAATTCTCCTGCGACGTTTCAGCGGCTTGTAAATATGGTTATAGCTGGCTTGGATGGCTGTGACGCATACATCGATGATGTCATCATCTATACAGATACATGGAGTGACCACCTTCAAAGAATCAAACAATTCTTCGACCGTCTCAGTGAAGCAAAATTGACTGTTAATCTGGGAAAAACAGAATTTTGTCATGCTACTGTTACTTTTTTAGGACATCTTGTGGGACAGGGTCAAGTTAAACCTTTAGAATCTAAGGTCAATGCTATCTCTGAGTTTCCAGTGCCTGCTACTAAAAAGCAACTGATGCGATTTCTTGGTATGGCTGGCTACTATAGAAAGTTTTGTAAGAATTTTTCTATAATAGCTGAACCTTTAACAAATTTATTAAAGAAAAATGTTAAGTTCAAATGGAATGATAACTGTCAAGTTGCCTTTGATCGCTTGAAAGCCATACTAAAGAGCACACCAGTTCTTTTAGCACCTGATTTTGACAAATGTTTTAAATTAGCTGTTGATGCAAGTGATGTGGGTATTGGTGCTGTTCTCTTGCAAGAAGACGATGATGGTATTGATCATCCCGTTTGTTATTTTTCTAAAAAATTAAACAAACATCAGAAAAACTACTCAACCATTGAAAAAGAATGTCTTGCTCTGATTTTGGCAATCCAACATTTTGAAGTTTATTTAACATCTGCAACTTCTCCTATAGTTGTTTTCAGTGATCACAATCCCTTAAGTTTTCTTCACAAACTTAAGAGTAAGAACCAAAGATTATTGAGGTGGAGTTTGTCACTTCAAGAATTTGATCTTGATGTAAGACACATTAAAGGAAAAGACAATATTATACCAGATGCTCTGTCAAGAGTCTAAAATTTTGAATTGTCTTATCTTTAATATAAAATTGAATTTAACAGTACCATTTCACTATATTTTTTGTTTATATGTATATATGTTTGTATATATATATCTCTTTTTCAATTCTTTTGATGAAAATTGTTTGTATTTTCATGCTAGATGTGCTGAAATGTTTCAACAAATCATGATATTATTAATTATGTAAAGTATATTATCATTGTATATGCTAAAGATAATACAAAAAGAAAGATTTATTTCATAAACCTTTCTTTTTTCTTTCAAGGGGGAAAGTGTTATGTATAAGCTATAAATAAACCTAATGGTATTTACCGTGTCTATTTTTAGACTGGGAATTTTCTTATCTCTTGATTCTGTTACGTAAATGTATGTAGAATTATGTAGATCTTTCTAGAAAGGCCTTTTGGAAGGTGATTCAGACTCTAGAGTATTCTTATGTTCTATACTATTCCAGATTGTTCTATAGTATTATATAAAGGGGTTCCTACAGCATTCTTGGTTCACTTGATTTAGACTTATGGTTTCATTTAGTAGTACTGTGTTAAACTAAAAGGGGATTTCTTGTTATCTTAAAAGTGTGTTTAAAAGCGTGTTTAATTTTAAATTCGGATATTATTGGACTTATTATTTGTGGACCAGGAACTTAATTAAATTGGATCTAAAATTAAAACTTTAGGATTAAACATTCAAGGTATTGTAAATTGTTTTTGTATTAATTTCATATTGTCAATAATTCTGGTATTATTGTCAATAAATATTGTTAATTGTAAAGTTTGTTGCTGGCTTCTTTGTTCGTGTTACATTGGCACGTAACAACAGAATACCGTAGTAATAGGTGAATCCTATACAGAAGAGCTTATTCAACCAAGGGGAAAATAACAGACGAAATTTTCTGACAATTTTTTATTGTAATCACCCTTCTGTGTCTACTTCTTGCTAATTGATCTTTAAACGTTCGTTACAGAGATAGGACAAAGCTGCTCTTCGTCTCACTACTCTCTATGTTCTAGTGTACCAAGATACTGCAATTCTAATAATACATGTACCTGTGGCTTTGGAACAGTGAACAGTGATGATTTACTGTCGTGTGAATCAGGTAAATAAATGTACGCTCAATTGGCTTTCATTGCTCTAGAATCTATTATTTTCTAACCCCATATTGAAGACGTGGGGAACACATAGTGAGTATTACCTAAAATGACGTGTTCTCTCCACATGCGCCGTGACGATCGTACATTAAATAGATTTATCGTAATATAACGTGACATTACTTCATAGATATACAATGGTCATTTTGAATTATTCCCTAAGATCATATTTAAAGAAATATTTATTAGTTCAATAATTACCTAGGCCTGAAATGATAATTGTTTTAGCTGTACTTCGCATGATGTGCTCAATGTGATTGTTTTTTTGGTTTTGTGATATCTGCCTAACGTAGTGCGTTGTCATTTTCTATATTATCGACACACCTGGGGTCATTTTTGTCTCAACCAACCTGAAAATCGACCAGTTTTATGTCATTAAAGAAAGAAAAAAATCGGACACGTTCGAAATTCGGTATAGTGGCGTCAAAAGAAGGTAACGAGGTCAAATATGACAAAAATCTTTTACGCACTCTAGAGGTAAATTGTTTAGCTAACTTGAACACATAATGCTCAAATATTTTGTGGTCGGAATAAGTCCGTCGTGCAATGTCCGTAGTTAAGATAAGGTACCTTGCAGACACTCTAGATGCCACTGCATTTATTTAAACAACCTGCAAATTGGTTAAATTGATTGCCTAGATTTAATCACAGACAAGTTTGTATTAGGGTCAAAATGTCAAAAACTAGGTCAAAAGGTCATATTTTCGAAAACCCTGATTGCTCCCTATCTTCTGTACTATCAACCTTAAATTTTGTCAGAATGTTTGTCTTGATGAAATCTTAGACAGCTCGAAATAGGAACAAGTTGAGCCAAATCTAGGTCACAGGGTCAAATCTAAGAAAAAAAAACCTGTTTGCACTCTAAATGCCCGTTTTTCCGACCAAGCCGAACTTTTGTCAGAATAGTTGACTCAATGAAAACCTAGACATAAATGAAATTACGTTAACTTGGGTCAAAAACAAGTTCACAAGGGTCAAATCTAAGAAAATGTTTATTTACGCTCTAAAGACAAAAATTTAATCCCTACAATATCTTTCTTTTCATAAAGATTTTCTTAGTAAAATCCCTGACGAGTTGAAAATATTTAAGGTAAATTGTGTTCAACTTTGTCATGGGCTCAAATCTTAGAAATGCCTAGTATGAATTAGACCACAATTTTGGCCCGATCAACCGGAAATTTTTAAAATGATTATCTGTATGTAGAATCCACATCATTCTTTAACTTTGACATTATTCTTATATGCCCTTTTCTAAGACTGCTATTAACAAATTTAACAGTTCACTTAGGAAAGAAATTAAGGGCTAACCTTGTTTTTCTAAATCAAATTGTACGTGAAATGGTATAAGTATCACGTCACCAGAAGTTTTCCATTAGTTTTATCCATATATCATACTATAACAGCAAACTATTGGTTTAATAAAACAAGAGCACTGTCTACGGTCGCAATAACTCTTACAAAAATTCTCCCACTACCCCCTTGATAGTCTAGATGGCTCTAGTGATGGTTAGCACACATGGCAAGTTTCATGAAGATATTTTCAATAACAACAGAGATATTACCAAAGTTAACGTTTATCATGTCTACGCCAACACTAACACCAACAGCATAATCATAATACCTTCGGTTTTTAATGTTTTCATTAAAAACCTTGTTGGACAAAAAAGGGCCCTATCACTTACCATTCCAAATTAAAGCCAAGAAAACAGTTTTCATACATTAAACCTTGAAAAAATAGCATTGACCCTAACAGATGACCTTGAACTTGGTACTAACAGAATAATCTTGTCCAAAGCAATAATCATATGATATATAAATTCCCGATCACTTACCATTCAAAATATGGGGCCAATGTTTAAATTTTATTTTTTAACAAATTGTACCTTGAAAGGGAAATTGACTCATGACCTTGATTTTTTGTCCCAAGCTATTATCATCTGAAATTTGAAGGCTATATCACTTACCATTCAAAAGTTATGACCAGGCTTTAAGTTTTTCACACCAAACGCCAACTTCAACGCCAACGCCAACATCAACGTTAACGCAAATGACACAAAAGTGATCATTATACCTCGAAAACAGCCGAGCTCAAAAAGGAATCTTAGAGAAAATACATTGTTATAATTTCGGGTTCAGATTTACCATTTAAAAGGATATTCGACGCTTGTTAAATGTTTTATATGTGTAACGACTTGACATCATAAGAAACATTTAGTCATGCCGACATGACTTTATGTAGAGTAAAATGAATGGTAGTGGTTTTGGTTCGTGATTTGAACCTATTCATTTTACATCGATTGGGAAACAAGTTCGTACAAAAAAGATGAACCCCATTCGATTCTGCTTCCTTGAATGCATCAGTACTGTAAATGTGGGCTATGGAAAGAACCAAAATCGATAGCCGCTCCCGGGAATCAGACTCGGGACTTTCTGGTCAGGTAATAATAAACTTTTAATACATGGTCACGAGGTGGAGCAGATACCGAGGCTGAACACCGAACGAAATGTCATCCCCAAGTGTTGTCATATTCTTTAATCAAATCACAGGTATTGTGTTTCCATCAGATAATGTGTTTGCACTTAATTTACTATTTAAAAGATGAACTAGTCTACCGTTTTTTTTAAAACATCACATTCGAAATCAAAATAATTCATTGTTGTTTACAAGGGTAAACAAATACAAATATTTAGATCAATGTTTTTTTCACGTTTCATTTTTTGAATTACATCACCCTTTTGTACAAAAAAGTCGAGGAAGAACAAAACTCCCAAATGCTTTCCAGCTAAATCAAAACAATTACACTCTTATAACTATCAAGGTTATCTTGTTCTAAACAATTTTCAGTTTTTAATACGAGCTGTTCAAGTTCATCAGATTGTGTTGATACGGCAATGTATATGTGTGATAATGGAGTGTGCAAATGCTCGGATGCTTATAAAGAACACGGATACGACCCCTACTGGAACTATGACATACCATGTATCAAACGTGAGTGCACTTGATTTTCATCAAACTTAACCAAAATCATCTTTTGATGTGTAGAGAAATAATAATGTTTCTTTTAATTTATCTCTATGGTAAGTTTTAATAGAATGTTAAGAAAGGCTATAAGAATATCTAAAACAGAATGTAATTTGATATTTGGCTCACGACACCAGTGTCTCATTGCTTGTACTCTATTGTATATGACGGTTCTTAACATAGTGAACCGAATAAAATATCAGATCTACAGTGCAGCAAAACTGAAATGTATTTTTAAGTAGCATGTCATTCCAATTCGTTGTATCAGTAATGAAACTAGTCAAAAACATAGCAAAGATGCTCCGTCTCACAGACATGGTGAAACGCATTCTTAAATTTAAATGAAATAAAGAACATCATTTATTTGATTAACGGCTAATAGAAATTAAAAAAATCAGTTTATGTTGAACAGCTGGGCATTCATATTCTGTCATATCAGGTATTGGTTTATCATGCAACGACACAAGTTGTGACTTTGATAATGCTGAATGTAATGACGCTAACGAATGCGCATGTATACCAGGGTATATTGAAGACGACGGAAATTGTATTAAAGGTAGGTCATGTTAAATTATACATGAATAATGTGCATATTTTTTGTTTTATGGATTGTTTTCACTTTCAAAACTGAAAAGCATCTATATATTTCTTTTTAGTAGAACATCCTCTCTTCTCCTAAATGTAAAATTTGTTTACAAAAAATGATAAAAGATAATTATCAAATCTGACCATAATTAAATTGGTTTGGTAACATCTAAACTGTCCTTGTAAGGTAATCAATCACTTGAATCGCAAAAATCCTACGATCAAACTCGACTTTTCTATCCTAGGATTAAATGCCACATGCCATCATGATGTAGTGTGTAATAGTTTTGATGCAAATACTGTGTGTGATGGGGATAACACATGTCAGTGTAAATACGGATTCACAGAGGTGACAAATGTCTGTGTTGAAGGTTGGTAGTTCAGTGATGCATATGTCAATTCTATATAAGTTTTGATTCCTTTTTATTAGCTCATCCGATCACCAAGTCCTCAAGGTGAGCAATTGTGATCAATCACCGTCTGTCATCTGTCCATCGCCCGCCCGTCTGTCTGTTACGTACTCAACGTTAGAAATTGCTACATTGCTATGCCAGTTACTTGTCGTTGAATGGTGCTATGACGTCCTATGACATCTCGATTTGCTTAATAAAGGCCTTACAAAATGACGACCTCGATCTTTATTAGAATATGAATGCTCAATAAATTTTAATGACGTTCTAAATCTGACAAGGTTCGATTTTTTTCAAAGTCGTTTTTTGGTGGTCAAACCACACTGTAGCATCATGCATTATTGTATTGAAGATGTGATTTTATGCTCAGGTAAGCCGGAAAGATTCAACTGAACGCATTTTCAGACCAATTTTTCGTCTAACGCGTGATGCACATGCAAAATATGCAAAATCAAACGTCTCAATTTAGCAGAAAATCTTTGCTCTTCGCGCGAATTTTGTTTTCAAATATCGTTTGCACATACTATTGGGGATAGTCATACGACGTTTCATGACGCTAGATTGTGTAATTTCAGAGATATTCAAATTTTAAAAGTGCACACTTTCTTTTGGAACTAAGTATATAAAGAAAAAACGAGAAAATTTTCAAAATGTATTACTTTTTATCAAATTTCATAAAAAACCTGAGATAGAAATTTTATTTTTCTATATTTTGTAGACAATTATATGTTCGTGTGATAGTGTTAAAAAGATATGGTCATCGTTTTTTTTTTTTTTAGAAAAAAGTGCAAAATGCTAGGTGACCAAGTTTTGGCGCTAAGGAAAAAATCACTCCAGATTCAATTTCTCGTGCCAAATTTAAGTACAAAATCATTGACATTCATTCCTTCTTATATTCATTTATAATGTAGATAATTTCCAAAACAATTAGGGTATCTCTTTGTTTCGCGTCAACAAATCCCAGGGTCAAATCATATGAAAGGGTCAAGATCTTATATGGAACGTCATATATCAAGGCCAATGTTACATACATCACGCATAAAATCTAGCGTTTTCAAAAATCTTCAAGCCTATTAAAAAAAGAGTACCGGGGTACTCCCAGAAGGAATAATAAATGATCTCGTCAAAAAGCATTATCAAATTTCCTGTTCAAACTCCTCATGATGAGACCAAGGTCTTCTACCTCATTCACACCCTATCCCTCAATGATAATATTGATAATAATAATGACTATACCGAACAATTTCTTGTGTAATAAAATATAAAAAATCATAATAAGCACATGAAGTGATCTCAATATCAGCAGCTATCAAGGTCAAGATCATCTGACAAGATCAAGATGGTCTTTCAAGATGAAAATTGAAAATAATCAAGTACAAAAAAGAGAAAAGTATTTCAAATATATACGGGTCTTTTAAAGAATCAATCCTGAGATTGGAAATTAAAAATCTGGCAAGATCATTCGACCACGAAAGGATCGTCTATCACGGTCCACGAGGAACTAAACCCCGTCAAAATGTATTGTGACGGTAAGCTATCAGACCCACGACTGATAACGTTGGTTGATGTAAACGTCGCAAAAACCAGCAAAACGACGATGACGTCATATTCTTTATTCTGATAAGTAAAATAGCTGCGATAATTTATAAAAATATTATTTAATGATAAGATTTGTTAAACATCTTCATGAAGACTTTTCCTCGAAATATAGAAATTAAGAAGGTTTTATGTACTGTTTTTGAAACATCTGAGATGAGTGTAAGTTTGGAGCGCTTATTTTTTTTTGAAGAGCTCGATCCCCCAAAAAATGCGAACTCACGCAATCGTCCTTAAATCGCTAGGCCAATTAAGCTGAAACTTTGGAGGGATGTTACATGGTTGAAGCTCTTCAAAAATTGTTTCGATAATTTATTTTCATCAAAAACTCTTGTTTCCATGGTAACGTAAATGCTGAAAAATGGCCGAAATTGCCTAAAATCTTAGAAGAAATTCTTATCCTCCTAGACCACTTGGCCAATGAAGCTGAAACTTGGCAGGGATGATCCTTAGGTGAATCTCTACCAAAAATTGTTAACAGAATTTAATTTCATCAAAAAATATTTTCCGCCGGTAGCAGGATGACGGGAAAATTGCTGAAAATTATAGAAAAAATCTGCTTTTCATAAAACTTCTCAGTCAATCATGCTGAAACTTGAGACGGATGTTCCTGGGGGTAAAGCACTACTTAATTTGTTAACAGAATTCAATTCCATAAAAAAGTCCGGTTTACATGCTAATGGGAAAGCCCATAGGTGCTGCTCTAGTTTGTCTTTTCCACACTTGTCATGCTGAATAAAAGGAGGGGGAAAGAACTGAATGCATTTATTTTGAGACAGTTTTATTAAAAAAACATAACTTTAACTTCCTTTGGTTTAAAAATGAATATTAAAAAGTTTCGACTGAGATCATACTGCACATTTATAATTGTGCATATGTTCAGGTTTATCTTTCTCTATACCTCTTGCAAAAGCACATGTATTCCGAATTGTGCGCGGCGCGGGTTTAATTTCTCTGGGATGTATTTCTTATTGAATGGGAAACGGCTTGGGGCAGGGCTTGTTCTCGACATCGGGGAAACTCTGTCCATTTTTAGGTCAGATTTTTCAGCTCGCCTGTCTATGTCATTTTTTTTTAAAAAATTCAAAAGTATAGGGACATCGGCCAATGATACTAACAGTACATGAAATATTTAACAAACTTCGGTGTCCATATCGAGAATTGACTAGTGCTACAGCAAAGAAGTGTGATGAGACTGACGTACAGGTACAGGTACATAAAAAGTCTTAACAAAAAGACTGCAAGCATTTGTGAAGAAGAAAAGATCATTTTTACACTGAAAGCGACGGTAGAAACTGCTTCATAAAGACTCACTTTGACTTATACGTCAATAGTTTTTTTTTGATCAAGTTGATAATTAAGATATGTTGTTGACCTCTTGCTTTAATTTCGTAAATGATTAATAAAAACTGATCACATTTTAAACATATAATATCATGATTATAATTTTTGACAAAGGCGCTTTAATTACATTTATTTTTGATAATTGTGTACAAATTCAACGGGTCTTTTTTTAGCTCAGCTCAAGTTGAGCTTTTGTGTGTAGATGGATGTCCGACGTCCGTCGTCCGTCTTGCCGTCCGTCAACATTTACATAGTGCGCACTCAAAAGGCTTCATTTTTGTCCGATCAACCTGTTTTTGGTCAAATTGATTGTCGTGATAAAAACTCGGACGATTCGAAATTTAGTCAGCTTGGGTAAATCAAACTGGAATTTGGTCAGAATGATTGCCTTGATGAAATCTCATGTGAGTTCGAAATCGGGTCTATTAGGGTAAAAAAAACTAGGTCACTGGGTCAAAACTTTGAAAAACCTTGTATGCACTCTAGAGGCTACAGTTTTTGCTCGATCAACATGAAATTTAATCAGAATGGTTGTCTTGATTATAGGGATGAGTGTCTTTTTCACTGCGTTTATTGGGGTATAAAGTGCAATTGCCTTAGCACATGGCAAATAACGCCCGTAGGGCGTTATGTTTAAGCCTATTGCATTTTACACAGAAATAAAGTGCAATGGATTTCCCCACGTGATGCGATTTAAACCAATCAAAATTCTTTATTATATTAGATTGCAATTATAAATTCTTGGACGAGTTCGAAATTTGAACAACTGGGGTCAAAAACTAGGTCACGAGGTCAAAACCTCGTATGCACTCTAGGGGCCTCTCTTTTAGCCAAATCAACCTGAAACTTGGTCAGAAAGATTGTCTTGATGAAATCTCAAGTGAGTTAGAAGGTCAACTGGGGTCAAAAACTATGTCACAGGGTCGAATCTTAGAAAAACCTTGTATGCATTCTAGAGTTCACATTTTTGCTCGATCAACTTGAAATTTGGTCAGAATGATTGTCTTGAAGAAACGTCAGATATATTCTAAATTAGGCCATCTTAGGCGATTTTTTGAAAAATCTTCACTAAAATTAGTTTTAGCTATATGGTTTATCTGTGCCAAGAAAACTAATAACTTGATAGCTTGTGCAGGGTTCTTGTTTGATCCTTAAACCATTGCTTTGACCCTCAAAAATTGAATACATCATATTTTAGACCCCTAAAACCTTCTGATATGGCCATTTTGACACTTTGAGCTTCCAGATAACTTTTTTGTTTGACCCATGAACAAAGGTCTTCGCCCCAAGAAATTCTACACTCAATGAGTAAGGGGCTCCTGAATTCATAAAAACCTGAACTGGCTAAATTGAAGACTACTCGACTTTTGCAAGGGTTCAAAACACAGTTGATTTTTAATAAGTGTTATTCTTACTCAATCGAGTTATATCTATTTTAATTCATGTACAGAATATCATGATAGTTATAACTCCTACCATGTCTGTCTGTCTGTCCATCCGTCCGTAGATAGCAGCTGGAGGCTAGGAAAGGGTGTAATGGTAGTACTGGCGTTAGAAATACCAGGAATCTATTGTTAGGAGCTCCAGCCGCCGCGATATGACTGAAATAATGTTGAAAGCGGCGTAAAACCCCATTCAATCAATCAACCATCCGTCCGTCCATCCGTCCTGATACCTTTTCATTTCTGGACGAAACTTTATACAAATGTTGCTTATGACCCAAGAAAGTGCACTATTGTTTTTGATTCACATAGATCAAAGGTGAAGGTCACAGTCAATTTTGTTCACTTTTCGTTTCCAGACTCTAACACAAACACCAATTGACCTTAAATCATGAAACTTCAAGCAAATGTTGCTTAGGACCCAAGGAAGTGCCCTATTGCTTTTGGGTCACATAAGACAAAGCTCAATGACACAGTCAATTTTTGTTCAATTTTCTTTTTTCGGATTCTAACTCAAGAATCAAGCGACTTAGAATAATGACACTTCATGCCAATGCTGCATATTACCTCAATAGTTGTTACAAACACATCCTGACTAATGGCACTTGCATTTTGATAAAGTGCTTGAGGAGGTGTAAGTCCGCTCTGCTAAAGTTCTAGTTTTAACAAGAGCACCTTGCACGTATGCCAATACTTGGCTGCAGGCGCTGGATATGGCAAACAATTGAAGTACAAAAAGAGGCATCATTATTACAAAACTTATACTAAAGTTATCCTTCCTACATATTCTGCATATCACTTGTGGATATGAACACGCTTGTCAAGTTTCAAAAAGACATATTCTATTACAACGAATTTTATGACCAACGTTTTTATCAACGAACACACTTACCAAGACGACGTCAAATGAATAACAACAGTCAATTGTTATGTAAAATTTGAATTGGTTGAAAGGGGTTTCCATCAATGTTTCAGTTACATCCTTGTGGCTGGAGCATCTAACAATCGATTTCTGGTAATTCTCGCACCAGTTCTACGATTACATCCCTTCCTAGCCTCCAGCATCTACCATACTCAGGTCTACGATTTTCAACCCATTGACGGAAGACAGAAAGAATGAGTGCCGGGAATCAAATCCGGAACGCCTTAATTGATAGTCTTATGCACACTTTTTGTTAAAAAAAGTCGAATAAGCCAATTGATAGAAACAGAAAACATGAGTCTTTTAAACTTTATCCATAGCAAAAGTTGAGTAGTATAGTTATCGTAAATCGGAGACCGAACGCCAACATTTTATGGACATGCCTACAGGGTACCGAGAAATATATTACGTTCTAAGTGTTTTGTACTAAAAAAATATCTTACGAGATTGGGGGAATGATAATTGTCGAGGCTTTGTCCAGACAATTATCAATTCCCACATCCAAGTTAGATATTGTTGCATACAATACACTAAGTACGAAATATATTTATCTTATAACCCCTATTTGCCCTGTTTTCGTCAATATTTCTTGCTGAAACGCAAGTTTCTATAATAACCACATTATGTCATTGTTCTCAACATATCCATGTGATTTCATCAAAGAATATCATATGGTATGTTATCACACGGATATTTGTATAGTTATAAGATAAAAAAAATGGTATCACCTGAGGTGACGAGTATTCCTCAATGTCAAATACGTGTTAAGTTCCAACTATAATATTGTTTAATAATTTGTAATGTTAAGTGGCTAAGCTTTGGTTTTATACATTTGCATTGATTAAAAAAGGACTAATGAATCAAATTCGAATATTATCATCCAATGTCAATGTCATACTCTCAAGGTTATATAATCTCGACATTGCCAACTTCATCGTTGATTATAACTGTATAAGGTGAGTAACAAAGCATTCATATTTCATATTTTTAATGCTTGTGACGAGGAACTACAACTACATTCAAGGTCATCACTTAATGTTCAATGTCAAAAATATGCACAACTCAATCATTTACAATGTCCCTTACTTTGCCATGTCATGTGGTATATATTGCGTGTGCATTATTTGGGCAAACCTATCGCTGGAAAACGCAGTAAATAATTTTGTAAATGACACCTTTTTGAAATAAAAAAGGCTTTAACATTTGCTATATCTTTTGAATGGTAAGTGAAAAACATTTTACAGGACCCTTTACAAGGTCGATACCACCAATAAGGTCAAAATAGTGATGCCAAGAGATATGGCCTAATCTGATTTTAGCCCATCTGGGAAATGTGTGCTCAAGGGGAGCTTTAAGGGACACGCGGAGTCGATCGTCCGTCGTCTGTCATCTGTCGTCTGTCATCCATCGTCCGTCGTGTGTCGTCAGCTTTCTGAACCTTCGTGTCCTCCTAACATCGGAAACTTTTATTTTTTGCAATAACGATCCTTTGGTGATCCTCTTTTAAAGTTGTTGATGAAATTTTAATAGCCCCCAAATATGGGCATCGAAGGGCGCGGTTGTTTTTGAACCCAAACCTTAAATAACTTTCTTCTCTGTAACTTCAACCGAACTTGGCCGGAATGTTCCAAGGATGACACTAATCAGGAAATGTGCATGAAATCGTGATTGACCTCAATATAGTGGCTCGACAGGACGGGTTATTGGGTCCCGTCTCATAAATTATCTTCATCATCAGAAACTTATTAGCAGATTTCAAAAAAATTTGGCTTAAATGGTCCATTGGGTGAACCTTTAAAGAAAATGTTCATGAAATGTTGAAAGACTCCCAAATATGGCCTTGACAAAACGGGAAATTGTTTTGACCCCTTCAACTTACGACGTATTTTTCTCTGTAACCACAGAACCAAATTAAACTAAATTTGGCACAAGGGTTTTTTGAGATCCTTTACAAAAAATGTTCATGTAATTTTTATTGACAATGAAATATGGGAAAGCCTCTTTCTTCGAACCTTTAATTTTAGAACATTCTCCTTTTCCTTAATCGTCAGGTCATCTAAATGAAATTTTCCCAGAAAATGTGACCCTGTCCAAACATTATTCACAATATTTTGATTGACCCATAAAGATGGGCTTAGCAAGGCGGGGTAATTTGACTGTTTTTCAGGAACGTCTTCCAAAAATTACTCGCGATTTTCTGATTGGTAATTAAATTTGGGCGTGGTAGTGCGGGTCATTTTGCAATATATAATCTTTGAACAGAATATCCTCCTTATTTAAAAGACTTATTTAGATGAAACTTTGCTTGAATATTCATTTTGTAAAAAAAATGTTTGTGACATTCTCAATGGACAATATTTTGGATGCGCTAGGGCTTTGACTATTTTTGCTGTGTGTCATTCTTGCCCTCCTGTGCAATGGGTTATGCTTGTGGATAGACCTTTTCAGAGCTTTTTTCCGCTCTTTCAAAGTGGTGGCAGTTTTCGGAGCATTATTATTCATGAAGGCTAGATTCTTGGGGCCGATATTTACTACAGACAATTCGTCAAAAAATTAATAAAATGAGTAAAGAAAATCTCTTTTTAGCACGTATCTTAAATTTTATATTTGATTAATTTTCTTCCGTTTCTATATAGTCCTCGGAACAAGTTGTGCTTCGTCAATTGATTGTGAGGCAGTCGCTAATGCCGAATGCAATGTACAATCAGTGTGTGGATGTCAAGCTGGATTTGACGCATACAACAGCCAATGTGTCCGTAAGTATATTATCTATCTGTCAAAACTCTAGTTATCATTGAATATGTTTTTTTTATTTTTGAAATTGCATACAAACGCTTCAAAACACATTGATTTTTCGTTAAATATACTCTTCAGAAAAGTTCTTTGACACCGAATAAAATATGAAACAAATGATGACTGTTGTTTTTATGTGAACAGTTATCGTCATTCCAGAAATTCACGCGTATTCCGATTACTTAAAAGGATGTCTGCACAACGACATCAACGTCAAATTACGCACAATCTGACCTACGCAAAAAAAAAAACGTTCACTTTTGGATTCATTGGATACTCCAGAAAGTTCTTCATTATGTTGTTAATGAAATGCAATACTAATTTTGCTTTTGAAATTAAAAGTCGTAGTATAGATTTGAAATGAAAAATGGTTAAATTCACTCAATCGCCACAAGACAGGCTTCATACGACAAGCTGTTGTATATGATATTGTTGTCTCGGGACAGACTATCTCGAACTTTTGAAACCGCTTTAACGCGACTCACTCTTTTATGTATAGAGCCAACTAAGTCTTTCACGTAAAGATAACGTAAGTCTAGGACGGCGAACACTAACGGTCTTCGTGTTATTTCACTCTTACAACAAGTTCGAAGACAATTTTAGTCTTAAGGCGGTGTAAAATCTCCGGTTAAAAAGTTCTAAAGGTCACTTGATACTACAAGACTCTTTAGACGTAACCGTCTAATTGACGTCACCATCGCAAACCTATTATCATAAATCGGTAATTCAGTTTTCATTCAATAAAAAGATGCCCGAACCTCAACTTCCCAAAATCATTTTACATATGAATAGATATTTTTTTCGTAATTAGATTTGTTTTCAATGTCAATGAACGTTTATTGAAGAGTATATGACATAAAAATGTCTTCTTCTTTTCAAATATTTTAATGGTATCTCAATATTTGTAAAACAATGTAAAATAAATGTTTGTTTTTTATCGTTTGGATATATCCGAGTGGAAAGAATGTGTCCAGTCTTATTATTTTGCATCCTACGACATATTTGGTAGAAGATTTTCAGGTGCACTAATGAAATTAACTGCTGATACGTTTCTACAATGAAATTATCTACTGTTACGTTGCTACACCGCCATTATACACCATACATCTAATTGAAAGAAGAGACACCTGCAGAAAAATACTTATGAAGTATTCTTGATTACTGCAAAAAAAGTACCGAATCGTAGAAATATGTCACACACTTTTCCCTTATGCACCCCGTCTATGCTCTGACTACCGTTAGTCTGGTTATGTTTTTGATACACCAATGTGTCCCCTTCAATACCAGCAAACGGACTATGGTGATATAGCCATTCGATCTTACTACGTTAAGTGACATTGATCTCAAGCAAAACCACTCTAAAACGTTCACACAGCGATCCATTAATACATTCCTCACATTCACTCAAACCATTAAAAACGTTCAAAATTGACTACAAAAGATAAATATAACAACTTTATTAAAAAATATAAACAGAAAAAAGTGCGATTTCACTGACATAATTGTACCGCTGAGTGTTTGCTGAGTTCTTGAAGCTAAGAAACTATTCAAACAACTTTTATGCATGTATGATTAGAGGGACGTAATAAATATCACCAATTCTGTTCAAATTTTACGATATTGGATTTCCTTCCTTAAATTTCTTTAATTTCAGTCAAAAGGCACTACACACTCATTCAATTTGGTGAAAAATAAAAAAAACAGTTCTTCTCCGAAAGTACTGTTCAATTCCATCCATTTTCATTAGAATGCTCCTTTGGACATGCTCTTTTAGCTTTTGTTGTTCAATTCTCATCGGGTTGGAAAAATAGGCTCTACGGGCTTTCGGTTCACCGATAAATAAAGCCGATATGGTGAAATATAAAAAACACAACAGAACTGAGTAGAAATATTCTTTAGGATATACTCTGTCATATTTCTCTGTTTAATTTTAACAAGGATATAGATATCGACTCTTGGGTCGTTCGAGTCAGTGAAAGATGGTCCTGCATGGTAATATCGAAAAGGATCTTCTCTGAAATAAAAGAATATTTCTAATTTATGTAAAGAATATCCTTTGAATTAGTTACATTCATGGTGGACCATTTGAAGCTGCATGTATTTCTTTTCGGTATCATGGATAAAATGGTTCATCGTGTAAAACGTTGGGAAACATAAATTGTATAGCTGTTGATTTATTTTCTCGAAATTTTTATTGCATTATTCATCTGACCTTTGATAATGTCGTGGAAGTTTGGCCCTATGATGATAAGCCCGACTATTTTCGGGTGTTGTTATCACCATTGTGCTGTTTGCGACTGTGTTGGCATTTACGTTGACGTTGGCCTTTGGTTGACACACTTTAACTTTTGCCATATCTCTGTTATTAATATGTACAACTTCATATAACTAGGCATTTGTGCTCACAAGAGCTGTCCTGACTATCAAGACGGATTACTCTGAAATATGTTATGTAAGATTAAGGCCCCCTTAGGTGTTTTTACAATCAAGCACCTGCAGCCGAGTGTCGGTAATCGTAGGCGGCGCTATTGTTTGAAAATAATTTTGCTGTGAACTTATTTGTCAAAACACCGTCCCCCAAACTTATGAACGGATGTATTAAAAGCTTTGACAGAATGTTTCTAATTTAGAAAAATACATGTTTTAAAGCTGCATATATACATTACACTTTCACAGAATCGCCCTCATTGTATAAACCATGTGTGTTCCATCATCCTATTAGCGTTTGATGATCATCTTACGAATCAAAATCAGCCTAGCGCAAAATATCGCAACCCCGGGGTATTTAACGTTGATTGGTTATAAAAATTCCGAGCTTAAAGTACCATCGGGTTTCTTGTTGACTTACGTATCTCTGCTTTGTGAGAGGCATTTTATTTTTCGTCTGTGGGATGGATCTTACTGTCTGTGTGTCTGTTCGATAATCCGTACAGATTATTTGTCCGGATGAATGTTCGGTAACCATGAGACAGATTTTCAAGAGTCATTAAAGATAATAGTTAAGTTTTTGTTTATTGTTAAAAACACAGTTTAAGTTTGTCCACTTCAGCTACAAGCTGTGCCACAGGGGATGTTTCGCCATTGCCCAACATACTACGTCGCTACCAATCTTATACACTTGATTTTCCAAATGAGCATGCGTTAGATGACACGATACCAGAAGAGAAATGGTATTCGATTGGTCAACATTTTCCGCTTATGGATCCTATTGCATTGTCGAAAGGAGATTGTGGAACACTTTTTCCTGTATATGTTGGTAAGTCTATAAATGTTTATCGTTTTATTTTCTTTAATTGCCAGGATAAAAAGAGCTCATTATAGCAAGTAGTGCGAAGGTTTTTTCGTTGATATCTCTGAGAGAAAGAACCAGTGCTGTTGACCAAGGCTAGATATTTAACCCATTTCCTTATGACGAGGTCTTAAGTTTTCAATCTTATATAGGGTTAAGAGTATATCTCTTTGAGGACGGTAGCTATGAATTTCACATCTTGTGGGTAAATATAATTAATCATTTATTTGTACTGCTAAAACAACCAAAACAACCTTATTTTCAAGAAATTTTCAACTAGAGTTACTACAGTCTTGTAGTCAAAAATTAACTTATTAATGATAAATGTTAATTGCAATGTAGTAGTATCTAATAATAAATGCAACACAAGAACAAATCGGTAAGTGAAATTTATGAAACATGCATACAAAATACTAAAACTGTGTAACTTAGTATGACACACATTAGCTGCAGCAATAATTTGGTGCTCATTATGATATATTTTCACTTTCTGTCCAAATTAGTTTCAAAACCAACAATACTTTATTTTGGAAAAGATAGTCTTTAAGAGAGAATAAGACAGAATAAAGGATACCTATGTAAATATAAGCAAAGGTACCAATTTACATCATTCTGAGCCTCCAGCTGCTCTTCCAACATAGGTTTATAATTATAGGAGATGTATGTACCTTAAATTGAATTAAGAGGAAATCAAAAACAGGACCTCATTATTCAGCCAGTCACACGTGCTACCAACTGGGTAATGCCTGGAGGTATAACAGAACTATCGCATTTCATTTCTAAACTTAAAGCCTGATAAATCAGCATCCTTAATTGTCAAACAAGATTTAATTAGCTTTATTATTTCAATCCTACAGTATTGACAAAATAATAGCACATTCACAACGGGCTATCCTATTCAAAAACTTAAAAAGCCCAATTAGCACTTACGACTTATACAAATATCAAAGGACTTGATTAATATGATTACAAATGGGTTCCCTGTACTAGCAATAGATGTTGACAATTATATTTTATAAATTTATTGCTCATTCACTATCAAGTTTTGTCCCATCTTGTTAATTGACAATTTTATTAACACATGCTAAGGGGACTTTTTTGAAAATTGATCAGAATATCAACTCAACGATGTTTTAGTAATAATAGTACTGTATTATAAACTTATTAACTTTTGGCCTCCCAAAAGGCCACAGTATGTTCCTTAACCAAATATTTATCTAGATTCGATAACATCCCGGTTATTTCATATTATCTAAACATAATCAAGAAATGTTAATGTGTTTCAATTTATAATGAACTTTAATGGTACACTTCATTTAATTTTTTTTTTTCTAATCTTGATTTTTTTTCAAAAGAGGTTGTAATGTTCTTAAAGAAAAATCTCTTACTTGCAATTTCTTTAGCAATTAAAGAAAATTCAGACATCACAGGTAGAAATCAAAAGTGATGTGGCCCTTTATTGAAAACATTTATCTTCTCAATTTTACAATTTTTCCCCAATAGTTGATTCAAAACTTTAAAGGCAGACTTGGTATGAGGCAGTGATACATAGGTCACATAAATTCTAAGTCACAGTCCATTAATTCTTCGCAGAGGTATTGCACTTTGCTAAAAAAGAAATAAGATGGAAGTTAAAAAAGAAATAAGATGGTTTTCTCAGCACTTTATTTTAACATTGGATTCCAACTTTTCAAAAGGTTTTCATTTGCTGTACGTTTAATACAATTTTACAATAATGTATTAAAAAGTATTAATATATTTAATGTTTGAAAAGTGATCATAGCTCATGATTGTACACCAATTTTGTGTTGACTATCATCATAAATACAAATTCAAGAATTAATGGCCATAAATTCGTTAGTTTTCAAAGTTTGTTTGATTTAAATACTACAATAAAGTTTACTACTAGTCTATGACATGTACATTATCACTGGCACCTTTGGGAACAACTATTCTCTTTCAAAATCTTGAAAAAAAAGGATAATACAGTATTTGACATAAAAAACGCTCCTTTGACCGTTACATAACATGGTCTGAGAGCCTTTTTAGTGTGCATTTTCTGATTAAAAAATCATTAAAACTTATGTCTTTTACGCCCCTTTCCCTTTAATTCGAGGTAAATTTCCTCTAAACAATCACATACATGATTGTTTAGAGGAAATTCACCTCGAATTAGAGAAAAAGTCATAACACGTTCGTAAAATTTAGGCATTTGATGAAGGTTTCTTAATAGAAAATGAAGAGGTGCTACTATAAGGAGGGCGCCAATAATAGAGGAAATACGGTGGTTATAATTCACATTTTGAAAAGCATTTTCAAGAATATCATGATCAATAGAAATCATAGTGTTCTCATGATCAGAATTATTAAAGATTCCATTCAATCCATGCAACCATACCAAAACCCATTGGGCATACCAAACTGGCATAATTTTCTAGGTACTTTGTACATTCAAATTCACTATCAACTACAGATAACCTGTATAAGTCACTTTAAGACACCTTGGTGAGCATTCAACAATTCTAAATAAATAATAGATTCATTGGGCATGCGCATGAATTTGCTCTTGTAATCATCTGGCCCCATTAAGCTATACATATTTCTTGAATGTTTTATAATGTCACTTTAAGAATATCAATGAGAATTGCACAAATCACATCACTTTATGCAATAGTTAAATTATACAGTGCATCTTCTAGTTTCTAAGGGCAGCTAGGGGCAGGGGGCTTGTAAGACAAACTGTTGTGCGGTATGCTGGTGTGAGAAGAGCAGGACACCATAAGTTTGTGCGCCAGTGATACCCCATACAAATAAACAAATCTATAGCTTCAGTTATCAATTTTAGTACGAGCAAAGATATTTTCATTACGTGACCTCATCCCATGATCTAGGTAGAAAATTCTAGCCTTGAGAATATCAAATTTCACCCTTGTGATTAGACAATTACTCAGACATTAGGTTCCATAAAGTTTTATCCAAATTGTAGCCTCTAGAGTACAATGAAATTTCAATTAAGGTTTTATCACAAAAGTTCCAATTTACAATAGTATTCATCCTTGGGACTGACCAAAAATATAGTAAAAAGCTAGTTTCACAAAGATTGGACCCAAAATTGTGATCTCCCAGAGTATAAACACTTCAGAGAATAACCAAACAAGAAAAAGTAACTTAGGCAAATTTTCTTGTTTCTTTTCCAATAGTATGCCCAGTTATCAATAGTCTTCATTCTTGTAACCAAACAAACATTTGGACTATGTTTTTGGAAGACTTGACCAAAAGATTTGTCAAAACCATGGGGCTCCTTAGACTTACAAACCTCTCCTGTGTTTCACAATGAAACTTTCCCATTTTCCTTTAGTTTTTTAAGGTTCATCTATGCCATGAAAAATATTATGAAAAAGTTATTTAGAGACAGAGATAAGAATGTGGGCCCTGGAGTTCTAACACTTGGGTATTTTACTTCTTGTAAGACAACGGACTAAAATTCAGATTTCACAAAAGCTCACCTTGTATGCTAACTAATCTTACACAATGAGTATATTCCTAAATAAAGGTGAATTAAATAGCCTTGATTTATATTAAAATATAAATGACCAAAATCAAATTCAAACCTGAAAAGCATTTTCCTCTTTTTCCACAATGCTTATTTTCGGAGTTTTTATAATCTGCAAAAAGGTTAAGTTTAAAATGATATACCCTTCAATAATAAGATTTTCAAATTACAAATAATAATATCACCAAAGTTAAGATATTTTTTCTATTGAATCTTGTCTGATTAATACCGGAACTTTTGGTTGTTTCAAACAACAGTCAGATGTCAAAATTGGAATAGTAGAAAGTATGATGAAATCATAGATTATTAAGATACAACTTTAGTGCATTTTAAAGAGATACTACTTTGGTGCAAAGAATAATTCTTCTCATATTTGATTATTTTAATGCAAGAGTGTAGTAACCTGAGATACTGCAGTCTTGCACTGACTGACTTTATCGATTTGACTTACTACCTTATTGAAATAATTGAATATCTTTGGAAATAGTAAAAAGCTAGTTTAATATTTTAATAGGTTAAGTAAAAGGGCCATATAAGCTGAAAAAGGTAAAAACATGAATTTTGGGAAAATTGTAATAAATACAGTCTTGCGTTGAACCCTCGATATGTCACTTTCGCAGTACCTCCCTAATGCAAAAAAGTAAGCTATTATATAAATTAACAATATCTTATTACAATATTTATATCAGCCATTTAAACTTCACTTATATTGAACTAGTTAAAGGTTTTAAAGAGGGCGAGTTATAACAGTATAAAAGACGGAGCCGAAACTTTCACCTTTCCAGTCGTACCTAGATATTTTTTTTTTGTTTTGACATTGGTCAGGCTATTGTTTGATTGAGACTATAAACTCATAAACAGAAAGTTTGAAAATGATTAGATCTGTTGACGGCATCACATGTCAAGAAAGCTGACTACGAGCATGTTAAGCTCATAAGGGGCTGTGACGGAGTTATCGTGCATTTATCTAATTACATATTATTCATTCTTTGGGACAATAAAGTTATTCTCTTAATTTTATTCTATTTTGATAGTCCTGGCTGCAACGCATTATTCTACATCTATATAACTGATAAAAACAAATTTAAGCCAGAAGTCTATAGTAAATAGTTTTCAAATACGGTATGAAGTATCATCAAGTGGGCCTGAATCATGTTTGTTCGAATCATTTACCTTAGTCAAATGTAGGCTCCACCTGAGCGTATCCACTTTTACATAGAACCACTATAAATCTATTTATCTAAAACCGGAGGGTAGACAGCTAGAAATTTGGTGTTAAGCTTCAATTTTTTCCCTAAATTAAGTTTTTACATATCATACTCTTATGACCAAATACATTGTCTATTTTACATAGAAACAAAGCATGGAATCTTTCAACATTGTGGGAAAACAGTCATAGGCATTGATAAAGATATACAAATTTCCCCTTAGAATTGGACATCCATGAATTTTATTCAGTGGTCAAAGAGACCCAGATTAGTGATTAAGGACCATAATGGTCTTTAGTACATTTTTTCCAGCAAAGACCAAATGTCCCATACATTTGTTGTAAGATGATACCAGGGGACCCTAAACGGGCAACTCCTGCATTATACTCCATTCTATGTAGGAAAAAAGAAGAAAGAAAGATAAACGTTATCCATAAGACCTATTTTTAATCTCTACTGACCGGATATCTGAAAAGCTATTGCAATACCAGTTGTCCCGCCCGGCGTCCGTCCGTCTGTCCGTCCCACCGTCCGTCTGTCCGTCCCACCGTCCGTTAACTTTTGCATGTTATCGCTCTTGAAACCACATTTTTATCTGATTGTCTTCAAACTTGGTAGGGTTGACTGTTATATCACAAAGATCGTTTTTGTCGAAAATCGGTCAGATTCGTCAGTTGGCATTAGAAAAGATGCCTAATTAAAATTTGATTAGAAAAGTATCGGTCACTCTCTAGAGTCCACAGTTTTCATACGACTGACTTCCAAATTGCTCAGAATGATTGTACTTTCACAAGAAGATGAAAATGAACCCGATCTGTCAATTGGCCCGAATCGCCGAGCGTCTTTAAAAATAATTGAACGTTAAATAAGAAAATCCTCGTTAAGTCCACAGTTTTCATTCGGTTGACTTCAAACTTGTTCAGAATGATTGTATCTTCACATTGATTTCTTTCTTAAAAAAATATTGATCGATGGAGAGTCACAAGAAAAGAGGCCTTTATTTGAATTTAACTTTAAAATTGGATTGTTCACACTTCTTTATATATGTATTGAATTTAATTAAAAAAACACTTGGTATTTTATGTAAATTCTTCATTGACACAAATCCTACTTTTTAACATGGAAGATCACTTAGAATTATGGTTTAGTGATAGAAAAAAGGGCCTTAATGTAAACATCTTGTTAAACGAAACTCCCCTTTAATTAATGGATACTTTCATCTGAAACTTTCACAGAATATACTTTTTCCTGTGACTATGTGCATTTGGGGCTGTCTAGTTATATGCTGCGTCATGAAAAAGGGAGCGTCAATGTATATTCTTTTTTAACTTAACTCCTTCATGTATACTTGTAAGTGAAAGAAATTTCAACTTAGTGTTTTACAGCATGTGACCATGTGTATATTGAAGTGATCTAGAGATTTGATACTGCATCATTGAAAAATGGGCCCTCGTGTAAACCTCTTAAATGAAAACTCATCTTTTATTAATGGATTCTTTTATGTGATACTTGCATGATATTGCATTCTAATATTTATGTGCATTTGTGGCAAAAAATGTACAAGCCGGACTGATAAAAGGGCCTTCATGTATATTTATTGTGAACACAACTCATTCATTTATACATTGAATTCAATGGAATATTCACTTAGTTTTCTTCATTACGTGACTATTGATTGTTGATGCGGTCTAATGATTTCATTCTGTGTCATAGAAAATAGGGCCTTTATGTAAACTCTTTTGAAATAAAACTCCTCTTTTGATCAATGAATACATTCATATGAAATGTTCACAAAATAATGCATTTCCAGTGACTGTATGCATTTGTGGCTATTTAGTTACATGCTGCGTCTTAGGGCCTTTATGCATATTATTTGTTAATACAACTCTTTCATTTATACACAGATTTCCAAAAAACTTAACATAATATTTTTCATCATGTGACCATGGCTATTTTGCTTTTTTTTGTGATATTCCCTATCACAGATAGCTTCATTGTTAACACAATTCCTCCTTTGTTTAAAGATACACAATAGGATATCCCTTATCATGTGACTTTGGGCATTTCACGGAGGTTTGGTGGTAATATGTAGTGTCATGGGAAAAAGGGCTTACGTTACATTTTTTATTGATAACATTACCTCTGCATTTATGCATGGATTCTGATGAAACTTAAACGAAATATTTCTAATTTGACCATTGACACTACTTTGCAATTTGGTGCAATTATGCGGCGTCATGAAAAAGGGTCTTAAAGTAAATTTCCTTATCAACATTTATGGATATATTTTCATGAAACTATTTTCTGGTTTAATTTTGATTAGCACCAATAAGACATATGCTTTACAAAGAGTCAGTAGAGCGGTCTCGGGACCTCACGGGCCACTTGTTCATATTATAAAATGACGGAGGGTACCATATGGGCTCTGACACACACATTAAATATTTGCATTGTAGATTATTTAGTAAGATGTTCATGCGAGCTATATATCATGGTCCTCTTCATTTATTTACAGTTCAAATGTTGACACAGGACGAACTTGATGCGATAGATGAAACAGGTATCAGTGTTGGAGCAGCAGTAGCTGGCCTACAAGAATACAACATTACAGTCAGTTTTAATATCAATCTGAGAAGATGTGGAAACGATTTACAGCTCTACTTGAAACGACCGAGTGTGAAGATGTCTGCTTATTGCATAGGTAACTTTTTGGCATATCGACAATTTGAAAATGCCTTGAGAAATAAAACAATTGTGTTTAAAGCAACTGTGTTTTAAGCAAATTACTATATGCTGTAAAAATTATTCAATATGAAAACTATCATATCTGAAACTCGAAGGAAAAAAACTGTCAGAATAACACTTGAATTAATTTCATTCATCAAGGTCTACCCCCACTAGGGTTTAAGTAATTTTATGAAATTAATTATCTTGAGATCGTGGGCTATTGGTTAGGACTGAGTTCGGTTTCGAAATGCCCTGAAATTGAATCCCACGTGGGCCACGGAAATTCCTATGAAAAGATACTACTACTCTACGTTATCCTTTCATTTCTCAAGGAAGTTTTGTCTGGGAACCGTGATTTCGTATCCGCTAAAAGGACCAGATCGATATATAATTATTTCAATGTTCAATCTGCATATTCTTAATGACAACATCATTACGTGTATCGTCACACTTTCCATTTCTGTGTATGCAATTGACAATGAAACGACGCATTTGCTTAACACACTTGTCCATTTCTAGGCGGTCAGCTGCTACTTCAAACAAGACCCCGGGAGACTCCTTCTGTTGGAAGTAAACTTCGATTTTCTGTAGCAATGGAAAACAACCTTACAAGATACGACCCATACCTTGTCTTTAAGTGTGATATAATGCCTTCCTATTGGTGGTACAACCAAAACTTTAATCAGTATTATGGGAAATATTACATCGTCAGTTGGTAAGTGAGATCTGAAACAAATATCCTAAACCATATACGCTGGTATGATGTTCTGTCAAGTTAGCATTTAATAGCTATTCTTTGTAAGCTCTTTCACTTTTTGGCACGCATAGGAGCAGATTTTGTTCAAACGTGCATAATTTGTTCCCCATGAGGTATCATTGCAATATATATCATTCTTTTGGGAAGGGGTGCTATGTTGCCATAGAAACAGGCCAAAGAAACGTAGAATTTTGCAAAAATACCAAATTTTAGATCGAAATTGTAGTTTTTTTTATAGCGTATACTATGAAAAACATTGTTGAAACTAAATAGCTAAGATTATCTATTTATCAATAAAAATCCCATGGGAATCATAGGCTAAATTTTTCTCAATCTTCAATCGAAAATTGCATACTATGCAAATTGGCCACAATATACAAAGAATTTGGCAAATTTCAGGAGGTTACAATAATATAATCAAGAAGGTTTTTTTAATTTAAAAGAATGGGGGTAATTTCCTAAAGAGAGTCTCGTAGTCTATTTTATTTGTAGTAACTTCCCTTGATCCCACAGGATAGAGGACAGTCCTTGATTTTGTTATTATAACATAAGTTATAAATTAAATGAGAAAGAATTTTGTATAAGCAAATGTTTGTCAACCAACTGCAGCATAGAACTGCACTGTTTATTCTAACCATTTAACGGGCTCAAACCATGTTAATACTAAGGGCCAATATGTCTATTCGAAAAAGAAAATGACTTATATGTTTCCCAGGAAGGGATTTTAAAGATGGATTTGTTGTCTACATCAGCACTTCAAATACATTTTGGTTGTGTAAAATGACGAATTATCCAATTATCCAATGTATTATGGCAGTTATTGTGTTACCAAAATTAGACAATAATCTGTTCTCTGATGCCTATCTGCCTTTAAGACAGGTGAAAAAAACCTTATCCTGATTGAGGGTGGGGTTGGAATGTTTTTTTTTTCAAAAAAATTGCAAAGTGGTCTACGACTTACCTTGACCTTCAGTAAAAGGCTCCCTGCTAAGTTTCATTGATGACATCTTCATAACTACCGAACTTGAATACCAAAACATGAAGTTATTTTGAATATCTAATGTGATAACACAAAGACAATGTATTGAAAATACAATCTATTTATTTACCCTGTCGGTAATCTTCTTGTTACCATGGAAACTATCTTTACAGACAAATTCTAAATACATTTCTTTTTAATTCATGATAAAGGGATGGTAAATACACCTTCATTTAAACTAGCTGCATCTTTTCAAAAATGGTTAAAGAACTTGTCGAAAAATAACATTTTCAAAAAAAAATGTCTTACCTTACGACCTGAATATGGTATAATATCGAATATAACAAAAAAAAAAATAAAAAAAAAAAATAAAATAAAATGAATTTAAAAATTGCATGTGACTGACGATGAATATAACAATCAACATAGAAAAGTACTTTTTTTGTAAACTATTAAATACGCAAGATTACACTGATAGAAAATGCCTATTTCCTGATTAAATTGGTCGTTTTTTTTATCAAAACACTTTTGTTCCCATGGCAACCGAATAGCTTATTTACAAAACAACTATTATTTACTCATACGGGCAATAAGGTCTGACAATCGAACAAGTTTCAAATAAATCCGAGACATAGCGTGCCACACCCCTTTGTAAAAGTGAAAATACTTACAGAGTATGGCTATTAAGTTTAAGTTACATTGGATTTATTTTCAAGCCCTATTCGTTTTTTTCTAGAAACGGTTCTCAAGAACATTTCGATAACAAATAAACCTATCAGTCATGCGATTGTATTCCTAGTTTTTGTGGATGTTAAACTTTCCATATTGAAATTGACAATTGAAAGATTCGACATGGGTGTAGATTAAATGAAGGGTATAATTTGTACATATTTCTAAATGGTGAGAGAAAGGCTTTCTAATAACATTCGTGAAAGAGCAATATTGTGATTTTCCGGTATCATAGATTTTGTTTTCGTCACAAATGACGATGTCACATTTCAGTTCACTGAAGGAACTACTTTTTCAGGAAAGTAGTCCCATCTAAGACTGCTGAAATACTACATTAAATCCCAAGCACAGATCCTGGATTTATGCATTGGGAGTTTAAAAATGCGGATTGATTTATTCTTTTATTATGCAACAAATAAGATTTCCCTGAAAATGAAAGCATAAGGCTACAGGTGGGAGGTGTGGTTAAATAAATCCCCGTTGTTGTGAATACTTTCGCATGTATCTACGTCTATCTGTAGTTATGAAATATGAAAATGTTGATTTATATCATTTTTATGCGGTCTTTTCGGCGTCTTTTCTTCGCATTTAAAGCTTGTTATATTATTTCTTATGAAGTACGCTCAATGTCCGTGGAACATTTAATGAATTTAAATACTAGGTTTCCGTTAAATGTTTTGAAACGACTGTTTGGGCTTTCTTTTCACGGGGTTCATTAAACCGGGTGATATAAAGTCTCAGAGCGTATGGCGTTTGAAAGAGGATTTTCATAAAGCGGAAAATAGACTGTACGACTATTTGGACATTCAGGAAAATTATTATGTAAAATATCGGAAATGAAGTGCACTATTTAAAGAGATGAAATTCTCATATATTTAAATACTCCCCAGTTCCCTCATTCATCGACGTGGTCTAAGACATTGTTCTGCTCGAGAAACTATTGGAAGGTTATTGAACGTTTCATACATAAGGGATATTCGTTCAAAATACAGGAACATTGTAGCAAGAAAGAGTGATAATTCAGTCGGGATTCTACAATGATAACCCATAACATATTCCGATGTGGCTGTGCTATCAGACTCCGTTTTTGTGCGTTTGAAATTGTCTAATATATACAAAGATAAGTTATGAAGCGCATCTAAAGAAATTGGAAGTCTTATAGAAGAGAGCGACTCCAAATATATTTTAAAAAATCGGATGACGATTGTGAACTGATCCATGATGTTGAAAAACCTTGGTGAAAGTTAAATCGATTTGTACAAATTTTGTCAGTGAAACCAGAGAAGGGGGAAAAGACTGCCAAAGAATTTATTCATATTATGAAAATACAGGTTCCGGTTGGGGATTTTATGCTCATGCAGATGAATTTTCCAGCAAAAGTGATAATTGCATTATTATGATTTGTGGAGTGTAAACAAGGAAATTGTGATAAGCGAGCTATTGTCATAGCGGAGTGCAGATCAAGTATCATGGAGATTGGATCATGTTTGTAGCCCCTAGAGTGTAAACAAGGAAATTATCATTAAGGCCCATTTATGATAACGAAGTAAGCCTTAAGGCAATAATGTGCTTCAAGCACTATCATAGTTGGTTTAATCCGCCGTAAATGGCTCCATGACCTAATCCTTCGACGAGCTTCCGTCTTATGAGCGAATAGTCCGCAATTGAATCATAGCTGAAAATTACCGGCGAGGCCGGTGTCGATAGATAGTATCCAAAAATATGGTTAAGAAGCCCTTGCCCTTACCTCTTAGCAAAGAAAGATCTTTCTGACGCAGGTGTCGGGCGTTGTATTTAAACCCGACAGATGGAAAACAGAAAGTTGGAAAGGATAAGTGCCACCGTCGGGTATCAAACCCGGGATCTTTTAAATGATGCGCTAACAATTGCGCTAAGATGCCATCGATAAAAAGTTTAAGTGTACTGACAAAGGAGATTTAAGGCACCTTGATTTCGTTTTGAGCCGCTTGGACTTATTAAGTAGCGATATGTGTAAGAATCAGGCAGATGGTGGAAAGTGACATGTCTCAGATTTTGATAAAACTTCATGTATAGTAAGATATTGATGTAAAAGTAACGTTTGCAAAATAGTTCGCTTATCTTCCTCACCGTTGCCATGGTAACAGAAGAAACATGATTTCTGCCAAAATCAATACTCTAAGAGCCAAAAAGTTGTTTTTTCTTGGTTTTCTTTCCTCTTATTGCATTTCTATTATAAAACTTTAAGCTTTACTATTTATTGCCTATTTAACATGAATTAATAAAGTTATAATTAATGTTAAAATATATATCTTAAACTAGTATTACTCAAAGTTATGGCAAATCTAATCATTGAGGGGTCAGCCATTTTGTCAAAATGTCAAAAAGGGCCAATTTTAGCATTTTTCAATTTAATAAAAAGCCCTTCAGCAACACACGTCATGACAACTGCTATCATATTACAAAAGTTGGTTATCCCATAAGTGAAGTTATGCTTTCAAATTTCTGTGACTTTGAAACAGCCTTGAAATAATTATCTTTAAAATGATGCACCGTTGCTGCTTTTGAAAAACAAGACATTTTGAACAAATAACAATTGTTCACAAATAATTCAATGAAAACAGCCCCCATAAATGCTAGAGAGCTCTGATTGAGAAACTCATACATAAATAACACATCTTTTGCATTTTGCATCATATACTAATCACCAAAATCAGTTATTGTTGTATCTAATTACCCCACCCACTTGCTTATCATTGAAGTTTTGTCTATGAAGCTGTTCATAAAAATTGTGGAAAACTATAACACGATGATGGTATCCATCAAATACCATCAGAAAGAAAACTTCAGCACTATCTTAATATTCTGAGCTGATGGTTTATAAATTTAATTATTTTACCGTTGTCCGTCTGTCTGTCTGTCCTTCTGTCTGTCTTTCTGTCTGCAGAAGTTAACCAAAAAGACTTAACATTGCTAATATCTTCAAGCCTATTCAAGATACAAGGCTCATATTTGGCATGATGATAGATCTCAATAATCCGCATCTGCTGATACCAAAGTCAAGGTCATGTGATAAGGTCAAGGTCATCTGTCAAGGTCAAATATCTTAAAAACTTAACCAAAAAACTTAACATTGCCAATATCTTCAAGCCCATTCAATATACAACATTCATATTTGGCATGATGATAGATCTCAATAATCTGCATCTGCTGGTTATCCCAGTCAAGGTCATGTGACAAGGTCAAGGTCGTTTGTCAAGGTCAAATAACTCAAATCCTTAACAAAAAAACTTAACATTGCCAAAATCTTCAAGCCTATTCAAGATACAAGGTTCATATTTGGAATGATGATAGATCTCGATGATACGCATCTCCTGGTCATCAAAGTCAAGGTCATGTGACAAGGTCAAGGTCATCTGTCAAGGTCAAACTTCTTTAAAAACATTACCAAAAAACTTTCATAGTTCAGTTTATTCAAGCATATTACCGATACCCTGTCTCATAATTGGAAAGTTGAAAGATCTCAGTGATGTACATCTGTAGGTATCAAAGTCAAGGTCATGCTAAAAGGTCAAGGTCATCTGTCAAGGTCAACATTTTGGGAAAAATGCTGTTACGGAGGCATTTGTGTTTCACATCTTCTATTTTTAGAAAACCAGAAGCCCGAAAGGCAATAGGGCAAGTATTTGTTTTGGGAACAATTCTTTGATATCTTTCAATAGATAAGCATTAGAAGATACACCATGCCAAATATGCAGACTAAAGACATATTTTTCATCCAATCACAATAATTTTTGGCTACATGATAATGGGTTACCCAAGGATCATACCAATGAAGTTTGGTTGATATCCACCACATTCTTAGAAAATGATTTTGAAAGGTTCAACTATAAAACATATAGAGAAATGACCTCCACCAAAAAAATACATATTTTTCATCCGATCACAATAACTTTTGGTAGAATGATAAAGAGTCATTAAGGATCATTTCAGTGAAATTTGGTTGATATCCACCTGTTACATTCTGAGGATATGATTTTCAAAGTTTCCACTATAAACCATATAGAGAAATGACCTCTGCCCATAAAATACATATTTTCCATCCGATCACAACAATTTTTTGTAGACTGATAAAGGGTCACACAAGGATCATTCATGTAAAATTTAATTGGTATCCATCAATTAGAATCTGAGAAAACTCACTTTTTACCATATTTGTAAATTGGCCACGCCCATTAAATCCATGTTTTTCATTGGATCAAAATTTTTGAACAACTTTCAAAGAGGGTCTCCCAAGGATTATTCCTGTGTAATTTAATTGAAATTCATCCAGTAGTTTCTGAGGAGATGATTTTTAAAGAAAAAGTTTACGACCAGATGCATGGATGGACGGACGGACACAATGCCATTACATTAGCCCCTGTGACCTTCAGCCAGTGGAGCTAAAAATGGACCTAAAAAATGGACCTTGATAAAAATGATCGCTTATTAGAAATCGTTCCTCAAGCAAGATTTACTATAATTAAACTATGGAAATTGATGGATGTTAAAATTTGTAGCAAAAGAATAAATATTTTGTTAAATGTAATTACTTCCTTCCTACATTATTCAATATAATCATATATACATTGTATATAATCAATAATGATTGGGGAAAATTAAGGATAGAATGATAATTATTTTTTTACATCGAATAAATCAGTAAATTGTTTTTAAAAACTGATTCATGTGATGTAAAAAGTAATTAATCATAGCAAATATAAGCAATCAAACAATCTTAAATCAAATGGCCACTTTGTCACTTTTTTAATTTAACCAGTTCCTTTTTTCCAAGAAAAATAATAAGTCCTTCTATTTTTAAATTTACACAATCCTTGGTATTGAAAGTGGTCATGGTTGTTAGGCGAGGGGGTAATCCTTCATTTCTGTTGACATTTTCTACCATTTTCATTGCTGAAGGCAGTAGGATAGTACTAAGAACCTGTAAAGACATTGAAATGAGAGTATTCCTAAAAGTCAAACAGTATCAACAACACAATTTGATCAGACTAGTCCTTGATCATATTTTTTACTCATTGATCCTATCAAAAGGTATTACAGTATAGTGTTTATTGCATGTGTTGATTTTAAACATTACTGGGATTATATAAACCATAGTCAATGACAGTGAAGCGAGATATTCAGAAAGAAATGGAACAAATATCTGAAAAGATAATCAAATCCAGCAGAAGTCAACCACTGTCAACATACTTAATGATTAAGTTATCATTTAAGATTAAAAAGTCTACCAAGAATGAAAGTTTTGACTCTGCTTAGCCTACATATTGAGTGCTGCCTGAGCAGTGTTGATACTTTTCTTAATTCACATTGTATCCATTTCCATGTGATGGGTCAGAATAGCTTTAATCTAGCCTCTTCATTATTATAACATTTTTATCATGTTCATCAAAGTTCAAGTTCAGTTCATTTTTTTTTTATCTTCATCAGCAATTATTCTGATTCATTTTATGAAAATACTGCCAGCTGGGCATTGCTGGTACATACTACCAATACATAATTTTACAACTTTGGAATAAAATAACCAAATTCATTAAAACATGTAACCAAACACATTAAATAAGACCAACATAGAAGGGTATAAAAGATTTAGACTGAACTGGATTTGAAAACTGTGAAAAGGGAACACTTTTGGTCTTATGCTGGTTTTGCATTTTACAACACATACAAACTGTTTTACTGAGCATCATTATACAATCATTATCATATACACTGCCCTCCCTCCAAAAGATCCTTCACACACATTTCATTTATATGATTTTCAGCTTTAATCTTTTTAAACAAAGTTATAGATTAGTTTTTATTACTTAAAAATCTGATTATTCCCATTTGAACGCTACTTTAGACGACAAAATGACTGTTGATAAAGATACTATTTTAGAACAATGTATAACAGAAAATATTGAGACAAAAGGAGAAAACGCTGATAATCAGTGGAACGTTGTGAGGACTTGTAAATAGCATGCCTAGATGCATGTTCAGGCTGTCTTACCTGCTAATGGAGGCTACACTAAATATTGACAGAAGTAGATCCCCTTGATAGAAAATTTGGCAAAATGGTGAACTATTCTGATTTTGTCGATTTTACATGATTTTGCCATTTCTGGTATTGCTTCTTAATTGATACATTGCAATAAAGATATAAAGTATACATTTTATTAATTAAAATAATATAAAACTTTTTCATACTTATTTTAAAGTTTGTGTAAAAAAAAAATCCATTTTTTCTGACTGAATAAGAATCCCGAGTTAATTTTACTATAACATTTATTTCCAAATAATTTTGAGTAGACTCTCCAACAAAAAAGTTATAGACGGTGTCCAAATGAATCCCCTCCTAAATGCTTTCCCTATATAGGCCACTGTCATAAATAAAAATACCAATATGTACTAACCAAAAAAAAAAACAACTGAATATAGGTGCATAGGAATCAAGATCTTTTGAAGAAAAATCATCCAACTGTACTGTAGCAAAGACTTATCCCTTGATATTTTAACTTGAAACAGATTATTTCAAGTACATGAACCTGAAAGAGAAGAGAAAAGAATGGTACATTCACAGCTAGACAAGTATTGCTTTATCAAACTGACCAACTACACAACCAGGCACAATCTCCACCATAATGTTAAACAAATAATTTACAAGTAAAAAGGGTATGTGGGTGATAGAAATTATTGTGATTTTACTGCGTGGCAAACTATAGGTGAGCATAATGATGGCTCAACACAAAACAGTTGTAACTGCCTATATGTTTATAGGCAATTACAACTGTTTTGCACTGAGCCATGGATATAAAATATTTATGTAGGGGAATGACAGACGGACAAGCAGACAAAACCTTCTATTTTTAGACAAAGTGCATGTCACATAAAGTCAATTCACACATGCTAATACATGTAACGATAAAAAGGTCATTCACTCACATATGTCAATAATCATATAATTTAATCACATAAAGATCTATTACATCTTCTTAGGGCTCAGTCAGTAATAAACAATTACTCCAATTTACTTCTCAATTTTTTTTTTACATAAACGCTGCATACTAAGTATCTAGATGTTAATAAAAAAGACACAAATCAGAGGCATGCATAGAGCCAAGACTCAAGCATTTTTCTGACTAAAAAAGAATTATACCCCATAGGCAAGCAAAATCTTGAAACCAAGACTTGGGCAAAGCTGTAATTATGACATTTTGTCCTCCAAATATCCTGATTGATACCTTGAATGTTTCAGATTTTCATCTTTTTTGCAACAAAATTTCATTGATATATCAGGGGCTATCAGTCCCTGCTCTTGGGTCTTTGCATGATAGATAAAAGGGTAAAACTCTGAGTACTGTCAGTATATGGTTTTTGCAAGCACTTACAAAGAATTACCTTGAAAACTTTAAAAAACAAAATCTATCTGATGAGGGAGCCACCATCATAGTGCAGTTGGTAGAGCATGGGACTGTCTAACTAGAGGTCCCAGGTTTGATCCCCGACAGAGGCCCTCATCCTTTCCGACTTTTTGTCTCCCAACAATGGGTCAATAATGTAGACCTATGAGGATAGCAGCCGGAGGCAAGGAAAGAGTTTGATGACGGTAATGGTGTGAGAAATACCAGGTTTGATCCCTGACAGAGGCCCTCATCCTTTCCGACTATTTGTCTCCAACCAATGGGTCAATAATGTAAACCAATGAAGGATAGCAGCCGGGGGCTAGGAAAAGGTGTGAGAAATACCAGGAATCCATAGTTAGGTTCTTTTTCTGCCTTCTGCCTTGAAAGATTGTTGAAAGTGGCATAAAACCCCATTCAAAAAAACAAACATCTTTATGATGAGGAATGCTAGGATTATATTTGGCATCCACCAAGTGACCTCTTGCATCAACAGGGATCACATACCCCACCAGAGATTGGATGTTTCATCATGATTTTGAAAAAAAGGCGCATGTCATAAAAGTGCTGGTCAGCCTTAAGGTAGTGGAGCCATAATAGCTCCGCAACATTTTGGAACCCATGAACTTTCACTATGTTGACCAAGGTTTCCTAATGAAAATCATTAGAAAACCTCAGTTAACACTGCTTAAGTTCATTTCTTCCAATATGTTGCGGACCTATTACGGGTCCACTACCTTAAGCTTAAAGAATGCAAACACAATACCTGGTCCAAATAGCTGCAAGATATTCATCAAGTATGAAGAACTGTTCCCTCTGCTGGGGCCCTAGACGTGTATCTTTACTTCTGTAAGTTGATCCTCAAAAACGATGAAGAATAACAATTCCCACTCATTTCTGTCAAACGTGAACAATCCCGATATGGAAAAATATCAGCTTCATTTCCTTTATGTGTCTTGATTCATTTGAGTTTAGGTTTTTCAATCGATAAGAAATGTCATTCTAACGTTAATTTAACGCAAACTTTCGGGAACAAGACCTGTTAATCACATGTAATTGATGAAAAGTCAGATAATCATTTTGGAAGGGAGGCTACCTTAATCGTGGGTAAAGGTTTCCACTTAAAATTATATGAAAGGGAGGTAACTACTGCTTTTAGGGTAGGTCCGCAAAAAACGAAATATCTCTTTATTTTTAAATTTGCACAGAGATTTGAAAACATATTCTTTTAGTCAAGGTATTTGACTATTTCTGATACTACCTTATTGAGATTTTTGCTGTTGCTGGAGGCTAATTTTTTACCTTAAAAATCGATCTTTTAACATGGATTTGAATGGAAAAAGTAAGAGCACCGCGACAAATATAAATCATCTAATTTCCTTCGTACGAAATAATATTTAATTTTTAACTTACAATGTATTATTTTTGCATGGAAATGTATCAGAAAATAAATTTAAAGTGCGATTTTGTGATATACCACTTTCCAGCATTTAACTTACATCTGCCTGATCCTTATACAGATCGCTACTTAACTCTTCTCCATAACCTTTGGATCAGAAAATGTTAATAGGATGATCCCATTACTGATGAAGAAACAACTAACTTGAAATCTAATCTGGAAGCAGAACTAGTAAATTGTTCGATTACAAGATGTATCACTAAAGACGGGTCAAAATGAGAATAGTAAGAGCTATTGCGCTTTTGTGACACATCAACAGATTTATAAGAGTCTGCAGTATATTTTCGTCAATTTGAAGGAGGAAACACATATGCCGACTTAAGACACTTATTTATGTATTGATTTCAGGTTTCTAGTTCGGCATGTAAAAATATGATATTGCAACTAGGGGTTCGGTTCGAGTATGAAAAATTCGTTTTTTCAGTAATTTTTGGTTTGACCCACCGTTAAACAAGTGGCCCATGATATCACATTAAAAAACTGAAAAAAGGAAATTAAAGTAGAGATTTTTGTTTAAATATATTGGAACAAAAGTTGTGTAATTTACAACGTATGCACGCCATTCGATACTAACTGCATCAAGTATTCATCATTTACTCGGTCAATCAGAGTCTCCGCTCGGACTTTACGGTATGTGAAAAAGCTTCTTAGGAAAAGAAGAGAGAAAGATAGCTGAAAAGTCGAAAAACTAGAAGAAGAAGAGATCATCTGGATAAAGAATTATCAACACTTACTATATGTTCTCGATATGGTTCTGAGCAACATGCGTACAGATAAAGCTGCACAACAAGGGTTATTCAAAGATGTCAAGGCCTAACTTCCATGGAAAGGTAGATTGGAACATTCAAAATTTAGCCATGGAACAAGATACCCAATCCTGATTTACTGAAAGAGAAGATTTATATATTTAATCATTGGCGGGGTGAGTAGATCAAATTTATACTGTGGCGTTTAGAGACTATTTCTCGAATAAGATTGAAATAGTTGATCCCTAAGTGCAGATGTGTGATAAGAACTACTTTACATGAATGCAAAATATGTCGATGCCTTAAAAATGGTCCGTAAAGAACGCTCCTTTTGTGTCTGCTTGAGATCGAGGAGCACGAGCTATTTTAAAAGCTAGTCCTGATTTCTGCAGCATTCATTAATTTATAAATAGAGAAAGGACCAACGAAATCATTCGTGTGACTATTTTCTTGCATGGCTGTATGAACCCTACATTGAGAACCCATGCAAGATATAACAACCCATGCAAGATATGACAACCGTGAAGTTTTTCATGGGGTTTAGAAACTTTATTTCTCAAAGAGGTGTTCCGAAATGAGAAATTGAGACAAATATTGTGAGCGACAAGTCGGGTCAATTGTTGTTGTAACGAGATGTTGGAGTATAACAAGTAGTGGTTTCGTCAATTTAAACATCACATTTCTGGTCTTTAAATGAAGATTCATTGTGAAATTTACTTCGTGGATTGGACGATCTTATAAGAGACTCCTAAATGTTATTACAGGGTCACTGAGGAAAGCCATTTGTAAGGGAATGCTCACATTAGGCGAAGTTATATCAATAGACTCGCCACTAGACTGACCAACTGTCAGAAAACAAGTCCAAAGCCATGGATCATCACGCTATTTAGGTATCGGAGCAAGGGAATTACGAACACTAGCATTATATTTGTAAGAATGGATATATTTTAGACATGCTCGGGGACGTTCACATCCCTCAGACCGCTAAAAAGGTATACACAGAAGAGTTATACTAAAATATTTTCATCAAGAAAACAATGAAATGCAGTTGAATAATACTTTTACAAATGACGATTTTTCGATCTTTGTGAAGACTGACACTAACGAGAGTGTTTTGATTGTACAGATCGTCACCGCTGATGCTAATGCGGTTCAAAGGTACAGACCGATACCGCTGACTCGTACCAGTGATTCGATTGTAGACATCGAAATCGACAGTAATGATGCTAACGTGAGTGATGTCATTGCAGAAATAGATACGGCTGACTCTGTCGAGAGTGATTGACATCACTGTCACTGACTCTTGTGTCGCCATAGAATAGTGATACCACTGTCGATTTCATAACTGAAATCAATGGAGAAAATGATACAGTTGATGGCGAAGCGAATGATACAATTGACGATGACAAAGGCGACATCAGTGATGTAGGAAAAAATGCGCATGCCAAGTGTACCGAAATGGACTTAAATCACAAAAAAACATAATTAGAACAAATCAGTGTATACACTGAAACTTTAACCTCAAATGCTTTTGAAAAGGATTGGAAACATTACATCTTTATCCAGGGGCAGAGAAAGACTCTCGAAATTGTAAATAGCAGACATGGCATCGCAAATAAGATGACTTATCCTCATTTCTAACGTTCCATTTTGAAGCCCCAACATCTGACATTTCAACACAATATTACATACGATGGGGTTTTAAGAAACAATTTTGTCGAGACCGCGTGTAGAGAGAGAGACATAGTTGTCAGAACGACGGCTCAATTTCTTCAACCATAGGATTGGTTAAGGTAAATGCCAAAATTTACTTTCAATTATATGTTGGGTATGCTAAAATCGAATGTGCGATAAGGCTTTCCCGGAGCTATTTTCAAAATTTTGCCGGATCGACAACAGTTGTTCAGAAACAATAACATAGTTCTGTTTTCTTTTGCAGTGTCTGAGTATATCTTAATTATTTTATTACTGTTTTACCCGTCTGTAGGTATGTCAACAATACCCATTTAGCCACCTTTGGACCTGTAGACTCAAACCACCTAAATGATACCAACTTACCAGAATCTGTATTGATAGACAGAACTTTAAGAATAGGGATCAAGGTAATTTTTTTTATTTTCTTTGATACTTTGATAGCCATAATTTGTTTCGTCATAAATTTTAGGTGAAAAGAACGCACTGTTTTGATATTACAAAATGAGAAATTGCAAGAATTTTTTACGTGCATACATAGAATGGCCTTACACTGTGATGTCACCCCTCCAATATGATGATAGCGGGTTCGGGCCCAACGGAGGCGGGTAGTTTATTTGGGGAGTACATTTTACAGACAGATCCCCAGTCAACCAAACTGAAAAAGATGGTAGCAGTGGTAAGAACCCATTGCCTCGCCTCTCTTTATATATGCAGGATAAGTCCTGGAATGAGTTTGACGATGGAAATAAGATTTATTCGATCCCAGTTTTACTTTTATACGCGAGTAAACGTAAAAAAAGGAGGTAAAAAATCTGATAAATCACACAAGGCTTAAAAAATACCTGGTCGATTTGACGGACATGAACTATCATAACCTCCCAATTTTGCAAATATGAAATCATTGAATCTAGTATTCCCTTTATCGTTGATTGTAGATTATACTTGTATTTGCTTAACGCAATCCAATTTAACCCTGTAAATTTATTGTTGTGTGGAGACGGCACACTCAATTCTTATATCAATAAGGATTCCTTTTCGGAAGTTCATTTTTTTTATATAAAATTAAGTGGTGAAAAAGAAAAAAAATAGCTTTTCCTACATGAAATTTTATTACTGTAATACTTTAACATGTATTATGCCTATTTAAAACTAAACATGTTTGAATCATTTATAAATTTATTAAAATCTAAATGAAATAATCATTTTTCAGTAATGAATTATTTATCATCGATAAAGGAAGCTTTGAGATGCGTTGAAATTCCATTTCAAAATTAAGTGTTAAGAAGTTCATAAAAATACTTCGATAACTTGTTTCTTTAACATTAGGGCACATTTTAAGGTTAAATCCTTATTTCATAAATAATTAACTAAATACCATGGCAGCTGGCCCTTTCAAATCCCACTGGATGAAGAACTCAATAAGATTTTCTGTTGATTTCATCCATTTGAATTATAGTTCCGCATTATTGCATTCTGTATAAATCTTTAGCTCTACTGATCGAAGATCAAAAGAGCTATAATGAAACCGGTATTCCGTTCGGCATGAGGGCGCCTGGTGTGTTCGTTCGGCCGTCTGTCCGTTAGTTTTTGCCTAGTTTAGCAGGCCATAGGAAACAACCCTGTATCCTGGAAATCGCATAGGAAAAAGATAATCGAGTCAAAAACCAAACAACATGTGTACTACGTAGCTTTTATGTGCTCTAGTGCACACAAAAAGGTCTAGTATACGTCATCAACGTTTTTGCGACACGAAGTGCTTTGTGTGGACAGCGCACTACTTGCATATCACTACGCTGTGCAAAAATCAAAGTAATTAAAGTACTGAAGGCGATGGAACTGAATAAACGAAACAACACACGAGGTCAATTTTCTGGAATATAACCTTGATTATTCACCTTGTCGATATCATGTATACCAGACATTGTCTTACTTATCACTGCCAAATTCAATGCTGTGTTTAAGATACACAGCTTTTGTATTTGATCTTTACGGATGATCTTGCTAATAGGGAAAAGAAGAATATGCTGCTAACTAACACTTTCTCCTTTCTACCAAATATTATCTACCCTTTCTTCTTACTACATTGCCCTCATACTGTAGGTAATCTGCAATCTTTTACAATTTGGGCCTGTCTAAACAGTTGTTTTCTTGTAATGGAATAATATAATTTAAAAAAATAGAACATTCTTGATCCATCCTTAAATCCTTAAACAGACGACAACATTTTCAGACTGGACCAACTTGGAACAGGTTGCAGACAATTAATCAACATGAGTTTAATTTGATTAATATCTAGGGTAGAAATTGAAAAATAACGGGGTATGAGTAAAGCGTGGACCATATTGTAGGAAAGGGGGAAATTGACCCTATCAATTTCTTGTGTTCCCACAGTAAAATACAACTTCTTTATGGAATTCAATTTAATATAAAAGAAAGAGCCGACGAGCTTGTGCTCCAAGAAAAAACAGCATTACTACGATTGTTAGACGGAATGATCAAATGGATCAATTGACTGACTAGAAGCAAACCAATAAACTCAACTTAAATTATAAAAACGAGAGTTGCGCCGCCTGTCTGCAAAGCGGTATCGGGCGTAGTAATCTATTCCTTGGGAATTAGCTGTTTTTTGCGGACTCAGCGCTATATAGTGAGCATTCCGTTCAACATTTTTTTCCTTTGAAGTGAGTTCGGATTGTGGCTAACGATCCCTATAGGTAAATGGAACCCTTGGTTACCCTCGCCTAAAAAAGCCTTGCTAAAAAGTTTAAACAATTGAGTGCATGCTTTCAGAGATCACCTTGTCTCTTTATAAACCAGGATTTCAGCACTTTTAGCGCTTTCATTACTTTTACTCTAAGCCAACAGTTTATCTGACTGTTTTCGACTTGGTAAGAACGACTGCACCATCACAGTGATTTTTCCATTCGAAGAAGGGCTCGATCCGTCGAGAGTCACTGGAAAAAGGTCGAATTGAAAATTTAATTGGGAAATCCTTGCTGTAACTCTAAAGTCCACAGTTATCGTCCGTTTGTCTTCAAATTTGATACTTGATTAGAATGATTGTACCATCACGAGGATAGTTCCTTTCGAACATTGGCTCGATCCTTCGACACTGTTTGAAATGTGTCAGATCGATCGAATGTTAGAAGAAAGGGGCCTTATCTAAATGTAATCTTAAGAATTCTCGTTTAAACTTCTATTTTCATGCATTGAAATTAATAGAAATTTCACTAACTGTTCTAGATCATTTGGCAATGTACTTATTAATGTGGTCTGGTGATTTCATACTGTGTCATAGAAAAAGAGGCCCTCGTGTAAACTTCTTGTCAAAAAAAGTGCTCTTTTATAAGCCCTCCTGAGCACGAAGTGGGCTATTATGATCGAGCTGTGTCCGGCGTACGGCTTTTGTCGTCCGGTTACCCTTGCGACCGATCGTCCCTAAACATTTTGTATGCACTCTAGAGGTCACTTTTTTGGCCCAAATGTCTTCAAACTTGGTCAGAATGTTAGTCTCAATTAAATTGCGGTCAAGTTCGAAATTGGTTCAAGTGGGGTCTAAAATGTGGTCATTGGGTTAAATTGTAGAAACCTTGTGTGCAACCTAGAAGCCGCATGTTTAGCCCAAATGTCTTGAAACTTGGTCAGAATGTTTTTCTACATCACATCTGAAGCAAGTTTCATTTTGGATTAAGTGGGATCAAAAATATGGTCAAGGGATCAAATCTAAGAAAAACCTCGTGTGCACTATAGGAGCTATATTTTGATCTAAATTTTTTGTTGCTTGGTCAGAATGTTTGACTCCATCAAATCTCAGTCAAGTTGAAATTGGGTTAAGTTGGGTCAAAATTGGGGTCAAGGGTCAACTATCACTTAATAACTGTATGTTCAAAGTTCACTAGAGGTTGTGTAATTCAGAAGAGGAAACACACGTTCACTTTTGAAAACCAATCACAAAGACCGGAATGTAAATAAACCATAAGTCCATTTTGACAACAAAGTCCATTCACAAAATAGGAAGTCAAAAATAATTCGAAGTTCAAAGGTCATACAAAGTAATTTTCAAACTGAATATCCAATCAAATTTGAATATGCAAATAACCTATTTTCACAAAAGATTGAATGTGGAAAGCCGGGAAACCGTCATCAATCTCGAACAGGAAAGATGCGTAACAATGTAAACCATTTCATTTACTGGGAACCAAAAATCAAAATGGCGACAGTCCTCAAAAACAATAAAAAATTAGCACATAAACAAGTGGGAAGCAATCACAAATAAGTGAAAATGTATCCAAGAGAACCAGCTATAAAGGGGTACCAAAGAATGGGAACCGATCAATGAGAACCAATCTAAGAAAGGGAATCAGTAAAGAACACAATGGGAACCAACAGATATGATCTAAATCTATGGGAACCAATGAAATTTTGACGGAATCACCAGGAGCCAATCAGCGATCTAAAAGTCAACAGGAAGTATAAACAACCAATACAAATGACGGACTGAAAAGGTCAAAGGTAAACCAATCAAAAGAACCAAAAATACAATCCAACCAAACAATATTGATGGGCGGGGCTATGCTAGGTCAAAGGTCAGAAAGATAGACAGAAGAAAATATGGTTAGTGCGTTAGTGAATCATTGTAAGTATGAAACTTGTGATACACCCAAACTGACATACCTCTCACCAGAAATACATTTCTTAAGTTTAACTTTTCATAGTTTTAACTTTTTTTAAAATTCTAAGCTATATCAATTGGTTTTTTAGACTATACTGGTCGAAACAACGAGATGATAATCCGTTCATGAGAAACATTGTGGAAAATGATTAATCGGACAAATTGCTTTATCCACACTATTCAATTGGTCAAATTTAGTGCAATATGATGGCAACAAAACAAAAAGTACTTTACTAGTGCAGCAACGTGAGAAAAGGGAATTTTTTCTATTTTAAAGGGCTTTAAAACTATACAAATAAAAATTCTACTCACAGATCCTTATCTTTATCCTAAATCCAAAAATACACAATTTACCCTGTCCTAAAATAATGAACTCTGTGAAAACACAGTCCAGTTCACTATCGCACAAATTATCACAGTTCAAATCCGATTCTCAGTGTCCAATCGTCTCCAAAATGGTTAAACGGTCCAAATCGTCTAAATCGTCCTCACCTTGGCATCATCGCCTCTCCCCCGCACGAAAAATGGCTGTCCTCAGGTATATCAAGGTAAAAGGGTAAAGGATAAAAGTCCAATAATAAACGGCTCATCTCCATGAAAAAATCACTGGTAAATCCATGGGTTATATAAGCATACTTGATCACTGTCCAGTTGGTTATCAATCCTTTTACTCCATAACTAGTCCATATACACGTTGGGCGCCAAAATATAAGCCGTAAATAAATTATTCGACTCCGTCGGGATTCGAACACGGGACCTCTGTGTGGTTCAAAGCTATAAAAGCTAGCTTGTACGGCAAGGCAGTACAAACACCCCTTATACTCAACCTGGCTTCAATTATATGACTATGGCCACAATTCTTTTGCCATTTGATGATATGCCTCATCACACAAAAAGGGGTCTTAAAGTTCACTTCCTTGTTAACAAGACGTCTCTTTTGTTTATAGATTTGCTTAAAACTGCTACCGAATTTTCTTTATCGAGTGACAATGTGCATAGCATGGTCGTTTGTTTAAAATATTGATGTGTGATTGATGTGCGATATAACTGCAAGATTGTTGAAAGCGGCGTTAAACCCATTCAAACAAACAAACTCATTAATTATTTTTCTCATGTGACCATTTTTCTTTACATTTTTTTCTATTTCGTGCAAGTATGCGATGTGATGGGAAAAGGAGCGTTGAAGTAAATTTCTTGTATATGCAACTCCTCCAGCATTTATGTATATATTTTAATGAAACTTTTTCCTTGGTATATCTTTTAACAACACTTCCAAGACAAAGGCTTGCAAAAAGTCAGTAGAGCGGTTTTGTCCTAATTGGCCTAATGATCATATACATAAAAGGTTACCACTAACTTGAAAATATCCTTTTCGATTCTTCCAAGAAACCAATCTAGAACATCTTTATCAAATAAATGATCGTAGAGATACCTCACATTATCTTAAGCCGCCGTGTTTATTTCCGGAACAATGTTTTCTTCTGAAACGAATCAAACGTTCCCAAAGCAGATATTTCACTTAACCTCCGACGAAGGTGACTTTTTGACTGTTACTCCATTATTGAAAGTAACATTTTATATAGCGAGTCTTTCTAAAATGTATTTGCATGATGAAGAAAAAGGATCCTTATACAAGCCATTTACTGTCGATTTGCACCGCTGCTTATTATGTCCCTTTAATTACAACACTTGAATACATATTTTCTCTTTTTTACAGATCCAATGTTCATACCAGCAGATGGACAGGTTGACAGGCTATGTTTCAATGCCAAAGTTCAGCACACTTATGGATACAAGCATCAAGACGGTAATGTTTTCTTGAAACAGATAGTCTAACGTCTCTTTATCAACAAATTTTGGCTCCGTTCGTATGTGTCTTGTTTCTAGCTCCACTGGCCGAAGGCAAGCGAGCTATTGTCATGGCGAAGTGTCCGTCGTGCGTCCGTGCGTTTGTCCGTCCGTGTCTAAACTTTTTCTTTGAACATCTTTTCATCCCAAACCTATGGGCGGATTTAAACGCAACTTGGCATGGATGCTCCTTGGTGACCCTTTACTTAAACTGTTCAGGAAATTTTGATTGACCCCCAAAATATGGGCATGGCAGGGCATGGCATTTTTTCAGGTAAAAATTTTAAAAAATCTATTCCTCAAAACCATTGGGCCAATTTCAATGAAACTTGGCATGGATGTTCCTTGGGTGACTTTTACTTAAATTGTCAAACGATTTGATAACCCCCCAAATATGGGCGTGGCAATACAATCTTCTCCTCCCAAACCAACGGTCCAATTTCAATGAAACTTAGCATAGATGTTCCTTAGGTTACCTTTTACTTAAATTGTTCAAGAAATTTTGAGTGACCCCCAAATAATGGCGTGGCAGGGCGTTGCATTAATATATAAAAAAATCATGAAAAAGGGAGCTTATTTTTTTTTACCTCTACCTTAGCTTGTAAAATACATCTATTCTTTTATTTCCCCTAGTCTTATGTTCAGTATTTGAATAACTTTCACATTTGAGTAGCAAATCAGATACCCTTTACCATAAACTATCTGAAATTTAGGGAAAAAAATATGTCATGCAAAAAAAGGGGGGTAATGTTTGTTACCTTATATTGATATCGCTTTTTTTGAGTCCTTGCAATCTGACCACGGAGCATATCTCCTAAAGTAAAATAGCTATCAACTTGAAACTTTATGGGTGGATAGATCATATGGAGGAAAAGTGCAGAGCACAAGAACTACAACTCTTGCTTACACAATTTTGGCAGGATTGCCCTTTGTTATTTTTGATACTAAGATTATGTCTGGAGCATATGTACTAAAGTATGATAGCTATCAACTTGTAACTTTATGCATAGATAGATCTCATGGTGGAGAAGTGCAATGCACAAGAACTACAACTCGTGCTAGCCTAATTTTCGAGTTATTGTCCTTTGTTTTTTTTATACTTAGATTTTGTCTGGAGCATATCTCCTTAAGTATAATTGCAATCCACTTGAAACTTTATGGGTGGATAGATCCAATGGAGGAGAAGTGCAGTGCTTAAGAACTACAACTTTTGCTTGCACAATTTTTGAGTTTATGCCCTTTGCTATTTTAAATACTTCGATTTTGTAGGAGGTAAATCTCTTGCAGTACAAAAGAATCCTTAATCTAATAGGTTTCAATTTACTATCAAGCTTTTGCGGCGGAGAATGGTCATGTCCAACATGGCTCTTGTTTTTGTGACAATGACTTATTCAGGAAGCATAATCCGTCTCTGACGGCTGTTGTATAAAATTAATTTTGTCGAAGATATTTTCTTTCTTTGCATATCAAATGTGACTGTATTCTCTCTTTGTTCATAAATCGTTTGACCAGATAATTGAACTGTGTTTTCATCTATTTAAAGTTGAACCCCATATTCACATATCTATACCAAAAAACATATTTAACGAAGGATTTTCACGAGGAAAACTAGATAAGCAGGCGAGAAATAACGATACAAATCATTTGATATTTAAGTTTAAGATGTCATAACCGTCGATATGCTAATTGGCATTTCCAAATAAGTAAAAATGGCAATTTCTTCTGTCAATTGTTTAGTATAAAAACACGTGTTTTTGCTGTATTTTTACATTTTCTTACAACAAAAAACAGCCCCCACCACCCCTCGTGTTTAAGAGCGGAAAATGTGGAAATATTAGCACTAAGTAATCAAAATCAATATTTTGAAAACATTTCATATACAAAAGTATTTTCTGACCTAGTATTAAGCTGAAATTTAGATTTAACCACATACAAATCCTTCATGTAATTGGTGTAAAGGTTGGTCAAAATTGAAGTCAAACGGGCTATTTGAGGAATCATCTAATGTAACTATACCAAATTTGGTCATATCATGCCTCTTGGGTCATATTCGGGCCTTGTCCAGGCTCATCACGTTTTACATATAAACATTGAGCGGAAATCTAAACACAATCTCCACTGCAACAAGAAGGTAGACTGCTTTCATATTTGTTACATAAGAGCATCTAATAGATCTCTTCCAAGACTGTTCTTATCATGCCCTTGTGGCCAATTTTGGCTCTGTTCGGGCGCTTCCCTTTTAACACAGAAATTAAGTGAATTCTATATATCTGTCACTGAAACCGGAACGTTGAGATTCTATAATTAACAGTTTAGCAATGAATTTATAAATGTAATGTTTTTCTTTTCATGCTCATAATGTCATTTATTTGGCTAGCCACATGTTCATCAAACTTTACAAAGAAACAAAGAAGATATCTTTCAGCTATTATCTTCTCTGAAATCAGTCAATGGTATTGCTAAAATTTACGAAAAATCTCCCTAGAAGGGATCTGTCAATCTCATTCATTTTATTTCCCAGTTATCAATGTGACTCAGGTTAGCGACAAGTGCTCTTTATGGTCCTCTTGTATAGTGCATTATGCATCAATAATAATATTGCTGAAAAATAACTTTTATCTTAAGACAATTCAAGTCTATCAGGTAGGAGATGAAGGTGACCATTACTAAAATTAATCATTGTCGTCTTGTTTCAATTTTATCCCTTAGTACATTCAAATTACGGTAGGACCCAAAACAAATTGCAACAAAAATAATGTTGTGTTTTTGACATCCATAGACATACCCATTTAACATATATAAAGTAGGACAAAATCGGAAGATACGTATTTTGATTTTTTTCGCGATTTTCATCATAGATTTTTCCCAACTATACCTGTAAAGACTTTTTAACAGAAAACATGCTAAAATCTAAATTAGAAGTTGTTGGTATATCAAAAGCCATGTAGTGGATTGTAAAAAGTTATTGACTGATTGAAAAGAGGATATTCTTTATCATTTAGTCGGTTTTAGAGATAATTTGTAAAACATCTTACCCCACCCACTCACTTTAACATTGCAAAGAAGTAGAAAATGAACGCTTTGGCAAAAAAGGGGCGTTGGCTTCAAGAAATAGGTTTGAAGCATTTTTAACAGTCCAAAGTCTTTTCGAGCTTTCGTCACAATCGAACTAAAATAAATTAGTATAAACTAAACTAAAGTCTTTTCAATGTCCAAGTCAAAGTAGATTTGAACCTTTTTTAGCCCCCCTCCCCCATATGCAAAATTTGAGGTGAGCAAGTGTAACTAATAGTTGTAGATATATTCACCAGTCTTATTTAGCACATCAAAAAGAGAAAACTATCCAAAATTTAGATTTAATTTTATCTAAACCTTTTTGTATCTAGATTTGGTCTTGGGTTGACATGTTCTCTAGAATATATAAAGAAATGACAGATTTCATGGGTTGTCCGTCTGTTGTACATAAGAGTTTAATTGCATTTTGAAAATAAATCAATTCTCTCTCAGAAAAAGTTTTGCATATCCCTTTGGTTTAGTTGTATCTTACCAAGAGCCATGGATTTGTCTTATTGTCTAATCCTATTATGGAATAGGAGCTAAGTACTATACAAAGCAAAAAGACATTCATATATATGAAGTTTGGAGGGGGAGAGTAACTATATGATAGAAAAATCCCAGTTTTTCACACCAAAACGAGCCTGGTAGGGATTATGCTAGTATTATGTGAAAAAAATGTTGCAAGAACACACTAGTTTGGCCTTACATTCATAAACAATTGCTAGATTTGATATGTTGAAACTTTAGGTCTGAATGTTTTGGATGAGATATTTTTTTAAAAAATAATCTTAGTTCTTTTCACAATTTTTAATCTTGAAGCTGTTTTATATTTTCAAAAGCATAAGATTCACATAAATAGGACATTTATTTTAAATTCAAAGCCGATAAAAAATCATCTACTTTGGTTGTAATGGATTTAACACCTGTATTAACAATTCCATCACGTTGAAAACAGAGCACCTAATCATGGTTCCTGGTATTTTTCTCATCGCTACTACCAGGAAATTCCTGTCTGGGTTACATCTTTATAATCCCCGATTTTTTACAAGTATCTACCCGTTGATTGGAGACAAGTGCCAAACAGGGTGTGCTTCTGTCAGAGATCGCTCCTTGAAACCCGTAATTTGAATGCCAGCGCACAATCATCTGCGCTGTGACGACAGTGGAATTATCTGGTACTGGTTCTTTCGAATGCAATAACATGTTGGCCCCATCCAATGCTTATTTTAAAAGTTAATTGATAAACTAAGGTAAACTGTGAATGTCAAAAGTTTGCATTTGGGATTTTGCGAGTTTCATATTAGGCGTTAAGAAAGTTTAAATTGAAATTTTTAAACAGATACATCACATCAATGACTTAGGAAACAGGTTTTGTTTGTTATTTGATGAGTTTCGAAAACATTTCTCAGAAAATAACGTGTTAAATTGAAGAACGGCATAGGAATAAATTCGAAATAAAGTGCTCGAATTGCAAATTCATTTGAAGTTTTGATTTTTATTTAAAACAAGACTCAATAATTCTTATTTTGATGTGGATAAGTTTTCGTCATCAATTATTACACTTATACGAAGAGAGTATGCTTTATTAGTAGCAAAAATATGAAATAATTCAAAACCTATTGAGAATGTTATGCAAACCTTTCCTTTAAAAATGAGTGAAGTACAAATGATAACAAGCTTATGCTTCAAAATTTTCACCAAGTGAATGTTCACAAACAATTTATATCAAAATTATTAAAATGACAGACTATGTGAGGCATAAATATTAATTTGGAATGAAGTTTTCTAACGAATCACCATGCAGATCGATTACAAACGCCCCTCATATCAGGAGGTATAAGATTTTACATGGGTAAAAAAAAGGCTTTTTTAAAAACAAGTTCAGGAAACCGCAAATTTAGTTTTAAATTAATTGACTTGATCATGGGCTAATAAATCAAACTTGAAACAAGAAATAATTGAACAAGTTTGTGGAGTTGACCCCCTAGCCAATTTGCGTAGTATTTTTTCACAAGATGAAAAGGAAGAGTTTTCTAAATTTTTGAAAAATATCAAGGACCCTAACCTTAAAAATGCTCGATAACCTACCAGCTTTGTTAATGAAGTTATATTAATTTTATAGTAGGCTGTAGGCTAGGAAGGATGTAATGGTGGTACTGGTGAGAGAATACCAGTAATACATTGTAAAGTGCTGCTGCCACCACGATATAAATGAAAGATTATTGAAAACGGCGTAAGCCCCCATTCAAACAAACAAAACGGAAATAACTGGTCTTGATTTGAATGAAATAATGTTAATAAGGTGTTGTAACAATAAACCATTTCCAATTTCTACCATATTATTCTTTGATTTTAATCAATGTAAGAAAAAAGAGGGATAATTATGAACATTTTAACCAAAAATCATTTACTTAGAGAACCTCCAGAGCAATTTGGGTTAAACATTATTATAATGCCATCCGGGACACATAAGTTAGTATCATTTTTTAAGCTTCAATGGGTTAAAGTTTAAGACATATTATTACGAATATTAGACAAGTTTGTACAACTGAAAACTTTTGATTTCTAATGTATCTGAAATTACAACAAAATTTTCTATGAAATTAGATTGTAATGCAGCTGTGGTAGCCCCCTTTAAGGTTATCAAATGACCATGGTTTCAGTGTGGTATCTTACTTTTGCAAAGTCTCTTTCAAAGTTTTTGGTAAGGTAATCTCAGAATTTTAAAAGTTTCTATGTGTTATTGTTATACTGAAAAAAATGAAGCACTAGGTTTGTGACATACATGTATATAGCTTCATTTTGAATTGCTTGGAATTGAAATTTCAGAAAATTATTCTTAGATAGACAGATCACAGGCAATTTCATTATCAAATTTTTGTCAAATACACAAAAGTGCGTTATTATATAAGACAAGGTGTCAAACTAGTCATGTACTTTATCAACTCTTACCATTTCCGGCATGTTTTACACAATCTGGTAACAATGAAAAGGAAGATTATCTAGAAAAAATAAGCTGATGACAATGTTGTCAAAATAATTATAAGACTAAGGAAACATCAAAGTTTAAATTCAGTGACTGCTGAATGAGTTTACATGAGCAGATGTTGGACACATGGTCTTTTGTCATGAAAAAATTGCCTGTGGGATAAGCAGACACACAAAAAGATCTTTCCAATAAAACAATATTGTTTTGAACTTGTTGATTAGGGTGTATATGAAAATGTTTCAATACCAGAAGCTATTTTTCTATCCATTCTTATCTTAAATCAAGTGGGTCGGGTAAGATTAATTGAAATTTGTCTTTTTATGTTTAAAATGCCATACTTTGTACTCAAACCATTAATAAAATTTGTGGTTAGATTTCTAGAGGTTATTCAAAGGATATTTGATAAGCTTTGTTTGCACAAATCAGTTTTATTCCAGGTATATTACACAATATTCTCATTTAATTGGCTGTACAACAGGCATTACTAGTGGGTATCAAAATGCATTGAAAAATCAAAATACGTATCTTCCGATTTTGTCCTACTTTTAGTATGTCATCTAGGGAGGGTCAAGCTACTCAAAAAACCCAAGAATGCATTTGTTGCAATTTGTTTTGGGTTGAGGCCATATTTCGCTATTTTGACTGGACTACCTTCTAGCACGAAGTACTTATGGTCAGCTTCTGTGATTACTTTGTGTCCAGCGTTCGTCGTGTATCATGCGTCGCCCGTCTACATCAAGATGCAAATTTTAGAAAAAAATGTGTGCACTCTTGATGTCAGGGTTTTTGCCAAATTTTTCTGATGCACACATAATTGTCTACATAATATATTGGACGAGTTGGAAATTGAGAAAAAAATTTAGAGAGAAAATGTTTGTTCTCTATAAGCCACATTTACTTCAATGTGTTAAGCATTGGTCTGAATGATTGTGTACATTATATCAGACGAATTCGGAAATAAATTAAATCACATGTGTACTCTAAAAGGCCACATGTTTGGCGCAAATGTCTTATTCAAATGATTATTGGTCCTCGGACGAGTCCGAAATTTGGACGATTGGGGTCATGATGCAAATTATGGGAAAAAAAACCTTGTGAACACTTAAGAGACCACTGTCAGCGAAAATGTTTTAAGAAGTTGTCAGAATATGTTTCCACAAAATATCCAGAAAAAAATTGAATTAGGGCAAGTAGAGTAAACTACGAGGTAAGAGCGGCAAATTCTAAAAGAAAAAAAAAACAAACAACTTTACTTTTTGGCTAAAATGTCTGAAACTTGGTCTGGATGTTTGTCTACTAAATATCTAGGACGAGTTTTTAATTTGGGGCACGCGGGGTTAAAACCTCGGTTGAGGGACAAACTTTTGAGAAACAAATTACGTGTACTTTACAGGTAATATTTTGGCTAAAACGGGTTGACACTAGGTCAAAAAGTATATTAGACGCATGCGTCGTAAGACATTCGATGACGTTTTCTTGTATCACCTTCTCCTTCTAAACCATTGGGCCTATCTTCATGAATTTTGGCAGGTATGCTATTTGGGCCAAGTTTTACCATAGATGTTCAAATAGTTAAATTGAAAGGGCAACAAAAAGAGTAAAAATAATAATTTCTCTTAAACAAGATGACCGAACAAGCTTTCAAATTTTTTTCTTCTATGATTCTAGAATACAGACTGTTTTCATATTAGGTGGGTGGCATCATCTAGCGTATCTTTTTTTTTTTCATATCATGTTTGAGTCTCTAAGTTAAAATTTGGGCTCTGCCCGGGCGAATTCTTTTTAACATATATAGAAAAAAAAGAATTAACTTATTGAAATACCTTTTCTCCGAAACCAGAAGACAGTCTGTTTTCGTATGGGTTTTGTGATAACGTCTAGTAGACCTCTATTACGTTTGTTTAAGTCATGCCTCTAGTGTCAATTTTTGACCTTGCCAGGGCGTATTTCATTAAATAAATACGAAATCATAAAGATTTATCTTCTCTTACAGAAGCAGACGAAATGAAATTGTTGTAATTCTTCTTCTGTGAAACCAGAATGTGGCCAATAATGAAATAAATTATCTATTGGTCCTCAGGAAGGACTAAGGAAATAATTATTCATAGTAGGGCTACCCCTTTATAATACATGTTCGTAATATGTCGCTATTTTTATAACTTCAGAGGCTTCGATATACATTTTATCAGTTGGGATCCCTTATGTTCCAATATGTAACCCCACAATTACGTGTACCTCTTGGATGTACAAGTACTGAAGGTGAAGATGCAAAGTTGTGCAAGTACCATTTTGGATCGGTAAACAATAACGGTACATGTAGTGTGTCCTCAAATGATCATGAAATATGTGGGTTTGCCATTAATGCAACTACCTATAATGGAAACCTTGAGAATCTCTATGAATATGATTGGGGTATGATGGACTTTAACTACCATTCATTTGATATCTACGAAGACGACTTGGGCCAACGATTCAAGGAATATATACGATCCAATATAACTCTTCCAATGGACTTGCCTCAGCTTGATGACTACAGACCGTACCGATTCAAAACAGACGCCGATGTATTGAATACTGGGCATCCCATATGGGAAGGTTACAGGATGACTGACTTAATGGTATGCTTCTTACCACTTTATCTAAACGTCCTGTAAGAGGTGGATTTTTAAATGTTGAGCCACAAGTAAAAAGGGTGAAATTCGAGTCTATAACCTTTATTTTTTTTAATGAACCCCTTTGTTGTGTTTAGTCACTGAATCGCCAACAACATGTGAATTACGCTTTGATTATTGAAAAACTTTGATCTAAAATACAAAACAACTCCTCTACCTGCATATCTGTGTTTACAATTTTCTCTCACAAATCAATGTGAAATAGCTTCACTCGTAAACCAATATTCCAAAAAATTCATACAAAAGACAAATATCAAAGTAAGAACACGTTCAAGTTAATGATATTTCGGTATCTTTTATTGTCGCTGTTTTCCCTCGAGAGAGTGAAGATGCAAATCTAAAGGGGTAAACAGTAGGAGTCTGCACTTGCTATTTCTAGTCGATAAGTTAATGACCATTTCGTCATTTGTCTATCACAAATGGGTGGACAGTCGTATATCTCAATTGACAACAGATAAAGAACATGTCATAGACATTTCATGTGAAGTTTGGTTCAATTCTGACCAGAAGTTACTTATAGGAAGTTTTATGTCTTCAAATGGAGCAATTCTTTGGTGACTCGACAGTCTGTTTCGCCCCTGTTTTACGACCGGGCATAATTAAATGAAGGATTTGTTAGTTTCTTTGAAAGGATGTTTTATGCCGTTTTTAAAAATTGTTCTGTTGGATTGCGGCGGCTGGAGAGACTAACAATAGCTGCCTGGTATTGCTTAGAAGCAGAGATAGCCTGTTGAGAACTATTCCAGAGAAGGCTTTGTTCAAAGAAAGAGTAAACGGATTTGGATTTGATTTTTCTCAAATCGTATTTCACCAATTAATATGATTTTTAACAATTTCCGAACGTCTAACGTATGGCATACACTGAAAATAGTATGAAGCCAATTACGTCTCATCGATGACGTCATCACTTTGCCCAGATGCAAAAGCCAGATGGATAGGCGACTTTTCAAACTTTGTCAGGTATTCCATGACGTTTTATTGATATATGAAACGATAAATCGGCAACAGATTTTCACGGGACACCCGACGGGAATAGACCATATGATCATGTCAAGCACAGAATTATCGTAATTTTGTCACATTTTACTTATGAATATTCCGAATATATCAAGCCTTAACATTTGCCAGTGATGGTGGTCGCATTACAAATAAATTATTTTCTATAAGCTCTAAAATGCAGTTTCATCTAATGTATTCATAAATCTTCTTGGAACAAAGTGCCAGTGAAATGATTTATATATATTTTTTTTTCAGATATATCCTTATCCCTACTATGGCAGTGGCCAAATGGTTAGCTTTTATACAGGATATTTGATCAGTTGGTAAGTTTGTTTTAGCTAATCGTCGGTACGTCTGTGCGTACGTCTGTCCGTCCGTAAGCAGTTTTAAAAAAATATCTTTCCCACCCCCCAACACCATCGATAAGGTTTCAACCATCTTTTGTTCAATGCTTGTCAATTGCACTAGCCATTTGGTGCGAGTTCCTTGATTTTGATAATAATAAAGCACAAATAACATTGAAGATTATCTTTTGCAAAGCCATCTAAAAGATTTAACCAAACCCCTCTTTCAAAAATGAGGAAACCGCCTACCAAATTACTTCAAATAATTGCACTTATTCCTTTGATGCAAGATCCTAAATTTTACACAGTTATCAGGCATTTATTTCTTAAAATCTGCTACCAAATAAAAAGGCCATATTGTTTTAAATATGGCGTTTGCATCAGACCCATATTTATGCTCCCCGAAGGGAGAGCATATAGCCGCCGCTTCGTCTTTCCGTCCGTCCGTAATTCCGTCCGTCCGTCCGTAGTTCCGTCCGTCCGTCCCCACCTAATTCTCCATAACCCTTCGGCCAAATCAAAAAAAAAATTCCATGTGAACTCCCGATGATATAGTGATGATGCATCTGTGACGGTTTTTGGATTTGAGGCCTCGTCACGGGAAAAGGGGACTTAGGTTAAAAACAGTTTTTCCCAAATTTCTCCCAGTCTAACAGTCAGAATTTAGTGAAATTTCATATTTGAGTAGCAAATCAGATGCCCTTTACTATAAATAATTTGAAATTAACGTAAAAAATATATATATTATGGAAAAAGGGGGCTAAATGTTTGTTACCTTACGTTAGCATGTAAGATAGTAATTCAGTCCGTCCGTCCGTCCCCACCTATTTCTCCATAACCCTTGGGCCAAATCAAATGAAACTTACCATGTGAACTTCCTATGATATAGTGTTGATGCATCTGTGATGGTTTTTGGATTTGGGGCCTCATCACGGGAAAAGGGGACTTAGGGTAAAAAGAAGTTTTCCCAAATTTCTCCTAGTCTAACAGTCAGAATTTAGTGAAATTTCATATTTGAGTAGCAAATCAGATGCCCTTTACTATAAACAATTTGAAATTACCTGAAAAAAATATTTTATGGTAAAAGGGGGCTAAATGTTTGTTACCTTTACACTTGCGCGTAAAATACAGTTATTCTTTCATTTCTCCTAGTCTCATGCTCAGAATTTGATGAAATTTCAAATTTCAGTAGCAAATCAGAATCCCTTATCCATAAAGTATTTAAAATTTGTGTCTCAAAATATGTCATGCAAAAAGGGGGTTTAATGTTTGTTACCTTTATGTTTGCTGTATAAGATAACACCTTATTTGAGTCCTTGCAATCTGACAACAGAGTAATCTCGTAAAGTATAATAGCTATCAACTTGAAACTGTATGGGTGGATAGATCTCATAGAGGAGAAGTGCAGTGTACAAGAACTATAACTCTTGCTTGCATAATTTTGGAGTAATTGCCCTTTGTTATTTTTGATACTTAGATTTAGTCTGGAGCATATCTCCTAAAGTATAATAGCTATCAACTTGAATCTTTATTGGTGGATAGATCTCATGGAGGAGAAGTGCAATACACCTGAACTACAACCTTTGCTTGCATAATTTTGGAGTTATTGCCCTTTTTTTCTATTACTTAGATTTTATAGGAGGCAAATCTTTGACAGTACATAGAATATTTTATCTTTTAGGCTTCAGTTTACTATCAAGCTTTCTTGGCGGAGGATGTCCATGTCCAACGTGGCTCTTGTTTTTGTGACAATGCCTTATTCGGGGAGCATAATTCGTCTCTGACGGCTCTTGTCATTTAGTTACACCAACTTGAATATTCCTTATTTCTTACATTGTATATAGAAATTAAGAGCAAAATCTTAGTAAATCTTCCTTCCTAAACTATTTAGCTTAAAACTCTTGATATATAGCTTTACAAAAAATTATAAGACCACCTAGTCGATAATTATTCATAATTTGAAAAGGACCTTTTATTGTGCTGCATTGAAAATTCCCGTATGGCCCCTACTTAACACTGTAAACAGAGATCTGATACTGTCATTTTTCCGAGTTAGCTCTTTGATCTACTGTAGTAATCGTTTTCGGCCAAAAAGATTGACCCTTTAACCCCGCCGTTTTCGAGCATTCCGAGGTTCTGTCATTTGTCATTCAGAGGGTCCGTCACTAAACTTGTCCGAAGCATATCTCCTAAAGTATAAAAGCTATCAACTTGAAACTTTATGGATGGATAGATCTCATGCAGGAGAAGTGCAATGCACAAGAACTCCTACTCACATAAGCTTCGAGTTATTGCCCTTTGTTATTTTTAATACTAAGGTTTTATCTGGAGCATATCTCCTAAAGAATAATAGCTATCAACTTGAAACTTTATGGGTGGATACATCTTATGCAGGAGAAGTGCAGTGCACAAAAACTACAACTATTGCTTACATGATTTTGGAGTTATTCCCCTATATCATTTTAAAGACTTAGATTTTGTAAGGGGTCAATCTCTTTAAGTACAAAAGAGTCCTTAATTTATTAGGCTCCAGTTTTCTATCAAGCTGTCACGGCGGGGGACAGCCATGTCCGACAAGGCTCTTGTTGACCTTGAAACTGGAATAATCCCATCTTGTAGGGCAACATTTGACATAGAGCTAACAGAAGAAAGACATTTTCTTAACATTTAGACATACATTTTTCAAAATGTGTGGTTTGATTTCATATTTCTCTACCAAAACCGTTCACAGTAACTTGGGTGTTAGGGCACTATGCAATGTTATGTAATATATCCAAAATAAATCATATAGAAATTGTAGAAAGAATGCATAGTTTGAAACTCACATTCTCAGGTGAGCAACGAAGGACCACCATTGTCCTCTTGCTTTTGGCCCTGTACGATGAAACTATCCTGAACAAATGGAAAAGGCTATAATTTTCATTCTCCCTAACAAAAATAGAAAATATTTTTTGCCCTAAATTTTATACAAAGATGAAAAGCCGTACAACTAACTCTGTTAAGGATTTTCCAAAGTAGAAAAGCACGGGGTAAATAACTGAAGAGTCCTAACAGTAATTACACGTGTATTTTAAGTTACGGCGAAATTTTGTGGAAACATTTTTGATTAGAGAAAAACACAATTTGTAGACTTTCAAGATAATGGCCAAAATACCAAGAATTTCCAAAATTGACAGGGAACGTGCAATTGGAATGCATGCTTCTCAATAGAATATCACAATCTGACATTGAGCAAACATTTTTGAAAATATCGGATGACTTGCGATCTCATTGCAACGTTTTAAAACAGGAGAATCAACTGTCGTTCCTCCCCGACCTTTCCAACGTCGAGCGACGACTCCGCCTCATGGTCGTTTTATTCGGCGGTAACATACACTTTAACTACTCCAACTCTTCCTGTCCGCCATAAAGTAAGTAGTCAGACTATTAGAAATCGGGTATTCTGAAGTGGGACTGGGAGAAGGACGTCCATTAAGATTGCGTACCAAATCACCTGTGCCGGCTTATATCTTAATCGCAGATAAATCTATGTTCATGTTCAGATCAGTTAATCGAAGGTATCGTGTTTACTCGAAAAACGTTACCTAAGTGAATGCGTTAAAAAGGGAGATTCATACAGGGCGGAAGCGCCATGGTGTGGTCGGGAATTACTGCTACACAAAGAAACTTTTTAGTGCTTGTTGATGGAAGGCTGTAAGTCGTTAGATATCGCGACGAGATTCTCTATCGCCACGGAGGAATCATCCAGAAAATAACGCTGGATCCTATGTCACTCGAGTTTGCCCTGATTTCTTGCAACACCAGAATATCATTGTTCTTCCTTAGTCGGCTCTTTCTGTTGACATGTCACCAATTCAACATATTTTATATTGAACATATTGTGTAGTTGATTTTGTCAAAAGTCGTCAACAGCCTCGTTTACTTTACGAACTCAGTCAAGCTTTAGTATTTGATTGACAATCACTTGCACAACTATTACTGGGACACCTGGTTGGTCCATGCGCCACCGAATGGCAACCTCTCATTTTATGTGATGTGCGCTTTGTAAAGCCAATGAATGATTTTTTCATGTGTAATGCTTTCGACAAAATACAAAAATGTTTTTTTAATGTCTGAATACATGTTGAGCATTATCAGATTTGTTTAGTATATAATTCAAGAAAACTGACGTAATACCTATGATCAAAATAGATCAAGTTCATCCTGGCAACAGTATGACCTGTTTGATAACACATATATAACAGTTAAGCACTGATACCATAACCAAAAGCACTAAATTAATAAAAGTAATGTCATGCTGATAGAAGACCTGTTATTTTTAAGAAAATCAATTTATGATAGACATTACTTAAAAATGTATTTAAAACAACAATACCAACTGGGAGAGTAACAAAAGCTAAAAATTTCTTCGATAAGAATTATCGGATCCCTTTAACAAGAGGGCCATAGTGGCCCTTATTCGCTCACCTGAATGAACTGTCTAAAATTTTCAAAAGTAGTATTAGAAATAGAATGATGAATGACTACGCTAAACAATGCTATTTCTTCTCCTCTAACTTGAGAATCATTTTTTTACAATTTTCAGGTTCACTTACAACGATTTTCTATGATTTGACTCTTTGACCTAGTTTTTGATCCCCCATGACCCAATTTCATACTCATGAAAAATTGCACCAATTCAATCATTCTGACAAAATTTCAGGTTGATCAGACAAAAAATTTGCCCTCTGGAGTGCACACAAGTTTTTATTAAAGATTTGACCCCCGTGACCTAGTTTTTGACCCCACTTGACCCAATTTCTAAGTTGTCGAAGATTTCATCAAGACATTCATTCTGACCAAATTTCAGGTTGATAGGGCAAAAAATGTGGCCTCTAGAAAGCATACAAGGTTTTTCTAAGATTTGACCCTGTAACCTAGTTTTTGACCCCAGTTGACCCAATTTCGAACTCGTCCGAGATTTAATCAAGACAATTATTCTGACCAAAATTCAGGTTGAACGGGCAAAAAATGTGGCCTCTAGAGTGCATGCAAGGTTTTTCTAGGATTTGACCCTGTGACCTAGTTTTTGACCCCACTTGACCCAATTTCGAACTCATCCAACATTTCATCAAGACAATCATTCTGACCAAAATTCAGGTTGAACGGGCAAAAAATGTGGCCTCTAGAGTGCATACAAGGTTTTTCTAAGATTTGACCCTGTGACCTAGTTTTTGACCCCACTTGACCCAATTTCGAACTCATCCAAGATTTAATAAAGACAATTATTCTGACCAAAATTCAGGTTGAACGGGCAAAAAATGTGGCCTCTAGAGTGCATACAAAGCTTTTCTAAGATTTGACCCTGTGACCTAGTTTTTGACCCCAGTTGACCCAATTTCGAACTCATCCAAGATTTCATCAAGACAATCATTCTGACCAAAATTCAGATTGAACGGGCAAAAATGTGGCCTCTAGAGTGCATACAAGGTTTTTCTAAGATTTGACCCTGTGACCTAATTTTTGACCCATGTTGACCCAATTTCAAACTCATCCAAGATTTTATCAAGACAATCATTCTGACCAAAATTCAGGTTGAACGGGCAAAAAATGTGGCCTCTAGAGTGCATACAAGGTTTTACTAAGATTTGACCCTGTGACCTAGTTTTTGACCCCACTTGACCCAATTTCGAACTCGTCCGAGATTTTATCAAGACAATCATTCTGACCAAATTTCAGGTTGATTGGGCAAAAAATATGGCCTCTAGAGTGCATACAAGGTAAATGTTGACGACACACGACACACGACGTACGACGGACGACGGACATCCACCTAACCACAATAGCTCACCTTGAGCACTTCGTGCTCAGGTGAGCTAAAAACGGAAGTACGTTTGTGTTTATTTACAAAACCAAAATATGTAAGATCAATTGTAAATTTACAATAGAATCTGCTCATTTTCTTGTTAGACGGATCTGTTGTTTTTCATGTTTCTATAGGGACAATTGGATGTCGTCCGTGACTGTACCTGATGTCCAGGCTGGGGAATATATTCTCTACAGAAGCAAACGGTTTCCTTTAGAAGTAATGTAGCTTTATATCTTTATATAAAGTGCAATCTTTATTTCAAAATAGCGCATTCTAAATCCAAAAATAAGACCAGTTCAAAGATATTTATATATCTAATACAAAGCAACGAATCGAAATTTAACTAAGAACACCAATATGATATATTTATTTACTTTTTATCGAAATTGATCATAGTTTCTCAAGTATAGTAAATTAAGGTCTTACCACTATAGGTTTTTATATCTGATGAGTAGCTAGTTCTGAAACACAAATCTGTTGTTGCCATCTTCATATAAGATATTTCTCTTGCATAGAAAACTTCGAGTTATACATGTTCGTGTGATTTGCAGATTTAAAAAAAAATGAAGTCACTTTTGGCAGCATGAACCTTTAAGATAAAAGTTGGAGAAAATATTTCTGATTGTCGAAATAGGTTCTTTGCTGCAGACTAAGGTGATATCACTGATGTGGTAAACATGAAAAATAGGTTTTCGAACTGAGATCCTATTTCAGATTCAAGTCAAATTACAAACTGGCAGTACGGGTACGAGCGAATATTGTGGACTCGCGATAAGAAATGGCAATACTATAAGGATAGAAAGCTATTGTGACCAAGCTAACATTACAGCGACTACTGACGGTGCCATTTCCTGGGATGAAGAGAATTATTGGGTAAGTCTGATTAAGTAGTTAACAGTGATGATGTTTATTAAATTTTGGTGGACATTTACGTTAACCAGTGTTACGTAATGTGGTTAATCCAGTCAGATGATAATAGAGGTAGAAACCTACTTCTCCATTTTAAAAGGAAATGATCGGGCCGGTTGCTTGATGGTAACGTCGACTCGCTGTAACCCACGGCTCCAAAACAGAACTACATGCGTGTAATTATACATTCTTTTAGAATTTATTCTTAACATAACCTTTCAAAAAGCGATGAAGAGCTATGAAATGGGAACGATGGATTTTCGAGTTCCTGCGACACTAGATTTGTAGCTCGATTGTGTGTGTGGGGGGGGGGGGGGGTCCCGAAGGACCTATTTCTAACAGAAATGAAGCGCAACCAATTTCTCCAAGTGATGTGATTTAAACCAATAAAAATTATTGATTGTATTGGATTGTAATTGTTTTGAAACTCTACAGGAACATGGTCATTTTGTTCAAATGAATAGACCGTTGCCACATACATATTGGTTTAGTTACTTAAAAGTGTAATATATGTTACATTTAAAAGATATTTTCGAAACCAAACATAATAGCTGCTTCAAATGGAAATTAAGAACCACACCAGTTTTAAGTGTGTAATTTCATTTATTTTTTATATTGAACTAAGAGTCAAAAATAAAGAAAACAGTCGATTTTCATTGCTTACCAGCGTTAACGTTAATGAAACATTGGTTGGTTGGTATCGAAGAAACTAGTCCGCAGTTCTGCATCTGTATCTGTATGGGTGCGTTTAGAATCCTTTTATACACCGGAGTGTGTGTTGCCATGTTATTTGCTCTTTTATAACTACCTTTTTTTAAAAAGAAACATGTTTTTTCCTTCAAAACAGGTGTAACCACATTTCCTCTTATACTTTATTATACTTTCTTATACCTTGAAATGCACTGATAAATAATTAAGTTATTCCTACATTGAAACGGATTTCTCGATTACTATTATGCTTGCATATTAATTCTGTTAATCTGACCATTACGAAGGAAAAAGGAGCATATTATAATAAGACCAATAATAAGAGGTTATTTAACATTATCGAGTACAATACTTAATTCTATTGGAAGAGTACCCTTGTCTATATTTGACGAGGCGATAGCCGAGTCAAAATTTAGACTTGTTCTGCAGAGAACGAATCCAAAGAATTCAGTATTGTACTCGATGATGTTAAATGACATCTTTATTTCACACCATACACCGAAAGTTATACAGGAAAAATCCAATTAATTCAGTATTGTCCTGGATGACGTCAAATGATATCTTTATTTCACACCATTCACTGAAAATTCCACAAATTTGATATTTATGACATTTGAGGGAGACAAACGGAATAAAGCCAAATGTTCCGTAAAAGGGTGTCAAATGCAAGTTACTAATTATGAACATGCTGAAATTGAAACAAACAATCATTCTAAATATACAAATCTACATGAAATGTTTATTTCAAGGGTCAAGTCGGTTATAGCTGTTTGATTATAATATGTAATTCACATAGAAACAGATTGTCTGCCCGCCGTCGCTTGAAATGTACATTTTTCATGTTTAATGATATTCTAAAATTAAGAAACAACATTTTTGCGTCTCTCATTGTCACTTGCATTCTTCTTTTACTAGCAAAGCAACGTTACAAATGTAGATAGCCAGGATTGTCTAAAGGTCAAACTTATTTCAATACCTCCAAACAGAGGGTTTGATACATTGGAAAAGCGGCGAAAAGTGGTGATATCGATTTTCGGAACTGCAACCTAATTTTCATTGTACAATATAGCCTGCCTCGCTTTCATCGTCAAATAAAGGTTGCCTCGTTTTGGAAAAAATCCGTATTACACAGTAGCCTAGTTCTTATCGTACAATATGGATCTAGATAGTTCACTCTCACTTGATGCAAAATAAGCAATGACATTGGTCTAAATTGTTTAGGTGTGAAAAAAATATGTTTATTAATGATTCTCGACGACAGAGGTAAATACGGAATGTTATTCGCTGTTCTTAAAGTGGAATGACAAAGGGACCTAAACGCTAATAATTGAATATTAAACGATATAAACAGCTGAAAAGAGTGAACGAAGCGACAGACCGTTTAAAGTCGTTTTATTATCGATTATTAGCGTTTAACTGACTTGGTGTTTTTGCAGCGCTAAATATTATTTACAGCATACTGCAAAATTTACACAGGAAAAGCCGGTTTTTATTTACATAATTGAACGCCCCCTTTTTACAAATATGGGGACAGTTCACATGACCATCCCAAGGATCGCGAAAGACGACGTCATAATTTAAAATGAGCATGCGCAGAGAGGACATCCATGTGAACTAGTTCTTTATTGTTGGAAGTAAACATAATAAAAGGATACGGTTACAAAATCGGGATTGCACATCGTATCGTATCATTAGATGTGATAACTTTTGTAAAACATTTTATCAACCAGATTTAATAGCAATTTTGATGTTAAATGAAGCAGCCCTTATTTTTTACATTCGAACTGTTTGGCACTACTTTTCAACGCCATTTCGAAACCCTAGCAACATCTGTCTGACCCAGGATCAGAAGTATCGAGGTTAAAAGGTTGAAATGACGTCCATATAGTAAAAACCGAGGTCATTCGAACGGAATTGTAGTTAACTTGGCTCGATGCCGAGTTCAATATGAACTTACCCATTGAGTTTTTGAAATATGCAGGTAAATACCAAGGCTTTTTGAAGGGCCATTACAGATTACGGATGCAGTATTATTCGTTCTTAATGATCTGACCAAGAATTCCGTTCTTTAGATGAAAGATAATCTAATATATGTCCGCTTTGTGTTGCTCGTGCTATCGCAAGAATAAACGATTAAGTATCAGATGTAATAAATAGTTTGAATATTGATACAGTGGAAGTATATTTACCTGAACCTGACCTTTGCGATTTAAATAAATTAACTATCGGTCGTTTCCTAGTATTTGATATGTATATTGCGTTTCTTTTTAATAATCTTTACACGCGGATGAAAAAAATTAAAATCTACATTTCTTGAAATGGAATTAGTGGAATTGGAAACAAATCGCTTAGGGTTGCACACGAGCAGGAACAGTTTTTTTTTTCTTTTTTTTTTTTAAATTCACGCGTCTGTTTCATGACAAAGTGCCCTGTATACCTACATTCCTATTATGTCCACATATACCTGTAATTTATTTATTATTACGGGGCGTCCTTGCATGACCACCACGTACCGAGGTATCATCGAAATCATTAGCCTTATTATTTATTCTGCATAAAGGTCAGTTTCAAGTAAATATACCCTCGTTATACAATGTGTTATTGTAAATCAACAAGTTTGTTCGTATCTAAGGACAAATACAATGTAAACTTAACTTTGCATAACTCCAAATCAAGTGTGTCATTGCCAGAGTAGGGCCTACTAGTATACTAGTCTGTTAAGACATATACATAGATTATTTGTAGAAACTTAAACCATACAAAGTTTCGCATTAAATACAAATTTAGATAAGGAAGAAAAGATGTTTCGTCGGCTCATCTTGAGCCGATATATAACGACGTTTACTTCGGCGTATTTTTGACTCGCACAAGGAATGATTACCCATAAGCTTGTTGAAATAAATGGTAAGAAAGATCTATTGTACTGTTCATTAATGTTCAGTAAGCGATAGTTCTCCAAAATGATCGAATAGTTACTAAACGTAGAATAGTCATTTTACAATTAGAAATTCAACAGGCTATGCTGGCTCAGCGGTCGCCCACAAGAATAATCCTAGGGTCGTGAGTTCCAACTCCGAACTCCGACTCAGCCAATTTTCATCCAACATTTAATAAAAGTCAATGTGATACGAATCATTTGCCTCCGACCATAAGATGTATGCTAGCTAGTGCGCAGCTGGCTCGGATAAATTCTGTGGTTGTACTTGTGAGAGAAACGACAAGCTATCTTGGGTTTATGCACCAGCATAATTTTGAAAGTGAAGATCAACCCCATGCAAAATATCAGATTGCTATTCCATGCCCTGTCAGGTCAGTGGTGATGATTGGTACTACAACGTGTGTACGTGCATTACGCCATTCTTCTGTACTTTTTACATGCTCGTTGCATATTTATGAAGAGGTAGAACTTAGTCTGTACGCATGGTATGACAAATAAACATTGACGTTAAAATGAAATAATGATAAAAAATAAACCTTTTCTCGGTAGTTCATGGAAAATAAACCATCAAGAATTTTAAAAATCCAGCATTCTGATTGGATGATAAAGTAGGGCAAAAAATAAGTGCATTTTGAATTTAACCGAGTTTTTGGTGTTTTGAATGTTATATATACGTAGCATGTCATTTTGGAAAAGAACATAATACCCCAGTATGTACTTTGAAGATAACTGATGTACTCCATTTCCCTGTTCTAACTAACTTTCATTCGTTTTTAGGAGAGGAAGATGTATTTCGACAATGGTTTATTCCTTGGAGTGTCGATATATTCCGGAAGCATTGGAGGTTTCACGTTTGAGGGGTTTGAAAACGTATTTAAAAACGGAGAGGGTGTGGCAACCATTCCAGAAGGATACAATAAACGTGATGGAACTATTTCTACTTCTGCAATAGACTTTATAAATAGCTGGAAGTACGTTGTAACGTTATTTTCAAAAACTCTGTGTCAGAAATGAGTTTCATGTCGGATAGTACTTTATTTTAATCCCCTTGTGTGTTGTTGATAGCATATTTACATGATGCTTTTGCAGACAGTATAGAATGAGATCAACCTGCACATATGAGCTGTGTGATCTTAGTTCTTACTGCCTGTTAATGATCATAAAAATGCTTTTCAACTAAGTACAGTATATCGAATTGTACGTTCGTTGTCAAAACGAGAATAAAACAGTGTAATTCATTTCGGTTACAGTTCGATTTCTGTGGTAATTTCCCTTTCTCGGAATCCAATGGGTTGATAATCGTAGACCTATGTGAGATGGTTGCTAGAAAAGGATGTGGTGGTTTTACTGGTGAGAGAAATACCAGGAAACAATCTTAGGTGCTCCAGCCGCCACGATAAAACTGTAATAATGTTGAAAGCGGCGTAAAACTCAATTCAATCAATCAATCCTTCTCGTATTTTCTTCATGTAATTCTGATCAGAAAGAAACACATGATGTTATATTCCATTCATTTCCCTACCACTCTGTGTGAATTTTCTTGCAATAATTCGCTCCAAAAGAAATACTATGAATGTTCAAAGTAAATAAGTGAGAACAAATGGTGTATTCGAACACCGTAACGTGTCTTCTCCTGCCATCGGTGACATTGAAATCATTAAGCAACAAAACTCGACTTCACTGTTTAATAAGGGAACAATTAGCGTCACTCTACGTATAAGGATAACGCTTGGACAACGTTAAAATACAAAAAAGCTATTTATACATATATATCAAATCACGAAAGTATCATATTATCACAAAAGTTATCTCGACGCGCGCGTTCAATTCAACAAATTATATTCTGGTGATTGATAACACTTTCTCAAGAACTCTTTCATTTTTCCACCAGGATAACTACCCAAGAAAGCCTTTTGAATCCGTTAAACCACGAACAGTTTACATACACCAAAGAGACGTATCTATGTGAGTGTCCTGATAGTGTTACAAACACATCAGAAAGATTCGTGAGCAACATCAATGAGACAGTCATAGAGTATAATGGTATTATTTACTGTACCCTGGACTACCCGTGTGAAGAACAAGTGAATGGCACAAATGGTTGGTTGACTTCTTTATATCTTTCGTAAAAAATGTCCAGCTTAACTTAATTTGAGCCTGTGCGTGACATTTCTAACAATGTGAAATATTCGTGACGTGTAAACATTGAGAGACCCAGGCAGCAAAATTCTGTAAATATAAAGCTACCTAATTGTCTGAAGATACTTTGAGACCTTATCTATCAACTGAACGCAAAGTGAAGTCTCTGGTCAAACTGTGCGGGTGCACAGGATGGCCACTGGCTTTACTTTGCACATAATTGAAATGGTTGGGTATCTCACGCACAGGCCTAGTTTGTGTCAAACATCCCGATTTCTTATTCGTATATTTTAATCATTCCGGCTCAGGTATTTGCTAAATGGGAAACATCCAACATTCCTGCTATTTGTGTAGGTTCTTACTATTTGAGCCTGTGCATGACATTTCCAACAATTTGATATGTTCGTAAGGTGCAAACATTAAGCAGCAAATACAAAGTTACCTGATGGTCAACAGATACTTTGAGACCTTATCTAACTTCTAAACGCAAAGTGAAGACTTTGGTCAGACTGCGCGGATGCACAGACTGGTCAGAGTCTTTGCTTGCGCATATTTAAAATTGTTGGAAATATCGCACACTGGCTAATTTTATTTCTAAACGCCGTTGAATCGGGGCAACATTTGATATTTTAAAGGTAATCAAGCATTTTTTTCTCTCCCTTTTTTTAAAATTTCGATTGGCTAACCGAAGTGCAAACAATCCTTTATATAGTTATTGAAATAACGTTATATTGGTACATTTCAAATTTTAAGTATACTCAGTTCCAAAAGAAAGTGTGCACTTTTGAATTTCGAATATTTCGGAAATTACCCAACCTACGCTCATGAAATATCGCATCACGTTCCCAAAGACTATTTGCAAACGATATTTGATAACACAAATCACGTGATTTGATAACATTTTCTGCTATGTTGAAACCTTTGATTATGCATGTTATGCATATGCATCTCGCGTTAGATGACTATTTGGTACGAAATTGCTTTCAGTTGAATCATTGTGACTTAGCTAATCATAAAATCACATCTTCATTGCAATTGTGCATTTTGCAACTACCCGGTTTGACTCATAATTTACGTGGGTAAACGAAATCGAACCTTGTCAAATGAAGAACGTCAGATAAATTGATAAAGCTTTCATGTTCCAATAGAAATCGGGGGCATCATTTAGTCAGGCTTATTATGAGCAAATGGAGATGTCATAGAACGTCATAGCACTGTCCTACGACAAGTAACTGGCCTAAGAACGCAGCAATTACTAACGTTGACACCAACGTAACGTCTGCATGAAAAATAAAACTTTTCTTTGAAAATGGCTTGGGAAGACTCCTTAAAATCTACAATGCAACATAGGCACATAGCTCTTACAAGAGAACAAACTGTAAGGAGGTCAAATCTGTACGCTATGAGTTCTGTTTGTGCGTATTCAGTATGCGATGCTTTGTCAAACTCTGATTTGACTTTTTATTTCAAAAAGGTCTTATCTAAGGTATGACATCAAATTTACCCCATCAATGTCCTCCAACTTTGTAAAAATAAAAAAAAATGCAAAAAGCGAAAGTGCACACTTTCTTATGGAACTCCGTATATTTTTTTGTTGTTGTTGTTATAATCCTGCATACAAAATAAACAGATTTCTGCATTTTCTTTCAGATTTGTTTTTAATGCACCCCCTTGCTTCTTTGACCTTAGGGATGCGCCTATTTGTAAAGCTCACCGGCTTACCAATGACATTATCAAAAGCTTATACCCCGCTATTGAAGCTCGTGCAAATTGACACCTTTAAGAAAAATTGGCCCAAAATATTCACATTTTGTCGCAAATTTGCATTTAAGAAATCTTAGAATCGTTTGTTTACACGGTAAGTTGAATTTATATTTAATTTCATGAGCAACAAAAGATATAATTACACTCAAGGCTCGCCACTCGTGGAAACATAGCTTTCGTTGTTCACGCGATGAAATATAAATCGATCGTATACTGGAACAAATGATAATCTTCTATTTGTGATCCGTAACGCGCAAAGGGACCATCTCGGATCGCTGTAAAATGAAATTTTGAAAAAGAGATTGGGCCCAAATAGGTCAACCAGAGGTCTATTTTCAAAAATTCTTTCACTGGATGGTAGATTGATAATTCTTGACGCAGATAATAAGCAATTTGTGAAAAGTTTCTACTGTAGTCGGCATGCACAGTCCACGCAGTTTGACTGGTTTCGGCACTTTACGCGCTTCCCAGATGGTCTATTTTCGCGTGAGGGGTCACATAAAGTTTGTTCAATGCACTATTTTATCAGAATGGCAGGATACCCTTCTACCAAACTTCGTTGTTGAAGAGATCAACATATTTGTAGAAGTCGTCTATAACGGTACTATTCCACAACTAGTGTTTCGATGTAATTTTACAACGACCGTCGGATACTTTTACCGTATTTTATGGTGAGTTTTTTACCCACAATAGTAAGCCATATCGCAGTTGCTTGCGCGAAGGACTATCAATCTAGAGATCCCGGTCTCAATCCCCAGCTGCAGCGCTCATCCTTCCCGGCTTTTTGTCTCCCACTTAAAAGTCGATAATCGTAGATGTATACGACATCGATTATATCAAGACCTTCGAGGATATCATTGTCTTCTTTCGAGGTTAATGTCATATTTGCAAGGTTACATAAGTTCAACAATAATATTAACTATTGCCATAGTTTTGAATGGTAAGTGGTAAAATATTAATATTTCACATATTTCATTATTATTACTTGAGACAAGATTTGTCTGTTATTCAAGGTAAACTGTCAAGGTCAATTTCCAAGATAGAATGTGATTTGTTTCTACTAACTTACCTACGCGTGTATTGGTTTTTCTCTCTCTCTTTTTGTCAAAATATGCATAATAAGTATGTGTTAACTTCTAAACTCCGTAAAGAATCATTAAGGTAGTGGACCGATGATAGTTCTGCAACGTTTAAGAAATAATGACTTTAAGAGTGTTAGCCGAGGTTTCCTACTGATTTTCATAAGGAAACCTCGGTCAACATTGTGAACGTTCGTGAGTACCGAATTGTTACGGATCTATTAGGGTTCGCTACCTTGACAAAATAACAAGGAATATACTCCTCTAAGGTAAAGTTTGATTTTAGTTTGGTTTCTGAATACGAGTCAAACGATATTCAAGCAAGAGTCGCATACTTTCAAGGACGAACCGAAGTTACGTTACTTTAGATGTGAGCTTTGAATTACTGATAATTGGGTATAATTACTATAATTTGAACGACCTTGAACATTTCCGCACACTTGTAGCGAATAAATATTTACATATCAAAATTACAATGTACTAAACATATAATTAAAATTTTACCTGATCGAAATCTATGGTATACGAGCTACATGTTTACGAAAGCTTAGCTTAGTTCTACAGTGTATATTCGTTTTTATAACTTCTGCATGTATTGAAAACAAAGAAACTGAAAAAGGGTCAAGTTTTGTTTTTTCGCTTCGATAAGCAGTATTGACGATGCTAAGAAATGTCCTTAGGTCATACGTATTTTGCTTTCAATAATGTTCAATTGATTTATACAGGAAGGTAGACAGACTTGTTGTCATGGAAACGGAAATTCTCCCTTGGAGTAATTTCCAGCAGTATGGGCTTAGAGACGACGAGCTGTTGGGCGCGACCGGAAATGTTTATCTAAACAGTGAGGTACGTGCTGAATGAATTAAGGCTGGTAAGCTGTAGTGTGTGAATGACATATGAGCCTGTGCGTGGGATTTCAAACAATTTCAAATAACAGCAATGCAAAGACTCTGACCAGCCTGTGCATCCGCACAGTCTAATCAGAGTCTTGACAATGCGCCTTTTAGAGAGATAAGATCTCCAAGTATCTGTAGACCATCAGATATCTGTTTTATGTTACAGTATGTGACTGATTGTCTAGGCTGCTCAATGTTCGCCCCTCACACACATTTCAAATTGTCGGAAATATCACACACAGGCTCGTATATGAATTGTCATGCAATTTATGTTTGAGACAAGCTGATTTTATTAAGCGAGCTTTGGCGAGGTCAGTGTTTCTTATCTCAATCAAATCGAGTTACAGATTATTTTTCTCACATAAACAACAGTTTGTACGTTAAACCAATTTTTGAAAGGCGCAGCTGATAAAGTAACGTGAAGACGTTACGATGACGTCATTTAGAATGATATTCTAAACATGTATGGGGCAAGGATTTCTCTAATGGATGTTCGTTATAGAAGACAAACAAGGGGGGGGGGGGGCTATGCGGGAAAACTGTACCCTTAGGGAACTAAACCCCAATGATTTGAAGCATTGGCTTCTTATTCTAAACTATTATTCAACAGTAGAAGAATTGCTATTATCCCTAAATAGAATGTAGATTTGGTTTCAAATCTGAACAAATTAAGAAATTATTTTCTTCATTCTTTAACAATTTAATTCAAGTTGTTTACATTAAGATTCCTAAGATTCTTGTATTCTGATTGGCAAATAGATTCCTCAACAGTTTTGATTAAGAAGCTATTTTGTAGTTATTTTGTAGGCTTCCGCACAAAGTAGACCCACTACAAAACTGTTTCTTTTTTAACAAACTTGAACAGTTTTGCTTTGATATATTAAATTATAAGAAACTAAAAAACAGATAACACTCACGTATGAATCCGCTTCGCGCATTCATACAGTGTTTGTAGGTTTTCAGTTTCATTCCTCAATGAAAGCAACAAAAATCTCTTCATCTCTTCATAGTGTAACGAAAGAGATTGTCTTCATTGGTTTGTGATACCAACTTTTCAGGCAGCCAAAAGGCTTTCTTTTTGATAGAGTAAACTAAGATTGAAATTATGTAATAAAAGCAAATGTTTGAGATATTCGGTGCTGTACATAATTTGTGTTGTGTCAGAACAGTCTCAAAGATTTCGGATAATCCTATGGGGAATTCAGATACAATTTTCGTATCCCTGAATTAAAAAGGAGTCTCTATGAAAGGATTGCCAAAAGCACAACTTGCGTGATTGTGTAAGTCAAGCATAAATTGGCGGAATTTCAAGTTAGAGCCAAGCATACATCGCGATCCCTTGCTGTGATGAAATAAGGAAATAGATTTGGAATACGTATCATGAAGAAAGGCACTATCAATAACACTGCTTGTCTTCTTTTTATTTCAATTTTTCCAAATCGGGTTTTATATAACTTTTTAGATTAGGAGTAGTTACTATACCATTATACTGTAAGAGCCATTATACAGACAAACAGAACAAGACAGTTTAACGCAAGAGTAGATCAAATTATCTTAATTAAAACACAAAACGATGAAACTTGTTGTCCTCATTTCAGATTGTTTGTGGTGTCAGTGTATATTCTGGCCAGAATGATGAAAACAGACTTCTTGGTTACAAAAACAGCACCTACTTCGTACCATTTCAGGTAAATACTGTCAATTATTCATCAAAATCTGAGAAGGAAATTACTATTAAATTTCATGTTTGAGCTGAACAAAAGAATTGTCTAGTAAAAAGATGTTTATATGAATGACTTGTAGTACAATTTCAAAATAAATCTCTGTATTTTCTCACAAAAGTTTTATTTTCTTGCGTACGTAAAAGCCATAAATTTGAAATACGATTAGAAGGTCAGACACATTAGCTAATTCCATATGTAAATATACAACTTACAAACTTATCTAAATGTTACCTTAACGCCGAAGTAAATTACTCTGAACTATTATACGAGAATTGCCTTTAAACCAAACAGTTTTTGCAGTAAGTTCATACTTTACGTTCTAGATGGATTCCGATAGGTTCTACCTACCAAGAGCGGGGAGAGCATTTTTTCGACTACGTAGAAACATTCCACTGGCGTGCGATTCTGGATCAACATGCTATGCTTACCTGAAGGTTTTAGATCCTCTGGATACCAACAACTGTCTAAATTCTTCGATAGCTGTGGTGAATGAAAATATGTGTGGTCAAATACTGACCGGAACAACGTCCCCTTTGTCTGATTTTGATAGTGAAAATATTGACTTGACATTGACAACCGTTTATGCCGGCACATATAATCTGAGAACATACTACAACTTGACGCTTGCTATAGAAACTGATGGCGTTACAACAGAAATCTGGAACAGGCCATTCAACACTACTGTATCAGTAAGTCATATTTGAGCCTCATTCGGAACATCGCTCGGACTTTTCCGTAAACTGGAAAGTACCTCGGACGTAAGTGCAGTAATTTTGGGTCATTTTTTAGGTAATTCGGCTTCTGGTGGTACTTCGGTTATTTAATACGCTTGTAGAAAATCACATTTTTTTAAAAAAATCTATCCGATCTTCTGTGGAGAACTTTTGGGCATATTATAATTTGAAAACGAAACGCAGTAAAACACTGCGTTTTGTTATAAAATAATAATATGCCTACTTTCATTCCTTCGTTGATTCTGTTTTATTCAACGTTATCCTTAGCGGAATCGTTGATGTTTGTGACGTCTTATAAGCCCACGTGCGAAGTGTCGCTCTTTCATGGCCGCCGTGTCCTTATTATTCCCGAGGCCTATTCCGTAGAATCGCCGACGGTTCCCGATTGATATGAGCCTGTGTGAGACTTTCCGAATACGTGACATTTACGTTAGGTACGTGAGGTACAAATTGCTTTTTTCAGCCTGGAAAATTACATATGAATCTTAGAAACCGGAAACTAAGGTATAAGTAGGTGAACGTAAATGGCAATGCCCTAGAGAGGCCGTGGTCCGTTTGCTTACCTTAAAGGCGGCGTGTATATTACGGACGGACATGGGTCGGACACTTTGAGATTTCTTGCTGCATCATTCTTCTGTAACCATGTGGTCAGCCTACCGAAACAGTTCGCCGGTTGTACAATCTACTAAACATCTAGTTGACTGACCTCAAGATTACCGATCGGCGATTATATTGTGATTGACGTGCGAACACCGTATGGATATATTCGAATTATCCTTATGCAGGCTTGTGAAAAAAGTGCAGGTTTTGCATAATTTCGCCAATACATAAAGCATGAAGTCGTACGATGTAAATGCTATCTTACAATAAGTCTCCGAAAAAGGTCTCATAAGACATCCGTGAAAGTTGTTAATAAGTAACAAATCTAATCAACAGTTTCTTTTCAAAGTTTAACATGTACGAAAGAAAAAAATCCTTTTATTCTTATTCATGTGAGTTGATTACAATCTTGTAACTTCATATAATTATTGTCACCAAATTAAGGGTTTAGAAAATATACACCGAAACAGTGTAAGGATTAACAAAAGGCGTTAAAATTGATTTCTACGTAAATGCGGAAACTTTCCATGTATCAAAATCATTGACATTGAACTAACAAGATTGAAAAAACAAATTCATCGAAAGTCCTTCTTATCAATTTATTTTGTTTTATTTACTTTAATAATATTACTATTATAAAATTACAGATTCCCTTAATATTTACATATAATTGTCATATTAATAGGGTTACATTACGGATGAGAACTACCTTTGGCAGAGTCGACGCTGTTACATAAACAATGATCCAAGAGTAGGAACGTTCGATGGCATGTGAGTCTTATCTATGTATATAATCGACTCCGGTATAACTTTATAATTTTAATTTCAGAAAACTTCAAATTCTTCAAAATGTGACGCAAAATTGTTTTTTAGTCACATGAAATAAAAGACCTTGTCAAAACACTTTTTTCTCTGTCGAAACTTTTTTCAAGCCACACGGCTCGTTTAAGTCTTTCGTGACTTTCAGTCCTTTTGATTTCTATATTGAGAATTTCTTCTTCAAATATGGGAAAGTTAAAGCTAGTTGAAAGATATAAGCAATCTTTTGCATCTTGTTCTTAAGTAGTGAACACGATAAGGTTTATTAATCGCATTAAGTTTAACGACGCTTTATTTAGTTTTTGTTACATCGCGGCGGCTGGAGGACCTAACAATGGATTCCTGATATTTCTCTCACCAGTTCAACTATCACATCCTTTCGTAGCCCCCAGCTACTATCTCACGATAAGGAGGAAAACCTGTACTAAGTAGACACTTAAACTGATACAGTTAACAACATCGTGAAATTGACAAGTCGAATGACTTTGGAATGCTTAAGGGATGAAATTGAATGAATGCGTGGAGCGAGTTTTGAGTGAATTTAATTGGAAGTAATCATATATCTCAAATTTTGTTCAGGATGAACAAAATTTGTGATATTGATTACCTCCCTTTAATAAAATATGCATAAAAGTTCTTTAGATAGCTTCTTATTTCTTCAAGAATCTATTAGACGCTCAAAATCTGAATTATGTCAGTGAAATCGCGATTTTTCTCTATCCAAATTTAGTTTGAATGACGTTGTTGTTTCTCTATTTTTCAATGGGTTTGAACGTTTTTGAATGTGATGAGTGAGTGTTTTGAATGAATGATTAGAGCGCTGGGTGATCGATTTAAAATGGTTTTGATTGAGATGAATGTCAATTTCACGATGTAACTTACTGTATAGGTGTACATGTATTTTCAAAAATGAGCTCTGACGTAGGCTCTAAGTCAATTACCTTAGGTAAAACGGGTATAATTAAAAAAGGAAATGATAACTTTTTAACCTGAACTCTTCACTGCAATTATTAAAGTACATGTTTGAGTGAACCTTGCGTTTTAAGAGAAACAATAATGTTGGTTTCAAAGTTTAATTTTGATTTTTCTTTATGCGTTCTGTTAACCTGTTTTGTCCGTTAGGCCTAAATCAACGTCTCTTGTGATCCAATATCGTTGAAAACAGGCCCTATGTTTTGAAGATAGGACCGATATTGCTTAGCAATATTTTCGAAATATTACCTTTCAAAACATTACCTTTCAAATTTTAAAAGTTTTAATGAGCAGAACAAAAACCAGACAAAACTTTTTCCATTAACTTTTCTTTATGATTTGCTCATGAGATACTCAGCACATTTCTTATTATGTTTATTTTTGTTTCTTTTTTTTATCCAGATATCTACTGCATGCTTTGGTCGGGGAGTTTATTATCTACCTTCACAGGACATTCGATATGCAGGTAAGATAAACATAGGATATTAAAGTAGCTGTCATGAAATACCAAATCCATAAAACGAGACAGCTGACACAGATTTAAGACTTGTCATGGGAATTTAAGATATTTGAGAGAGCCAACCCTGCTAATATATGTTATTTATGACCAATGGTTTCAGGGAAGTTTTTATATAGTTGTTTTATGCAGGTTCCTTTTGGTCACTAGATAGTCCTGGGTGCTTATGTTTTTCGCTCGATCACTATTTAACGAGTCTGAAAAAATGTTGAATTCTGTCGAGTAGATCTACTTTCATAGCAGATTCTTAAGGATTGGGTTGGGGTTGGGAGCGTTCCAGTTGGACCATTTTCTGTAATTCAAAGCAGACCCCGAATTCCGAGTTTTGTCACCTACATGAAATAATGGATTCCTGATATTTTGACGACATCTCCTCCTTACTACTGGGCCAGTTTACACCAAATTTTACAGAAATGTTCCCTAGGTGGTCCCCTTCCAAAATTGGTAAAAGAATTGAAATCGGTGAAAAACTCTGGTTGCTATGGCAACCAAGGTTGAAATTTTAAGAAAATCTTTAAGAACAAGCAGTCCAACAGCCTTGAAATTTGGCATGGGTGATCAGCTCATAGACCTGAATAAAAATAGCTAAAATCATATCTGTTGGGTCACAAGGTGCGGAGCACTTTGGGGGAGGGGGGAGTTATTTGGGTTATGTTTGTATTCTTTAACCTGCTTCTTCTTCTGAATAAGAAGCCCTACAGCCTTCAAATTTGGCATGGAGGATCAGCTCATAGACCTAAATGAAAATAGCTAAAATCATATCTGTTGGGCCGCCAGGTGCGGGGCACCAGGGGGGAGGGGGTAGTACTTTTGTGAAAATTTTGTAATCTTTAACCTTCTTCTTCTTCTGAACCAGGAGCCCGAGAGATTTGAATATTGGCATGGATGATCAGCATATTGATCTTTATAAAAATAGCTAAAATCATGACTGTAGATTCACTAGGTGCGAAACTCCAGGGGGGAGAGGGTAGTACTTTGATGAAAATTTTGTAATCTTTAATCTTATTCTTCTTCTGAACCACAAGCCCTACAGACTTGAAAATCGGCATTGAGGATCAGCTCATAGACCTTAATAAAAGTAGCTAAAATCACGACCGTAATGCCAACAGGAGCGGAGCACCAGGGGGGAGGGGATAGTACTTTTGTGATAATTTTGTAACTTTAACCTTCAACTTCTAATCACCAAGGAGCCCTACAGACTTCAATATTGGCATGGATGATAAGCATTTGGATCTAAAATAAAATAGCTAAAATCATGAATGTAGGGCCACCAGATGCGGAGCATTATGGGGGGAGGGGGTAGTACTTTGGATCAATTTTGAAATCTTTAACATTATTCTTCTCCTGGATCAGGAACCCTACAGACTTGAAAATTGTCATGGGTGATCAATATATTGACATTAATAAAAATAGCTTAAGTCATGACTGTAGGGTCGCCAGGTGCTGAGTGTCTTGGGGAGGGGGTAGTACTTTGGATCATTTTTGAAATATTTAAACTTCTCCTAATGAACCAGGAGTCCTAAAGACTTGAAAATTGGTATGGATGATCAGCATATGGACATTAATTGAATTAGCTAAGATCATGACTGTTGATTCACCAGGTGCAGAGCATCTTGGGGGAGGGGGAGTGCTTTGTTGAGAATTTTGAATCCCTACAGCCTTTATATTTGACATGGATTGATCAACTCATTAAAGAAAACTTTAAAAGTCTCAGACTCAGCCTGTATATCTGAATAGATTAGCTACTCACAGACCTTTTATGAAAAAAGCTTAAATAAATAATGACCAGGGGAGGAGCAGAGGGGGGAAGGATTATTTCGAATGTTATCTGATTGAATAAGTGAAAATCTCTTTTTCTGTGGTTGCATGGACATACCTAGGTAATGAAGCTTTTTTCTCAGGTGAGCGACCCAGGGCCAACGGCCCTCTTGTTTATTGACGGGCTTCATAGCACTTTGGGCTCAAGAAGTAACTTTATTTCTCTTCAACCAGTTTTTAAAGTTAAAAGTACGGCATACTCAAATAACCATAAAACTGTTCCTCGCAAAATCCCTACTTGATAAATTTCTTCAAAAGTTTTAATCTATCTATTTGTTTGTGATTGCCAACCTGTACCGATTTACACATGCAAATGTTTAAACGAGTGAATATTATTTACTAAATGTGTGTTTGTTTCAATGGGTTCTAACGCCGCCCTCAACAATGTTTCTGTTTTATCGTGGTTGCTGGAGCAACCAACAATGTGTTCCTGGTATTTCTCACACCACTACTGCCATAATATCCTTTCCTAGCCTCCAACTTCTACCTCACATAGGTGTACGATTATCGACCCATTGGTGAAAGACAAATAGTCAGAAAGGATAAATGCCGCCGTCGGGGGTCGAACCCGTGACCTTGTGATTGTTATGCCGACTGCGATATGACGGTAGCTCCGAATATATAACCAAAATTAATTACATTCTTATTTTAATACAAAATATGTATATATACTTAGTTTTAAAAGAACTTGTGCAGTTTTTGATTTTTGAATATCTCTATAATTCCGCGATCTATCGTCATGAAATGTCGTATGACTATCCCAAGAGTATGTGCAAACAATATTTGAAAACAAAAATCACGCGATGAGCAAAATTATCTGCTAAAGATAGACATTGATTTTGCATGGTTTGCATGTGCAACACGCGTTAGACGCATAATTGGTCTGAAATGCATTCAGTTTAATCTTTGCGGCTTTCCTAAGAATAAAATCACATCTTCAATACAATTGTGCATGCTACAGCGTAATTTGACTTCCAATAAATGTCGTTGAATAAAATCGAACCTTGTCAGATTTTGAACGTCATTAAAATTATTTGAGCATTCATATTCAAATAGAAATCAAGGTTATCATTTTGTAGGGCCTTTTATAAGCAAATTTGAGATGTCATAGAAGGCTATATAGCACCATTCAACGACAGGTTACTGGCCTAACAATGTAGCAATGTCTAACGTTGACGTACACGTAACGTCTGCATAAAAATTAAGACTTTTGCTTGAAAATGACTTAGAATGGCTTCTAAAACTCTATAAGGCAACATCAACATATAGCTCTTACCAAATAAAAAGTTGTAAGGAGGTCAGATCTGATCAATTTAAGTTCTGCCTGAGCGTATACAGCATGCGATACTTTATTCAAATCTGACCTGACTTTTAATTTCGAAAGGTTTTGACTAAAGTATGGTATAAAATGTACTCCATAATTTCCCCCCCAAGTTTGTATAAAAAATCAAGAGAAATGCAAAAAGTGAAAGTGCACACTTTCTTATGGAACTCAGTTTATTTACTTTTAACAGATACAAGTCCAAACATTTTATTGTGGTGGATGGAGAGCCGTATGTTCCTGTGGCGTTGTCTTTCAAGCTGGAAAAGATGTATATGCAATCAACCACTGTAATGGGACACACTTTGCTGGATTTTTATTCCATGATACTAGGCGACTGATAACAGTTGATAGGAAAGGCCTCAACAGATTTAGGGTAAGTGGAAACATAGGATGGTTGCTGAATAAAATTTAGAAATGCCAGACAAGCCCTACTTCAGAATGAAATAAGAGTGTCATTGACACAATATACGCCGCCACTAAATTGCTTTCTAAGAAAGGTAGCTGTAGAGTTGTAAAAGTAAAAAGAATAACATTTTAAGTACCAGTATTGGTAAATCATTTGATTAATCTTGAAACTATAGTGCTGAATGATAGCTAATTGTTACAGCCAATAAAAGTTCATTGCTGTCACTCACCTCCAATATCAACAAATTACTGTATATCTGAAATCGTTCATTGGACTAGAACCAGACTCGACTTTGTTCTGTAACTCATCGATGTCGATTTGCATACCAAAAATAACAAAATCTGCAAGTTGTGTTTGCTGGAATGCTATTAAAAACAATTAGAAACTAGTTCAATAACTTTAAGGATTCGGGGAAAAAAATGGTAAACTGAAAAATTCCTAGTAATTTTCGAAGTCCAGCATCGAAACCAAACTCGAATTTGTTCTGTAACTCATTGATGCGGGCTCACACACCAATAATAAGCACAATGTGTCATTTTATGAAGTAAAAAAAAAAAAAAAAAAAAAATCCGGAAACCTGAAATTTCCAAGTAGTTTTCTAAGTCCAGCATCCATATTTCCCGAAAACTCATTGGACGCGAACCAAACTCGAACTTGTTCTGTAATAGAACTTACCGGATGGAGGAGCTGCACTCAAAAGAAAGTGTACATTAAGGCTCCCTTTTCCATGACACGATAGAATTTCAACGAATATTGAGAATATGCGCTAAGTCAGGAACATTTTATTAAAGTTTAATCCAAATCGGTCCTTAAATGAAGGAGGAGTTGCATTCACAAGATTTTGACGGACAGACAGACGGACTTACAGACGTAACGACATCGCGACGGACGGACGGAACAACGCGGAAGATTATGCCAATATATGACCACCTTCGGCTGTTTTCAAAGCGTAGTCTAATTTTAAGATATTAGCGCATTTTCGTCATTGCGCCTTATCCGATGCGGAGGTCCCTGGCTTGACCCCTTTCAGGAAGTGGACCATCAATAGTCATAAATTAAACAGTATTTGCCGAGGTTTCCTATTGATTCCATTAGGAAACCTCGGTTAACATCATGACGCGCCATGAGTTCCGAAATGTTGCTGAATTATATCGGGTCCAATTCTTTAATCAGTCGTTCAACCTAACCGTTCTGTCACCGTTCTTAGAACATTCAATGGTGTGATGACCATATATATATATATGTATATATTCGTTCATTTTCATTTGCATTTTTACTGTCAGTTCTCATTGAACCCCTGATGAAGACACATTGAGTTTCGAAAGCGCTAGGGTTATACATGCTTTTACCAATAACCCAAACTACTTACACTGTTTGAATACAATTTATCTCAAATTTATTTCAAAATATACAGTATTCATGCATCCTTAGGGATCCGGTGTTTAAGAAAGTTATTACGTTGGTATTTTCCTCTATCTCGTTTTGTTTATAAAGTAAGAATTGGTACAATTCCGGAATTGTCCTGCGCAAAGTAGGAATTCCTATTTTGTTCGCCAATTCTAGAATCGTACAGGACAATGCTAGAATCGCACAGGGGGTTTTTATCGATTTTTCACCTGACGAAGTCCCTGCGCAAAGTTGGAATGGTTTTGAACAAAGTAAGAATTTAAATGGCAATAGGGTAAAATGTTGCGTAAAAAGATTACTTGTACAATGTTATAAGTGAAATAAGTTTGATATTTGCTTTTTAAGACAATGCCTTTATAGTATTTAGAATGTTTTAAAACATATATTATTTAAGTAGATAACGTTTGTTTGTTTTCTTTTTCCACTTTTTCGTCAACGGTCTTTTTTAAGTAGTTTCAGCTAAATACGATTTACCACAGTTAGCCGAACGTCCCCTTAGCAAAGAATGGATATGTAATCAAACAAATAGAAAAAAATGAATATTTTCAAAATAATAATAATAATAATGAGGTACACAACAACAACATTAATTACAAAAAGAGAACAAACACGCATAATTATAAACTATTTTAACAATACTTACAATGTTAAGAAGTTGTAGTTCACAGTGAGACAATAACAAATATTCTTACTTAGTCCAGATTCCTACTTTGCGCACGGACAATTCCGGAAACGTACTGCACAAAGTAAGAATTCTTACTATGCCCGACAAAGTGAGAATTCTTACTTCGCGCAGAACAATTCCGGAGTTGTCATGATTCCTACTTTGCGCAGTAAAGATATTTATATATTTATTGATTAAATAAAGCTCAAAAACGGTGTAACAATTGCTTATAATGATGAATCAGAAATGTCAAAGGATTGTCTAAGACCTTCTAGAGCGCAGGGTATAATTAACAACATCCTGAAATTGACAAGATGATTGATTTTTAGAATGATTTTTACAACGAAATCGAATAAGTTCAGTGAGTTAATTTTAAATGATATAAAATGGAGGTAACCCATTCAAGCAAATTTTGTTCAGGATGTTCAGGACAAGCGATATTTATTACCTTCCCTTAATGAAATATGTTTACAAGTTCTATTAATAACTTCCTTTTTTCTACTAGAATCAATCTGGAGGTTATAATTTCAATTATGTCAGTGATAACGCGATTTTTTCAAGCTATATTCTTAGCTCGGCTGTTTTCGGAGAAAACCCGAGGTATTGCTATAGTCTCCGTGTCGTCGTCGTTGTCGTCGTTGTCGTCGTCGTCGTGCGAAAACTTTGACATTTTGTTATATCTCTGGTTCTACTGAAGGCATTCACTTGAAAGTTGGCACACATGTTCACCATCAAAAGAGAAACCTATACTATCAAGGGCGATAACTCTAGATACATTTTGTGCAAATTATGCCCCTTTTTCGACTTAGATTTTTTCCCACCATCCAGCACTCGACAGCCGAGCGTAGGCACCCGTAGGCGGTGCTCTTGTTTTGAATGTAGTTGTTGATCTTGACCTTTTTTAGTCATTTTTGAGAAATTTTGGATGGTTTGAATCAGTGTTTGGAATTGATGGATCGCTGAGTGAGCGATTTAGAATGGTTTTGATTGAGATGTGTGTCAATTTCACGATGTTACTGACTGTACGATTTGCTAGCGGTATTCGAATATTCCAAGCTATCACTGAAGTAAGGAAACATTCACAAAACTTTATTTTGTGATACTGTAACAACCTTTGACGACAACCGTTTCTTCAATAGATAGTCGACCAGAGATTGTGTTACGACAGTTCTATTTTCTTCTATCTTTTTTTTCAATGCGAGAAAATATTTTGTGAGAATTTGCACAGTTATACACAGCTCCACGTACTATTAGTAAATCGTTCGAGACATTAGATTTTACTAAATAATAATTTGAAAACATATGTGACCCGTCACGCAAAAAGGGACCATCTGGGTAGTGGGTAAAGTGTCGACCCTAGTTAGACTGCGCAACCTGCGCAGACTGACTAGAGTCGAAACTTTTTGCACTGTGCGTATTTTCTGAATCTAGAATGATCAATCTACCTTCCAGTGAAAGAATGTTTGAAATGCGACTTCTGGTTGACCTATGGTGGATCAAATCTCTTTTTCCATAATTAATTTTACAGAGTTCCTGGATGGTCCCTTTTCGCGCGACGGGTCACATATTTGTTATTAAATGGCGATTTGCATGGAGCACAAAACTGCTTTCAATATTAGTACCGTTTAGAACGGGCTCACCTGTCTATTACTGCCTGTTGTATTTCACACTTTCTACTCCTATACAAATATAAGTGTCATTTTATTTGTACATAAGGAATCACAATCCTTTGTTAGGAAGCCTTGAAGTAAGCCAGGGGTAACATCAACGGCCTAGGATTTGTAAGGCCATAAATGAATAACAGAAATAATGCGTTTGCTACGTCCAGTGCACCCTAAGAATATTAGCAAAATCTGAAAGTGACTAATATTGATTAGAAAAAAACAGACGCCATATTTTCTCACATGAAATTGAAAAAAACTTCTACAATTAAATTCCGTGTTTTTTTTTTATATAAAATTAAAACATCATTTGAAATCTAGAAGAAAGTGAAACTGGCGATTTAAATAATTACGGGATGACCTTGGAGTGATATTGAATGAGTGTATGGAGGGAGTTTTAAAAGATATTGATGGGAGGTCAATAAATATTGTTATTTTTGCGAATTAAAATTGGACGAATTAATCTTTATTGTTATTACCTTCCTTTTAAAATGTCTACATACATTTCTGTAAAATGATTTGTGTATCTTCGTGGACATATTGTAATCATCACCTGCTCAGAAAACGGTATATTTTGAATAAAGTTTTAAAGCATTGACAGCCAATTTCTGATATTACGAACCAATTTATAGAAATTCTGAATAGTTTGAGTGAGTGTTAGGCATGAATTGAGTGTTATAAAGCTATATTTTCTGCAAAGTTTTCTAAAAAAGAATGAGACATATTTACTTAGTATATCTTATTGCAAATTTTCCAATCTTTTCTTGCTTACATATGATATAAGTTGCTTATACCTTTACCCAATTTTCATAATAATGTATCCACATGGAAGGAAGATATTTTGTCTTAGAAAAAAAGGTCAAACTAATTGAGCAGTATCTTTTGATCTCAGATTTCTTTATGTTTAATTAACAACAACACCAAGACATAGATGATATGCTTTTCAAAGAGTCAGTAGATCTGTGTCTGGCTCTCACGTGCCTCTCATTATCTGTTTAAATGGCGGTTGAATAAAGCTCATTCGTATATTTATATAACACGAGTGCAATTACAACCGTATAATATTTAAAAAAGAAACAAAAAAACCCCAAGAAGTTGATTTTTCGTTGATTTTGTTTTATGCAACGTCATCCTTAGCGTGATCGTTTATATTTGTGACGTCATATAAACCAACGTGCAAAATGCTTGCGTCTGTATTATTCCCGAGGACTATTTAGTAGAAACGCTGAAGGTAGTCGATTGCACTGTTTTAAGAGAGTATGTCGCTATGGGATATAACAATAGTGAACCTTTCAGCACTTGATTTTTTCTCGCAACATATAGATAAATATGCCAACTGGAACATATGCCGAAGTCCGGGTGTCCCCTTGGAATCAGTATCTCGTGAATATTGACATCATACCAACCCTGACAGATGTTGGAGATGTTAAGGGTATTTGTGGAAACTATAATGGTGATTGGACTGATGATTTCGAACATCAGGACGGGACGATTGAATCTACTCATAGGTGGTGGTACTACAGTCCAAATGACTTTATAGAGTCTTGGAGGTAATGTTTGGTGTAGGTTATCGTGATATACATCAATGCAAGAGCTAGTTTGTATTGTTAAAATCATTTGCCGGGCGTCGACCCATTCTGGAATACGCCGCACTCGTAGGGTTTGCTCTCTTTCGAACTGTTTAATAATTTGCGACTGGTCGTCTACAACTCGCCGACGTATCGACCTATAATCACCGACGCATCACACTGGTTTCAAAAGCGCGTTTAATCAAAAAGATCATGCAATTTGTAAGCTGTCCGTTTCATTTATTAAAATGTGCACTTAAGGTAACTTCGGATAGATAGCATGATCGCAGAAAAAGGTAGGGGAGTGTTGATTCATCAAATAACACTTAGATAGTTATACATATTTTATTGTCATCATTACAACAATGTTGTTATACATAATATTTCATATTACACAAATGCTCATGACAAAAGGGTCTGGCCACAAGTTTTTACAACTTAGTAGACGGCCATTCCCATAACACTTAGATGTTTAGTATGTTAGGAGGCTAAAGATAAATTGTCTGAAATGCACCATTTATGACTGATATACAAGATGGTTGGGTTGATTCTAAGTATATTTTTTCTTTATATTCATTTCCCCTTGTAAAAGAATAGAAGAAACACTCCCCTTCCCTTTTCTGTAATTATTACAGAAATAGAAATTGACATTTTACTTTGTCATGTTATGAAAGAATAAACCCGTAGGAACAAGTCTTCATCTAACCCACCCATCCCTCAAAATTGCTTCCTACTTGCCTGGATTATCAGTGATTGAAACTTAAATAGCAGATACATAAATATGAATAAGTTACATGTTTTGTATGACTTCAATTATTATTAAACTATTGTCTCATAGATATTTATTTGCAGAATACGCAAAAAAGAAAGCGCCTGAATTTGGAGAGTTGGTGGTTTTATGGAAAGCAAAAGGCCAAAAATGCTTGGAAATTCTACTTTATTTTACCTTTTCCAATACTTCTAATTTGAAACATATTTTCTATCATATCATTTCAACTATACTTAATGTAGGTGTATGCTTTTTGTTGATTTTAAGCTCAAAATTGGATTTCGATTAATACAAGAGTATCTTTTTCGAGAACATTTTTACCCGCATTTCAGTCTTGTAAATATGTCTAATCAAATATTTACAACTCCTTGTATTCAATGAATCATAGATACCAACTCACCAACATTGAAGATCATCATTCAGCTTTTTATCGTACTTTTCTTGATATTTTGCAAGAAAAATGGCATTTTCAAAGTTCCAATTATCTCCGAAAATGCACGGAAAGCTATGCTGATTTTTTTCCATAACTCTAAATTTTACAATATCATATAAGGCAGTCTTAAATTTCGTTACCATAGTAACTATGGCAGATTCGTATCCAGAACTAAACACATTAATATTCTTCATAGATACCAAACCACAAAATCATCTAACGTCAAGAACGTGCTGGATATATGAAAGTTGTTGACCAATATACGAACAGCGTTTTTTTTTTTTTTTTAAATTGTGTCATTTATTGCATTATTACATAAGTTTCAGTATCACGGATACGCGTTGTTTTCACCCTAAGGTCATATTCATAATTATAATACTGGTGTAAAAACACCCTAGAAAAAAGAGAATATAATTATATTCAAATGTGTCATTTTTCCCGCACCGTATGTCGCATTATATACTAGGACGAAAAAGAAACGCCGAGATACATAAATTATGCAATATTGACGAATTAGTCTACCACAGCTGCGCCAGAGGACATAGTGATATTTCCAACTGTATATCGCAAAACAAGAAGGGTCATCGTTAAAAGGGCGTATTGTTTCATAATCAGATGACATTTCATACAAAAATTAATATAATAATCCAATGATTCAGTTTATCCTTACAACAATCATTATAGGTTACCCGGCGTTTCTTTATCGTCCTAGTATAAATGTCAATCTTACACTGAAATAATCTATTATTATCTTTTATAAAAGGAAAAAGGTTTAACAGGACCATACAATTTCCTTTTTGTCAGTTAAAGGATGTTTTGGTCAATATGGAAATTATGTTATAAAACAAATAAAAATTTCAGTTGATTTGTAAAATGTTTGATTCCGTCTTTTGATTCTCAAAATAACTAAAGTTTTCAGTTAAAATGTCAAGTATGCAAAAAACATAATTCTGTCATTGTGTCAAAATTCTGGACTGCTCAAATAAATTTAGGTTCATTGATTCAATCGCAAAAAGAATTAGTTCAGCATGAAAAGATATATCGACATTTTTAATAGCATTTATCTTTACTTTTTTTCTCAAAGATAGTGAAGACAACAATAAAATGACTTTTAAAGTAAATATCAAGATCATTTAGACATAGATTAGATATTAATCTTCTTTTGAGATCACTTGAACACATCGTGCTCAAGGTGAGTTTTTGTGAACATTGAATGTCCGTCGTCTGTCGTGTGTCGTTCGTCGTGCGTCGTTTGTCGTAAGACGTCAACAATTTAAGTGTTTACACTCTTGAGGCCACAGATATTGTCCAATCTTCATGAAACTTAGTCAGAATGTTGTCAGGTCACAAGGATGAACCCTATTGTAAATTGGAAGGATCCATGCCTTATCACACGAAAAGAGGCCTGAATTACAATTTTCTTGATGAAACTAAATCAGAATGCTTGTCTTGTCACAAGGATGAACCCTTTTGAAAATGGCAAGGATCCATGCCATATAACGGGAAAAGGGTCCTTGAAGACAATTCTTTTTGTTTACACTCTAGAGGCCACAAATATCTTGATGAAACTTAGTCAGAATGTTTTTCAGGTAACAAGGATGAACCCTATTGAAAATGGGAAGGATCTGTGCCATTTCACAGAAAAAGGGGCTATAATGACATTTTTTTACATTCCAGTGGCCACAAATGTGGTCCTATTTTCATGAAACTTGGTCTGAATGATGACCAGGTCATTAAGATAAACTCTTTTAAAAATGGGAAGGATCCGTTCCATATCATGGGAAAAGGGGCCTTAATGACAATTTTCTTGTTTACACTCTAGACGTCACAAATATGGTTCAATTTTCATAAAAAACTTGGTGAGAATGTTTGTCAAGTCACAAGGACGAAGTCTATTTAAAATGGAAAGGATCCGTCTCATGTCATAGGAAAAGGAGTCTTAATGACATTTTCCTCTTTTCTCTCTAGAGGCCGCAAACGTGGTTCAATATTCATGAAACTGGGTCAGAATGTTTGTCAGCTCACAAGGATGAAGCCTATTGAAAAAGGGAAAGATACGTGTCATATCATGGGAAAAGGGGCCTTAATGACATTTTTTTGTTTACACTCTATTGGCCTCAAGTATTGTCCTATCTTCAAGAAGCTTGGTCAGAATGTTTGTCTTGTTATAAGGATGAGCCCCAGTGAAAATGGGAAAGATCCATGTCATATCATGGGTAAAGGGGCCTTCATGAAAATTGTCTTGTTTACAGCCTTAGAGGCCTAAAATCGTATAATTACAACTTTGCTGGAAAATTTGTTTTATTAAATGAGACAAAGATACGAAGGTGAGCGATATAGGACCATCATGGTCCTCTTGTTTGGTTTATATTAAAATAAGTAAATAGAGGCGACAGTATTTTACGAATTAATTATCTAATATGAAATAAAATAACAGATATAGCATACTAAATGTAAAACAAAAAGAGGTAACTCCAATTATTAAATGAAAAGATTGGCTGTTTTACAAATTAATTGACGGAATCAGGAATGATCAAAATAATTGAAAAATTAAGATGTATTATAAGATAACTTATTTTACACATTTACTGCAACTAAAGGAGATGGACATTCTATTCGGAATTTTTTGTTTAGTTTGAACAGAAAAGTGTCCAATAGGGACAGTATCTCGTAATTTATTATAATTTCGTTCTCATAAAAAAAGGTTGATTTATTTATTGCAAAATTATTTAATTTACAATCGTTCAAATATAGATCAGTGAAGTTTCCATGAGAGGATAGAGTCGATTTTATTCAGTGTTTGTAATGAAGGTTATTATTATATTAAATTTACAGAGTTGATGAGGCAAATTCTCTACTAAACCCTCTTATAAACGAAACATTGCGGAGCTGGAGCGTGCCCGGTGATATGAAATGCGTGTGTCCTCAAAGTTCTGGTACCAACCGTCTTGTCTGTGGCGTTAGTGAAAGCGCTATTTGCCTCAATACAACAAATGTCCAGGACACAAGTATCAACAACTCCATCAGACGAAAGCGATCTTTAGCCAGACAAGAAGAACTGTATCGGAAGTTGAATAGAGTGCAGTATAAGCCTGATCCTAGCAGAGTAAAGGTAATCGTAGAAAAAATGGGCTTTTATGGTTTCTTTAGAATACAATTTTTTCTTGGATTCTTCTCTTTTATCTAAGGCGTTAAAACAAAAGAAGAATCAACAAGGCAACTACCCTTGTTATACTGTTAATTTAAATCGCCAATGATAATTGATAAATGGATAATTCTCAGAAACACCCCACTTTGTACATTTTCAGAGGTCAACGGACGTTAACTACACGATAGACGAAGCACGGGAAATATGTAATAATTCTTTGACATCTAACTGTGGACAATTTAGTCTCTCTTCAGCACTAAACGAAACCGGTATAAATGTGACGAGATTTGTTGAAGATTGTGCCCTCGACCTTCAGGTATGTTATCCATCATTTCCATTACCTTGTGAGAAACAAATGAATTGTGATATGATCATTAGCGGAGTATCTGATGGCAAACTGTCACCTTGTGATGTAATGGTAGTACGTAACAAGGCAAGTTTTCAGAAAAAAATTCTTTTTATACGCCGCCGTAGGCGGACGTATATTATCGTCATCTTCTCCGTCTGTCCGTCCGTCCGTCCATCCGCCCATCCGTCCGTCCGTCCGTACGTCCGTCCACTTTTCTTGTCAACGCAACTCCTCCTAAACTACTGGCTGGATCTTCTTGAAACTTGGTCAATGTTATCACCTCAATTTGTAGATGTGCATGAAGGAAGGATTTTACGGTTCGTTGATTTTTGCCTGAGTTATGCCCCTTGATAACTTAGTCTCTCGGTCCACTTTCCTTGTCAAAGCAACTCCTCCTAAGTTTCTGGCTGGATCTTCTTGAAACTTGGTCAATGTTATCACCTCAATTGGTAGATTCGCATGAAGGAATGATTTTATGGCTCGTTGATTTTTGCCTGAGTTATGCCCCTTAAAAACTTAGTCTCTGGGGCTTATTGCCTCAGTTATGCCCCCTTAAAATTTAGTCTCTGGGGCTTATTGAAATTGCAGCCTTGTGAATGCAACTCTTCCTAAGTTCCTGGCTGGATCTAAATGAAACTTGGTGGATGTTATAATCGAAATTGGTAGATGAGCATGAAGTAAGGATTTTATGGTTCATTAATTTTACCCTAAATTATTCCACCTTAAAACTTAGTATCTAGGGCTTATCGAAATTGCAGCCTTTTGAACACAACTCCTCCTAACTTTTTGTCTTTATTTAAATGAAACTTGGTCAATGTCATCACCATAATTTGTAGATGTACATGGATCAATGATTTTATGGCTCATTTATTTCCCTGAATTATGCCCCCTTAAAACTTAGTGCCTGGAGCTTATTGAAATTGCAGCCTTGTAAAGGCAACTCCTCCTAAGTTTTTGTCTTGATTTAAATGAAACTTGGTCATTTTCAATTTGGTTCTGTCAAAATAAGTAGTGTCTACAATTATTTTCGTGAAACAGCAGCAAAGTGGCGGCGTATTTTGTGACGATGGCACTCTTGTTTACCAACAGTTCAGCGTTGATCACGTATATTTCACTAACACTTCAGCGTTGGTCACGTAATTTTTACCAACACTTTACAGTTCATCACGTATTTTTGTTGATTAAATAGAGGATAATAGTTTGTTTCAGAGTAAGATCGATTTATATTTCATTGAATATAGATTTTATTGTACACGAAATGAAATATTTATCGATCTTACTCGAAAAACAAACGATTATTCTATTTCTTTATTGCAAAAAATGAGAAAATGTGAAATGTCTAGGACATATTTTCGTAAAGCGCGTCATTTTACGCCTGGTTGCTATGCAACGTTCATTGTGACGTCACTTATTTCGCCCCGCATAGACGACGTCAGAGAGGATGAAATGCACAAAAGCAGGGTATAAGTTTTTGATAATCTCACTGCTTTTGTGGTGAGATTATCAAGTGATAATCTACCGTTATTTCTCGAAAAACCACCGAAAAGCATTAAAAAGCGCTTTAATCATCTGTATAAGCGGAATGATAAATTAAAGTGTTTTTCTTTCATGATTTCTGCTTTTTATATGAACTGGCAGGGTGTGGCTTAGCCATGACGTAATTTGGTAAATTTTACTTTACAGTATTTTGGGTTCTTTCTTAAGTTAGTCGACAATAATTGCAAATACGTGCAAATTACTGCATCCAAAAACGCAAAGGATTTGCTTCCTTAGAGGAAGTGAACACATTTTATCGTTGCGTAAACTAAGCCTAGGGTTCGGTTACCTACCTACAATTTCAGGCCTCAAGTTAATCATTTCGACTATCTGTACTATACTCAGATCAAAAAAAAGAAGGTGTGCACTTTTAAATTTCGAATATCTCGAAACGTACTAAATGGACTGTCACACAATTTTGCATGATTTTGAATATTTTGCTTTTTAACTGCCCATAAAATTAAATTACCATTTATACCCCAATAAAAATCGTACGTATTTGCTTGAGCTTCTTTGTTACGTATTATCTAATTTTGTAAAACGCTATTGCACCATTGTATCTGACGTTATTGGCTAATCAACGCAGCCATTTTTAACGCTTGCGGGATGGGGGGGGGGGGGTGCCGTCTGACTGTTATTTCAAACTTCTGTTTGAAAATTATAGGGAGTCCCTAGTACAATTAAGAAAATTTCTCTTTACCAGAAAAGAAATTTTAGAATGGCAAATCTGAAAACCATATGTGCTGAATAAGTGCCCAAAGCGCAACTTTTTTTTCAAAATTGAAATTCATGCCTCGTTTCTAAAGGTTTATATCTAAAACATGTAATAGATTAAACAAGCGAGAGATCCTCCAACTTAACAAAAAAATAACGAAAACCGAAAAGTGTATCTGAACACTTTTGGAACTTTTGAATATTAGGCTCCACCTTGTAAGGGCAATTAAAAAGGATTATAATTAGAATAGTCAAACAACGGGCGACATACATTTCTAAGATGGTGAGACAACAATTTATTTTTTAGTAATTTTCAAGGCCAGTTGTTTAGATTTATATATCATTGATTGATACAAAGTCCATATCACATAATGCCATATTTTACTAAGCTTACACTTTTTTCAAGACACAAATTGATCAGAATTCCAAAACTTGTGATAGCAAACATTTATTGTTTTAAAAACCCACGGTAGGAGTAACCGGCCCTGCGTTCAGAATGAGACGTTAGCGAAGCGCTTTCGAAATGATACCCCTCTTTGCACGTATGTGCACGTGCAAAGCGGGGTATCATCTAAAAGCGCTCACGAAACGTTTTTACATCCTGAACATAGGGCGGTTTCCGTCACCCCCTGTGTCTATTCTTAGTTTTTTTCATCCGAAAATAGTTTGTGACTTCAAGCCCTATAAGTGAAACTAAGAAATCTGATGTTTTAATCCCACAATTCAAATAATATTTACGATCAATATTCTCCTAACTTTATTTTATTAGTTAACCAACCACTTAATTTCTTCTGGTTGAGTTATACAGAATGCCTTATGGCTGTTTTTAACCATTGATAACAATTATAAAATTCAATTACCCGTTTTGCGTATTCATTTTTATCTTATAACTTTACACATTTCCGTGTGATAACATCCCATATGATTTTTTTTTAATGATATCACATAGTTATTTTTAGAACAAAGATATAATGCGGTTATTTTTAGAAACTTGCATTCAGTTAAAAACATGGACAAAAAAAAAAAGACAAATAGAGGTTGTAAGATAAATATAATACGTACTTAGTGTATTGTATGAAAATAATATCTAACTCGGTTGCGACAATTGATAATTGTCTCGGCAAAGCCTCGACAATTGTCAATTCTCCCAACCTCGTTATTATGTATGACCATTTATTCCTACAGTGATGGAAAATCTTGAAAGTTTTTTTTTCATCTTTTCCATCTTTTATAATATTACCTACGTCGTAAGAGTGAAATAAACCTGTTGAATATATTTGATATTACACGAGTGTTAATACATTAGTGGAATAATTATGCAAATGAGCCAAGAACGTTTATTTACGTTATATTTTCGTTGTGAACATTACGTCATAACCATCTGCTGACGTCATTTCGCAAACGGCGTTTCGCAGAATAATTTGAATCCATAAATTTCTGGGATTTCCTCGATTTGTCGCAAAAGTTCATGTCAAACTATAAATAGAACATCAAATTTGTACTCATAGATACCAAATATATTGAACTCGTTATCTAAAACAGATAAAAACTCGGCGCAGTCTAGTTTAATTATATCGGTATTCCATGACCACTCATTCAATATCCTCTATTTGTATAACACCCCTGTGAGTACTTCCATAACAAGAGGACCATGATGGTCCTACATGATGGTCCTATATCGCTCATCTGAATCTCTTTGATCACTTAGACATCACATCAAATAAAAAGGCAGATGTCAAAAAGAAGGTAATTTCTACATAAAACCAAGTTTCACAAAGTTTGGGCTATATTTGTGGCCATTAAAGTTATTTCAAGTAAATTATCATTAAGACTTCTTTTCCTGTGATATGGCATGAATTCTTCCCATTTTCAACAGAGTTCATTCTTGTGACCTGGCAAACATTTTGACCCAGTTTCATGAAGATTGGACCATATTTGTGGCGCCTGGAGCTCTTACAATAAAATTGTCATTAAGGCCCCTTTCCCGTGATATAGCACGGATCCTTGCCATTTTCAAACGAATTCATTCTCATGACCTTACAAAAATTCTGACCAAGTTTCATGATGTTGGGCCTTATTTGTGGCTTCAAGAGTGTAAACAAAAAATATTGTTATTAAAGCCCCTTTTCCCGTGATATGGCACGGATCCTTTCCATTTGCAATAAGCTTCATCCTTGAGACCTGACAAACATTCTGATCAAGTTTCATGAAGACTGGGCTAAATTTGTGGCAACTAGAGTGTAAACAAGAAAATTGTCATTAAGGGCCATTTTACCATGATAAGGCACGAATCCTTCCCATTTTCCATAGGATTCATCCTTGTGACCTGACAAACATTCTGACCATGTTTCATGAAGATTGGACAATATTTGTGGCCACTAGAGTGTAAACAAGAAAATTGTCATTTAGGCCCCATTTCCCGTGATTTTGCACGAATCCTTCCAATTTTCAATAGAGTACATCCTCACAACCGAACAAACATTCTGACAAGGTTTCATGGCGATTGAACCATATTTGTGGCTTCTAGAGTGTAAACAAGAAAATTGTCATTAATGCCACTTTTCCTGTGACGGACAGACGGACAGATGGATAGACGGACGCCGGATATTGATAGACCACCAAAGCTCACTTAAGCACTTCGTGCTCAGATGATCTAAAAGGGCATCACATACCCATAATTTTATTGGTAGGATCTGAGATTATTACATAACTTTTCCGCGTATAAATAGCCGTCTTGCATTTTTTTTTTATTTTAAGACTAAAGATTTACATTGAAGGATCAATGTGTGATGTTCGTTTGTCAGTCAATTTGTCCGTATATAATTACACAATATATTTTCGCAAACTAGCAATCGTATTCAATGTTATAATTATAGAATTTATCTCAAGGACAATTTGGATTTAACAGATTTTTAAAAAAAGGAATCTGGTTACAATTGTAACGAAAGCAAAACCTTTTCAACATAATGTCAACTATACCATACAATTATGCAGGCAGGGTTGAACATATTTCATTGCTGTATGTTGTTAACAATACATGGAGCCATATACAGTAAATAGTATCGTGAAAATGACACCCATTCCGATCAAAATAATTCAAAATCGCTAACTCTGTGTTCCATTCCATTACAAAAAACGCTCCAAAATTACAAAGGAAACTGACGTCAACAACAACATCCAAATACAAAAAGTTAGGAAAAATAGGGAATTTTCCTGACTTAATTAGATTTGGTACATGGTTTGCGTTTAATTGGTTGGTGAAGACACTTTAATCTTTTTTATAGAACTTGTATGCGTATTTTATTAAAGGGAAGTAATGAATATCGCTTATTTTTTCACATTTTATATTCACATAATATTATCAAAATTGGATTATCTCCCTCTTGATTTCACCAAAGGCTCGCTCATCTCACTCATACTATTTCATTTCAATATCGTGCACCGTAACAATTCCACGATGTAAAGAACTTTAGCATTAGCTCTTCGATAAGGTATGTAGATAGAAAACAGTAACGATATTTTATTCATCCTGTAATTTATTTTACCTTCTTTTCTTGATATAAGAATTTAATATGCACAAAACAAAATAAAAGAAAACAACCCTTACCTGTAGAATGAATATTTCAGTTGAATCCAGATACGGATTGGGCAGATGAAACGTGTGGTGTCATTACCGTTGTTGCAGACGTGGAACTATCCGCAAATGAAACTTTTCAGGTCAGTATGTCAAAAGAGAATAATAAAAACGTAGTTTCAATTTTAATGTACCACACTTTTCTTAATAGTGTTTAACAATATTACATCACGTGTTAAATCCCCTACTGGCCTCTTACATACACTCTATATGCTGCTTCCTTGCCCTTGTAATCGTTCACCAGTTATAGTCTGAATGTATTTTTTAACTTTTGAAATATTTGTAAACAAAGTCACATCAACTCTAATTATATCATGTCCAATTAATATTTTCACTTATTTCAGCTTCCAAAAGATAGACCAGTGATACATGATTTGGTAACCCGACGGTTCTGGGTAGTGTAAGTAGGGATTAATCGATGGTTACGTTAGTGTACTGTGTATTAATCTATTAGATCTTGTTGCCTTTTCAGGAACACAATCCAACTGTATTCCAAGCATTTACAGCCTTAAAGTGTCCAGGCAAATCGAATTGTTCCGGGAACGGCCTATGTAGTAGCGGTAGGTAATGTTTACGCTTGCTGTCTGGACTTAAATAAGGTTAATACACGTTTTTGAGGGCGTTAACATTTACAGAGACCCGAAAAATGCTTTAACGCCCGAGTGCGAAAGCATCTAGAGGGTCTCTTAAAATTTTACCGCCCGGAAAAACGCGAATTGACGCTATTATTACAGAAAGGTTAGATAAGAGTATAAATTCAAACAAAAAATATGATATAACTTCATAGAAATGATATAAGACCAGTTACAAACCTACTTAGTTGCCGTCATACATTACACCGTCCATCTTGATTATAGTGACGTTGCTTGGTAAATTTATGACGTCACACAATTTAACGCGGGATTTAGAGCAACGTCTTTAAGTATGCTCTATAATAATGTTGGACAGGGAAACTAATTAGTGTATAGGTCCAGAACGAGAATATTTAAATTAAAAAGCCGGGAGTTAACGGCACGGGAGTTTACTGATTAATCCACGTTTTCTCTTGTTAAAGTCCGAATTTTGTCTGTTAAAGTATGCCTTTAACGACTCGAAAGCATACAATTTATGCAATAATCTCAATTAATAACTAAAATGGTGAATAGTTTGTTAACATTGAGACTTCATAATTTTACGAAGAAAATTAGTAGGTATCAACAGGTTTATGTTTGCTAATTGGGTTGGTCCTTTTTTCCTACACAAAAGGAATACAAAAAATTGCTTTTAAAAGTAAATCTAGTTTAATCCGACATGTGGTGAAAATATGATTGCCGAATGAGTGTTCATGTCACACTTATTTGAAACAAGAGTAGCTATAAACCCCTTACCTGGAACAAGATGGTCCAGCGGAATGTCACAAGAGAAACATTCTGACACGGTTTCTTTTAAAATGGGAAAATTGCTCTGGAAGATTTTATTTAGATAATTTAAACGGAATGAATGTCATGCCCTTCGATGCCCATATATTTGGCCATTCAACATCATCAAGCAAGGAATATTTTCACAAAGATTCATCGACATCGGTCCAATTTGTGTAGGAGGTCAATGTCGCGTTGTGCTACGGCCATACTCATAGGTCAATCAAAGTTGTGCGAAATTTGGTATTAAAAATGACAAAGGGGATGAGGAACTGACATCAATGAAAGAATTCAAAGGTAAAAGCCCCATCCGCCCATTTTTCTGTCAGTTAAAATGTCCGTAAACATTTCTTGAGTAGGGTCACCAAAGGAATCTTCTGGCAAAGTTTCAATGAAGTTGGCCAAGTGGTTTAGGAAAAGATGTCATTCCAATATCTAAAGGGGTACAATTGTGCCTCCCTGTCGCGCCCATATTCATTTAAATGTGTTGAACAAAGGAATATTCTGGAAATGTTTCATTGGACGTGATCAAGTGTTTTAGGACTACATATTATTTAAGAAATCGAACTAAAACAAAGTGAGAAATGCTACACCCTGTCCCACACATATTTAAAGTTCGATCAGAGAATGTTCTGGCAATGTATCATTGAAATTTGTCCTATGGTTTAGTAGGTCGTTTAAACAATTCAAAATAGAAAAATTACAGCACCCTACTACGTCCATATTTATGAGTCAAATTTGAAAAAATGATGAGAGTCACAAAACACCGTGAAACATTCTTGCAAATTTTAATTTAGTTTGGCCTCGTGGTTCAGCACACGACAGACTCATGGCGATGACGATCTTTTAATCCCCCGATTGAGCATTTTGTGCTAGGGTGAGCGTAACAAAAACAAGAAGTGCTTAAATTAAGGATGTTAAATGAGGGGTCATGAAGTACCGAATTTTAGTATTAATCCGATCGCCTGTAAACAGACAGAAACGGTACATCTGTTTAAGATGGCGAATTACATAGTTTTGTTATTTGTCATGACAAATTCGTTTTAATTTTTGAATTACCTGAATGTTTGCGTTAAACAACTGAATTTAAAAGGATTTTCTGTGCTACATGAAAGGGCGAAAGTAAAATGGCATTCATTCTGTTGGCATTTGCAACTAACAAAATTTATGCTGATTTCGCCAGTTATTTCAGTAAGGTAAAAAACAGTGAAACATCATTTGGGCTATTTCTAGGTTATGTTATAAGCGTATTTTTGTAACATTGTAGGCAGAATTTGCCAAAAAATCTGGAGACCCTAAATAGTTGAACTCTCTATAAAGAACGTAACTTGCTAAAGGTTACAAAGGCTTTCATCATTAGCATGGTCCAAATAATGGTCCAAATAACCCTACCGTTATCCAAGTGATTGCTTTTTATAACAATATATATTTTTAAGACATTACATGATGGAAATAACAGTAATGTCGTTTGCTTTGGAACTATCTTCATTAGTTCGTCTTTTTATTGGTCAAATGTGTATTAAGAATCAAAGAAAAAGATATATAAAGATATCCCGGCAGATAAGAGAATGGATCTCTTAACTGCTTTGCTAAGACCCTGTTGATGGTCATTATTAAGCTGGCGATAGTATCAATCTTAACTTGTATGGAAACTCTTCAGGTGTGTGTTTATGCCTAGATGGGTACGGATCTGAAGACTGTTACCTTCTCCTGTCCGCCCCACCTTACATCGAAGAGATTGTTGGCAATGGGACATGTGACACCAGCTCTGAGAACGATTGTCATTGTGCGTCTTTAACTACGAATGGAACTTCTGACACAGCGACTTGCAATATCACCGTTAGCGAAGTAGGCATATTAATGTATATATATGTTAGTGTGTGTCTGGCCGCGCACGTTTTCAAGGGTAACAAAATTAAAAAAAAAATATTTCGACTAAATTTGACAACTAGACACAGATTCGACTCCCTGGTACAATCAGTTTAAGACAGTCTCAGATCATTGTATACAGCCTCTTTGGGGTTTCTATAGGTAGGGTGGGGTTTACGGGGTTTTTTTTTCGGTTTGATAAGAGATTAAATCAGCTGTATTGAAATATACTTTTTAGCTCACCTGAGCACATCATGCTCAAGGTGAGCTTTTTTTATCATTGAATGTCCGTCGTCCGTCGTGTGTCATACGTCGTCTGTCGTCTGTCGTCCGTCGTCAGGTGTCAACAATTTAAGTGTTAACACTCTAGAGGCCACAAATATGAACAAATTATCATGAAACTTGGTCAGAATGATTGTCAGGTCACAAGGATGAACCCTATTGAAAATGGATAGGATACATGTCATGTTACGGGAAAAGGGGACTTAAAGACAATTTTCTTCTTTACACTCTAGAGACCACAAATATGGTCCAATCTTTATGAAACTTGGTCATTATAATTGTCAAGTCACAAGAATGAACCCTATTGAAAATTGGAAGAATCTGTTTAATATCACGGGTAAAGGGGACTTAAAGACAATTTTCTTATTTACACTCCAGAGGTCACAAATATTGTCCAATCTTCATGAAACTTAGTCAGAATGTTGGCAAGGTCACAAAGATGAACCCTATCGAAAATGGGAAGGACCTGTGCCATATCAGGGCAAAAGGGGCCTTAATGACAATTTTCTTGTTTACGCTCTCAAGGCAACAAATATGGTTCAATCTTCATGAAACTTGGTCAGAATATTTTTCAAGTCACAAGGATGAAACCTATGGAAAATGGGAAGGATCCGTGTCATATCACGGGAAAAGGGGCCTTGATGACAATTTTCTTGTTTATGCTCTAGATGCCACACATGCGGTCCAATCTTCATTAAACGTGGTCAGAATGTTGGCAAGGTCACAAGGATGAATCCTATTGAAAATGGGAAGGATCCATACCATATCATGGGAAAAGGGGCCTTGATGACAATATTCTTGTTTATACTCTAGAGACCACAGGTCTAAAAAGTACAATAATGACTTTTGCTGGAAAATTTGATAACAGTTAATTTAGACAAAGATACACAGGTGAGCGATATAGGACCATCATGGTCCTCTTGTTACTTTTGAATTATTCAGAAAATGGCAATCTTCAGATAGTCCCTGTGTAACATTTTATTCCTTACAAAATACATGTTTATCAAATCCAACGGTTTTAAATCTTTTTTTTAAAGCTAGGACAAAATGGAACGACAGAAAGTGAAACGACGTATAGCGTGAATGTGACTAGTCTTAGTTTCAACGAGGTCCAATGTTGTGTGCCGAACGAGGCTCGGCAAAGGAGATCAACTGATTCTAGCAGTATAGCTCAGGTGCTCAACGTGGCCTTGAGTAATGACGGTCAGAATTTTGGTACACCAGTACAGATGTACGTCCTGGATACAACCTGTCAACAAACATCTAACGACTCCCAGGGAAATATCGTGGTTGTATTGAAGGTGTGTCATATTTCTAAATTTGCTTACTATGTAGATATCACACTGTTTTTCCTTGATATTTCTATGTTTTATTCTCCACGTCCATGTGTAAGAGAGGGACGTGGGAATCCCTCTACACACCGTGCAATTGATAACTCTTCATTCTTAGTGATATAATAAAAAAAAACATGGGTATGGCAATCATATTTATCAATGACTTCTTTCTTTTAACCGCATTTGCCATATTGATATCTTTAAATGGTAATACACTACCGAAATGATATATAATGTAAAGTGGACGACCAAAAGATTGTGGTTATGGCTTTAAACAAACTACAGTTGATATCACACTAGGGTGAAGTTAGCTTATAACGCGACAAACATTAACCTTGGTCATATCTCTATTTTTATTGAAGATTTCTTCGTGAATTTTGGTATGTGTGTTCACCATCATGAGAGCTACCCTGACTTTCAAGGGGGATAACCCGAAAGCATTTGTGTTTGTCTGTAACTTTATTTGTCCGTTTGCCCAAAGTGAAACTTTAACATTGGCCTTAGGTTTTGAATGATATTTAAGTGATACAGCCTTCAAATTTCATGTGCATTGCTTGGCACAAGGTCTTTCTGTTTATACAAAGGTCAAGGTCATATGTCAAGGTCAAAGTCAGTTTTCAAGTTAAAATTTGTTTAAAATTGAAACTTCAGCATTGGCCATAACTTTGGATTGGAAAGTAATAGAGCTTAGATATTCTACATGAACATTTCTTGTGACAAGACATTTCCGCGAATACTAAAGGCAACGGTCTGTCAAGGTCGCTATATTTCAACACAAATACAAATCAAGAATTGATTTGAACACAAAAACTTCAACATTGGCCATAATCATATTCGTAAGTGATAGAGACTTGATATTTCACATGTGCATTGCTTGTGACATGATATTTCTGTTGATTCTAAGCTCAAGATCATGTGTCAAGGTCAGTTTTTAAGGTCAAATTTGTTACAAATTAAAACTTTAAAATTGGCCATACTTTTGGACTGGTAAGTGATAGGGCCTTGATATTTCATATGCATCCTAGATGACAAGACCTTTTCTGTGAATACTAAAGTCAAGGACGTTTGTCAAGGTCAAAGTCATTTTTTTAAGATTACTCTTTTTCAACAGTTTATCTTGAACATTGGCTATTAATTTGGATTTGGCTACTATTTTGGATTAGTAAGTGACAGAGCCTCACATGTGCATTGCTTTTGATAAGTCCGTTCTATGAACATTAAAGTCAGGGTCGTCTGTCAAAGTCATGGTCATTTTGATGTAACTATTTTTCAACATAAAATCTATAACATTGGCCATAACTTTTGATTGGTTAGTGATTAAGCCTTCATTTTTCACATCATGATTGCTTGGAAAAAGAACTTTCAGAATGCGCCATCTTTAATGTCATATGTCATATGTCATTTTCAACTTCGAATTTTGTAAAATTAAAACTAACTTTTGCCATATCTTTGGAATGTTAATGCATACAGCCATGATATTTCACATGTGTATTGCTCATAACAAGCCCCGTGCATGCATAACAAAGTCAATGTCATTTATAAAAGTCAAGATCATTAAGTGGAGGTCAACTATTGATGACATAAAAACTTTAAAAGTATGTATAACTTCTGATTGGTAAAACTCTGACTGTTGAAAATTGGTATGAAACAGCTGTTTTCGAAAACCAAAAGTCTTAAATTTAGGATTTCATTGTTCATGTATCAAACAACTATTCCGAAAAAATGGCTATTGCCAACTCATCTTGTTCGACTTAACATTTTTGCCTTAACCAGCACCTGCAGTCGAGCATAGCATCCGTAGTCGGTGCTCTTATTGGTAGTATATATATTCCAGTTTTTGCTATTGTATGGTAATGAAGGGTCGTAAACCACTTGATTTATAGTTGTTTAAAATTGGACTATAGAATTATGCAAACTGATTATGACCATTTTAACCAAAAAGACATTCACATATTTTCCTTTTTTATTCAATAAAGAACCTTTTTGTAAAACATGCATATTATTGTAATTTTCAAAAAATATCAATTCTATAACAGTCTGGCTATTGCTATATTGACGGAGTGTGTGTCCAAAACTTGACGAAATTCAACAATGAGTCCTGTCTTGTCTGCATACCTAACACTGACGCATTTGGATGGACTGAGGGTAAGTTCAACTATACACTGATTTCAATTTCATAAGTAACTAACATACTAGGTAGTTATTTTAAAAAATGATGTAATGATAATATTTAATGAATCGCGGATTGGTTTTCCAGTGTAGTTTTATACATTTATTTTTTTCTTTACTTTGAAAAAAAAAACACACACACACATACACAACGAATTATTGAGACAATTGCCCCGCCCAGTGACCTCCGTCATTACATAACCCCTTAGATAAAAAGGTGATATTTATCCGTCAATATGTGGTATCGGAAATAAACAGAACGAAACTCTAGGACGATGATCTTAACGCCGTGTATTCAGTTTATTCAGTCAGTAATGTTTAGGGATATTACATAAAAATTTCATTTAACCATATGGATAAAATGGTTATCCCCGAGGGTACCACTACATTTGTGTTTTTTTCAATTTGGCCAGATATACTTAAGTCACCGATTAACGAAAATATTTGAAAACGATAAAAAAGGTCGAATAACACAAAATCCCGCCAGTTTAAACCAGCCCTGTGTTCAGGATGAAAAAACAGTGAAAACTGTATGCAAATTATACCCCGCTTTGAATATGCACTTGTAGAAAACTATCCTGAGAGTGGCATGCTGTACATCAAATATCTTTTTTTAAATATAAAGTTACTCTTCGCGTGTATTCTTTTTTATCCTACAGTTAACACCATCGTGCAATTGACAGCACGAGGCAAAACTTTTCACAAACAAAGAAATGTAAAAAATACACCGGAAAGCAAGTTTAAACGGGTTAAGAGATGTATCTGGTAGCATTTTTTGATGTCATGGAGGTTTGAAACTAAAACAAGATGTGTTTGTGAAACACGAATGCCCCCGGAACAGCATTTTTTTAAAGTTTGACCTTGACAGCTAACCTTGTCACATGACCTTGACCTTGTCACATGACCTTGACTTTGTTGTATAGCTTTGTATGTCAAATACTTTTGGAGAAAAGGCAAAGGTTAAGTTTTCGGGTTAAGTTATCGGATAGACGGACGGGCGGACAGACGAACGGACGGACAGAAAGACAGACAGACAGACGGACATGAGTAAAACAATATGCTCACGATTTCTCGATACGGGGGCATAAAAAACTAATCACTCTGTATGGATACGTGAAGAGGATTCATGCATGAGTCTTATAAGCTTTTTAGTTTCATACCTAAATGGAATAAAGACAAATACTATCTTCATATTTTGATTTTATGTTGAGAAACATATATGTCAAAGAATTTCAATTTTAATACAAATTAGTTCACAGACTACTTTGTATGCAAGGTTAGAAAATATCTGCTAGCCTTACTCAAAATTGTTTTCTCTAATAAATTAAACCAATTTTGCAGCGAATCACGCTGGCTTTTTTGTTATCAATTAAAATCAAATAACAGATAAATACTATTAATATACAATTCTACCAATTTTAGACGGATGCCCCAACACCACCACAGTTCCATCTTTCACAAGTATCAACAACAATAACAACAACAACAATGAAGATGATGATAACAATTTAATGCTGATAATCGTGCTGGTGACCGTGTTTTCATGTGCACTCTGTGTCGGTATCGGTGTGCTGATCTACTGCGCATACAAGCATTCCAAAAAGCTGAACAGGTACTCTTGTTGTTTTAACTTTCGTAAGATAGATGACACCTTCTTTAATGCTTTTCGGTTGTTTATCGAGAAATGACGGTAGATTATCACTTTTATAATCTCACCGCAAAAGCAGTGAAATTATCAAAATTTTATACCTTGCTTTTGTGCATTTCACCATTTCTGACGTTATCTATGCGGGGGAAAATAATTGACTTCAAAATGAACCTTACATGGCAATCACACGCAAAATGACGTACGTCCTAAAAATTTCACATTTTGTCTCAATTTGCATTAAAGAATAAGAATAATCGTTTGTTTTTCGAGTAAGATCGATTAATTATTCATTTCGTGAACAACAAAAGCTATATTTTCACTCGTGAAAATATAGTTTTTGTTGTTCACTCGATGAAATGTAAATCGATCTTATACTGAAATAACGTGTATCTTCTAATTCATATATAATTCAGTGAGTTACAACTCCCTGATAAATTGAAGTCCATATGGTCATAACAAAATTACAACCTGTTATTGGTATCAAACATATTTGGTAAGTTAACCACGGTAAAAGAGACGAATAAAAACGTTTGATTCTTAATGTAAATCTGATACAAAGAGTTCAGACGGATTTTAATAAACCAGGAATAAACTGAAGATTTAAGGATGAAAATGGTGTTCATGAAAGAACTAAATTACACTAATAGGTCTTTATATGGTGTTTGTTTAGTGTATATTCGATTTATTTTTTGATGTGGCCTAGAATGGTTTGGCTATAACATATTACCAGACTTAAAAATGTCAAAAAAGCGACATCTCACAATGATTTGGCGCATTTTTCTTCGTGGGCATAAAGAGGGGGATTGTTCGGGAATGATTCTACTTTTTCAATTTCATTTAGGTAATGTACTTCAACAAGCGTTGGTTACCCCCTTACCACCAAATAAATTTACATAAATCTCGTGAAAGGAGCCTTTTGGCAACGCGTGTTACTTACTGTTTAAACAATATAACTAAATCTACCCTTGTTTACAGATTGGGAACTCAGCCAGATGTACCCACTCCGAGATATTTCGATTCTACGCCTCATGACCATTTCCATGGTACTGCAGGTTCCAGGAAATTCGCGTACCAATAGTTTAAGGATCTTACAAGAAAAAATTCTAAAAGAAACATGAACAATTTATTCTCGATTTTTTTTTTTTGTTTGTTTGGTAGTTTTTTATCTTTTGTTTTTGTGTGTTTTCTTTTTGCAATTAAGAGAAATTCATTTTCATGTTACCATCTATGAATTTTACCGATCATAGGCTAGAGTCCATCTTTTTAATGCGAAAAACACCTTCTCTAGCCAGTTTGTGTGCTTTGTGCATTCTGGCAAACTCTTCACTCTATACTTTCTTTCGAAAAGAAACAACTGATCGGGTGATAGTGGTGTAATTTTAAGTAAATCCTTCGATAGACAAGTGTTTTGACTGTTAAAATTAATCCAAGCAAAAATAAGTTAGGTGCCACGGGTACTCGTTCCCTTGGTGAAATAAACGTTCTGTGTTAACACATTATTGATATAATGTAGAAGAAAATAGCGCCACAGGATAGAAAATGAATTTCAAAACAAAATGGTGTAATTTGTGTTCTGTCTTGTCTATTGACATTGTAACTACAAAAGAATATCTAATTTCTGAACAACCCCTGTAACAGGTAATCGTTGTTGGTTTCTCAACAATGTAAATTATGGGATTGGATATCCATTCAGACATTGGTCAAATCGACGAGCAGTTGGCACAGTCTACAAATATACGACAACCTTTGCCCTTCCAGTACTTCCTTTTTTGTTTCACAAACAACATACTTTTACTCGTGTATATTAATCTTTATCATTTTTAGCATTAATGTCTAACTTTCATAGGTAACCAGAAAGAATAATATTTTCGTTTTTTGTCTGTGTATTAAAAAGCTTTTATGTATATTTTTTTCAAAACTTGATTCATTGTATAATGACCACAGGTCGCCTTTGAGACCGCTTTTTGTTCGTCGTGCGTCACCAATAACTGATTTAACATAAAATTCTTGACTAGAAGAACACACTTTAGAACTCGAAAGTGATGTTACATGCTCTATGTTTTTTTTTTTTTTTTTTTAAAGTCTTCTCTAAAGCCATAACATGTAGCCCAATGATGTTTATTGTGTAGCATCATACACAGGACATTTATCAAGTGTATTTACATTACGAGTTTTCTGACTTGAATTTGCTTTCTACTCCAATGACACGATTTGCAGAGATTCATACATCGTTCCATGATTTCACAAAGCTAAACGTGCTGGGTAGAAAAATTCTCTTGTTGAAAATTTCAAGAATAGTTCGCTTGGTGCACAAACGCATTGTTCGAATATATTCGAACTATATTCGACTATACAATATTTGATAAGACGAAAGAATGGGCTCCTTTAAACCTTCCATGAAACCAAAAAAAAAGGAAGACTTTATTTACATGTGGAAATGGAAAATACGTAGCTGCTAGTAGACCAATACCAGAATTATATTGTAATTTATCACGCAATTTAGCTTCTTTTGACCTGATATCAACTGACTGATAATATTAAATGATATATGGCAGTCTATTTTGTAGAAACAATTTGTATACACTTTCATCTGATTTTTTCTTTGTTTTATTTTCAAGGGTATTTCATAATTAAACGCTAACGATGATTGCATGATAATTAGAATAACATGTAAGCGTCTTAAAATATCAATGTTATCTGGTCTCAGCCTCTGAAAAATTATCATGGCGAGGCAAGGCATCACCATGATAAATTCTCCAAAGCTCGACCAGATAACATCTATACTTTAAGACACTTACATGTTTTTCTCTTTATAACATCCCTGGTTTTAAGAAGGTTCGGTTGAGCTGTACAGATATATCATGTTTTTATTTGTTTGTAATAACAGAAGAGTGCATTTCTTTGTCTTGTAAAACAGTATTGACCTGTCGCGCATATTTATTCCTCTCGAAATCCTCACAAGTTTTCAGGAAGTCTTCATACAGCGTAAACATCGCATTTGCATTTGTTGACGTTGGTGCGTTTTTAAGGTAGTGGACCCGCAATAATTCCGCCACGTTTTGGAAGTAATGAACTTTAATAGTGTTAACCGAGGTTTCCTTATGATTTTCATCAGGAAACCTCGGTCAACATTGTGAAGGTTCATGTATTCCGAAATGTTGCGGATTTATTACGGTTCCACTACCTTAAGCGCTGACGTTGAAGTTAAAATCTTTAACCTGGGTCATATCCGTATTTTAAGCCCACCTGATCAAAACGTTCTCAAGGTTAGCTTTTGTGATCACATTTTGTTCGTCATGGGTCGGTTGTCAGAAGTCGTAAAAAATTCTTTAAACATCTTCTCCACAGTAACCAATGGGCGGATTTCAACCAAACTTGGCAGAAATGTTCCTTGGGTTACCCTTACCCTTAAAAAGCTACTAAGTACACATGTTGTTCGCTTTTTGACTCGATTATATTTTTCCTATGCGTTTTCCAGGATACAGGGTTGTTTCCTATGGCCTGCTAAACCAGGCCAAAAACTAATGCCATTCATGTCAAGTTGGTGATATGCAATCTTTATTTATTCCAAATTGTTTCCGGCAAAGGTCGAGGTTCTTGAATGTATATGTCTATATAATCTTTATGTAAAACACGGTTCGAAATATTGAATGCGTTAAAATATCGACTTTGTTAAAGAAATTGCCATACTGTACTTTTTCGAATGTAAAATAGTCGTCGGGTATAGTTTTCGTCTGTGTATTTTGGATATTGTTGATTAAATTGATACCTGTCGGGACATCGGATACAAGAGTACAGCAATTTTTCACAAATGAAATACAAGTAAGATTGAAACGTCTATCTGCAATGGATATAAAACTCAGACGTATCAATTACAATTAGTATGCTAAGTTTGCACCGAGGGACTGAACTAAGGTGAATGGTTTGTAATATGAGCAATTAAAACGGCGTGTCAAATATTTTTACCATCCACGATATGGTCATAAAGATCCGAGTACGGCTATTGTATCTTTGTCAGTTTGTCTTTGCAATAACTCATTTTGAACTAATTATGTGAATTATTCATTTGAACATTCGAAAGGCGCATATTAAGTATATACAATTTTGTTACAATTAAATTCAGCGATATGTTAAGGCTTTTTTTACATTCAAGAGAGGGGCAATACCACCAAGTTGAAGAGATGTGTAGATCGGGGCTGGATATAAAGTATTTCTCACCTGAGCAGTGGTGGTTGGGCACGACCATCAATAGGGAATAACATGTAAGTGTCTTAAAATATCAATGTTATCTGGTCGAGATTGGGAGAATGTATCATTACGAGGCTCTGCCGAGTCTTGTTAATTTCTCGCAGCCGAGACCAGATGAAATGGCTTTTCTAAGACACTTAAATGTTATCCTATTTACTATGCAATCAGCGCTTATTTATAATAAACCCTTAAAACCAACAATTTCAGGTGAAATTGTAAGCAATTTGTTTCTAAAAATAGACTGCCTTATATTATGCTATGCTATCAGACAGGTGATATCCGGTCAATACAGGCTTCCTTGCACGATAAGATATTTTTAACATCTATCTAAAGTAAGTCAAATCGTGAAATTGACCTTCAATCTGATCAACAATTATTAAATTGTGCCACTCTTAAAACTTCAACACGACATATTGATTATTGATGTAAGATGTATTACATGTTTTTCTTGTACATGTCGCAATCTACCAAACGGGAAAGAAACTAAATTAGCATCTCTTTCGTTTTAATTCTTTTTGCTAGAATTTTACTGTTGTGTGAAGTGTATATGTATTAAAAATTAAGTTGCAAATAAAATTTGTTTAAACCAAAACCATTCTAAATCGCGCACACAGCTTTTCATGCTTTCATTGCAAACATCCACTCAACCCATTTAAAAACGCCCCAAAATCACTTCAATTTCATCCAAGAATCAATTCAAAATCATTCATCATGTCAATTACACGATGTTTCTAGCTGTACACGTGACATAGTCTGTGACTTATTAATATTAATAATATGATCTAGGTAGCGAGAGTGAAATAACCCCATTGAATATATATATATATATATATATATATATATATATATATATATATATATATATATATATATATATATATATATATATATATATATATATATATATATATATATTCAATTAAACGGTTGTTATTACACTAGTGGAATAACTTTGCAAATGATGTAAGAAGGTCTAGCAACGTTCTATTTACATTGTGAAAATGACGTCTCCCGGGAATCGAACTCAGGACCTTTGGGTCAAGAGGCCGACGCTCTACCTCTAGTCCACGGACACCACGGGTCCTCTGTTAAGTTAGGGCTTGCCAATCTCTTGTGACCGGTCCCGAAAAAGGGACCATCCGGAATCCTCGTGATAAAATGTTTGAAAATGTTATATGTTCCAGTATAGGTCATCTGGGGGTCGCATTTAAAAAAATACATATTCAAGTCGACACAATAGTCATACAAGATACGGAAAATCATTTAAATGTGAGAGGTCTCGATTCTAGTAGCACTGCACAGCCCCCCCCCCCCCCCCCCCCCCCTGTCTGACTAGGATCAATCCTTTACAGTTAATAACATCGTGAAATTGACATTCATCTCGATCAAAACCATTCTTAATCTCTCACTCAGCTCTCCATTCATTCATTCCAAACACTCACTTAAACTATCAAAAACGCTCCAAAATAATTAAAAAAAATAAGATTAACAACTGCATTAAAAAATATACATAGGAAAAAAATCGCGATTTCACTAACATAATTGATATTGTAAGTGTCTGAACGGGTCTTTAAGAGATGGGAAACTATTTTTAGAACTTGTATGCATATTTTATAAATTGGAGGCAATAGGTAGTAATATCGCTTACTTGGTTCATCCGGAACAAAATTAGTGATATTGAATTACCTCCCTTTAATTTCTCTCAAAGCTATTCAAGTATTACTCATTCAAGTATCATTCCAAAATCATTCACCTTGTCAATTTAACGAAGTTGTAAACTGTACGAACTACCCAGCTGGTTTTTTTGTTTGACGCGTTACACTCTTAATTCATGTACATTTTACTTTGAGATGACTCGACCATAAATGAACTTTTACCGAATATTATATTTTAAATGGTCGCAAAAAATTGGGGTTGTTAAATTGCAACGACAATGATGCAAAACGCGTCTGAACTTGTCTCCCATACGTTTATCATGTTATTCTTAATCGTTTTTTCGCTTTTGATATCGCGAATCGGTAAGTCTTTTTTCTTTGTTATCCAAATAGAGTTTAATTTTCTATGTCTTTAATCATAATTATTAATTGTAAAAATTCAAAATTACCCAAATGATAAATGATGAGCACTTTTCCTTTATTTTCTTGATTCCAAAAATCGTTTTTTATTATATTTTTGTTGCTACTTAGATGCTTTCTGTAAAACACACATTTTTGTAAACTTCATATTTAAACCAAAGAATGAATAGTGCAAATTTATGCATTTACGACACTAAGGGCCATTCTGTCCTCAGATTACATTTTTAAATGAAAAATACAGATATTAATTATTTTTTAAATATATCGTTAAATATTATCACTATTGTTTTTTAATCCCTCTTCACGGGTGGATACATAGTGCGCAAAAATCACGTCTCTTGCACGCTAATTCTTTTTAGATATTTCCTTTGTTATTTTTATGCCCCATTTTTTTCAAGAGCATTAACCACGACTCTTCATTGCTTTCTTTTGAGTTATCTCTTTTATAACTTATATCGCTACAATTGTCCAAAGCTTATCACCTTGAAACTTCACAGATCCATCGATCTAATTAAGTAGTAGTGCAGAGCAATACACATTTTTGCTTGCTTAATACTTGAGTTATTGTCTTTAATTATTTGACAGACTCAATTTTTGTCCGGGGCATATCTCCTCTAGTAAAATTGCTATTAACTTAAAACTAGACAAGTGAATATATCTCATTTGGGAGAGATGCAGTTAACAAGAATTACAGTGCTTGATTGCTTAAGTTTAAAATCAATGTCAACCAGGGTTGAACCAAGGTTCGTGTATCTGTATTTCTACCGTGTTCTCAAAATCATTGGAATTTTTACAGTACAGTACACATACGAGATGCATCTTATTTACAGCTAATGACTATTGCCGCAAAATTGACTGCTACAGTTCACAACATCGTGAAATTGACGAGCTGAATAATTATGGAATGAAACTGAATGTGAGGGAGGAGCCAGTTTTGAGTGAAATTAAAGGGAGGTAATCCAATATCGCTAATTTTGTACCGAAAAAAAAAAACAAAAAAAACCCAACAAATTCAGCGATAAACATGTATATTACCTCCCTTTAGTAAAATATGCATACAGATTCTATATTTAGCTTCATATTTCTTCAAGTACCGACCAGACGCCCACCATTCCCATTATTTCAGTTAAATCGCCATTTTCTTCTAGCCATAACGATTTCAAATGAAGGTGATGAACTAATCTTTAAAGTGATTTCTGAGCGTTTTTGGATGGCTTGAGTAAGTGTTTGGAATGAATGAAGTGAGCGCTGAATGAGCAATTTAGAATAGTTTTGATCGAGATGAATATCAATTCCAGAATGTTTAATATGTATTTTATCTATGAAGTGACCTACCCGAACACACTACACTCCCTCGGAAAGGCCCGAATCCATAGTCATTCGATTACGAGACGAGCACGCGTATAACTCGGACAACAAGCCAGCCCTGCGTTCAGGATCACAAAACAATGCAAACAGTTTATAGTTCCGCAAGAAAGAGTGAGGTCCGAGAAAACGTTATCTCCTATCATTTTTAAAGTAAAATTGATCTTTGATCACTCACTTGAAATTTCAGGTCTATACCAATTAAACCCCGCTTTGCACGTGCACTTGCGTGCAAAGCGGTGTATAATTGGCGAACTGCTTGCACCGTTTTGTCATCCTGAACGCAGGGCAGATAAACTCATTGCGTGTTAAAATTTGAAAGCTTTATTTGTTAACAAACTACGACTGGCACTTGGATAGAGTTGAACTTCATATAATCCTTCAAGACTGTATTTCAGATGTCAACTTCATGTGACGTTCCGCCATTCTGCAAGCACCCAATTGATAACCCATTGTGTCATGTATATTATATATGTATATATGTCGGCGTAAGATAGGAATCTATACAATCCCGGAACTATCAAGCGCAAAGTAGGATTTCTTACTTTGTTCCCCGATTTTAAAAGATTTGTATCGCACAGTTTTAGAATCCGCAAGCATTGATTAATTTTTCTAAATAAGTGAAATCTCGGTGCAAAGTACGACTTCTTTTGGACACCTATTTAAGTAATGTAATCAGAAAAGTTAAATTTCTATTGTAGAAATTGTACCATCATCATACACTAATGTGATTACAATAAAACGTTCATATTTTATTGAGTTTTTAACGGATAACTATTGCATTTAACGCTGGAAGAAAAGGGGAATTTGTAAAATCACTGATACCGTCAGCCATTTCATAAAATGACTGAAATTTTCAGTTAATATGTCAAATCAATTGAAGTATTTTGTAAAAATATGGTAATATAGAGCAGTTTATGCAAAAATTGGTATTTCACTGAATAGGTAAGTTAAGTATCCCTTTTTCGTTTGATATTCTCATTTTTCTTCAAACATTGCGATTGTTTTTAGCAAACTATGTGTTTGCAATCATTATCATCGTTCAAAATAAAGTTAAAAATTGACTAAATAAGTAGTCTAAATTTTTCTTAAGAAAATGGAACTGAAAAGAATTATTGTATGGAAATTGTAAGAAATAAATGACTTCTGAGTCGACTGAATAAGTAGTCTTATAGTCTGTCTTTTCACACGAATAAGAAAAGACATGAAATTATAAATTATCTGAATATCATTTTAAAATGAAATTTATTGTTTGATTTTCATGTTTGTACTTAATTTCAATAACAATAAATAATTACTATTTGAATATAATATGTGTTGTTAATTTTATCTTTCATGTGTCATATCAAAATATTATTTACCTAGACTTCAGAATGCATGACTATAAATAAAACGGTTTTACATATAAAGTGATTACTCCAGATATTTTATGATATTGACTGACCGAATGAGTTATTTTCCAAAATCACTGAAGTTTTCAGTTTTCTTTAAAATAAACGAATAAAAATACTGTAATTCCTCCTTTTTACCACAAATATTCCATAATTTCACATATTCACTGAAAATTTTAGTCATTTTATAAAACAGCTGACGGAATCAGAGATGTCGGCCCAAGATAGGACTCTATACAATCCCGGAACTATCAAGCGCAAAGTAGGAATTCTTACTTTGTTCCCCGATTTTAAAAGACTTGTATCGCACAGTTTTAAAATCCGCTAGCACTCAATATTTTTTTTAAATAAGTGAAATCTCGGCGCAAAGTACGACTTCTTTTGGACACCTATTTAAGTAATTAAATCAGAAAGTGAAAATTAGCCTTACCTTTTCTTCTCTTTCTTCTTATTTTGTATAAAGTGTACCATCACCGTACACAAATGGATTACTTTATAAGATTACTATAAAACGTTCACGTTTTATTGAGTTTTTAATCGACAGCTTTTGCATTTAACGCTGGAAGAAAAAAAATAACTTTTTCACTCTGTCTTGTCTTATAGTTTTAACAACAACAACAACAACAAAAACAAAAACTAGCAAGGATTTTGCATGAGTGATCATTTCTGTACCGAATTTATTAAACGAATCATCTATCAAAACGAGGCTGCGCCGTTGAATTTTGAAAGTTTTTACGATGATCGGTACTGTATTTTTATATTGTGTACCCAATTCAAAGCTTTTTTTTAATTCCAGGATTCATCGTCTTAAAATAAGAAATATAATAACTCGACAAAATCATATCAAAAAAATAAAGTTTCAATTGATACTTAATAAGTAATTTCAATTCATTTATATAAATCTATTATAAGGATATGATGGATACAAATCACTTCAACAATTTTGATGATGTACCAGGAGTCAAAATGACACCAAAAATGATTCCCTTACAAATTTGATTTTCGAGGGTTAAAAAAGGTAACTTTCGCACTTTTGGGGTTCGAAACCCTGATTTAAGGGTCAAACACGAGCCCTGTGAGTCATTATAACAACAATACTTTTAACATGTTCCTATTGAGTCAAAACGTCCGAATACAACACCCTTTCGTACCGCATACTGGTGGTGCGCAAGAAAAAAATCAACGGTCGTTTAAAGGCGTAGTAACTAAAGTCACATGTAAGTAGACACGTGACATAAATCTTTGTGCGTAGTTTACATATTGTATCAATTACCTCGGTGTACCTACAGCAGAATGACATCGAATCGTTGAAATTTTACACGCTTGTCTGGATCCTAATATAACTATTTCGATTCGCCTAATACATCAATTCAAAGTTTTAATAACCATTCTCTGTAGGCATTTCTCTGTAGGGATGTGACACGCCATATTTTTTACTATAGCTTTCGGCTATCTTTTTTTATCCACCTGAAATATTTTTTGCAATCTTTTATTTTCTGGTACCTACAAGAACATAGCTTAATAGGCAAGATAGGCAAACCATCAGTTGGTCGACGTGTCCCCTCCCCAAGGACTTTGTGCATGAAGTGTATGCGTTCGTTCGTACTAAAAAATGTTTATTTATTGGTTAAGCCCCATTGCGGGTAAAAGAGTCAAACAAAAGTTATACCGTTTTTAGTTACATTTGTATTAATACGCCCTAAAGAAAAATATTTATATTTAGACCGCATGCATTGGGTCCTTGCGGCGGGTTCAACGCTCGTACGTTATTCCGGGTCATTGTAGTATTTTGATGACGCCAACTATACCTTTACGTCTTTCATAACGATTCAATTCATAAGATTCACCTGATGAAGGCGGCTGTGCCACCGAAAGCTAGTGCAAAAAATGTTATAATCAAAAGTAATTATCTCAAGAAGAGAGAACTGTTTATTCGTGTATCTTGCTTAATTATAATACCTCAGTAACCTAATAAGAGGATAAACGTTTTCCTCTCGATTTGTTGTTTGGTTGCCGTTGGAACGAATCAGTATTTTTATTAGACAAAAAAGGCATTTTTTTAAGCATGAAAATAGACAATTTTCTAGCTTTCTTATCTTGCAGATTAAAATGTTTTTAAAACGTCCAACCCTATTTGAAATGTTTCGCCATTCTTTAAAAATAATCAGAATTTAAATTCAATTTATTTACTTATTCATTCGATTCTATACGACATTAAGTTGTGTGGAGTAAGACATTTCTTTTTGAAAATGTCATATTATGACACTTTCTTGAAGCTCTTAAAATTGCATCCACATGTAGATTAGAAGTAAGGTGAAACTACAATGGGAGAATCAACCATAATCTATCATAAATTGAAATAAATTTATGTTTTTTTTTTTTTTTTTTTTTTTTTCAGTAAAAGCGCTTTATTCATTCATTCCAAACATGAACCCAAACCATTCAAAAACGCTTTAGAATTTATAATAAATAGATTAAATCAATAACTACATTAAAAGAATAAATAGCTAAAAATTATCGCAATTTCACTTAGATAATTTTAATTATACTTGACTGGTAGGTTCTTGAAGAAAAAGGAAGGTATTCATCGACCTTGTATAAATATTTCATTCTCAAAGTAACGCTTTAAGTAAATGAAAAGCTTCTTGAATAGCTGATTCTACTGATATTATTATTTCCATCTGATCACAAAAAAGTTTGCAGTCTGATAACGGGTCACCAAATGAACATTCAAATGGACTTTAATTGATTTCCATCGGTTAAGTTCTGAAAAAATGATTTTAAAGGTTTCTATTATTTAACATATAGAGAGATGACCTTCGCCGATAAAAGACATATTTTTCATCTGATCACAATAATTTTCTCCAGACTGAAATATGGTCACATGAGAATCATTCCAGTGAACTTTGCTTGATTAACATCACAAAGGTTCTGATATATTGATTTTCAAAGTTTCCACAACAAATTTTTGTGCAGAAATGGCCTCCACCAATAAAAGACATATTTTTCATCTGATCACAATATTTTTGTAGACTGATGAAGGGTCACTAAAGGATTATTCCTTTGAAATTTGGTTAATATGATCATTTAGTTCCTGAGAAAAAGATTTTCACTTTATAAAATATAAAGAAATTACCTCCGCCTACAAAAGACATATTTTTCTTCTGATCACAATATTTTTTGTACGCTGATAAAGGGTCACTAATGAACCATTCCTGTGCAATTTAGTTAATATCCATACTTTTGATTCTAAGAAACGTCAAATATTACCTATATTACATGGAAATTAGCCATGCGCATTAAAACCTTGTTTTTCATTGAATCAAAAATCCTTGAACGTCTTCGGAGAGGAGGAGTGGGGTGAGGGGTCAAGCAAGAGTAATTCCTGTGAAGTTTAGTTAAAATTATTCTAGTAGTATCTGAGGAGATGATTTTTAAAGAAAATGTTTAAGACCGGACTCACGATAGCACGGACGCACTGGCGCACGGACGGACAGACGCACGACGTTCACAGCACCACGATAAAAGCCCAAGTCGGCCTCGGCCAGTTGAGTAAAAATTCAATACTTTAATACTGAGAAATATCATAATTTGGATAATATTAGGAAGGAATGTGATTAAAATAGTATTTTGATGAATTATACCTTTTTCTTTAATGCTTTTCTGTGGTTTATCGAGAAATAACGGCAGATTATCACTTGATAATCTCACCGCAAAAGTAGTGAAATTATCAAAATCTTATACCCTGCTTTTGTGCATTTCATCCTATTTGACGTCATCTATGCGGGGCGAAAACAGTGACGTCATAATGAATGTTGCATAGCAATTACGTGCAAAATGACGCTCTTTACGAAAATATGTCATAGAATTTTCACATTTTGTCTCATTTTTGCATTAAAGAAATAGAACAATCGTTTGTTTTTCGTGTAAGATCGATTTATATTCCATTGAGTGAACAACAAAAGCTATATTGTCACTCTTGGGAAAATATAGCTTTTGTTGTTCACTCAATTAAATGTAAATCGATCTTACATTGAAACAAACGATTATCCTCTATGTATCTTGCTGATAACCAGTGTTTTATGTTGAACTATATTTCTACAAACTAGTATTATCGAGCTGTGACTCACTGACAAGAGACACTCTCAGTGTCAAGCGTTGAACGATGTTGTGTCATCTAGTCTCTTCTGCGTTTGCATAAATATGACCCTGCCCCTGTCGATTAAGCCATGACGATTCTGATTCTTCTGAGCTCGAATTTTAAAACCTTTAGGAAAAAAGCGCATCAAGCCGTTTAGCTTGATTCCTGGGAAAATTATACTTATAAACTATATGGCACATTCAAAAGTACTCGGTGGTTCTAAGGAATAAAAGAGAATAAAAGCGCGTCATTTCGCACGTGGGTTTATATGACGTCGCACTTATCAACCATCAGACAAAGGATGACGTTGCGAAAATCGAAATCAACGAAAGAATAGATTTGACTTAATATAATTTTGATAAGTTCGTTTTGTCATCATACTTCTTATGCCAAAAGATCCCAAAAGATGATCGGAAAGAGTCAACAAATGTGCTTTTCTTCAGGCGTTTTATTATACATAACCACGGAGAGCATTCGCGAATTATCCTTTAACTGACCTAAAATGCTTATACATTCGTCCGAGGTACTATCCAGTTTATGGAAAAGTCCACGAGAAGTTCCGAATGCCCTCCGGACCGTGCCATTTCCTGTCGAATATCATCCGATTATACAAACCTATGCGAATGAGGTAGAAACTAATAAAAAATAAAAATCTCAAAATGTGTTCGTTTGCGTTTGGAAAGATATGCATTTTGTGACACATTAAAATAACCGAAATTTGAAACCAAACATTTTAAAGGACATTAAAGATAGTATTTGTGACGTACATTTGACAACATCGTGAAATTGACAAGGTGAATGATTTTGGAATGATTTAGGAATTAAATTGAACGAGTGTGAGGATCGAGTTTTGAGTGATTTTAATTGGGTGTAATCCTTTATCACAAATTTTGTTCAGGATGAACAAAATTTGCGATATTGACTACCCCCTTTAATAATAAATGCATTTAAGCTCTATACATAGCTGCCTATTACTTCAAGAACCCATGAGACGCTAACAATTTGAATTATGTCAGTATAATCGCGATTTTTCTTTATCAAAATTAATTTTGAATGATGTTTTTGATTCCATATTTTTCAATGGGTTTAAGCGTTCTTGAATAATTTGAGTGAGTGTTTGGAATGAATGATTGGAGAGCTGAGTGAGCGATTTAGAATGATTTTGATTGAGATGAATGTCAATTTCACGATGTTTTTAAAAACTGTATACTTACGATGACCTAATATTGTTTTCTGTTACAGAGGCGTGCACCACAGACACTGAATGTCCCGGGGATAATATAGAATGTGTGTCCGGGTATTGTCGATGCATCTACGGGTTTGAAGATGTCCTGGGAGACTGTACTCAAGGTACATTTAAGAACATATATTGAATTAGCTAACTAGCTAGATAGGAAGTTGTGTACTTGCACACAGATGGTCGTAGGACAAGTTAAGTTTTAATGCTGATTATAGTGTTTCTTTTCTTTCAGAGTTTACTACATAATACATAACACTCTTACTTGCCTTGGACACAGTACGACTGTTATTGGCTTAATCCTGGTCATCTGACAATATCTGCTAGAAGAAGTTTCCCAACAAAAATATTCATATGTTGCGTTATCATTTAATTTGTTGCTATATATATAACGATAACGCAAAGAGTGGTGATGATTCCTGTCAATAACTTTTTTTCTTCATTAAAACCTGAATTCGATGTGAACATGCGATACAACGTACTTTTTGTCAATTGAGGAAATGTGCAATCGGTCACAGGAACTAAAAAAACTTCGGAAAGTTAAACGGTAAAAATCATGCACAAATTATGAAGTTTTGAAAACAAAGGATTATACTCTAGTCTTTTTTTTCCGATCGCGCACTTTTATATCGCCATGCAGAGAAACTAGGTAATTTGTATTATATTCAATCATACGGGGCTTTAGATTTGATTAAAAGCTTTTGTTCGCCTATTTTATGTTATAGTGTTTTATTGCCGAGTGTAAATGAATTTTATTATATCTTATTTTAATTTTCTCATTTTCATACATCTATGTGGCCAGGTAGAAAATCTAAATAAGTTTTAAATAAATCCTTTTAGTATAAATAAGAAAACTCCACTATGGACGCTCGTTTCGAGTTTCTAATGGAAATGTGTCATTTTCAATCCGAGGTTTTAATCCGAGCTTTATAAGATCATTTACCTATGACGATCACACATTGTTTTGTTTTCCAGTACTCGGCAAAGTGTGCAGTGTTAATGGAGACTGTAGTCACAATACCGTATGTAGTACAGGAAGATGTGAATGTTCCCATGGATACCGAGAGGATAATGGTGTCTGTGTAACTTGTAAGTAAATATCGCATGCTCTAACGAAATAACCAGACCCTGTAGGACAAACTAAACTAAAAAAAAGAAAATAGTACCAGAATGCCTCACGCAGCTGTTCGCAGAATATATACCTAAAAGTGATGTTAAGTTAAAGGCGAAAAGTATTCTCAAAGATTGGCGATGTTGGATTGATTCAATTTATATATGATGGCATTATCTATAATGCGACATTGATTTGTTAATTGGGTGTATATCTGTAACTGATATGTTTGAATTTGTGATTGAAAAATGTTTGGCCGTCTTTTCTTCCGTCAAAAGATAACATAAACGTTTCCAAAGAATTCATATTTCACAGAGACACAGAGCCTTTTTATACAATTGGTATATATTCAACCTTTAATTGCGAATTTCGTATGAAATAACCTTGGTGGCCAAATCCCATCAAATCTCTTAAAGCCCTACCAAGCCATTAATGAAATCTTCAAGACTCATTAGTCTTGGGTAATACTTTCAGAATCATTCGAAATTATAACTTTCATGGTTACTTTCAACTTCCGGTTAATGCTGTTAAATGCCCCCCTCTTTTGAATGACGACAAGACACCCTTGCTCATTTAAGACACAATATTCATTTGTCCTACAACAGAAAATTTCGAATAACTTCCTCCGTAGCTAAGTCTCGCTAAGCTGTCAGAGAGAGAGAGAGAGAGAGAGAGAGAGAGAGAGAGAGAGAGAGAGAGAGAGAGAGAGAGAGAGAGAGAGAGAGAGAGAGAGAGAGAGAGAGAGAGAGAGAGAGGGGGGGGGGGTGTTAAAAATTCTTTTAGAACCTTTCAAGGTTTTATACAGAAATGGTTTTCAAATATTCCACCAGAAAAAATCAATTTTTCAATATTTATTACTGAAAGCATTTTTGGTGAACGTTTGTTAACCACGTTCACCAGTGTTATACAGTGTGAAAAATAAAACCTAGTAAAATCTTTGTAGAGCTTAATATCATCGAAGGAAAGTAGTGCGCACTAAGTTTCAGTTTAATATTTTTTAAGACTCGCTTCCTTCAGACAACAATGCATTTTGGAAATGGCGTGATACAAGTACTCTATACGAAATGTAGTCAAAGCAAAGACTCCTTTTAAATTTTAAAATACTGACAAATCTTAGACCACGCCAATATTTGTAAGGTGGTTGTTTTTCCAAGGAGAAATCCCCGTTTTTCACCATGGTGAAAGGGAGGTAACGAAACAAACCGCACAAATTTACTGCCCGTTTATGCTTCAACGCGTAAGGTGGTGCATAGGAGTCGTGTTATCGATACACAGGTTAATGAAATCGGGTTTTGAATAACTTTTCAACATGCGACAATCACACTCGAGAAGGGGTTCAAGAATTATTCGACACGTGATTTAAAGGTAAAACCTGTCTGTGCCTTTTGTTTGTAAAAGAGATGAACGCTGCTAAACCATTTGTTTGAAATTCGAATTGGCTGTAGCACAGGCGTTTGATTCATAATACGAGTTTTGCCATATATGTTGATATATCAGGACGGTCTGACTTTATAACCTGTAGGACCAAATTTTGATTGTGAAACAATGACCTGTGGACTGGAGCATCTAATAAGAATATCGCGTATCTCTCTCACCAGAACTATTATAAGCCTTCATCCTTACCTAGCCTTCTTCTTTTACCCTATTATGGTTACGATTATCCACTAATTTGTAGGAGCAACATAATTTAAAATACGTCATTGGGCAATTCATTACCTGAACAAAATACCTACCAACTCTACATATTAACGAAAAAGATAAAAAAAAACCTTGTTGTTACAGCGTTTTCTTCTTCATCTGCTTCTGTATTGTGTTATATTTTAAAACAAATTGAAAATGCGAAACAAATTTGAATCTACAATGATTCGTGCCGATTTTTTTGTCGAGACACATTCCCTTGATATTTTTTTAATGAATGATTTCTCTTTTCACAACAAATTATATATCTCACTCTAGAATGCCACCAAAAACGTTCACCATCAGTACTTGCAGTGTTTTGATTTTAATAGGTAAACGTGTTAAAGTGTTCAGAAAGACAGCTAAATTCAGTTATGCTGAATCGTCTATGCGGAAAATTGGATATGCTGATGAGTGTACTGTTTATGAATGCAATAACAAGAGGCTTCGGTGCGACTGGTTTGCTTCGATAGCTTAAATTTACTAATCAATGAGAAAACCAATAGTCTGCCATTAGCAAATATACTTATATTTATATTATAGGAAATACTTTTCCTCTTTTTCTAAATAAGGAAACAGTATTATCCTAAAGAATTGGCCTTATTTTCAAGAGAGAAAATCCATTTGATTAAGTGTTATGCAGTATTTCTACTTTCTAGATGACCTATAACAAATTTATGCTTGTTTGATCAGACTTTCTTGAAAAAATCTGAGAGATCGTGTCCCAAGGATCATTCCTATGACATAAAGTTGAATTTTGTTAAGTAATTCAATGTTTATTATATGTTTCACTTTTTAAGTTTTATTCTTATCTACTCGACCGTCCCAAGTTTACCACTACGTAACTTGCTAAATCTCAGTAATAAAATTGAAGGAGCAAAGATTATCAAGAATAATCCATTTGAAATGTGTTCGAGTTCTGAATTCTGGGTTTTGGTAACCGTTTATTTTACTGCAAGACCGCCATTGAGCTTCTAAATTTAGATTGGGTAATTTTGATGGCATTTGGTTCGTTAAGTGTATGCCCATGGAGCAAATGTAAAAGTGGTATTTTTTTATATCTCTATCTTGCGTTGTGTATTATGTTATTGGTTACTAATACAATTTTGTAAATCAGTAGGCAAATTGTAAAGAAAATAATCCATAATTTACTATAGCCAAGGCTCTAGATTTCTTTCTTTCGTTTTTAGTATAAAAAGTTAAATCTTTACAAACTCTTTTAAGCCAACAAATAAGCAAAGAAAATGCTCTCTACGGGTGTATTCTGTAATCAGACGACTAAAATCGTTTAATGGCGGTATTGTGAGGCTTTTAAATCAAAGGACAAAGCTAATAATCATTATGCATTTATACCGCATTTATTTAGCCCTTTTTTCATACAGAAGTACGTTCAATAACCAATACACTATTTTAGATTTAGGTGAGACGTGTCAGGATGATACAGATTGTGGTCAAGACATCAGTCTGGAGTGTCGTGAAGGAGTGTGTTCATGTTTAGGCAGTTATATTCAGACCGAAAATAGATGTCGAGCAAGTAGGTATTATTATATTTTGTACTATTGGCTATTTGGACGAAGTCGCTTTAGCTGTATCTCAATGTTTCATAAAATGAAAAAAAAAAACTAAAAAAAACAAAACCACCGGTTATTTTCTTTTAAAATAGCTTGTAATTTTAATCAACTTGTTGTGTCGATCACAAGCATTTGTTTGATTATGCGTTTATCAGATTGGCTATATATATATAACTTTATACATCTTTTAGAATAAACTTTAGGACAAATTTTGGATGATGAAACAAACCTTTTTGGTATCGATAATTCGAAAATTCTCGTGTAGGACAGATTATCTAACAATCACGCCTAAATATAATGAAACGTATTTACACTTGGCGCGTAAATGAAAGTTTGAACTTCATGAACGTCATTTAGACTAAATCAACGTCACTTGTGATTTGTCATTATTGGTGAACAACAATTCCTATGATTGAAGACAGGGTCAATATTGCTAAGCATTTTTAAGAATCAAAGGTTAATTAAAGAAAACAAAGCCGGAAAAAATGTTTGTCAATTAAATCACGGAAGCAGGAGGGCATATTCTATTTAAAATATTTACAACTATGCAGTCAACAATCGCGTAGAATTCTTCAGACCAAAACTCTGTACACGAGGTGAGCTATTGTAATCACCCTATGATAATGGTCCGTCGATGCGTTGTACTGCGGAAACGATAATAAACTCAACATATTGTATCGTCATGCATAACATCAAAAGTTATCTTTGAATCATTAAGAAGCTAAATAAGCGTTATTTGAATTTCACATCCGTGTACAATACTAATTTAATTTATAATCCAAATTCAGCGTAGTTTGTGTACTTTCAAAGCAATTAAAGGGCGGACTTTGATAACTTGGTAACCATGGTAACACTTTTATAATTCAAATTCCAGTACAAGAAACTTAATACCTATTCAAAGTTTGCAGGATGGAGTATGTTTTGGGCATGGCCATTTAACCATTTTTGCCCCAAACTGTGACTTCGAAATTGAAGATACATTACTCCCTGCTGAATCTTGTTGTCCTTTAAAGTGTGTTTCAGACATTAATGTGAATAAGATAATTGCATTATTTTGGATCTTTACAAACGATAGTTGATAAATGAGGTTGATTATTCAAAATGCTCTTAAACAATGCATTAACATTTTTATGGATACATGCGTGTAAATGTATTTTACAGTTTTGTGGTCTAGTTGCACGACCGATACGGATTGTCCACTGCAATATTCACGATGTGGTACCACATACAGAACATGTGAGTGTGTCGAAGGTGCCTTCCGAGACTACAATAATTATTGTATACCAGGTGTGTAAAATATAGAGGATAAAACATGTTTCTAAATCTCTAAAGCGAGTCATGAATAAACGAGATTAATTATTTTGGTGTTGATTTCTATCTCTAATTTGATATTCTATTAACCGAGTTGTTGTGATAAATCGTAATATATACTTGAACCGTTTATTTCAGTTTAACGCGCATAAAAATCCACAAATGATAATGTTAAAAACGACGTAATCACTTCTATTATCACGTCATTTTCACGGCAACAAAATGGTGCCGTTTGACGTTCTAAGACCCCAAACAGATCTAAACGATATTAAATCTTAAAATAAACGCTTACTTTCTTGATAGTGAGTGAGTGAGTTTAAAGAAATTATGCAGTATTTTACATTACTCGAATAGTCTGCCAGTTTTCTGAATCAACAAATGTGCATTATGTTTTAAGAAGAAAGTACTTGAATCATAGGATTTGTTCTGAAAGAAAAATCAAACAACTTCTGAACGGTCGCTGCACAATTTTCGATACAATTAGAAGAAATTTTTATGGATCCATACTTTCACAGAGAAACACTTAAACTTGAGCATTTGGGCAAAATAAATATTTAATAAGGACCGGTGGACACCAAGCATACTTTGAAAAAGGCGGCAATTTTTACAATGTTTCGATAAAACACAAGCTGTTCAGTGCCTTATAGGAAGCAGACTATGAATAAGCTTCAATATTTTATTTTGATGTGCATTAAGTCAAATCTCCCCCACCAATGTTATTCTTTAAATTATCAAGTTTAAGTTCTCTTGCTAGTAACATTGCTTTACCAGTGAATTTGGTTTCACTGTCCGCAAAGTGAACGGGCTGTAGGAGTTTGTGAAATTGCGTCTTTAAAGCAATACTTTCCAGAATGTATTTCAGTGACCAATTAGAAGTGGGTTTAATTTTGTATTTCCAAATTTGAAAAGAACCACTCACAATATTGCATGCAAAACTAACATGAAAGTAAGGTTTCGGCACTTTTGATGGGTATGATATATGCTCTTTTTACAATAAGTTTTTTGTAAAAGCTCAAACTATTGAAGGCGACTTAACTTAGAAGGAGTGATAATTTGGTCTTAGACGTAACGGGAGGCAAAGAACTTTTTTTTTGTAAACAATAAAATCGAAATGTTTTTTTTTTCTTAATTGTTTTGCCACCTCGCTTTCGATTGTCATTCTAGGACAATAGCCTCTCAGATTTATAACAATCCCCAAAAATGCGTTCCTTAATGGATTTTGATCAGCATAATTTAAGTTGGTTTGAATTTGCAAAACTACAGACTGTTATCTTTACTAAACATTTTGCAATCTAATCAAAATCGAAGGTTTGTTAAGCACATGTTTTCCTTTTCAATATTTATACGATTGAATTACTTCTTTTACAATAACACTTTCCCCTCGTGATTTCTAATATTGAAAGGCGTCTCCTGTGACTGTTGTTGATAAGTCAATGTTAGAAGGCCTATTATTATCTTTGCGTGTCTGGCAGAAATATTCCCGGATATTTTCGGATAATCGAAAAGAATAAAAAACGAAGAAATTACAAACACATTCATAGTGTAATAAATTGATAAACTTCTAATATCCATGAGGGACAGGCTGGCAACAATTTAATTCCATTCCTTCTTATCGAAATAGAGATTGGACACACCTCCAGTGGACCCAATTTTTGTAACGATGTACCGAAGTACGTGAATGCCAATAATGAATGTACCTGTGGATTTGGAACGGTTAGCAGCGATGACCTTCTATCATGTGTGACAGGTAATTGTGATGTTCCGGGAAGGCACAGAACCAAATACATGATCTCAGACTATCAAAACAACAGTGTATTTATTTTAATAGCTTTATGTAAATATATGCTTGCAGTATCATTCGAATTATACACGGCGCGTTTTTTGGGGGGTGGGAGAGAGGATGGTTGGGTGGGGTGGGGTAGGGTAGGGTTGAAAGCAATAAAAATCCCTGAACGAGTTTCGAGAAGGGTCACCAAAGGAAAATTTCTGCCAAGTTTTGTAGAAATTGGCACAATGGTTACCAAGGCGAAAGGGTGTAAAGCTTTTGGGCTCAAATATAGGCCCCTGTCTGCCACACCCATATTTGGGAGTAAATAAAAATCCACGGACATATTTTCAGAAGGGTTATCCAAGGAACAGTTCTGGCAAGTTTGGTTAAAATCCTCCATTAGTTACTGTGGAGTAGATTTTTTAAGACTGCGGGCTCAAAATAAGCCTCGCCCTGCCACGCCCTTATTTAGGAGTCAATCAAAAATCCACGAACCAGTTTTGAGAAAGGGTCGACCAACAACATTTCTGTCAAGTTTGGTTGAAATCCGTCCATTGGTTACTGTGGAGAAGATGTTTAAAGAATTGTTGACAACTTCCGACGACCGACAGAAAACGCACTCGGACAAAAGGTGAGCACAAAAGCTCACCTTGAGCACGTGGTGCTCAGGCAAGCTAAAAATGGAAGTTAACTGTAAACATCCTATGTGTTCTAGCACAGGAAGGATAGCAAAGGAAGTTATGGTTGTATTAGTACGAGAAACATGCATGAATCCATTATTTGTTGCTCCAGCCGGCATGATATGACTTTATTTGTTAGGGGCGTTGTTAAAGTCCATGCAAACCAACTAATCTACATTTTCACGTTTAAATGACTTTTTAAATGTTTTGTATACTTTATCCTCCTGGGTTTAGAGAAAGACTCAAAATAGGACTAATAGTTTTATATGACCGAGGTCATGTTCGACACTTACACATGTAAACCCATTCATCAGCTGGTTTTTTTTTTTCTATAGCTGAGAATAATCGGCTTCATATGAAAAATAGATGAAAACGGATTGTGCGGCAATTTTCCGATCAACCTGATCAGCTGTGTCGATTTTCCTATAAATAAAAAAATGTATGTCATTTATGAAAGGTTGTTAATTGTTTCTTCTTCTCTTAATGTTATGCTTCCGAGAAAATCTTAAATGTTAAGGGAGAGTATGTGAATTTTCAAAATGTAATTCTAGCCTTTAGAAATCGTATAATCTCATTATGAATATGTGGTTTTATAAGGTCAAATTCATTTAAAAGATTTCGGTGGTCCAATTTGAATTTATGGAGGCATTTCCAAACAAACTAATGCTGTTTTTACTTTTGAAAAGAAAACTTCCGGGGGGGGGGGGGTATTTTGTTACTTTTATAACTTTTATAATGATGTGTTTAGTAATTCCTCAAAGTTGTTATTATCCAATAATTATCGTTAAGTTAGACACATGAGCCTGTGAGTGACATTTCCAACAATATCCAAAGTGCGCATAGCGAAGACTCTGGCCTATCCGTGCATCCGCACAGTCTGACCAGAGTCTTCACTATACTATTTGTAGATATAAAAGCTCTAAAAGTATCATTAAACAATTAGGTAATCATCTAATTGCAATTTGTAACTGCCAAGGCTTCTAAATGTTATCGCCTCGCGTAGGAGTCAGATTGTTGGAAATGTCACGCACAGGCTCATATATAAATGTTTCAGTGTTCAATACAAGTTGTACGAGCTCAGAAGACTGCAAGGACACAACAATGTACACATGTGATAATGGACTGTGTAAATGTTCTAAAGCCTACAAGGAACATGGATATGATACATACTGGAACTATGACATACCGTGTGTGAAAAGTAAGTCATGTTTCTTGTTAACTTGTTACTAGTTTACTTTTGACATTTGACGATGCTTTGAAATTTCCCCATGGATGCATTGAATACCCATTGTCGAACTTGAGACCGCACGTCATATCCACCTAAGCTAGAATGTTTAAATAAATATCTAAATCCGTACTTTAATTCGTATTTCGGTCAGTATCAAAACAATATCTAAAACTGCGATATGCATAGCCTAGTTTAGGAAAATTACTTTTGAATTTCCTTATTATAATTAATTCAGTTGTGAGTAATTTTGATACCCCTCCCCCCTCTGGAATGAATGGGTATACAACCTTAAAGAAGGTGAACGATGGAGCTTCCTTATACCTCATAAAGTATGACCACATTTTAAATTCTCTATTCTCTTTTCTCTGTTGCATCATTCAGATATATATCATACTTGTATGGACGCAAAAGTTACATTATGTTTTAAACACATAAAACTATTATTTCAGAAATAGGTCTATCTTGTGATGAAACAAGGTGCGATATTGCTAACTCTGAATGTGATTCCAACTATGTATGTAACTGTAGGGCCGGGTATTTGGAAGTCGACGGACATTGTGAGCAAGGTACATGTATGTTTAATGTGTATTTCATACAGTCCCGTATCCTGGGATTCAGTAGCATGTCGTAGTCAGGGCTGACAAGCATAAGTTTAGATTACATCACCAAGTCTGTGTGATAAAGTGGCGCGCTTAGCAAAAACTGCTTATTACTTTTGCATATAAAATTGGTCGAGTGGTTGATGAGGAGCGAATTCTGTGCATTTACAATGAGATGAAATTCCCGACATACCTTGTTCAGGTCGAAAATCCTTGAAGAATTAGAAGAATTATCAAACACAAATTCCTTTAAGCATTAGGTGAAATAGTCCAAACGCTTTTCGTGGGTATGTTTTTTGATATGAAATCTTGCTAAGAAATACGAAAAGAATATTGCCCTTAAGTTTGGCTTTTTCACCCGCAAACTAGATGATTCTAAGCGGAAAATGATAAAGCCCCCTTTCCAGTGTTTTCCAATGGAACAGCCCGATTTATGAAAGGCTCCTTCATTATGACCAATTTTTTATTCTTTGAAAGTGTTAAGGAAATGAGACAATCTTTACGAACTTTCTTTAGACACTAAAATCATCTTGTGCATGGTTTAAGGAAATGCGATTATTCTTCTTGGCTTTCTCGCATGAGGAAATTTGTGTACGGACAGAATGACGGACTGAAGGACGGACGACAACCGCACAATTGCTTTACATTTTCTGATCCTTGGTGGGCAGGGCCTATAATAAATCAGTACTACTTGTACGAATTTTAAGGCCTAAATCAATTAAATGCATTAGAATGGCTCGAGTAATTTAAACCTTTTTGTGTTTCCAAGGATTGCGTTCTACCTGTCACGTCGATACAGTATGTACACGTTTCGATGTCAACACAATATGCGACAAAGACAACACCTGTAACTGCAAACCCGGGTTCAAAGAGGCGTATGGTATCTGCACGCAAGGTGGGTTCATTTCACTATATAATATGCCTATCTTGCGTAATCTTTCAGTATATATCTTGTCTTATTTTTCGTTTTGGTTAAGCCGGTTTATTCTCACTTCGTTTAAACTCATTTTGTCCTCAAAATAACAAAAAAGTCAATTAAGACTAAAAGTTCTCATTTGGTAAAAAAGGTGTTTTAAAAAAGTACTTCAGGTGCAAGTGTCACATGTAAGATATATATGCAAATTGATTTAGAATTATGATAAAGTTATCAAATATTTTATTATCATTTTATTTCTCAATAAATACTTTTTTTGTAGCATACAAACTGTAAAAATAATAATAAGAATAATTCATTTGCTTTGCAAACATAAAATAAAAGAGGTTACTTTTTCCTATATAATGTTATTATTTGTTAGTACTATTTTTTCCTACTAATGGCAATGAAAAGTAGTAATTTTATTTATGGGGTACATGTGTATATTCAGAATTGACCAGAAAATTATTTAATAATGATCAGAATTTGATATTCATTTTAGACGAAATGAGAATTTGTTGAAATAAGGTTTCAAGACCAATCGAGAATTCAACTTTGAGACCAAATTTGTATGGACGAAGCGATGGTGTGGCATCAAATAGAACTTGGTTTACGAAAACCTCTGTAGTTGGATTGACCTTTGATAAATAAAAACTTTTACCTAAATGTGATTTTGATATATGTTATTAATATCATTCACTTCCCAACAAGGTTTAAAAAGCTCTAAGGTATCATTTCTTTATCGTTTTCAAAGACTTTATTCTTTAGAATATGCACATGAAATAGATTGACATGTTATTATGTTATCTAAATAGATATACAAATGAAGCCTGTATTGACTTGACATCACCTGTCCCATTACATGAAATAATAACAGGTATTCTACTTTTTGATTAAATAATATACTTATGGTTCAAACTAAAACCATTTGTGCCGAAATTTCTTTGATTTTCAAGTTTTTATTAATTCTTTAACATGATAGAAGAGTGAATGATAAAATGAATAACATGTTTTGGTCTTACAAATCAATGATTTTTGTTGCGGCAATGAGAAATTATCTTGATTCGATGAGTCTCGTCATGATATATTCCCTAAATATCGAAAACAAAATATTGATGTTCAAAAACACTAACATTTTGTTCTCTAATACAACACGATGACGTAAAGTATATATGAAATAAGATGAATCAAGAGATGTTTGTAAAACATATATGCCCCCTATAAAGGTGGGCCAACAGCCTATTCCTTATCAATCAATAAAGGGAAATATCTCACAAAATATGATGAATAGAGTTATGGTTCTTGTGCACTGCATTTTTCCTCAATGAGACCGACCGACCGACCGACCGACCGGCAAGTGCAAAACAATATACCCCCTCTTCTTTGAAGGGGGGGGGGGGCATAATTACTTGTACATAGAACATAATTTGCAATGAAATTCATATGTCGTGTGTTTAAATATGTACACAGATAGCTCCGCACATTTAATATATTCAACGTCATCTTTAGTGGGAAGATTAATGATTACAATGTCATAAAACCCACGTGCTTATGACGAGTTTCGTTTTCTGTAAATGACCCTCACAACGTCAATACCACTTATTCCTGACTAATTTTACATCCAGGAAAAATATTGGGCAACTATTTACCAACCAGAAAAGGAATGTAATTTCAGAATTGTGATCGTGTTAAAATAGATATTATTTAATTTTCGCGTTGATGTGTCCACGTATAAAGTCGTATGGAAGAAGGAGTCGTATACAAAGCAAAATCCTCGGGCTCCGCCCTCGGATTCCGACATTTATATATCGCTTCTCCTCAATCAGACCTTTATTCATGGACACATCAACGCGTAAATGAAATATTTCGCAATTAACACGTACATGTAAAGATATAAAACGCAATAACTTTTTTTCTGTATAATTGATGTTTAGTTCTAGGATCCAGGTGTTCTTCCGACTGCGACTGTAGCCATGCTACAAATGCTGTTTGCTCTACGGATACTTTTAAATGTGTTTGTCAAACTGGATTTACTTTGTCAAACAACCAATGTCTACGTGAGTAGTACTCTAATATATGGTTTAGATGCGGGATTGAGTTTTTTGTTGAATTTGAAACAAGGTGCGCTTTGGACAGGGGTCTTACTTTATATTCTATCTTTGCACGATTTGATTGCCCTGAAATATCTTAACCTACAAGAACTCTTAAATGTGATAAATATGTGATAATTAACGGACACTCACATACCTATAAATGAAAATATTCTTCTTGTGGTTTAAATCAAGACCATTTCCAAAATCAAAGTTAAGTTAACAATATTTTACATGATTTAATTTGAATATTCTGATCATAACATCATCGGATTAAAAATACTTTAAATTGAATGGGGTTAAACGCCGTTTTCAACATTTTTTCAGTTATATCGCGCGGCTGGAGCACCTAACAATGGTTTCCTGGTATTTCTCTCACCAGTTCAACCACCACATCCTTTCCTAGCCTCCAGCTGCTATCTCACATAGGTCTACGATTATCAACCCATTGGTGAGAGACAAAAAAGTCGGTAAGAATGAGTGCCGCCGTCGGGGATCGAACCTGGGACCTCTAGATTGACAGTCCGACGCGCTACAAACTGCGCTATGACGGCGGCTCTAAAAAAAAGAAAAAATCCTTAAAACTAGCAAAGATTAACTTTGAAGTCTTCAGTAAAACCGGCCTGTCTGAAATCATTTTCATGCAGCCGGGTAGGTTTTAAAAAGAGCAAAAGAATGAAAGAGGAACATTCAATGCTTTTCGGTGGTTAATCGAGAAATAACGGTAGATTATCACTTGATAATCTCACCACAAAAGCAGTGAAATTTACAAAGTTTTATACCCTGCTTTTGTGCATTTCACCCTATCTGATGTCATCTATGCGGGGCGAAATAAGTGACGTCTTAATGAACGTTGCATGGCAATCACGTGCAAAATATCGCGCTTTACGAAAATATGTCCTAGAAATTTCACATTTTGTCTCATTGTTACAATAAAGAAATAGAATATTCGTGTGTTTTTCGAGTAAGATCGATTAATATTTCATTTCGTGAACAGCATAAGCTATATTTTCACTCATGGCTCTGCCACTCGTGAAAATATAGCTTTTGTTGTTCACTCAATGAAATATAAAATCGATCTTACACTGAAACAAACGATTATCCTCTATTCAAACTTTTTCTATTTTTCTTTTCATTTTATGAAGCCGAAAGCTGTGCCGAGGACGTCCCGCCATTGCCTAATCTGCTTCGACGGCTACAATCTTATACACTCGATTTTTCAAGAGAACTTGGCCTTAACGATCACGAATTAGAAGAAAGATGGTATTCGATTGGCAAATATTTTCTTCTGATGGACGCATCATCCTTATCAAAAGGACAGTGTGGGACTCACTTTCCTATTTACATTGGTGAGATAGATTTTTGTGTTCAGAATTTGATTTGTAATGAAATAGAACAAAAAGAGATCTACTTAGGATAGATCTGCAATTTTTTTAAAAAAAATATCTTTATATAACACAGAATAGTCAGATTATCTCTTTTTGAGAATTGAAACACTTTGAATTTGGGTGGTTTGGAACACTCGATGTTCGGTTATTTTTTAATTATAGGCGAACCATTTGTAAATTGGATAATGAACAATCGGCATATATATTCAGTGAGATATGAATTAAAAAAAGGGGGAAAAAAGAAATAATCTTGTTTTATTCAGACAAACTTTCTCAGGAAACAAAACAAAGGATTGATACGACTGGTATCAGCGTAAGGGCGACTGTGGCAGGCCTAGAAGAGTATGACTTAAAAGAAAGCTTTAATGTTAGTCTAAGAAAGTGTGGAAATGATATACAGATTCAGCTGAAGCAACCGAATACAACTATGGCAGCCTATTGTTTAGGTAATTTGAGAAACATTCATTATACTTTTGTTACAGATGCAGTATATATTTCTTACTTTATTTAAACATATATCACATAATTGTATAAATATCAATAACTTACATATTTTGACGGTCGTGTATACTTTATCGAGATTATTTGTGTGAAAGCGCATACAATACTTATTAAAATTATTATTTATTGTTTTCAATTTTCATTTAGTTTTATAACAAAAACAATTTCGTGACAATAAAACTGACCTTTACCTGTGCTCTCATAAGCCCTTTCCTGTTAATCAAAATGTATCAAATAGCAATGATTGACTCTTTGCACAACTAAAATATAACTCTCACCTAGTTTCATAAATATTGAGTAAATATATATTTAGCAAAATGAAGATCCCCAAAGTTTTAATGCTAGACTTGAAGGATAAAATTGCAAAGTTTGGAGGGAAAACATTGTATATTTGTTGTTGCGTGAACAATTTATTAAATCTGACGCTTTTCCTCTGATATTAATATATTCATTAAGCAATAAACGATATCACCTTATATCCAAAGACACTATTTAACTATATCCGAAATGATGGGCATATTTAAGGTTTTTCAAAACATACGTCTAAAAATAAAAGATAACCACTTTTCGCATTTAACTTTCTTAACTTTTCAGAGGGCGAAGCTTCACTAAATTCTAGACCCCGACAAATCCCAACTGTTAGAAGTGAATTACGTTTTAACAACACTGAAGAAAATGGTCAAACGCGTTTCGAACCTTACCTCGTGTTTAAATGCGATCTCTTACCTGACTACGTGTTTTATGGCTACACATTTATGTCATTCTATGAAAAATACTATATTATAAACTGGTAAGTAATTTTGTCTAATTTACCAACCTGTTTTTTTTTTTCTTTAGATAACTATACTTTGATATTGTCTTTACAAATTTTTAACCATTTATTGAATAATTAAATAAACTTGATCAGGAGATACCATTTACGGCACAAACATCAACGATCCCGCTAAGAATGACGTTGCATAAAACAAATTCGACGAAAGATTAACAATTGGGCAAATTATTTTACTGCGTTTAGCTATCAAACTATAACGTGTCCAAAAGATATCCACAGATAATTGAATTAAATGAAGTTTAACGCCGATTTCAATATTTTTCAGTTAGATCTATATCGCGGCGTCTTGAGCACCTTACAATGGATTCCTAGTATTACTCTCACAAGTACATATCACACCATTTTCTAGCCTCCAGCTGCTATCTCACATAGGTCTACGATCATCAACCCATTGGTGAGAGACAAACAGTCGGAAAGAATGAGTGCCGTCGTCGGGATCGAACCCGGGACCTCTAGATTGACAGTCCGACGCGCTACCAACTGCGCCATGACGGCGGTACACAGACAATTGGAAGGAACTATGAAAAAATTGCAATGTCTAGGAAAATGAAGAAATATATTCAAGGTCTAAAAAATTGTAGAGTATCAGTTTCGATCTAAACACCTAAATTACTATTTAATATAGGTATGCTAACAACATTCATCTATTGTCCTATGGTCCTTTTGAATGGAGGCAGCTAAACCGTACAGATTTATATGAAAGTACTCTGACCGCCATGAACATTTCCATCGGATTTCAGGTAGAAAAAAATAAGGTTTTATTTGCATAATTTTTTATTCTAATCTTTTTTCCACTCAAAATCGATATTTTTTGGGGTTTTTTTTTGTATTTGTAAAATATTTAAATACGTGTATTCTACAGATAGTTAATCTAAATCAAAACAAGATGAAACACAGGCGATCACGAAGTCATTTTTTCTGTCGCGTCGCTTATTGGCGTCGTACGACGTTTGTTATTTCTCAATCGTATTGCCAATGTTATCAGCCAGATCAGAAAATAACGACGGAAGCATGGCCTGAAGATCATTTCTAAAAAGTATTGTTTTTTACCGTTGAGTAGATTAGGAGAAGATGATTTAAGCTCACCTTAGACGAAGTGCTCATGGTGAGCTGTTTTGATTGAGCTGGGTCCAGTGTCCATCGTCGTCTTCCGTCGTCCGTACGTCCGTCTTCTGTGCACTTTAGAAGAAACTTGGTCAGAATGCTTGTTTCTATAGAATCGCATTCAATTTCGAAATTCGGTCTAGTGCGGTCAAAAATTGGGTCAAGCGGTCAAATCTTAGAAAACCTTGTGTGCACTCTAGAGGCAACATTTTTGACCCAACTGTCTTGAAACTTGGTCAGAATATTTGTCTCCGCAAAGTCCACGTCAAGTTCAAAAAAGGGTCAAATAGGGTCAAAAATAGGGTCAAGGGGTCAAATCGTAGAAAAAACGTGTGAGCACTCTTGAGGCCACATGTTTTTTTCCAAATAAAGTAGAACTTGGTCAGAATGTTTGTCTCCATCAAATTTTGGTCAAGTTCAAACTGGGTCAAGTGGGTCAAGGTGCCAAATACTTGAACAACCCTTTGCTCACTCTATAGGTCACATATTTAGCCCAATTGTCTTGACCTTGGTCTCCGTGAAATCTAGCTCAAGATTAAAATTTGGTCAAGTGAGGCAAAAACTGTGGTCAAGGGGTCAAATCTTAGAAAAACCTTGTGTGCTTTCTAGAGGTCACATTTTAATATTCGATTGTCTTGAAACGTAATAAGAATGTTTTTCTCCATGAAATCTCCATGAAATCTCAGATAGGTTCAAAAATGAGTTAACTGGGGTAAAAAATGAGGTCAATGGGTCAAATTTAGAAAAAAAAACTCCTTGTTTGGACATTAATCGACATATATTTGTTTGACCATAATGTCAGAATGTTTGTCTTGAAATCTTAGACGAGTCCGAAAAGGGTAAAAACAAGGACACCTAGGGCACACTAGGACATGCCTCAGGTGAGCGTTTAAGGGACAATGATCCTCTTGTTTTTTATATATATATTCACCATTCAAGTGGCCTTATTTTAGTTGAACGTCAGCCCAAAAGGCCAATGTATCAACCCGAACAGAATTTACCGAAAGTTTCTGAAAGAGCATGTACTCAAGATCATTTCTGAAGAGTTTGGTCGAATTCTGACCTGTAGTTTTAAAGACGATATTTTTTTCTTCTTTACCATTGCGGGACCCATTTTTGGTGACTCAACAGCCCGTAGCACCCAAAGTATCGTCCCGATTGGGATTTAACGAAGGAATCTGAACGGGCAACATTTATGGGGGTCATTTCTGTAAATGTTTGGTTGAATTCTGACCAGTAGTTTCGGAAAAGAAGAATTTTCCATATAACCCCGTTCGGGCAATTTTTTTGGTGACTCAACAGCCCGAAGCACCCTATTATCAACCCGATCAAAATTAAACAAAGGGATCTGAGAGAGCAAGTCTCAAGGATCAATCCTGTGTAATTTTATAAAATTCTGCCAAGTACATTCAGAAAAGAAAAGATGATTAACCGGGGAGTATACGCACAAACGCTCGGAGTAACGACGGATGTCGCGCCACGACATAAGCTCTGCTTGACTAAGTTCAGTGGCGATGAAAATGTTAAAACATTTTGGAAATTTACAATACCCAGTTTTTCCTCATAATAAACGCTTTTATGATGACGCTTTTTAGGTCACCTGAGCACGAAGTGCTCAATGTGCGCAATTGTGATCAATCACCGTCCGTGGTCTGTAAGTTGTCCGTCTTTCTGTCCGTCAGTCCGTCCTCGCCGTCCGTCAACAATTTCTTTATACATCTTCTGCTAAAACACTGGGAAACAATTTCTTTAAACGTCTTCTCCTAGATCACTGGGCCAATCAAGTTGAAACTTGGCAGGGATGTTCCTTTGGTTAAGCTCTTAAAAAGGTATGAGAGGAATAAAATTTTATCTTAAAATCGATGGTAACAGAAAGGCTGAAAAATGCCCGAAAACGGCCAAATATCTCCGAAAAAAATCTTCTCCTTCTAAAATACTCGGCCAATCAAGCTGAATATTGGCAGGTATGATTTTTGAGTGAAGCTTAATCAAAGTAGTTAAAAGAATTTTAATTTTACCAAAAATTCTTGTTTCATTAAATGAAGCTTTACCAAAGTTGTAAAAGAATTTGATTCAATCAATTCTTCCATGGAAACGAAATTGTCAAATAATAGCCGAAAATTTAGAAAAAGTTCATCTTCTCCTAATCCAGTGGGCCAAGCATTATTAACTTGGTAGGGATGTTCTTAAGGTGAAGGTATACCAAATTTACGAAATTTGGGGGGAAAAAATCAATTTGCGGTAGGACGAAATTAAAGTCTGTTTTTTGTAAAACCACCCGAAATGAACATCAAACCATCTCTGTAATATTTTACACGCTCAAGGGTCGTATTATGTTATAGCCTAGGTCGTCCGTCCGTCTGTCCGTCCGTCTGTCCGTCCCTCTGTCTGCCTCTCTGTCCGTCCGTTAGTAATTTCTGTGTGCGCAACTCCTCCAAAACTATCAATGGGAATGAGTTGAAACATGGCACAATTACTCCCTATGATGACTAGTTGTACATTAGACCTTTGAAATTCAAATCGCTCCAGTCATTCCTGAGAAATCTTGAATTATCTGCCCTTGAATTGAACGAAATCACTGCTTTTTTGTGTTCAACTCCTCCTTTAATATCAATGGAAATGATCTGACACAATTACTCTCTATGATGTCTTGTTGTGCATAAGACTTTCTAAATACAAAATGCTCCTGTCATTCCTGAGAAATCTTGAATTATCTACCCTTGAATTGAACGAGATCACTGTTTTGTGTGTGCAACCCCTCCAGCTCTATCAATGGAAATGAGCTGAAACTAGACACAACTACTCCCTATGATGTCTTGTTGTGAGTCAGATTTTTTTAAATTCAATATGCCCCTGTCATTTCTGAGTTATCTTGAATTATACTATGTTATGGCCCCAGTCGTCTGTCCGTCTGTTTGCAATTCTTTTAAGCTATCATTCGAGTTCACATTAGAGAAAAGCCATAATTACTGAAAAGCCCCTTCGGGTGTATAATTATAATATGGTTGACAAGGTATGAATTGTTTTACTGAGATGAGCCATATAGGACCATCATGGTCCTCTTGTTTTTTCCGATACTTGCCCTGTGTTCAGGATAACAAAACGGTGCGAACAGTTTTCCAATCATTTCCCGCTTTGCACGGAAGTGAAAGTGCAAAGCGGGGTATAAATGGAAATCTGTTTGCACCGTTTTGTGTTCCTTAACGCGGGGCAGATTTTATGGTCTTTCAGAGTTAATTGAATGCCATTTTACTTTCGTATTAGCACTTTTCTGTCTAATCTGTGTGACTATAGCACCTAGCCATTATTTCCTATTTTTTCTCTCACATGTTCTATTAAATGACATTTTGGAGCCACCGGCTGCTCCATCGGCTAAGATTTAAGTTACTTATCTATTGGTGGCGTAAACAAATGATATTTATTGCGGCCAGGGATCGAGCAGGTACCCACGATTTAGGCGTCCGACGAAATCAAGTGGTTCACATTCTAAGTTTAGATCAGAAATAAACTAAACTCACTAACTATATGAACACTTAAATCTCCACGAGTCATACTCAAATGTTCATGAGCTTTCCTTTTCATTTTCTTTTCAGATTCAGTGTTCATTTCAACAGTTGGATACTTTAAATGGTTATGCGTCAATGCCAAAATTCAGTAAAAGTGTGGACACAAATGTGAAAACGGTAATATTGTACGAAAGAATGAAGTGATCTTTCTCATAATGTAACTATTTTAAAAGAATAGTGAATTATTGTTGATCTCTGACCTTTGCCCCTGGCCGAAGGCTAGAACGACGAAGAGTCATTGCGATGGAGTAGTCGCCTTCAAAAAGCCTGTTTGTGTGTTTGACCGTCTGTCTGTGCGTTCGTTCATGATTTTCTTTACGAAATTGAGTCCACAAATACCTTCGGACTTCCTTGAAACGTATAACACATGATAAAAGAGTGTAATGGAAATTTTCATTCGATATAGAGTGGATTCGTCGGGAAAGTAGGCCTTATGAATTTTTACTCATACAATATTTGTTTACGAAATAAACTCCAACATGTGTATATATTATTCTCGAGAATATATTTTTAATTTTTATGTATTGATAATTCGGGGGAGGGAGGGCATATTGTTTTTGGCCTGCCCGTTTGTCTGTTACTCTTTCTGTCCAGAGAGAAAAAAATAAAAACATTGGCCATTACTATTGAAAGGTGAGTTATAGAGCCTTCACATTTCACATGATGATCGCTTGGGACAAGAACTTTCTGTTGATTTCCGGTGATTCTGGTAACATTTGTGAAAAAGTAACTTTAAAAGTGACCATAACTTAAGATTTGTTAGTGATATAGCTTTGGGTTTTTTTTCAGAGGCTCAGACACAGCTTTAATCAAGGACAAAGTTCCGACTACATCAGTCCTAAGCTGCCTGTGCCCCTGGGTTGTACAAGTACAGATACAGATGTTTCAAAGTTATGCAAATACAGTTTTGGAGCCGCATCCTCTTCAGAGACATCATGTTCGTCTAACACTAACGGGCATTATATGTGTGGTCTTATACTAAACGCGACATCTTATCATGGAAGCTTAGATCATCTGTCTGAATATGTATGGGGAAATACAGGCTATGAATTTAACACATTCGACACATATGAAGATGGAAATGGACAAAAAATCAAGGAATATATCAGATCTCGTTTGTTCTTACCCTATGACTTTGTGCAGCATAGAACATACATTCCATTTCAATTTAAGGTAGATAGCTACGAGTTGAATACAGGGCATGTGATATGGAAGGGATACAGAACTCCAAGTTTGAAGGTATTTTGAATGTGTATCTCAAATGACAAAATTGAAGCGGGACAATTTTAATATTGGTTTGTCCGACATGCAAAATTGCGATCGACTGTAATACTTTTTCGTAAAATATCTATATCAGGCATTATCCGTGCGTCATTTTCTCTGGAATTCCTTCAGGAACTACTGATCGAAGGATGATTTTTCTATCCTAAATTTTGAGTGTATCAGCAGTATTTGAAAATGTAAGCTATCATGGGAACATTGATTTAGCTATATTTGCCATTACTTGTAGCACTAGAAAGAACATCTCAAAGAATAATGTTTTCTGAAAGCAGGCACGTAGAAAAAGATTCTTTCGGGGACCCTACATTTTAAACCTCGGAAAAACTGCCATAACTATATAATAGACTATCATATACCCATCAAATTGAGAATGAATTCACGATTTATTAAAGGGGTGCTATGTAAAATATAGATCCCGAAACAACTAGACGCTAGCCCAGATTCGCTAAAACCATTTCGGTTATACTCTCTGTTTTCGATTAACTCGTCTCAGAGAAGATCAATTTGACAGATTCTAATCTCAAACTTTTATTGTGAAAATTCTATTTTAAGGTCTACCCATATCCCTGGTTTGATGGTTCTGGACTACGTGTTAGGATACATGGGTTCTCAATTACTTGGTAAGATCCCAGTTTTACTACATGCGCATGTGAACAACTTAATCTTATCTGCTTACGTGTCTTCTAGAGGAACACCTCTTTAATACATCGAATATATCGATAACATCGATTCAGACCAATTTTGCTAATTACTTCTTTCAAAATGACCGTACACTTCACAAGATAATAAAACCAAAGCTCTCTTTGATAAATTAACTTCAGCTTAGAACTCAGAAGCATGGTTAATTTGTCAATAAATAACGGCAAATATTTGTAATTAGAATTCTGTCTCATTAAAAGGTGTTTACTATTTTAAGGGAAAAGGACGGGGACATATCATATAGATAGCTCTTTAAACGGTTGTTATCGGAATTTATACTGGAAATATTTCACTCGTTACCCATACATGTAACTGGAACAGACCTGTCTTTGATTGTAAAAGAATATACATATAACATACTTATCTATCTAAAAGGCCCAATAGAGTATATATTCAATAGGGGAAGTGCGATAATGTTACCCGTGAATAAATGCCTTTGTCGCAGTCCTTTCGATTACGACCGTATTCAACAGTTTGGCGGCTAAAACGAAGGATTTACTATTGTTAAACATTTTAAATACTGAATTTGTTTATTTATAACTCTATTGTTGATGCACGCACAGGAACAATTGGATGTCGCTAGTATCGGTACCGGATGTCGAGGAAGGGGAGTACATTCTGTACAGAAATAAAGGGATGCCAATTGAGGTGCATTTATTGAACTCATTTCTTTTGCTTCTATTGAAGTTACTTGAACGATTGAACACATTGTAAAGACAAAATCAAAGGTTGAATGCAAGGAAAGCGTCTTTCGTAAACTTTTTTTAACAACAAGCTAATTGTAATAATAAAGCCAATTTTCCTCCTTAAAGAAGAAGAGATTTAAATGGCATCTGAAGTTTACCATACTTGTCAGTCAAGCAAAAGGTTACTAATTTACACTCTGTTTTGCTTGCTTCTTGCCCTTCTCGGAACTTAAACTATTGAGAGGGCAATTCATTTTTATTGGTTACGAAGAAAGTCGATTAGATAACCATACGTAAGTAGAAAGAGGATAATTGTTGGAGTGTAGAGTAATTTTTCATTGAGTTAACAACAAAAGCTGTATTTGCACTTGTGAAATAGCGTGCATTTGTTCTTCGATTTTACTAAGCAATGCTGATTATTCTATTCCTTTAATGCAAAAAGGATTAGAAATGTAACAATTTCAGTACAAATTTTCTCAAAATCCGTCATTTTGTTCTTGGTTGCTAGGAAACATCATGGTGTCATTTGCTTACTAAGCTCCGCTATGACAACGTTAAAAAAGTGAAATGAACGTTAGAAAGGTGTTAGTTTTAATTTCGCGGGTTTGATAGTGTGATTACCAAATGATAATACTGTTGTTTTATATTCATAATGTGATCTATGTCCCGGAAGTGAAATAATGTTGATATTTTACGGGTGTTATTAGGTTAGTGGAAAAATATGCAAATAAGCTATGAATACTGATAACCGATATATTTTCGTTGTTAAATTAACGTCATAATTGACTTCCTGAGGTTTTTTCGCTAACGGCGTTATATGTTAAGATGAATCGATTAATGTCGAAATATCCTCGTTTTATCACATATTATTGATAGAATATCAAATTTTATGGTCATAAACTACCGAATTAATTAAACTCACCATTAACAACAGATTAAAACTCGACACAGTCTCGTCTTTATCTGTTTATAAATGACTCGTTTAATAAATTCGGTGTTAAATGACCACCCATTTAATGTCATCTGTTAATTCATTTCTTTATTTAAAACAAACACATTTGTAGATTCGAGGACGATTCCATACAGGTGAAATGGGGGTTAAAGAGTTGTGTGGTCTGGCTATACGTAATGGAAATGCAATAAGGATAGAAAGTTTCTGCAATAAGATAAACATTACTGGCTGTACGGGTGGCTTTTTCCCTTGGGATGAGGACCTTTCTTCTGTAAGTAAAACAAGGGACAATGTGTCTTTTTTCGTTTTAGACATTGTGGATGGATATTAAAAGAGTATAGTAAAACTATAAGATTTGTTTTCCTGAAAGTTCTGGTAGTGCAAACCTTAAGTATTTTATTTCAGTTGTAGATTAGTGAAAGATAATTGTCGTAATTACATCTTTACCTTTTCTGAATAGGTAAAGAAATTAATGTATTAAACATGACCCAGATTTTGGATCTGTCATCAATTTATGTATGATATGGACACTGTTTCTTGATTTGGCTTCAAGTAATTGGTAATATTTACAGACGGACAGACAGACATACAACAGTAAATCAATATTCTACCGATCTAATCTTTTGGGACAAAATAATCAATGTAAAGTTGCATTTCTTTTTTTTCATAGACATAACAGATGATATTGAATAGAACAAATATTGGTACTTTTTACAGAGATTTATTTGATTTTTACTGACGCTAAAGAATACTTGTGCTACCATCTGAATGAACCCGGAATATCCCTGCTATAGCATAATCTAAAGGTTGCCTGTGTATTTCAATCGGCTTTCCAGATTTCTCGGTTATATCAAATCTGTTCACGATTTTGTTTTTGATACGAAATATAATCCTTTTCGGATGCATCAAGTAATTGTATTTATTTTATATTATATTTGCATGTTTGTGAATTAATTCATTCTTTGTAACACTCAGACTGACAATGTTGAATGTTTTCTTTTGTAGTCTCACATGATGTATCTAGACAGCGGTATATTTCTCGAGATGACCTCATTTCAAGGCGGTTCGATCGATTCTATTGACTTTATCGGTTTTCCTAATTCTTTTGCGAATGCAGAGGGCCTAGCAACTATCTCCGATGGTTTCAATCTACGAGATGGTTTTAGTTCTTCCTCTGCAACAGATTTCTTCTCCAGCTGGAAGTAAGACATGTTTATATTGCTTTATCTCTTTTTTATCTTCTTTAAGATAGAAGATAATTTTCCAGAAAATATTCATATTTTCTAAAAAATGACCTTTTTTGTGTTTTCACAAAGCGTATGGCGATGCCACTGCGTCTAGACAAAGCTTTGGACTGCTTTTTGAGAACTGCGTTTCAATGGCAATGTATTGCATTCCTACTGCGATTCACTAATATCAAATAACGCAATTATTGTAATCATGTGTATGCTACTGTGTTTGCGTTGCGTATACTGCGTTGCACGCGCGTTTGAGATTGTTGAGAAATCATTTTTACTAACTACTTTATTTTCTCATGAAATGCAAATATTTCCGCTGAAGGAAGTAAAAGAAATAAGCGCAAATTCAAACCTATATAAAAAGGGTGCCTTTAGACGTATTTGGATTAAATAAAACATCCTTAATATGCAGCTACTTAAGGTATCAATAATTCTACTTTCTGGCCTTCATTCGCCACTATTCTCTTACCACTTCGCGGTACCACCAACATTTTTTTGATCAGGCTCAAAGTTCGCATTATTCTTCCGTACTCTGTCTCGCCCTTTTTGCGCTCTAGACCTTTTGAACTGCGCTCTCGATTCGTTTTCACGGTGCTGCCATAGCAAAATAGGCGGTTTCACGGCATCCTCAATGCGCTCTAGAAATATTTTCATTGTCTTAAGAACGATGTGGCATCGACGTGTGACGATGTTTTACTTAAATGTTTACAACATAGTACAGTTAAGTAAATGTATGATTATTTCTTGAGTAAGACTTTTCGAAAATAATGCCATCAATATTAAAAGGTACACATATATACATGCATTTGGAACTGTAACGTTCATTTACAAAAAAACTTCACCATTTTCAACATAAATATGTTAACCTTTTTGGTGCGTTAAAAAGATAGCAACAACAAGTAATTAATGTTATATGTTTGCAAAGCTCTTTTTGAACGCGAAAGGTTATTCGCTGACTATTCGCTTAGATTTAATATGACATGCAATAGATTAGGTTCCACATGAGATGTTTCGAAACTTATTCTAATATATGTTAGAGTTGAAGCCGATGAGAGCCTCTGGAACCCGACCAACCATGGACCGTATAAATACAGCAAAGAATCTTACATGTGTGACTGTCCAAATAGTGCCACTAATACATCCGATAGATTTGAAAATAATGGCGATGAGACTGTCATTCAGTATAGTGCCATTGTTCACTGTTCACTGGATAAAATCTGCAAAGAGGAGATCGATGGAATAAAAGGTAGGTTTAATCTTAAAAAAAATATTTTTCTGCTACCGTGTCTAGAAAGAAAGTAGTTAAGATGGTGGTATCTGGAATTGTGTTTGTAAAAATGCTTATCTTATCATTTCCAAATAATCTCAAATATTCCTTTCGAGAATAATATATTTTTTAGTTCCAGTAAACGGATGGTAAGGAGCTGTTGTCTTGACAAAGTTTCCGTCGTGCATGCATATTTTTCTAAAGATCTTCTTCACAGAAAGTACTAATGATAAATTAAACGTAATTCGAGGTTTGTTTCGACGGAATTTCAACTTTCTGACTCCTTAAAAAATCTTTTTGTTTTGTTTTGGGTTTTTTACGTGTGTTTCCCTTTTTTTTTTTTTTTTTTTTCAATTCCAAAAAAGTTATTAAAAACCTACGATAATGCCGCTTAAAGTTTTTTTTTATTTTGATAGTTGAATGGGTTCACAAACATTTTCTTTTTCAGAATGGCCGGAATCACTACTGCCAAAATATGCTATTAAAGAAGTGAATTTATCGGTGGAAGTACTGTACACGGATGATAAACCTACACTGCATTTTATATGTAGTTTCAGCACTATTGAAGAATACTTTTACATGGTTCTATGGTACGTTGTTCTAAGAACGAACAGAATGATCATTTGATGTTATCGAAAATGTGTTTTTGATTTGTGTATGTATCAACGTCAAAGATTTTAGATAATATAAAAGATAATCGTTTGTTTCAGTGAAAGAGTGGTTTATATTCCATTGTGCGACCAGCAAAAGCTCTATTTTTAACAATGGGCGGAGCCATGAGTGAAAATATAGCTTTTGTCGTTCACGAAATAAAAAGTAAATGGATCTTAATCGAAAACAATTATTAATTTAATGAAATGCAGACATGAGACAAAAATGTAAAAATCATAGAATAAATTTTCTAAAAAAAAACCGCCTTTCTGCAACGTTCTAAGTGACATCAATCTTTGAGCTGCCCTTTGATAATGTCAGATATGGTGAAATGAACGGAAAAAAGGGTATATATTTATGATCAAACAATATTCCTCGATAACCCAACGAAAAGCATTAAAGAAAAAGGTTTTATTTCATTCATTTACTGACTTTTTAATTCCAGTTGGTCTTTATATAGGAAAAGAATTGCTAAAAGTAGGGGAGATATTCATAACCTTTCATTTTATGTATGTAAAATTTTTACATGCCCTGACCACAAATACAAATGGTAAGCTTTCGTGATCGACAAAAAATATAGCTGTCCTTGGTCTAGTTTAGCAGTCCATAGGAAAAACAGCCCTGTATCCTGGATATTACCTAGGTAAAAGATAATCGAGTCAAAAAGCGATTAACGTGTGTACTAAGAAGCTTTTTTGTGCTCACCCGAGCGCGAAAAAAATAGGTCTTTATACGTCATCAACTTTTGTGCGACACGAAGTGCTTTTTGTGTTCAACGCAGTGCTTGCATATCACAACGCTGTTCTAAAATCAAAGTAATGATAGTACTGGAGACGAGGAAACTTAATAGATGAAACCTCACACGATGTCTATTTTCTAGAATATAACCTTGATTATTAACCTTGTCCTTATCATGTATACCAGATTTTTTTCTTACTTGTCACTGCCAAAATCACTGGTGTGTTAAAGATACAGAGCTTTTATATTTGATCTTGACGGATTTCTTTGCATATAGGGAAAAGAAGAAAATGCTGCTAGCTAACACTTTCTCCTTTCTGCCTATTATTATCTATCCTTGAGTAAAACTTTACTTATTTGCCCACACATTGTATGTAATTTGCAACCCTTTACAAATTTGACCTGTTTCAACATTTGTTGTCTTGTAATGGATTAATCCAAATTAGACAAATATAAAAGCCTTTTCCCTTCCTTAAACCCTAAAACAGACGACAAATTTAAACAAAAACTTGGAACAGATTGCAGACAATAAAATAACATGAGTGCATTAAGTATCTCCGAAAAAAATTCGGAGGAGCAAAAAGTCGGCGGCTTGTGCGCGCGTCCGTCCGTTTAAAATTGGCCATAATTTGGCAATGGTAAGAGATATAGCATTCAAAATTTCAAATGTTAATTAATTCTGACAAGACCTTTCATTAGGAAAGGCAAGGATCTCACCCCAAGTCAAGGTCAATAATTTCCATAAAAACTCAAAGTTTACCTTAACTTTGAATTGGTATGAGATAGGGTCTTATATTTCATATGTGCTTTGCTAGTGATAAGACCTTTCTGTTGGTACCAACTTCAAGGTCATTTGTCAAGGTCAAGGTCATTTGTCAAGGTCAAATTGGTGAAAGAAATCAAACTTAATCTTTGAACATTTGAATGGTAAGTGATAGGGCTTTCATATTTCACATGATGATTGCCTTGGACAATGCCTTTCTGTTGAGACCAAGGTCAAGTTAATCAGTCAAGGTCAAGGTTGTTTTTAAAGGTCACGTTTGTGTGAAAAAAACAACATATAAACAGGGATATTTCGGGCTCAGAATTTCATAAGCGAAAATTCTCATTGAGTTGGAACTTATGAGAAATACTGAGTTTTCAATGGCGAATTGAACCAATTTCTTTGTTAGAAATTTATTTTGCCGTGAGATTTGAATGAGAGTTTTTGAACAAATCTCGCCCAAAAATGTTCCCTGCATAAAACGTAAGCCATACCTTTTAAATGGTTAGTGATTGGGATTTTTTTTCACATGATGATTGCATAGGAAAAAGCCTTTCTGTTGATACCAAGTTCAAGGTCATCAGTCAAGGTCAAGGTATTTTTTCAAAGTTACACTTTTGTAGTTAAAACTAACAAAAGCCATAACTTTGGATTGGTAAGTCATGGACCTTGAAATTCCACAAGTGCATTCCTTGTGAAAAGACAATCGCATGCATAACAATGTCAATGTCCTTGGTCAACGGTCATTTGATGAAAGTCACTCATTTATAACATAAAAAGTAAACAATTTGCTGAATCGTTTTTATTGGTAAAGACACTAACTGTTGAAAAGTCTCTAGAAGCATTGTGTGCAAATAATGCCCCTTTTCCGACTCGGGGTCATTTCACCATTTAGCAATTAACAGCCGGACATATGCTCTGTAGGCGGTGCTCTTGTTTGTTTATCCACCAAAAGCATTTAAGGAAATGTTTTATTCGCCTAAGCATGAGCTACTGATATGTATCTTTTCTGAAACAACCTAATTAACAGCCGGACATATGCTCTGTAGGCGGTGCTCTTGTTTGTTTATCCACAAAAAGCATTTAAGGAAATGTTTTATTCGCCTTAGCATGAGCTACTGATATGTATCTTTTCTGAAACAACCTTTCTGAATTCACGAAAACTTCACCTAAATGATCCTTTGAATATTCCCTTTTAGATTTGTTTGTTAAATTCTGATTGAGTTAATTACATAGGCGACATGGTTTGTCGCTTCACAAAATTAGTCCCCTAGGTTGAATTGTCTGCAAATCATCCTCTATGCAACTACTGGTCAGAATTCACAGGAATAATTCTCGAGGCGTTCTCTTTCAATTCGTTCGTTATCACCTGAACATGTTGATAAAATTGGTACTGTCGAGCCACAAAAAAGTATCCCATAGTAAACCATAAGGAAATTATTTTCTGAAATTATTTTTTACATATGGATTTTTATTTTCAGGATTGCTCTTTGGATATATTACTTTTGATTCTTTGTCTTTTGGGATATGATGTTTTATTCATAGAAAAACCCCTGAGTAGTGCAATATCTCCTGTAATCACAACTTGTTAAATTGTTGAGAGGTTTACACAAAATGTTCTCATAATATTGCCTATCACGTTGATATGAACACATTTAAGCTAATTGGAAAAAATAATTCCGAGACGTGGAAAGTGGATAATTCATCTTGACGTGTTTGTTACTTTTATTAATATCTCTGCATTCATTGATACATTTTTCATGAGGTTTCAAGATTGTTTCTTCTCATTCGACCTCGTGTTTGCTGTAGAAGTTTGTCATACATTGATGTATAATGGAAAAGTGTTGGGTGCAACATGTAAAACTTCTTCATAACACATCTCCTGTTATTATGAATGAATTAACAGATCATATTTCTTTATATTCGTTGCAATTTAATTGTTTTTTTCATAAATTTGCTTGGCATTAAGTGCCAGTAGACAGATATGTTATAGAATGTAGTTATGAACGAAATTCGATATGGAGTTATATTTCCCTTACTTTTTAACCAGACATTTTTTTTAACTTAAAGAAAGTATCGGTTTTAAAAGTCGTTGCATGTGGTAAAGATGCCTCAAATGCTTATAGGTACACTCAATTACCAAAAGATAATTGCCCATGTGACATGAGCCGAGTCCGGATATCTCGGTCACGCATCGGGCAGTCAAACCTGGCAGCGTAAGTTCAAATGCTGGCTATACCAACTTTCATCCAACAATGAAAATATTCATTTTGACGAGTGTCACTTGTCTCACACCTTATGGCGAATGGAACTATTACGCTTGGGTACGATAAGCGGCTGAAGGTTCGGGTTTTTATGTAGTGGTTGCACTGGTTAGAGAAACAATAGGAATTTATGGAGTTGTTCACCAGCAGCCGCGATATGGATGAATTAATGTTGAAAGCGGCGTTTCATCCCAATAAATATTCAATCAGTCAATTAATCGTAATATAAAACCTAAAGATGCGAGAGGATTAATCTTCTTTATTGATAATAATATTGTTTTTTACCAACTTTATTTAAAGATTATACAACTGAAACCTTTATTTTACAGGAAGGTAGATGACCAAGTGATCACAACAACTGAGATTTTGTCAGGATCGTCTTTCCAAAATTATGGTATAAACGAAGATGACCTTCTTGGAGCTACAGACAACTTGTATATCAACAGCGAGGTAGCGGAATAGTTGAGATATTTAACAATATGTCTAAATGGTCGACTTGAAAAAAGTTTAATTACCTAATACGTTCAATTGTTCTTTTTATTTTCAACATGGTAAGCTCACCTGAGCATAAAAGTGCTCTGGATAGGGTATGATAGTGATTAAATTCCGTCTGTCTTTCCAGACTTGCTCAACATAATTCCTTTAAAATCTCCTCGCAAACTATCCATCGGATTTCAATTCTGATTTATGCAACGCATTTCTAAGGACTAAATAAATAACCTGTTTCAAAGCAAATTGACCTGGGTTTATTATTGAGCTGATACCACACCTCAAAGTCGGCTGCAGTTTTTAGTTCTACTGACCGAAAGTCAAGAGTGGTATTGCGATGCCTGTTTTCCCTTCCGGCCGTCTGGCCATCTGTTACCCGCCCATTAACCTTAGCTTGTTAACGTCCACAGTTTTAATCCGATTGTCTTCAAACTTTGTCAGAATGATTCGACTATCACAGGGATTGTTCCATTTGAAAATGGGCCAGATCCGCCTGGCGTCTTTGGAACAGGAGCTTAATTAGAGTCTTATTTGAAAATTGCATTCGAAAATCTTCGTTAACGATCAAAAGTTCACTGTCTTTATCCGATTGTCTTCTTACTTTGTCAAAATGATTAGACTATCACAAAGATCTTTCGAAAATGGGTCCGTTCCGTCAAGCGTCATTAGAAAAGGAACCTTGCGGTAACAGATGGTGTCAAATATCAAAGGAGTTCGAAAGTTTTAATTTTAGTATCTTTTAATTTCAGATAGTGTGTGGTGTTAGCGTATATTCAGGTCAGAATGCGGACGATCAACTGTTGACATTCAAAAATAGTAGTGCAATTATACCTGTTCAGGTAGAACATATCTTTAATAACATATAAAATAAGAGCAAACTATTATAGCACGTATGAATGTAGTGTGTAGTAGTTTGCTTATAAATTATTCTTGTATACCTGCACTAGATATACCTCGAACTTACTGATAATAAGTTTTCATAATATGGATTAAACACGATTTTGGTGAATATATTATATTCATTAGAATTTTATAATTTATTAGTCCCCGACCCGTGACGCCGAAGAAGGCTTTAAGTTTGCACCGAGTCTATCCGTCTTTCTGTGCTTCTGCCCATCTGTCAGCATATCCGACTGTCAGTCCAGATTCCCAGACTTTTTCTAAATCATTTTATATTTAGCAGATAAAGGTGTAAATTAGCATCAATGAGTTCGAGTTTGGCCCCGTACCATTGGTTTTGGAGGAAGAAAATTACAATGAAATTTCAGTTTTCCGGAATTTTTTTCTAAATGTTAGGGAGCTATTGAGCTGCATCTTTGGATGTGAGTCAGCAGACAACGTTTGAGGTTTGTTCTGGTCCATTAATGTATGAGGAAGATAAGGATGCATAACTCACTGTTTTATGGCCGGTAGGGGATTTGTATTGTATGAATGATGTTTGCTATTTATAGACAACCGCCACAGTTAATTATAAAACAAAATATTATCGTTTTCTTTAAAAGGTTACTACTGCAGTTCTTGTTTAAAAGGAGATTTTGGTCTGATAGTTTGAACTTATTATAAACACCTTTTTTTAATGCTAGATGATATCAGACCAGTTTACCCTTCCAAGGGGCGGTCGAGCAGTATTCCGTTTGAAAAGAAACATTCCATTAGCCTGTGACTCACAATCGAGTTGTTCTGTGAATATTGTATTACACGATCCTGACGACCAAAACAATTGTTTGAACTCCTCTATAGCCGTTATAAGCGAGTCCATGTGCGGCCATACACTAATTGGTACTTCGGCCGCTTTAACAGATGCTGTTAGTGAAGATATCTACCTTACATTGACAACTGTGTTTGCCGGGACGTATAATCTGAGAACTTTCTATAGTTTGACACTCGCGGTTGAAATTGATGGCGACACAACAGCTATTTGGAACAAGCCTTTTAACTCCACTGTATCGGTAATTTGACTTTCTATATCATTTCATGAATATTATTGTAAATCTTATAAACTTAGTACATTATTCATCAGCGATAATTCAAATATGATAATGATATTTTTTTCTCTCACTTTACAGAACAGAAAGATCGACCAATTTTAGGATCTTTGAAGATGTCGCACACCGAAAAAGAGATAATTCTAGAATCCTCGCGGTTGAAATCATACCTTCAATAACTGTTAGATGTATAGATGTATAAAACTCGATTTCAACCGTCACTTATACGAATGTCGGATGTAAATATCTTGTTTTATATGTTTTATTTGTAATACTTTAAGGCGTTTTTCTTGGAAGATAGTAATAACATGTTAGTGAATTAGTGGGTTATTTGGATACAGGAAGTGAAAACAATGTTTTTTCCAGGGTTATATCACAGATAGCGAAGCATGGCAAGGCAGACGCTGTTACATAAATAATGATCCAAGAGTTGGTACCCCTGACGGCTTGTATGTATAGATCTATATTTTATTTGTTTCTATCATATAACTTTACAAAAATCCGCGTGATTATATCCCATATGATATTTTTTTATGATTTCACATGGATATTTTTAGAACAATGGCATAATGCAGTTGTCTTAAGAAAATTGCATTTCTTTCTTTCTACCTTTGTCGTTTATTTTTATTGTTCAGAAGGATACTCAGTAATCCTATCATAATATCGATATCACTGCATCTGTGTCACTTCCAGTCGTCTGCAAAACCTTCTCTTTTATTTGAAATATTCTTTTTTTATTCAAAAGGGTTGCCATTTTGATTATTTTTTCTTTATCAATTAGATTCATATGTTTAATTCACTCAGATTTCCTACTTGATATTCATAAATACTCTCTTTGACCTAACGTTATAAATTTAAATGTAAGAGCAATTTACAATGTTTGGCAAGTGTGATATGTATGGCTATCTACAGATATAATTCGAATGCTTAAGGTATTTGTTGCTTGAAAATGGAGGATTATTGGTGCTTCCATATCAATTCATATGTAATAAGATTATGTCAGTCGACAAAACAAGATCATGCAACTGACAACTAGCATTTTCAAAGAAATAATTCATTCAAACTTTAAACTTGACCTTGAACAAGAGGGACAGAATAGCCCTAAACCGCTCACCTGAAATTTATTGGTAAAAGTAACTATCTGGCAAAGTTTCATACACATTTGTCTATTTGTTGAAGAGGAGATTTAATTAAGTGAAAATAGACTCATAGTACCAATTTATTACTGAGGCGGCTTAAAAAAGGCCCCTTCCTACCACGCCCATATTTATGGACCAACTAACATTTTGCAAACAATTTTTGAAAAGGGTCATCAAAGGAACATTTGGTAAAGTTTGATTGAAATCGACCCAGTGGTTCGGGAGGAGATGTCGTTCGTTCAAAGATTTCGGGCTCAAGATAGCCCCCTTAGCACACCCATATTTATGGGCCAATCAAAATTTCGCTAACATTTTTTGAATAAGTCAACCAAAAACATTCTGGTAACGTTTCATTAAAATCGGCCCAGTGGTTCAGGAGGAGATATCGTTGATAGTTTTCGGGCTCAAAATAAGCCCCGACCTGCCAAGCCCATATTTATGGGCAAATCAAAATTTCGCAAAGAACTTTTGAAAAATGTCACCCAAGGAACATTCTGGTAAAGTTTCATTGATACCAGCCAAGTGATTTAGGAGAAGCTGTCGTTGAATGATTTCTGGCTCAAAATAGCCCGGGCCTGTCACGCCCATATTTATGGGCCAATTAAAATTAAGCAAACAATTTTTGAAAGGGGTCACCCAAGGATCATTCTGGTGAAGTTTCATTGAAATCGGCCCAGTGGTTCAGGTGAAAATGTCGTTCAAAGATTTCGGGCTCAAAATTAGCCCGACCCTGTTACGCACATATTTATGAACCAATCAAAATTTCACGAACAATTTTTGAAAGGGGTTAACCAAAAACATTTTATTTAGATTTCATTGAAAAAGGCCCAGTGGTTGATGAATGAGTATTTTTGTAATATTTTCAGGTTCTTCTATCATCGATTACTTGGAGAATTTATTTATTACCGTCACAAGGCGCTTGACATGCAGGTAAGATGATAACCTGTTTATAATAACTGTTCTATCTTACCTTTCAAAGATACTAAGAAGCTTTTAGGAGAATACAAGAGTAATTGTTGATTTCATGGATATATGAAACTATATACATTATACGATATGAATATCCGAAGCCGATTTATACATTGATGTTATAAGGTTTTAGATTCATACCTCCCTGAATTCAACAAAATATTGTATGTAGCGAAATGACATGGCTGACTCCATTTAGTTATGCACATTCTTCTTGGACTGGTAAATCCAAGCCGTCTTCCTAATTTCTTGTCTCGATTTTAATACAATATACAAGAGAAACAGATGACGATTTCAAAGGTGCTTAAAATGAGTTTGCACTTCGGGATTTTAACATTCAATGTATTTCTGCTGGATAACGAATGTTGTTTGATCGACGTGAATAAAGTTGTATCAGTTGAAATGACCAAACTTTTTCTACTTACAAGATCCGAAGTGCTCAAGGTGATGTATTGTGATCGATGAATGACCGGCGTCCGTCCGGCTGTCCGTCCGTTCGTCCGTCCGTGTGTCCGTCCACAATTTCGAAAAATCTTCTCCTCCCAGACTTTCCATCATATTTCAACCAAACACCACAGAAATAGTTCTTAGGACAAGGACTTTTTAAATACAACACAGATTCGGAATTCGTAAAGAACTCTTGTTGACATGGCAAGGGAGTCAAAAAACAAAAAAAAAGTCTTTTCCTCCCAAACTGTAATGGCTAGGGCTTTTATATAAAATGTAGAACAATTCAAATGATAGTCTACAAAAGTCCTTCAAATTATTACTGTATCTTAATCAAAGTACTGAAAGTACTGATAAGTTGGAATGCGTTCAAGAGACGGTGACCTCAAGCCACAAACGAAGCTCACGCCTCCCGCCCACCACAGGTGATCACAGAATACGTCTCGTCTTTTGACGGGCGTATATAAATCAATGTATTTCAACAACGAGAGACGCTTAAACCCCTGATTCGCTATACAGGCCTGCAACTGATGGAAGAAAAATGATAGCAAGAGGGCAAAATGGTCCTAAACCGCTGGTCCTGAATCCGATTTGTCCAGTGGATCTCATCCAAGAAACTTTCTGGCAAAGTTTCATTCAAAATTGCCTAACTGTTGAAAGGAAATATAATACGAAGAATAAACAGTGATAATAGACCCTGCCCACCCTCTATTTACAGAGGAGACTCAAAATTAGCCCTGCCCTGCTACGCCCATAATAATGGGTTCATCAAAACTTTGCAAACAAATTTCGAAGATGGTCTCCAAAAGAACGTTCTGGTAAAGTTTCATTGAAATCTTCCAGGTGGTTCAGGAGGAGAGGTCGTTCAAAGGTCCTGGTCTTTAATAAGTCCCGCCCTGCCACACCAATACTTATGGACCAATCAAAATTTCGTGAACAGTTTGCCAAAAGCGATACCCAAGGATAATTCTGGTAAAGTTTCACAGACATTGGCCTAGTGGTTCAGGAGGAGATTTCATTCAAAGATTTTTTGGCTAAAAATTAGCCCCGCCCTGTCACGTCAATATTTATTGGCCAATCAAAATTTTGCAAACAATTTTTAAAAGGGTCACCCTAGGAACATTTTGGAAAAGTTTCATTGAAATGGGCCCAGCGGTTCAGGAGGAGATGTTGTTCAAATATTTCAGGATCAAAATAAGCCCCGCTTTACCACGCCCATGTTTATGAGCCTTTCCCAATATCACGAAGAATTATTAAAAAGGGTCACCCAGGAATATTCTGGTAAAGTTTCATTGAAATCGGTCCAGTGGTTCAGGAGGAGATGTTGTTCAAAGATTTCTGGCCCAAAATAAGCCACTTCCTACCACGCCCATATTTATGGATTATCAGAATTTAGCGAAGAATTTTTGAAGAAGGTCACCAAGGGAACATTCTGTCAAAATTTTGAAATCGGCCCAGCGTTTTAGGAAAAGAAGTTTTAAGAAAGTTGACGACACATGACGGACGACGGACGTCAAAGTCAGGGTGATCCTAAAAGCTTCCCTTGAGCACGTAGTGATCAGGTGAGATTTTATCAGGAAAAAAATAATATGGACCATACAGTCGACTAATGGACGCAGAGGCGGACACTGATACACTCAAAACAGTTTCTATGTTATTTTTCAAATGACTTCTGCTCCATTTGAGTTATCAATTACATTTTTAATTAGAATTGTCGCAAAGTGGACCTCAAGCGCTTTGTCCTTTATGTAAAACTTTTTTCGCAGGGAAGTCTGTTAACAGTTCAAGGTAACTTATGAACGTGACATGTATGACCCCGAAACAATAGGGTATTTCTTTGGGTCATGGACAATATTTGTGTAAACTTTCCTTACTGCAAGTCAATTCCTTCTCCGTTTATCTAGCAGAAAGCAAAAGGTCAATGGACTGACATACAGACATGATGAAATCAATATGTGCTCCTCTACTTCTGAGTTGGGGGTATAGTTAATAACATCGTAAAATTGATAAGGTGAACGACTTTGGAATGATTTAGGAATGATGTTTATGAGTGAGCGGAGCGAGTTTTGAGTGAAATTTAAGAAAGGAGTCCAATGTCGCTTATTTTGTTCAGGATGAACAAAATTAGCGATATGTAAAACCTCCATTTAAAGAAAATGCATGAAAGTTCCATCAATAGCTTTATATATCGCCAAGAACCAATCAGACGCGCTAAATTATGTCAGTGAAATCGCGATTTGGTTCTAAAATGCTTTATTCATTTTGAATGTACAAGTTGATCTTATTGTTTGAGTAATTTTTAGAGTTTTGAATGGTTTGAGTGAGTGTTTGAAATGAATGAATGAAGCGCTGAGTGAGCGATTAAGAATGTTTTGGATTGAGATAAATGTCAATTTCACGATGTAACTAACTGTATGATGGTGCTCTTAAACGTGTTGATGTGCAAGAATGTGAAGAAAACAAGTTGAACTAGTAGGTCTGTTTCAAATGGCAAGTTATTTTGGTGACGGAATGCAATTGGGCAAAGATATTCATAATTCCATTAAAGATGTGGTGGCCAGGATTCTATTTGATGAATTTTGGGCTTTGACAATGAAACATTCATGTAGATAACTGCAATATGACGGAAAACAAACGACAATATATTGCAAAAATATTTATTAAATTAATACGTTTATCTTCACTTTAAGACAAACTAAAGATTTTTATTTCGTAACTGTAGACAGAAATGTACAATATAACAATTTGTCATAAATTAAATGTGTGATAAGGTCGTTCAGAAAGAGAAACTATACCTTTAAAAGAAGCTATAACAAAATTCTACGAAATAGGTCGCGACATTACCAAATAAGCAGATCACGTGATTGGCCTGTGCTATTGCCACAATACTGAGAAACCAGATCGCGACATTGCCAAATAAGCAGATCACGTGATTGGCTAGTGCTATTTTCAATAGCTGACCTCATTTGACTTGACTTATCACATGATTTCCAAATATAGTAATGTAAACATGTGATACTAGTAAATTCGTACGCAAATTTCAATAAATATCGTTTAAATGGTGAATTAGCGTGTTAATAATATACATGAAGTGATAGTTGTGTAATTGTACAGGATCATTTCTTTTGATGCAATTAACTGTATGTCTATGCCAAGTTGAGATATACAAAATAGGCCGAAGAGTATTCACATCCTGTTCACGTGATGTGTGTTCTCAAAAGACCCGAAATGAATTTATCTTGTGTTCATTTTGCGGTTTTGTTAAATCTAAGTTGGAATTGCTCCGCATTCCAACTTAAAAATTAACCGAATGTTTTAGGATCCTAGATTTAACATAGAAATAAAGCACAACAGTCATTAAAATTCTTCTACTCCCAGCCATAAGAGGTAATTGAGTTATTTGGTAACTCATATCTGCCTTAAACACTTAAATAAAAAAGATCAAATATTTCAACTTACTTAATAATTAGCCCTATGTTGTGGAATCCCTGATTTAACATAGAAATTGAGAACAAAATCTTTATAAATGTTGTACTCTCAAACCATTTAGCTCAAAACTATAATAATTGGCATTGCCTATAATCCTATGACTATTTAAAAGAAATTGATGAAATTAGTGCACCAACGTAAAAACTGTGTTTTGGAGTTTTTATATTTAATATTAGAATAGAGAATGGAAAGGAAATAATCTTCTCCTTCTAAACAACAAGGCATACACCCTTTAAATTTGCCTGGAGAATTACCATTTTGCCTACAACAAAACACTGTAAATTGCTTTCAGGTCAAAATTAATTCTCTGTAGTTGGGGCCCTTTTCTATAGACAGATATCGAAAACAATTCTTAAAATATTTTGCTTAATTACATTTAGGCCTGATACTTATCATTTTTAGTTTCATTTTTGTACCAAAATTGTTACCCTGATAGCGAAATAAGCCCTATGCTATAGGGCCACTTTTAAAATACAGGTGATGGAGGTTTCTTAATCATAAGACAAATAATCTTTGAAACTTGTGGTATTGTTTATCATTGATCTTGTAAATCAATCCACAGAACCTCTTATTCTTAAATTGGAAGGAATGGCTGTGTTGTTTGTCCTGTATATGACTATTTTATCAATGAAATTCTAAAAGTCAAAAACTACAACTTCATAAAACCTTTAGCTATTAGGTTTGGGAATGACAACGACTATACGTACTAGAGAAATTGAAACAAAGACTTAAAATTTAGAATTAACATAATCAGGTGAACGTTAAAAGAACCTTTTGTTCCTCTGAAAATTTAGAAATTACGTAATCAGGTGAGCGTGAAAAGAACCTCTTGTTCCCTTTGTTTTATAAAGCACCAAAATCATCAATTTCTATGGACATGGACAATAACCGAAATATGTCACAATCGTATTGAAAAGACCAGATTGTTTAATCAGGATAACTGCTGTCGAGACTGGAAAAGTTTTCACCGCCATATTTACCTTCACTTTGGCCTTGAACCTCACATGATTAGAGGATATTGAATGAGTGGTCCTTGAATACCGAATTAATTTAACGAGTCATCTATAAAAAATAAAAATAGGGGGCCTAAAGCTGCGCCGAGTTCTTATCTGGTTTAGATGATAAATTTTATAAATTCTGTATTTTATGAGCACAAATTTGATATTCTGATTATAATATGACCTGCATTTTTGCAATAAATTAAGGGCATTATATTTTTTTTCAAGTTATTCCGCGATACTGCGAATTGACGTCATCATATAATGACGTAAATTTTACAACGAAAACAAAACCTTGTTATATGTTCATAGCTAATAAGTATAGTTATTCCACAAGTGTAATTACACCCATGTAATATCAAAAATATTCAATGGGTTTATTACACTCCCGCGACGACGGTCATGCGATAAAGGTGAATAATCGTGAAAATCTTTTTATAACCCATTCTTAGAGTTTGGCCAATTGCTTTCGACACCTGTAATTGAGCTTGACTAAGGAATCTGAAAAAAAAACTTGACAAATCTACTCATAATATAGTTATTTTTGCCAAAATAATTTCCTTATCCGTCCATTCTTTCGTAGCTAATCTCCAGATAAGCTCAGTGTTTCATTTGAATTTTTGCTGTGACCCTTAAACTGTATTTAAAATATTTCAAATTTCACATCGGTTTGTGGTGACGAAAAAATTATGTAAAATTATAATAATAATTGAATTGGGAAATTTTTTATAATAAAAAAATAACAATTAATCAGTCCAGTCATTTTGAAATATACGCATGCACAAGTGTAGGAATAATTTGCCCCTCGTATTTAGAAGGTCTGACGGACTGGTAGTTTTAAGATTATTTTTTGGCATTTCGGATTACCTTTTTACATTTACATTTGTAGTCATACGAATCTCGACTAAAATATGAACGAAAGCCTTCCGTAAGTCATTCAGACAAAGGCTTGCAATGAATTTTTGCAATACCACTCCTGTTCATTTCCAGATACAAATTCAAATGATGACATGCGGTGGACCTGGGGCTATTTGTTCGTGCGCTGTGACAATGCAGGCTGGTCTGGATGTGTACACAGTTAATCACTGTAATGGGAATCACTTTGCTGGTTATTTAAGTGACGAAAGCACTGAATTAATTACATATAACCAAATAAGCCAAAATAGGATCAAGGTAACATAAATCAAGATAAACAAGAAATAGTATAACATGTATACGGCATTTAATAAATAGACATTGTTCAAGTTTCAAGAGACAATAGATTCATTGCGTGTCTTTTCTATCAATAAATGATGACCATGAAAAGTCAGTCTATTTTTTTTTTACTTATCCGCACTAAAAAAAAAATGTGTTTTTCTTATAGGTAAGATCTAAAAAATCTTTAAAACCTAAAGCATATTCTACGCCTGTTATCATAAAACTTTAATGTTTAAAAAGTTAAATCGGTGATCACGATTCACGTGCTAATTTTGGGAATTATTTTTCATTTCATGGAATACAAATCTTTGCGTGAAAGTTTAAGAAAGTTCAACTTTTTCTATTGATAAAGGCACTAGTCCATCTTTGCAGATGCATTAACTCGGTAGTTTATAATGGAATTAAATTTTCTATTTTCCACTTTATATACTTTCAACGGTTTTATTTAGGTTAAATTTCCGACCGGAACGTTCGTAGAAACTCGTGTGTCACCATGGAATCAATACATTGTTAATGTAGACATCTTTCCGTCACCCTCCGATGTTGGCGCTGTAGAAGGTCTTTGCGGAAACTTTAATGGTGACAGAAGCGATGAAATCAAATACCGGAATGGATCTCAACAAACTATCAATGGCGGGCAGTACTACTTTTTCGGTTTAGATGAATTCATGGACTCGTGGAGGTATTTGTTTTCATAAAATGTTTGCGTTATTAGTGTTTCCTGTCGTGGTCAAACTATCTGGAATGATAAATCAAAGTCTTTACCTTTTTCCTTAGCGCTTTCTGCTTTTTGTTTTACATATTCCACGAAAGATTTACGGGGGAGCATATAGTCGCCGGCTTGTGCGCGCATCCGTCCGTCCGTCCGCCCGACGTCATACCTCAGGACCCCCTTAATCTTCGAATGAAATTTTCCTAGTCATCACTTCTTAATTTTCTCAATTCAAGGCTACGTTTTGAAATAAAGGGGCCTTATTGTAGAAATTAGTTTTTTGCCAGTTGCTCCTGGTGTTATCATCAGAATTTTATGAAATTCCATATTTGTGTTCCAAATCAGATCCTCTTGACCTTAAACTATCGAAAATTAACGTTTAAATAAAAGTGTCATAGGAAAATGGGCATTGACGTAATAAGCTTAAAGTAAGCTCTATTTTTGTCCTACAAAAACTTAAATATGCCATAACTTTTGATTGGTTACATATAAAGTCTTCATATTTCACATGTGCATTGCTTGGGACAAACCTATTTTGTTGTTAATTAGGTTAAGGTCATCAGTCAAGGTTAAGATCATGTGTCAAGTTAAGAATAAAGAAAATTAAACCATTGAAATTGGCCATAATTTCGCAATGGCTAGTAATATAGCATATATATCTTAAAAGTTTATAAAACCAAGACACTGATCTCGCCCAACGTCAAGGTCGAATTGGTAAGGTCACAAATCCCAATCATAAAACACAAAATTGACTATAACTTTTCAATTGGAATGACTTAGGATCTTCATATTTCACGTGATTTGCTTGTGATAAGAACTTTCTGTTGGTACCAAGTTCAAGATCATCAGTCAAGGTCTTTCAGTAGACATCTAAGACAAGGTTTTTGGTCAAGGTCAATGTCAAATTGTCAAGGTCAATAATATTCATCATAAAAACTCTTGAATGGCCAAATGTCACATGGTTATTGTTTTAGAAAAGGTCTTTTTGTTGCTACCAAGTACAAGGTCATCTGTCATGGTACAAAATGGAAAGAAAAATAAAATTTGCCATAATTTTGCAATGGAATGTAAAATAACCTTCATTTTTCATATGTATATTCCGTTTGACAATACCCTTTATATGTCCAATAATGATGTCTTCTAAAGGCCACGTGATGAGATATATTTACATTTCTCCCAGTAATTGGTCCTACACTTTTTCCCCACAACCCTGGAAACCCTTCAGCATATGCGTTCATAACCCAAAAAAGATGTCTTGTTAAACTGTTTTAGATAAATTTTGACTGTTGATTAAAGCATACTTAAGTATCAAGCGCTTATTCGGGGAGCATAACCCGTCACTGACGACTCTTGCTTTACTAAGAATTAAAGCCGTAAATCTTGTACATTATATTACACACATGATTTTTTAATAGAAAACTGAGGTTGGCCATCTTTTTTAAAGAGATACATGATAGAGATTTTATCCTCGTTGCTTAAAATATGTTTTCGATTCTTTGGAGATTTCACTTTTTTTTGCTATCTACAGGGTCACCTACGAGACCGAGTCTTTGTTGAACCCAAATATAAATAAAACATTAAAGAGCTGGGACCTATCATCAGAATCTAAATGCATTTGTCCACAACGCTCTAATACAAAAACACCAGTTTGTAGTGCAAATGAAGAGGCCATCTGCATGCAGTCTTCGACATCTGCGGAAGCCAGCTCTTCACGGAGACGTAAACGTTCCTTGTCTAGACGAGAGGAGTTATTTCGTAAACTGAACACGAGGAAAGATAACATGGAAACCCGAAGGATCATAAAGGTTTAATCATTTATACCTAAAATACACCCGTGTCTAAATATAAAGACAAGTCAAAATGAAACGTTTTTTTAAGTATGTGTATACACGAATTTAGTCTCAGATATAACCGACCTGTTGCTGTAAAGTCGGGTAAAAAATGTTAAATTTGTCATAAAGAAAGAAATATTCTGGTAATGTATTTCTATAAGTGGGCTACTTATGTAGTGATAATTGTAAAATTATTTAAGTTAAAAAGTAAATTCGCTGACTCTAAAATGTCGACAGGGGATTACTTTGTTAATTCTATATTTATACCAACGCGGAATAGAAAGAAGCTACGAAAAATACCATTTCACTTTAATATTTATTAAACTTTCATATATATATTTAGCGATCGACACACATCAACTATACGTTTGAAGAGGCAATAACAGTATGCAGAGAATCTTTAACGAATAGTTGTGGGCAATATCAATTCAACGATCAGCTCAACGACACCGGTATAAATATTTCTAAACTAGTGGAAGATTGTGCCTTAGATGTCCAGGTAAATAAAGTCGTCTTCTGGCATCATTATCTTGTTTCTACAACACACACCTTGATGGAAATGAAAAATCTATATCAACTGAAACGAAGAATGCCTGGTAGATTAATGAATATAGGTTATCAGACTACTTTTCAAACTAATATACATTCAGTTATTTTATTTGAAGTATAAGACGTTACGTGCCAAGTGTAACAAGAACAAAGAAGTCGGAAAAAAACTTAACGATGAACCATATTTTTTGAAAATGATAGCAAAAAAATATCGACGTACAATATTAGAAAAAGCTTTACGACATACTCTTAAATGTTTAGTCCTTAATTTAACAATTACAGTTCTGAGTAAAAAAGGTTTCTGGACCACATTATTAAATCCAATAATGTCAGAAACAAGACTGTTCAAAGTATTAAAGTTTCTAAGAGGAATACGTAATCTGCAGCACTTTTGAATCAGAACTGTTTAACTCCTGTAATATTGAATTATTGTTTCGGAACTATTATGCATTAAATGACATTCAATAATTGATTAAATGGAGTTTTACGCCGCTTTCAACATTTTTCCATTTATATCGCGGCGGCTGAATCACCTAACAATTGTTTCCTGGTATTTCTCTCACCGGTACAACTACCATATCCTTTCCTAGCCTCCAGCATCTATCTCACATAGGTCTACGATTATTAACCTATTGGTGAGAGACAAATAGTCGGTAAGAACGAGTGCCGCCCTCGGGGATCGAACCCGAGACCTCTAGATAGACAGTCCGACGCTAGTTGACCTTCAATATACATTTGCGAAACCGATTCGAATAGTTAACGCAGGAAAAACTAGATGAAAGCTGTACATAAATTCGGTCATCTTATTAATTCATATTATCAGTATCATACAGAAAAAGATATATTGGTGATGTTTTAGATACCAAAAGATACCAGATCTATATTTCATTTTCCATATTTTAGCTTAACCCAGATGCAGATTGGGCGGGGGAAACATGTAGTGCCATCACAGTTGTAGCGGCTGTGGAACTATCCTTGAATCAAAAGTTTGCGGTAATATTCGATTCCCTTGTTTTTTTAAAAAGCAAATCGCGACAACATCGATGACGAACTCTATAAAAGTGTGACGAAAATTTAATTGCGTGTTAATATTCAACCTCGGAAACTCAGGGTATTTAGACATTTATCTGGGTGAATTCAACGCATATTTTATTCGACCGAGCAGGATTACGGAGAGAGATCTATGTATTGTAAAACAATACAAATAACAAGTCGTGTTACAAAAGCACGACCCTAACTTTAACTAAAGCTATTAACAGTGCTAGAATTGCTGCAGTCACCCATTTTAAACGGACCTTGCTATATTCATTATGGATTCTATCTTGTTCAATCGTACATGTTCAGTTACTTCATAATTTTAAAATTCTCAAATTTGTCAAAAAATCAAAAACACTCTGTGATACTAATAGTTGTTCGTTAACTATTATAAGTAACGATGTAAAACGTGCATTATGCGACCACTTACGGGGGCCCGAAAAACGGTCGTAAAAGAGATTTATCGCTTAGTACAGTTTTTTTTTAAAATGGAAACATAATTATGATTGAATATGAATGTAATTGCTCGTTTTTTCAATAATTTGTTTTTGTTATAACTCAATAGAATAGCCTCAATGAGATTATTTCTATGAGAATTTTAACAGAAATGATTCGTTTACAATAATTTAAGACCAATATTTATATCTTATTTTGAAATATTTTGATTTAAAGAAGATAAGGTAACGGTTGCTTCATGAAACTGTTCATTTAATAAAATTGTTAACTCAGGCAAGATGGACTGTATTCAATATTAGGCGGTTTATATCTTTTTGTATGTTATAATTTGAGCTTTGAAAGAAGGGTTATTTATGAGTCTGGGAATTAGTCATTACCGTTTCAACAAGGCACGTCGTCTACGTGCACTACTGCCTTGGTAGAAAAGGTTTATGTTGAAAGCTTAAGGTATGTGAATATTCAACAAGTTGTATCTTCATTTAATTACTAAATCAATATGTACCATTAATTTACTATCCACACTTTAGGAAAACAATCCAGATTTGTATCAAGTCTTTGTTGCGCTACAGTGTCCAGGGAAATCTAACTGCTCGGGAAATGGTATTTGTAAAAATGGTATGAACCGATATGATATTGCTTTCTCATCATAATTGTTTCTTCTGAATCTAAAAAGAAATAATAAGATGGTTAAATATCGTCTTTCTACAAAGTATACTACTCTAAAATTACAATTTAAACGTTTGTAATTCGTTCCATTCTTGATTTGTTAAAAAAAGAACTTTATAAAAACATTTCTGTTGGTTTTAGTAGTTGCTGTTCCTGGTAAAAGGTTGTATTTGTATGTATTCGGTGAGAAATATTTTAATAGTATCTGTAAGCTTATAGTTCTTTTTCCCTTCAATGTACATGTGCGATATAAAGAAGCCCGTACACAATATTTTTGTGAGTAAAATTGAATAAAAATATGTATCGCCTATACATGATAGCCTATATTATCTATTCCGCAAATTGATATATAAATGAATTGTTTTGGATGGTTTCGAAGATTGGACAGTTTGTACTCTTTCAAAACTATTGTCAGCTATATTTATCCTACATAGACCACTAAGAAGAGCCAGATTTATATCCTTCTGAAAATCTTTTTTTTAACTGACATTCACCAGTTTTTCAATTGTCTATTTACGTATTCAGGTACATGTGAGTGTCTAGAAGGGTACGGATCAGAAGATTGCTACCTGCAACTCTCTATTCCACCGTATATCGAGTCGATAGAGGGTAGTGGTATATGTGATATAACAACTGAGGGAGATTGTAAATGTGTCACTCTAATAACCAATGGAACAGCTGACAGTGCTGTCTGTTCAATCACGGCCAACGAGGTAAGTCATACACAATATATTTGAAAGAAACCAATGCATCGTTCATCGAAGTGCTCATGGTTAGATATTTTGATCGCGCTGTGTCCGTCGTGGGTCGACCGTCAACATATATTGTGCACTCTAGATGCCGCACTTTTAGCTTAAATATCTTGAAACTTAGGTAAAATGTCTATCTTCATGTTATCTCGGTCAAGTTCGAAATTGGGTCAGGTGGGCTGAAAATAAGGTCAAAGGGCAAATTTATAATGACCTCGGTCAGAATAATCGGTAGAGAACAAATATTGGGTCAAATGGGGTTAAATGAGGCCGAGGTACCAAATTTTAGAAAGACCGAATGTGAGATTGCTTTGTCATGAAGATATATATTTTTCTTTTAATGATTTTGCTAATTTGTTAATAATAATAAAAAAAAAAAACGCTTGTAGTCTTATAATTAATTATCATTCTCATAATCGTACTTGTAACTTTCAATGATTTTATGACATTAAACGATGCAATGCCTTTAATTTTGACATTTCTATAGTTATATACTCCTATATTTTCCTTGTAGTATTGTAATTTCTAGAGTTATTTACTGCTGAATTTCCTTTGAATGTATGACATTTTCACAAGAGTTTTTTACCTACGCATAGATATTCATAAACCCCACATAATATTGGGAAGGTTATCAATATTTTTTATCAATTTCCGTGCAGAAAAAAGAGTTGTTTTCAATTTGGCTGCAAAGTTACAATGATTCTATTTGTATGTAATGCCAACTTTCATATAATTAATGTATTCAAATGTCTTTGACACTTCCTCAATTACCATGCAATCTTTTGAGTAAATTATTTCTGGTGATATCCATTTCATTCGATACAGCAGGCATTCTTTTTTATAGTTTTCGTACTTTTATGCTGCCAATAGGCAGGATTGTGATATCTGTCCGCTGCTAAAGCCGTATCAGGCAAAAAGAGGCCATTAAGCAAACCGATAAAGGAAACTGTGGTAGAAATTTCACTTTTTATGGTAACATTCTGATGATAACTTACATGACTTATGATGGTTTATAAAATTTTAATATAATCTGCTACAGTCTAGTACAGTCCCCTACGTCCATTTTGTCCATGACAAATAAGTGCATTTTCGAAATTTGCCAGTGAGTCTGTGGGTATTCAAGCAACCAAAACCACACTTAGAAGTCCGAATGACTAGAACGAATAGTAACAAATGACAACGAAAGATATCGATGATAATCGTTTGATTTAGTGTAAGAACGATGTATATTTCATTTAGTGAACAACAAAAGCTATATGAAAATATAGCTTTTGTTGTTCACGAAATGAAATATTAATCGATCTTACTCGAAAACAAACGATTATTCTATTTCTTTTATGCAAAAATGAGACAAAATATGAAATTTCTGGGACATATTTCCGTAAAGCGCGTCATTTTGCACTTGATTATTATTATTAAAATCTTAGATTCTAAGACCCCAAAAGTAGCCCTTTACGATTGCAATTTTAACGATTTGAATTTTTTCACTCTTTGAAGAATTTGTTTTTACTAAGATCAATAATGTATCCCATAGTATTTCACAAAAACTATAAACAAGAAAGGTTATTTAAATATAGAAAAACAATGTTTGATCCGGTGACTTGCAGTTAGAATTAAAAGACAACATAATGACGTTTAGAAAATGAAACTAGGCTCAAAATGTGATTCAAAATTCAGTGAAGTTTCCATCAACTGATATCTTAAGTGTCACCACTGAAATTTCCACGTTTTATATGCAACCGAAAAGAAACTTTCTGATGCAGTATTACGTAATCCAAATTTTAGTTGGTGTAAAAGTATCTGATAAATATTCACAGAACCGAATTATTTGCTAGTGAAATAATTTAAGTGGCAATGAACGGAGAGAAACGCATTTGCTTTATGCCTCGGCCGCGAAAAAGTTGAAACACATATTTTAGAGATATAAATAGCCACATCCTTTGGACGGAAAGTATCCAGCTTCGTATCAAAAATTGATCTTGAAATAAACAATGTAAACAAACTTTATTTTCAGATTGCAGAAAGCGGGCTCATACAAGGCAGTGGTACAACCCACATTATAAACGTGACCAGCTTTAATTTCAATGAGGTCGAATGTTGTCTACCGAACGAGACCCGTAGGAGACGCTCAACAGTTTCTAACAGTATAGCTCAGGTGCTCAGCGTGGCCTTGAGTAATGACGGTCAGAATTTTGGTACACCAGTACAGATGTACGTCCTGGATACAACCTGTCAACAAATATCTAACGACTCTCAGGGAAATACAGTGGTTGTACTGAAGGTGAGGCACGATTTTGGTTCATTGAAACTGTTTAAAGTTCTCTGATAAGTTGTTCTTAGAAATTGAATTTAGTCTCTCTTTGTCTGTGTCTCTGTCTGTATGTGTGTGTGTGCCTGTCTGTCTGTCTGACTCTCTCTCTCTCTTTACTCTTCCCTTTCTCTCTCTTTCTCTCCCTCTCTCTCTCTCTCTCTCTCTCTCTCTCGCTCTCTCTCTCTCTCTCTCTCTCTCTTTCTTTCTCTCTCTCTCTCCCTCTCTTTGTGATAATCAAATCATTTAAAAGCAGTTGTCTTCTTTCCACTACAGGCTGGCTTTTGCTACATCCATGATGCATGTATTCAGAATGGTACAACATCTAATAATGAGCCGTGTCATGTATGTTTGTCCGAAATGGAAAAGTTCAATTGGTCCGAAGGTAAAACAATCCATTTTCTTTTCAGTCAGGCATCTGTGTTGATACTTTCATTTTGTGTATCTGTTTCTAGCCAATCTGAGCACGAAGTGTTCGAGGTGAGTTTTTTGTGAGTATTCAATGTCCTATGTTCGCCCGTCTGTCCGTCTGACTGTCCGTAGAACCCTTTTTCACTCCTAAAATATCCATCAGATTTCTTTTCACTCTTACGATTAATTGGTCAAACGCTTTAAGAATACGTTCAAAATATTAGATAATCTTTAAAATCCATTTTCTCTTTTAGCATTGAATAGTGTTGTCTTTGAAAATAATTGAACTTTTAACCTTGAATTTAAAATTAGCCTTAATATGTTGGGGTACAATCAGCTCAGAAGTGGTAGATGAAAGCTGAAGGTCCGATTCGAAAAACTATAGACAAACAAGTTTAAGTTTAGATTGAACACAATGATTGACATAGAGGATATTGAATGAGGGGTCATGGAATACCGAATTTATTAAACGAGTCATCCATAAACAGATAAAAACGAGGCTGCGCCGAGTTTTTATCTGTTTATAGATGACGAGTTACATAAATTCTGTATTTTATGAGCTCAAATTTTATATTCTATTTATAATATGACCCATTTTTTTGCAAAAAATTCGTCTAAATTCTTGAAATACAACGTTTCAATTTTCCGCGAAACTTTTAACCTCGTTTAAAAATGACATCACAATATATAAACTATGACGTCATTTTGCGGTTACAAAATAGCGTTGTTATTCGCCCTAAGCTCACTAGTGTATTAACACCTGTGTAATATCAAAATAATTCAACGGGGTTATTTCACTCCCTTGACGTAGGTCATATCATTAAGCAATCTCCAGTATGTTTGAAGCCATGTAGCCCAACTTCGTTTTGTACAATATACAGTCAATAACATTGCAAAATTGACAATGGGAATGATTTTAGAATGGTTTGGAAATAGAATCGAATGAGTTATCCTGGTATCCAGGCTGTCATTTAGTGTTAAGTTGAAAATAAATAGGGGAAGTTGAAAATAAATAGGGGACACCAGTCATGTTTTACCATTTCATTCTATACAATTACCTCCCATATTCTAAAAACAATTTGATAGGCAAGTCAGAGGAATATAACATGATAAAAATATACTTTCTCTAGTTGGATTTTGCTCGTTTCACAATACTTCATATCAGTGGGGCCGAAGGCAGTGGATGAATGGGTGTGTGGGGCAAATAATAGAATGAAATGTAAGGGAGATAACTCAGTATCACTAATTTGGACGAAGTTACCGATCTTTATTGCCCTCCGTCCCGCTTTTAGATCAACAGAAGTAAAACAATCTTGGAAAATTTGATCGATTTCAATAAAATTTTGATCATTTTGAACGATTTCGAATATCTTTTTTGCGATTTCGGAGCGTTTCTGAGTGACTGGAGTGAGTGTTTGAAATGAATGGATCGCCGGAGCGATTCGGAAGTGTTATACTAGGTGAATGTCAATTTCCTGATGTTCATTACTGTATGATAGGGAAGTCTTAAAAAATTTCAAAGATTTGTTCTCATATTATCTATGGAAGTATTAGTTTAGGGTTCGAATACATCCATATTAGAATATGGATTACGGCTGATACACGTCCTCAAAGTAGGTATGCTGTACGTTTGCCGTTATCTAACATGAGTAAGTATCTTCAGTGCCATCTAGTGACCGTATATTTCGACAAAATGTCAATTTATTTTAGCTCCACTGACCGAAGGACAGCAAGCTATTGCCATGGTGTTGTGTTTGTCGTACGTCCGTCCGTCTGTGTGTGTGTGTGCGTATTTTTTCTTTGAAAATCTTCTCCTCCCAAACCAATGTCATCGGTTAGAATTAAGGTAACTGCGGACACATAGAGGGCCATTTTAGGTCCAAATTTTAAATTGTCTGCAAACCATACCGAATGGGATTAAACTGAACTTTGAAGTACCCGCTTTCATATTTTGGTCATAAAAAGGAATTTCATAACGTAGAGTTAACGTCATGACGTCATTTAGGGGCCGACCCCTTTTTTAGGGACCAAAATCAGTTATTGTCCATTTTTTCGGAAATAATAAACCGATTTTCATCCCGAAAACGCCATTTGCTTCGTTTAAAGACGCATGATGTTATGTTTCATTGATATGAAGATTTAAGTGCAAGAAGTAAAATTAAGTGTAACGTATTAAATGTTAATGCCTTCTGCGTTGCTGTTTTCGAGTATAGTCACAGGAAATAATTCCTTTTTTCTCGAAAATTTGTCCGGTGACCTATGCTGAAAATTATATATGTTACTGCCAAACCAATCCCCTGAAGAAATTTGAAATAAAAACCATGTGTCTTCGGGTTAGATTTTTTGTAAAATTCGATTCCGCGAAGATATCGCAAATCAAAGGAAATTTCAACGTCGCGTCAAATGTTCACAAAAGCTGTCTTTTAAAATGGATAAAACTTAAAAGAATTTTTGTATTTCTTTAAAAATCACATTCCGATTTAATACTTCTGAAGCCTATATTTTATAATAAACCTAAATTTCAAATTTGTTAGAATACGTTATTGCACGGAGATTGGCTCAAAATAAGCATAGTACCGATGGTTTTGGTGCGACGTCGAATTCGACGAAAAATGTTGCAACAACTTCACAAAATCGAATTTAATACAAAATCTAACCCGAAAACATATCATTTTTATTTGATTAATACAAAGCATATTCTTTTCGCTACAAAATAACAAAAAATCGGCATAGGTCACCGGACGAAATTTTGAGAAATTTTTACTTATTTACAAAAAAATGAAAAGAAAAAAGGAACGTCAAATCTTAAATTTTGCGAAATAGTTAGCGTTTCGGGCTTATTTCTCAATTTGAATGTGCACAGAAATTATACGATTAGCTCGGGCGTTCTTGGACTTTCAAAATGAAACTTTTTTCGTGAAAATCGGCCGATTAAATCCGAAAATATTTGCAAATAATGATTTTGGCGGGTCGAAAAGGGGTTGGTCCCTTAATGACGTCACGACGTCAAATGAAGGAGCTTCAGACCCTTTTCATTGCGTTTTCGCTAAGTCCCGCACTTCAAATATAAATCTCAGAAACTATTGTGAGATTTTAAGAAAGTCGAAAATTCGACCATGTTATCTGTCCGCAGTTACCTTAAAACCAAACTAGACAGAACTAGACTAGACTAGATGTTCCTTATGGTGACCCTTTGCTTAAGGTAACTGCGGACAGATAACATAGTCTAATTTTCGACTTTCTTAAAATCTCACAAAAATTTCTGAGATTTGTATTTGAAGTGCGAGAATTAGCGAACGCGCAATGAAAAGGGTCTGAAGCTCGTTCATTTGACGTCGTGACGTCATTAAGGGGCCAACCCCCTTTTCGACCCGACAATATCAATATTTGCAAATATTTTCTGAATTAATCGGCCGATTTTCACGAAAAAAGTTTCATTTTGAAAGTCCAAGAACGCCCGAGCTATACGTTTAATTTCTATGCACATTCAAATAGAAAAATGGGCCCGAAATGCTAACTTTTTCGCGAATTTAAAGATTTGACGTTCCTTTTTTTCATTTCATTTTTTGTAAATAAGTAGAAATTTCTCAAAATTTCGTCCGGTGACCTATGCTGATTTTTTGTTATTTTGTAGCGAAAAGAAATTGCTTTGCATTAATCAAATAAAAATGATATGTCTTCGGGTTAGATTTTTCATTAAATTCGATTTTGTAAAGTTGTTGGAACGATTTTCGTCGGATTCGACGTCGCACTAAAACCATCTGCACTTTGCTTATTTGGTGCCAATCTACGTGCAATAACTTATTCTAAAATATTTGAAATTTAGGTTTATCGTAAAATATAGGGTTCAAAAGTATTAAATCTGAATGCGATTTTAAGAAATAAAAAAAATCACTTAAGTTTTAACCATTTAAAAAGACAGCTTTTGTAAACATTTGACGCGACGTTGAAATATCCTCTGATTTGCGCTATCTTCGCGGAATCGAATTTTACAAAAAATCTAACCCGAAGACACATGTTTTTTATTTCAAAAATCTTCAGCGGAATGGTTTGGCAGCAACATATCTAAATTTCAGCATAGGTCACCGGACAAATTTTCGAGAAAAAAGGCAATATTTCCAGTGACTGTACTCGAAAATAGCAACGCAGAAGGCATTAACATTTAATACGTTACACTTAATTGTATTTCTTACACTTATATCCTCATATCAATAGAACATAAGATCCGGCGTCTTTAAACGAAGCAAATGGCGTTTTCGGGATGAAAATCGGTTTATTATTTCCGAAAGAATGGACAATTACTGATTTTGGCCCCTAATAAAAGGGGTCGGCCCCTTGATGACGTCATGACGTCAACTCTACGCTATGAAATTCCTTTTTATGGCCGAAATATGAAAGCGGGTACTTCAAAGTATAGTTTTATCGCATTAGACATGATTTGCAGACAATTTAAAATTTGGACCTAAAATGGCCCTCTATGTGTCCGCAGTTACCTTAAATTGAATAGGGATTGAATTCCAAATATATGGGTGGCAGGGCGGGGATTATTTTCAAATTTTAATCTTTTGAGGTCTTCTCCTCCAAATCTAACTGATCAATTTCAATGTAACTTGGCATGAATGTTCCTTGGATGACCCTCTTCTTGAATTTTTCGACAAAAATTTAATTGAGCTTTCAAGTATGGGTGTGGCATGATGGGATTCTTTTTCACTTTTAATTCTTTAGAAATATTTTTTCCCAAAATAATTCGGCCAATTTTATCCAAACTTGGCATGGATATTCTACGTGCGACCATTTAGTTAGCTTGTTCATGAAAATTTAGATCGGCCATAAATAGGCGTGACAGTTTAATGTTTCTAATAAGCTTAGTCAAAGGTTTTTGTGTTAAGGGTGAGTTTTGCATTGATATTCGTGGAATGCGGGTTAGACCATTTCGCTCATCATAAAAATAGTTCTGACAATATCACTTTTAATATGTACATATTTTTCTTCATGCTTGCGTAAGTTTGCGCATATGCATTTTCAAGAACTGGTCAAAGTCAAATAAATATGTTAAAATATATATTGAAATTGTTATCTGATTACTTCCCTTACATTTCTGTTAATATCTTTAAACAAAGGGCGATCTTTCACTGGCCATTTCGATGAACTGTCAATCAGTTATGCAAAACATTGTAGGGAAAGTCCTTTATATTAGTAATTTCTCATTCTCTGTGAATGGCTAGGAAATGTTGTAATGGAGTACTGGCGTGAGGAATACCAGAAATCAATTGTTAGGTGCTCCAGCCGCCGCCATATGACTGAAATAATGTTACAAGCGGCGTTAACCCCCATTCAATCAACCAATCTCTATAAATATTGTGTGTACTGTTTTGCCACTTTTTGTAGTTTACTACAATTCTACAACCATTTGGAATTCTGATGGGTAAAAAACATATTGTCTAATTATGTATGAAATGATATTAATTTCATAATTTTGAGTTAGATAATCTTGATATTCATCTTAGAGGCATTAAAGTTATCGTCTTCCAAGAGGAATTGCCTGTGTGTGCTAGAGGCGTTTGGGATCTTCAGATTTTTTTCATCTATTTTCAATAACTCAAATTTGGAAACATTAAAGCCAGTGTAGCGATACAGGCCTTCTAAGGCCTCTTGTTGGAATGTTTGTCTACATTTGCTACAGTAATTTTTGTTTAATGCAGCGGTAACAACCATGACCTGACCAAATCTTAGATTCACTTATAAGGCTATATTGTTAAAGTCATACGTCTTGGAACAAGATTATGAAATACTTTTGAAATCAAAAATCACACTTATTTGCTTACGTCGTTACTTATTTGCTACAGTGGAAAACAATGTGTCTAGTGAGCGCTTAAGGTAGTGGAACCGTAATAATTCCGCAACATTTCGAAACTCATGGACTTTCAGAATGTTGACCGAGGTTTCCTAATGAAAATCATTTGGAAACCTCGGTTAAAGTTTCTTTACTTCTGAGATGTTGCAAAACTATTACGGGTCCACTATCTTTAATGTTATTGGTCCTCTTGCTTTTTAATCCATAGTGGGTTGTCCTACTACTACAAGTACTACAATCTCGTCGACCCTGACTACGACAATCGCTACTACTACAACAGATGATATCAGTACCACAGCAGTTTTGCATACAAGTACCCAGGCTACAGGGAGCAGCGATAGTGTTGATGACGACAATTTCATGTTGATTATCGTCTTGGTATCCGTACTTTCATTCGTGTTGTGCATTGGAGTTGGCGTTTGTATATTTTTCGTGCATATGCGCTCTGCCACGCACAATAGGTAAATATTATGGTATACTAGTTCTCTTGTTTAGAGCACAAGGGCCGAAGATTAAAAAACTTTTCTCATTTTCAAATTAGAATGTACTCAAATTTCAAATTTAGATTAAAGCTGTAACTCTGTAATGTTAGTGTGGAAAATGTATTGAATATAAAAACAATATAAATGAGTTGTTATTTATAATAACTTATTGATATTATCATTAATGTTAATACATTTATTTAGATTTAAGTATGAGAAAATTCTCAGTTGAGAATAAGAAAACTTTTATGACTTCGGTCCGCGATTAGCTAAAAGTTATCATATAATCTGTCTTTATGACTGTCTGACTATTTGGCTGATTACTTGCACGTCTACGTCTGCCAGTCTGCATTTCTGTTTGTATGTCTGTCTCTTTATTCTCCCTCTCTCTCCCCTCTCTCTCCTTCTCTCTCTCTCTCTCTCTCTCTCCCTCTCTTTCTCTCTCTTTATGTCTCTCTTTCTCTCCCTCTTTCTCTCTCTCTCTCTCTACATCTCTCTCTCTCTGTCTCTCTTTCTCTCCCTCTGTAATTGGGCACATTATAATTTTCAAAGTAATAAAGATCTGGGGTGCGCTTCTTAGATTAAGATTCTTAAGAATCTCATTAAGATTTTTAAGATGTGGCGTTTTTTAGATTAAGACTTTTAAGCGGCTTAATAAGAATCTTTAGATATCTTAATGAGGAAATGAAGATGTTTTTGCATTGGCTTAAAACGAGTAGCCTTGACGACGTCGAATGTTTTCACTCAAAATATTGAAAATCGTTTCTTATGACGTCTTAATCATCTTATTTAGCGAAATTTTTCATCTTAATGTAAATAACGCACCTCAGATATCTTAAAGTCTTCTCGTCTGACTAAGGGGCCGACAGCAGTCATCATCTAAGATACCTCAACCAAAGCTGTTTATTTGATGATATTTTACTCATAGTTTTGTACTTTTGTACTTAAGTGGAATATTCCACTTAAGATAGAAACAATAAAAGGCTATAATCAGCATCGCGCGAAAGGTATTGGTACGAGCGCTGAAGGACCATTATGCTTCTCTTGTCAATGGGAGCTTTAAGTGTCCTTCGGGATCAGTCGTGCGTCGGCGGTCTTCAACGATTTCTTTTGAATAGTTGGTTTTATCCAATTTTGACCATTTTGTACAGAAACGTTCCTGCGATGACCAAATTCAACCAAAGAGTCTTATTCGAATTACCATTTCAAAACTTTTTCGTGGAATTTGAATTGGTAAAAATGGGGGCGGGGTGTGTTATGGCTCGCCTCAAGATACAGAAATTGTTCTCTTCATCAAATAAACTCTGTAGATACTTTCTGAACCCGCCAATGTTCTAAGGTTTTAACTGTGACCCAAGTCAAAAAACATGGTAAAAAATTCGTTATTTGGAGTTGCTTGTATTTGTGTTCAGACCTGTGAACGATTATTTGTATCGTGATTAGTGTCTTCTTGTTTTCCAGAAAACGTAAACAGCCGAAACAACGTGAATTAAGAGATTCCAAATGTGCAGCCGATACCAGCTCACAAATCAATCTTGGCTGGAGAAATTTCGTCTATGATTGGTCAAGTTATAGAGTCCCAAGATCGAATTCTAAAGACTTTCATTATGCATAAAAAATATTTTCTTTTTCTAGTGTAGTTTTTGTGTACTCCATTTGCCTTAACATTAATATAAATGTTCGGGACCTTCTTATTTGTGAGAAAGGGGATAATCGTTTGTTGTTCCCCGCTCAGAAATCAGATATATTAAATGAGCCTCTGCGTGACATTTCCAACAATTTCACATATGCGCATTGTGTAGACTCAGACCAGCCTGTGCATCTGCACAGGCTGATCAGAGTCCTCATTATGTGCCTAATAGAGAGCTACTGATCTATTTTGGCTATGCATAATCGAAAAAAAAAACACTATTTTTTAAATGCAACGCTGGGTTGTCCAGGTAGCTAAATGTCTTTCCACCAAGCACACATAAAATAGTTGGAAATTCCCCGCACTGGCTCAAAAATGATGAAAGGAGTGGGAGCAGGGTTTATTTTTTTATAAGTTCATTGGCTTGGTGTTGTATTAATCAAATATTCTGCGTAGTTATCCAACTGGCAGCCTTAACTCGGTCTGTTTACTTTTCAATAGTTCGGGTTCTTTCAAAAGTAAGTAGGCAAATACCGTTTACTGGTGCAAATAACTTTATCCTGATATTAAAAGAATATACGTGCTTATATAGTGAACACATTTCATCGTTGGGTTACGAAAGTCTTGTAACTTCAGCTTGGACGGGGTTTTGTTACAAACTTAACATTTAAATTCTTAAGTTTCTTAAGTTAGTGTAAATTTGTAAATAAAAGCTGGTTTACCTTAACCGTTAGTGCAACGACATAATATTTAGGTTCCGTCCTGCCAGGGCAAAAGACATGTATTATAATAATCTTCATTTATTTCTCGATTATCAATAGAAAAGTATTTAAAATGTTATTAATCAATTAGAAGTTCGTGTATAACTTAGAAAAAGATACTTTTAACTCCGAGATTATACCAACAAGGTCGGGGGCACTCCTGTTGATTTCTATTGTGATATTTACTCGTTCTAGATGCAACAATGTGTAGTGTTCACTAGAAAGAGAAACAGGGGATTCTTGATACTGCTATCCGCAATTACAGCTTTTGCTTTGTCTGAGCGCACTTATCGGCCCCTGCGGAGCTCGAACCCGCAACCATCAGATTAAAGCTATGATTACAAAATAATACAGCAATTAACGTAGTCGGTCATACTTTATTTTTAACGTAAATACGCCGTGACTTATTTACGATCAACTGCGTTAGAGTAAGTCAAAGCACGATAAACAAGGTTACTTTCGAGAAGTTTCAGTAAACACTAGTGCGTATGAGTTGTAACAACAACGGAGAACTGCGTTAAAATATGGAGCTAATATAGGGTAATTAACTTTAATAGCTTATGAATAAGTACGTACATTTTATTCTTCAAGCATCTCGTGGAGGTCACTCAATACACATGAAATGCAATCGTAAAAATTAACAAAAGTTTTTAACCGTGAAAGTCCATCTAAGTCACTTTGGTTTTTTACAGTTAACAACATCGTGAAATTGATATTCATCTCGATCAAAACATTTCCAAAACACTCGCTAAACGCTCCATTCTTTTATTCCAAACGCTCACTCAAACCATTCAAAAACGCTCCAAACTCACTGAAAAAGATAGAATCAACTTCGTCATTCAAAATAGATAAAGTTAGAGAAAAATCGCGATTTCACAAACAAAATAATTAATAATAAGATCGAAGATGTCTCCTGTTAACCTTTTCTCTCTGTACTGCAAACGTTTTTCAGCCCTACTGTTCGCCTACAAGGCCTTAGTATCAAGACGGCTTGTGTCTATGTATATAATTGGTACGGCAATCTAGGGTAAACGGTACGCAAATAGTGCGATTAAATTAGAATTTACTTCGTTGAACTACATTCAAAATACGATAGAACTTCTTTTGAACTGAAGTCCAACATAGGAATTTTGAACAATTTACATGCGACCACTACGGCAAAATAATACCACAGAAGAACGTTCAAACCAAGGTTAAGTAGGTTGAACTACGCAGTCTACGTTAAGGTTCGTTTTACTACGGTTTTCCTTCAATACGGTGAGATATAGTTTTCAACGGTAAGTGTGACCATATTTTTTTTTAAATTACCTTGACCTGTTCAGATACACGCAGCGCAATAGTAGTGAATCGCTAGTTCAACCTTGGCTAGCCCTAGAATCATGTAGTAACATCTGAGACATTATAGCGTGTTACTACAGTCTGTTCATCTAACGTTCATGTGCGGGAATTTTACGGATGACTACGTTGATACCAAACTACGGCTTACTAAGTAAATAAACGTAAATGTGACGAAGCCTTAGAGTTGAGTACGCTTACCACCTAGCCAAGGAGCAAGACAGTCAAAATATACAGTTTGAAAATAACTAAATTATTTTCAAGACAATGGCTGAAGTAAAATATTATTGATACTGCTTATTATGGTGAAAGCACCTGTAGATTTAATCCATCACTGTTTCATATTAAGGTTTAGATCTATATTGTTTATTATATAGTCTGTTTTCAAACTGATGGTTCGCACATACTTAACAGACCCGCTATGATTCAGTCAGAAGTATATGGTGTATGTGCACACTCGGTGCCATGTGCAGCTATATACAGCACATTTGCCTTCTTTTTCTACGTGTACCCTACTATTCAACAAGGTGGAAAAGTGGAATGTTTATTAACTTTTTGCTCGGAAAAAATCACGCGACCTCGTCGGGATTCGCTACTGGGACCTGTCGGTAAATTTCTAAAACCAGACCGCAAACCCAACGAGCGAGTGTTATTCTAATATATAGTCCGTTTGGCTTCCATACGGACCAGCTTTTTCATCAATTATATGAAATTGCGTTTGAATGAAGGATTTGTATGTGGTAAAAGCTTATTTTCAGCTTAATACCATTCTAAAAAAATATTTTTGAAAATAAAATGATTTCAAAATAATGATTTTGTCTATCTGGTAAATGTTAAAATTTACTATTTTTTCCGCTCTTAAACACGATAGGTGATGGTGGCTGTTAGGTAGTAAGAAAATATAAACATATAGTAAAAACACGTGGTTTTATAATAAACATTTGACAGATGAAATGTCCATTATAAATAATGCTTTTTGATTGGTCTAAATATGTGAATATGGGGTTCATCTCAGAATAGATAAAAACAATTATCAATTATCTGCTCGAACGGTTTCTGAACAAAGAGAGAATATATTCAGATTTGATATCCAAAGGAAGTAAAATTCTTCGACAAACTTAATTTTATAGAAATACTCGATTTTATTCTAAAACGACTCACTAACAATCTTACACTTTTGACTATGCCCCAATGCAAATCAGAACTATTTTTGGTTAAGCAATTCGCTGTTCCGGTTAATACGAACACGTGGAGATATGAAAGATTAACATGTAGACGGACGGATGAATTCATTATTTTACATCAAAATATTATGCAAAACAAAATTCGTCATGGTATCAGATGGAAAATATGATACGTCAAGAAAAAAATAAGTTTCATTTATTCATTTTTGAGATTTTTGGCAAAATGTATATATCCATATAGAAGTCAAACGGACTATAAAGTTGTACACATAGCACAACATTGTGAATTTGGATATATAAATTTACCTCCTTTAAGTGTTAATTTCTCAAGCATATATTGTCAATCAGTTCTTTCTACTTATATTCCTATAAAAATAAATATTCTTAAGCGATTCAGATAAATAAGTAATGAATTATTATCCAGTTAAAAATTCCTTTAATTAGCACATCTTAATACGGTGTTCACAAGATGAGCTATTATTATGGTCCCTGGCCTGATGTCCGCAGTCCATCCTTTCTTTATACATCTCCTCCTAAACAGCCCTGCGTTCAGGATGAAAGCGTTAGCGAAGCGCTTTCGAAATGATACCTCGCTTTGCACGTATGTGCTCGTACAAAGAAGGATATCATCTCAAAGTGCTCGCGAAACGCATCCTGAACACAGGGCAGGTGAGTCAATCTTTGGTGGGACTTCACAGTGCTATCACTCTGGTCAACATATCTAAAAGATGCTCAAATACTTTAAATCGGTTAATCTCTGTCAAACAGTGATGAAATAAGAAAATCTTTAGAACTTCTTCTCTGAAACCAGAAGGCAAACAGCTTTCATATTTGTTATAGAGCATAATCTAATGGATTTCTGCCATCATGCACCTGATCCCGGGTTCGATCCCGACGGCTGCACTCATTCTTTCCGAATATTTGTCTCCCACCAATGGGTCGATAATCGTAGACTTATATGGGATATCAGTTGGAGGCTAGGAAAGGATGTGATGGTAGAACTGGTGTTAAGAAATACCAGAATCCACCGTTAGGTGCTCAAACCGCCGAGATATAACTGAAAGATTGTTGAAAGCTGCGTAAAACCCCTTTCAAACATACAATTCATGCACCTGGGTTCAAATTTGTGGGCTCAAAAATAAGATTTTTAAAGTTTGGTTTCTTGTTTGAGTGGGGTTTTACGTCTCTTTCAAAAATCTTTCCGATACATAGAGGTCATTTCTATATGTGTTATTTCTTGGAAAATATGAAAACCATTCTTGGAAGATGATGGAATTCAACATTTTTATGCGAAGGGAGAGCATATAGCCGCCGCTTCGTCGGTCCGTCCGTCCGTCCTTCCGTAATTCCGTCCCGTCCGTCCATCCGTCCGTCGCCACCTATTTCTCCATAACCCTTGGGCCAAATCAAATGAAAATTACCATGTGAACTTCCTATGATATGGTATTGATGTATCTGTGACGATTTTTGGATTTGAGGCCTCGTCACGGGAAAAGGGGACTTATGGTAAAAAACCAGTTTTTTCTCCTAGTCTAACAGTCAGAAATTTCATATTTGAGTAGCATATTTGAGTAGCAAATCAGATGCCCCTTACTATAAACAATTTGAAATAAACGTAAAAAAATTATATATCATGGAAAAGGGGGGCTAAATGTTTGTTACCTTTACGTTAGCGTGTAAAATACAGTTATTCTTTCATTTCTCCTAGTTTCATGTTCAGAATTTGATGAAATTTCACATTTCAGAAGCAAATCAGATGCCCTTTACCATAAACTATTTGGAATTTGTGTCTAAAAATATGTCATGCAAAAAGGGGGTTTAAAGTTTGTTATCTTTGAGTTAGCTGTATAAGATATCACCTTATTTGAGTCCTTGCAATCTGACCACAGATTATATCTCCTAAAGTATAATAGCTATCAACTTGAAACTTTATGGGTGGATAGATCTAATGGAGGAGAAGTGCTATGCACAAGAACTACCACTCTTGCTTGCATAATTTTGGAGTTATTGTCCTTTGTTATTTTTGATACTGAGATATTTTCCGGAGTACATCTCCTAGAGTATAATAGCTATCAACTTGAAACTTCATGTATGGGTAGATCTCATGGAGGAGAAGTGCAGTGCATAAGAACTACAACTCTTGCTTGCATAATTTTGGAATTTTTGCCCTTTGTTATTTTTATACTTAGATTTTGTCTGGAGCATATCTCCTAAAGTATAGTAGCTATCAACTTGAATCTTTAAAGGTGGATAGATCTCATGAAGGAGAAGTGCAATACACAAGAACTACAACTCTTGCTTGCATAATTTTGGAGTAATTGCCCTTTGTTATTTTAATACTTAGATTTTTTGGAGGTAAATCTCTGACAGTACAAAAGAATCTTTAATCTATTAGGCTTCAGTTTACTATCAAGCTTTCGTGGCGGGGGATGCCCATATCCAACATGGCTCTTGTTTTTGTGACAATGCCTTATTCGGGGAGAATAATTCGTCTCTGACGGCTCTTGTTTTAAAACTAGATTTAATTAAAGTTAAATTGATTTAATACAATGAAATTCAAGCCCCAACTTTTTTCGGTATAGGGGTACCGTTCTATAAAGGAGATGTTGAAATATAAACAAAAATATACAAATTTGACATTTAGCAAAACGGATCAAATACAAAGGCGAAAATGCGCATCATTTAAATAAATAGATCAAAGTATTTGACCATTATGATATTATCAATATTGGCTGTATTTACCTTCATAATGTCCGAGACGTCATTTTATAGAACATTTCAGACACAGACGCTGAAAATGCATGTTATAACATAGGTGAAAATATGTTGTTTTAAAAAATCTACATGTATATAGGTAGATTTTTCGCCATGAGCCGTGAAATTTATTTTTAACTGTAAAATTTCCGTGATATTCTTTCAAAATAGATAAAACAGGTTTAAACAATACCTCAAAGAAGATACAAATAAACTTTCGAATGAAACTTATTGCATGTCTTAGATAGTAAGGTTTGCTCATTCATGTACTTCAAAGTTGAAAAGGAGGGATCATATTCAATACATACCATATGCTTTTTAAACATTCCCGATATACCTATGGTAATGGACTCAGCGCCTACGTCGGAGCTCAGTTTTTAAAATACACCTGTAGTACGACATTGCAAGTGACGTCGTGCTTTGTTTATCATTCTATTGCTGTGTGAAATATGTAAGTTTGATAAATAATAAAACCACTTGAATTCGACAAATGGGAAAATAGCTCAGATAGTCAGTGAGTTCAGACATAGCTCTTCGCCCCTCCAAAGTAAAGTGATATTCAATATCAAGGTTCGAACCTCTGTCAAAATACACATTTTTTGAAGTATTATGATCTTTTTTAATGTATTTTCAAAGTAGAAAATAATTAATTCCTCCTTTATTCATTATGTTTGTAAGAAAAATTTTCATTTCATTATTTTTTTTTCTTTTGTCTACCGATGTGTCAGTATTTCCATATTTTTTTTCTATTTTCAACTCATACACATGTTTTCATAAATATCACAAAAATAGAAAACGATTTTTTTTAATTTTTTTTTTCAAAATTATTTTGTGTAAAAATTGCTAATGCTAATACAATGCATCAAGTTTTCAATCTTGAATAAGAAAAAAAAATCCATTCTTTCCGCCAATACGAACCCATGAAGCCCGTTTCTTAGACTAGGATGCGTTACCGACAGCGCTAATTTTAACTATTAATTTTCTGAGGATCAAAGAGAAGTAAATACAACTGTTATGTGAAATATGTGAAATGTCCGCCCTAAAGAATAATCGCGTTTGAAAACCTTATCTTTTCGAAATTGAAAAAAATGAACAAAATTAAATGATTATTTAGGATTTTTCGATAAAATGTACAAGACAGTAAAGTGAAATTCTTAACCTTATGATATTCAAAATGTTTAAAAAAAAATGTATCGCTGGTCATTTCATTGGCGATATCGTCTCCATGTACACGAAAAGTCTGCGATTTTTCTATAAAATGTTTTGTGTGTGTGTGTTTTTTTTTTTTTTTTTTTTTTTTTTTTTTTTTTTTTTTGAACAAAAAAAAACTAAAAGTATTGATGGATTGACTCTTAAAATATGTAATTTTTATACTCAAAGTTGAAATTTAAAAATAGCTTCAATTTTTGTGTTAAGCATTCACATATGAATGAGTTCAATATATATCTGAATAAGGGTTTTATAATCTCCTACGTTGATTTTTGCGAAGCCAGGTCGATACTTGAAGAATCATTTATACTCCCTCGATGTAATTTTAAATGCAAAAAGATGTAGACATTGTTTAAGTTAATCTGTGTAGGAATATCTGAATATGTACATTTTCTAGAATATTGGTCAAAGGGAGATGAGTATACCTTATTACTGATTATTTTCCTTAGATATACGTATATCCCATACACCTAACAAAAGACCCCTTTCCTCAGTCAACCATTGTAGCAAAAGTTATTTGCAATTTGCCATCCTCTATGAATGCTGTTCACACTGTTTAAAACTTTTTTAATTTGTTGTCCAGAATTCAGATCAATCGAAACCGAAATTGCCAGGTTATGGGTGAAACACGGTTTATTCAAAAATTCAAGTTAAATAAGTGTGATGGTTTTTAGTGAGAAAAAAAAAATCTTCCATGTAATTTTACATCGTGACTAGTTATGTATTTACATGAAAGTTTACCCCTGATGGTTTGCAACAACATGTCAATTTGGAACAAGTCACATTTCCTTCTAAATGCTGGGTACTTTTATTACCTTCTATTTAGAATATATCTTTTATCCTATTTGGAGATGTGAAAGCCAGTTGATCGATATATGCCCTTTTGGGCCTCTTGTTATTTATTGTAGTCGACATGACTGTAATACAAGCAAATTTCACCGTAAATTGTCATTGACACGAATGTTAAAAATGTTAGAATATATATATATTTACTGAAACAAGGATGACCATATTTTCATATCCCTTTCACTAGCCTACATCTAAATACCTTTTCAAAAATACAACACTATTTGTCTTTCAAACCGAGGTACATGTATATAGTTTAGTTTCTGCATCAAGGACACTTCGATCAATGGTCATATAGTATACCGAGTCCTACCATCACTGAATAAACTATAAAAAGAAAAACATTGTTGTAAAAAGAGATTTTGCTTAAAACTATTCAATGATATGATTATGTGTTCCGTTGAGATGCTAAAAGCCACTAATACAGAGTTTCATAAAATTCAATATGGAGAAAAGGCGATTGTATACAGAAATGCTTAACAAGAGATTCCATTTCAGAAACAATTCATTGAGAAGAATAATTATCTTTCATTGGTAAGAAAACTCAGCAAAGGCGCAGATCGGTAGGCCTGATCTTCAACCCCCGTGGCCCTTCGCACTTCTCGGTTAGCCCCTTTTTACTTGGCATGTATTTTTAAAGAATCATTGCAGGAATTCATCAAATATCTACCAGAAGTGTGTAATTAAGAGATGAACAATTGAATTTATAAAATTAACTTTCAGTGAAGCGATTTGACCTTCGAGCCAACCAAACTAATTCTTTTAGAGTATGAGTCACAATTTTAAGTTTCACTAGAATGAGACCGTCAAGATTTACTCATATATCACAAGCTAGAAGTCGTTTATCCATTCCAGCTCTCGCAGCCAAATATGTGACCATCGGCCTTGTCATTAAAGAATTACAAGTATGACTAGAATAGACGCGTCTCGGAGGTAAGTTACTCAGCAAAATCGTAAACATCTTTTGTGTTTTTTAACAGAGTCATGTTACTTAAGTCAACTTCTTATCATCCGAGATAATAAAATGTCTTTTTTTTTTCTTTTCTTTTTTTTTTATCAAAGATGTTATAACAATATACTCCCACATATATGATATAAACTTCCAGTCTAAGGATGTGCAGCCTCATATTTTGACTGGCGAGCCTGTCTCAGTCTATCGATACAATAGTATCGGAGGGTAGCGTAGATTGGGACAGGTTAACCAGTCTACCTCATATTTAAAATATCCAGTCTAACCAGCGAGAAATCCGAATGTTTGTGACCAGAATATTGCGTATACAATGGTAATTTGACAGCTGTGTAAGATTTTTTCCCCGACTATAATGAGCTGTTTATTGTTGTTTGTCAAAGCACTCAAAATCCCCGAGGTTTTATTCACTTATTACTCTTCCTTTTTGTGAAATTGTTATTGGAGAATCGCGTCGAAATAATCCTACAAGACAGCGATGGTCGAGCAACATCACTACTAACATCCACCCTGCAATACGAATAGTTGATCAGCGCACTGTACCCCTTTAATGCAATTTGGATGAAACAGGTCCTAAATTGATGTTTCCAAACATTCCAACCAGCCCCAAAGTTTTCTTAGAGAATGGGTCTTGTTTCTCAATAAAGATGCGCTTTCAAAAGTAGTTTGCAATCTCTTTTTTAAACGCAGTTTAGAAAAGGAATTCTTGTAGACAATGTGTAATGAATATAATGTATATAATATAATAACAACATAATAATTATTAGGGGCTGGTTTGATTGTAAAGCTTAAAACGAACTCTAAAGCTCAATCATTTCATATTCGTGCAAAATTTCAATTAACCCCTGTTATTCATGACTGATACACAAATTTTGGCAGACAGTATAGACCAACATCAGCCTGCACATTAGCATGTTATACACTGCCTGTGTTCTTGATTTTTTTAATGAAATATTTAGACAGAATCATAAATATGTCCAAATGATAGAGAATTTATTTAAACAGAAGTTAAATTCAATAGAATGAAGGAAAAAATGTGTAATACTTGGAAAACAAACGCCTTTCTGTATGTTCAAACCCACTTTACAGAAATTCTGGATCGACTACTGTATAGTCCACAGGGTTTGACAGTAACAACTTTTTGCCACCAGTCTGAAGGACCTGTTTGCCCTAAATATTAAAGGTCCTACCTGATGATAACAACTGGTCCTGCATGAAAACCATGTTTGATTTTTAGCAATTTACTGGATAAATTGCTTGGAAAACATTGTCGGAAAAGAAGAAATTGCTCTTGACAAGCAATTTCTTCTTTTTCTACAATGTTTTTCATTTCGTAATGCAAATTTTAGGATTAGAAAAGAAATTATTTTTCAAAACAAGACAGTTTTGAAATTCAAAGTGCTGTCATTAACTAAAGACCTAAAGGACCCCCAGCATGGTTACATCTACCATTCCTCCCTTAAATCAACAGGTCTCGGGCCCGAGGACTGGCGTTAGTGTCGACACCTGTACCATATATTATAATATGACCTACGTAGCGGGAGTGAAATAAACCCATTGAATATTTTTTATTTTATATGAGTGTTATTGCACTAGTGGAATAGCTATGCAAATGAGCTCAGAGCGAATAGCAAAGCTATTTTGTAACGGAGAAAAATGACGTCATAAAGCAAAATTAATATTGTGACATCAGTTTTAAACGACGTTATGAGTTTAGCGGAAAATTGAAATGTTGAATTTCAAGAATTTTGTTGATTTTTCGCAAAACTTCGGGTCAGGTTGTAAATAGAATATAAAATTTGTGATCATAAAATACAGAATTTATTAACTCATCATCTCAAACAGGTAAAAACTCGGCACAGCCTCGTTTTTATCTATTGATAGATAACTCATTTTGTGAATTAGGTTTCCATGACCACTCATTCAATATCCTCTATTTTCAGGTGATGTGATGTTACAATGACAACAATCAGAAGTTTTGTCGAGGTGATGATCAGAAAGCCAACACTGAAAACAATCCTCTTTACATTTGTAATGATAACAGTCCTTCATTACATCATCAAGTTTGAACAGATACGGGATCATGGAGATTACAGAAATCTAGTTTTACCTATCGACGAATCTCAATTATCCAAATATCCTCCACTAGGCCCGACTAACTTTGAGACGTTCCCCCTGTCTGGACCATTGCGGATCCCTAAAATCATTCATCAGACTTGGAAAAATACTGAGATTCCTATGAAATTAGTGAAATGGGTTAAAAGTTGGGTCAAGAAGAATCCTGATTATGAGTATTGGTTATGGACTGATGAGAGTGCACGAGCCCTGATAGCCGATAAATACCCTGATCTACTGTCAACGTTTGACGGTTATACGGAGGGTATCAGACGGGCTGATGCCTTACGTTACGTCATTTTGTATGAATACGGAGGGGTGTACGCTGACATGGACATGGAATGTTTGAAGCCACTAGATCCCATTTTACGTAAATATGCCTGTATCATACCACAGGAACCTTACGAACACCCCATCTTGTACAGTAACTTTGAAAATCTCTCCATCAATGCTGTGATGGCCAGCAGACCAAAACACCCTTTCATGAAAATGTTAATGGATAATCTAAAGTACTTTTCTCACATGTGGTATGTCTTAGACAGCACTGGGCCTCACTATGTTCTCAATAATCTCAAAAGATATCAAGACACTTATAAACATCTGAATAGTTCTGATGATGATGGGATCTATCTAGCCCCAGCAGAATATTTTTTCCCAACAATAGACCCAACTAAACACTTTTGGTTTAGAATACAGTGTTCTAATTTCGAACAGTTGACGATGCTCCAGAAGCGAGCTTGTGTCAGCTTGAAATATCGTGGTGAGAAAAAGAAACCGCATGAAGTGTCATTTGCCAATCATCATTGGATTCATACATACATAGATTTACGTCTGTCTCTGAAAGGTCCAGTTAATATTTATGATATTATACCAAAGGTTAAAATATATAAAAATATAACAAGCACAAATAAAACATAGTACAGTTAAGAACATTGTGGAATTGACGAGATTAATGATTTTAGAACGAATTTTGAATGAAATTGAGCCGCGGCAATAGCGCAGTTGGTAGCGCGCCGGACTTCTAATCCAGGAGTCTATATTCGCACGGGTTCGATCCCCGGCCGCGGCACTTATCCTTTCCGACATTTGTCTTCCACCAATGGGTAGATAATCGTAAACCTATGTGGAATATAACTGATAGATTGTTGAAAGCGACGTAAAACCCCAATTCAAATCAAATTGAATGAAATTGAATGAGTGTATGGAGCTAGTTTTGAGTGAGATGAAAGGAAGGTAATCCAATATCACTAATTCTGTTCAAGATGAACAAAATTGGCAATATTTATTACATCCCTTTAATAAAATATACATACTTTTCTGTTTGTGTGTCTCTGGTCCAATTAGACACTTTTAAAGCCACACCAGCCAATAAATTCATAGAATAATTTGATCAAATTGAATTAAACGTTGATTGCCTTCAATGATTTGAAATGTTTGCTAGTTATTTTGATAAATTTGAGTTAGTGTTTAGAATGAATGGAGTGCTGAGTGAATGACTTAGAATGATTTTGTTCAGAATGAGTGTCAATTTCATGATGTTTTTTACTGTAGCAGGTATATACATAGACAGAGGGGAATATTTTAACCCTTTTCCTTCTGAATTCAAATTTTATATCAGACAATCTGCCTATTTCTGAGACATGGCAACAAGTCTCGCCAAAATTGTTCCTATAATGATGTGGTAGAAAGCAGACGGTGTTTGCTAAGATTAGACTGTGTGTCTCAGGGCTTGTGTTTGACCCTTAAGCCAGGGTTTTGACCCCCTAAATCTGAAAATATTTTTATATGACCCCTAGAAATTTCTCCAAAGGGGGTCATATTGATCCCCTTGAGAGGAATTACTAAGGGTCAAAACATTTTTTTACCTTAAATTTTCACAAAATACTTTCTTAAGTTCTACAAGTTAATAACTTGTTTCATGTAATTACTAGAAAAAATTCTTAAATGTGTAAAACTCTATGAATGATTTGCTTTTTCTGTTGTTTTGACCCCTTTAAATTCAGATTTGAAGAGTCAATGACTCCCCCATTATCAAACACACTAACACGAGCCCTGTGTCTGTGCAGGCCTTTCCTAGTCTAAACTACCTGCCAAAAATGTATACTGCAAGAATGAATTGTTAACAAATTGTTAACAACAGGGGAAGGGTTAGATTGAAATATTTCACCATTACTTAAATATACTGGGCATGTTTAGCATTCTTCTGAAAATGAATTTTAGAGATAATTCAAAAAGTACTATAAATTAGGTTTTATAAGCATGAGTTTTGTTTATTGACTTATTGACCACACAAAATTTAGAAGTAACTATTGTGGTTTTGTTGAAAAAATGTTCAGACAGTCCCCTCTTATCTATATGTTTGTAATTGTTCTTCCAGATATAACACATTGTTATACATTTTACAGAAATCTCATCCTTGTAAAAAAAAAAAAAAAGTAAAAAACGTCAGAAGTTGTATAAATTTGTAATCATATAAAATTATGTTAAAATGCTCTTTTTAATAGAATTAACTCAAAGTGAGATTATGTTTTGACCAAAAGTGAAGGAATGTTAGCTTCATTGGCTGATAGGCTTATTGTTTCTGTTTGATAGTCCTTGTGTCAGTTAACTTATTTGATTCACCTAAATTGTTCAGAGTAGATTTAACCTCTCCATCAAAGAACTGAAAAGAATGATAAAAAATGAAAGTATGTAACACACTACTTTGATGGCTCATCATAAAACAGTTCAGATGTGTGGATAAACAGAGTTTCTCCAACTTTCTCCACTTGTCCCTGGACAAGTAAAAGCTGATTTCTTACTTGTCCAGGATCAAAATTAACTTGTCCTCACAAAAGTAGGTAGATAAATCTTGAGAAAATATTGTTTTTAATGAAGAAAATGCTGTAACCCAGCATTTTCTTCATTATAGACAATGTTTTCTTCCCAAAAGGATAACTTTTCTCTTATATCTTTTAAGTACTGTATCAAGATTTGCTCTGGTATTTACTTTTCCAGACAAGTGGCCTAGAAAAATGTATTTGCCCACAAGTAGAAAAGCCTGCGTCGGACAAGCTGGGGATTCCACTTCCCTGCAGTTGTAGCTGCCTATTGAAGTTACGCCTGGTTCACAATGAGCCATCACTTTTTCTTTTCAATGGTTGACATACGAGAGATGATCCAGAAATTTGTAAAATGGGGTTATAAATATTCAGAAAAGATGACTATCAAAATAAATATTATACATCTATTTAATGCAACATCTGTGTAAAAATTGTGGAAATTTTCAAATTTGTAAGTTACATATCGGCTATATAGTAACTAATCAGATACATACACCCCACTCGTGGGGTAGCAAGAACGTCGAATGCAACGTCATTATAAATTCTTTTCTACATAGTATCCATTTTGCTCGCATGCCTTTCTGCGCCTAATAAATTTACTTGCATAAAGTATCTCCATTCCATTTGGGATTCAAATTTGTCTACAATTTCTTTAAGAATAGTCTTTATAGTGAAGTGTAGACACAAATGCTAAGCTTTGACCTTTGGATAATATTGAGGATCAATTGGGACGACTTCATTCGTTGAGACTCCAAAATACCATTCTTAATCCTCTAATAAAGCCTGATTTTCTTGGAATATCCACAGTAACTTAAGAAAAACTTCTCTGTTTGACATAATAATATTTTTTCCAAATTATCTGAAATGTTAAGGGCGGTTATTGACTCATGATCATGACAAAATTCGAGAAATAAACTGAATTCACATTTTGGTGTTGACGTCAGTTCACTATTCACTTGCAAGTAGTGTTTTAAAAATAATCTGTGTCTGTTTATACTCTTCCAAAATTGTTTAAATTATGACAATTGATTCCCTATTTACGTCTTATTTATTTCTAGTAAGAAGTGTCAAATAAAATTTACGAAAACATTCAGAAAATTTGATTTGTGTAACAGATTTCCATTATTTTTTTACACTCCCTGGCCTAATACTACATTATATACTATGGTAGCGAAATTCAATGCCGCTTAATATAGTTTTGTCAAAAATAAAAACATTTGTACTCTTGGTAGATACTGAGCCTCACACACTGAAAAATTTACACTGAACAAGCTAGAATTTCCAAAGTTATGGGACAATTATACGAACTTCTAGATCATCCCTCGTATATCAACAAATGTTAAACTAGATGAATCTTCATGAATTTGTCATTATTATTCAGTTAGACTTCTGTCAAGTGACCACTTAAGTGACCACCATGCTTAAGGGAATAGTTGCTTAATACAATAATTCATTATAAATAAGGCAGGTCATTGTAATAGCATTATAAGATATATGGATTGTTACGTAATTCTTGTAAAATCCTACAATATTAGAACCCATTAGAATTGTCTCATGGAGTCCATTCTAATGGGTTCCAACAGCATACAGCATTAGATAAAATAATGAACAATTTCTTGTTTTAAGAAAGTCCACTTTATCAGGGACATTGCTAAAAGTCAATGGACTTTTTGTAATGGTGGCTTGATAAGTGTTTGCTATAAGAAGTGGTCTCTCTAGAAAAATCGACTGTACTACGAAAAAAAAAAAAGAGAAAAAAACGGAAAGAGACCAAATTAAATGATTTAGATTACTTTCATAGTTTTTCCTATTGTTTAGTGTTACCCACATAGGCTTACACTTGTGCAGTAAGCTTGTACAGTTTTTCAAAAAGAATTTTCAAACAGCATTAATTCATTAACCTGTAATGTATGATGTTTCTGTTTGTAAGGATGTCTAAGTTGGGTTTTGTTTTGTAGAATTTAAGGTAGATTAACCCTTTGCTGTTTAATCTCTGCTTTTAATGTGCCTGTGGTTTTATGATTGAGAAAACATTGTGAAAAAATAAGAAATTGCTCCTGACAAGCAATTTCTTCTTTTTCCACACAATTTGCTACCCTACTGAATGGTTATTTTTCAAATTAAATCCACTTTTAATTTTCGTCTGCAAAACCTTTGAATTTCGACAGGTCCAAAATTTTGTAAAACAGGAAAGGATTTATCCTCGTTGAGGGTCAAATCATTGTTTCAGGGACTCGGATGGATGATTCTTCCAAGGAAGTAATACTTGATGAATCGTTTTCCCCTTTGGCCTAATCAGTATGTTCTGTTTATCCAAAACTTTTCATAGATTCTCAACATTTTCTAATTTGAGTCTAAATTAAATATTGAATGGTCATTTAGTGACTTAATTCAAATATGAGATTGGTGGTGCTCTTTTTATTGTATTTCTGTTATTTGTTTAGGCTTTATTTTGATGGTTATAGAGTCATTATTTTAACCATGTATTTGTTATTTGGTGCTAGTTGTTATTTAAATTTGGTTGATTATAAGTGACATACTATGCCAAAGAGGATGATGCAGATAATTTTGGTACATGTATTTGTATAATCTAAAAAAAATTACACTGGCTTCTTCTTAGGTGTAGCCTTCTTCTTGGCAGCGGTGGCCTTCTTCTTTGGAGTGGCCTTTTTAGCTGCTGATTGTATAAAAATACAGAAATGTTCCCTTTCTCAGCAAGATGAATGTAAGCCACTTATGAACACTGGCTTACAATATATTTACAGTACAATATGTATCAAGCAACAATTTACAGGACAACCAAAATCAGTTTTAAAGGCAGTGTTAAAGAGAGACATTTTTGTTTATTAATAAGAAACATTGTTTTGACTAAAATGTATGCTTTTGCCAGTTTTTAGCTCCACTGGATGAAGACCACTTGGGTTATCGTCATGGCGCTGTGTCAGTTGTGTGTCTGTCCGTATGTGTGTCCAGTTGTAAACTCTTTTTTAAAAACTCTTCCTTTCAGAAACTATAGAATGAATTCTAGCCAAACTTCACAGGAATGATCCTTGAGTGACCATCTTTCAAAATTGTTCAAGGATTTTTAATCCAATGAAAAACAAGGCTTTGATGGGCATGGCTAATTTCCATATATGGTAAAATGTGACTTTTCTCAGAATCTGATTGATGGATTTCAATCAAATTTCACTGGAATGGTCCTTGAGTGACTCTTTATCAGTCTACAAAAATTATTGTGATCAGATGAAAAATATGTTTCATTGGTGGAGGTCATTTCTCTATGTATTACAGAGTGGAAACCTTTCACTTTCTCAGCACCCAATTGATGGATATCAACCAAAATTCACTTTAATGATTCTTGAGTGGCCCTTAATTAGTCTTCAAAAAATTATTGTGATCAGATGAGAAATACGTCTTGAATGGGTGGAGATCATTTCTTAGTATGTAATATAGTGGAAAATTTGAAAATGTTTTTCCCAGAACCTACTTAATGGATATCAACCAAATTTTACTAGAATGTTCCTTTGGTGACCCATTATCAGACTGAACAAATTTAGAGTGATTGGTTGAATAATATGTATTTATCAGGCGGAGGTCTAAATGTTATCTGTGGCAATAGGTGTAAAATTTCATATTGTAAGGAGATCAAATTATACATATGTAGAGTAATATCATGGTTCAATGCAAACCAATTGTAAGTGCCTTTAATATAGGGACGAGTGTCTTTTTCACTGCGTTTATTAGGGAATAAAGTGCAATTATTGCGTTAGCACATGGCAAATAGGGCGTTATGTTTAAGCCATGTGCTAAGGCAATTGCACTTTATACCCCAATAAACGTAGTAAAAAAGACACTCGTCCCTTATAATTGCAATCCTCTAGATCGAAGAAACTATTAAAATACTCGGACAAACATTAAAGCTTCAAGACTACTTTCTGGCCGTATAGATTACACAATCTATTTTTAGATCATGTATTTTTATGCCCCCGCATCGATAGATCGGGGGCATATTGTTTTACTCGTGTCCGTCTGTCTGTCTGTCTGTCCGTCTGTCTGTCCGTCTGTCCGAAAACTTAACCTTGCCAATATCTTCAAGCCTATTCAAGATACAAAGCTAATATTTGGCATGATGATAGATCTCAATGATCCGCATCCGCTGGTACCAAAGTCAAGGTCATGTGACAAGGTCAAGGTCATCTGTCAAGGTCAAACTTCCGAAAACTTAACCCGAAAACTTAACCTTGCCAATATCTTCAAGCCTATTCAAGATACAAAGCTAATATTTGGCATGATGATAGATCTCAATGATCTGCATCCGCTGGTACCAAAGTCAAGGTCATGTGACAAGGTCAAGGTCATCCGTCAAGGTCAAACTTTAACCCCAAAACTTAACCTTGCCAATATCTTCAAGCCTATTCAAGATACAAAGCTAATATTTGGCATGATGATAGATCTCAATGATCTGCATCGGCTGGTACCAAAGTCAAGGTCATGTGACAAGGTCAAGGTCATCTGTCAAGGTCAAACTTTGAAAAAAAAATGCCGTTACGGGGGCATTCGTGTTTCACAAACACATCTTGTTTTTTACTCGCTATCGAAGTGAAATGTCAAAAAGTAAAACAAAAGATAATGTTACACAAATAAATGACAACTTTGAACTTATGACAAAATACTTGTTTCTGCCAAGTAAGTCTGTATTTTTAAATGGTGTGGTCAGTCTTGTTGAGAGATTTGCTGATGGTCTTCTTCGACAAGCTGTTTTCTAAGTTAACGTCGGCTCTGAATCAGAACTGCATGCTTGTAATTGTAAATTCTTTCGAGAATATCTTAATTTGTGATAGATCAAATAGAAATGTTGCGTTGATGATCAGATAACTAGGTTAATTAGAGTTCCTACAACACAGGACTTGCAGATCGAAGGTCAGGGGTTTCCGGAAAGACCTATTGCATTTTATACAGAAATAAAGTGCAATGGATTTCCCCATGTGATGCGATTTAAACCAATTAGAATCCTTTATTTAATTGGATTGCAATTATATATGATAAAGGCTTTTACAGTAGTTTTGAGCTGATGCCTGGTTGAGTTAAATTGGTATCTAAAAAATGATAGATGCAAGGAAGCATGACTCTCTTCATTAAAAGATGACCATAAATAATCTGACGAGTTACATGGTAGATTAAATTCTACAATTTGAGTGTGAGAGGTAGGTGCTTTAGTTTTGCCAGTTACTTGCCATATATTTAATCTGTGTTCATTTATTAAGCCAGTTATGTTGTATATTCCCATGAAGATTTACCTATCAATGTTTTTGTTGACCTATAAAGCAATTATTGCAACTGTAAGATTTCATGACTGAAATGATGGATACCAGCCCTGTATTCAGGATAACTAAACCGTGAAAACAGTTTTCAAATTATACCCCGCTTTGCATGTGCGCTTGCAGGCACTGTATAACTTCAGCTTGAAATGCATGTCTATGCAACCTGATCATGGTCATACTGTCAACCAAGGCTAAGTGTAAAGTAGGAATATACTGTGAACAGTATGAGGAAGTTTAACCCTTGTCGTGCTGAATAAATTTTGGCTAAAAAATGTCATCAAAATCAAAGGGCAAAAAGCACTGAAAGTACCAACTGTATGTCAAATTTTTATTTGAAAAACTAAATCTTTCGACAATTCTGGTTGGAAAGTGAGAAACAGGTGGTGTAGACTAACATCAGACTGCACATATGTGCTGGCTGATATTTGTCTATAGCTCTTGCCAAAGCAGGAATATTCCAGGTTCAGCATGACAAGGGTTAAGATCAAGTTTGCCATTTTGGAGGGTGGGGTTAGGGATATAGAAAGTCTACAAGCATGAACTTCTTATACATCGATTGTGGGTTATTCGTGTTTGCTAGATCAGAGCATTATTGTTTAACTGGTAGTTTATTTATAATTTCTTGAATTACCAGAGTCTGTCTTTCTTTCCTGAAAAATAATCGCATAGTTCTGCTTCTTCAACACTATAAAGCTAGTGATCCATTTTAGTTCTGCAACATGTTGGAAGTTTATTAATGTTAACTGAGGTTTGCTAACGATTTCATTAGGAAACCTCAGTTAACATTGTGAAAAATTATGAGTTCCTAGATGTTGCTGAACTACTATGGGTCAACTATCTTCAAGTTGCAATGATAATTCTTTGGACTCCCCTCATAAATTCTCATCTTTGAATGTCAAGTTCAAAGTCACATAGAAAGGTCAAGGTGAATTATCAAGGTCAAACATATAGAGGTTTTCTGTTTGTGAAATTATTAATGTTCCATGAACTACAGATAATTCTGTTTCACACTAACAACAACATTTTTAATAACCTTTTTATTTTGTCCACAGCATATTCTTGCTGTATATAAGCAGGCATTATAGACTAAAATCAGCCTGCACAGACATGAAGCCTGATTTTTGCCTACATTGCCTGATTTGTAGTTAACCGTTAGTTAGACTAGTTGAAATGTATCAAAAAAATTGACAATTAGTTTAAACCAGTAAATTCAGTAGTATAAGGGTTAATGTAAAAAGTATTTGCCTTGGACTGACTGTACAAAGGGGGTTGACTGTTTGCCTGCGATTATAATTTGTGTTTTCTGATCTAGTCTGTTAAATCTTCTGTAATATTGCTAAAATGTGCAGATAAGATTTCATTTGTGTTCATCTGTCTTTTGAAGCATCAGATTCTGCTAATTTTCATACCGGTATCCCTGAAGTTACCTTCGCTAGCCAAGGGTGATGCCTTTAATTTGTCTAGACATGTATTGGGTGTTACCCTTGGTTAGAGATCCAATTATTTTCTCAACGAAATTCATTAATTTAGAATGGTCACCTGTGACTTCTTTCATTCTGTTGCAGCCTTAAGTTTTTTCATGTAAATTCACATGTATATTTGGTTTCACTCTTGTTTTGTCCAAGATATACAACAGCAGAGCATTGGCGCTCACATGTAGTGATCTTGTTTATTTGTGCCATTGTTAAGTATAATTATGTAAATGTGAAGTATTTAAATAAACAGTTTAGCCTAAAATTGTTTGACAGTGGTTATTTTTAGCTCCAGTGAGTTTGGGGAAAATGTGAGGTATTGTCATCACCCAGGCATCATTAATGTCATTGTTAGCGTGACAAACTTTGACCTTGGTCATATCTGTTATCTACTTAAAACTTAGCATGTGTGTTCACTATCACAAGAACTGTCCAGACTATCAAGGGGGTAAAGCATTTTTGTAAGAGTAATACCCCTTTTTGAACTTCGATTTTTTGCACTATCTTGCACCTGCAGCCGTGGTTTGGCACCTGTGGGTGCTGTTATAAGCTGCCGCTTAACATCTTTTATTTACAATATTGTGAAAAAGCAAGTTTGTATGAATTTGTCAGCCTCAGGGATGTTACCATCATAATCCTTCCTTGTGTAATTGAAACCTTATTTACCTATGGTATTGGACTCACCTTTTTTTTCAGAGTTCAGTAATGCAAGTACATGGATAATGGTCAGTTCGGCCCTGCAAATTATTTGCAAATTATGCCCAGCGAAGTATGCAGGTAATCATGCAAAGCAATGTATAATTTGCAAACAGTTTGCACCATTTTGTCATCCTGAACACGGGGCAGGATACTGCTGTAACAATTTTATTCCATTCAAAACTAAAATGATTTATGGATGGAACTGCATGAAACTGTTGCAGAATGTTAATGTTCAATTTTTAGCTCCACAGCAAGATACTGTCATGGCAGTGTGTCCCCTGTCCAAACCATTGGGCCTATTTCAATGAAACTTGGCATGGATGTTCATTGGCTGACCCATTACTTAAATTGTTAAAGAAATTTATATTGACCCCCAAATATGGATGTGATATTTCAATTACCTTTATGATGGTAATTTGATTGGTAAAGCGTTCGAGGTTAATGGTGATTTAGTATTTTGATGTCATGTTGGCTAGACCAAGAAAATCAGGACAACATACTAGGCTGTCTGTTTACACTGGAGACCCTATTATACAAGGTCTTACTACATGTTCACACGTTAAGATTGTATGTACAAACAGCTGCCCTGCGTTCAGGATCACAAAACGCTTCAAGCAGTTTGCCAATTTTCCTCGCTTTGTTAAAGTTAAAGTTTGGTTTATAATTTTGTTTAAAGATATACATATTCACATGACTTTACACTTTAACCCCCAATTACTGAATTGCAGGTCGGCTGTTAGCATATGGAGCCTTCAGCTGCCACAGCCTTTTGACTTACAATTCTCACAGGTACCCATTTATACACCTGAGTGGAGAGGAGCAAGTGGAGTAAATTCTTTGCTCAAAAAAATTCCTGTGGTCTGGTTGGGATTTGATCCCGGGACCTTTTGATTCCAAAGCCACCATTCTAACCATTAGGCCACAGACTCCACTGCACTTTGCACATGCATTTTTGTGCAAAGCGGGGAATGATTGGCAAACTGTTCACACTGTTCAAACCCTGAACCCAGGACAGGTTATGAACTTCTCTTACTTTTTTTGAGCAGCATTTCATGTGATGCAGCATGCATCATGTGAAAGTTAGAAAATAGTGTACACAAAGAGATGTTAAAGACTTAAACATTTATGTTTATTTACATAAAAAATGTACCAGGTTGCTACCAGGTGAAAACTAGAGAGAAAGGATGATAAGTAACTCCAAAATATACAAAATAAGCAATTCAGACTAAGGTACAATTCTCTTGCACCATTGATAATTTTTTAACATAATCATTCAGGAATTCTCTTGAAATACAACAGGATTTCTTGGAATTTGAAATAAATTTCAAATTCTAACTGCAATCATAATTTGATATATCATACAATCAAACCTACAGCTTTAGTTCTACATTCTTTTTGTTTGCCCAACAGTAAACAAGCACTCACATTTTAATATCTTAATATTGATGGCTCAGTGCGAAACTGTTGTAACTGCCTATAAACATATAGGCTGTTACATCAGTTTCCCACTGAGCCATCCATATGTACTCATTATACAGCAAAAGCTTGCAATGATTATTTCATTTTCAAACAAAAGAACATATATCAACATAATAATACACTCCCAAGCAATCAAGCTTTTTGACACACATTATGTTTTCTTCCCAAAATAGAAGAATGTTATCAACTATGAACTGTTATGCGCACACTCTTTGAAATTGGATCCGTCTAAAATTTTGTTATCTGATAATGAATTAAAAACTAATGACTCATCACTAAAATAAGTAACCATACTGAGAAAATTCATTTGATCTTGCACAGATGAAATAAGAGTCTGCATTTAGAAAACAGGAATACAGGAAGGTAGTTTTAGAGAACAACTAGGTGTTTGTCACATTAAAACTGCTGTTTAGCCATCAAAATTATAACTCCAGCAGGGCTCGTGTTTGACCCTTAAACCAGGGTTTTGGCTCCAATATATCTCATTTTGACCCTCATAAATTTCCTGCAGGGGGTCATTTTCACCCATTGAATTTCCAGTGGTGCATCCTATGCTATATAAAAGATTATATAGACTAATTGTTTTCTTCATAATTTTACAAAAGATCTATATAACTGATACACACATAAACAATAAAGTGTGTCTACACTTTATTGTTTATGTTGTTTCAGTTATAAAGATTTCATTAAAGAGTGATTACTTTTCATCTTTTGCTCTTTTTTTACATCTACAAAACCAGTTTTGAACCAAAGAATTTTATGGTCAAGAGGTCAATGACTCCAAAATATATAAAGCTAGTACAAGCCCTGCTATAGCCCTGGAAAATACATTTTAACATTTGCCCTTGAGCTGTGACTAATGCACCCACACTAGGCTATCACTGTAACAAATAGATCTATATCTCGCTCACTGCATGTGGGCTGGACAAAAACTGCTACAAGCAAACAGTTTCATTCCTGATCAGCATATGTTGTACTTATTAGTCTTCTAAGATAACCCCACAATGGATCAAATTTGTATGAGTAAATTCTCAATTGCCCATCACAAATACTGCCACAATATCAACCTGTCAACCAATACATGCTAGTATAGAGTCTACATCAAATTGGAAATTTCTCCAAGCCTCTGGCATGAACTGATCTCCCTTGTTTGTTTGACCTTGACCCCTTCTGTCCCCATAGCCGCCCTTTCTCTTCCCTGGCTGGTATGATCCTGCAATCAAGAATAAATATAGAATTACCTATTGCGCCTATCATGTAATGCTTGTTTGAACCACAGTTATAGTGTGTATGCCCTTGGGGTATCGACTTTTATACCCTAATTTATCTCTTGTGAATTTTTTTTTATTTCATCAATCTCCACAAATGCCTTTTGTGCTTGCGGCAAATTTAATAAAAGCCTGTGCGTGATATTTCCAACAATTTGATATGTGCATAAAGGGCCAACATTAACCAACCTTGACTGCCATGTACTTTTAGTGTAATAAGAAGTTTGTCTGACTTTCTAAAGACACTTTTGGACCCTTTCTTTCTACAAAGCACAAAAGTGAAGTCCCTGGTCAGACTTTGCAGTTGCACAGGCTTGCCAGAGTCTTTGCTTGCCACACATTTGAAATTGTTGGAAATGATACGCACAGGCTCAAATACAGTCAAATATCTTTACGTCGAATGTCCATAAGACGAAGTTATCTCTACATAGTATTTTTCAAGTCCAGATCTATTTACTCTTTATTTGTATGTATTTCAACCTCCATATGTCGTTATCCATTGCTAGAAATTTTTCCGTACATCGAACCAATTTCAAGGTCCCAGCACTATTGTTTGAGTGCATTCACACCTCTTTACGAAGAACCCCAACCTTGATTGATGAAAGTTGCAATCGAGGTAGTTTTTCACACATTCGACCTGTCAACCACAATAATTGACACGCGCGATCTCAGTATTTGATATCAATATTTTACCTGATTGGGTTTGATTGTTTGTAACAGATAGAGAATGTGAAAGGTTTAGTGATTTATTGTTTTAAAATGAAAAGGGTCGGCAAAATGCATTGGACCTACGACGTTAAATTTGTAATTCTCATTGACAACAGAAGCATGTAAAGCCAATGCCATGCGGGACTTGATTAATGAAGTACGCGGTAGACACGGGGGTATGGCCATCAACATCGACCAACATGACGTACCCAAGGAAGGACTGAGTAACCAATCCGAGAATGATTTGTTCAGGAAATTAAAAATGCAGAAATTATTATCTGATATGTTTTTGCATAAGAAACGCAAAATGTCAACCTCTAACACAAAGGTCATTGTCTCTGATTGTCCTTGATCTGATAGTACATGTAAGCACATGTAAACAGACCTGGGGTCGATTACATGCCAATGTAATCGATTACAATTACAATTACTTGCAGATTCTATGATTACTGATTACATTATGATTACACAGTTTTTCATTGTAATCAATTACAATTACTTTTATAATGTAATCATGATTACATGTGATTACATTTTTATTTCAACCTTACTCATAAACAGTTTTGTCTTTTGGGAAGTTTATTTATTCAAGTTTGATTTGTAAACAATTAACAAAATGTGGAAGGATATACAATAAATATTTTACGCGAATTCTTCTCTTAGGTCTGTTAATATTTACCTTGGTACTCTTTATGAATTTAGGTATACCTGATGCTTTTATATCCTCTTACAATTTGCCTCCACTGCTATGGAAAGCATTGAGCACCAATAGTCTAGGTTGACATTTCTAAATGCTCTTGTTGGTATTTTTGTATATCTGATGCATCAATTACAGATAAAATTTAGAAACTGATCTTGCCAGAATTTTCCAAATTATAGATTATATTTAACACATTTAACATTTTCTCTACCATTTCTTTTTATCTGTTTAAGTTCAGAAAATATGATTTTTAAAAATAATTCAGTATGATAACCATTGTGATAAAAACGAAAGTAAAGGCTTTAGACAGAGTCAATATATTTTTTTTTTTTTTTTTCAATTCATAGAAACGGCATGTCAAACTGTAAAACATAATGCCATTAATGGATATGTCAAATGTATTTTAGGCTAATTTAATTTTGATGGAAAAACTTCTGAAGATAGTGTAATAACTATCCCATGTTTTGCAGGATTTTATTGGACTTTAATTTACCCTAATGAAGCAACATCAAGATCACTGCATGGTATTGTAATGCAACAATCATGGCATAGATTCATTTCCATAGAATTTTTGTCATGTTATTTGGATTTAAGAAAATTATCAGACAAATGAAAATTATTATAAGAAGAGCAGATGAAGTTGTTTTGCCAATATATAAATGAATATTAAAGTATAACTATCAAGGGCTGTCAAATACTAGTAAAGGGTAATTAACAGGTAATTGTTTAATAAGTGCCATAGGCTAAAGATTATCTTAGATGAGACTGACACTTGTTTTAATTCCTTAGCACCTTTAACATTATCATTATAACACTTCATGTTCATTAGACATTTTGACTAGTTTGAATTTTCAATACATAAAGCAAGATCAGGATGTTCTAAACTAGGGAAAAAAAAAAAAAAAAAAAAACACTTGTGTGTAAGACAACAATAGAAATTTTCTATTAAGCCAAATGAAAATTTAACAACTTGATTATTTTTCCAAATACGTTATCTATTTTGGAAAAATCTTTTTCTCAATTCAAGTTCTATTTAGTCACTCCAATTACACTGCAACTCCATTAAAACGCTGTGGTCGGGGTCCAAGAAATGAAACAGCGGAAGAAGTGGATGTATTTGTTATAACCCCCCCCCCCCCCCCCCGCTCCCGCGGTGAACAATAACGTGCCGCGGAAACGTAACAGACACAGGGTCAATATTTATAACGATATCGGATGTCTAAATATACATGTACATATTTAGGCCATCGTATTTTACATTTTCCAAACTCGGTAATGAATTGAAGAACAAACGCGGTTTATTACTTTGGTATTTTTTATTTTAAGATCGTTTTGTTGTCCCTTAAATAAACAAAACTATCTTTGATAAAGTAATCTAGTTCGTAGGGTTAAACGATCGCAGACTCCTCTTAGTTCTCTGCATCCCGATTTCTCGGGCCTACCCGCCCGGCAGCTGAGAAACACCGATAACGACGATCTCAAAAGGGTAAAGTTAGTAAAATCCATAAAGTTTCATAAGATCAACGAATTTCATATTTTAAATATTGTCTTCTGGAAAATAGGAGAAAATAATTATCTACGCAATCAAAATAAACAATATCCTACGCCCGATCGAAAATATACCAAAGTAATCAAATCTCTCTGAGTGCAAGACCGCATTCTTCGATGAGCGAGAAAAAATTGCCATAAATTCAATTGAATGAATCTGTAGCTACGACATTTGGATCGCCGGTTTGCGGAGATAAGCTAATCCATTGAATACATCATCTTCACGAGTCAAGGGATATCGAAAGGTTCTTCTCGAAAACCGTATAAGTAAAATGTTCGTAACCCTTGGTTTAACAAGTTGTTAATCCACGGCTTTGATTATCAGATAGTAAATCGTCAGGAGAGAAAGTCCAGACGAAAGCGAAGCGACGCGGTCACCATCAGTTTAGCGCCATTTATAGTTTCTTTGTTTGAAGCTCTCAAGCGGGAAATGTAGGTTTATATATAGCTTCATGTTTAAATCTGAATGAAGTTGTCTATTTAGTGAGAGATAGGAATCAACGATAATTATACATTTTGGCTTTGAATTTTCAAACCCTGACTATAATATGAATAAGTTTAATAAAAAAGAAAGAAAATTTTATCATATATTGACAAAAAACGTAATATTTATAAGCAGATTCAACGGGAGTGGCAAAGGGAGGTAATAAACCAATAAGTTGGGTAAGGGGCGAGTCGCTTTTTGAAACGTTTGTCAACAGCGGTAAATGTTCAAGATTTGAGAATATAAAACGAGATTAGCTTATTTTGCGAAAGCACAGCTTCTGATGAAATTTATTAACTTGGATTTAATCGCATGCGAGGTAGACTTTTCGGTGTCTAATTGCGTCCCTGCCGCCGACAAAGCGCAGTTAGTAGCCCGCCGGACTGTCAATATTGGGATTCTGTGTTTCTCCGACGGCTTTCTGACTTTAAGTCACTCATCCATGGGTTACTAATCGTAGACCTATGTGATAGCAGTTTTGGGTTAGGAAAGGATGTGAGGGTTTTACTCGTGATCGAATTCGGTACTCCAGCGTTATTGATATAACTAGCCTATAGGCCTACGTCTTTCAGCAATCAAATAGCCGTTTCTCTCTGACCAGAGGCATTTATCGCCACCACTGCTCCGCGGGAGGTGTGAAAAACTATTGTATTGATTTACCTGGCTTCGCTCAGTATCGATTTTAATCTCGATGTTTTCACCCTTCGATCTAAAATCGCGATGAAAACAGCGTTAACGGCGGATCGAGTAACATCGCCGCAGCATCCCAAAATGGTCGACCCCCCCAAATTTCGGGAGCCAAGCGGACCCCGCGTTATAATGGATTTAGCGCTCTAACAGATTTCGTTATAATGGAGTTACAGTGTACTTTGAAAGTATTTTCACTTGACATATTTATATTCAATACTAAACCTAGGACCATTTTTGGTATAAATAAAAATTTGCCAAATATGGCTTTCATTGAAAATTTTTTTTTTTCAAAGTTTATACTTGCAAATACAACAAATGTAATCATAATGTAATCAAGATGTAATCATGATTACAGGCCTTTTTGCAATGTAATTGATTAAATTACGATTACATGCAATCAGAAATGCTCCGATTACTGATTACAATATGATTACCTGAAAATTGTAATCGATTACATGTAATCATGATTACCGATTACGATTAACCAAGGTCTGCATGTAAATTTGTAAATGAATGGCTTGTTTGATTTTTTTTTTTTTTTGATTTGTGATTTAAATGTATGTTTTATATGATGTTTATAAACAAATAAAAATGTTAATAAAAATAAGTATCATCTTTTATATTCGATTGATTCATCACTCTTATCAAATACCAAGTGTTAGGCTGCATCTGTCTTCGTCGCCAAGATCGCCTTTTATCTGTTTGTCGAACTTTCTATAGGTCGAAGTTTTTTTGTGAGTCCCCCGAAGTTCGACATATAGATATTCCACTGTATATTCAATTTGTTTTGTGTTTTTTCTTCTATATCATATATAAACAATATTTTTTTGTCATGATCTTACCTTGATTGTCAAACTGAGTTGCTAGACTTCTTCTTGGTTTACCCCCTACAGTACCATCTCTATTCTGTAAAATGTAACCAGATTACAATCTTTCAGTTGTATAATTATCAAACAAGAGGGTCATGGTGGCCCTAAATTGCTCACCTGAGTTAACTGTCTTATGAGCTCTTACCCTAGTTTTAACCACACTTGACCCAAAATTTGAACCAGACTGAGATTACATTAAGACATTCATTCTGATCAATGTTCACTTTGACTGAGTAAAAAAACACGACTTCCAGTGTTAACAAGGGTTTTCTAAGATTTGACCCAGTGACCTTTTTTTTTGACCCCACTTGACCAATTTTTTATTGTGACCCAGACTTCATCAAAACAAGAATTCTGACTGATTTTTAGGTTGAATGAGAAAATAATATGGCCTCTGCAGTGTATTTGTGATTTTCTTAAATTTGGCCCAACTTGACCCAATTTCAAAGTTGACCTAGTTTTCATGAAGACATTCATTCTGACCAATTTTCATGTTGATTGGGTATAAACATTGCTTCTAGACTGCCTACAGGGTTTTTCTAAAATTTGACCCCTTGACCTCATTTTTGATCCCTTTTGACTCAATTTCAAACTAGACCAAGATTTCATCAAGAGGATCATTCTAACCAATTTTCAGGTTGTTTGAGCAAAAAACATAGCTTCTAGAGTGTATAAAAGATTTTTCTAAGATTTGACCCTTGACCTCATTTTTGACTCTATTTGTCACACTTTCAATCTTGCCATAGATTTAATCATTTTATCAAGATATCCATTCCGACAAATTTTCAAATTGATTGAGTATAACATGACTTCTAGAGTGTACACAAGGCTTTCTAAGATTTGACCCCTTGATGTCATTTTTAACCCCACTTGATAGATTTTTTAACTTGACCAAAATTTCATCAAGACAATCATTCTGACCAGTTTTCAGGTTGATATGGTGAAAAATTTGGCCTCTATAGTGTTCACAAGGTTTTTCAAAGATTTGATCCCTTGACCTTATTTTTTACCCAACTTGACAGATTTTTGTCCCCTTGACCTCATTTTTGATCCCTTTTGTCTCAATTTCAAACTAGACCAAGATTTCATCAAGAGGATCATTCTAACCAATTTTCAGGTTGATTGAGCCTCTAGAGTGTCTACAAGGCAAATAATGACAAAATATGACACGAAGGACGATGGACATCATGCAACCACAAAAGCTAACCTTGAGCACTTCGTGCTCATGTGAGCTCAAAGTATCAAATGATATAAAATGACCCAAACTGAGGCAGGTTTCCTAACAGCCATTTAAAGCCGTGACTGAGAAGGTAGCTTTTTCTTCTTTTCTTTTCCAACTAAATTTGTGGATCCAGATTTAAAATCATTTAGTACACATTATTTGGTATTCTTTCTCCAAAAATCTTATTAACATTTCAATAAGATATGTTCAAAATTATAAAAGATGAGGTTAAGATAAAATGGAATAAAGTCTAAACTTGTTATATCTTTACATACCTGATCTCTGGCTTCTCATATGAATTGTCTCAATGAGTCAATTCAAATGAGTACCCAAAGCATAGGGTTTGTTACTTTTTTTTCCAAGTACCAAGTCCAAAACTTTTTACCTCTTCTATTTGTAGCAATGTAAAATAAGTAAAGTTCATACCAATATCTGAAATTGTTGTTTCTTGTCTTGTTTAAAATTTGGTGAGCTGTAACCTTGTGCCCCTTGGTTCGATCCTTTGTCTTGATCAGATCTTTGGTGAGATTTACGATCATGTCCGTCTCGTTGACGGACTGGTTTTGTTTCTTTATACTGTAAAAGTTCATGATAAGCATTCTGGTTCATCTGGGCGAAGTATTGTTGTTGTTTTAACTTTTGTTTATCCCGATACTGTTTGGTACTTGAGTTTTCATGCTCTTTGTTTGTTTTATTAAAGTCACTAGAACTCCTGGGTCTAGTCTGAGATTTGTTCCCAGCTTGCGTTTGTTGATTGGATATCCATTTACGTAATGGTCTGAAACAAAATGGGTGCAATCATAAATGAGTATAAATGTGAAAAATTGAACAATTTATGGTGCAGGGCAAGTTTAGACTCAATTCATTGTGAATATGCAATGTTTGATAAAAGTCACTATTAATTTTCAATTTCACAATCATTCCTGGTTCATTGATTAGCTGCTGTAAGTTTTATAACATATACAATTAATCAGGGCTTATCATCTATGATAAAAATCTAATTTTCTTTATCTAAGCCTTTCTAAGATTTTGACTTAGGCAATACAACCAAATTATATCTAATATTTTTCAAAGGAATAAAAGGACAATATCCTTCCTAAATAAATTGTGTTTTTCATTTGCTAACAAGGTGGCAGTTTCTTGAAAATAAGCCCTTTCGATGACCAATATGAAAAACAACAAAAGAAAAGAGGGCCATAATGGCCCTAAATAGCTCACCTGAATTAACAATCTAAAAAAAAAATTCTAAGATTTTACCCTGTGCCCTAGTTTTTGTCCTCAATAGACCAAATTTCAAACTTGTCCAAGATTTCATCAAGATAATCATTCTGACAAATTTTCAGGTTGATTGGGCTAAAAATATAGCCTCTAGGGGGTCCACATGGATTTTCTAAGATTTGACCCGTGACCTAGTTTTTGACCCCACTTGACCCAATTTCAAACATGTCCGAGATTTCATCAAGGATATCATTCTGACCAATTTTCAGGTTGATTGGGCTAGAAATATAGCCTCTAGAGTGTCCTCAAGGTTTTTCTAAGATTTGACCCCATGTCCTAGTTTTTGAACCCACTTGACCCAATTTCGAACTTGTCTGATATGTCATCAAGATAATCATTCTGACAAATTTTCAGGTTGATTGGGCTTATACTATGGCCTCTAGAGTGTCCAATAGTTTTTTCTTAGATTTGACCCTATGACCTAGTTGTTCACCCCACTTGACCCAATTTCAAAGTTGTCTGAGATTTCATCAAGATTAAAATTCTGACCAATTTTCAGGTTGATTGGGCTAATAATATGGCCTCTAGAGTGTCCAAAAGGTTTTTCTAAGATTTGACCCTGTGACCTAGATTTTGACCCCAGTTGACCCTATTCTGAACTTATTGGAGATTTCATCTAGATAATCATTCTGACAAATTTTCAGGTTGATTGGGCTAAAAATATGGCCTCTTGAGTGTCCACAAGGATTTTCTAAGGTTTGACCCTGTGACCTAGTTTTTGACCCCACTTGACCCAAATTTACTTGTCCGAGATGTCATCTAGATAATCATTCTGACCAATTTTCAGGATGATTGGGCAAAAAATATGGTCTCTTGAGTGTCCACAAGTAGTCCAGTCAAATTATGGTAGGACCCAAAACAAATTGCAACAAAAACAATGTTATGTTTTTTGACATCCAAAGACATAATCATTTAACATATATAAAGTAGGACAAAATCGGAAGATACGTATTTTGATTTTTTTCGCGATTTTTATCATAGATTTTTCCCAACTAAACCTGTAAAGACTTTTTGACAAAAAATATGTTTAAATCTAAATTAGAAGTTGTTGGTATATCAAAAGCCATGTAGTGGATTGTAATAAGTTATTGGCTGTTTGAAAATAGAATATTCTTTGTTATTTGGTCAGTTTAAGAGATAATTTGTAAAACATCTTACCCCATCCACTCACTTTAACATTGTAAAGAAGTAGAAAATGATTGCTTTGGCAAAAAAGGGGCATTGGCTTCAAGAAATAGGTCTGAAACATTTTTAACAGTCCAAAGTCTTTTCAATGTCCAAGTCAAAGTAGATTTTAACCTTTTTTGCCCATCCCCCCCTTCCCTTCCTTATGTACACAATGTGAGCAAGTGTAACTAATAGTTGTAGATATATTCACCAGTCTTATTTAGCACATCAAAAAAAGAAATCTATCCAAAGTTTAGATTTAATTTTATCTAAACCTTTTTTATCTAGATATGGTCTTGGGTTGACATGTTCTCTAGAATATATAAAGAAATGACAAGAATGACGTATTTCATGGGTTGTCCATCTATTGTACATAAGAGTTTAATTTCATTTTGAAAATAAATCAATTCTCTCTCAGAAAAAGTTTTACATAGCCCATCGGCTTAGTTGTATCTTACCAAAAGCCATGGATGTGTCTTATTGCCTCATTATGGAATTTGAGCTACACCTAGTACTATACAGTCCAACTTGTCTTATGCAAGCACCCAAGGGACATTCAAAAAGTGCTTGCTTAAAGCAGATGCTTGCTATATACAGGTCAATTTCAATGCATTGGGTTCATTTGGGAACTCCGTGACCACTTGCTTAATACAGGTTGCTTGCTGAATACAGGTGGCCACTAAGACAGGTTTGACTGTACAAAGCACAAAGACATTCATATATAAGAAGTTTGGAGGAAAGAGTAACTATTTGATAAAAAAAATCTCAGTTTTCACACCAAAAAGAGCCTGGTAGGGATAATGCAAGTATTATGTGAAAAAATATTGCAAGAACACACTACTTTGGCCTTACGTTTATAAACAATTGCTAGATTTGATATGCTGAAACTATAGGTCTGAATGTTTTGGATGGGATATTTCTTTAAAAATAATCTTAGATCTTTTCACAAATTTTAATCTTGAAGCTGTTTTATATTTCTAAAATCATAAGATTCACACAAATTTGACATTTTTTTAAATTCAAAGCCGTTAAAAAATCACCTGTTTTGTTTGGAAAGGACTTATCATTTTCATCAAGCTGAAAACAGAGCACCTAACCATGGTTCCTGGTATTTTCTCATCGCTACTACCAGGAAATTCCTTTCCGGGCTACATCTTTCTAATCCCAGATATTTTTTACCAGTATCTACCCGTTGGTTAGAGACAAGTGTCAGACAGGGTGTGCTGCTGTCAGAGATCGAACCTTGAAACCTGTAATTTGAATCCAAGCGCACAATCATCTGTGCTGTGACAACAGTGGAATTATCTGGTAATGGTTCTTTCGAATTCAATGTGATGCTGGCCCCATTCAATGCTTATTTTAAAAGTTAATAGACAAATGAAATTAGACTGAATGTCAAAACTTTGTGTTTCAGATTTTGCGAGTTTCATATTAGGCGTTAAGAAAGTTCAAATTGAAAACTTTTAAACAGGTACATCACATCAATGACTTAGGAAACAGGTTTTGTTTGTCATTTGACGAGTTTCGAAAACATTTCTCAAACAAGAGGTCCATAGTGGCCCTAAATCGCTCACCTGAATGAACTGTCAAAAATTGTTTAACATAGATTTCGAAAGGATGAAGAATTCTGACTAAATTTTGGGTCGATTGGGCAAAAAATGATTCCTCTACACTGCTTACAAGGCTTTTCTAAGATTTGATCCTATGACCTAGTTTTTGACCCCACTTGACCCAATTTCAAACTTGTCCGAGATTTCATCAAGACAATCATTCTGACCAAATTTCAGGTTGATTGGGCAAAATATATGGCTTCTAGAGTGTCTACAAGGTTTTTCTAGGATTTGACCCCGTGACCTCATTTTTGACCCCATTTAACCCAATTTCGAACTTGTCCAGGATTTCATCAGGACAATCATTCTGACCAAATTTCAGGTTGATTGGGCAAAAATATGGCTTCTAGAGTGTCTACAAGGTTTTACTAAGATTTGACCCTGTGACCTCATTTTTGAACCAACTTGACCAAATTTTGAACTGGTCCAAGATTTCATGAAGACAATCATTCTGACCAAATTTCAGATTTATTAGGCAAAAAATATAGCTTCTAGAGTGTCTACAAGGTTTTTCTAGGATTTGACCCAGCGACCTCATTTTTGACCCCAGTTGACCCAATTTTGAACTTGTCCAAGATTTCATCAAGACAATCATTCTGACCAAATTTCAGGTTGATTGGGCAAAAAATATGGCTTTTAGAGTGTCTACAAGGTTTTTCTTATATTTGACCCAGTGACCTAATTTTTGACCCCATTTATCTCAATTTCGAACTTGTCTGAGATTTCATAAAGACAATCATTCTGACCAAATTTCAGGTTGATTGGGCAAAAATATGGCTTCTAGAGTGTCTACAAGGTTTTTCTAGGATTTGACGCCGTGACCTCATTTTTGACCCGACTTGACCCAATTTCGAACTTGTCCGAGATTTTATCAGGATAATCATTCTGAGCAAATTTCAGGTTAATTGGGCAAAAAATATGGCTTCTAGAGTATCTACAAGGTTTTTCTAGGATTTGACCCAGTGACCTCATTTTTGAACCCACTTGACCCAAATTTTGAACTGGTCCAAGATTTCATGAAGACAATCATTCTGACCAAATTTTAGGTTGATTGGGCAAAAAATATGGCTTCTAGAGTGTCTACAAGGTTTTTTATGTTTGACCCAGTGACCTCATTTTTGACCCCATTTAACCCAATTTCGAATTTGTCTGAGATTTCATAAAGACAATCATTCTGACCAAATTTCAGGTTGATTGGGCAAAAAATATGGCTTCTAGAGTGTCTACAAGGTTTTTCTAAGATTTGACCCCGTGACCTCATTTTTGACCCCACTTGACCCAATTTTGAACCTGTCCAAGATTTTATAAAGACAATCATTCTGACCAAATTTCAGTTTGATTGGGCAAAAAATATGGCTTCTAGAGTGTCTACAAGGTTTTTCTTATATTTGACCCAGTGACCTCATTTTTGACCCCATTTGACCCAATTTCGAACTTGTCCGAAAATTCATCAAGACAATCATCAGACCAAATTTCAGGTTGATCGGGCAAAAAATGTGGCCTCTAGAGTGTCTACAAGGTAAATGTTGACGACACACGACACACAACGGACGAGGGACGACGGACGACGGACATCACTCGACCACAAAAGCTCACCTTGAGCACTTCGTGCTCAGGTGAGCTAAAAATAACGTGTTAAATTGAAGAATGGCGTAGGAATGAATTAGAAATAAAGTGCTCGAATTGCCAATTCATTTGAAGTTTTGATTTATATTTAAAACAAGACTAAATAAACTTATTTTAATGTGGATAAATTTTCGTCATCAGTTTCAACACTTATACGAAGAGAGTATGCTTTATTAGTAGCAAAAATATGAAATGATTCAAAACCTTTTGAGATTGTTATGCAAACCTTTTCTTTATGAATGAGTGAAGAACAAATGATAACTAGCTTACGCTTCAAAATTTTTCACCAAGTGAATGTTCACAAACAATTTATATCGAAATTATTAAAATGACAGACTATGTGAGGCATAAATATTTATTTGGAATGAAGTTGTCTAATGAATTCCTAGTAAACCATTCAGATCGAGTACAAACGCCCCTTATATCGCGAGGTATAAGATTTAAAATGGGTAAAAAATGCTTTTATTAAAAACAAGTTCAGGAAACCGCAATCTTAGTTTTAAATTAAGTGACTTGATCATGGGCTAATAACTTAAACATGAATCCAGATATAATTGAACAGGTTTGTGAATTTGACCCCCTAGCTAATTTGCGTAGTATTTTTCCACAAGATGAAAATGAAGAGTTTTTTTTTTAATCTTTGAAAAATATCAAGGACCCGAACCTTAACAATGCTCAATAACCTACCAGCTTTGTTTATAAAGTTATATTAATTTTATAGTAGGCTGTAGGCTAGGAAAGGATGTAATGGTAGTACTGGTGTGAGATTACCAGCAATCCATTGTAAAGTGCTGCTGACTTCGCGAAAATGGCGTAAACCCCCATTCAAACAAACATAACTTGAAATAACTTGTCTTTACATGAATGACATAATGTTAATTAGGTGTTTCATTTCCAATTTCTACCATATTATTCATTGATTTTAATAAATGTAAGAAAAAAGAGGGATAATTATGAAAATTTTAAAATTTTAACCAAAAAACATTTACTTAGAGAACACAGACAACACTTTGGGTAAAACGTTATCAGAATGCCATTCGGGACACATAATTTAGTATCATTTTTTAAGCTTCAATAGGTTAAAGTTTAAGACATATTATTCCAAATATTAGACAAGTTTGTACAACCGAAAACTTTTGATTTTTAATGTATCTGAAATAACAACAAAATTTTCTACGAAATTTGATTGTAATGCAGCTATGGTAGCCCCCTTTTAGGTTGTCAAATTACCAGGGTTTCAGTGTCGTATCATACTTTTGCAAAGCCTCTTTTAAAGTTTTAGGTAAGGTAATCTCAGAATTTTAAAAGTTTCTATGTGTTACTGTTATACTGAAATAAAAAAGAAATGTAGCACTAGGTTTGTGACATATAGACCTTCATTCTTAATTGTTTGGAATTGAAGTTTCAGAAAATTATTCTTCGACAGACAGATCACAGGCAATTTTATTATCCAACTTTCGTCAAATACACAAATGTGCATTATCATACAAGACAAGGTGTCAAACTAGTCATGTACCTCAGGAACTCTCGCCATTTTCAGCATATTTTACACAATCTGGTAACAATGAAAAGGAAAATTGTCAAGAAAAAATAAGCTGATAACAATGATGTCAAAATAATTATTAGACTAAGGAAACATCTCGAAGTTTAAATTCAGTGACTACTGAATGAGTTTACATGAGCAGATGTTGGATACATGGTCTTTTGTCATGAAACAATTGCCTGTGGGATAGGCAGACATACAAAAAGATCAACCGAATAAAACAATATTGTTTTGAACTTGATGATTAGGGTGTATATGAAAATGTTTCAAAACCAGAAGCTATTTTCCTGTCCATGCTTATGTTAAATCAAGTGGGTGGGGTAAGATTAATTTGAAGTTGCCATACATTTTACTCAAACCATTTATGAAATTTGTGGTTAAACTTCTAGAGGCAATTCAAAGGATATTTGATAAGTTTTGCTTGAACAAATCAGTTTTATTCCAGGTATATTGCACAATATTCACCTTAAATTGGTTGTACTACAGGCATTACTAGTGGGTATCAAAATGCATTGAAAAATCAAAATATGTATCTTCCGATTTTGTCCTACTTTTAGTATGTTATCTAGGGAAGGTCAAGCTACTCAAAAAACCCAAGAACACTTTTGTTGCAATTTGTTTTGGGTTGAGGCCATGTTTCGCTATTTTGACTGGACTAAGATAAATGTTGACGATTGAGGAAGGACATCAAGTAACCCTAAAAGCTCACCTTTAGCATTTTGTGCTCAGGTGAGCTTAAAATAAGACTGCCATTGACACAAAAGATGCCAACAAAAGGACCATCAGTAAAATGAATTGCCTTTTTACTTCGATGGTGCATCATTCGAAAGGTTGAATTATGTTCTTGATCACGGGATGAAGAATAACCTTTGAAAGTAACAACCATATCAATCCTTAAATGGAGAGTTGTTTTCTTTCACCTCAAATGTATAATTTGTGTAATAAGAAAATTTACAATAAGGCCACTTTTCCCATGACACGGCATAGTTCAATAAATCAAGGCAATATTCACGTAGCCATATGAAAGCAATATACAGATGGTCATATGATAATGAACAGCAAGTGAGTTTCATGGATATGCATGATCCAGTTTTAAGAGAATCTTCTTTACAAGAAAAAAATATATTTCAGCTTTATCTGTGGCACAAGAGAATATCAACAAATCCTGACTAAGATTTGCAATGTCAGGTGATTAGAAACATTCTGAAGATGTGAACGTACAGACAAACAATAACTTCGACATGATGGCCAACATTTTCCCTGAAAGAGATATCACAAAACCCTGACAGCATGCGCAAAGTCAGGTGAATAAGAACATTAGGTCAAAGTTTCAACCAAGTTGGTCTGCAAATGAAGGAGTTGTGTTCACAGGCAGTTTGACATGAAGGCCCCTTTATCTATTACACAGCTGAATTTCACCAAACTCCGACAATAGGAAGATTATGAGAAAGTTTTATCAAAATCGGTCCATAAATGGAGGAGGAGTTGTTTTCACAGAAAATTTGACATGATAAGGCAGAAAATCATCAAACTGCGATATTATGAGCAGGGTCAGGTTACTAGGAATATTTTGTAAAAGTTTCATCCAAATGGGCCCATAAATGAAGGAGGGGTTATGTTCACAAGATTGAAAGGTATGGATGGACATTTTCACATCGGGACAGATGGACGAACAATCTGAGAAGATGATACCAATATACGTCCACCTTTGGTGGAATATTAATCAAAATCTTAGCAATGAAGAGTAAAGGGTCTTGTGCATTGCAACCTGGAATTCATGAGCATAACATAACTGTCAAGTTTCAAGTGAATTGGTCATAAGGTTATTGAGTTATACCCTGGTCAAAGAAGTGGATGCCAGACACCAGATGCCCAGAAGCCATTGGTAATCACATAATAAGTCCCATCTTTGGAAGGGCATATAAAAAGCTTCTGAAGGTGACTGTAGGTATTTTTTTGAGTTATCATAAATAAAGAAGATAAATAAAGTTCAAAGTAAATTTGACCATGTCCGATTTCTTTGGTCATGTGTTCAGGAATGTGTTGTGCTATGTAAATTTGTGGGGCCCTTGTGCCAATCGAATATAAGAAGCAATACTATATTGTTAGAAAATACCATTCATGGTACATGTTTGAATCTCTATCAATAAAGAAGCAAAACTGGCTGAAAGCTTAATTTACACAACTAGCCATATTATATGAAAGATCATCTCTGAATTTAATGCTCTTATCAGGGTTTGACACTAACCTCATTTTGATACAGGCCCTCAGGACCAGCTGTTTCAAACCTTCACAGGTCCTCCTTTCTAAGTACAGGTCCTCCAGATATTTCTTAGCTCTCAAGCAATTTGAACTCAACACATTTCTTAAGTAATATGTATAGTGTTGTACATGTGGAATTATCAGACATAAGGAAAACAGTGTGGAAAAGAAGAAATTGCTTGATACAAGCAAATTTTTCTTTTCCCACAGAGTTTTCCCTTGATCTTATGAGGGTTATACTCACAACTAAGGGTGTGACTTTAACTATTTAACTTAACTTTAACTTTGATTAAAATCCATAGGCCAGAAGGCCCTGCAGCATTTATTAAATGTCAGTCCAACTAAAAAGTTACAGGCTTTGGGCCTGAGGACTGCTTATTTTCTAGTTTTATTCAGGGGGATTATAAATGATTTCTTGAATAAAGGAAGGTCAAAATACTTACTTTACAAAAGGTATCACCATAAAAAATGTGTTTGGATTCAAACCAAGCTGAGTCTTTGGGGTCTGATCTCTTTTGTGTGATGGTAATGACTCAATAGGAAACCACTGTAGACTCTACAATATATTATATAACTCATCAAAAAACATCATAAAACATCCAGAATAATTCACAAATTGTCCATTTTTCCATTGAGCATTCAAATATTCTCAATTTAATTTCATATTGACTCAATAACCCAACTTCAATTAACCGTAAAATTTTGTGACAACTAGCTCCACCCTCGACTTGTTCATGATGCAATCAGTGTCAATTCTGTAATTTTCAATGATTTATACACTAAAAAATTTCCAAAACGCACAGACATTTTTATAGTGCATAATAGGGTTATTCAAAACACGTATGATGGCTCCTAATGCAAAAATGTGTCTAAATGTTCAGAAATAGTACCCTGCTTTGCATGCGAGTACACGCCCAAAACAAGGGCAATATTTCTCAATTGTCTAGAAAACAATTTGCATCTTGAACAAATTGTAGGTTGAATCCCTATACATCATATAAATGAGGTTAGTCATTTCTCCACATCAGGCCATAGAGTCAGACTAGTTACAGTCTTGCTGCCTGGTTAGTATTCAGGGATTGTGCTAGCTTATTAAATTTGGGAGTCATTGAACCCTTAAACCATAAAATTCTGGGGGTCAACATTGTTTTTGAAGGCAGGGCTTACCCTGCCCTTAGCCAATTTAGCCATTGGCTAAAATTCTGAAAAATTGGCTAAAAGAAAAATCAATTGGCTAAAATCTGGCAAAGGGTGGTTATCATTTTGTAAAGTCCATAAATATATAGGAAAGAGAGATCAAAAGTGTTAAGATAATTGGTTAAATAACAAATTGAATTTCAAATGAGACATAATACTTCACACCTTTGATTGGCCTGTTGACAGTTAAAAGATAGTTGGTTACCAGGCCTTAAGACCATGAATTCATTTAAATGATGCTCTCTAAAGGCTGTTATATCCAGATTTGATGTACAAAAGTCTTAAAATTTCAATATTCTTTTGGTATTCTTCAGTCAAATCATGGTTTTGAATAAATTCAGATAAAATTCAAAACTGCAAATTGTTGGCTTTAGTTGCTGTTGTCTAAACGACGCTCCTGTCTGCTTTTTCACTAAGTGAACACAGCACAATTTGACAATTTCTTTTTTAAACTGCCCAAAGCTTCTTATCTTTTTTATACATTTTGTATCAGTAGATGATCATTAAAACAATGTTTTTAATTCAAATGTAATTAATTAAGTTAATGGTTCATGAAAAAATATTACAAAAAAGAATATTGCAAGTTTTTTTCGACTTGGAAGAATTATTGAAGATGGCTACCATGAAGTCAATTTGGCTAAAATATTTTCAAATTGGCTAAAAGACATTTTGACCCAGGGTAAACCCTGGAAGGTGCCAAAAAAGAGCAAAACATGAAAACTTTTCCGCCTTTAAAGAAATCTATATAACTGAAACAACATAAACAATAAAGTGTAGCCACTAAAGAAAGTGTAGAAACATTTTTTTGTTTATGCTGTATCATTTATATAGATTTTTTTAAAATGTGTGAAGAAAACATTAATCCATATAAACCTTTATACGTGTATTGCTTAGGTTGCCTAGCTAGAAATTCAGTGGGTCATCATGACCGCCTGTTGAAATTTTTTGAGGGTCAAAATGCAATTTTTGGGAGTCAAACCCTGGTTTAAGGGTCAAACCAAGTCCTGGTATTATCACTGAGTTCTTGCCAAATAGAAATCAATTTCTGCATGCATATACTACTACATACTAAACATAATAAGAATGCATGCTGAAAAGGGTTTATTAAAAAAAACGGGTAGTTCTAGATTGGTCAAGTTTTGTGTAGCAGCAACCACTATAGGTAACAACAAAAAACAGTCACTTATGGGAATGGTGGCTAATACAATATTATATGATAATTAAGGTTATTTTGATCGTGTATGTAGATTTGTCTAATAATTCTTACTTGACCTTTGATGTTTGAACCTATTAAAATCGTCTCATTGAGATCATTCTAATGGGTTCCAACACCATGAGATTCAACAATAAACATTTTTTGTTCAAAATGTCTACTTTTAAATGATTTTGTTAGAGTGTGCGGATGTTTTATCATGATCTCTAATTTAAAAGTTGTCGTTTGATAGAGATGGTTACTCCAGCAATATGGACTCTAAATCTGTACATTGAACCATGTTTGTAATGATAAAGCGTAACCTGTATACCACATGAAAGGAGTTTGATCACGACTGGTTTTATACCTTTTATGGTCATATCTCTATTGAGATAAAACAAAATAATTTAAATTAAGTGCTATGAATTCTAACCTTTATTTCCTTCCTAGTTTTGGGTTGAAACTTTGTGTCTAGTGGAACATCCTGTACTATATATAACCTTGTAACTTGATCATTGAGTTTGTTCTCCAGAAAGTCTTCCTTGTCTATCATAGAGGTGACATCGAAACCTGTCTCTTCATGCACCTGTATGAAGTATACAAAAGCCAGTGTGATAAGGCACTTCTAGAGCAGGTAGAAAGTTCTCAAATGATCACAAAATTCAATCATTATAGAGAAAATATTTGCTCATTCCGGATACTTCAAAGATACCATTTTCTGTTCTCTGGGGGAAGCTCTCCAAGTAAAATTGACTTGAACTACTTTTCAGACACACAAAATAGATAAGACTTTTTAAATCATCATACATAAGCTACTACAGTTTGTAAAAGTACAGGTATAATTTGATGGCAAAGAACAAACAATAGGAACTGCCTATAAAACAATATAGGTAGTTAGTCCAGATTCAACTGTTTAAAGGTGAGCCATCAAATTGCTTTGCATTATAGCCATATTTCATATCAGAAAACATTCTGTATTAAAATCTAGTTCTTTTTTTTAATACCTGTATTTTTAAGTAGTGTACCTATAATAGTTCCATAATATTTTGAAAAAAATATCTTTCACAATGTCAACTGAGGTTTCCTAATGGTTTCATTCACAATTTCCATATCATTTCCAATCTATCATAAGTTTTATTAAAATTAGCCTTCATTACTTAAATTTTCATTTACCTTGTGGAAAACATTGTAGAAAAAGGAGAAATTGCTTGTCACAAACAATTTCTTATTTTCCAACACTGTTTTCCTTGCAATTTACTCCTAAATTGCTAAGAAATTAGCATAGCCTTTTCTGGAGGATCTGTTTTTCATCAAGGAGGACCTGTATAGTTTAGAGCTAACAAGTCTTGCAGGCCACTGGCAAAATTAAGTTAGTGATGAACCCCGTTGAGCCGGCAATATGTATAGGATTGGTGTTTAATTTTTATCATCATCACGCCATTTCAACATGTATTAATACTAACTGTATTTGAAAGGTTGTACAAGAGCCATGTCGGACATGGCAAAAGTCCCCTACCGGCTTTGTTTGTCTCAATGTTTTCCCAAGCCAATTCTTTCAGGGACGTCAAAACCTGGTCTTGTTTTGGAAAGGGTTAAACAAGACTTACATGAGTTGTTGTCTCTGCTGTGCCCACTATACAATTCATGCAAGCAATAGACAGATGCAAGAAATAGTATCAATAACAGTTACCTTGTCTGATCCAAGATGTTTTTCTTCAGTCTTGTTGGTAAGAAATGAGAACTTTCACTGGAGGTGATTAATACTGCTGCATCACCACCCTAACTAACATGGCTTATAAATTTTTTTACATTTTAAAACAGGTTGCATCAAGTTAGCTTGCTTAGTTATTAAGTTATTGCAGGATCCATTTTTTGCCATATTTTCACTATTTCCGTTACCATAGCAACCGCACTTTTTGTCAAAGAACAAAGATAAAATGATGTGCATAATCTACACATTGCCATCTAGTCATATACCAAGTCTCATCAAATTAGCTTGCTTACTTATTAACTTATCGCAGGATCCAATATTTTTCGCCATATTTTCACTATTTCCGTAGTCATAGCAACAACAATTTTAGTCTAAAAACAAAAATAAAATGATGTGCATAATCTACACATTACCATATAGTCATATACCAAGTCTCATCAAACTAGCTTGCTTAGTTATTATCTTATCGCAGGATCCCATTTTTGGCCATATTTTCACTACTTCTGTAACCATAGCAACCTCAATTTAAGTCGAAAAACAAAAATAAAATGATGTGCATAATCTACACATTGCCATCTAGTCATATACCAACTTTCATCAAAAACGCTTGCTTAGTTATTAAGTTATCGCGGGGTCCAGATTTGAGCGGACAGACGGACGGACAGACGGACGGACAGACGGACGGACAGACGGAGGGCAAACCTATAGTCCCCTCCGGTGTTCACACCGGTAGGGGACTAAATAGACATAAATCTGAAGGCCCAAACTTTAATTTTCATGAGAAAAACTTAACTCAACATTTTTGAATTCCTTACCTCCCTTATAGCACATTCATCTGGAGCCTCACTTTCATTCACCTTGCCCTTTGGAAATCCCCAACTTGCCTTGGCCCAAAACCCTTGAACAAGTAAACACTGAAATGTAACATATATCTGATGTAAAGCTTATTACCACTGAATTGAAAGTACAGTAGTCCAAGACTCCTTATTTTTAGGGCAGGGCTCCTTTTTTTCAAATTAGGAGCTGAATGAACTTCTTGGTTAGAGAATATTTTATAAATATTTGATAAGAGAAATTACCAAAGATTCAAGCCATTAACTCAAAATGTCGAAATTTCAGATCTCTTTGATACAAAAGTTGATACATATAACATTTGGTTGTAAAGAAGGATACCTATTATTTTGAAAGAAAACCATCTTTTAATTTTGGAGGAATAATTGTTTAAAGCAATTTCTTCTTTCCTTAATCTTCTTCCCAAAATATGGAAATTTGTTTGCCCTAGTTTAAGCCAGGACTCCTTCATTTCATAAGTAAGGAGTCCATTGACTACTTTCTCTAAGAAGTTAGTGTAGAACCCTGTAACCACAATTAGACATCAACTTGTACTCACATATTTCATGTCAGGATCCAGCATAATGGTACCATAGGTCGGAACACTCATCTTGTAGGACTTCCAGTTTCCTAGTATCTTGTCTACCTCTGGTGCATGAACACTTAGCGACGGACAGTGATGAAATACTGAATTTTTGTTAACGAAATTTAGGTGTTTTTTTTTTTCTTTTCAATTAATACCATCAAGGCAAAATTCAGTTTTAATACATTGATTGTTGAGATAATTTGGTTAGAAATTGTCAAAGTAGAGTTCCAGAGCAGAAATAGCAGCAGGAACAAAGGCCTCTTTAATATTGATGCAGCCAGGCCTGAATCTGGCTGCAGCACAGAATCACAAATTAACATCATGAGGAACATTCTGTCTATAATTAAAGGAGGAAATGTGTTTACAAGAAATGGACCTATGGATCTGCAGACAAATTGATGGAGAAGGTGATACCAATGAACTTTTGATGTGTAAAAAGTTCATCATGGTATACACAATGATATGTCATGTATACTAGAAAGGCTCTAGCCTAGCTTTTTCTTTTACTCTATTGGCCTGAATTGGTCTGAAAACATCATATTCAGGATGATAAAATAATACAGAACACACAAAGGATACTCTGAGCTGAGAAATCTTTGATTCCACATGTCTGTAACTGCTGGTTTTCTGCACAGTAAAAGTCCAGATAGAACCAGTGGGCTAATTCTATCTGGAAAAATATTCGGATCAGGTCTTGTCTCTCTTCCTCTGGAATGTTGATAATAAACCGGCTGAAATCAAATTAAAACTCTGGTATATTGATAATGAACCAGCTAAAATCAAAGTAACACTCAGGAATGCTAAAAATTAACCTAAACAAGAGGACCATGATGGTCCTAGATCACTCACCTGAGTCTCTTTGATCCCTGGGACATCACATCAACTAAATAAGCAGATGTCAACATGAAGCTAATTACTAAATAAGATCAATACCATGGAATGTTTACAGCAAAGAGTAAAAAGGATATGCTTGGGTACAGACCTTACATGAACATATGGACATGCAATGAACAAACTTCATGAAATACAATTAAATGAGACCATTATGAAAAGTCCCTGCCTACTGTTCAGAGACCAAGTTTTAAAGATTTCCTCCTTTGTGTCTTTTTAAAAAAGGGTGTGTTCATTCAGAGCCCAAATATGACCCCCAGAGGCATGACATGAAAACATTGCTAGAGTCCACTATATAATATTAAAAACATAATATGGAAGATGTTAGACTGGTGACAGTCTCTTAAATAGAGGTATATATGAAAAAAGAAAGATAGAAATATTGTTTCATGTCTACAAGCCTGATTTAAGAGTTTCAGATAAAAGAAAATTAACTCAATACATGTATATGGGTGTGGTTGGGTTGTGGTTTAAAGTAGTCATGCATCTTGTTTACTTATAAATCTAAACTCTGGGACTGAATTCCAGTCTAGGAAGATGTCTGCCTTTTGGTTTCAGAGAAGAAGATCTTTGAAGTTTTTTGCTCTTTGAATCTATGTAAAAAGGGGTGCGCCTGGGTGGAAACCAAATATGATCCCAAGGTCTTGAAATGAACAAACTTAGTAGAGGTCTGCTAGCTGATGTTACTTACAAAATATGAAAGCTGTCTGATTTCTGATTTTAGAGAAGAAGATTTTAACAGATTTTTCTTCTTTGATTCTATGTAAAAAGAGATGCGCCCGGGTAGAGCCCAAATATGATCTCTGGGTCTTGATATGAACAAACTTAGTAGAGGTCAACTACATGATGCTTCATCAGTGATTCAGATTGGACACAATTGCCTCAGGACAAATGGCCTAAAAACTGAAATTTCTTTAGGCCATTTTGTCCTAGACTCAGAAAAACTTTAGGCCACAATACCTTTACCAAAATTCAAATATACAGTCAGGAAATTTGGCAAGGTTTTTGTAAATGCTAATAAGTATCATGAATTCTTTGTCATACTACAAGGTAAAGTTACAAACTTGCAAATTATGAGTGCAATATTAAAATTAAATTGAGCTATAGCTCTGGCATTGAATATGATTGTTGTTTTTTGCTTGTCTCCTTCAGCAAATTGTGAGTGACTGTTTTTAATCAAGGACCCTGTATTGCGGTCTTTACATAAAAGAGTAGAATGTCTTTTCTATTATAAAATGCTAAATTCACATTGGTTGTCATTTTTGTCAATTGTTCATATTGAAAGAGATAAATTCTTCACAAATCTGATGAAAAACTATATTCAATTTTTGGAAATCATAACTTGTTTGTCAATTCTATTGCAGTATAATGTATAAATATCTAATTCTGATGGCTGTAAATTGATGTGCTTGGTTGGCTAAATTAATTTTTCTCTATGTCTATAAATACCAGAATAAAGGCTTGTCCTGTTACTAGTACAGTTAACCTTTCAGCTACGATTTTTTTTTTGTTTATGTTTAGATAAACAGGATGTAATTTTTGGAATCTATATTTAATTCCAAGGGAATAATACATCTACACTAATATTTTGCTATCAAAATGGGACTATTTATAAGAATATTCTGCTGCAAAAATTGTGCAGACGAAAGTTTCACTGGCATATTTAATTTCGCTGAACATCCAGGTTAGATAAAATTAACAACTTTGGGAATTCCATGTTTCTAAATATAGAATCAATCAGTTGACTGGTTATTCACCATTTGTTTAAAACATGCAGCTTTTGATATGAAATATTCCAGAACCAGGCATCACTGAGACAACTTTCTCCGAGCAGAGAAGAATGAGTTTTTACTAATTTATAGATTGAAATTTCCATTTTTATCTGATTTCTATCAAGTTTTGTTGGCCATGTTGTCCGGTAACCATATTTTCCCTCTGCCCTAATGGCCCAGTTAAACATTTTTTCTTTGTCATTATTATGTTTGTTCATTAATGGCTGATGGCCGAAGCCAATCTGAATCCCTACTACATACAAAATAGTAAATTTCTCTGCCTACTGGTTTCAGAGAAGAAGATTTTGTAGAGATTTTGTCTCTTTGATTCTATGTAAAAAGGGTGGAGCCTGGGTGGAGCACACATATGACACCAGGGTTTTGATATGAGAATTAGATTTTAACATGTGCAGGCGAAAGAGAGTGATTGGTGCTAAAGTGTTACTCACTATGTTCAAAATTCACATGGAGTTTTTGTCAGTGCGGATCTTGAAGGTCCTCGCTCCTTGAAAGCTACTGTCAGAGTCTCAATGAATCAAATGGGTTTCCCCACACCTGCTGAGCACCAGCAACGATAGGTAACATATGGGCCAACAGGTCCCTATTTTGTTGTTTTTCATCTGGGCCACAATTAGAAGCCAGCTCCTTTGTTCCAGCTGACATGATGTTGCATACTGTTTAAAATTAAACCCTGCTTTGCATGTACACATGCGCGCAAAATTATGCTGGTTGGAGACCAATTCTCGCCAAGTACCAGTTCTTGCCAACTGACCATTTCCACATTAAAAACTCCATATTCATTCACAAAAAAATATTTTCTTATTAAAAGAAGTTTTTGTCAACATAACTTGTAATTTAGAAAGGTTTCCTTTCTGTCTTTACTGTGAAACAGGGGTGGTGGCGAGAACTGGTACTTGGTGAGAATTGGTCTCTAACCAGTATAATTTGTAGTATAATCTTGTCAGCGAGAATATAGAGCTGGTTTCTTATTCGGCCCGGCTGAAAACCAGGACCTGTTCGGGCGACAAATAAGTTGGCCCAATGATGCAACATACAATTAAAATGGTACCCTGTGTGAACATCTAAATATGCCCTTTGACAACAGACTTCTAACCACTGAGCTATGGCAGCCAAAGTAATCAAACTAGTTTGACTTATCGAAGCCATCAGAATTTTTATAACATGATATCCCCTTATACTTCCAATTAAACCAGATTAATAATACGGGCGAAAGACCGGGCCAAAGGCCCGGTCTGAAGAACGCCTATAGCTTACAGGTATATATAGAGAGAAAAGAAGTAAAATAACAAACAATAAAATTAGAACTCATATACCGTTCAATCCAAATCGTCCATTTTGATTTCCCCATAAAAAGCTCCTATGTCAGGCCGCGTCCGTTTATCTCCTTCCGGTCACTCACTTTCTTATACCCTGAATAGGTGTTTCGAGACACAGTCTAATTTTTTTGCAACAACAACACCAATTTCCGACTGGTTATCAAAAATTGCTTTAAAGAAGGTTTTTAGATCTAGAAATCGTACATTACAGTCAACCTACATTCAAGAAAATCCTTTTTAAATAAGGAAAACAAGATTTAGCAGTTATTTCTTTAATTATTCGTCAAAAAGTGATTTTATGTAACCTTTACAACGGCAGAAAATTCAAGTTCAAAAAATGTTTACATTTAAAACAGTGACGTCACCAAGCCTCATTCTGAATATTGATGCAGAGGTGGCACTCCAGTATTCCTGTACTTCCAGGTAGAAAGGTAACCTTTAGACTAGAAGACATATCTTCAGTCTATGCATTTTTTTGACAAAAAAGACAGCTTCTGTCTTCAAGAAATTTTAAATCACCCATTATTAAAGTGATTTTAAAAATATCAAATTCATAAATTTCAATACTGATCTATAATTAAAAAAAAAAATAAGAAAACACATTTATCCTATACTTTATTTAGATTGATTCCATTTTTGAATGTCTAGAACAGGCACTCAAGTTCTGGAAAAATGTTAGAAGGGGAAAATTGCTTGCTCAAAGAAACCAAACTATTAGTACTTACAAAGGATGAAAAGATTTTTTGTTTTGGTCTTTTTTTTATGTATACATAGAAAGCTAATATGAGCAATGGCCATGAGTTTAAAGTCTTTCTGCATTGCTTCTGATCTCGGCAATTTTAAGGCTAAAGCTTATAGTAACCTGGTGCATTAGATCTACTTAGTTTTAGCCATAAACATGGACAATTAAGCATTGACTCAAAATAAGAGGTTGTTTCAAAGTGCTGTATGAAGCCATTTACAGATGAACAAATTCTAAATTTTTTCCAAATTAGAAGAAGATGTAGACTTTCAAAAACATAGATATATTTTTTATATCAGTTACTTACATAAAAGATGTTGTCTAAAATATAGAAATTGTATATCTTAAGTTTTCTCATTCTTCTGATTTTAATTGCTATGCTATATAGCAACAAATTGAAGTATTTTGTAGGTAAAGGTTAAACCCAATAAAAGGAAACAATGCAAATAGGATCAATTGACATTGGTTAATTTCATTTAATTATACTAATACTGTTTACCTAGAAATCTGATAAATGAAAAATTTGCCCCCCTTTTTGTGTTTCAAATTTCAACTATGTACAAGGTACAATTAAAATTATATACATGTACTGGTATAATCAAACAAGAGCATTGCATATGGGTGCCCAAAACCACAACAACAACACCAAAGATTAAGACACCAAGGTGATGACTGGACCTTGGCGTATTATTTACACAGGCCCTCTAATAAAAATGAACAAAACAAAGAAGATACATTAATCATAGCTTTTAATGCAGATGATAACATCTTTATTCAATTTTGACAAATCTGGAGAAATTTAGAACAACTAAGAAAGACACCCATACTGGTGAACAACTGTATATATGTGAAGTCAACTACTTTGAGGCTTCCTTTTCACTACTGTCTTGATTCAATGTGACCAAACAGTTAACAACCTCTAGAATTTATGGTCAATTATCCTTGGTTGGAATCCATTTATTAATAAGAAATAAAATATTATCCTATGTATCAAAATATTCTCTTCCAATAAATATTTTTTTCTATTATAAATCTAAAATAGCAATTCAATATACTATAGATATATATTTATATTTCTTGTATGAAAAATTGTGTTAACACATTGCTGTATTTCTTACTGAGTTGTTAGTGTGCTTATACTCATAAACAGATGGTTGTGGCTTCATTAAAAGCGAATTTCATATGTTTGCCATGTTGAAATGCTTATCTTAGTTGCACAGCAGTGCCACCACTCACAATATATTTCACATTTTCTTATAGCAGCATTCCCACTACATTTTTTGAAAGTGGGTACATGTACCCACATGTCAAGTGAAAAGTGGGTACATAGCACAAAACTGTGGGTACATTGCTGAAACATTTTTTCCATTGTAATAAAACAATCTGTAATTGTATGCTTATTAATGTACAACTTAAATAAACAAATAAAAAACACTATGTTCATCTATTTTGTATTCTTTATCAGTAAACTCTAGCAGAAAATTTTGATTTTTTAAGGGCTTAAAGATGGGCTTTGGTGTGTTTAAAAAAAGGGTTTTGGTTTTCAAAAAGGGTGACTGTTTCAACCCCACCATGGGTCTCATCAGGTAGGGGCAGTAGAAATATTAGATGGAAATACTGCAGATACTCCCATGCTACAGTCTTTTTTTTTTACTTTATTTTTTTTAATGAGACATGCTCAAGTAAACTTTCAATTATTCATTAGAATTACTGAACATGCAGACAATAAAGTTCATTTTTGCTAACTCAGTCAACAGTAATAAACCTTGGTCTACTTTCTTTATTTGAGTCCTTTCAATATGTGTGCTGTTTTTTGCATTTTTTTTTTTTTTACCGATAAAACATCAAAGCGAGCCGATTTTATTGACCGTGGCTTCTATTCCCTTAAGAATAGCATCCTTTATTTTTCAGATTAAGTTTACCGAAGATGACAAATTGAAGAAATTTTCGAACAAACACAAAATAAACGTAAAGGACGGGGCAAAACAACGGGTTTCGGGGCTTGAAATATATGCTTCCAAGACCTACAACGATTCTAAATTTTCGTAATGAAAGGTGTACAGGTTGATCATCACCCATGTTAATCTTTTTTATAGCTTATCGTAAGCGTTTACTCGATAATCGCTGTTTGTTTTCGACTGGCAAAATGGGCACGCGCTAATTTCCACCCAGATATTATCGGATACTGCTTCCTCGATAAAGAATCGCGCGTTGTGATTGGTTGACTTGCCAATTTAAGTCCCGCCCTTCCTCTCTATTGGCTGTAATTAGTTATGGCCTTCGCGGATTGATTATACGCATCGGCGATCACGTCAAAGTTTGCATATCGATCGAGAAAAGGCGTTTAAAAAATTTAAGATAATCGCTGATTGACAAGTAAAGCTACAATTAAGGGATTAGTTTAGGACAGGGCGACGGAAAATTGTGCGTTTTCGACCGTTTTCATTTATGAACCTGAGTTAACAATGACGTACGCTTATTATTGCATGTCAGCCGAGCTGCTAGGTAGCTAGAGTAGGCAGCTCGAAATTATCCGATACACTATTTACGGCGATGTTTGTTTAATTATCAATATATCTATTTCTTTGCAGAATTTGACACTGTTTTGACTCTTTTTTTGTGCGTACATGTACGCAATATGTAAAACAAACCAGCGTGCAGTATCATTTTTCTGCGTGAATTACGCAGGTTTCTGCGTGAATGGGAATGCTGTTATAGTGGTGTAGATCTGCCACTATTTACCTGGTGGTCCCAATACATAGATATATAGATGATTAATCTAGATCTAAATAAGAGAATTCAGCAATTTAAGATAACTATCGGTATACAGGGACCATAGGTTGTTCAAATATATACAAGAAAAATATTGTATGGTTTTGTGTGATGTCTCTGTAATGTAGCATCTTGTCGAACCAAGGGTTACGAACGTTTTACTTATCTTACCCTTGGCTGATTGAATAGGTAATTTCTGTACGCGTGACGTCACAGAACGGAAAACGAGGCGGACCAATCAGTAACCTTCTTACAAAAAGGTCCGACAGCGGGAGGTATGTTAGATCAATATACCCCGCGGCTACTTTCCAGATGTGAAATTAACCCTTAGAATTGCGCTTAACCCCTTCAGATTTAGGTAATTGTGACACTTAGCAAGACTGAAATACACAAGCACAAAAACTGATCGAAATTCCTATATCTGTTCAAATGACAACATATCTTTTTAATAATTTGATGGTACATTGAAAGGTTCTTAAATTCTTCTTTTTCTACCCTCGATGACAATGTATTACGATTTTTCAATGTTTATTTGAATTTTCAAGTTATTTAATCAATCCATACCTGTTTAAGATTTCAATGTTTTAGACCTTATCGATGACATACTCCAATATGGTAGAATGCACCTATATTGATGGACGCGAAATTTAAAAAATTGGAATAAATTCAATAATTGAGCCGTCTTATAAATAGAAATAATTTAGAAATGATAATTTACTTGAATTTTCAAATGAATTCTTTTATTCGGGAGTTTTTCTCCTTCTTTTCCAACAGACTGTTCTTTAAACACATTAAATGACGAGACAAATAAAGAGAATAAAATATGAAAATAAATAAATAAAGAAAGAAAATAATAGAACAATTTTTAGCAAAAATCCTCTATCTGTGTAAAATAAATCACGTGTGAGAATATTGTGGGAGCCGAAGAATTAATCAATTTATTTGTTTATTGGTATAATTTGTCTTCATTATTTGTTTATTTGTTTATTTATTTGAATTAATTTTAATTTGAAAAGTACCCATATTGCAGGTAGTCGCAATGTTACGATAAATTTAAAACTAAGATTAGCTATGAAACAACTTATTCACGACGTTTAAAACAAAGCAATCACGCGCAATGTCCAATCCAAATCGAATTACACATGTATTTGTAATTAAAATGGGATTATTTGATTTTTATCTCAAATATATATGATATATACGTGTTTTAATGTGGGGTAGTCCAAAATCTCGTGGCTACAGCTTATTGAAGTTATGATTAAGTAGTTTTGGCGCCCGTTGACTATATTCTATGTAGTAGAGAAATATATCTGCTTTCAATAAAAAACAAAATAAAAAAAAACTGGCCATTAATTTCATTTATTTTTATTTCATATATATATATATATTTTTTTTTTTTGGGGGGGGGGGGGGGGGGGGGGGGGGAAAGAGAGCTTCGGGAACATTCACAGTTGACAATGAGGAAACTTTCGGCTTACTATTCCTATCATTCTGATAAAAAGGAAATGATTTATACTTTTGTTGATTTTATAAATCTATCTGTCACCGAATAAAAACGTGACAAAAAAAGTTAGCGTCTTCGATGCGACGTATTTTCTTTATTCAAGAATGAAGGGTTTTCTACACATTCGTCGGAAAACAAGACCTATATATGGTTGCCATAGGGATTAAAAGGTACCGATGTCGTTTGTAAGAAGCTCTCTGATTGGCAGTCACAGAAATCGCGTTTGACCTTTTGATTGGCCGGCTATAAATAAATCGTACAGAAAATACCTATTCATTCAGTCAAGGGGTATTCGAGAAGATCTTATCGATTCGATATCCCTTGACTCGTGAAGATGGTAATGTAGATGAGATTAAAGCATCTACATGGTGCCGCCTCTTTAAAAACTTGCAATTTACAAAAAGTGCTTCTTTTTAAAATTATACTTAATTAGGTATAAATGGCAATGTCAATTACACCAATAAAACTGTGTGATAATTCAATGGACACTTTAAGCTGCCACAAAGACACCATTTGGATTTGTGAAAAATGGCAAACTGACAGGCACCCTTAACAGAAAAGACAGAAAAAACTCAGGCCAAATGGCTGGGGAGGGATTATCAGTGCATACCATTTCTGTAACAGTATAATTTGCAAGAAATGGTATGTTGCAAGATGTGGTCACCAGTCAGTAAATGTCTTATAACAAATGTTTTTTTCTTTCGCCCGTTTTCTAGGCTTTGCCTAATTTCATATTAATCTATAATTTATAGACAGATGTCGCAGATTACTAACTCAAATCAATTTGATGGAATATACAAGACACGAAAACTGGTTTCAATCGTAGATTACCTGCACAAATCATCAAGAACATAGTGTGGGATTTGGAAGCTTGGAGTGGAAGGAGGCTGAGTCCCCTGTGCTTGTTGTTGACTCATATCATTGACTTATTACCATCAAAAATTGCTAAAAAATTCTGACAGTTTTATTTCTGTTGTTGTTTTACCGATTTTGTTGTTGTTGTTTAGACCGGAAAATTTACTGTAGACTGGTACCATTGTTAGCTATCAATATTGACTGTTCACAGGCGAGCCTGTCTCAACCTGTCGATGCGACTACAGAACGACACTTTTCGGCGATGTAGCCCATAATGAAGAACACCGTGCATACTTATTCAATTTGTATTATCGGCGTGTATCGAGTTCACTACAGTCGTCCTATACTGTACCGAAGTCGAGTATCCGTCTAAACGTCACCTTTTCCTGTGACGGCAGTACGTCACGAGACGATTTTTTCGAAGGAAAAACAACTGTACCACCTAGTTCACCGTCGATCACGTATTTTTATCCATTACAAGCAGCGATAGTTTTATGATATTTCATCAATGCTCAGCATATCCGTATGACTCATTAAGATTTTCAAATTACTATAAAAAGTTAAAAACTTAGATCTAGATATAGGGCCTACTTAATTTGCCCATGAATTTGGGAGGATAAGTTTTTAAAGTGAAAATAAGCCCCGGCCTACACACCAGTATTTGGGATCATTCAAAGCCTATATCCTTAACATGTATATTGTGTAAAGTTCTTGAACATATTGTAGCATCAAATCTAACTAAACATTTTGACAAAAATAATATTCTTTATGATTTACAACATGGCTTCAGAGAACGGCGCTCATGTGAAACACAACTACTGCAACTGACCGACCATCTTGCCAGAAACCTTACTGAAGGAAAACAAACTGATCTAGTTTTGTTAGACTTCAGCAAGGCTTTTGATAAAGTTAGCCACCTTAAACTTTTGTATAAATTGCAGGAACATGGAGTTAACAATGCTACCCTTTTGTGGATTAAATCTTTTCTAATAGGCAGAACACAGAAAGTAGTCTTAGAAGGTGGATGCTCATCCGAAGTACCAGTCACGTCAGGAGTACCTCAGGGATCAGTGCTTGGCCCTCTTCTGTTTCTCTTATATATTAATGACCTTCCTAACACTATCACCTCCCAAGTTCGTTTGTTTGCAGATGACACTGCCGTTTACTTAGCTATAGATAACAAGCAAGACTGTATCACCCTGCAAGAAGATCTAGACAAGCTCATGCAGTGGGAGAAAAAATGGGAAATGGAGTTTAACCCTAGCAAATGCATTGTCCTAAATATTACTAAAAAGAAGAAAAAGATTTCTTTTGGTTACAGGCTACACGGACAAGTGCTAGAGACTGTGGACAATGCCAAATACCTAGGTGTTACTATATCTGAAGATCTTTCCTGGAACAAGCATATTGACAATATAACATCTAATGCAAATAAAACTTTAGGTTTTCTCCGCAGAAACATCCAGACCAAAAATAAGAAGATCAGAGAAACAGCATACAAAACACTGGTTAGACCCCAGGTAGAATATGCATCAACTGTTTGGAGCCCATACACAACATCCTATATCAACAAAGTAGAAAAAGTACAACGTAGAGCAGCAAGATGGGTTCAAAATATTTTTTCTCATTATGACAGTGTCACCTGCATGCAGAAGGATCTTGGCTGGCAAACTCTTCAATATAGACGAGACATCACCAGAGTCACCATGTTTTATAAAATTGTGAATTGTTTTGTTGCAGTACCCATACCAACTTATCTTGAAAGACCAGTTAGGATCACCCGACATACGCACACAAAATCTTTTAGACAGATCCACACAAATGCTTCCTTCTTTAAATATTCTTTTTTTCCTTATACAGTGATACTTTGGAACAGCCTACCAGAAACCATCATACAGCAACCTGATATTGCCGCATTCAAGAAGAGTCTTGATTCTTTTCAGATAGTGAGCCGTCCCTGAATAACCAAAATTGTTTTACCAGATCTTTTAATCTAACACTCACAATACTTTTAAAATTTGGCACCCTAACCAATGACTAACAGTTTTTATTCCAGCACAGACGCGCACCTGCCAGTAATACCCGAAAGGGGAGTCAGGCAGTATATATAGATAGATAGATAAGTTGATCAAATTAATTAAATCTAGCAGTTCATGTAGCTTCCGAGGCCGGATCATGCGGCACTAAATGCATAAGTTAAAATAAAATGGGAACTGGAGTTTAACCCTAGCAAATGCATTGTCCTAAATATTACTTAAAAGAAGAAAAAGATTTCCCTTGATTACAGGCTACATGGACAAGTGCTAGAGACTGTGGACAATGCCAAATACTTGACCTAGGAGTTACTATATCTGAAGATCTTTCCTGGAACAAGCATATTGACAATATAACATCTAATGCAAATAAAACTTTAGGTTTTCTCCGCAGAAACATCCAGACCAAAAATAAGAAGATCAGAGAAACAGCGTACAAAACTCTTGTTAGACCCCAGGTAGAATACGCATGAACTGTTTGGAGCCCTTTCACAACACTCTTTATCAACAAAGTAGAAAAAGTACAACGTAGAGCAGCAAGATGGGTTCAAAATATTTTTTCTTATTATGACAGTGTCACCTGCTTGCTGAAGGAGCTTGGCTGGTAAACTTTTCGATATAGACGAGGCATCACCAGAGTCACCATGTTTTATAAAATTGTGAAAAGTTATGTTGCAGTACCCATACCAACTTATCTTGAAAGACCAGTTAGGATCACCCGACATATGCACATAAAATTATCGTCAGACAGATCCATACAAATGCTTCCTACTTTAAATATTCTTTTCCCCCCCTATACAGTGATACTTTGGAACAGCCTACCAGAAACAATCGTACAGAGACCCGATATTACCGCGTTCAAGAAGAGCCTTGATTCTTTTCAGATAGTGAGCCGTCCCCGAATAACCAAAATTGTTTTACCAGATCTTTTAATCTAACACTCACAATATTTTTAAAATTTGGCACCCTAACCAATGACTAACAGTTTTTATTCAAGAACAGACGCGCACCTGTCAGTAATTCTTGTTGGGCAATGAGCTTGGGTACTTGGGGCTTCCACGTCAGCAAAAAAGAGAGAAATAAAAAAGCTAACTTTCTAAAGTTAGGCACAAGATATGAATGCTTTTGTGTAGGTCTATATTAAGTAAATATTTAAGGTTGGTAAACGATGGTCTTTTATAATGGCATCATGATGAACCCTTGACCCCGACCATCCCTTTGACCTACTTTTTAAATAAATTGATTAATAGGGCTAGGACTGTATTACGTAAATAATAAAGGTTGGTTCATAGGCGTAACTAGGATTTTGAAATTGATACGCACTCAGAAGGCGACCACCAAAGAATATGTATAGAATAACCTGTATATATGTGGAATGTAACAAAAGATTAATGTTTTCTGTCTGCTCTCCCCTCAGTAATGATTAGTGTGTGTTTGAATAATCAAAACATCGTAACTACAGCTTAAACAAGCTGTAGTTTCGATGTTATGATCATTTATCAACGACATTTTTTCTAAAGAGGATTTATTTTTATTACGTAATTGCGTAATGTTCGTAATGGGATTTACGCCTTTGGGTTGATGATTTTCTTTGATTGTGGTATCAAGTTGAACCCTTAACCCAGATCTTAAACTTTGACATACTTCTTTAATTTATAGTTATAGGGTCTAGGAATATTCTTACACAATAAGAAGCTTGAAAAATGATTGTCTTTTATTGTGGCATCATGTTGAACCCTTGATCCAAACCTTGACCTTTGACCTGCTTTTTAAAATATTAAATTGTTAGGTCATAAACTTTATTTTTACGCTTATAAGTGTTTGTGGATGATTTTCTTTTATTCTGGCATCCTGTAGAAGCCATGACTGTGACCATGACCTTTAACATACTTTATTGACTTTAGAATAATATGGTCGTAGTCTGTATTAAATCAATAGTAAGATTTACATTTTCACAGACCTTGGCCTACTTTATAAAAATATGTAAATAAATTTCACTTAAGCAAATTAAAGTTTCTTCTGATTTGGGGTAATTCTAGAGGAGCGATACTTGGCCCTCCCGGGCTTCAAGTATTTATGGTCAAAATTCTTAAGTGAAAATAAGCCCCGTCATGCCACGCTCATATTTCGTGTCGTTCAAAATTACTTAAATAATTGGAGAAGAGGGTCACCAAAGTAACATTTACGTCAAGTTTGATCGAAATTAGCCCTAGAGTGTTGGTGGAAATTAGTTTTTATAGATTTTAAAATAAGCCGCGCCTTCCCCCGCCCATATTTAGAAGCCAATCAAAATATCTTGAAGAACTTAAGAAGAGCGTCATCCAAGAAACATTAAGACCAAGATTCATTGAAATCGATCCTATGGTTTTGGATGAGAAGATTTTCAAAGATTTTATAGTTTGAATTAGCCCAACCTTACCACGCGATTATTTATGGAATAGTCTTTCTCTTCTTCTTGAAAATCTTATGAAGAGAGTCACCCTTGAAACATTTCCGCAAATTTTCGTTAAAATTCGCCCATAGGTTTAGGAGGAAAATATGTTTGAAGAAAAAAATAATCACGCATGTTTGCACGCACACACACACAAGAAAGTTACACCGCCATGAAAAAAGTTCGCTGATATTCGACCAGGTTAGATTAAAATGTCCGAAACAATGGATCAAACACTTTGTGAAGACGGTAGGAAAATCGTTTTTTTTTTTTTTTTTTTTATAATTCTTTTAATAATTTAGTCCTGTCAATAAAATTAATATGATAATCCTTATGCCCGTGTCACACTGACCCGAAATTGAAATGAGATGGCCGCACGAGTTTGGATGGGATTTTTTGTTGTTGTTTGTTTGGTTTTTTTTTTTTTTTTTTTTTTAATTTCGCGCGAAGATCGCCCCGAACTTTATCAGCAGCGGAAGCAAGAACGATGCCAAAAGATGTAAATGCCATGCGGTCGAAATAGACGACAAAGTCGTCAAATGACTCAAATGGTATATAGCCTTAGGCAATCTGTTGGAAATCCAATCGGTGGTCAGCGGTTATTTGGGATGAATTAGACTGGCATTCAGACAAAGTGTACTTTAGTATAAATGACGACATCGACAAATGTGTTATTGTAATATACATGTATATAATACTATTTAACCGTCACCAACACCAACAAATATATATGTATAAAAGCGACGTATTTCTCATTTACATATCAAAAAAATACAAACAGCATTACCTGATTTGGTGAATTAAAAGAAGTACCGAAGTCGTTATCTTCTAAGCCAACGCACGTCATGAGTACGACCTATTCATTCTTTTCAAATGAATGTGACTTGTAAAGGGGTCGTCTTCAAATACAAAGGCAGTGCAAAGATGTCACGACAGATTTGTTCCTTGAAGGTAACGCTCCTGTTTCCACGCTTCCTGTAACCAATCTTAACATGAAAACGCAAATTGATTTCCAAACAGTCAAAACCTGTAAAAGTAAAACAAAGTCAATATTCAATTTACACTAAACGAATTCATTATGGGTAAATTTCAAACAGGTTCATACAAGCCATCTCAAGTTTTTTGCTTATCCAGGATACAGTGAGTGGTTTAAATACCTTTAGCAATCAGAAAATTAAATAAGACTGTGCAAAACATTTCCGACAATTTCAAATGTGGGCAAAGCAAAGACTCTGGTCAGCCTGTGCAGCCGCACAGTCTGTCCAGGCCTTTTGCTTTGTGCCCTGTAGTTAGATAAGGAATTATTCCTCACAATAAGACCAATGAATATTCTTGATACATTGTGTGGTTGTCTAGACTGCAAAGTGTTTGTTCATCAAGAACACAAGAAATTGTTAGTGCCACCCACAGGCTCAATTGATAATTTCATTAAGTTATTGTGATATTTGTAAACGATATCCTGGCTCTGTCAATTCGGTAGCGTCTCATCATAAGACTTCTGTGGTCGAATTGTAGTCTAACCTGAAATATATTCCGTGAATTTTACATGCACAGCTTTTTTAGAATTAAAAAAAATGAATAAAACTTAAAAAACGTGTATACTTTTTTTATTGTTTTTAGTACAGATCGAAACTATTTATATAAAAAAAAAACACGTTTAAGCTACTAAAGTTCGGCCGTCTTCGCCCATACCGTGGTTCCATCTCGATATCATCGTACTATAAAACGATGGATTTACGACGGCATTGCGAGTGTCTCACGTAGTCGTGTTGCGATCCTAAAACAATCGGCAAGCTTCCTGATTGTTGCCTTCGTAGAACAGAGAGTGGTCAATTGCACCGATGAAAACACGAAGGTAAGACGAAGACAATACGATCTGGCTACACGCCCTCCCGATGGTCTTACGAAGGACACAATGGACACACGAATTCAACACGAAAATGAATAATGGCACAGTCCTTTTTTGTTGTTGTTGTTTGTTTTTTTGGCATGCCAATGATTTATTACCTTGCTCCCGAAGTTGCTACCGAAGACTCAGGAACTGAAACGGCGGTTATACGTTGGCTTAAGTTGCTCTTACGAATGGCCCTATGTTGTTACAATTTGGAATATTTCCTTTAGTGGATGGCCAATTTATGTCAACTTCGGGACTGTGGGAAGCCTGCATAAATACAAAATTCACATAACGCAATGTCAAATTTCACCTAGCTGTCACGGTCTCTCCAAAGCAAAGCACTTTTTTATAAAGTATCCAAAATTCCAAAAACTTGTTATTGAAAACTGTTACAAATTTATAAATGGTCATAGGAAGAGCGTCGGATATCAGACGTCAGATGTCCGACTGTATTTCTTTGTTCTTAATAGTTGATGCCTTCTTTTTTTAGTATTGTAAAAGCATTTGGCAATTTATCACACGCTCTCCTAGGTTACGTTCGGGTTTAGTTACTTGGTAAAACTTGTAAGTACACTTTCTTTACATCCGGAGCAATCTCACACCAAAATTCATTGATCAAGTTTCGTTAAGGTCCTCCCACCTAAAGAACATTTAAGTAGTCCATATTGTTGCATGTTGATAATGTTCTTTGCTTATCTTGACAGAGGAGCTTGGAAGCAGCATCCAGAATTATTGATACCGTACAGTTCATAACATCGTAAAATTGACAAAATATAAAAAAAATGGAATGATTTTGGAATGAAATTGAATGAATGCAATGAGTGAGTTTTGAGTGAAATTAAAGGCAGGTAACCCAATATCGCTAATTTCGTTCCTGAACAAAATTAGCGATATTCATTACCCCCACCCCCACCCCTATTAATGAAATATGAATTCAAGTCCTTTGAATGACTTTCTATTTTTTCAAAAATTGATCAGGAGATATTAATTTCAATTATGTAATTGAAATCGCGAGATTTTCTAGCTATGTTTATTTTGAATGTTGTTTCAGATCTTATATTTTTAGCGATTTTGGAGCGTTTTGAATAGTCTGAGTGAGTGTTTGGAGTGAATGAATGGAGAGCTGAGTGAGCGACGAAGAATGGTTTTGATTGAGATGAATTTCAATTTCACGATGTTACATGTACTAACTGTAGCACATTTAGGCAAATAATTGCGTAAAAGAAGAGAACAGGAAGAAAGGTCGACAGAGAACAGAGGGAAAATCTATGGCGATTTTGTCAAGGGTTGCCCATGTTATCGTTGCACATCCGTTGCAATGTTTTTTTGTTCTTTTTTTGGCAATGACAACATGCACTGCAACAACCCAAACACGACGAAACTGGTGGCTATTCACAAAATGACAGCGAGTTTTTCAGAAAGCAACGGAATTTTTACCTCTGAACGCCCTTACAGACAACACGAAATTCATTAGCGCATTGGAATGCTCATCACAAGTGGAATTTACGGCTCGAACCCAACGCGAGCAACAATCTTCCAGCTAATTAACATGTTTAATTGTACATATCTTGCCAATGATTAAATGATTACAACAGTTGCCTGAGTAGCCGGATAAACTCACAGAGTATTCTGGTTGTACGGGTATGAAAAACGACAAAATAGGGGTAGACAGAACTGAAATTTAACAATCATGAGATAACGGTACTTAATTACAAGTGTAATCTTCTATATACAGGTGGATTAAAGAAACTCATCAAGAAAAACAATGTTTTCTCCCTATCGATTATCTTTTTTTTTTTTTTTTTTTTTTTTTTTTTTGTCGTTGCAAGTTTTAGTTTTTCCATGATGAAATCGGTTTCGAAAGCATGTTACTTTTACGCTATGACAAATGGCGTTTATTGATGTAATTCAAAGGATGGTGAAACTGCTCGAAGTTTTGCGTTTCTTTGATCTTTCAGTATAATTAAAGACGTGACAGCAAAAAATTCGTTGGTCACAATTTCTCTATATTAAACTCGTCGAAAGTCTCTTTATAAACATTCGAATAGCATGGTTTATACCTATAACATCGTGTTCAGTATTTGTTGACAACCATGACTAGATATCAGTCGAAATCGTCCATGTGGTGACACGTTCATGCTGTTTGAAGACTATGAAGACAGTCCTATTTGTAGTGTCTTGAAGTTGAAGGCAACGGACGGCCCTTGGACAGACGGGAGAAAACATAACAATTTACTTCTCAAAATATAAGAAAACATAAGCACTTCAAAATACTTAACTTTTATTTGTTCAGATGGTATATCTAATAACAATAATATTCCATTTACTTTTGATAGGATAAAATTACAAAACAAAAAGATTGAAAACGATTTACATCAAATTCAAATGCCGCCTTGAGAAAACCAACCAACTGCACTGTACTAATCTGATCAGAGCTCGAGATTATAAAACTTTTTATTTGCTAAACTGAGAATTTTCTCAAATGTAGAATTCAAATAACTGTATAAACATAATAAACAATATAAATAAGTACAACAACTTACTAATATCTTCATTTATACATTTATTGTAGTATTGCGAAAAGAATTAAAATTTTAATCTCTAGTTAAAATATGAGAACATTTCAAGTTAAGCGCGAGAAAAGTTTTGTAATCTCGTGCAATGATATTGTGTTTTCACTGAAGACACAGTACAAAAGTGCCACTTTCTACACCCGAATGTTCATACCTGTAACAATTTCCAGTGGCTGTATAACGTAAAATGTGTCGAACGTGATCGGAAACCTTCAAGATCAACTTCTATTAGCGGCACCAGAATATGTATTTGAAGTGAGCAGTGGACGAATTCTAGAATAGCATGCCCATTTACGATGACAATAATTTTTGTCGAAGATGTAAAACGATATTTTTTCTGTTATTGGACTTTGTCGGGGCATACGTAAAAACAACAAATCGACCATGAACGACGGTGCGGGATACTTCGCTTATAAAACTCGAAAATCTTCACCGCAGCGCGAGATATTCCCCCCCCCCCCAAAAAAAAAACTTGATGAATGTTAAAAATCTTTTTATGCAAACACTCACCCCAGGAAATTAGTGAATTGTGGTTTATAGGTATTAATGTTAACTTAATGATTTTTTTTTCAGTGTCCGATGAACAGTATTGAATCATTTTAGTAAGATTACGTGCAAACCCAAAATGACCGAGGAGGATATCCATTTGGCGTCCACATGTCACAGTTTAGAAGATTTTGAAATGATCTATTGTACGGGGTATATAATATACTTAGTTCCAAAAGAAACTGTGCACTTTTGAATTTTGAATATCTCTAAAATCCCACAATCTATCGCCATGAAACGTCGTATAACTATCCCCGAGAGTATGTGCAAACGATATTTGAAAACAAAAATCATGCGATGTGCAAAGATTTTCTTCTAAATTGAGACATTTGATTTTGCATATTTTGCATATGCATCACGCACTAGAAGAATAATTGGTTTAAGTATGCACTCAGTTGAATCTTTTCGGCTTTCCTAAGCATAAAATCACATCTTCAATAAAATAATGCATGATGCTACAGCGTGGTTTGACTACCAATAAACGTCGTTGAACAAAATCGAACCTTGTCAGATTTAGGACGTCATTAAAATTGATTGAGCATTCAAGTTCCAATAGAAATCGAGGCTATTAGTTTATAAGGCCTTTATTACGCAAATCGATGTGTCATAGAACGCCATAGCACCGTTCAACGACAAGTTACTGGCCTAGCAAAGTAGCAATGTCTAACGTTGACGTACACATAACGTCTGCATTAAAATTAAAACTTTTGTTTGGAAAAGGATTAAAATGGCTTCGAAAACTCAAAAATGCAACATCAACACATAGCTATTACTAAAGAAAAAGTTGTAAGGAGGTCAAATCTCAACAACGTAAGTTCTGCCTGCGCGAATACAGCTTCTGATACTTTATCCAAAACTAATTTGACTTTTAATTTCAAAAGGTCTTGACTAAAGTATGGTATCAAACTTACTCCCTTATTTTCTTCCAACTTTGTAAAAATAAAAAAAATAAAAAAAATAGTGAAAGTGCACACTTTCTTATGGAACTCAGTATAGTTAAAGCTGGTTTTTAACTAAACAATGGCTTAAAAAATATAAATCTATCAAAATGTTATGTTTCATGTCGACCTACATTCACTTATTTCGCGCAGACAGTACGAGTATAAGTGCGTTTTTTTTATTTTATTATTTTTTTTTTGTTAATAGTTGCGAATATTAATTCCTTTTAATCAATAGAAAAATCAAACTAAAGGAGATTTATCGGAACTATAATGGATAATATCGTATAGTCAGAAACGTGCTCTGCTCTGTTTACTTTCTTGACAAAAATATTCGGAAATAGATTATCGTTTTGTCTTATTCGCCGAATTTTAACCCCGTCGTATTTTCGAAGGATCTGCGTATAAGTTTCAACTCTTTTAAGGGATAATAAATGGCAAAGTTTTGTATTATTCAGAACATTCTACGTGATTTCCAAAATCAACGTTGTACAGTATACGAGTATATATTTGTTGATTGGCGATGTAGTAAACCGTTGCAGATCGCATATTTTATCAAACGCGTCTGTGCGTGACATTTTCAACAACTTCTCATGTCCACAAAGCAAAGCCTCTGGCCAGCCTGTAAATCTGCACAGTCTGACAAGGTTCTTCACTATGCACTATATAGATGGATAATGTCTTAATCCTTCATCGAGCAGTCAGAGTATATACTTGTTGCAATTATGTTTTTGTCTAGGCTGCTCAACTTTTATGCTACGCATACATGTAAAATTGTTGAAAATGTCACGCACTAGCTCAAACGTTGTTCAATCTACGTTTACATGTAGTTGTTTGGTTCTATAATCCTTTTCACTCTTTTAGATGATCGTCGAGCACAAATTGACCATCTTGCAACTCTTTAAAACAAATATTTGGAAAAGAGATTGTAGTTTAGGTAAATTAGAGATAGCATTTCAAGCATATTTTCAGGAATGATCATCCTTGATTCAAAAAATCATCAAATTGCTTAAAATTTTGACCCTAGCCAGACTGCGCTTTAGACATTTGTTTTCCAGATGACCCCTTTTCGCCCGAAGGGCCAAATTTTCTTTTAAGTCTGAATCTATTTATCTGTGCTCCAATATGTATTCTGTAATCGAGCAATAACAAATGACCGTTTGTCGAAGTCGGTGTTGCGCTATTCACGATTCCATGTGCATTCATGTGTGCACCAGCCATAAGCAGATCACAGTACAAAATTCTTCTTTTCAAGAGATATAATGAATGTATTGGCGAGTATTTATGTATTTGCCAAAAGTTTGTTTGTAGCTGTTCACTAATCAGAGTATGTATGTTCACGAGTATGATATTATTTGTTTCACGAAGTTGTTTGACTACTGTTCGGACAATTTATGCCACTCTGCGATCTGTTTACGGGGACTCTTCATCACTTCATTCCAGTGGTGATGTTCAGCACCACGTGATCTTGATCCTATCTCCAACCTACCAACCACCTGAAATATATGTATTAACGGTTAATTTATATAGTTATATATCGTTCGCTGGACGACTAGCCTATCGCCTCAGATATCAAAATGTAATTTGTTGAACAAATACATTTTCATCGACAAAAAGCAAAAAAAAATTGGTTGGTGGGCGACCTAATTATCGTTACTAAGATAAAGTGACGACCGTTTAAGTCGCCCTTCCATTAAGCACAAAAAATACATGTATAAACTACTAAAGAAAATGAAGTATTGCCCACCAAATTTGATAGGGGCTTTTTCCCCATCGGCAATCCCCTTAGTCGAGCGTTGTAAGAAAACATCCAAGAAAGTGAGTGGGGTGGGACATAAAAGGATTGAAATGTCCCTGTTTTTTTATGATTGAGATTCGTAACTTTAATTCAGGGTTCATCGAATTCATCAAACTCGTTTTTAAAAGTGAAAAAAATATCTACAACACTTCGTTTCTGAATGTATGAAAAGACTTGTTAAATGTGTTCACTACAAGTATTTTCTTCTTCTCTAGACAATAACCTGTATTATTGCATAAATGTACGTTTTCTGGTCGCTAAAGACATACGTTAACGGACATAACCCGGGCGTTAACGGAAGAGAACGTGGATTAATCAGTAAATTCACGTGCCGTTAACGTCCGTTTTTTTACTTAAATATCTGCCATTTAGGCTTATAAAATTTATTAATTTCAATTATTCTTATTTTAAGAATTTTTAACAAAATGGGCGGTGTAATGCATGACGCATTTGATCCGGCATATGAGTAGGTTTGTAACTGGTTTTATATCGTTTCTATGGAATCATATCGCAATTTCTGTTTGAATTTATACTCTATTTTTTTTAATGCAATAATAGCGTCAATTCAATTTTTTCGGGCGATAACATTTGTAGAGACCCGAAAAATGGTTTAACGCCCGAGTGCGAAGCAAATGTTAACGCCCTCAAAAACGTGAATTAACCCTATAATAATGCGTACCTCATTTTTGGTCATCCTGTCCCAGTCTAGAACCAGGAACTCTAGACTAATATTCTGTAGCCCCTCATTATACGGCACATCGAATAGGAAGGACTCGTTAAACACCGGGTTTAATGTCCTCTTTTTTACGTGAGTCTTCTTCTTCGCTATTCTCTGACCATTGTATAATAGGTATATCTTGACATATGGGTCTGAAATCACAAATATATAGCATTGGATTATTATTGAATCAAATTTACTGAGAAAAAACTTTTTATAATCTAAATTCTGGTTCCGTTTTAGGCTTTTCTATATGGTATTCAGATATTATATACTTTCTTCAATGCTTTTCGGTGGTTTATCGAGAAGTAACAGTAGATTATCACTTGATAATCTCACCGCAAGGGCAGTGAATCATCAAGAACTTATGGCCTGCTTTCGTGCATTTCCTCCTATCTGACGTCATCTATGCGGGGCGAAATAAGTGACGTTACAATGAACGTTGCATTGCAATCACGTGCAAAATGACGCGCTTTACGAAAATTTGTCCTAGAATTTCACATTTTGTCTCATTTTTGCAATAAAGAAATAGAATAATCGTTTGTTTTTCGAGTAAGATCGACTAATATTTCATTTCGTAAACAGCAAAAGCTACATTTTCACTCACTCGTGGCTCTGCCACTCGTGAAAATATAGCTTTTGTTGTGCACTCAATGAAATATAAATCGATCTTACACTGAAACAAACATTATCCTCTATGTATATGTGAATAGAATGACGGATTGGAATTGCCGATTCTGTTTATGATCAGTGTACTTCAGGCTTTATATACATATATGACCCGTCAAGGGAAAAAGGACCATCTGGGTTTTGCGTAATGTTTCGATCCTAGTCAGACTGCTCGGGGTGCAGTCTGACTTCGGTCGAAACTTTTTACACTTCGCTGATTTTCTGAATCTAGAATGACCACCCTACCTTTCTATGCCAGTAGATGCAAAATGCAAACTCTAGTTTTACTCTGAGTAATTTTCTTTTTCTGGAATATATATTACAAAGATTCCAGATGGTCAAATATACATTTCTGACCTTGGCACTAAATATGTCATTAAGGAATCGGATCTAAGAAATATAAATACTAACAAATTGAATTCCTTTTTTCGCGTTTTAAGCAACGTAAATGAATAAGGTAATAAATTCTCTTTCAGACAAGTTTTATGTATGCGTTTACCATCATAGATTTTCAGCTCATCTTGGTTATGCATTCTAAGAGTTTTAACCAGAATTTAGGTTCCGCAATTGTAGGAGAATGTGATTCCCTTAGACGGCTCTAGCCCTAAACGAAACAGGAAAATCGGAAATTTTAAATAAGGAATTTTCAACTGAAAGGCCAAAGAGCTTATTACGGACCATAAAAAATTCTGGCGTCATTTGCTATTAGCTTTCGTTGCGTGACACAACCTAACTAGATAGGTTATTGACGATGTATGAGGAGATTTCTTCCAAATTATATCGACTTAAATTCCTCGGCTACATTTCTTACTCTCATTTCACCTTTTCTATTCTTTTGTCTTTCAATTTTCCTATCTTTCAACCAGACAGAATCGAAAAACTCAAATTACGTTCTATATAACTCAAACATATGACCGATATACAGTAAATTACATGGTGAAATTGCCTGTTATTCCGATTAAAACCATTCTAAGTCGCTTACTAAGCGCTCTATTTATTCATTTCAATCACTCATTCAAACCATTCAAAAGCGTTCCAAAATTACAAAAAGACTAGATCAACAACTAAACTCATAAACAAATGTTAGAAAATCATAATTGCACTGTCTTTATCAAATTTTGAAGCGTCCTATTAGTTCGTTTAGAGCCATTAAAACGCTATCTATAGAACATGTATGAATATTCTATTTAAAGGAAGGTAATAAATATCGCTAGTTTTGTGAATCTTGAACAAAATTAGCAATATTGGATTACCTCCCTTTAATTTTATGTACAACTCACTGCTCTCATTCATTCAATTTCATACCAAAACCATTTTAATATCACTCAGCATGTCAATATCACGATGTGCTTAAATGTATCATGGAGATACAACTCAAATTAGACCAGATGTATTTTATTTACAAATAGTTCACCTGAAAGTCCGGATAGGTCCATTTTGGGTAGATTTCTAGCCTTCAGTACAACCACTGTAAGTCTGTTAGCAGCTGGCTGATAACATAGGGATACCAGAAGTTCCCCGCAGCCTTGTGATCGGAACTGAAAATATAGAAATTAAAGGGTTGTTAAGATATGTAAGTGGTGAACTGATAACGGAGAGGTACCATTAATTGTTCACCACAACCTTGTCAATGGAACTGAAAATGTAGAATATATACTCAGGGGTTAAATACGTAAGCGGTTGATACTCAGGGAAAGCAACAGTTTATCACACATACATGTACTAGTGAATGAAAGAATAATATATAGGGTTAAATCAGTCATCAATGGACTGGTGATACCCGAAGTTTGCCACATACTTGTAAACGAAAATGGCATTTTTAAATATACTCATGATGTACTAACCCTCTTGGTTATAATGTCTGAACACAAGGCATCGATGCGTGCGTATTTGCTATGGTCCATTGACTTGTTTTAAAAATCCAATTCTAGGTTTTAGGTTTTTGAAGTGAAGATAGACGAAAAAGTCAATTTCGTTTAATCAAGAGCAAAACTGACTTAGAGGCTATGAAGCGTGAATTTGAATATAAATTTCAGAAATTTATCGGCCATGCATTTCGAATATTGCCAATTTCTTGCTTTATATAGTAGCTGTAAATAGTAGGAACTCGAAGCATTCTAAAACCTTTACGTTTCATATCAAAATTGAGAAATGGTTTCTCTTTGTCTTTGTAAAGAAATCAATTACAAGGAAACGTCCATTTTTATTTTTGTTGTCGTATGCTATGTAACAAAAGTCGTGACTTTGTAAAAATATGACTTGACATATAACAATCCCACAGAACATTTAGCTCGCTACGTTCACATAATATTAGCGGACATAGCAAACGCACGCAACATCATTATTTCCTTCATGGTAATATCTCCCGGTTAGGCATCTGAAATAACTTCCTCGAAATTACAGAAAAAACTACAGAAATTATTTCGGAATTATTACGCTATCATTGTTGATTTTATGTCTGTCTAGGAACGATAACTCTTTCCTCTTCAATAAATCAGGAGTTGTAATACTTTACTTGCGCCTAATGAAAATAAATAGTTTGAAGGAATTGAGAAGTTTGTTACAATTAAAAGTATGACATTTTATAATTTTTAACTATGGATAAATTAATTAAAGTTTTAAAAAATAGCCTTGATGTGTTCGTTTTACAACATGTACGCACATTTACTTTAATTTCAAATGTTAAAAATCTCCACACAACCTGTTGAATTATAAATGCTTTGACAGAACTGTCGAGGCTGCTCAGGGACTGTGTGAGCACAGACGTACTCGAATGATCTGTATTGTTTCTATTAACCAGGAAAATCAAAACAATGATATAGAGGATAATCGTTTGTTTCAGTGTAAGATCGATTTATATTTTATTGAGTGAACAACAAAAGCTATATATTCACGAGTGGCAGAGCCACGAGTAAAAATATAGCTTTTTTTTGTTCACGAAATGAATTATTAATCGATCTTACACGATAAACAAACAATTATTCTATTTCTTTCATGCAAAAATGAGACAAAATGTGAAATTTCTAGGAAATATTTTCGTAAAGCGCGTCATTTTGCGCGTGATTGCTATGCAACGTTCATTGTGACGTCATTTATTTCGCCCCGCACAGATGACGTCAGATAGGATGAAATGCACAAAAGCAGGGGATAAGTTTTTGATAATTTCACTGCTTTTGTGATGAGATTATCAAGTGATAATCCACCGTTATTTCTCGATAGACCACCGAAAAGCATTAAAGAATATATATACTGTATCAGCATTAAAAAAATGTATTACACTATAAATATGTATTATGGGCGTATTTTCGTAATAGTTCCACAAACCTTCGGGACTCATAATCTTTCACAATGGTAACCGGTGTTTCCTAATGAAATTATTACGAAACCTTGATTAACACTGTTGAAGTTTATGACTTCCGAAACGATGAGAACTATTACAGAACTAGGTAGAACATGGTATAAGCAACCAAAATGTAGTATCTACAGCTTTATTAAAGTTGTTATTACGATATTTCGGTCGCCAAATGACGCGGTATCAATTCGGCGGGATTCTGTGTGTCTTGTAATGGTAGGTACAAAAACTACATGACCTGAAGGTGCCCAATTTCTAGGAGACAGAACATTCTATATTCTCGTTGACAATTCATCCACTTTACTAGATTGATCTCCATATTTCGCTGTCTCTCAATATAGTCCCGTTCTAAAGAAAACATCCTCATTCCATCTCCCATTTTTATTGATTATACTTAGGAAAACATTAATCTTAAGACACCAATTATTCTTCTGGCAACTTTTAGGTTTCTCGGGAAATTCCTGTGAGTCTCCTTATACTGTCTGTCATTTTATAGGAGACGCACTTGTGTTCAAAATCATTTTGAACACAAGTGCGTCTCCTATAAAATGACAGACAGTATATATATATATATATATCAAGCGTTCCAAATTGTACAGATATTACACTTGTGGTTAACATATACTTTCTAAAGTTTAAATATTGAAAAAAGTACCCATGAAAATACTATAGCTATTGCTTACAGCTTCAATTACTTTGGATGCGAATTTGCCGAAATTCCACCATACTTTGTATATGAACATTTCCATCAAAACTAGTTAGTGAAGTATTAGTTTATTTGTGTCTGATAAGAAAATGCGTGTATATGGTTAGCATATGGTACGAAAGCTCCCCTAGATAATGAAAAAATCTAGGTAAACAGAGGGACATAACTCTTACTTCTATATAGAAATAGTTATTGCCCTTGATAGTCTAGGTAACTCATGTGATGGTTAACACATATGCCAAGTTTAATGTGGACATATTCAAGTAAAACACACGTACCATTAAGGTTATGTTAGTCTCACCAACACCAACGGTAACAACAATACAAATGCTAACCCAAACAACACCATGGTGATGACGATACCTCGGTGTTTTGTTCCAAAAGAGCTGAGCTTAAAAGGGGTAACTTGCTTCGGATATTTATAAATAGAAAAACACAATATATTCAATTATCAAATTCACATGTGTTCGAAATACGTTTTATAGCAAAGCTATTAAGCATGGGGTATTTTCTGGCTCCCTCAGGTCTGGTAAAAATGTAGTTTGTTTTTATTAATATTTTCTGTTTGCGAATCAAAAAAAGTAAGGTGTTTTTTTTTCGCTCGACGGCCACAGGTTGAATTAAGATGTATGACAACACGACCGTGGCAACATATAAAAATTGAATTTAGCTTAGGCAAATATTTTTTTTGACAAACTTACTAGCCTCGCACCGAACCCTTTTCGTGCTTTCAACTGTCGATTAGAGACTTTGTTTTAAATGCAATAATTAAATATGTTTATTTTTCAAAAAAGACATCAACGTAATACGAAAGACAGGATTTAAATTCCCAATAAGAGCAAGTGGACTTTCGTTTTTAAGGTTCATGTAAAGTGTTTGAGACCCAATCTTTTTGGCGCTTCATTTGCCCCAAAAAGCACTTTGTCAGGGTATATTGTATATCAAAATGAAGCTATTTTGAGCACTAGCTGTTGAGCAACATAAGACCGCCATAGCTTTAGCGGTAAAACCAAAACGTTGTGGAAAAGGATCATTTGTACAGAACAAGCAACTGCATGACGGCTGGATAAAATTGGCTTATATTTTAACAAAGTACAGTCTAAATTACTACCCAGGTACTACTACAACCTAAGATATAAAACTCGGTCTCAAAAGGCATTTTTGAAACAATAAATTTCCATTTATTTTGTCAACATACTTGTCAAACCGGTTTGGTCTGTTTTCAAAATAGATGTTAGGTATGGTGCAACATCACACCATAATATTGTGAAATATTTTCTGCGATCTATTTCAAATTATAGTTCTTGAATTCAATGATCTATAATGAATTACTATATATTTATCATTCAGTGAAATAGAAATTGATATACTGCTAAACAGCATTACAGGTATATAAACTATTAATGTCCATTTATGTTGTGATAACACACCATACGTTAAAAAAAATCTACACGTTTACAAAATTAGAATGACATATACGACATATGTGTTATAAAATAAGTCAAAATAAATTGCTTGCATAACTACGTTTTGGGCACGAGTTTTTTACAAACGTTTGTAGTAGTACCTGGGTAGTACTTTAGTCTCTACTTTGTTCAAATATGGGCCAATTTTATCCAACAGTCTTGTAGTTGCTTGTTCTGTACAAAATGACACTTTTCCAAAATGTTTTGGTTATACCGCTATAGCTATGGGAGTCTTGTGTTTCTTAACTACCTATGCTCATGAATAGCTTCATTTTGATATATAATATACCTGGACATACTGCTTTTCCTTGGCAAATGAAGTGTTTTAAAATTGGGCCTCAAACACTTTACATGAACCTTAAACACGTTAAAAAGTTCAACGGCGTGGCTTGCATAAAAGAGGTATTTAAACAATTGTAAATATATAGAGCTACGAAGAGTACTCGAGTATCTGGGTATCGGGTAGGTTCACGTTAGTACCCAGGTCCTGAATCATTACCCGTTACCCAACTATTGTACATTTGAGGATCAAATTCAGAAGAGAATTGAAGACATTTTAAACAGTCTTAATTTTTTTCTGAAATTGATTGCCAGGTGGTCGTACGGACTTACGTCATAACGTTTTATAAGTCATGGGTACTTAATAGACTCGCAACATTTTTGGCCCTTAAGACTCTTACTGAATTCATGTGTTCGACCCCACTTGACAGAAATTCTAATTCCTTTTTTGTATATAGTTGGTAAGATAAATATACGGACATTGATTATCCGGTACTCGAGTACCCGCGAGAAAGGAGATCTCGGGTACTCGGGTACATAAATATTTCTCGTCCCAGTTCTAATTGCTAATTTTGTCGCTTGAATTTGATTTTATCACGTTTTTTCGCCTCACGTGCCGATAAATTGATACAAAATGTTCCATATTATGGTTCGGTATCCGATAGAATGGCAAATTAGATTATTTCCATATACCCCGAGGTGCTGTGATAAAAATATTGAATAAAGCTTCTAGATTCTATTCTGAAATAATCAATGAAAGCAAATCAGATGTTTTGCTATATCTGACAAACTGTCTGCCTCGGGGAAATCACACAGAATTCCTTATGCGTTCCACTCTTGAAAACTCCCAGATACAGTTATAAACACAATCATATAATTACATGCATATGGCAATTCAATGCAAAAAACATGCAGATGGAAAATTGGAATAGTAATGATTTAATTCTAGTTGATTCCAAGAATTTTTGTGCATTCAGATTGACTGAAACATTGCTTTTATTTCTCACTGAAATAAATTTTGATTTCGCAGCTATTTTGAAGCTTCCACAAAAAGTAGTCCCATGGTTTCATACCTCTATGAAATCAATGAATAATACCTTTATCTCCTACATAAATTGAATTTGATAGAGCCCTTCAGAACAAAGAGATGACGTTAACTATATTACTGTTTTGATTTCTTCAACATTGATCCCATAGGTAAAACTTGATATACACATGTAGTTGCGGATAATTATACAGCTAAGAACATCGAGAATTTTAATGGAATGATTTTTGGGGAATTTTTGAATGAACTTGAATGAGTGCGATGAGTGCGTTTTGAGTGAAATTAAAGGGCGATAATTTCATATCACTAATTTTGTTCAGGGTGAACAAAATTTGCTATATTTATTACCTCCCTTTAAGTAAGTATACACACAAGTTTTATACAAAGCCACTTTTTTTCTTCAAGAACCAACCAGACGCTTATAATTTCAATTATGCCAGTGAAATGCTATTTTTTCTAGCTATATCTATTTTCAATTTAGCAGTTTTTGAACTTATCTTTTTTATCGATTTTGGAGCGTTTTTGAATGGTTTGAGTGAGTGTTTGGGATGAATGAATGGAGCGCTGAGTGAGTGATTTAGAATCGAGATGAATGTCAGTTTCAGGATGTTACTAGCTGTATTAACAGAAATAGTCTCTGATAGACTAAGTAAGGGCCAAGCTACAACTGCATGGATTGAATGGATCATACCTTTCCATCATAAATGAATATCTACAGTGGCCATTTTGCGTATCTCTATACCCAATTACTCTGAAAATCAACATCTGATGAACCATCACAAAACATTTTTCTTTTTCCCCTTTATTTTCCCATATTTCTCGTTGTTCTTTTTGTGAGACTACAATTCGACTAGAGTTTGATGATATTTCATTTATGATACGTCGGCTTAAAACAAGCTGTAAAAACGTACTTCTCAAAGTAGTCTATTTTATAACCAGAATATATTAAAAAATAACAAAACTTTGAAAACAGAAAATAGATCGACATGTATAAACAATGGCCATTGTATAATAAACAGATTTGAATTGGAATGCAAATGGAAGAAATCATGCTTAATTTTGCATAATAAAAACCCCAAGTGTTTCATATATTTTTTTCATGTATAATCTTTTGTTTTGCATGACCGTTCATCAAGTTTCCAAAAATGGATTTGTTTATTTCCCCTTCTTGATTCCATAGGAATGCGAGTTAATGTGCGTGATTTAGTCTCCATGAGGCAATTATAGATTCTGCTGCCATGGCAACCAACATTTTTCACGTAAAAAGGAAATATTTACGAAGACATTTCTGCAATAATTCAATGTCTGATGAATGAAAACAGAATACTAAATATTGCTAATGTTTTACCGACTCGTTACTTCAGTTAGCTTGATCACGTGTTTCACTGTACAAAAGGACAGTAGTGGGGGTTAGAAAGAGGCAGAAGGACAAGCCCACAGCTATATAAATAATACGATCTTAGTGTATTATATGAAAAAATATCTAACGAGGTTGGGAGAATTGAAAATTGTCGAGGCTATGCCGAGACAATTATCAATTCTCACCATCGAGTTGGATATTTTTTCATACAATACACTTAGTACGTAATATATTTATCTTAAAACCTCTATTTGTCTTCTTTTCGTCGATGTTTCTAACTGAAATGGAAGTTTCTAAAAATAACCGCATTATATCATTGTTCTAAAAATAACTATTTGATATCATAAAAAATATCATACGGGATGTCATCACATGGATATATGCATAGTTAAAAAATAAAATTGATAAAGAAGGGAAATAAAGGTAGTGGTACCGTAATAGTTCCACAACATTTCGTATCACATTATCAATCACAATGTTAACCGAGGTTTCCTGATGAAAAACATAAGAAAATCTCGGTTAACACTGTTAAAGTTCATAAATTCCGAAAAGTTGCGGAACTTTTACGGGTCAGCTACCTTTATCATAGATATGGTTTACTGGTTTAATTGTGCTCAAGAATGGTTACTTTTTCATTATTATCATTAAAGTGCAGCGAAGGAAATTTACTTAGTTGTAAAAGAAAGTGCGCACTTTTGAATTTTGATTATCTATGAAATTACACAATCTATCGTCATGAAATGTCGTATAACTATCCCCAAGAGTATGTACAAACGACATTTGAAAACAAAAATCGCTCGATGAGCAAACATTTTCTGCTAAATTGAGACATTTGATTTTGCATATTTTGCATGTGCATCACGCGTTAGACGAAGAATTGGTATGAAAATGCATTCAGTTGAATCTTTGCGGCTTTTCTAAGTATAAAATCACATCTTGAATACAATTAAACATGATGCTACAGGATGGTTTGACTACCAATAAACGTTGTTGAACAAAATCGAACTTTGTCAGATTAAGAATGTCATTAAAATTGATGAGCATTCATGTTCCAATAGAAAACGAGGTAATCATTTTGTAAGGCCTTTAATAAACAATCGAGATGTCGTAGAACGCCATAGCACCATTCAATGACAGGTTACTGGCCTAACGTAGCAATGTCTAAGGTTGACGTGCACGTAACGTCTGCATAAAGATTAAAACTTTTGTTTGGGAATGGCTTGGAATGGCTTCTAAAACTCTATAATACAACGACAACACATAGTTCTTACAAAAGAAAGAGTTGTAAGGAGGTCAAATCTCAACAATTCGAGTTCTTTGTGTATGCAGCATGCGATACTTTACCCATTTCTGATTTGACTTTTAATTTCAAAAGATCTTTACCTAATTACGGTAACAAATTTACTCCATAATCTTCCTCCAACTTAGTAAAAACGCACACTTTCTTATGAAACTTAGTTTATATCGATGGCTTAGCACGAAACAGTTGTTACTATATCCCTTTTTTTTTGCGCTGAGCCATCAATATCGCCATTCCATTCTGTTTGAAAAAAGCAACATTTTACACTTTGACGAGACCTTTAGTATATATATATTTTATTTCTCCGCCACAAGGGCGAGCTATTCTTTACAATAATAACATAGAAGAAAAGAACAAATTTGAAGTTAAATCAGACATACAAGCATAATATCACACGCTCGCTATCTCACACAAGCAATCAAACAAGCAATCATGTATCAGTTAATAACATCGCGTGATTTACAAGTTGAATGATTTTGGAATGACTTTGGAATGATTTTGAATGAGTGTGTGGAGCGGGTTTTGAATGAAGCCATATCGGAGAGTTTTTGGGCCATCGGAGTGAGCGTTTGGAATGAATTTATTGAGCGCCAAATCGGCAATCGAGGCAAATGTCAAATTCCCGATGTTACTAACTGTATACATTTACATTTACATACACACTATAACTAACATCGATCGACATGCAAAATTACATACCAATACATACGCAAACAAACTCACAGAAAACGCATATTAATTATACAAACAAAAGTTTACAGTTTGAACATACATAAGACAATCATTAACGCGTCAGGGGGCACTGAAGTCAAATTAGCCCTTATCGCGCTGAATTTGGAATATTACTGCTTTTGCATGATGTTTTAGATCAAGATCAGCCTGCACACATGTGTCGTCTGAGTTTCATCTATAACACCACCATTTCTTTTTTAAACTATATTCAAAAATTTTACTTGACAAGAATGTGCATTCAGTACTTTAAGCACTTTAGATGGTCCTAAATAGCTTTTTAGTTAAAATTTTATAAGTCTATTCAGCATGAAAAGGGTAAAGAATGGCCGAGTTGCCTTTTTAAACGAAAGTAAAAGAAACAACTGTCACGCTCTTAAGATTGTTGCAGAAGCATCTTGATTCAACCTTGAAGCAAAATCGAAATTCAAGGAAACTATGAGATGAAAAGCCTAGGTACAGGTAAGTAATGGCAGGCTGTGAAGAGGCATTATTAATGTATTCGTCAAATAACACGTCAAAATTCTTTCGTGCGTTGGTTCGAATTTGCAACAAATTAATTTACGATTAAACCTGAAATCTGTACAAGAACAATGTACACATCTTCTCTGTTTGTAGTTTATAGGATCAGCAAAGAATTTGCAACCGTAAAATACGGGTGATAGAAGTAAATTCCTCAAATGTTCGCTTTCTCTATGATAGCAGTGTCATTATTGCACGACACTAATTGAAACTCTGAAAATCTTAAACTCATTTAGATACTACCAGGCAGTTTCAACAGACATATAATAACAGGGGAAACTCGGAAAACATATGATGAGGCTTTGTTATTGTTTTTAGATAGACCCAATTACCACCGAGATTTTTTTAAAAATTGCTCTTATCCGCAATTTGTCGCAACAATGTCCACAGAATATATGCCCCTTTTTCAACATGTCGAATTGAACAAATTTATGAAAATCGTACGTTTTTGATCATTGAAACATTTCAACTACATCTACACATACGACTAGATTACAAGTTCATCGCAACCAAATGTCAATTAGTATAAAGTTATGTACTGTCCATTATATAATACACACAAATTATCGCTGAGCCATCGGCGACTCGAACTTGTCTAAAGTAAGCCTCAATGCATCCCTGCTTTCAGAATGACAAAACGGGGCGAACTGTTTGCTATTTATATACCGCTTTGCACGCAGGTGCAAAGTGGGGATAAAATAGCAAACAGTTTGCATCGTTTTGTCATCCTGAACGCAAGACAGTTGTCCGTTATTTCATTCGTCGGTCATACCAGTCGGATTGATAAGTTGAATGGAGTTTTTCGTCGCTTTCAACATTTTTTCTGTTATATCGCGGCGGCTAGAGCACCTAAAAATGGGTTTCTGGTATTTCTCTCATCAGTACAACCATCACATCCTTTCCTACCTTCAGCTGCTATCTCACATATGTCCACGATCATCAACCCATTGGTGAGAGACAAATAGTCGGAAAGAATGAGTGCCGCCGTCGGGAATGAACCCGGGACCTCTAGATTGACAGTTCGACGCGCTATGACGGCGGTCAGTCCAGTCGGAGTCGCAAGCCACGAATTAACTGGACCCAACTGCTGAAAGTTGGTTATCATAAGTACCAACCACTTATACACTGCAATTTTGTTTGAACTTGAAGGCTTTTAATCCATGACAGGGGTATTTTGAGCAATGTTTTTGCGTTATCATTAGTCTGTGAGGGCGCGGCTTAGCATTGACGTAATTTGGCGAGTTTATTTTTCATCATTTTAGGGCTCTGCAAAAGAATGTCGGCAATTACGGTTAACTCATGTAAAAAACGGCGTCCTTATACCAAAAGAATCAACGAGATGATAGAAAGTGAACAAATTTAATTGTCCGGTTACGAAATCCTCGTAACTTCAGCTTGTCAGAGCTGAAGTTACGAGGGTTTGGTTACCAACATACGATATACAATTTCAAGTTATATATTTGAACAATCAAAGTGAGTAGATATTCAAAAACTGATTTATTTTAACCTTCAATGCAACGACTCGTTAGTTAGACTTCGCCCTACCAGGGCAACAATCATGGATTTTACCATAGCTATATGTAGAGAATGCTATGCATTTTTTTTAATATATAATTACCTTAACTATTCTGACGAGGAAGTCTTTCTTTCGGGGGTTTATTATTATATTACTGCAAGTAATATAATACTTTCTTTATTTTAATTTATATAGACTCATCTAGATTTCAATTATTCGGCAAACATTTCCTCTTCAAGAAAACTTTCCAATTAAATTCGAAATCTAGATTGTTTTATATAGTGTTCAAACTATTCCCTTAGGAATTGTACTGTCCTATATTTTGTATTCCCTTTGCATTTTTGAATTAAAGAAATTAATTCGAAAATGGTAAAAATAAACCGACTGACGTCAATAATTTCATTCAATTTCTATCCGAGAAACTGCGGATCTAATTTAGCTGGTTGTTTAATAATAATCTGACCAAGGTTTTAAATTAATAGCCATGGAACTTTTCATCATGGTTTCCGCTTTGACGGAGAATCATAGAGTCTGATTAGAGATCACAGATAAATTATTGATTTTGCTTCCTTATTTCTCTGATTTTGATTCTCACTGAAAAAAATAGACCAGGGACATCAAAGCTCTAGATATACGTAGAAATCGAACATTCTATTGGAACGTTAAACCTTGAAAGAGAAAAAAGAAATTTTCTTTAATGCTGAACAGTGGTTTACAAAGGATAACGGTATATTATCTTTTTGATAAGCTCACCGCCTTATCAGTGAAATAAGGAAGATTTTTACCACTTGTTCGCTTCATTTCATCCTATCTGACGTCATGTAAGCGAAGCCATAACAGTGACAACATTATGAAAGTTTCATAGCAATCACGTGTAAATTGACGCGCTTTGAGAAAATTAGTCCCAAAATTTTCACATTTTGTCTCATTTATGATACGAAAACCTAGATGTATTAGATAGAAAATGTTCCAATTGTGGCGTCGTGGAAGATGAAGCACATGTTTTGTTGCATTATGATCTATATCAAGATATCAGGGAAAACCTGTACCAAAAAATATCGAAAGATTGTCAGAATTTTATTAATTATCCTGATTTTGAAAAGATAAAGTATAAAAGAACTTTTATCCATATCTTATTAAAGGGACAAAATTAGCAATATTGGATTACCTCCCTTGAATTTCACTCAAAACTCAGTCAACATACTCATTCAATTTCACTCCAAAATTATTCCAATATCATTCACATTGACAATTTCACGGTGTTGTTAACTGTATAGAGAATATTTAGTCTTGTTACCCTTTAAGGTTGAAAAATCTTATGTTTAAAGAGTCCGTCGAGTTATGGTATTGAAACAACTGCAAATACCATTGACCTTAATTACTGCGAACTGTAAGTGCAGACTGTCAGTAATAAATTATTCAGCAATCCCGATATAATTGATAGTATCAAAGTGTCAATGCCTCGTAACACGATCAAATAGCTAATTTGGCCAGTCGTACATTACCACGTTTCCATAATCGTGAAAGAATGCGACCCATCAGGCGAAAAGAGGACCATACGGGATATGTGTAAAGGGTCCAACCCTCGTCTGTCTGTGCCGAATTGGTGGGCTGACTTGAGTCGACAATTTATGACTTGTCTGATTTCTGAATCCAGAATGATCACTCTCAACTTCCAGGATACGAATTTTTGAAATGTGCACTCCGGTTGACCTCCTCTGTAACCAATCTCATTTCCTAATATTTATTTTACAAATTTGTCATTTGAATTGACGGGTCACACATATAAACGGCCTTTAAAACGTGAGCTAGCCGCTTTTCATTTGCAATATGCTTGCTTATACCTTCTAATGGTAGAACATAAAATGGTTCGAATATTTACTTCTTATTCTTATAAAGAATTATGCAAGACAAAGATTTCATTACAATGACGTTTTCTTTTTTTCGACTACAATAGTTGAATTGCATGTTAATGATGTAAAATGAGAAAGAAATGTCTATAACAATATAGGGCATATGATTAATGTAAGAAATAAAAAAGTAAACATTTCTAAAATCTATTATTCCAATGATAAATTGGCCAATAGGTAAAGATGGTTACTTTTTTCTTAAATGGAATTTCAGACTATTTAGCAGTATTAAAGTCATGGCAGATTTATCATAATTGTGACCCGTCACGCGAAAAGGTACCATTTGGGTAGTGCGTAATGTGTCGACTCTAGTCAGACTGCGCGGTTTGCGCAGACTGTCTAGGATCGGAACTTTTCGCAATGGGCTTATTTTCTGAAACTAGAATGTTCAACCTACCTTCCAGTGAAAGAATTTTTGAAATGCGATCTGTGGTTGACCAATGCTGCACCCAATCTCTTTTTCAAATATTCCTTTTAAAAAGTTCCAAGATGGTCCCTTTTTACGTGACGGGTCACATATAACAGTAGTTTGTTGGTATTTATCATACCTGCACTGCCACTATATCTTTTCCCAGCACTCAGCTGCTCAATTCGCAAAGGTTTACTATTATACACTCATTCGTTAAGGACAAATATCTTAAAAGGTATTTGGCGCATCGGCAAATGATCCTGGGACCTTATGAATACGAGTCCGAAGCGCTACCAACTGCGCTTTGGCGGTTACCAGTCGATAATCGAACACAGAGGGTGTGTGAAATCAACATTCATCTCAATCAAAACCATTCAAATCACTTACTAAGCGCTCCATTCATTCATTCATTCATTCCATACACTCACCATTCAAAAACTTTCCAAACTGACTAAACAAGGTACGATTAACAACAACACTTAATATAAATATAGATAGAAAAATTCGCTATTTCTCTGACAAGATTGAAATTGTAAGCGTCCGATTGGTTCTTGGAGGAAAAGGAGGCTATGAATATTACTCTTATGCATATCTTATTGAAAGGGTGTAATAAGTATCGCTAATTTTGTTCATCCTGCGATATTGGATAACGTCCCTTTAATTTCACTGAAAACTCACTCATCGCACTCATTCAATTTCGATTAAAATTGATTACAATATCAATAACCTTATCAATTCCACGTTTTAGTAGGATTTGTTGCAAGCCATAAAATATTCTTTAATTTTTGTAAGCCATTTTTGTAATTGCTTCTCTTCGTCTTTGAACTTTAACAGTTGAAACATATTTCCTTAGAATCTATTGTCTAGAATTCTAAAGAACTTATACACTATATTGTATCTTATACGAGTGGAAATAGATCACTTATAAAATTGAGTATAAGGATGCATTCAGAAAATGTTACTCGTGTTATTTCAGACAGTTATGTCGCATCATAACTGAAATGAGTGTCGGCAGGACAACACCATTTTGTCTTTTTGTACACCATAGATCCCAATTTTTGAATAGCGGACCTATTATATATATTTTTTATATTATACCTTACAATTGATAATATATCTCTTTCTTTGAAACATTTCAAGGATCTCATATTTTCACCTTTTGTTTAAGAACTAAAGCAGGAAAACCCCATCTTATTCTGCTTAATTGCCAAACAAACGTTCATGCCAATTAAATATTTCATTATTTCGAGAATACTTATTACGGTTCACAGTGAGGACACACGTAATGCCGATAGCAAACGGAAATGTCAATGCTCTTGAAATGACGATTTCGTCGAGATAACGAGCGAACTGTTGACTTCTAATCCCGTACCCTAACCTCGGTTCAAATGAAAAAAAAATGTATAATGACATCTAACTCTACATGTAAATGAATAAGAAAATGAAACAGTTTAAGTAATTTGGGTAGGTGAAGTATAAATAAATACCAGTATATAAATAATTTATAATAATAAATTAATAAGTAATTTGTTAAATAAATATATGTTAACAGAAAGGTAAAATCAACGACGTAAGATGAGAATATCGACAAAAGGCTCAAAATTAATTCCAATTATCAGATTTTTTTTCTTTTTTTCTATTGATAAAATTGCTTTATCTTACACTTCGAGCGTGAAACCTCTATTACAACGCAATGTCCGTCTCGCCAATACCTACCCAGCAAGATTTAACGACACTTAGGTGATGCGTCATGACAAAAACTTAAGTTCCAAAACAGAAGAGCTAGAAATCATTTTCTAATACACAAAATTTATTGGACGAACTTAAACATGTGTGATCAGCCACGCGAAAAGAGACCATCTGGAAATTCCTTCAAACAAACATTCGAGAAAAGGATTGGTTCCAGTAGAGGTCAGTTGAAGGTCACTTTGATATTTTATTCACAGGAAGGTAGAATAATCATTCAGAAAATCAGGAAATTGCTTAAAGTTTCAATCCTAGTCAGACTGCGCAATACGCACAGTCTGACTAGGATCGACACTTTACGAATTATTTACATGGTACCTTTTCGTGAGACTGGTCACCTTTAGCAGACACTATCATTAAATTTCAGTTGACATTATAAGATACCGTTTAGAAATGAAAGCCAATACATACAATCAAGGGAATCGCGGACTTTAAAAGAAGCAAGGAATAATTAGATCGTATTTTATAAAATATCACATCTGGTTAAAGATGTTATACGATCACGAAGTGAATAGATCCATTAACATGACCTTTAAAAAGCATTTCTTCTGGTTGGGTGAAGAAAAATACTTTCGCCCATCAAATAAATTGTTATCAGATTGTTTGTTCGCCTTAGCTGAAATTTATGCCACAATAAGGAAGCCTGAGGAAAAAAGGGAACTGTCGACTAGATATAACTGTTAAAATAGGTCTTTACAGGAATTTCTTTGTTTGACCCTATGAATCCAAATCGTTCAATTCAAGAACCAAATATATAACCAGTATCACAAGAAGCATGCTAAGTTTGTGTTTAGAAAAGTTTCTGAATTTTCAGGAACACTCATATAACAATCGTACTTTTCTGCCGTCAGTAAATAGGATGGTTTTGGGAATTTTTTCCGCCTCAAATTTTTTTCTTTGATTTAATAAAAAGGCGAACCCAGATATTCATCAAAATGTGAGTTGATAACTACTGAATCTAGTTCATAATTTGATAAATATATAATACGTACTTAGTGTTTTGTATGAGAAAAAGTATCTAACGAGGTTGGAGAATTGATCATTGTCGAGGCTGTGCCGAGACAATAATCAATTCTCGCAACCGAGTTAGATATTTTTTCACACAATACACTTAGTACGTATTATATTTATCTTATAACCTCTATTTGTCTTGTTTTCGTCGATGTTTCTAACTGAAGTGCAAGTTTCTAAAGATAACTGCATGATATTATTGTTCTAAAAATAACTATGTGATATCATAAAAAATATCACACGAGATGTTATCACACGGATATTTGTATAGTTATAAGATAAAGTTTATTACTATTTCAGAAAATCTATAAGAACTGCACTTTTCATACTTTCCCTAGCGAGGATTTATTCATGAACTAATGTGGTTATATAACTAGTGCACGTTTTAAATATATTGCAAAAAGGAAACTACGATGTCATTTGCAAATCGTACTTTGGTATAAGTCAACATGTCTAAATGAATACATAAAATGTTTATAAATGTCCATTATGTATTAAAATTATTCTTAAATGATTTTCACAAAAATATATCGTAAAGCGGGTTTATAAGCGAAAGTATTTTTTCTCAAATTTTCACGACTAAATAAACACACGAAATCAAGTATCTCTCGTGCCTCACAAAGCTCCATTTTCCTTTAACATGTATAACGAACATCCATGCTATTTCTCCTTTTCTTACACATGTGTAGGATAACATTCTGAATGACGTCATAACAACGTCATCTTACGTACGTTTTCGTTTATTCAGAACAACTAAAAAGAATGGTTTTTAACGTAAAAATGTTTTAATGTGAGAAAAAGATTCTGCTGCTCGATTTTAATTTTTTATAAGCCGATCCAACCTCGTCTAGAATACAGTTAACAACATTGTGAAATTGACATTTGCCTCAATCAAAACCATTTCGAATCACTCACTCAGTACTCCATTCATTCATTCATTCCAAACACTAACCCAAACCATTCCAAAAACGTCCAAACCCTTTAAAAAAATCAACGTCATTCAAAATAAATTTGGATAGAGAATAATCGCGATTTCACTGACATAATTCAAATTACATACGTCTAATAGGTTCTTGAAGAAATAGGAAGCTATCAGTAGAACTTTTATGCATGTTTCATTATAGGGAAGTAATCATTATCGCTAATTTTGTTCATCCTGAACAAAAATTACGATATTAGATTACCTCCCATTAAATTCACTCAAAACTCGCTCCACTCATTCATTCAATTTCATTCCAATATCTTTCCAAAATCACTCACCTTGTCAATTTCACGCTGTTGTTAACTGTAGAAAAGCTATGAAGCCAATGCTCGCTTGATGATATAACAATTACAAACTCGGTTAAGATCAACTCGTCTCAAATAAAATCTTGAGATGGATCCTACATAGGGTTAGCTCACATTTTTGAGGGCGTAAACATTTGAGGACACCGTCAAATGCTTTTACGTCCGTTTTTATCCGTTAACTTGTGCATAAAACGACTCGAATTCGTTATTTTTATGAATTAATATCTCTTATATTTTGTATGATGTGCATTACGACTTTATTGTACTAGGACGTGGTTGTAAAATATGAAGTTACCAAAACGTCTTTTAGAACTTTAAGGCATGATTATATTAGAGTACAGCGATAAAGAAACCAAAAGCAACAACAACAAAAAATCGGATAATAAATACTGTTTGAGATAAACTGATTATAGCATCGTCTAAAACAAAGTTTCTATCATCAACTAATTTCACTTTAGATTCACGAACAAGATGTTATTCGAACAAACAGTTGTTCAAAACATGAGGTTTTCAAGCTGCTTCGAATTAGCAGGACTATATGTCTATCGAAAACTTCTGCTTAATCGCGTAGGCTTTGCTCGTTTGTTTGGCGTAAATTCGAAATACATATTTTTTTAAAACAAATTTGTGTATTTGTGATATAAGATATATAATTTCAACATATTTTAATCGCTCCTCGTACTTGTACGTTCAAATAGGCAACTCCTCTGATTCCCCCGGCTGTAAAACGACATAAATAATTCAGAAATCATTTTCAGCTTACACGTATGGGATATGACAGAATTATAGGCTTACTTTCTCCTGCAAAGGAAAGCGATCACTTACATATAGTAAAATTAAGGATAGTGGACCCATTATAGTTCCGTAACATTTCGGAACTCGTGATGTTTTAAAATGTTAATCATAAGGAAACCTCGGTTAACATCGTTAAAGCTCATGACATTACAGGTCTCCTACCTTTATCAGAAGAAAGGAAATTCGTCATGACTCGGAGGCGTTATAAAGATCATATGCAATGAATATAGAGGATAATCGTTTGTTTCAGTGTAAGATCGATTTATATTTCCTTGGGTGAACAACAAAAGCTATATTTTCACCAGTGGCGGAGCCACGAGTGAAAATATTGGTTTTTGTTGTTCACGAAATGAAATATTAAGCGATCTTATTCGCAAACAAACGATTATTCTATTTCTTTTATGCCAAAAATAAGACAAAATGTGAAATTTGTAGGACACATTTTCGTAAAGCGCGTCATTCTGCACGTGAATGCTATGCAACGTTCATTGTGACGTCACTTATTTCGCGCCGCATAGACAACGTCAAATAGGGTGAAATGCACAAAAGCAGGGTATAAGTTTTTGGTAATTTCACTGCTTTTTCGGTGAGAATATCAAGTGATAATCTATCGTTGTTTCTCGATAAACCACCAAAAAGCATTAAAGAAACATTTTTTCTAATTCCCGAGTGCTTTACCGAAACCAAATAGCCTGGATGGACACAAGAAGTGACCCCGGGGTTATAGAAAGCTTTGAAAAAATAAGAAATTCAAATTTCATTATGTCCCGCCTGTGTGAAGTGCCGAACTATGGTGACACACCATGAAATTTAGCGACGGTCATTAATATTTCTGTTGCAACGTATACTAAACAGAGCATGACAGGATTTGGTAATGTATAGAACGATCGAAATTTGACATTCGAGCAAATATGAGCATGGTTATCAAAATAATGTCAAGATATCACAAGACACATCAAGATGAGAAAGATGTAGTGAGTGTGTGTAAGCTGTGTGGACTTGTATCAGCAAGAATGCAGTCAATCACGTTGATAATGTACAGCTTTTCTTCTGGGATAGCTGAAACATGCCCTGCGGCCAGGATGACAAAATGGTGTAATCTATGTGCAAATTATACCCCGCCTTGCTCGTGCACTTGCGTGCAAAACGGGGTATAACTGGCAAATAGATTGTACCGTTTTGTCATTCTGAATACATGGCTGGTTTTATTGCGTTAGGACTTTCCCTACTTGAAGCTGGCTTCCAATTTCACATATTTAACCCTAAAGTAACGATTTTATAATAACTTGATATACCTTAGTAGGTCGTGCAATACACCTGTGCACACCTTGATACGCCGTAACTGAACGCAACAACGCTTTAACTACATCCTAGCTTACCGTAAATAAACGGGAAAGGCCACGAATTGTCTGTACACGAAAATGTTTGAAACAAAATGGCGGAAATTGACGGAGGTGAACAGTAATCTTATTATTACTGGATGATTTGATTTTTTTTTTTCGGGAGCAGATGTCTATATAAATGTAATTTTATGAACACTTTCCGTGTACAGATTATAAGAATTTTCCCGAAAAAAAAAGGCGGCCACGTTTATGACAAAATCAATAAATAGAAGTACGAACTTATAAAGGAATATAAGTAAAATGCGCTATTTTGACTCGTCGATTTGGACTGTAGTTATAAGTCATAATACCGTATTCGAGTAAAAAGGCTCTTATTTTGTCATTTAGCTACCTATCGCTTATACTGTTTATTCTATTTCTGTTGTTATCGAGATTAAAAATACTGTTTCGCAATCGACACCGTGTTAATGAAAAAGATATCTCTCTGTAAAGATGCAAAAATAACGTAATAACGTAGGCGGTAAGTTTATTGCAGACTTTATTTGTCACGTGATCATACGGATCAAAAAGCGATTGATATTTCATAGCCTTCATACATTTATGATTAGTCTGATTAGACACCTACACTCCACAATCATTTATCCATACAATGTTTAAGGTAGTAGACCCGCAAAATTTCCCCAACCTTTCGGAATCATACAACTTAGGAGTGTTAACCGAGGATTCCTAATAATTTCATTCATTATCAAAATGTGACAGAATTCAGGTTCAGAAAAGTATAAGTGAGTACCATGATAATAATAATGTACAATTTGATACATGTACAAGACAAAACATCACAAAGCTTTTTAATGATACATTTTTCATTCATTCACTGATACTTGTAAATTTATGTTGTTTGTGTAAATGATTTTATAAATATTTGAAGAGGCCCACGGGGAAGACTGGGTTTACCAAACTGCTGTGCCTCATTTACTAAAGACCTTATTGGTGTTATTATTATTATAGCTATATAGATATATCCTTGTCTTGTTTAGTGAAGAAATCATATTTTGCTCGATTTTATTTCTTACAAGCTGGTCCCAATTTAAATAGAAAAGTAATTATCAAGCCCTGTTTATAGCCGAGCTATTTCATGAAAACGAAAAGAAAATGAATCTACGAAAGAACAAAAACTATACATAATAAATGACATGCTATATTTGTACAAAAATAGCCTGCTTGTCAAGCCATAATACCAGGAGGGTAATTTACCCTGACTGATTACAGAATAATTGAAAAGATAGAGCCTATTTGTTGTGCAAAATTGATTCACTTCATTTTTCTTCCAGTACAGTTGTTCAGGGATAATTTAGCCGGTCTTTGCATTCCTTCCTCAAGCAACATTCTACATCAAATGACTTTATACTTTACAATTTTGTATCAGCGAATGTTTGAAATTAGTTAATGTACAAGTTGTTTGTGGGCCAACTTATTTCTGACTCGAGCGGGTCCCGATTTTGTTGTTTTTCAGCAGGGCCACAATTAAAATCAGCCCTGCGTTCAGGATCATAAAACAGTGCAATCAATTGTACCCCGCTTTGTACGTGCACTTGCGTGTAAAGCGGGGTAAAATTGGAAAACTGTTTGCACTGTTTTGTGATCCTGGACGCAGGGTAGCTCTGTGTTCCGGCTGACAAGATGTTGAAAACCGTTTATCAAATTATGCCCCACTTTTTATGTGCAGTTGCGTGCAAAGCGGGTATAATTTGAAAGCGTTTTTTTACATCTTGTCAGCCGGAACACATAGCTGATTTCTGACTGTGGCCCGGTTGAATAACAGCAAAAACGGGACCCACTCGGGCCAGAAATAAGTTGGTCTCCCGTTTCTTGAGTCTTTACTGACAATGTTGTTCAACAAACAGGTCAGGTTTTTGTCTGTTAAAACTGCTGCAGTATTACATCTAATCAGATTAACATGTCTTGTTCAAAGGACCTGAATCTGTGTCAAGTGCACATCAAAGTCTTTGGGTTAATTATAAGAGAATGATTAACATCTGAACAAAATGTCAGGGAACTTTTATATCTTTATTGATTGAACATCACTAAACGTTATCTTTTCAATGTAACGTACAAGGACTTTGAAATTTAAAGTGTTAGCACTAATTTTGAATTTATTTTTTGCAGATCTTATAGAAACGAATACCTTAATTCCGAAAAAAATTCTTAGTTGCGCGAAAATCCATTCAGAAGCTATAGGCCTAATTTACATGTCGCCATAAAAAGTGAGACAAGGTAGTAGTACTTGGGTAGTACTTTAGATTGGACTTTGTTAAAATATGAGCCAATTTTATCAATCCGTCATGCAGTTGCTTGTTCTCTACAAAATGACCCTTTTCCACAATTTTTTGGTTATACCGCTACAGCTATGACAGTCTTATGTTGCTCAACTACTTGTGCTCATAAATAGCTTCATTTTGATGTATAATATACCTGGACATACTGCTTTTTCTTGGCAAATGAAGTGCCTTTATCTCAAACAATTTACATAACCTTAACGAAAACTATTAAATGGTTTGGTTCATTAGTTATCAAACTTTTTTGCAACAAATATTATATAACAGACTTTGTTTTTTTATCATGGTCTTGTCCGATGTTACACAGCTTCACGCGGTCAACAAAAATAAATCAGCCTGTGCGTGACATTTCCAATAATTTCGAATGTGCGCAACGTTGAGACTCAGATCAGTCTGTGTGGCCGTATAATCATACTACGAAATCAAATACAAAATTTATATAGATACAAACAAAATTCAGATTGATTATGTTGAGTTAACCTCAACTATTTCAGGATGAAAAGAATTGCGAAAGGTTTTGAAAATGATGACCCGCTTTGCACGTGCACTTACGTACAAGGCGGGGTACCTGTTTTGAACGTTCGCAGTCCTTTTTGAATACTAAACAAATGTTTTAGATAAAATGAAAATAATTGTTTCTTAGGACACAGAGATTTCAATAGAGTTTTCTGTTAGAGGTAAAATACATCTCTGTAACATGCAGATGACACAGTTTCTTGGTTTGATGACAAAAACTTTGATTGCTGAGAAAGCTTTATTTCTTTGCAGCCAAACGTGATGCTGACATTGTTTTTTGTAATAGATATTTTCCAAGATATTGTTTGCTTTTGTCTGTTTGCTGTATCGGGTGATGCACTTTGTATCTTTCTTCCAATTACTTTGTATGCAAAATATAGTTTTTAGCCGTAAGCACTTTTATTTCTGATACATTCCTTGGGCGTAAATTTCTGTTGAAAAACACATAAAGACATTTTTTTAGCTCGGCTGATTTCGAAAAAAAGAGGTATTGCTATTCAGATCGATCTTATAATCGTTCTGTTCTATGAACAGTATAAGATCCGTCTTACGCTCTTCGATCAATCTGATGATTCATACACCAATCTATCAATCCATCAACCCATCCATCCATCCATCGATCCATCCATCGATCCATCCATCCATCAATCCATCCATCCATCCATCCATCCATCCATCCATCCATCCATCCATCCATCCATCCATCCATCCATCCATCCATCCATCCATCCATCCATCCATCCATCCATCCATCCATCCATCCATCCATCCATCCATCCATCCATCCACCCATCCATCCATCCACCCAGCCACCCATCCACCCATCCACCCATCCATCCATCCATCCATCCATCCATCCATCCATCCATCCATCCATCCATCCATCCATCCATCCATCCATCCATCCATCCATCCATCATTCCACCCATCCATCCATCCATCCATCCATCCATCCATCCATCCATCCATCCATCCATCCATCCATCCATCCATCCATCCATCCATCCATCCATCCATCCATCCATCCATCCATCCATCCATCCATCCATCCATCCATCCATCCATCCATCCATCCATCCATCCATCCATCCATCCATTCGGTAATAACACACGTTAGTGTTAATGCAATGCTTCAGATCTTACAGTGTCTCTCAAATTTGTGTAAATCGATAAACTGTATTTTCAAGTATCAGTATGTTCTTGTTCCTTTGGTTCATTTTTCTAAAAAGTGTATATAAATGTATAATTGTATATATTGTATTGTGCTTACCCTCTTGTTGATGTTGTTTGATGTGATATGTATGATGTATAATGTATGTCCTATTTATGTCTGTTTCAATATCATTTTATTGTATGCTTGTATCTTCTTGTAGAGGAGGAATAATAAAGTATATATGGCTTTGGTTTCGCCGTCGTTGTCGTCGTCGCCGTTGTCGTCGTCGTCCAGCAAAAATTTTAACATTTTGTGATACCACTGGTTCTCCTGAAGGCATTCACTTGAAACTTGGCACACATGTTCACCATCAAAACAGCAGCCTTTACTATCAAGGGGGTAAATCTATATGCATTGTATGCCATTTTTTCGACTATGATTTTTTTCAACCACCCAGCCGAGCGCAGGCACACATAGACGGTGCTCTTGTTTACGTTAAACTTATTATTTAGAACACCTTAACGATTTTTCGACTTAAAGGTAAACATTGTCTCGAAGTTAGTAAACTATGTAATATTTACGTACAGTTAATTACATCGTGAAATTGACAAGGTGGAACAAATTGAATAAATCAATTGAGTGAGATTTGAGTGAAATTACAGGGGGCAACCATTTATCGCAAATTTTGTTTAGGATGAAAATTTAGCGATATTTATTACCTCCCTTTAATAAAATATGTTTACAAGTTCTATTAAAAGCTTCCCTTTTCTTCAAGAACCAATAAGGAGCTTGCAATTTTAATAATGTCAGTTTTGTCGCGTTTTTTTCCAAGCTATATTCATTGTGAATGGAATTGTTGTTCTTATCTTTTTTAGTCATTTTGAAACGATTTTGAATGGTTTGAAAGGCTGTTTTGGAATGAATAAATGGATCGCTGAGTCAGCGATCTAGAATGGTTTTGATTGAGATGTGTGTCAACTCAACGATGTGACTAACTGTATTTTAAGTATTTCAAACAGTTAACCGTAGTCGCGCTGATAAATATTTGCTGATATGAAAGGGATTTTGAACAGTCGTGCAGTCGAAATATGTCACATTTGTATCAAGTGTTCAACTGTAGATTTATCATTAAATTTAAAATGTTGCTGGTAAGTTGTCAAAATGTACTGCATATGGCTGAAAAAACGCTCCGTTAGAATATGTTCTTAAGGAAATTTGAGAACTTTATTATTATTATTATTATAATTATTATTATTATTATTATTATTATTATTATTATTATTATTATTATTATTATTATTATTATTTAACCTCGACTGTGCTTATGATTTCTACAAGAAAAGCTTAGCAGTGAGGCATTTTATGACCCCCAAAAGATATCTTAGTGTCCTCAAATTAATAAAACCATTTCTGCCTACCTTGTTGGTTACAGTTAATTGAAAAGGTGACTGATATTGGAATGAATTTGACATGAAAATGGATGGGTTGGAGGAGAGAGTATTGTGTGGATTTACAGGGAGATAATCCAATATCACTGATTTGGTCCAATTGGACGATATGAGCACTATTTTATTACTACCCTTTGCTAGATTCTTCCAATTTTTGTGTCTATATCTTCACAAACCGATCATACTCTCAAGAACCAACACATGACAAAAAAGTAGTGGAAATATTGTACCGATGTCCATGAAAAATAGATCGTTTTTAACGATTTCGAAGTTTCTTGAATGAATTTGTTGCGTTTTTGAATGGTTTCAGTGAATGTATGGATTGAATGGACGGACCGCTGAGTGAGCGATTTGGAATGGTTTTAATTGATGTGTGTGTCGATTTCACGGTATTAACCAATTGAGCCTCAAAAGTTCCAGAGAGACAATATTTAAATTTGACTTGATATGGTAAAGAAGCAGGTTTTAGATTAGATTCAGATTATTTTTGTATTGATTAAATTATTTTTAATACTCTCTAAATATCTAAATATCACTTTATTGATTTTGCCGTTTCCATTTGTAAAACTATTGGAGTTCATTTGTTCTCAAATTAGATATTGTAAATGCAAATCTATTTTGTATGGCTCTATTTCCCCAGGGTTTACATCATTTTAACAACAAAAGGTTTGATTTGAATGCTATCAATGTCTGTTGTTATTTCTTTTCAACACGAAATCTTATCTATAGTGAATTTGTTTAAAGAACTACATCTGTCGTTGTTGTGTTATTGTTTTTATTCTTCTAACATTCATATAACTGCGTTTCTGTGACCACTATTTCGTATGAAGGGTTGATTTATCACAAGCAATTTTAATCCATCGTTGGGCCTGATTACTGGAGAATAAAATGCATGAGATCGATTCAGTGGGGACAAATCTAAGCTCTGCTTTATAATGCCATTTGAAACGTTGTTTATAGAGACGGGATCTAATCAATACACGTGATGCTTTGCAAGCGAAGCATTTTTGGGTCCCAATTTAGATTTATAACTTTCCAAGCCCAATGCTATTTCATCAATACTTAACAATATCTCAATATTTTAGCCTGGTGTCACATTTGTAATAACTCCGCATGTGTGCGATGTTAAGGCTCTGGTTAGCCTGTGCACTCGCACAGTCTAATCAGAGTCTTCACTTCGCGCTCGAATTAAAGGTATGGACCTCTTGAAAATCATGTATTATTATATACTGCGTACATGCTATCCAGTCTGTCCATCGCGCACATATGATTTTGAAAGAGATGTCCCTTATGGGCTCATTTAAAATTTATAAAGACCATAATTCGAAAACGGACCTGGTATTACTTTTTTGTTGCCGTATTTGTTTTAATTCCGATCTGTGTCTTTCCCCGAAAAACGTCATCCCAAAGTTAAAATAGTTTCATCGGTACAAATTATGTTGCTGTCACGTTCATACAGTTAATAACATCGTGAAATTGACAAGATGAATGATTTTGGAATGATTTTGGAATGAACTTGAATGAGTGTGCGGGATGCGTTTTGATTGAAATTAAAAGGAGGGAATCAAATATCGCTAATTTTGTTCAAGATGAACAAAATTAGCGATATTTATTACCCCCCTTTAATAAAATGTAAGCATTTTTCTGTTTATGTGTCTTCGTGGACCAATTATACACTTTGAATTCGACATCAGCAAATAAAATCGTAGAATAGTTTGATCGATTTTAATTAAATTTTGATCGTCCTGAACGATTGCGAATTATTTTCTAATGATTTTGGAGCGTTTTTGGTCGATTTCAGTGAGTGTTTAAAATGAAAGAATGGAGATCTGAGTGAATTATTTTTAATGGTTTTGAACGGAATGCTCGTAAATTTTAGGATGTTTTAGCCGTAATCTTAATACCACAAAACCGCTGATTCTTCACAATCATCACTATATACTTTGCAAACATATTTCGCAAAGATTAAATGTTTTTTCTCTGTATTTTTTGTTCAATTAAATGTAAAGCCATTTACAGAGCAAGTCGAATTAAAAAGACACCGAAAATAACATAATCAGTTCCGTAATAATACACCAAGAAACTTTCTGCCATATCTAATGGTAGTCATTTACCTATCCCTGTCGAGTAGCGTATTATTAAATTAGAATCCTCATGGTTTGAAGGATATTGTCTTGTTTTTCTTTATTTCAGAATGGCTTTCGCAGTTATATCTTGATTAATATCCTATATATTTAGTCATAATAAGCCATTCATTATATCGAATTTTAAGTATCAAATAAAAAAATCAAGTCATGTTTATAAATACGAATTGTACACACATACTTTAAAAGGGAGACTTGTTAAGTGTAGATCTATAACAGTAATTCATGAATTAGTGAGGGTTTTATTCAAGTAAAAAGCGTCATATTTCATTCGATTATTTCGAGAGGTACCCTTTGTAAAATTTAAAGCATTCGTACTGCATAAGTCGAGAAACTATATACATGTATTGCAATGTGACATTTACTAGGTGTCGGCTCGCTACATAATTTTTTAAACTGAAACATATTTTATGTACTACGGCATTAACTCACCTTAAGATGTCTGGGGGTGACTTCCCGTGACAGAGATAACCTCTGACCTTGTCCAATCTCGTCTGCTTCCACCGGATACAGCACTTCACCAATGATGGCGTCACGGGAATAGCGATCAAAACTCAACAAAACAAAATGGAGGATAATCCCCTGTAACTGATTCATTTGAATCCCGTAGAAAGTAAACGTCTCGTCATAAAGGGGATTTAGAGTTTTGCGCATCACTCTAGTCTTACATTTGTGTTTCTTTTCTGGTAGCAGCTGTAATTTCACGTAGGGGTCACAACCTCCGAGACTAGGGTCTCTAGGGGGCAGATCCTTCACACTTAGAATATTCACCAACAAAGCGGCCTTCTCTTGGTCATATTCCACCGCAAAGTTCAATGAACCCAGATATTTTGGAGGATGTTTGTCTATAAATTCTATCACCTCTTTTTGTTCTTTTAATCGTTTATCCTCGTCTTTCTCCGGGGTTTCGCCTCCCTTCTCGCTCTCAAAGTGAACTTCTGTTTTACCGAGATGATGCGGTGAGTCCATAGTATCCGGCTTGACGGAAAAACTACCGGGTGATAATTTTTCTCCTGGACCCGTCGGGTGTTCCGGTGGAGTGATCGGACTTGTTGACTTGCTTGTTTTCATCACGTGACTTCCACGCGAATGCATCTTTTTAGTAGAGCTTTCTTTGAGGCCTTTTTTGATGGCGGATGAGAGCCTGTATTGCGAGTTTTGCATCACACGACGTCTGTAACACTTGTAGGCTACAGCTGTGATCAGCATCAGAGATACCATAATGATGGCACATATTGCTACGATTGTTAGGGTACCAACTGAAAATACAGGAAATACAAGGCATACTAAATGAAATACAAATTTATTAAACGAGTTTTCTATAAACAGATAAAAACGTGCCTTTGTCGAAAATTTACATTTTTTAAGATGACGATTTTAATAAAATTGGTATTTTATAAAAACAAATTTGATTTTCTATTTATGATATGAAAACTCGACAAATTCTTCAATCGCATTGATTTTAATATTCACCGCTGAACCTGAATGACGTCGTTTGTAAAAAAGCGTGATCAGACACATTATGACTTAATTTTCCCGACATAAAATAACGGTGCTATATGCTCTAAGCTCGTTTGCATAGTCATTACACTTGTGTAATAACACGGGATGAGTACTCAATAAATTCAACGGGAGGTTTTTAATTCCCTTGACGAAGTCATCTTATACAGCTTGTTTTAAGCGACCACTTAGGGGACTATCAAAAGCGGTCGCTTGAAGAAAAAGTCGCGCAATAGATATTTCGTGATGAAAAAGATAGGTAATGTTGTTGGCATATATAGCCTCTTGCAATGTTTTGTTTTAACAAGATCCTATGATGTTGGAACCCATTATCGCCTCACTTTGACGATTATAATGGGTCCCAACAACATAAAATTCAAGACTAAACAATTTTGGTAAAAAAAATGTTTACGTTTCAGAGACGTTGCTTACGGTGAAATGTCTTTTTATGATGGTAGCTTAATGTCGACTATTTACCAAATCGAATTCGCTTCTCAAAGAGTCAAGACAGGATCAATGGAGGAAAGTAATTTCTTTTCCCTCGAAACAACGAATACCGATTAGGTGACAAGGAAATTGCAAAGCTTTCAAGTCCCGTGAATATAGAACCAGAACTGATCATTTAACAAACATCTGTTAAGTACGAATATTGGACTGTTTAAATATTTAACAGTAGAAAACTAATCATAACAAGAGAGACAAAATCAATTATAGTTTGACACGCAATATGGTGCTTTTCTGTTGATATTAGATTAGTTCTCGGTGGGAGAATTTCGTCCCAACGTCATAGAACACGGAAAAATACCAATTTTTAAAACCGTACAAAAAAGAAAGGGATCATGGGTCATCATCCGGCCAACTTTGAAAGCCTTAACTATGTTCATCTTTTTTTCAAATGGAAGGGTCAGCTCAAAACTATTATAATTACCTAACTATTTTGATCCATTTTTTTTCGTGTACATATTTTCCGTAAAAAAGATGTAAAATTCACATAGTTATAATATTCTTTAAATCCCTTCTTAAAATACCCATTATATATCCCATACTTTTTAGGAGTAAAATGATAACAAATAAAACAGTAACTTGTTAAAAATGTAACATTCTCTAAAACGTTCATATCGCTAAAATACTAAATGGTTAAATGGCAGAATTCTGTGGCATTTATAAAGTAAACATGGATGGTGGAAGTAATGCTTTGTGTGGCAAGTAACCATACGCAATTCATCGACTCGACTTTATAGCGCAGGCAACCATTTGACCACATTAAGTATTGCATTTCGATTGGAAGACAAATTCGAACCAAGACCTCGGAAACAATAAAGTGGCGGAATTATAGACAAACACGCAACTATATCGTTCCCTCCCTTTGAAATGATTGGAGTAATTATGATAGAATAATGTAGTCAGGACTGCTGTAGTTTTCAAAATGGAGTTTGTATGCATATAGTCATTTTGTCACATAGGTTTCTGTGTATTTATGAGATTAAAAAAATAATCATTGACCGTATAAGAATATTCACCATCTTAAATAGTCGAAACAAAAAAGAACTCTGTGTAACATGACTTTGAGTGCGCCAGAACGTCTATCCAACAGTCTGATCAGAGCCTACACTGCGTATACGGATATTTCTGTCGGGGATAAATTGACATTCTATTTTCATGAGGTAGGTACAGTTAACAACATCGTGAAGTTGACAAGGTGAGTGATTTTGGAATAATTCAGGAATAAAGTTGGTTGAGTGTGTTGATCGAGTTTTGAGTGAATTAAATGGGAGGTAGTCCAATATCGCAAATTTTGTTCAGGATGAACAAAATTAGCGATATTAATTACCTCCCTTTAATAAAATATGCATACAAGTTTTAAAGATAGCTCCCTATTTCTTCAAGAACCTATTAGACGCTTACAATTTGAATTATGTTTGTGAAATCGCGATATTTTTTATCCAAATTTAGTTTGAAAGACGTTGTTGATTTATATGTTTTTTTTCAATGGGTTTGAGTGTTTTTGAATGGTATGAGTAATTGTTTGGAATGAATGAATGGGGCACTGAGTGAGCGATTTAAAATGGTTTTGATTGAGGTAAATGTCAATTTCACAATGTAATTAACTGTATGTAGTTTCAGTAGTGTTCCTCACTTTTCCGTGATGTGGGTTGTTGGATATGTCACTCGCAGGGCCGTCAAATGCTTCCTGTTCATGTTTCGAAATATATTGTAATGTACATAAAGACAAAAAACCTGTCGATAAGAGAAATTCGCGGTAGCCTTACGTACAGTGATGGTTAAAAGCTTTCCGAGTCTGCTCTACAGTTTTACATGATTAGTGGCAATTCTTCACCGCCCACTCGGAGGCCGTATATGTCATTTCTTGGAGGAGAAATTGGATACTGAGGGATAGCAAAATCGATTTGTGCTGCAAGGAAAATCACTCCAAGATAGGCTAGAATAATTCAGTCATAGACAATTTTGTAGGTCTGAATTAGTTCAAAGGTCAAGAAAGAAACATACTTGGATAGGTTGTTTACAACATTTTCTTAGATTCTGAGTTGTCGTATCTTTCACCTAATTTACAAAACCTTTACCTTATTGCTATTTCTATTAAATTTCATTCGGATACGTCTATAAACTTAAAATGTCATTTATACAGTCGGATGCACGATGTAAGTGATATTTCACTAAGGTTTTCGTCAGAAAGCCGAAGAACAGCCATAAATCTCGTCTATCCTTTTAGTTCAAAGAACATAATTTTGAAGAAAAAAACACACAATAAAACAGTTTTTCACAGATCCCTATCAAATTGTACTGTTGTGTGCTGTTGTGAAGATATCTAAAGCTGTATTACAACCAAGCAACACAGTGTATCTCCTTCCTACCTTGTCATCAGACGGGAATTTCATGTCTTTGAGATGTATCAATAAAAAATCATGATGAATCTATTGAAATTGATTGTCACCTCCTTTTACCACCAAAAAATAAGAACAATCAACTTACTAAATGATGTCGTAACGCCAATTCATTTTTGGTACATTTAGAAAATTCAATTCAATTGATATAAGTATTACATAACTCAAAAACGAACAGATAAACGTACAAAACTAGGGTTGTATCTCCATGTTTTATTGATGTTTGGACAGAGAAATTCTCGGTTTACACCTATCCATCTAGAAAATATTTATTCAATCAAATCTTCTATATCAGCATTAAAGTATTTACTCAGCGTGCTTCTCCCAAACGCCCTCTATTTTCCCACAGACTTATTCATAAACAAAAATCTTTTAAATCAAAGCTCATTTGGTAAGATTTCATCCCGTTAAAGTTTTATTTTAATATACTTCCTTAATTTTGTGAAACAATAAATATGTTCTTTGGTCTGAACAGTCGGTTTTTGTAGCGCCGATTCCTGTTGTCCTAAAAGAAGTTGTTTTCTAATATACGCTTACTTTTAGATTTCTTTTCTTTTTTTTTTTTTTTTTTTTTGCAACAGTTATCATAATGACGTCATTAGTATATGTGGTTCCCGCATCGATGACGTTTACTGAGCAGGGAAAAGAGGGCTAAAGTTATTAAAACAATCTCTCAGCGAATGTATCCAATAATACATATCGAATAAGAAATCTCGGTAATCTACGTAGAGGTAGTATAGAAAAAATATTTTTAATGTTTTTCGGTGGTTTATGGAGAGACATAACGATAGGCTTTGACTTGATAATCTTATCATCAATTCAATGAAATTATCAAAAATGTTTGCCATGCTTCCGAACATTTCACCTTATATAACAGATTCTAAGCGGAGTAATCACTTACAAAATAGTGCGTTTTCATGCAAGACAATTTGGTCTGAGATAATCATGTTTTGTCTCATTTTCGCAATAAAATAATCGGTTGGTTTTCTCTGTAAGAATGATAAATATTTCATCTTTTTATATAAAGAAAAGCTATATTTTCACGAGTTGCTCCACCACTCGTGAAAATAACACTTTTGTTGTTCACTAAATGAAAGATATTTTGATCTTACACTGAAACAAACAATCATTCTTCCGTCAGTGATGGGAAAGATATGAACGTCATTCAAGAAATCCTTACGTCAGGTCGAGTCCAAAATGTACCATAAGGAGTGTACTAGTTACCTTTTGAAGAAAAGCACATAAACAGCAAAACTATAAATTATACTAAGAAGATAAGAATTACGGAATTTCCAACTTTTAAAAAAATATACATGTGTATATAAAAAAAAAAACTTATTTTAAGCCAAGAAATATGGTTTTGTTAAAGATAATTCTGTTTAAATGTATTATTTAAAAAAGTTCAAAGTTACCATTTTGTTTGCGTTTCTTCTAAAAAGGGATTTTAGGGTCCAAATGTAAGAAAATGACAATTATCGTATTTCACTGTTTATAAAATAATGAAGTTTTTCGTCTCATCAAATTAAAAAGAGCCAAATGTCATGAACGACTAAAGAGATCGGAATTTTGTAATTACATTATGACAATGTTTTCGACCACGATAATGTCATATTTTGCATTTGTAAACATTGCTTTTCATTATAATTTGATTTCCTTTGTAGTTCCTTTGAAATATAAAAATGATTTCATTATAAATGGTTATATTGTTGCCATATATCGACTAAGCTTTGTTAATGGAGGTATAAAGAAATAAGTCGAATTTAAGGAAACAAATGATGTTTTATATTTACCATGATATGGTTGGGTAACTAAAGGTACCTTGGCCGCGTTCGCTTCATCTAAAACCATTTTTATGGCGAAAGAAAATATACTTTTTGTAGAAAAATATGTAATTTAAGTCCAGTTTTCTCAACTCAAAAATACATTTTCACATATCTAATCCGGTTAGTTTTCCTTCTGTTTACAAGCTATCGATCAGCCAGGCAATAAAAGGCTGCCTTATGGCGAACAATTTCTCGCCAAACCCAGAAACATTAACGTCACTAAAATATCTATGTATGAACAAGGAAAAATAATGGTCGTGTCGCGTTTGAATATTCCCAACTGTTGCTGATAGCGCTTTCTGGGAGAAAAGCTTTTATCGATCGAGATTCGGAATCCAAGCGTCTAGGAGATGGAAGCGATGATTGAGTTTCAGAAACCAATCGATTTCATTGTCGATGGACTTCCAAAACATCGTAACTACAACTTCAATTAGCTTTAGTTGTGACGTTATGGATGTTTATCGGTTATGTTAGACCTGGTTCTCTATTGATGGAATTCTGTAATGGATTATTCCAAATACGGAGATAAATAGACATAAATCCGATACTTGTGGGCGGTCCGGCATGAAATATGACCCTTGATTTCCTTAAATTGGATTGTTTTTAAACAAACAGTCATGTATAAGGTATTATTTATCTAAAATGAACTGGCACTCATTAACTTCCGTTATTGCTCGAGTATTCCCGTAGCGTAACTCAATTTCGTTTCACCTCTTTATTTATATTACTTCGCGTACTCTTAAAATGGTGCAATAGAACAGTGGTTACAGACGCCTTCCCGTCCATCGACAACTTGTTGGATCGAGTTCAATTCCCGACAGTGACACATATTACTTACATAATGATTTTTTCGTGGGGTTTTTTTTGTGTGTTTTTTTTGTATATTGTAAACAAATACATTTTTTGTTATTATTTTGTCATTAGTTCTTTGACAGTTACGATTAATATTTTTTATTCTTACATCATTAATATTTGGTTGTTTGCACTAACCAAGATTACTGTATTCTGATCGGGACAAAGATTTGTTTCATACCTCAATGAAAAAAAACCATAGGCCTAATAAGTTGTTAGTTAGCTCGTACCAAAAAGCAGTCCCATCAAAGATCTCATTTGCTGTATGATATTGAATTATAAGATATCATCGGAAGAGAGTAGGGTTAAACAGAAATTCGATGGACGTGTTCAAACCCAGTATATGTTATTAATTTCATACCGTTATATATTTAAAAAAAAGCCTCTTCATCTCTTAAATATATCAGTAATTTTCAGTGATTTATGGACAGGACTTTGCAATGGTCAAATTGAGGCTGACGGAAAGACTGTGCCGAATACCAATAGTCTTTTGCAAAACTGTTAAAAAAATCAAAATCTGTACTCAAAAAAGTGTAAACCTAAAAAGAAATAGAAATATTTCTGGTCATGGTCCGACTTGAACTCGTGACCTCCCGATTATGGGAACGCACCCTAACCACCACCGCTAAATTTCCCTATGTACTATGAGCTGTGATACATATTCTTCGCTCTTAACCTCGCGAGTATAGGTCTATTTTAAGAAACATATTTACCGACTATGAATAGGGGTCAAAAGGAATATTTAATGAGTGCCAGGTCATTGTAGATAAATAATAAGAAAGAGATTGTATCTTTAACTTTGGCACCAGATATTAGAACTATCTGTTTTTAATTTTATTATTTTGTTTTACTTTAAATCTTAAAAAAACTCTAAAGGCGAGAATGTGACTGAGCGTAATTTCAAATTCATTGATATAACAGCCACAAGAACGAATAAATTACACAGTGCAAAGCTAATTCTGTGGTTCAATGCGGGTGGGACAAGAGTAAAGTTGAATCGAAAAGACGTATTTCAAACAAATTCCTTAACTGTTTGTGTTCAGTTTTTTGTGGGCAACATTGTAATTCTTATCATAAAAAGAAATACCGTTTCATTTAGTTGGAGGAATGCTTTCATTAGTCTATTTTAAGATGCAATCATTGTTTTGATCATATTTGAAAAGAAACAAAATACTTGTATTCCGCTCCATTCCATTATTTTCTTTTCTCTACTTTAAAACGATGTATGTTGAATATATACTGAGCACAAAAGTAAAGAAGTACACTTTCGACATTCGTTAATTCAATGCAAATAGAAATATCAATATTTTTTCAAATACAGTTAACAACATCTTGAAATTGACATTCGCATCAATCAAAACCATTCTTAATCGCTCACTCAGCGCTCCATTCATTTATTCCAAGCACTCACTCAACCATTCAAAAACACTCAAACCAGTTGAAAATATAGACTCAACAACGTCATTCAAATAAATTTGGATAGAGAAAAATAGCGTTTTCACTGACATAAATCAAATTGCATGTGTCTAATAGGTCCTTGAAGAAATCGAAGCTATATATAGCACTTGTATGCATATTTTATTGAAGGGGGGTAATCAATATCGCTAATTTTGTTCATCCTGAACAAAATTTGCGATATTGGATTTTTTCCCATTAAATTCATCAAAAACTCGCTCCACACACTCATTCAATTTCATTTCAACATCATTCCAAAATTATTCACCTTGTCAATTTCACGATGCTGTTAAGTGTACTGCAAATGACTCACGAGTAATTAGCCCTTACGATTATTGTATTTAAAATAAGGATAGCATATTTTAAAATTTTCCAAAGAGCAAAGACCAGTTAAGTCAAGGTGAATATTTACTTTGTGACGAATTCGCTCTAAGCTTTTTGCAGTAAAGCGCACTTTACGCAAAAAAAAGTTTAAAAATGGAGTTATTAGGCGTTTAAAAATTCATAAATGTCGTGTTTATTTCATTCACTGTCAATATCAGTTGTATCAAGCAAAAAGATGGCAAACTACTCTGACACTGAGGTTAAATTACCCGCTGACCTATCTTTCTGTCTCTTCTGTATGTAACATTCAAACAGATCAAATTATCGTGATTCCGGAGTTTCGATCAAATCCGATTTTCACCAGTTTTCGTTGTTTTTTTATATTTTTTTTCTACCGATCAAGGCGTGCTTTGATACAAAAATTCATTTAAGACGAAATTTAGGGAACAGGGGCCTGTTTTACTTAGAATCTTACGCTCTGTTTTGTCCGAATCAAAAATAAGAGTTGCTTCTACAGTAGTAACTTAATTTGGGATTCTGTCATGCATCATCTCATTGGAATCGTCTTCTTAAGACAATTACAATGAGATTTTATATGACAGTAATTAACAAGGAATGAAACACCAGGTACGATTTGTGATTTTGACTTCAGATTTATTTTTTTAGTAAGTAAATAAGTTTTTTTAGGAGTTCAGTAAAACGGGCACAGGAATTTTGACAATGCTGCGGCGTGCATTCCGCTTAAACTGGCATAGCGGACGAACTCGGCGATTCGGCGCAGTTGAGTTAGGGGAGGAGTGGCAATAAACACATTCAAGAGGCCCAACTCATATTCCAAACGAATTCTTAAACTGTCTGAGTTCAGTTTATTTCTATGAATCCTGCGATCAGTTTTACCCTACCAGTATGTCTTGAAACAATCTGTACCAATGTGAAATGTGTTATTGCCAACCACAAAAGAACAAAGTGATGTTATGTGGACAGAAATTGGAAAACTCAAAGTTCCAAGAGTGACTGTTCAGTATGGATATACGTATTTGACACTTAAGAGTTCTGTCCCTTAGTCCCTTAACTTTATACACATCTTATGACTTTTACATCAATTGAAAGTGTTACATCTCCAATAACTCTACTAGACATGTGCGCTAACGGATGTACGTTTTCTACGACAAACAAACGCTATGTGTCTCATACCATCCGTAAAACGTCCGCTTTATCTCCACGAAATGCGTTCGGAATCCTTTGAACTCCCATCCGCTATGAATCTAAACGTGAAAATGACGAAATAAGCATGCGTTTGGGAATACGTAAATGCCAGTTTGAATGCCTCCACATAGCGTAGGCCTTTTTATACGCTTTGTATCCAGTTTCTATTATTATTATTATTATTATTATTATTATTATTATTATTATTATTATTATTATTATTATTATTATTATCATTATTTCATTCGTCATAGGTTGTGCATAATACGAATGCTCTATGCAGCTGCTCTTTTCAATATTTGCTACGACACATTCATACCCAGTAAAATCAATCAGAACTGTCATTTGCTCTTATCCGCTAGGCTTTCGATAAAAAATCACTTAACATCCATCCCTGCTTAGTACTTTAAACGTTCGATTTTTTCATGTTCTGCAAATTTTGGTCACCATGGTTAGAGTTTGAGAACGGATGTAAATGTTCTCCTCTTTTAATATCCTAATTATATGCACATTATAAGCGTCTTTTAAGCAAATGTAACAATATTCACGCATTAAGATATTCAATTCATCAGTCAATGCAGTAAGAAAAATGCACATTTACGTAAAACCTTATTGTTAGTATCATATGTACCTACTATTGGAAGGACAGTGCCTTATTTACAGTAAGGAACAACGTGAAAATTGACAAGGTCATTGAATAGGTGGAAAGTGCGAGTTTTGAGTGACATTAAACGAAGTTATACAATGTAGATACTTTCGTCCAAATAATCGACATTTTTACGTCCCTTTTATAAGTATACGTACTTTTCTTGTTAAGCGTCTTCATGGACCAATCCGACGCTTTGAAATCCACGAGAGCCTAAAAAAATGTTGATCGTTTAAGATCAGTTCGAAGCCTTTGTAAACTAGTTCGGTGCGTTTTTGAGTGATTAGAGTTGATTTTAAATGAGACTGTGCGTGAGAATTCCAACCATTTCAAATATGTGCGAAGCAAAGAATTTTACCAGCCTGTGCATCTGCACAGTCTGGCCAGATTCTTCACTATGCGATTAGTAGATAGATAAGGTCTCAAAATATTTGTAGACAATCAGGTTACTTTATATTTACAGTGTGTGGCTGTCTACGCTACCCTATGTTTGCGTCTCACTAGCATTTCAAATTGTTGGAAATGTCACGCACAGGCTCAAATGGCCTTGATCGAGATGAGTGTCAATCTCGCGAAGTATTATCCATAATATTTGCCCTGGCAGGGCGGAGCCTAAGTAACGGGCCGTTGCACTTAAGGTTAAGGGAAATCAGCTTTTATCTAAAATAACCTACTTCTAAAGAGAGTCGACATAAATAACTCGAGACCTTAAATCGTAGATTGGTTACCAAATCCTCGTAACTTCAGCTTAATCAAGCTGAAGTTACGAGGCCTTGATAACCAAACGATGAAATGTGTTCACTCTCTCAAAGCATGTGATTCCTTTAGGTTTTAGGATACAGTTATTTGCACGCATTAACAATGATAACCGAATAAAATATGAAAGAACCCAAACTATTGAAAAGTAAACTCGCCAAATTACGTCACGGTTAAGCCCCGTCCTGCCAGCTTATTAATTACGCACAATACTAGCTGTAAGTATGTAACATTTTCTTAAGTAAATAAATGTCCAAACATGTCCTCGAATGAACAGTGATAGCATAAGTCAACAGGTTATTGAATTTTAGCCTTTATTATGCTCCCCGAAGGGAGAGCATATAGCCGCCGCTTCATCTGTCCATCCGTCCGTCCGTCCGTCCGTCCGTAATTCCGTCCGTCCGTCCATCCGTCCGTCCGTCCGTCCGTCCATTTCCACCTATTTCTCCATAACCCTTGGGCCAAATCAAATGAAACTTACCATGTGAACTCCCTATGATATAGTGATGATATATCTGTGATGGTTTTTGGATTTGAGGCCTCGTCACGGGAAAAGGGGACTTAGGGTAAAAAACAGTTTTTCCAAAATTTCTCCTAGTCCAACAGTCAGAATTTAGTGAAATTTCATATTTGAGTAGCAAATCAGATGCCCTTTACTATAAACAATTTGAAATTAACGTAAAAAAAAAAATATCATGGAAAAAGGGGGCTAAATGTTTGTTACCTTACGTTAGCATGTAAAATAGTAATTCCGTCCGTCCGTCCCCACCTATTTCTCCATAACCCTTGGGCCAAATCAAATGAAACTTACCATGTGAACTCCCTATGATATAGTGATGATGCATCTGTGATGGTTTTTGGATTTGAGGCCTCGTCACGGGAAAAGGGGACTTAGGGTAAGAAACAGTTTTTCCAAAATTTCTCCTAGTCTAACAGTCAGAATTTAGTGAAATTTCATATTTGAGGAGCAAATCAGATGCCCTTTACTATAAACAATTTAAAATTAACGTAAAAAAGATATCATGGAAAAAGGGGGCTAAAATTGTTTGTTACCTTTACGATAGCGCGTAAAATACAGTTATTCTTTCATTTCTCCTAGTCTCATGCTCAGAATTTGATGAAATTTCACATTTCAGTAGCAAATCAGATGCCCTTTACCATAAGGTATTTGATATTTGTGTCTAAAAATATTCCATGCAAAAAGGGAGTTTAATGTTTGTCACCTTTATATTTGCTGTATAAGATAACATCTTATTTGAGTCCTTGCAATCTGACCACAGAGCATATCTCCTAAAGTATAATAGCTATCAACTTGAAACCTTATGGGTGGATAGATCTTATGGAGGAGAAGTGCAGTGCACAAGAACTACAACTCTTGCTTGCATAATTTTGGAGTTATTGCCCTTTGTTATTTTTTATACTTAGATTATGTCTGGAGCATATCTCCTAAAGTATAATAGCTATCAATTTGAATCTTTATGGGTGGATAGATCTCATAGAGGAGAAGTGCAATACACCTGAACTAAAACTCTTGCTTGCATAATTTTGGAGTTATTGCCCTTTGTTATTTTTATTACTTAGATTTTATAGGAGGCAAATCTTTGACAGTACATAGAATCTTTTATCTATTAGGCTTCAGTTTACTATCAAGCTTTCTTCGCGGGGGATGTCCATGTCCAACATGGCTCTTGTTTTTGTGACAATACCTTATTCGGGGAGCATAATCCGTCTCTGACGGCTCTTGTATGTATTTGTAATTCGTTCTTATCATCAAGCTTTATATATTTCCGATGGCCACTTGTTCTACATTCGGGTATTTGAGATCGTGAATTACCACCCAAATATGGACTTTTAATAATCGGTTTTCGCTCTACCCAATACATTGTGATTGCCTATTTCAATTTCAAATACTTCAAAATCTGAAAATTGGTTTGATAAAAATGTCGTTGAAAATAAGAAACTGCTAGAAAGCAACATAGACCCCATTTCCAATCATTTTGTCTTGATCGTTGTTTCATAAGCTAATTGCAATCCAATAACATAATGAATTTTGGTTTGTTTAAATTGCATCACGTGGGGAAATCCGTTTCACTTAATATCTATATAAACTGCAATAGGTATTTTGTGAACCCCGTCCACGATAGATCTACAAGTCCAGTGTTGTAGAATCTCCATTGAAACATTTTTAAATGATTTTTTTTACTACAAGCAAGCAGCTCTGATTCTGTGTCGCCGTTTATAGCCAGTCGACGAATATCATCAAGCAATCTTCTCAAGCTCGCTCAATCTTGCCGATTTCGTTGTATAAAGGAGAGATACTAGACATAAATAATTTTCTGATCATAAATACCTCTAGAAATGTACAAGTTGTACATTTTTTGTGATTGACTTAGATATGTTCTGAAATAGATTGATGTACTAGCCATCGATGCCCCGTTAATGCGGTTTAATATTTCTAATTCATATTCGATTGTCTTTTTAAGCGACTTCCTTAAAACTTAATGGACTAGGTAAATATAGACCCATCCTTAAATTGTAAAACTGTGTCCACAAAAACAAATACCAATTCATTCTTTAGATTGATTTATATTGTTTGCGTATCATTTTTTTTTTATTATTATTTTATTTTTGCTTACGTGATGATTGTTTCTTGTTCTCGATGTGTTTTTGGAAAATTCAAATGGATCTTTCTTACAAATTGAATTTCTCTATTTCAACTGAACTGCTTTTTCTAATCTCTAAATTTGAATTATGATTGAAATTGAGAGACACAAAATAATCTCCATGAGTTTAATGACATGTGCTTTAGTTCTTTTCATATTACTAAAAGGCGGTTTTTGTTCTGTGATAATTTCCGAGAAATTCCTAAAATATCGAAACGAACGATTCATCGGTATAATTATATTTACTGTACCATTTAGATCTGAGCTCGATTGCTGTATAGCGTGTTTAAATAGTGTGAGTTTGAACTGCAGTTATATCAACTATAACACAGTTGAACTAACGTGTGAATTTTTTAATGAAACACAGTCTGAGACAATAGCACCCGGGTGGACTAGAGTAGATGTAGCTAGTAAGTCGTTTCTTCTTGTCATGTGACTTGAAGAACAACATATCCCACAGCTAACACATGGCTTAGGAACTACCGTGCGATCTTTTTTTTTAAATAATTTTTAGTAACATCATTTTATGTTGTAGTTGCTTGGGTTGCAGAAAGGTTGAAAGTATTCAATAGTCGCAGTCAATCACGTGGAAATGATTTGACGGAAACATTTTATTATCATTTGTGACCATAGCAAAATATAAGATAATCTTTCCTTCTAGAAAATTAATGTTTTATTAGCTCACCTGAGCACAACGTGCTCAAGGTGAGCTTTTGTGGTCACATTTTGTCCGCCGTGCGTCGTTCGTCTTGCGCCGTGCGTCGTAAGTCGTCAACCATTTTTTAAACATCTTCTCAGTAACCAGTGGGCGGACTTCAACCAAACTTGTCAAAAATGTTCCTTGGGTTACCCTTCTAAAAACTCATCAGTGAAAGATTGATAGACCCCCAAATTATGGCGTGGCATTTTTTTTTTCACTTCGAAATCTTTGAACATCACCTTCTTAACCTCTGGGCCGGTTTCAATGAAATTTTTTATTAGAATGATCCTCTTGTAACCCTTGTTCGCGAGATTGTGATTGGCTCAAAATAAGGGCGTGGCAATGCGGAGCTTATTTCAAGCTCGAAATTTTTGAACGACATCACCTCCTCAACCACTGGACCGATATCAAAGAAACTATACCAGAATTATCACTGAGTGACCGTTTTTAAGTTGGAATGCGGAGCAATTCCAACTTAGATTTAACAAAACCGCAAAATGAACACAAGATAATTTCATTTCGGGTTTTTTGAGAACACATATCACGTGAACAGGATGTGAATACACTTCGGCCTATTTTGTATATCTCAACTTGACAAAGACATACAGTTTATTTCATCAAAAAGTAATAATGCTGTACAATTACACAAATATCAGTTCATGTATATTATTTACACGCTAATTTATATTTTAAACGATATTTATTGGAAGTTGCGTACGAATATTTAGTATCACATGTTAGCATTACTATATTTGGAAATCATGTGATAAGTCAAGTCCAATAAGGTCAGCAATTGGAAATAGCACAAGCCAATCACGTGATCTGCTTATTTGGTAATGTCGCGATCTGTTTTCTCAGTATTGTGGCAATAGCACAGACCAATCACGTGATCTGCTTATTTTGTAAGGTCGCGACCTGTTCTATGTAGAATGATATTATAGCTTCTTTTAAAGGTATAGTTTCTCTTTCCGAACTCAAACCATTCAAAAACGCTCAAAGTTATTAAAAAAATAAGATCATCATGTACTTTCAAAATGAATCAAGCAAGAACGAAATCGCGTTTTCATTGATATAATTGAAATTTAAAGCGTCTGATTGGTTCTTGATGAAATAGAAAACTATTGATTGAACTTTAATGCATATTTCATATAGGTTTTATATATCGCTAATTTTGTTCAACCTGAACAAAATAAGCGACATTGGATTCTCTCCTTTAAATTTCATTCAAAACTCGCTCCGCTCACTCATTCAACTTCATGCCTTTATCATTCTAAAATCGTTCACCTTATCAATTTCACGATATTATTAACTGTACCCCCAACTCAGAAGTAGAGGAGCATACATTGATTTCATTTTGTCTGTCTTTCAGTCCATTGGCCTTTTGCTTTCCGCCAGATAAACGGAGAAGCAATTGACCTGCAGTAACTTTGCACAAATATTGCCCATAACACAAAGAATGCACTATTACTTCGGGGTCATACACGTCACAGCTATCAGTAAATTTTAACAGTTAACAGTTTCCACTCTAATGGAAAAAAACATTTGACCCAATCATTAATCAAATGTTATCAATGACCCGAGGAAATGCCCAATTTTTGAGTCACAAAGGTCGAAATCACAATTGAACTTCGTCCAAAAATTGTCTTGAGATTCCAACTCATAAGGTAAAGATAGCTTTTCATCATGGTCAAATCACTTGTTGAGGTCCACTTTGCGACACTTCTAATTAAAAATGTAATTGATAACTGAAATGGAGCAGAAGTCATTTGAAAAATAATATAAAAACTGTTTGAGTGTACAAGTGTTCGCCTGTTCGTCGATAAGTCGGCTGTATGGTCCGTATCATTTTCTTCCTTTTTAGCTCACCTGAGCACAACGTGCTCAAGGGGAGCTTTTAGGATCACCCTAACTCCGTCGTCCGTCGTCAACTATCTTAATACTTCTTCTTCTCCTAAACCGCTGGGCCAATTTAAATGAAATTTTGCCAGAATGTTCCCTGGGTGATACTTCAAAACTGTCTCTATATTCTAATTCGCCAATAATATGGGTATGGCAGGGTGGGTCTTATTTTAAGCCCAAAATCTTTGAACGACATTTCCTCCTGAACCACAGGGCAGATTTTAATTAAAACTTTACAAGAATGACCTTGTTGGCAAAATTTTCATTAGCCAATAAATGTGGGCGTGGCAGGGTAGGGCTGATTTTGAGTCTCCTCTGTAATGAATGGGATGGCAGGGTCTATTATGACTGCTTATAATTCGAATAATGTCTCCTCTTCAACAATTAGGCAAATTTGAATGAATCTTTGCCAGAAAGTTTCTTGGATAAGATCCACTGGACCAATCGAATTCAGGTGAGCGGTTTAGGGCCATTCTGGCCCTCTTGTTATCATTTTTCTGTCACCAGTCTAAGGTCTGTATAGCGATTCAGGGGTTTAAGCGTCTCTTGTTGTTGAAATACATTGATTTATATACGCTCGTCAAAAGACGAGACGTATTATGTGATCACTTGTGGTGAGCGGGAGGTGTCAGCTTCGTTAGTAGCTTGAAGTCACCGTCTCTCGAACGCATTCCAACTTATCAGTACTTGCAGTACTTTGATTAAAAATTGTTCTCAAAAAGTGATAGGCCCTTAAATATTGGCGTGGTAGGGCTTGGCTTAATTTGAGCCCGAAGTCTTTGGACGATATCTCCTCCTGAACTACTAGGCCGATTTCAATGAAACCTTACCAGAATTTTCATTAGGTGATCCTCTTCATAAATTGTTAGCGAAAGTTAGATTGGTCCATCGATATTGGCGTGGCAGGCCGAGGCTCATTTTGAGCTCGAAATCTTCTCCCCAGTAACCAATGGGTGGAAAGGTTCTATTTTCACTTTGAATTCTTGGAATAACATCTCCCCTACTACATCTAGGCAAATGTGAATTAAACCTTGCCACAAATTTTCTTTGGTGAGATCCATTAGACCAATAAAATTCAGTTGAGCGGTTTAGGGACATTCTAGTCCTCCTGTTGCGTTCAGTGAATGCTTTGTTTTTACTTACATCCAAATCAGTTTACCCATAAACAGTTCGCGGTTTGATAAGCACGAAATAAGATTACCTGGCGAGCACTCAAATTTGAAAAGAAAGATGTCCCTCAGAAAAGTATGAACAATCATGTTTTTTACGGCTTGAGAGCTGTTTATACAAGGCAGCGGATGTGTTTTAACAAAGCAACCGTTTTTTTCTCAAAGATTAAAAGTAATGCAGCTTAAATATTTACTTTATCATTAAAATACTTTCCCACAGCACCGTAAGCACTTACTGAAAATTATCCGGTTGTTATCCAACTCAAACTCGACTCAAAGTAAAACAAGAGGACCCTGAGGGCCCCAAATCGCTCACCTAATATTTCAAGTAAATTACCATTAAGGCTCCTTTTCCTATGATATGGAATGAACCTTCCCAATTTCAACAGAGTTCATTCTTGTGACCTGGCAAACATTTTGATCAAGTTTCATGAAGATTGGACCATATTTGTGGCGTCTAGAGCTCTTACCAGATAATTGTCATTAAGGCCCCTTTTTCCCGTGATATGGCACCGATCCAATCCCATTTTCAATAGAGTTCATCCTCATGGCCTAACAAACATTCTGACCAAGTTTATTGATGATTAGACTATATTTGTGGCTTCTAGATCGTAAACAAAAGATTGTCATTAAGGCCCCTTTTCCCGTGATATGGCACGAATCCTTCCCATTTTCACTTTATCCAAATGACCTAACAAACATTCTGACCAAGTTTTATGAAGATTGGACCATATCTGTGCCTTCTAGAGTGTAAACAAGAAAATAGTTATTAAGGCCCCTTTTTCCCTGATATAGCACAGATCCTTTCCATTTGAGCAGTTTTTACAAGGGGCCACCCAAGGAATATTTGTGCCAAATTTTGTTGATTTTGACTCATTAGTTTAGGAGGAGATGTCGTTTAAAGAACATAGTTGACAAAATTGTCATTGAACACCTTTTTCCGTGATATGGCACGGATCCCTCCCATTTTCATAAGACTTTATCCTCATGATCTAGCAAACATTCTGACCAAGTCTCATGAAAATTGGAGCATATTTGTGGGTTCTACATTGTAAACAAGAAAATTGTCATTAAGGCCCCTTTTTCTCGTGATATAGCACAGAACCTTTCCATTTTAGCAATTTTTTCATTCCCAAGGAATATTTCTGTCAAGTTTTGTTGATTTTGACTCATACGTTCAGGAGGAGATGTCGTTTAAAGAAATTGTTGACAAAATTGTCATTAAGGCCCCTTTTTCCCGTGATATGGCACCGATCCAATCCCATTTTCAATAGAGTTCATCCTCATGACCTCATGACAAAAAAAATGTCATTAAGGCCCCTTTTCCCGTGATATGGCACGGATCCTTTCCATTTAAGCAATTTTCACAAGAGACCACCCAAGGAATATTTCTGCCTAGTTTGGTTGATTTTGACCCATAAGTTTAGGAGGTGATGTCGTTTAAAGAAAACGTTGACGCCGTGACGGACAGACGGACAGACGGTCGCCGGACATTATAGGGATGAGTGTCTTTTTCACTGCGTTTATTTGGGTATAAAGTGCAATTGCCTAAGCACATGGCAAATAACGCCCGTAGGGCGTTGTGTTTAAGCCATGTGCTAAGGCAATTGCACTTTATACCCCCAATAAACGCAGGGAAAAAGACACTCGTCCCTTATAATTGCAATCCTCTAGATCGAAGAAACTATTAAAATGCTCGGCCAAACATTAAAGCTTCAAGTCTACTTTCTGCGCGTAAAAAAATTACACAGTCTATTTTTAGATCGTGTATTGTTTATCTCGCTATCGAAGTAAGTAAAACAAATGATACACAAATAAACGACAACATTAAATTTCGTAGAGGTACTTATGACAAAAAAGCTTGTTTCTGCCAAGTTAGTCTGTATTTTTAAACGAAAACGGCGTGGTCGGTCTTAGTTGAGAGGGTTGCTTGAAGGTCTTCGTCGACTTGCTGTTTTCTAAGTTTACGTCTGCTCATAATCAAAACTGCATGCTTGTAATCGTAAATTCTTTCGAAAATACCTTAATCTATGATAGATCGAAAAGAAATGATGTGTTGATGATCGGGAACTAGGTTAATTCGAGTTCGTACAACACAGGACTTGCAGATCGAAGTTCGGGGGTTTCCCGAAAGACCTATTGCATTTTATACAGAAATAAAGTGCAATGGATTTCCCCACGTGACGCGATTTAAACCAATCAGAATTCTTTATTTTATTGGATTGCAATTATTGATCGATCACAATAGCTCCCTTGAGCACTTCGTGCTCAGGTGAGCTAATAAAACCCTTAGAAAATATTTTTAGATTATTAGATTCAGTGAAACACATTTGTTATTCATTGATCCCAACCTCCATGAATGAGTATCCAAACCAAAAGAAAATTGAGCTGTCCACCATATTTGTTTGCTATGCAAGTGCTCTATTGACCTTGCTCGCCGATTATCGCAAGCGCCCTTAGCAAGCATGTCGTTCAGGAAAGGAAAGCAGGCAAACGCTCGCTAACTTTTGCTAGTGCCTTGCTTGCCTGAACGCTAGGCTAGTACTTGTAATTCCTTCATATTAGATGCGTGTGATAATGTCACTTACGACTCATTATAACTGCAAGATTTCTAAACCTATCTAAAACAAATTTCAACAATCGTTTCAGGGAATGGTTGTGAAGATGACTTGTTCGAGTTCGAAAATAAATGTTATTTCGAAGTTTTAGAGGCAATGTCTTGGAATGACTCCAGGGTAGGCATTTACATTGTCATAATGATCTTATAAACAATAATTAAACCATCTATTAAACAATCTACCCATTCACCAAACAGTCTATTTTATTGTACTGAAAAGATAATTTAAAGCTGCTCTTTCACAGTTTTTCATTGAAAAAATACAAAACTTGTTTGAAGTTTTGGAAATGTGTGTATCTTTAGACTATTAAGAATGGCCCAAAGCATTGGCACTAGAAACAACATATTTCAATAATTTTGTAACTTATTTTTTTGAAGTGGCAAGCTCAGTAAGGTATCCAGTCTATTTATTTCTAGTCTATTTATTACAAAATCGTTATTTTCCGTGAATAACCTTTCATTTTTTGCTTGTATTGATATGAAGTTTCCAGCTGTCAAATACTTTAACCTTAATCATTGATTGAATAAGACAATCATACCGAATGTCAAGCGAAAATAGTTGGCTCGAAATTGAAGAATAATTTTTTTAGCGTTAGTAGTCACTTTATTTTTTAGGATGATTTTAACCTAAATTTGGGTATATCGGTCTTTCTTTCGATGCAATACCAGATTGAAACTTGTTATTTTAAAGGCTTCAACATGATGAGGTAGTTTATTCCGATTGATTTTACGAAAAATGTTAAAATTCACATTTTCCCAATCTGTGCAAGAGCAGCTTTAAGCATTTTCATTGGCTAAAGCTGACCCAACAAACATTGATATCGACGGCCACTCCGGTATAACAGCTATTATTTTCTTAAGGCGCCTCGCCGGGAACATAGACAAAATTCGACCCGATCAAAGCAGACATAATTCTCTCGCTTCGCTGTTCACACGACCCGAATATATATAAAATGCTACAGTTTAAAGCATGTCGATCAATAAAAAAATGTAAAATATGATGTAATTTCTAATGAATACCTTGAAATTTCCATTTAGCGTGCTAATTTTCTCGCTGATAAAAGCAGCATGTCCAGGAATATTATATATCAAAATGAACCTATTTATGAGCACAAGCAGTTGAGCAACATTAGACTGCCATAGCTTTAGCGGTAAAGCCAAAATATATTGGAAAAGGGTCATTTTGTAGAGAACAAGCAACTGCAATACTGCTTTTTCTTGGCTAATGCAGCGCCCTTAAAATTGGGTCTCAAACACTTTACACGAACCTTAAGCCAAGAACAGCCTTCATATATATCGTGACATCGCAGGATGTAGAGGTGTGACGTCGCTTTTACCTGTGATGTCACTACATATGAGGCGCATTGGGGGATATTGGTATTTTCATAGAATTCAAAGAATTCGGAGTATATGAAAACCTTAAAAAGGCAAAAAGGAATTATTTAGTTTAAAACTTTGCATTATAATAAATCATAATACGATTTGTTGCCTCGATATATGGCGATTTATTCCCGGCAATAAAATTGATGTCAACCCTCGCCTGCGACTCGGGTGACATCATTTTTTCCAGCCGGGAATAAATCGCTATTTACCTCGGCAAGAAACCGTATAACTAATAATATCGCTTTAACCCACTCTTACCACCTTGAATGTAAATTCATAAAATACCAATCCAAAGAGCTGTACAGTTAACAACAACATGACATTAACAATTATTTTGGACTGATTTCCAAATTAATTAAAGTCTATGTACTTGTGTGTTGAGTATCGACACGGAGCAATTACACATTTTAAAACCCACACGAACCAATTACATAATGGAAAGATATGATCGATTTAAAGGAAAAAATGATCTTTTTAGATAAATTTGATTATTTCTATTTAATTTTTGAGTGTTTTCGAGTAGTTTGATTAAGTATCAGGATTCAATTAACGGAGCGCTGGGCGTCCGATAAAAATGGTTTTGATTCAGGTTAATGCCGTTTTGATCGAAACAATGACACCAAAAGTAAGTATAATGTATATATTCAATACTATCAATATTTTACAGAATGCATGTGAAGATGTAGGCGGTACCCTGGCTTCTCTACATACCAGTGACATATTTGATTTCGTTGTGTCGCGTGTTTCAAACAGAGGTGGTAAGAAAAGCTTTTTTTGCTGTTGTAATTTCCGTTTAGCGTGACTTCAACAAATATAAAGTTCTTTTCAATCGTTTACAGCATTAAACCGTCAAAAATCTTATCACAGAAACGCTCATATCGAGCAAACTCAGTCTTAACAAAACACCTAACACTTTTCAAACACACATTTCCTGCTTCTGTTGTGTAAAAGAAACGCTTAAAGATTGTAGTGGCCCTAAGATTTAACGAAGACAGAAAAAAAATATTTAGGATTAAAGGGGGAAATTAACATAAAAGAATGATTGTGAAAAAAAAAGTTATTGATCTTAGACTAATAGAAAACTATAGGTAAATTCACGTGTTTAAGGGCATGTACGTTTGCAGAGACCCGAAAATGGTTTAACCGCCCGAGTGCGAAGCATTTAAGCATTTAGTGGGTTTCTGCAAATGTAAACGCACGACTTAATCGAATGTGTCGGGAAAATTACGTTATGCCTTGTTGTCATTTTGTTTTGTACTGACTTTGCTCGTACAATGAAAATTTAACGTGGGAATAAGATCAATGTCTTTATTTATGTTCTATGTAAATGTAAGTCATAGAAACGGGTTAAGATTTTAGACTCAGACCGTATATAGATAAGTTTTAAAAAGCTGGCCGTTAACGACGCGTCAATTTATTTATTAATCCACGTTTTCTTCCGTAAACGTCCGGGTTTTGTCCTTGAACGCAGGTCTATAACGACCTGAAATCGTACATTTTATGCAATAATATTGAGTATATGACAATAACGGCCTAATGGCAATTCACTGACGCCGTTGATAGTTAATTATTAAACTGGATCAGCACGTATAATTTGTGCTATCTTGACAATCTGTCGGGGGGTCTCGCACTCTTTACAAGTGTATACAGATTGAATGTCTTTTACTTTTGATTTGTAAAAATATATATTTTTATCATCAAAGTGAGTTTCTTTACTCCCAGTTCGAAGGTACTGGGTTGGTGGATACGATTATATTGGGAACAACCAAGGATTCCAATGGATGAATGGAAATGCGGTTAATTCATCGTATGGCTGGAAGTCTGGTGAGCCTAACAGCAGTATGGAACGATGTCTAGAACTGTACAGGGTTGGATCTACATACAAATTCAATGACAATCGATGTTCAATCTTGCTCCCTTCACTATGTGAACGAGATTTAATGTAATCAAACACTCAATGTAGTTAATGGCCAAAAGATCAAAAAGGAACAGTCATCATACTGTTTAAAAGTGTTTCTTTGCTTTTTTATATTCTGAACATTTTATTGTCCCTCTCTGTCCTTTCTTTATATTTAAATCGCAAAAAAAAACCTATTTAGTAATTGACATTAGGCATTAATTAAGTGAAACAACGATGCTGTCTACCAATTTCAGCTAGTTACTAAGATTTTGATATACTTACATATAAGAGAAAAGTACATTTGCTGAACTCAAATCTTATTGAGAGGTTTTAAGCAATTGAAGTATTTGATGACAGACTTTTACTTGCTATGGACAAGAAAAGTATAGCGCTCGCAAAAGATGACACATATTTCTACATTAGAATCAAATCATTGACGGTACCGAGATCGACAATTTTGATATAGATTACCTTCCAATTTAACGCTTCTAAATAGTTGGCTAGAACATGTCTTTTCTTCAATGCTACCAAATTCTTATAATGAGTCATGATGGGACAAGATCATTATTCAACCAACATAATTCTACATGTAATTGCAAATAAGAAGTTGTAAGGATTATGACTCGAACTTATGAGTTTTTTTTATGGATACATAAAATGCTATTTACAATTTAGATAAAAAATTAATTGTCAAATTGTTTCCGTGAGACGAGTCAAAGCTTGTGTAGACTTTATTATCTGAGTAGTTTGGATTATTATGGCAATGTTAAATGAAAAGTTGAAAGATAATTTCCTTAGTGTTTTTTATTGGGCTAGCGAGAAATAATGGTAGATTGTCAAATGGTAATCTCACCGCGAAAACAGTGAAATTACCATTATACAATACCATGCCTGCTTTCATTTCACCATATTTGATTTTGTCTAAGCGGAACACATTACACGCATGCAGTCATGACGTAGATTTCACGTGCAAAATGATATACTTTAAGGAAATGCGTCCTGTTTATTTCGAAACCGATTGCGATGGACGAGACATAGATGTCGCAGTGAATCCTAGCAACATCTCTTAAACAGTGTCATTATGATTATGCCTGCTCAATACGGTTTCATAGTCTTAATCAAAAGTAAAAACTAAGTTCCAAACTACCCAAAATAAATCGATCATATTTTTTTCTTAATTTAGACGCAAGAACGAATATCTCCATGGAACATTTCAAAAAAGCCTAACTGGTTACCTGTACAGAGTAGAGTAGAGTTGAACAGATCAAGTTGTGTCACGTATTCGAAATCAATAATGATTTGGCACCAGAGTATTTGAAACATTTCTTTGTTTCACTGGCATCTGTTCATGATTGCAAAACATAGCTGAGATCAAAACAGGGATACCGTGTGCCTAAATTTAAATCATTTGAGTCGAAGTCTTTTTGCTTCAATGCTTGCAAATTGTTTGCGTAGGCTATCTTATTGGATTTCAGATTAAGACTATTGGGTCTGAGATCAAGAATGGCTTCTTAGACTTTTGACAAGCTTTTTGATGCCATCGAAATTGCATTTGAACAGACTGATCAAGTGTTGCTTGCCACAGCCGCAGAACCTTGGTTGACTCTCATTGTGATTGTGTCTCATCTGTTGCATGTACAAGATGTGTTGAACTGAATTTAAGTCTGTACGGTAGATAGTCCATTCTCTTAATGTTGATTTTTACAGGTATTTGATTATTACACCATGTTTTCCTAAATGCTTTGCAAAATATCATTGAGGTAAACGCTTCTTCTCTTCATCAATTTAAAACTTTGTCAACATAAAGCCTTTGTGGGGACCTGACGACGAGCATCCTTAATCATGCCAAGAAAAATACAGCTAGGTAAGTTTCAAACAGTTGTGCTTTCACCGAAGATTTGATACGAATAAGTGTGTTCCATTTTTTATTTCTTGGAAATTTAGATGTTGTAGTCACGCTATTGTAAGACGTGTGTGGGCATTGACTTCTCATAAAAAGAGTTTCTATGTCCGAATTCGTTGTTGGTCATGGGTATGGGAGCTGTGACGGCAGGACCAGATATACTCACTACAAGTAATTAATTCCTGATAAACCAATGGCGTCGAAGATGTCAATGCTCTGCTGTGGTATTGTTTCCTATGTTTTAATTTCGTAAAGCTTACTCAAATATACGTCTATTTGACTGTCTATCAATATGTTCACGGACATTGAAATGCTTGAATGTAACTAGCTGTAATATTTGCCTGCCTTTGGAAGCGAACTTAGCAAACAACTAACGTTTTTTTTTCTGATTCAAATTCCCCTATGAAAGCATCAGAAGATTATTATAAATCTGAGAAGCTGGTCATAGGTTAAAATGCATTTGAATGACATACACAAACACTTTTACAGATAGGTTAAATCTATCTAACGGAGGATTATCGTAGAACGGCGTTACTGTATTGTAAATTTTATATGACGTCGACGATGTAAAATATTTTCATATCAGCTCTCTAACCTTTTTTCGGACTGATTATTAGAGAAGGCCAATTAATTGTAACAATGTAACATTTGTTTAAATGCTGCCCCCATCCCAGATGGACGATGTTAAAGAGAAATGCAGAAACATAATCGAAAAGGTCTGGCTGTGACTTTTGAAATTCATCCTACAACCAATTTGGTTATGTTTAGCGGTCACAATGGAGGCTACACAATAGCATTGGTAAAAAACAATCGTGAAATTGATACTCATTCCGATCAAAATCATTCTTAATCATTCACTCAGCGCTCAATTCATTCATTCCAAACACTCACTCAAAGCGACCAAAAACGCTCCGAAATCATTAGAAAACATTTAAAATCGTTCATGTCTTTCAACAATAAATTCAAATCTATCTATTTATCCTACGATTGTATAAGCTGGTGTGGACTTTCAAGAGTCTGATTGGTCCAAGAAGACATACAAACAGAAAAGTACTATATTCAATAAAGGGAGGTAATTAATATCGCTTTTTTTGTTCATTTTGAGCAAAATTTGGCAATATTGGAGTATCTCCCTCTAATTTCACTCAAAACTTGCTCCTCACACTCATATTATTTCATTCCGAAAAAAGATCCAAATGCATTCACCTTGTCAATTTCACGATGATCTCCGTTCGAGTTCTGTTAATATATACTCAGAACAAGAAGTTAAGCGCCTCCAGTTTTTAGACAGAAGAATTTTAAAGGCAGGGAGCCTGCATTAATTCAAAATAACAGAGATGTAAATATTGAGTTCCAATGTTGAAAATGGTATGTTGTCTTAACAATTTCACAACAATACACGGGTGTTGATAAATTTTATTGACTTTGTACCTTGAAATGTAAATGACGTATTTTCACCTTTTTTAAAAACATGAAAAACTATTGTCAAAGCCGACTAACGGTGTTGTCTATGACACGAATCAGCCTCTGGATTATGTGTTGAGGGATTGGCTGCCACTCCTGGTGCAGTGCTGCTTCTACCTCAACCACATTTTGTACAGGAGGCTCTCTCCGACGTATACGGCGCCCTAAAATGTCCCACAGGTGCTCGATGGGGTTAAGATCGGGACTACAAGCCGACCATGGAATGGTGGTGATGGCTTCTTGTTGCATAACGTCCGCCACGACTCTTGCTCTGTGGGGTCTGGCGTTATCATCCATGTACACTGGTCTTGTTCGAAGAGGGTGATTGTCAAAATGTGGAATTACCACAGGAAAAAGGATGATATAGCGATAATTATCGCCAGTCAATGTTCCTGGACTGTCACTAGGTCCAGTTTACAGCCGTAGGAGACACAACCCCATATCATAATGGAGCCACCGCCACCCTGTTAGGTTGGTTGGACGTACTTTGGTGCAAATCGGGTGTCAGGTTGTCTCCAAACACGAATTCGGCCATCGGTGACATGCAACAACATCTTGCACTCATCTGACCAATGGATCCGACGCCATGAAACCAAGTTCCAACGTGCTCTCGCTCTACACCATATTGGACGTTCATTGATGTGTCTCTGTTGTAACTTTGGACGTTTCGTGCCTTATACCCAGCCACCCGAAGTCGATTTCGCACTGTTGAAATAGAGACCCGTTTGTGTGTATTCCAGTTAATATCTGAATTTAAAATTATACACGCTTTCAAACACACTTTTAAGATAACAAGAAATCCCCTTTTAGTTTAACACAGTACTACCAAATGAAACCATTAGTCTAAATCAAGTGAACCAAGAATGCTGCAGGAACCCCTTTATATAATACTATAGAACAATCTAGAATAGCAGAGAACATAAGAATACTCTAGAGTCTGAATCACTTTCTAAAAGGCCTTTCTAGAAAGATCTAAAATCTTCTACATATATATTACCTTAAAGTGTCAAGAGATATTGGAAAATCCCCAGACTAATTCTAAAAATAGACATGGTAAATACCATTAGGTTTATTTATAGTTTATATATAACACTTTCCCCCTTGAAAGAAAAAAAGAAAGGTTTATGAAATAAATCTTTCTTTTTGCATTATCATTAGCATATACAATGATAATATACATAACATAATTGATAATATCATGATTCGTGGCAACATTTCAGCACATCTAGCATGAAAATACAAACAATTTTCATCAAAAGAATTGAAAAAGAGTTATATATGCAAACATACATACATATATACAAAAAATATAGTAAAATGTAACTGTTTAATTCAATGTTTTATTAAAGATAAGACAATTCAAAATTTTAGACTCTTGACAGAGCATCTGGTATAATGTTGTCTTTTCCTTTGATGTGTCTTACATCAAGATCAAATTCTTGAAGTGACAAACTCCACCTCAATAATCTTTGGTTCTTACTCTTAAGTTTGTGAAGAAAACTTAAGGGATTGTGGTCACTGAATACAACTATAGGAGAAGTTGCAGATGTTAAATAAACTTCAAAATGTTGGATTGCCAAAATCAGAGCAAGACATTCCTTTTCAATAGTGGAGTAGTTTTTCTGATGTTTGTTTAATTTTTTAGAATAATAACAAACTGGGTGATCTATACCATCATCGTCTTCTTGCAAAAGAACAGCACCAATACCAACATCACTTGCATCAACAGCTAATTTGAAACATTTGTCAAAATCAGGTGCTAAAAGAACTGGTGTGCTCTTTAGTATGGCTTTCAAGCGATCAAAGGCAACTTGACAGTTATCATTCCATTTAAACTTAACGTTTTTCTTTAATAAGTTTGTTAAAGGTTCAGCTATTATAGAAAAATTCTTACAAAACTTTCTATAGTAGCCAGCCATACCAAGAAATCGCATCAGTTGCTTTTTAGTAGCAGGCACAGGAAACTCAGAGATAGCATTGACCTTAGATTCTAAAGATTTAACTTGACCCTGTCCCACAAGATGTCCTAAAAAAGTAACAGTAGCATAACAAAATTCTGTTTTTCCCAGATTAACAGTCAATTTTGCATCACTGAGACGGTCGAAGAATTGTTTGATTCTTTGAAGGTGGTCACTCCATGTATCTGTTTAGATGATGACATCATCGATGTATGCGTCACAGCCATCTAAGCCAGCTATAACCATATTTACAAGCCGCTGAAACGTCGTAGGAGAATTTTTCATCCCAAACGGCATAACTTTGTACTGGTACAGACCAGTTGGAGTAGCAAATGCTGATACTTCTTTAGCCCTATCAGTGAGCGGAACTTGCCAGAATCCTTTGAGAAGGTCAAATTTGGTGACATATTTAGAATTACCGACTTTGTCAATACAGTCATCAATTCTTGGTATTGGAAAAGAGTCAGTTTTTGTCACAGAGTTCACTTTTCGATAGTCAGTACACATTCTGTATGTTCCATTTGGCTTTGGAACTAATATACATGGTGAACTGTAATTACTTTGGCTGGGTTCAATAAAGTCATTCTCCAATAAGTAATTCACTTCATCTTGAAGGGCTTTTTGTTTCACTGGATTCATTCTATAAGGATGTTGTTTTATTGGTTGTGAATCTTCCACAATGACATCATGATATATTTTATCAGTGCTTGTAGGGATGTCAGGAAATAAGTGTTTATATTCATCAATCAACTGTTTCAGCTCTTCTCGTTGAGATGGCTCTAAATGTGAAAGTTTTTCGTCAAGATTCTTTAGTATTTCAGAGTTCTCAAGTTTAGGTGGACCAGGAACAGATTTTTCACTAAAGTCTGTACTAACTTCTGATTCAATCACATTTGATTCTTGTGGGACAATGTTTACAACTGTAACCGGTTTTGAAATAGAGCTATCTCTGTCAAAATACTTTTTTAACATATTCACATGACACATTTGTTTATTTTTACGCCTTCCAGGAGTATTGATAATAAAATTCAAATCACTTGTTTTCTTATCAATAGTATACGGGCCATAATATCTTGCCTGTAAGGGTCGGCCAGGTATTGGCAAAAGAGCGAGGACTTTATCACCTGGTTCAAATTTCCTATCAACACTATGCTTGTCATATCTTGCCTTCATTTTGCTCTGTGATGATTTAAGATTTGACCTAGCAACCTCACATGCCCTAGACAGTTTATTTCTGAAGTCAGAAACATACTGTAACAAGTTCAAGGGTGTTTCATCATCAGCAAGAAATTTCTCTTTTAAGAGTGTTAATGGCCCACGAACAGAATGACCAAAAACAAGCTCAAAGGGGCTAAAGCCGAGAGATTCTTGAACAGATTCTCTGACTGCAAATAATAGCAAATGAATACCTTCATCCCAATTTTTCTCAGTATCGAAACAATATGACCTTATTATATTCTTTAGGGTCTGATGAAATCTTTCTAAAGCACCTTGACTTTCAGGATGATAAGCAGATGACCGATATTGCTTGATATCTAATTCATGCATAACCTGTTGGAATATGCCTGACATGAAGTTTGATCCTTGATCAGACTGAACTGATTTTGGAAGGCCAACAAAAGTAAAGAATTTGACAAGAGCCTTAATGATTGCCTTTGCCTTAATGTTTCTTAAAGGAATTGCTTCCGGGAAGCGAGTAGAAGCACACATAATTGTCAACAAATATTCAGAACCTGACTTAGTTTTCGGTAAAGGACCAACACAGTCTATTATTATCCGACTGAAAGGTTCATCAACAGCTGGAATGGGTTGTAACCTTGCTTTTGGAATAACTTGGTTAGGTTTCCCTACAATTTGACAAGTGTGGCAACTTTTACAATATTCGGAAACGTCCGATTTAAGTCCAGGCCAAACGAAATGAGTCATAATCTTGTGATAAGTCTTGTTTACACCTAAATGACCAGACATTGGACTTTCATGGGCTATACTAAGTATTTCATGGCGATATGACTTTGGAACAACAATTTGGTGATAAACAGCCCAATCATCATCAGCTGGGACATCAAATGGTCGCCATTTTCTCATCAGAATACCATTCTTTTTATAGTAACAAACAGGATTCTGAGACATTTCTTTTTCGGGTAATGCCCTTTCAATTAAAATTGAAATCTCAGGATCATTTTGCTGTTCCTGGATTAACCTTGACTTTGAATGCGTTTCATGACCTTGGTCATTTGACCTTGGAGATGACTGACAAAGTTTTGACGAGTCTGTCTGAGTATCAGGCAGACTAAGATTAAAAGACTTTTTAATCTCGTCATTGAAATATTGACCAACAAAAGTATCAGTTAAGTCAATATCATTTGTTTTTTTCAAGGAAGCGTTTTTAGCCATACCCCGAGTTACTGCACATGACGGGTACAAATCAGGTATTTCCTGCAAAATAGGATCATCTGTTTGACCTACATTAGGTGTGTCAGTTACAAGAGGATTAACAACAACCTTATCTCCAGTTAAGTCATTGCCTAGCAATAAATGTACACCTTTAAATGGTAAAGAATGTTTAACACCAACAACCACAGAACCAGTAACCAAATCGGAGGACAAATTAACCTTATGAAGAGGAACATTAATAACACCACACTCTACACCCTGAATAAGGACACTAGTACCAGACGAAGTCTTCTCAGAAAAAGGCAGAACATCTGCTAAAATAAGAGATTGAGAAGCTCCTGTGTCTCTTAAACTTTTAATAGGGGCAGGTGGGCACATATCACCTGAAAGTGATACAAAACCATCCAACATGAACGGTTCAAAAATCTCCATACAGGAATCAGAATTTGGTTCTGCCTTAACAATTGAATTTAACTCAAAAGAAGGCTGTGATTTAGGCTGAAGGCTGGTGAGCCCTGTAGGTTTGGCTGCACTCAGTTCCTTCTTCCTTTTTAATCTAAAACATTCCGAAATAAGGTGACCTTGTTTTTTACAAAAAGTACAATGTACTCGAGATAAGGGGTTTTGAACATTGGTTTCACCAGTAGACTTTGGTTTAGGTGAATTTGATTGACTAGACATGCTAGATGAATCACCAGACATAGATTTATTTTGGGGATGTGAGGAAGCAGGTTTTGCTTTATTAACAAAAGAATTTTTGTGTGTAAGGTAGTAATCATCAGCTAAACGAGCTGCTTCATGTATAGTTTCAACAGTTTTTTCATCTAAATGTGACTTAATGTCAGATTGAATGCAATTTTTGAATTGTTCAATGAATATAAGTTGTCTAAGATTATCATAATTTTGGTCTATTTTCTTAGAATAGCACCACCTGTCAAATAATTTTTCTTCCTTTTTTGCAAATTCAACGTGAGTCTGGCCAGATTCTTTTCTACAATTTCTAAATTGTTGTCTGTATGCTTCTGGTACCAGCTCATAACCTTTGAGAATGAGTTCTTTTACAGTATCATAATCATTGCTTTGTTCTGTTCTAAGTTGCGAATAAATATTGCGAGCTTTTCCTACTAAGACACTTTGGAGAAGTAAGGTCCATTCCTCCTTTGGCCATTTCAAGTTATTTGCAACTTTTTCAAAATGTTCGAAATATGTATCAACTTCATTTTCTTGAAATTGAGGAACAAGCCTAAAATATTTTGTTACATCAAAATGGTCATTATACATATATCTGGGCTAATTTGCTCTATCTTGAATTTCTAATTCTTTTAATCGTAATTGAAATTCTCGTTCTTTTTCTCGCTCTCTCTCTCTGCTGTCTCTTCTTCTCGTTCTCTTTCTTCTCTTTCTCGCACTTCCTTTTCTCTTTGAAAATGTCCTCATCAACAAAATATTGAACCAAAATATTCTTAATTTCATGCTTTCGCAATGAGGACTTGACTTCTTTTAATTCATAATGCTTGGCAAGATTGAGCAAATCAGGCTTTTTACCCAAATTCAATAACTCCACGGAAGGTTCGTGCGTAAATTTTTCTAAGTCAAAAGACATGGTAGCTTGTTGCTGTATTCAAATAAGAATGTAAGATTTCGATAAATAATAGCGAAAGTGCACTCTAGATTTATCAAAATTGAAATATGAAATTAATTTCTTAAATAATTTTGAACAGCAGATTTAAATAAAGAATTTGTTTGATTTTTTTGTTTTGTTTGTCTGATGTTCGTATCCCGGACGAGCCCCCAATATGTTACGTGCCAATGTAACAAGAACAAAGAAGCCGGCAACAAACTTTACAATTAACAATATTTATTGACAATAATACCAGAATTATTGACAATATGAAATTAATACAAAAACAATTTACAATACCTCGAATGTTTAATCCTAAAGTTTTAATTTTAGATCTAATTTAATTAAGTTCCTGGTCCACAAATAATAAGTCCAATAATATCTGAATTTAAAATTATACACGCTTTCAAACACACTTTTAAGATAACAAGAAATCCCCTTTTAGTTTAACACAGTACTACCAAATGAAACCATTAGTCTAAATCAAGTGAACCAGGAATGCTGTAGGAACCCCTTTATATAATACTATAGAACAATCTAGAATAGCAGAGAACATAAGAATACTCTAGAGTCTGAATCACATTCTAAAAGGCCTTTCTAGAAAGATCTAAAATCTTCTACATATATATTACCTTAAAGTGTCAAGAGATATTGGAAAATCCCCAGACTAATTCTAAAAATAGACATGGTAAATACCATTAGGTTTATTTATAGTTTAAATATAACACACGAGACTTGCTGAATATGCTCAATAGCCATAAGGTTGTTATAACCGTTTCACAACATAGATACGTTATTAAAGTTTTCGATAGAAATTTTATTAACTTAAAACTTAGTGGCGCTAAACAGTATGTTCTGAGTATATATAGGGCCTTCGCCACATGAAATGTGAAACTATATTTTGATCACTTGATTTAGCATGAAATTTTCGACACTTTCATTTGCGTTGCCTTGATAAAGTAAACTTACTTTACTTTCTAAAATAGAAGGTATATACATGTAGCTGTAAAAAGCCTTGTTTTTACAAAAATCGAAAAAAAGATGTTAAACGCATGTAGGCATGACTATGGATCCTTTTGTTTAGCTATTAAACTTTTAAAACTCTAAACATTAGCCGTAATGTTTAAGTAGACATAGATATTGGAATATTTTTTTCCGATCCATATGGGATGAGTGTCATTAAATCGACGGCTTTGTGACTAAATGACTTAATGACAATTGCTTTGACCGACCGAAGAGTTGTTTGGAGTAAATCATTTTATTATTATATTTTTATTCTTTATTCGTAAAAAACTGTGTTACCTAGTTTTATGTGTTTATTTTAAGCAATAGGAAAAAATATAAAAACCGCCCTTTAACCGATTTTTAGATTCTTCTGTATACCATAATCGAGTTATCATTAACAAAAAAGATTAGAAAATGTGAAAAATGTAAAAAATGAATTCTGTCTGAAAATTTGTAGTTCATGGCATTGCTGAACGAAACTACTAGAACTTTAATAGTTTGATGATTTTTCTATTCAAGTTAACATGGCGGATATAAGGGCTTGATCACTGCAGTATTATTTGCGAACGCTAAAGTTCATAACATGGAAATAACTCATCAAAGGAAAGTAACATTTCTTGCCATTTTGATCCGTCTTTCTAACGAAGTTTGCGATTCAATCTCGTCGAGCTTGTATCAGAAATATTCCAGCGAACGTGTTCAGGGAAATCTTGTTTACAGGATTGCCACGCGCTCCGAGCTTGCGTGTTGTATTTTATGCTTGAATGTAAATGATAAAACGTGCACAGCAGTGAACTTTAACCATGGTGACAAAACTTGTGAATTATTTTACGAGACAGCGAATACTATAACTGGACAAGTTGGATGGACTCGAATATCTTTCACAGGTTAGTCTAGCCACCCCATTTCTTTCTTATATACTTTTTGGTGGTTTATCGAAAAATCACGGTATATTATCACTTGACATTTTCACTACCAGCCCGGCGAAATTACCAAAGATTGATTCCCTGTTTTCCTTAATTTCGACCCACTTACCTTTATCTAAACAGAATTCAATAAATGACGTCACCATGAACGATGCATAGCAATCAGGTGTAAACTGACGCGGCTGCAGTTAAATTTGTCCAAACAATTTTGTATTTTGTCCCACTTTAATATTAAAGAAATAGAATCATCTTTTTCTTTCGTTCGAAATCTATAAATCTTTCACTTCGTTAACAACAACTCCGCCACTACTGAAAAATGCTTTCATGAAAGATAACTCGATCTTTCCCTTTAATCAAACAATTATTCCAAATAAAAATGATGAAGGGCTGTCGTCAATCGAAAATTAACCATTTGTAATGAGATGATGAGCCGCCTAAAATATTTAATGATTGCTACACATTCAAAAATAATCTTGAAATAAATAGTACCTTAACAGGCGTTTTTGGAACTTTACAATGTAAGAAATTTTGTAAATGACTTTTTGGCTACGTACAATACAAGTTAACAGGAATAATATACGAGGTTAAAAAGTGGGGAGTAAAATCGCAAAAATGGTAGTTATTCTGACATACGCTTCATCGAAAGAACAAATGCCTGTCATCCAAGAAATTGTTGAATATGCCTTTTTTGGTATGTTTACATACTTTATTTTACAAAATTTCTTTTTAATACCTTATAAAACATTTGGACAAAGTTTCATCAAAATATGAAGGAAAAAACATTTGAACATAAATGTAAACAGGCTTTCCGATGGTCTAAAAACATGTATTTTAGCAATAATAAAATGGAACTGTTCTATTCATTGTCATTTTTACAATATAATAAAACAATTTTGAATACAATGCACGAGAGACAATACCCAAATAATTATTTTGAACATATGCCGATAACCATTAATTTCTTGGGCGCCATCGTATTAATAGAGCTTCTGAATAGTCATTATCCCTCATTATTGAAAATACAAATCATTGTGTTGTGATTGACCTTACACTTTACAGTCAATCTTGCTCGAGCAACCACGTCTTTTAAGCGACCATTTTTTATGCAACCGTTTTCAAAATCCACTCCCTAAAATCACAATATCTTACACAGTAGATAGTAATGGTCTTAAAGTTATTGTAAATTAATCCTGTGTTATTTAAGCTCAATAGAATCGTTTAATTGAGACTATTCTAATTAGTTTTCATATTACATCATTAAAAACGCGTTGTTTTCATAAATCATGTGTGAATTCTATTGTTTTCTATTGTTGGACATCGAAAACTTTTAAGATTAAACAAGATGTGTTTGTTAAACACCAATGACCTTGCGACTGCCATTTATTTCGGAACAGGGGTTTGATACATAAATATGTAGATCCCTAGTCGTATGAATGTCTAAAAATGCTACTTTCACCATGGACTTAGTCTTGCAAAATTTCGATGAAGTCAGTTAAAATGGCGGTAGCCCTCGAAATTGTGAGTGAAAACATTCGACGTCGCCAACGCTACTCGTTTAAGTCACTGACGCGAGACCATCGTAAATATTTTTAGATTCTTAAAGTACGGCTGAAAAAACCTTAATTTTTGAGAATGATTCGTCATTCTCAACAATTAAGATTTTTTCAGCCGTTATTTACTGTTAAAGATATAAATCTACAGTGCTAGTTTTTCTTACACTTTTTCCGCCTAACAAAATGCACGCTTTTGTTACATACCCATCCGCCTTAAATACATCCGAGGTGTGTTGCAGTGTACGGAAATGACCGAGTGATGTTCCGAATGTAATTTAACCTTGGCTAGCCCTAGTAACAGGTAGTAACGTTACATTACAACGGGTTAGTACCGTCAATTAATTCAACGTTTTGTTGTTTCTGAGTGTTTATATATTTTCTATTATAGATTCAACGTGTGGCAGCGATTGGGTTAAATTTGAAAATAAATGTTTCAAAGTGTTTTATAGTGGTAGAACATGGGACAGTGCTCTGGTAAGTCACGAAAGACAACGGCAACTGCAATGATATAGGTATAACAGATTCGTTATGAAATTTCTTTGAGACAGGAATATCCGAATCTTATCTAGAATATATACGTTATTTGACTAGCTTTGGCGCGATGTATTTCACTTTTCTCATCAAGACAAGTTTGATGTCATCTTGTCTTCAAATAACTCGAGGAAGATTTTTTTACCGACAAAAAACGCAAAAGTTTCTGAGTTAAATCGCTGTCATCATCACGCCATAAAAAGATCGATCTAACACAAGAGTGCAGTTAGTAACATCGCGAAACTGATAAACACCGTTCAAAATCATTCGAAATCAATCACTCATTGCTCCATTCATTCATTCCAAACACTCACTCCAATCCATTAAAATCTCTCCAAAATCATTTTAAACGTTTGGAAATCGTTCAAGACGTCCAACATTTTATTAAATCGATCAAATTATTCTACGATTTTATTAGCTGATGAGGATTTTAAAGTGTCTGTTTGGTCCACGAAGACACTAAAACAGTAAAGTACGTAAACCTTATTAAAGGGAGGTGATTAATATTGCTAATTTTGTTCATCTTGAACAAAATTAGCGATATTTGATTACCCCCCTTTAATTTCACTCAAAACTCGCTCCGCACATTCATTCAAAAGCATTCCAATATCATTCCAAAATCATTCATCTCGTCAGTTACACGATGCACTTAACTGTAAGGACGCCTTTAAAAGCTGTTTTCCGTGGGTTTTAATTAAAGCAACGATGGATCAAGGCTTTGGGAAAAATAAATTTACACAATTATGGAATTGATATTTTAAACTACCAGTGAATATATCGAAACGATACTTTTCCCCTCGTGACTGGTTTTAAATATTTTACAAGGACGTTTTCTAACTGGTTTCCAAGGTTCTGAATCAAAGCATTGTTCAACTTGAGGGATTCTTAAAAGAAACTGCGTATTTAGATAATCATAGTATGTATCTATGTCATGGAGGTATGAGACTTAACCCTTATCATACTGTATGATAACGTGAATGCCTCAATGAAATAAAAAAACCACTCTCTTTCAATTGTATAATTCAATATCCAAAATCAAAAACATATACACTGAAACGAACTCCTGAACGGCCACTTAGTTTTTGTAAAGGAAAGCGACGATATTGGCGGGGGGGGGGGGTATTCAAGGATACCCCTTATTTCAAAATTAACATTGGTGGGTGGGGTATTTCCTACATTTTAAACTCGTGTGAGAAAGAATGATACCAGAATTTTATTTTTCTTCAATAATTTTATATCTTTCACACAAAAGTTACCGAAATTTGTCATTATGGTTCCCCGACACAATTTGGCACCTGTTCCAATCTTTTTTAAATAAATACATTTCGTAGGGTGTACCTTTATGAATTTTTACCGAAAAGTCAGTATACCTTTCCATGCATTTTTCGGAGAAAATCGGGATTATTGAAAATATCATTCTTTCCTGCAAAAATGTCAAGAAACGGACGATAAGAAGCCGAACAGCGACCTTTAATAATAGTGAGTTGGTATACATGATTAATAAATACAAGGAATTGTGAAATATTGGACAAGATGAAATCGAAAAATACTCCTTTTTTCCGACGAAATCTAAATTTTATCTTAAAATCAACAAAAAACATACGCCTATATTAAATATAGTTGAAAAAATATGATAGAAAATTAGTTTAACAATAGAAGATTTAGAAAAGGTAAAGTAAAGTAGGTGTATCCAGGCTTTTTTTGGCCACTTTGCTTTCCATGAAACCACCAACCCTCCAAATTTATGTGCTCACCTATTTTCGTATTCTAGTAATAAATATCCATAAGATAAGAGTTTGGTGATATTTTCTGTAATACAAATTATTGATCTCATTACTATTTATGTAATTGATATTTAAGTTTCAATAACTGATAATCCAGGCACGTATGAAGTAATTTAGGGGGGAATGGTGGCTTAGATGAAGACTCGTACCTTTGAGGTTTTCCTTTCATAGCAAGACAAAATAGAATTTCGATTTCTACGCCTGTAGTAATAACTGAGAAGGAAGGGGACTTGTAAAATGCATATGCAAGAAAAAAAATATATTTATAATAAAACCAATTATCTGCATACGTCATAAGACTTGAAGATACATATCAGGCAAAAAACTTAAAGCGTCCATGATATACCAAGTATCTAAGTGTCATTTGTTAAATCTTCAAGAAAAAAATGACAAAAGACAGTTGAAAGGTAATGCCATGGCAGAGAAAGGTCAGGTAATAACATTATTAGAAAAGGAATACTTGCTTGCAGCGAGAGTCTTCTTACTTTCGAACTCGAACAAATTATCCCGATTTTTCATAAAGTACGCTATGAAGGAAATCAACGTTCATCATTTAAGCTTCTGTGATATCGTTCAAGTAGTTCTATCAAGTTTTATTCAACTGACCCTGTCGGAACAAGTTCTTATAACGTTGGAAAGGAAAAAATGCACGTGAATCTATACTACACAATTTTCAAGAGAGTTTATAATTTAAAAACCAAATAAGTTTTACCTCAGTATGAAATAATTTTCATTTCATTGCAATATGATTGCAAATCAATATAACAATAAAGTTAGAATATCAAAAGGCACGAACCTTAAATACAAAATGTCACGAAAGGCATAAACTTTTATTAAAGGGAGGTAATATGTTTTTCGTTATTTTTGCTTATACTAGTTCAGGTGCCTCTTTCAAGAAAGGTCCTACGATTGAAATTTGGTCGTATCGCAATCGCACGATAAAAATTGGCTTTCAAGAAACTTTTTGGCTTTCAAGAAAGGCGTCATATCGTGAAATCTACGATAAAATATACGACACCTTCAGACCAGTCGTAAATTTTACGATTTTGTCCCTGTGAGCCTTAATTTTTTTCGGATTCCTTTCCGGCTCTCGCGGATGTTAGAACGATTATTTAGCTATGTACATACCAAATTTCAAAATACAGTATAGTATAATAAACGAGATATATTGAAAACAACAGATGCACCATCATTTCGATATTTGATTTTACTCTGCGATAATCGTACGATTGTCACAGAATGTTTTCATAGTGGTATTCAGTTGTTTATTCACAGTAAGAATCGACCCTTTTGTGATCAAGACTGAAAATGGTTGCTTACCCTTCCTAGTGACACAGAAAGTGGGAGATACCAATTCAATAGATTTTTACACATATATAAATTACTTACTTTTTTTAAAAAAAAACAAACTACTCTCGTTTTATGCAATATGGATTCCTGTGTTTCATGCTTCAAGTACGACATAGATTTAAAGGAAAATTCCACACCCTATAGTCAAAACCATACAAATCTTGATAAATAGGAGGATTTCTTATTAACAACAACAACAAAATCATCAACAACAAAACCTGTGCACTCGATATTTTTTCTCTCTCTTTTCGTCAAAGATGAACTGAGCAAATAATCAAGCAGATACAATTATTGAACGGCGACATTAAGCCAGATGAACCATGTCTAAGCTTCATGTAACTGTTGTAGTTACACGGATACGACAACGAGCACTGTACTAGAAACGAAGTTAGAGTTGTCGGTAATTTTGAATTAAAGCGATTGAATATAATATCCATCTAAAGTTCATTTCAATACCACCCTCTGTAGTTCGTTTCAATACCTTCGATATAGGCACAGAACTATACAGATTTGAACAATTACATAACAAATACATATAAGAAAAATGGATGAGCCACTTTTTTCATCTTACCCTTTTAAAAATGTTGTATTCGTATACATGCAAATACTTCACTAGAAAACAACTATCCAAACAAGTCATACACCGAAAACTTAGTACAGATGATCATTAACTAGAACATGTGCATTTTTACTATGCGGTCCAATGTTCACTTTCGACGCGACAGTCGGTATACTTTCATTGGAAAGGAAATCGACAGTGTAAGCTAAATTAACTATGCAATTATGAGCACTTGCATAATTATAATGAACCCATAATGACAAAGATATTTAGATATCGATGAGAAATGTGTAGTTCGACGAATTATGTTTTAATAAACCTCGTTAAATATGCATTAATATACAAGTAAATGGCTTTTCTTCGGTCAGTTTGATGATTTACCCTTTTTGGTATTTTAAAAAGCGGACAATATACCCACTAACGCGGAAGTTTTTATCATATGATCAGCACGTGCAGATGTGAAAGATCAACTTTACGATAATCATATGAGGTCGTATAGTCTGCGATTTTCAACGATATTTTAGTGAAAGCCGTTTACGACCGTCTTAAATATAATCGTACGATACTTATAAGATAAATCGTACGATATTTTTCTTGAAAGAGGCCCCAGGTTTCCAATTGTGTCGGGGAACCTTAAATTCGATGAAGTTTCGATTTTTTCTGGTACCGAAATTTTGAATTTTCTCTAAGATGTGTGATTTTTTGTGACTTTTGAAAAGGAGGGTTCTCGTGTTCTACTGTTTACTGCTGACACCATCATGGCCATCATATCGAATCCATTCATTCTTTAAGATAAGCCCAATCGAACAGATATTCGTATTTAAATAAAGGATATTTTATCAAATGACTACACATATGTTATAATTTGGCAAATGCAAGGTTTAGAACTTCGTTTCAGTAAATATGATCCGTTATTCGGGAAAGCCTGCCTAAATCACAATGAAATTGACAATACTAAAAGTGTTTAAACTTGTATTCTTTAAAAATGCAATATCTTTTATCCGTAAAATAAAGGAAATATGTTGTTTCCTAAACAGAAATGAATGCTTAAACCTATTTCTGTTACTCTTTTTCCATATACCGAATTTTTCACGCACTGGATTAATCAAGTGGAAATATTGAGAAAAAGAAGAAATTGTTTGTTTAAATTTTTCTCCTTTTCTCCATATTTCTTTAATATGTTGTAGTCTATTAAAAAAATTTAATGCACAATTTATTAATGTCTTTAAATTCTTTGAAATTGGATTAGTCCAAATTCGTTTGTTTTTTTGTATCTTGGATAACACAAATGAAATTACGACAATGACGTCATTTAGGCAGGTTTTCCTGGATAACGGATCATATATATGTGACCCATCCTGCGAAAAGGGCACATCTAGGAAGTGCATAAAGTGTTGACCCTTGTCAAACTGCGCGGATTGCGCAGACTGACTAGGATCGAAACTTTTCGCACTTTACTAATTTTCTGAATCTAGAATAATCAGTTTGTCTTTCTGTGAAAGAATTTTTGAAATGCGACCAGTAGTTTATCTATACTAAATCTCTTTTTCAATTATTCATTTTAAAAAGTTCCCAGGTGGTCCCTTTTCGCGTGACGGGTGACATATATATACTTATTTCTTATTATTTTCTACGGAAGCTTACAAGATTAAAAATGTTGTATTTTTTCATAGAAGAATAAAACAACTTTTCAGCCGATTAAACTGTGAAATTTGATGGATACAAATTCAAAGTTAAATTATATACATGTACTCTGTGTAAATAAAGAAATATGTTTCAGATTGAATGCCAGAGCCTAGATGGAAGTCTTGCTTCACTCCAAACAAAAGAGATGTTTGATTTCCTTTCCTACCAACTACGAGATGGTAAATTCTTGACAACCTTGTCTTCTTTTCTTTTCTTTTTGAAAAAAGCAATTATCATCCCTCATAGAATTAATCTCTAATCGGAAAGGGTGATTATTTCAATCAAATGCATGATTCTTTTCAATGCAACAAATAAAGTATCTAGATAACGACAAACGCTTGTCCTATAACACACACCATAACATTCACCCACTTTTTACCCTAACTAATCATGTACTTATTAGCTCACCTGAGCACAAAATGCTCAATGTGAGCTATTGTGATCACTCACCCTCCGTCGTCCGTCCATCGTCCGTCTGTCCGTCCGTCTGTCCGTCCGTCTGTCCGTCCGTCCGTCCGTCCGTCCGTCAACAATTTCCTTAAACATCTTCTCCTCCTATACCACTTGGCCAATCAAGCTGAAACTTGGCAGGGATGTTCCTTGGGTGAAGCTCTTCAAAAGTTGTTAAAAGAATTTAATTCTATAAATAACTCTGGTTACCATGGTAACAGAAAGTCTGAAAATCGCGAAAATCTCAGAAAAAAATCTTCTCCTCCTAAACTACTGGGCCAATCAAGCTGAAACTTGGCAGGGATATTCCATGGGTGAAGCTCTTTAACAGTTGTTAAAAGAATTTAATTTCATTGAAAACTGTAGTTTCCATGGTAACGCAAAGTCTAAAAAATGACCTAAAATGGCTGAAAATACTAGAAAAACTCTTCTCCTCCTAAACCACAAGGCCAATCAAGCTGAAACTTTGCAGGGATGATCCATGGGTGAAGCTCTTCAAAAGTTGTTAATACAACTTAATTTCATCAAAACCTCTGGTTGCCATGGTAATGGCATGTCAAGAAAAATGGCCGAAAATGGCTAAAAATATTAGAAAAATTCTTCTCCTCCCAAACCAATAGGCAAATCAAGCTGAAACTTTGCAGGGATGTTCCTTGGGTGAAGCTCTTCAAAAGTTGTTAAAAGAATTTAATTTCATCAAAAACTCTGGTTGCCATGGTAATGGAATGTCTGAAAAATCGCGAAAATGGCTGAAAATTCTTCTCCTCCTAAACCACTTAGCCAGCTGAATCTTGACAGGGATGATCCTTAGGTGAAGCTTTTCAAAAGTTTTTAAATGAATTTAAATTCATCAAAAATCTCTGGTTTCCATGGAAAAGGAAAGGTTGAAAAATGGCCGGAAATGGCCGAAATCTAAGAAAAAATCTTCTACTCCTAAACCACTAGGCCAATCAAGCTGAAACTTGGCAGGGATGTTCCTTCTGTGAAGTTCCTCAAAAGATGTTGAAAGAATTTAAATTCATCAAAAACTCTGGTTTGCATAGTAACAGAAAGGCTGAATAATGGCGGAAAATTGCTGAAAATCTTAGAAAAACATCTTCTCTTCCTAAAACCACTGGGCTAATTAAGCTGAAACTTGGTAGGGATGTTCTTTGGGTGAAGCTTTACCAAAATTGTAAAAATGATTTTATTCAATCAAAATCTGGTCTAGTTTCCATGGTATTGGAAATGTCAAAATATTGACAAAATCTCAGAGAAGGTTAATCTTTGCCTAAACTTAATTAGGCATATCTAAAACTTGGTATGGATATTTTTAAGGTTTATCAAAATTCAATAATTCTTATATTTTTCTGCAATATTCGTTTGTCCTAAGAGGATGATTTATGCATTTTATTCAAATACAAAAATAAAAAGATCTAGACGACTGTTCGCATTGATTAGCAAAATACGTGAAAATTATCCATGTCCAACATTATCAAAGAGCCCGAAAAAATGTAAATTGACGCTGTTATTGCATAACGCCCTAAAAAACGTGAATTAACCTTATTTTGGATAACCCGTAGTTATGGATATGACGGGGGTGGTCTCTTTTACTTTGATATATATGTATTTCAAAAACACTCCGTATCTTCCGTGCAAACTTATGTCGAATTAAGTACTATTTGGGGGTTAAGTGTCCTTATGTCCTTCTAATATATGCAACCATTATGAAATTATATTTCTTAATTAAAGTAGAAATATATGAGAAACTTTCTTTTTATTTCGCGTTAAATCGAGTTTTTGTTTTGATTGTGATTGCTGCTATTTGTTTTATTTTCGTAAATTATATGATATTAATGGCCAATGATGCGTTATGAACCAAAGCCCACAGCATTCGCCAAAATATTGAAACAGAGTTTTTAATTAAAATGTGTATACTCTATTTCTTTTCCGCCTTACCATGTCCTGACAAATGTTAGGACAGGGATGGTTGTAGGGAACGAACTTTGTTATTCTTAACATCAACATCACATTCTTTTTCAAATTAATCATTTTGTTAATTCACATTAAACAAAATTCCTATATCTTTCACTAGCATGTATATACTCCAAATTTATTTGTTCATAATTTCTATTTTTCATTGTAAATGCAATATTTTGTTACAAAACACCCCTTTATTTCTTCAAACTTTCCAATGTAACGTGCGATTGGATAGCTATCGTAGTATGAGGATGTCTAACATGGGTCATGCACCCAAGTTTGCTTCTGTTAAAAGGCGCGCTCTTTGCCTGACCTCGTAACTTTTTTTTAACAAACTCAATAGCATAATGACAGAGAATACTGCACTTTCTCAAGCATTCAGGCAGACGCGCCACCAAAGATTTTTCCTCTGTTATACAATTCTAGTAATGATTGTCTTTCGAATTTCACCAGTCTCACTCCTTACAATTGAATCAAATCTTAGATATGTCTCATCAATTAAACAAAATTTGGTTCCACGATATTAGAAGCACATTGTTATAAGTGATAAACACCAAAAGAATGTAGCGTGGTCATTTCAACTTTTGCATTATACATTATGTAGTATAGCAACCACAATCTCGCTTTGGGTAATACTCATACTTATATTATCAGGCGATGTGCATCCTAATCCAGGCCCTGTTTACAGTCCTAGCCATAGCTCTCCATCAAGTGATATTTATGGCATTTTTAAACCTCCCGAATCATTTGTCTACTATTCATTACAATGTTCAAAGCTTGCGAAACAAGTTGGAAGTATTATATACAGAGTTCTCACAATTTGATATCGTATCTTTCTCTGAAACTTGGCTAAATGAATCTTGTCCAAACAACGAACTACATTTCCCATCTTTTCAATCTCCAGAGAGAAAGGACAGAATACGAGATATATATTGAGGCGTGATCATTTATGATAAAAATAATCTGTCTTACACTAGAAGATTTGACTTTGAATTGCCTGATCTTGAATGCATCTGGATAGAGATAAAATTAAGCAATAAAAACATATCCTGTACGGAACATTTTATCGCCCCCCGAATTCAACAATTGCTTACACTTCTCTCATAGAAGACTCGATCGGACTGGCCTGTGACGCTAACATACCAAATATCATCATTACTGGTGACTTCAATTTCAATCAACTTAATTCCACACACTCTAACAAAATTCAAAACCTATGTAATCAATATAGCCTCTCGCAATGCATTGATGAACCTACCCACTTCACAGAAAACTCTTCTTCAATTATAGATCTTCTCATAGTCTCAAACAGAAATTCATTGCTTATGGCTGGTGTTGGTGATCCTTGTCTGGATAACAACATAAGATATCACTGCCCTATCTATGGGGTTTTTAACTTTATCAAGCCAAAGATCAAGACCTTCAAACGCAAAATTTGGAACTATGACCAAGGGAATTACGATGAAATTAGGCATGAATTGTGTCAAATTAACTGGAGTATAATACGCGATGATAATGTCGATAATTATGTAGAGAAATTAACTAGCTTAATGAAAACTTATTAGAAAGCATATTCCTTCCAAAGAAGTTGTTATTAGACCTCTTGACCCTGTATGGATTGATACAACTATTAAACGAAAAATTCGCCAAAGAAAAAGGGCATATAGGAAAGCAAAATTAAGTAATAATCCCGTGCATTGGTCTAAATTTAGGAGCTTAAGGAATGAAATTATAACAATGATACGACAAGCAAAAAAAATCCCACTTTCGTGATATATCCAATAGGTTAAACTCAGGTCAACTTAAATCTAGTAACTGGTGGAAAATGTTGAAGTGTCTTCTCAATCAAGAACAAAAATATCTTATACCTCCTCTTTTTGACATTGCAAGCAACGAGCTTGTCATGGACGACCACGAAACAGCAAATTTCTTAACAACTACATGTACTTTGCATCTATAACTTTAATAGATGAATCGTCTAATAAAATACCACCGACTAACGCTCTACATGGCAAAGCAAATCTTGGTTCTATTATCATACAGTGTTCAGAGGTACAAGGTGTTCAAAAATCTCTTCCTATTAATAAAGCTTCGGGGCCAGACGGCATTAGTAATCGTGTACTACGTGAATGTGCTCATCAATTAGCTCAGCCTCTCTGCGAATTATTCAACAAATCATTAGAATTAGGTATTGCCCCAACCACATGGAAAGTATCCAATGTCTGTCCAATATTCAAAGCAGGTGACCCGCCTTTACCCTCGAACTATAGACCTATATCACTGCTAAACACTATGGACAAAGCTTTTGAAAGAATAGTATTTAATTACTTATTCAATTTTCTTCAAGACAATAACTTTTTTACTCCTCGTCAGTCTGGATTCCTACCTAGAGATTCAACCGTCAATCAATTATCAGTTTTATACAACACTGTTTGTAAGGCGTTAGATGACGGCCTTGAATTTCGAGTCCTTTTTTTTCGACATTAGTAAGGCTTTTGATAAAGTCTGGCATAATGGCCTAATATTCAAACTCGAGAAAGCTGGAGTAAATTCTAAACTACTTGAATGGTTCACAAACTATCTTTCTAATCGTAGACAAAGGGTTGTGTTGCCTGGTTCAAACTCAAATATGTCTCCCATATATGCAGGGGTCCCGCAAGGTTCAATTTTAGGCCCCTTATTATTTTTGATTTATATTAATGATATAGTTGATGATATTAACCTTTTCGCCGACGATACAAGTCTCTCTGTCAAAGTTGAGGACCCTGTCCAGGCTGGTTCACTTTTACAAACAGATATCAAAGCAATTGAAAACTGGGCTAATACATGGCTTGTGAAATTCAATCCATCGAAGTCAGAATATCTTGTTGTGTCTAAAAAACGTTCAAAACTAGCACACCCTGACCTACATATGTCAAACGAAGTTATACCCAATGTAGTATCACATAAACATCTGGGACTCTATATTTCAAACAATGGATCTTGGGATCAACACATAAAAATAACTGCGGAAAAAGCATGGAAAAGGGTAAACACCATGCGAGCTTTAAAACTCAAACTCGATCGAAACACACTCCAAACCATATATTTTTCATTTATAAGGCCTTTATTAGAATACGCCGATATTGTTTGGGATAATATTTCTGAAAATTCCAAAACTGATTTAGATAAAATACAAAATGAATCTGCAAGAATTGTAAGTGGTTGCACGAAAATTGAATCATTAGAAAATCTAACAAGAGAGGTAGGCTGGGAATCTTTAAGATCTAGAAGAAAAAAAACACAAGCTTATTATGTTTTTTAAAATGATTAGAGGTCTTACACCTGACTATTTATCTTCACTTGTCCCTATTAGAATTGGCAATACATCACACTATAACCTACGACGAGGTAATGATCTCAAGGGTATTCCTTGCAGAAGTTCACTTTACAAAAAATCATATATACCATCCACAGTTGACAAATGGAATAATTTGCCCCAAGAAATTCGAGACTTGGAATCCTTAAGTGCATTTAAAAATTATCTTAATAGGGATAAACCAATACCAAATAAACTTTATTTCGTCGGCGAAAGAAAGTTCCAGTGATCCATACTAGAATACGAACTAGATGTAGCGCTTTGAATTTAGACTTATTTACTAGAAATTTAATAGACTCCCCACTTTGCCAATGTAGTGAAGTTGGGAGTAGTCAGCATTTTTTCTTTAATTGTAACTTTTACACCGCGATAAGAGACAAATTACTTCGTTCCCTGACAAATGTCTCAAAAATTAGTCTGGATGTTCTATTATACGGTGATGATGGCCTTGCTTATCGTGAAAATGTTAGTTTATTCCTAGAAGTACATGCCTTAATCAGGGATAGCAGAAGATTTTGACTTAGGGCTGCCAACGGAGGCTAAAATTTCATATCTTCCTTTTTTTCAAGCATCAGAGTGAACACTACTGTTGATTATAACAATATCCATTACCTCCAAAACATGATATTGGTGTTATTTCGAAGGATTATAACAGAGGCTTGATCACGATTTTTTAATCATTTTAAAGAAATGCGTATGTTGAATATCTTTTATTGCGATAGCAGATCCCCTCTCACGACTTCTCTCTCAAAAACATCATGGTTAGACATTTTTACTCCGTGTTTCTCAAACATAATTACTAAAAAAGACTCAGGGAATACTATCTTGAACAAATGGGAATGAACTTTATAAGCTCAAGCTTCCGTCCTAATCCATTTTATATCAACTATCTCTTTATCTTATGTAGTCTCATTGTATTTGTTTGTTGTACATTTTGATATGAATAAAATATGTTTAAACCAAAGCCCACAGAGTTCAACTTTCTGATGGATTGTGGAAGAAGCATTGTAAATTTGGGTGAATAAAACATTGTTATCTACACTGCTTTTAACCACATAAAACAAAGATTCGTTTTTCTACCAATAAAAACTGTCGTCTGCACCTTATTTCAAATTGGACCGGTCTAAAATAGTATCTCAGTAATGGGTTCAACCAATATAACTGATTATACATCGATGCCTTTGAATAACCATTAAACAAGGGTGACATAGTTTTAGATATATATATAATACGTACTTAGTAGCTCTACTGAGACAATTATCAATTCCCACGTTCCAGTAAGATATTTTTTCATACAATACACTATGTACGATGTTTCTAACAGCAATGCAAGTTTATTTAAATATCTGCATTATGTTACTGTTCTGAAAATATCCATGTGATATCATAAAGAATGTCATATGTGATGTTATCAAACGGATATTTGTATATTCTAAGGTAAAATGGATTACAGAACTGTATAAAAACAAGGATTTGTTGATAGAAATTGATTGCATTCATACATTATTTTGAATCTCTATCTTTTGACCAACTTCCTTAAAGTTTTGTATTCAAAATACTTTCATTGATTGAATGAACTTTCTCTGGATATTTCAGTTTCTGATCGGTTTTGGATAGGAGCGCGGGATTATGCTGAGAACAACAGTTTTTATCACTGGATGGATGGTACCCAGGTGTCGGGATATAATCCTTGGTACCCCGGGGAACCAAACGGGGCAGCGGAGGCTTGTGTTGAACTGAAGTATAGGGACGGTGCTTACAGCTTTAATGACCATCAGTGTACTAAAGTGTATAAATACATCTGTGAAAAGATGTTATCTTGACCACCTTTTGCTACTATGAACAATAAAACAAGAACAGAAAACCAGCAATGGATAGTATTTTTATCCTGCAAAGCGCAAGAAATTCCACCCGGATACGACGTATGGGGATACGGGGTTAATCGGATTTCGTCTTTATAATACTATATAATCTTGACTGTTGACTTCGATAACTTGTTTATTCTTTAATGCTTTCCATCACATCATCGAGAAATATCAATATATTAAAACTAGATAATTTAACCACCAAACTAGTGAATTAAGCAATGCCCTTTTCCTGTTCATTTTACCCTATTTGACATTATCTGATCGGAGCATATTAAACCAGGACGTCTAAACGTTGCCATGTAATTGTTAATGTTTATGTTAATTTTAATTGCATATCTAATCTTTGCTTTGACGAATTTTAACTTTTAACTTTTTATGTTCTGGTATCCGTATAATCGATAAATATTTTTATTGCGTGAACAATTAAAGCTTTATTTTCAATCAGTGAGTTGTCGCGAGCGGGAATGTACTTCTATTGTTCCCCATAACATAAGGTTTTCTTTCCTACACTGAAATGAATATTTTTTTCTGATTTCTTCTGCAGATACATACAATACATTTCTATTACTCATTTATTTATTTATTTATTTTTTTTTGCTCTGAGGGGACTCTGTAATGCAAGGCTTTTGAATGAGCACCAAAAGAACATATCTCAAATCAGACACAAATAATTCATTACACCATATAAACATAAATCATTCCAAGAAGAATAGACATTTATCACCAATAAGAATACGACTCTATCATCTTGTTACGATGTTATGTGGGTAAGGTTTCTTTAACCCTCTTCTTATTTTGCCATTGATTCTAGCATTGAGGCGTGTCTTGGCTGGACTTGTTTTAGTTCCTTTTCGCTTTCTTCGTTCTTTGTGGAGTTTCTCTATAATAGCGAAGCTATTTAGATAACCGATGTTACGAAAAACATAAACGGTCCACATCGCATCAAATTCGATCAAATTTAATGTACCATCTAGCACATGGTAAGGTTTTTTGTGTGTGTATGTGTGTGTGTGTTTTTTTTTTTTTTTTTTTTTTTTTTTGGACAGTTTAAAGCAATGGTAAGATCTTAACAATAACTTAAAGGTAATACCATCTGAATATGAATGGGTAGATTAGAATGAATTATCAATGTCTCACCCTGCTTAAAGACACGGCATTGGCCTAGGTGGCGCCAAGTTCCGGTCATTGTTATTACTATAATGACTCGGAAGTCTGAGAGGATATAACATTTTTGTCTACAGTCACATTAAACAAAATGACGAATGAGGTAAGATCATGTTTTATAAAAAAACGTTTTATATATTTCTCTTTTAATGTATGCGTGTTGTAAACACTTTCATATCAATTTTACTGGATTGGAAGGAAAGCAAAATTTGAACTGTTATCTGCGTTCAGGATGACAATACTATGCAAACTTTTTGCAAATTATACACCGCTTTGCACACAAGTACACATGCAAAGCGGGGTTTAATTGGCAAACAGTTTGCATAGTATTGTCATCCTGAATGCTGGGATGGGCTGAGAACTCTGTAATGACAAACTGGTACATGTAGGTCACGAAAACAAGTCACGTGGTCTTATCTAGACAGTCTTTGATATTTACCTTACTTATGCAATCGAATAAGTCATTTATCATTTAAGCGATAGATTTAAATGTGACTTATTCAGGAACTTACACTAGACCCCGTAAAATAACTTTATGGTGCTTTATCTTATGTGGACGTTTGTATTCACTTTATTCGGTGTATTCATATCATATATGGCTGAACACGTTTAGTGCCAATTCCAATCAGAAACAGCTGCTACCAAGCAGCTCCGAATTTGACTTCCAGACTCATTCATTCTTTTCAATAAAAATCGTTTAAAGCACAGAGGATCAAATGTTATGTCTTATTCATTCAGACTTACATAATATAGATATATAATCTGAAAAGAGCGGTCAATGAACACTTTGGTTTGTACAAGTCAAAATGAAACTAGCTTAAATAAAATAAATAAATAGAAAAATCACCCAAAATGCAGCTCAATGAATGACGATTCACGCGAAACTGGACATCCGATAAGAACGCGAAAGATTTAAAAACCAAAACAGGGATATAATACCTAAACGTAAGCAATTTGGGTTTTTAACAAAACTTGGCAGGAATGTTTCCCGGGTGATCATCTCAGAATTTGTTTGTGAAATTTCATGGACCTAGCAATATGGGTGGGACAGGGTGGGGCTAAATTTGACCCTTAAATCCTTCAAGGAAATCTCTGTAACCAAATGGACGGATTCTACAAAACTTGCCAAAAATAATTCTTGAGCGACAATTCTCAAAACTAGTTAGTGAAATTTTGATTGACCCCAAAATATGGGCGTGACAGGGCGTGGGCTTGTTTTAACACTGCAATCTTTGGCAATCTTCTGTCTCTCCAGTAACTAATGGACAGTTTTCAACCAAACTTGACAGGAATGTTTCTACGGTGACCGTTGTCAAAACACGTTCGTGAAGTTTTGATTGGCTCCAACTTTGGGTATGGCATTGTGGCTTATTTTGACCCTTGACGTCTTTATACATCGTCTTTCATTAGCATATGGGTATGTTTCAACCATACTTGAAATCATTAGATATGACTCTTATACCAGACTCTCAGACCAATTTGTTTCTTTCCTGATTGCAAGTTTCTCGTAATTTATCTTATATTATTCAGGTAAGCGACTTAATGTAATTTTCCGTAATGTTTTCTATATTTTTTTTTTTTTTTTTTTTTTTTTTTTTTTGATTTCAAAATATTACATTTTCAACCAAAATCACAAAGCATAAAAACACCCTTCATTACATTACATCTAAAAAGGATTACTGAAACGAAAGCAATGCTTATGATGTTAAATGTCTTATTGTCAATATAATTAGCGATAGAAAATGTATTGTATTAGTAAATGTGTAGTTGTTAAAGTAGAAAGTAAGAAATATAGGCGTTTTAAGATTAAGAAAAAAAGAAAGATAATATCTTTAGATACATTTCATTTACTATCCAGTTGAAACAGCTTGTGAAAGGGGATGGAGAAAATTCGAAAATAAATGTTTCAAAGAATTTTACCGATCCGCCACGTGGGATGCTGCTCTGGTAAGAAACATTATGTATAGGATAGAAAACGAGTGTCGTAGTATATGGGAAATAGACACGAGCGTACCATTTACCGCAGCACGAGATTTTCTATCTGACTTAGCCCACGCTTTTCCAACATTGTCTGCATTTTATTCTCCAATCTTCTTTAGTCTTTGTCCTACATTATCATCCAATCAGAAGGCTGGATTTTCAAATTTTTTGAAGGTTTATTTTCCATAAACTTTCCAGCCCAGGTTTATTTTAATCATTATTTCATTTAAACGTCGAGGTTTATATGTTATACCACGCACGCGTACAGACTAGAAACTATCCCTTCACAAATATGCAATGACCACGTGATAAGTACACATGAAAATCGTAAAACTCGTGCATATGTTTTAAAACGAATATCCTTTGTAGATTTTGATCTGGCATGGCATGGATACCGAGTCGAATCTCTTACGGAACGACGACTTTTCTACTTGCCTGTACATTTATTCAGGAAAAGTAACGCTAACTAAGGAGATCTAACTGAACGGTGCAAAATGACCTATACTTCTTTCTTAACGCTTATTCCAATAAACTTCTAGTTTACTTTTTTTGGTCCCTTTCTAAGTTTGGCTTAATATCATTTCATAATCGGCTATAGATGAGGCGTTTTATAGTCCACCAAAATTAACGAAGACAATAAATTTAGTTGATGACACAAGAAAACGTCCACGAAGAGGGGTCATTGCATGTGCATATATGCAAGGTGTGGTGGACTGTACTACATCTTTTTTCTCAACAGAATAGTATAATCTGCTCAATTGTTTATGTACTTAGATTGCCCTTTATACATAAGTTCGTAAACAACTACTGTGCCATTTAATCAATAAAGAGACTTTTTAATACATACGACAATGCGATTCCGTTAAGTATTTTATTCTTTTGAAAAAACGCGCTAAACAGAGTGTAAAAGTATTAGATTTTCGTTCATCTATATTGTCGGGTAAATAAAACCAAATTATACTTCATATTTATCTTCTGTAATGGCTTTTTATAAAGACTCAATTTTTGCGTGCATATTTCAACAACTCCATATTTGGGAAGAGAGGCGCGTTTACTTGTTATGAATGTATCCGGCTTATTCCGTTTAAATCGTGCAATATGATGCCAATAATATAAAAGGTGGGAAAAAGACGAAGTCAGTTAAACGCTAATAATTGAAAATTAAACGATTTAAACAGCCTCAGTCGGTCGCTGCGCTCCCTCCTTTCGGCTGTTTAAATCGTTTAATTTTCAATTATTAGCGTTTAACTATTACATAAACTATCCAGCCAAGGTTTATTTTGATCATTATTTCATTTAAACGTCGATGTTTATTTGTAATACAACGCATGCGTACAGACTAGAATCTACCCCCTCATAAATATGCAATGACCACGTGATAAGTACAGGATAAGATCGTAAAACACGTGCACAAGCGTGTAACGAATATTCTAACTAGATTTTGATCTTGTATGGCGCGGATACTTTGTCGAATTTGTTTTTGAACAATGGTTCTCCTTTGTGCCTGTACATTATTTTAGGAAACGTATCGCTTACTAAATAAAACTAATTGAACAGTACAATGGATTTTTTCTTAAAATTTATTTCAACAATCTTGTCGCTTAATTATGTTTGCCCCACTCTAAATTTTTCCCGAATCTCGTTACTTGATAATGACGGCTATAGATTAGGCGTATTATACACCAGCAACATTAATAAAGGTCAAATGAATTTTCGTCGGCTACCCCCGTTAGCTGAGCGACATAAGAAAACATCCACGAAGTTGGGATGCAAATATTCTGGATTCAGTTTCGTGGACTATAATATTTTTCGCTTGACTGAAAAGTGTAAAATGTATTTTTGTGGGTCCTTAGATATGCATAAACAAGTTGACAAATAGTTACTAGCTCATTTTATCAATATGAAGACTATTAATTACATACGATACCGTATGCATATTAAACTTGGGACAGCACGTGCGAAACAGAGTGAAAGAAATATAAGATTTTCGTTCATCTACAAAACGGTCGGGTAAATAACAACAAACTATACTGCATGACTATCGTCTCAAATGGATCTAAGGAAAAACACAATAATTACGTGCATATTTCAAGACCTCCTTATTTGGATAGAGAGGGACGTTTAGTTGTAATAAATGTTTCCGTCTTCTTCCATGTAAATCGTTCAAAATGCTGCCAATTATACAAAGGGCGGGAAAAAGACTAAGTCAGTTAAACGCTGAAAATTGAAAATTAAACGATTTAAACAGCATCAGTCGGTCGCTACGCTCCCTCCTTTCGGCTGTTTAAATCGTTTAATTTTTAAATATTAGCGTTTAACTATTACTTACATTGGAAAAAAGGTAAATCTTGCCGCAGTATTACTGTTATTATGTGTAAATACGCTGAAATTACTTATAAAACTAGTTTCATTACTTATTGCTGATCTTTAGCAAGTTTGCTATTGTAGAAAGTCTTTTCGAAAAAAAAGCGCTCATATTAAATGCTCGTTATCTTTTTAAAATGACTCGGCATGCAAAACCTTACATTTTATTATACTTCAAAGGAAATTATGGTTGGCTGAAAGACCGCGGACTTCATAAGATATACGAATTGAAACGAGGGTACATAACGATTTATTCCTTGATAGAAAAATGCAGTTACGTCAAATTACTTCACGTAAGGTCACCTTCGTTTCGTGTTTCAACGTAACTTTACGTGAAATAATTTGACATGACGTCACTAAGACACATTGATGTGCGTCCTTGAGATGTAAAGACATTTTCAATTGTAACTGATACAACGATAGGAATGGTTTGTTTGAATGGGTTCTACGCCGCTTTCAACAAGTTTTCAGTTATATCGCTGCGACTGGAGCACCTGACAATGGATTCCTTGTATCTCTCACACCAGTACTACCATTACATCCTTTCCTAGCCTCCAGCTGCTATCCCATATAGATTACGATTATCGACCCATGGGGGACAAATAGTCGGAAAGAATGAGCGCCGCCGTCGGGTATCGAACCCGGGACCTCTAGATTGACAGTCCGACGCGCTACTAAATGTGCTACGACGCCGGCACTACAGCGATATGATACTCGTTTTTATCATCCTGGTATAAATCCACATCCTGGAAAAATCATTTTACTAATTATGTTATAACTAGCTAGAAAGTAGTAATTAGATAGGTAAAAAACTTTAATCGCCTCTTGATCTTTAAGGTACGTACCCGTCAAATTATATTACTCTTGTTTCTTCTTTTTAAATGTGTGACCCGTCTCACGTATATGCCTAAGAACTCCGTAAAAAATTATATTTGAAAAGGAAGTTGGAAAGGAAGAATGGTTATTTATTACGCATAGAATACACCAGCCAAGTGCGTAAAGTTAGGACCCTAGTAAATATACACAGACTGGCTGAAGACTTGACTTTAAACACTGCCCATATGATCCTTTAGTCCGACGGATTACTGTTCTCAAAAGCGTAAAAAGGCAACAGTTCGGAAGACATATAATCATTAGGTAACCAATAAACAAATAAATATCAAAGTCAAATTAATAAAAGGTATTATTTAATTCAAAGAATCTCATCTGGGTGAATAAATTCGATATGTTTACTTTACAGATGAATTGCTTGTCATTCCAACCCATTCATTTTTGAGAGAAAGATTGTTCTAAATACGACACGGCAGATACATTTAGTAACATCGTTAAATTGACATTCATCTCAATCATAACCATTCTAAATCGCTCCCTCAGCCCTCCCTTTATTCCTTCAAAACAATCCCTCAAACCATTCAAAAACGCTCCAAAATCAATTGAAAGATTAGACAAATTAAACTACATTCAGAATGAATATATAGCTAGAAAAAATCTCCATTTTACTGATAAATTTAAAATTGTAAGCATCTGCTTCGTTCTTGAAGAAATAAGAAGCTATTTATAGAATTTTTATTTGTATTTTATTAAGGGAAAGGAATACAATTTGCTAAATATTGGAATACCTTCTTTTAATTCTACTCAAAACGCTTCATCGCACTCATTCAATCTCATTCCAAAATCACTCACCTTGTAAATGTCACGAAGTTCTTAACTGTACATATTGGATACGCTAATTAAGTGACGTCACAATGAATGTTGCATAGCAATCACGCACAAAATGACACGCTTTACGTGTCCTAGAAATTTCACATTTTGTCTCGTTTTTGCTATAAAGAAATAGAATAATTGTTTGTTTTTCGAGTAAGATCGATTGATAATTTCGTGAACAACAAAAGCTTATATTTTCACTCGTGGCGGAGCCACTCGTGGAGTGACGGAGCCACTCGTGAAAATATAGCGTTTGTTATTCACTCCAGGAACATAAATCGATCTTACACTGAAACAAACGATTATCCTCTATTTAATGTGTGCAAAACCAATTTGAAAATAAAAAAGTTTCTGTAAATAGCAACTTCTAGTTGTTATTGCATAAAATGTATGTATTCGGGTCGTTAAAGGCATACGTTAACGGACAAATTCGGGCGTAAACGAGATAAAACGTGGATTAATCAGTAAATTCACGTGCCGTTAACGTCCAGCTTTTAAATTTAAATAGTCTCGACCTGGGCCTATACTCTGTTACGTACCAATGTAACGCGAACAAAGAAGCCAGCAACAAACTTTACAATTAACAATATTTATTGACAATAATACCAGAATTATTGACAATATGAAATTAATACACAAAAACAATTTACAATACCTTGAATGTTTAATCCTAAAGTTTTAATTTTAGATCCAATTTAATTAAGTTCCTGGTCCACAAATAATAAGTCCAATAATATCCGAATTTAAAATTAAACACGCTTTTAAACACACTTTTAAGATAACAAGAAATCCCCTTTTAGTTTAACACAGTACTACTAAATGAAACCATTAGTCTAAATCAAGTGAACAAGAATGCTGTAGGAACCCCTTTATATAATACTATAGAACAATCTGGAATAGTATAGAACATAAGAATACTCTAGAGTCTGAATCACCTTCCAAAAGGCCTTTCTAGAAAGATCTAAAATCTTCTACATATCTATTACCTTAAAGTGTCAAGAGATATTGGAAAATCCCCAGACTAATTCTAAAAATAGACATGGTAAATACCATTAGGTTTATTTATAGCTTATACATAACACTTTCCCCCTTGAAAGAAAAAAGAAAGGTTTATGAAATAAATCTTTCTTTTTGCATTATCATTAGCATAAACAATGATAATATACATCACATAATTGATAATATCATGATTTGTTGAAACATTTCAGCACATCTAGCATGAAAATACAAACAATTTTCATCGAAAGAATTGAAAAAGAGTTATATATGCAAACATACATAAATATATACAAAAAATATAGTAAAATGTAACTGTTAAATTCAATGTTTTATTAAAGATAAGACAATTCAAAATTTTAGACTCTTGACAGAGCATCTGGTATAATGTTGTCTTTTCCTTTAATGTGTCTTACATCAAGATCAAATTCTTGAAGTGACAAACTCCACCTCAATAATCTTTGGTTCTTACTCTTAAGTTTGTGAAGAAAACTTAAGGGATTGTGGTCACTGAATACAACTATAGGAGAAGTTGCAGATGTTAAATAAACTTCAAAATGTTGGATTGCCAAAATCAGAGCAAGACATTCCTTTTCAATGGTGGAGTAGTTTTTCTGATGTTTGTTTAATTTTTTAGAATAATAACAAACTGGATGATCTATACCATCATCGTCTTCTTGCAAAAGAACAGTACCAATACCAACATCACTTGCATCAACAGCTAATTTGAAACATTTTTCAAAATCAGGTGCTGAAAGAACTGGTGTGCTCTTTAGTATGGCTTTTAAGCGATCAAAGGCAACTTGACAGTTATCATTCCATTGGAACTTAACATTTTTCTTTAATAAATTTGTTAAAGGTTCAGCTATTATAGAAAAATTCTAACAAAACTTTCTATAGTAGCCAGCCATACCAAGAAATCGCATCAGTTGCTTTTTAGTAGCAGGCACAGGAAACTCAGAGATAGCATTGACCTTAGATTCTAAAGGTTTAACTTGACCCTGTCCCACAAGATGTCCTAAAAAAGTAACAGTAGCATGACAAAATTCTGTTTTTCCCAGATTAACAGTCAATTTTGCATCACTGAGACGGTCGAAGAATTGTTTGATTCTTTCAAGGTGGTCACTCCATGTATCTGTATAGATGATGACATCATCGATGTATGCGTCACAGCCATCTAAGCCAGCTATAACCATATTTACAAGCCGCTGAAACGTCGCAGGAGAATTTTTCATCCCAAACGGCATAACTTTGTACTGGTACAGACCAGTTGGAGTAGCAAATGCTGATACTTCTTTAGCCCTATCAGTGAGCGGAACTTGCCAGAATCCTTTGAGAAGGTCAAATTTGGTGACATATTTAGAATTACCGACTTTGTCAATACAGTCATCAATTCTTGGTATTGGAAAAGAGTCAGTTTTTGTCACTGAGTTCACTTTTCGATAGTCAGTACACATTCTGTATGTTCCATTTGGCTTTGGAACTAATTTACATGGTGAACTGTAATTACTTTGGCTGGGTTCAATAAAGTCATTCTCCAATAAGTAATTCACTTCATCTTGAAGGGCTTTTTGTTTCATTGGATTCATTCTATAAGGATGTTGTTTTATTGGTTGAGAATCTTCCACAATGACATCATGATATATTTTATCAGTTCTTGTGGGGATGTCGGGAAACAAGTGTTTATATTCATTAATCAACTGTTTTAGCTCTTCTCGTTGAGATGGCTCCAAATGTGAAAGTTTGTCGTCAAGATTCTTTAGTATTTCAGAGTTCTCAAGTTTAGGCGGACCAGGAACAGATTTTTCACTAAAGTCTGAATTAACTTCTGATTCAATCATATTTGATTGTTGTGGGACAGTGTTTACAACTGTAACTGGTTTTGAAATAGAGCTATCTCTGTCAAAATACTTTTTTAACATGTTTACATGACACATTTGTTTATTTTTACGCCTTCCGGGAGTATTGATGATATAATTCAAATCACTTGTTTTCTTATCAATAGTATACGGGCCATAATATCTTGCCTGTAAGGGTCGGCCAGGTATTGGCAAAAGAGCAAGGACTTTATCACCTGGTTCGAATTTCCTATCAACACTATGCTTGTCATATCTTGCCTTCATTTTGCTCTGAGATGATTTAAGATTTGACCTAGCAACCTCACATGCCCTAGACAGTTTATTTCTGAAGTCAGAAACATACTGTAAAAAGTTCAAGGGTGTTTCATCATCAGCAAGAAATTTCTCTTTTAAGAGTGTTAATGGCCCACGAACAGAATGACCAAAAACTAACTTAAAGGGGCTAAAGCCAAGAGATTCTTGAACAGGTTCTCTGACTGCAAATAATAGCAAATGAATACCTTCATCCCAATTTTTATCAGTATCAAAACAATATGACCTTATCATATTCTTTAGGGTCTGATGAAATCGTTCTAAAGCACCTTGACTTTCAGGGTGATAAGCAGATGACTGATATTGCTTGATACCTAATTTATGCATAACCTGTTGGAATATGCCTGACATGAAGTTTGATCCTTGATCAGACTGAACTGATTTTGGAAGGCCAACAAAAGTAAAGAACTTGACAAGAGCCTTAATGATTGACTTTGCCTTAATGTTTCTTAAAGGAATTGCTTCTGGGAAGCGGGTAGAAGCACACATAATTGTCAACAAATATTCGGAACCTGACTTGGTTTTTGGTAAAGGACCAACGCAGTCTATTATTATTCGACTGAAAGGTTCATCAAAAGCTATAATGGGTTGTAACCTTGCTTTTGGAATAACTTGGTTAGGTTTCCCTACCATTTGACAAGTGTGGCAACTTTTACAATATTCGGAAACGTCCGATTTTAGTCCAGGCCAAAAGAAGTGAGTCATAATCTTGTGATAAGTCTTGTTTACACCTAAATGACCAGACATTGGACTTACATGGGCTATACTAAGTATTTCACGGCGATAAGACTTTGGAACAACAATTTGGTGATGAACAGCCCAATCATCATCAGCTGGGACATCAAATGGTCGCCATTTTCTCATCAGAATACCATTCTTTTTATAGTAACAAACAGGATTCTGAGAAATTTCTTTTTCGGGTAATGCCCTATCAATTAACTTTGAAATCTCAGGATCATTTTGCTGTTCCTGGATTAACTTTGACTTTGAATGCGTTTCATGACCTTGGTCATTTGACCTTGGAGATGACTGACAAAATTTTGACGAGTCTGTCTGAGTATCAGGCAGACTAAGATTAAAAGACTTTTTAATCTCGTCATTGAAATATTGACCAACAAAAGTATCAGTTAAGTCAATATCATTTGAAATTTTCAAGGAAGCTTTTTTAGCCATACCCCGAGTTACTGCACATGAAGGGTACAAATCAGGTATTTCCTGCAAAATAGGATCATCTGTTTGACCTACATTTGGTGTGTCAGTTACAAGAGGATTAACAACAACCTTATCTCCAGCTAAGTCATTGCCTAGCAATAAATGTACACCTTTAAATGGTAAAGAATGTTTAACACCAACAACCACAGAACCAGTAACCAAATCTGAGGACAAATTAACCTTATGAAGAGGAACATTAATAACACCACACTCTACACCCTGAATAAGGACACTAGTACCAGACGAAGTCTTCTCAGAAAAAGGCAGAACATCTGCTAGAATAAGAGATTGAGAAGCTCCTGTGTCTCTTAAAATTTTAATAGGGGAAGGCGGGCACATATCACCTGAAAGTGATACAAAACCATCCAACATGAACGGTTCAAAAATCTCCATACAGGAATCAGAATTTGGTTCTGCCTTAACAATTGAATTTAACTCAAAAGAAGGCTGTGATTTAGGCTGAAGGCTGGTGAGCCCTGTAGGTTTGGCTGCACTCAGTTCCTTCTTCCTTTTTAATCTAAAACATTTCGAAATAAGGTGACCTGGTTTTTTACAAAAAGTACAATGAACTCGAGATAAGGGGTTTTGAACATTGGTTTCACCAGTAGACTTTGGTTTAGGTGAATTTGATTGACTAGACATGCTAGATGAATCACCAGACATAGATTTATTTTGGGGATGTGAGGAAGCAGGTTTTGCTTTATTAACGAAATAATTTTTGTGTGTAAGGTAGTAAACATCAGCTAAGCGAGCTGCTTCATGTATTGTTTCAACATTTTTTTCATCTAAATGTGACTTAATGTCAGATTGAATGCAATTTTTGAATTGTTCAATTAATATGAGTTGTCTAAGATTATCATAATTTTGGTCTATTTTCTTAGAATAGCACCACCTGTCAAATAATTTTTCTTCGTTTCTTGCAAATTCAACGTGAGTCTGGCCAGATTCTTTTCTACAACTTCTAAATTGTTGTCTGTATGCTTCCGGTACCAGCTCATAACCTTTGAGAATGAGTTCTTTTACGGTATCATAATCATTGCTTTGTTCTGTTCTAAGTTGTGAATAAATATTACGAGCTTTTCCTACTAAGACACTTTGGAGAAGTAAGGTCCATTGCTCCTTTGGCCATTTCAAGTTATTTGCAACTTTTTCAAAATGTTCGAAATATGTATCAACTTCATTTTCTTGAAATTGAGGAACAAGCCTAAAATGTTTTGTTACATCAAAATGGTCATTATACATCTCTCTGGGCTGATTTGCTCTATCTTGTATTTCTAATTCTTTTAATCGTAATTGAAATGCTCTTTCTTCTCTTTCCCTCTCTCTTTCTATTTCTCTCTCTTCTCTTTCTCGCTCTTCCTTTTTCCCTTTCTCTCTCTTCTCTTTCTCTTTCTCTTTCTCTTTCCCTTTCTTCCTTTTCCCTTTGAAATTGCCTTTCTCTTTCTTTTTCTTCAATTTCTCTTTGTGCTCTTTCTCTTTCAATTTCAATTTCTAATTGCTTTTCTTGAAATTTCCGCTCTTCTCTCTCTCTTTCTATTTCCAATTCCTTCTCCCTTTGTTGAAGTTTTAGCAGTTCAAGATCTCTTGAGCTTGAAACTGATTGAACATCAACAATGAGAGACAGAGCCTTTTCATCAAAAATGTCCTCATCAACAAAATATTGAACCAAAATATTCTTAATTTCATGCTTTCGCAATGAGGACTTGACTTCTTTTAATTCATAATGCTTGGCAAGATTGAGCAAATCAGGCTTTTTACCCAAATTCAACAACTCCACGGAAGGTTCGTGCGTAAATTTTTCTAAGTCAAAAGACATGGTAGCTTGTTGCTGTATTCGAATAAGAATGTAAGATTTCGATAAATAATAGTGAAAGTGCACTCTAGATTTATCCAAATTGAAAAATGAAATTTATTTCTTAAATAATTTTGAACACTAGATTTAAATACAGAATTTGTTTGATTTGTTTTGTTTTGTTTGTTTGTCTGATGTTCGTATCTCGAGACGAGCCCCAAAATTGTTACGTACCAATGTAACGCGAACAAAGAAGCCAGCAACAAACTTTACAATTAACAATATTTATTGACAATAATACCAGAATTATTGACAATATGAAATTAATACACAAAAACAATTTACAATACATTGAATGTTTAATCCTAAAGTTTTAATTTTAGATCCAATTTAATTAAGTTCCTGGTCCACAAATAATAAGTCCAATAATAGCCGAATTTAAAATTAAACACGCTTTTAAACACACTTTTAAGATAACAAGAAATTCCCTTTTAGTTTAACACAGTACTACTAAATGAAACCATAAGTCTAAATCAAGTGAACAAGAATGCTGTAGGAACCCCTTTATATAATACTATAGAACAATCTGGAATAGTATAGAACATAAGAATACTCTAGAGTCTGAATCACCTTCCAAAAGGCCTTTCTAGAAAGATCTAAAATCTTCTACATATCTATTACCTTAAAGTGTCAAGAGATATTGGAAAATCCCCAGACTAATTCTAAAAATAGACATGGTAAATACCATTAGGTTTATTTATAGCTTATACATAACAACTCTTTATCAGTTTTCTTGTCCAACATTATTATTAGAGCATACCTAAAGACGTTGCTGAAAATCCCGCGTTAAATTGCGCGAAGTCATAAATTTACCAAGCAACGTCGGTATAAACAAGATTGACGGTGTAATGCATGACGGCATATAAGTAGGTTTGTAACTGGTTTTACATCGTTTCTGTGAAATTATTTTTACCCTCATCTATCTTTTTATGCAATAGTAGCGTCAATTTCGGGCGTTAAGATTTGCAGAGACCCTCAAAATGCTACAGATATATAGATGTAGATACAGCAATAAATAAATTGCAAATGTGAACAGTGTTAATGTTGTTATCCGCGTTTGTTAAATGTTCTTAAGTAGCGAACTCAATGTATCGATGCACAAGTTCGTGTGGGTGACAAATACTATCCTTGCAGTAAAAAAAAAGGGCGCTAACGAGTTTTTAGAACTTACATGTGCACTTTAACTTCACGAATGGATTCTGCAGGTTAGTCGTGATTTGCCGCAGGGTATCGTCCAATAATTAATTTGTTTAAATCACAAAGGCCTGTGTCCAGGATGACAAAACGGTGAAACTGTTCACCAATTATACCCCACTATGAACATGCATTAGCGTGTAAAGCGGGGTAAAATTCCCAAACAGTTTGCCCCGTTTTGTCTCTCTGAACGCAGGGGAGGTTCAGGTCAATATGGTTATACTATACCTAAGTCGTAATCACTCTGATGGTGCGTTATAATGGTCACTCAGTTGTTTGTAATGGTTTGTTATTAAGTTTGTTTTTCGTTATTTTGGTCGACATGTTTGTACCATAAACTTTTAAGTCGACCTTACCTTTTTGATTGCCATGTGCTTATGTTTTATTGATCGCAATATTGTTACATTGTGTTGTTTTTGTTTGTTTGTTTTTTTGTTTGTTTTTTTTTGTTTTTTTTTTTTTTTTTTTTTTTGTAATTTTTACTTTGTATTAATCACCCTTTGGTACGTTGTACTGAAAGACCCGTTTAAGATCCTAATTCCAAGTGAGTATGTTGTATTGCCCTCTCATTGCATTTCAAAATAGCACATTCGAAGTTAGAGGGTATACTGTTGTTTCGTTGCAAGGTTCTCTTGTTGTTAAGTTGTTTTGATCACCCTGTTGTTCCTGTGTTTTGGTCGCCCCGTTGTTTCGTTTTATATAAGTCAGCTTGTTTTAATACTGTTTTGATCACCCTGTTGTTATTGTGATTTGTCGCCCTGTTGTTTGTTTTATAGGTCAACTTGTTGTAAAACTGTTTTAATCACTCTATTTTTACTCTGTTTCAGTCTTTCCGTTGTTTCGTTGCATAGTTCTACTTGTTGTTAAATTGTTTGGGGACCATGTTGTTTCTGTGTTTTGGTCTCCCGGTTATTCCGTTGTATAGGTCTCCTTGATGTTAAGTATTTTTAGTCACCCAATTATTTATTTGAATTGGTCACCTTGTTGTTACGCTGAATCGGTCTGCTAATTGGGTTTGGTTTAAACCTATTTATTTTACATCGATTGGGAAACAAGCTCTTGCAACTTAGTTTAATCCCTCTCGGTTCTATTTCTTGTAAATTTCACCAGTACTCGAGCCGAATGTGTGGGCCAAAGAAAGAACCAAGATCGATAGCCGCTCCCGGGAATCGAACTCAGGACCTTAAGGTCAAGCGGCCGACGAACTACTTCTAGGCCACGCATACCACTAATTGGGTACGGTTAAATTTGTCGCTTGGCGATGAAATTGTTCTTCCTCAATGTTGAATTTATTCTTGATGGCTTTCGGCGCAATAAACGACATGATTGAACGATAACCCACTTACTATTGTAGTTTTTTCTTAATGTAAAAATGCGAACAGTAAATTTATGGCGTCTTATCATTATTTTACATCCTACTATGTTCAGATGGTAATTTTTAACGTATTTTCAGTCTGTGTGCCGTAGTCTTGGTGGCAGTCTAGCCTCGCTACAAACTCAAGATATGTTTGATTTCCTCACTTACGAACTTAGAACAAATATCTGTAAGTATTTACATTAATTGTATGGACAAATGCTATTCTGGATCTTATTCAAACTAATAAGAGGGCGAGGGACCGGCAACTTTAAAAATCTGTATAAAGATTGTTATAGAAAATATATATTTTTTGTTCATTTATATATAAAACTAAATCACTATACCCATGAACTCATAATCACTTAGCAGTGATTCCTATAAATACCGGAGTACAGTACGTTAAAGGCTTAGAAAGACCAAAATGTACTTAATGTTTTCCAGACTTAATATACTCAAATCATCGCCAACGTTCCCAACGAATAGAAGTTTTCAGACTAAAAGAAAGTGTGTGTGTATACCAGAAGAATGTGCTGGATAAGACAGGATTAGCTGTTTTGTGTATGATGTGTCATTATCGTCGCCATTGACTCATTATCGAAATGTACAGAAAGAGTTAGAATTGCTCGATTCTACAGAATTTATAACCTAAAAGTCCATCTGCAGTGAGTTCGCTGGTATTTGACAACAACAACATATAACCATAAGGACTGTAGGTGACATGACAGACCAGTCTGGGAAAGGTTTTAGGAAAATAGTGTCTGGGGTTAACTATGACAAAACATGGAGTCAATGGGTATTTAAAGCAAACATAGGGGCGTTTAAATGCTTCTTTGCGTAATCAGAGTCCAATAATCGGTCCTCGTCGGATACTTACGCTGTACCGTTCGGAAAAACTCGGCGATTCTACGGAAAAGACCTCTGGAATAATAAGAGCGCAGTCATGACAGCGCGTCGTTTTGCACGTGGGTTAACCTGACGTCACAAGCATCGCGATGAGAGTTGAGAAATAAGAAATTCAATGAAATATTGAAACTGAAAGCATTTATAGTCGGTTCAAAAGCTTCTTTAGCTTATTTTGTTTTGTTACTTTGTCTTGCCGACTTAAAATAAATCTTATCTTATCTTATTTTATCTCATCTTATTATAATTTGATGAGAAAACGCAGTGCCTAACTGCATTTTGTGATCAAACTATATCATGCCCAAAAATATCCCCATAGACGATCGGAGAGCAATAAAGAAATGTGATTGATTTTCTTTTTACGTTCATAGCTAAGGTACCACAAGACGTCGAATGACCTTAAAGCAGAGATCTAAAAGTCATGGAAATGCGATTTTGCTGGCACACTTTTAATGAAAGAAATAAATAGAATAGTTTCCGGTTAAGATAATGAAGGACTTGTGTTTCCGGTTACTTGATCGATATGAAATGCCGTTATGTAATTGTTGAAAAATAATCTAAAAAATACTACTCTTACGTCCGAGTTACTTTCCAGTGATGTTCCGAATGATCTTGTACCGTTATTGGGATTACACCATAATTGGGGATGTCTTCAGAACGAAAGTTATTGTAAAATTCCACTTCGACATGATATTAGAGCACGATATCAGTCGGATTCTTTCCCCTGATTATTTACCCCTTGAAATAAAAGATCTATATATATGGCTTATATAGATATTTGAACTATATGTTGAACAAAAACAAAATTTATTTCATCATAAAGTAGAACGTCATTTAATTGAACGAGCGAATGAACAACTCCTAGGAAAATCTACTTGTTAAACAATCTCACCACTCAATATATGCTAGTTGAGAGCTATGGACGCAATAAACGACCATCATCATTTTGCGGATTCAACTTTAGTCCTACACTGCTTGAAATGTTTTGCTTGTGATTGTTTCAGCTTATGGTAGTCAATGTTTTCATTGCATCGAGCGCGAAAAACTAGAGCTCCACATCCTGTTGTAGCCAAAGGGGTCCGAAATAACCCCCACCACCATATATACTAATAATATAAACTGTTTATATTATTAGTATATATGGTGGTGGGGGGTTATTTCGGACCCCTTTGGTTGTAGCTTTAATCTGTGTCGGTGCTAAACTTAACTTGACATTAAGCTTATTTTCTTCTTCATTATTCTTTCAGGCTTCACTCGGTACTGGATAGGTGCACGTGACTATGTCGAGGACAATAGTGTTTATCACTGGATGGACGGAAGTGAGATGACGGGATATAGTGCTTGGTTTCCTGGAGAACCTAACTATGCCATGGAAGCCTGTGTGGAACTGAAGAATCGAAACGGAGTCTAGAGATTTAATGATAATAGATGTTCAAGGCCATATCCATATGTGTGTGAAAAGACACTGTCATGATTCAATCGGGAACCCTCGGCGAGTCTACGGAATTGACCTTGGAAATAATAAGTGCGCAGCCACAAAAGCGCGTCATTTGGCACGTTCGTTTACATGACGTCACAAAAATCAAGATTTGTGTGAGTAAAATAAAATCAACGAAATTGTAAAATTGGGCAACTAATTATTCCATAACAACTGTATTTTTTATCAAACGACAATATGCAAAAAAATCTCTTTAGACGATGGAAAGCATTATAAGCTTATGGATCAAATTATCGCCTGAAGCCGAAATACCTAAATTGACTCAAATTACTACACTACATCCGAGATTCTTTCCAGTTTACGTCAAAGTACAATCGATGTTTCGTATGTGTCATGATATTGATTCGTCTTCATCCTTTCAAAATATGTATCAATATCAATAAAAATATCACTCCAATTATCATTTGTATTTGGAATTCCTATTTATAAACATTTCCTTCGGTGATACATCCAACGATCAAATTTTTAAGAGAACATTGTAAGAAAAGACAGTTAAATAGGACCCCTTTTTTTAGCAGTTATGTGTGTCATAAATAATTTTTAGTAAAAAGAATTGTCATATAGCTTTTATCAGTGCAATCCCTAAGCTCTCTATGGAATAGACCTCGGAAATAATAAGCACGCAGCCATGACATCGCGCCGTTTCGCACGGAAGCTCACTCGGATTTTTGCGTAAACTGGAAAAATACTACGGACGTAAGTGAAGTCATTTGTGGTAATTGTTTTAGCTCACCTGAGCACGAGCTGCTCAAGGTGAGTTTTAGGGGTTGTGTGATGTCCGTCAGTCTGTCGTGCGTCAGTGCGTCGTGTGCAGTGAGTCTCGCGACTCTATAAACCGGAAGTGGGTTTTCGTTTATTTTACGGCTCTTTTTGCGCGATGTTTAAAAAGACCGGTTTTCGTAAGATTCTACTTATGGAAATAACGTAGAAAAATGATGGTAAAACTTCATAATTTAGCTTCTTTTCGACATTTGATATTAATTGAATGACTGGATCATAAAATTTAACAATAAAAATGCGTTAAAACCGTTATTCGATTAGGGGGGAACACTGAAAAATAACGAAAAACTTTCTTATTTGCATGGAAAGGTATGCTGAATTTTTTAGCAAATAAAGGAAAAATATGGATTATAAACATATCGGAAAATTAGAATAATTCATTGGGTAATTTCTTCAAAAAATAGGTTTTTGTGGCATTTTTTCCTAGTAAAATTACAAAAAATTAGTGCATTTTTAACTTTTGAAAGCAAATTGTGCAAATGCAATTGATCAAAGAGAAATTTTCTTGACAATAGCCATTGTGTACATGTATAAGGTCTATCAAAATGTATTTGTTTTATAGCTATATCTTAGTACAGGGTTTATACTAGACCTCAAATGAATATAACCGCTTTACTGAAAAATGGCCCATACCACTCAAGGGCAGATAACTCTAGCATGAAAACGAGCGTGGAAAGGTACCTTCAAATTTTGATATAATGACTACACAATGTTAATCTACAACATATGTGACCAAGAAAAAAATTCATTGGGCGGAAAAAAATGACGCCGTGTGTCCATTGCTACCTTTGGTCAAGTGGTGTCAAAAACTAGGTGACGGGGTCAGGTCTTAGGAAAAAGCTTTCTGTCTAAATCAACCTGAAAACTGTTCGGAATGATTATCTTTGTGAAAATTCGGACAAGTTCGGGTAAAGTGAGGTTAAAAACTTTGTCACGAGGTCAAATCGCAAAAAAAAAACCTTGTGAACAATCAAGAGGTCACATTGTCTGACAAATCAACCTGAAAATTGTCAGAATGATTAAAGCTCGGATTAAAGCTCGGACTAGTTCAAAATTGGGTTAAGTGGGGTCAAAAGCTAGGTCGAATGGTCAAATCTTAGAAACCCTCGTGGGCACTGTAGAGAACACGTTTTTAACCCAATCAATCTGCAAATTGGTCGGAATGATTATCATGATTAAATCTCGGACAAGTTTGAAATTTGGTTAAGTGTAGACAAAAAGAAGTTCACAGGGTCAATCCTAGAAAAAGCTTGTAGGCACCCTAGAGGCTACAATTTAAGTCCCATCAGCTTATAATCTGGTCAGAAATTATCATATTCCTGTTATCTCGGACAAGTTCGACTTTGGGTCAAGTGGGGTCAAAAACAAGGTCAACGAGTCAACACTCGGGAAAAAGCTTACTCTAGACTCATTTGTGTTTGTTATCTCAGGTGAGCAATAAAGGCCACTAAGTCCCTCTTCTTTAAGTTATTCTTTTTCTAGTAGTACTTTGGTCAATACGATTGAAGAAAAACTCATTCCTTGAATATACTTTCCGAAAACAAAGCGCAGTAATATATTGCGTTTTGTTTCCTTATTATAATATGCCAATTTTTGATATAATATGCCAATTTTTAATCTTGCGTGGATTTTATTTTTCTCAACGTTTTTGACGCTTGTTACGTCATATAAGTCCACGTGCGGAACGACACGCTTTCATGGCTGCGACTAAGTTCTATTTTGAAGAGTATGCGAGGGTTCCCAAATGGCGTGTTACATGACGTTATTGAGTTTTGTTACCAAATCCTAATATGCCAAAAGACCTCCAAAGTCGATTGGAAAGTATTTGATGGATTTTGCGTCAAGCGTATTGTCCAAAGAACCACCGGGAGCCAGCTGAACCCGGCTATCTCAGCGGTAACTCATTTGGAAGTCAATCATGCGGTTTTGAGTTTGAACACTGACTCGACCATTTATTATCCGCCATTTGAAAAGATTCAAAGTGACATGATTTTACCGTCTCCAAACAATGGGGATAAGTAGTACGCCTAAGTGAGATTAGCAGCTGGGGGCTCCGATGAAATATTGTCGTTGTACTGGCATGGGAACGACTGGTACTATGGCTAGAGGCACTAGCGACCGTTTTAAGTGGCGTTAAAACCAATATGAACAAAACTACATACATATTAAGCCGAATAATCTTAAAGAATAATCAAAAGTACTACACTTACGCCCAAGCACTTTTCAGTTTACGAAAATGCCTAGTGATATTCCGAATTCAGGAACATGCATTAAACAATAAATTTCGGTGCAAGACAGACAAAAGTTTAGATATGAAGGCCCCTTTTTCTAGCATGGCATAATTTAACAAAACTCCGAAATATTACCAAGGTCCAATGACTAGGATTATTTTGTGAAGGTTTTATCCAAATCGGTCCATAAATGAAGGAGATGCATCCATAAGAAATTTGACATCGCTTTATTTTACAGAACCCTGACTTCATGTGCTAGGTCAACTAACTAGTACATTTTGTGAAGCTTTTTTCTAAATTAGTCTGTAATTGCAGGAGAAGATGCGTTCACACGAGTTATGACACGAATGTCCCTTTTTATATGACGCGGCTGATTATCAAAATACATTTACTACATTCGTTAAATCAGGTGACAAGGAATATTTTGTTATAGTGTTATCTAAATTAGTACATATTTATAGAAGTTTCACTCACAAGAAATTTGACACGAAAGCATTTTTTCAATGACTCGGTTGAATTTCACTTAACTGAGACAAAATGCGCAAGGACAGGTGACAGAGGAACATTTTATGGAAGTTTCATCAAGTCAACAGAATATTGCAATATAATATTTTTTTTCTGTTGTTGTTGTTATTTTGTTGTTGTTGTTGTTTTTTTTTTTTGTTTTTTTTTTTTTTGTTTTTTTTTTTTTTTTTTTGGGGGGGGGGGTTGAAACACAATTTTAGAAACTCAAAAATACTCAAGGCAATCGCAATAGATATCATTTTGTGAAAAAAACAACAACAAAGATTAATTGTGTGATGTTGTATAAAACTATTTCATAATGTTTTCTCGTTAATTTTAACAGCGAAGATTTAAGTTTCATTCCGTTAACGTTAAATGGTAGTCCTTCGTGTAATAACTCAGCAACCGAGGAAATGGCCTATCTGTTTAGAACAAAAAAAAATTAGTTCCTGTAGTGAACCTGAAAAGCGGTATCATCGCTTAAATGATGAAAGAATCAAAATGACACCGAAACGGACTTCTAAACGGCCAACTGGCATTCGTTAATGTTTTAACATATTCATGGCCATCTAATAAACTATCAATTATTTGTACATGAACGGTCATTGAATCTAGCGGGGTTTTTTTTATAAAGAATTGATGAAATTTTATTTCTCGGCGTCTCTAAACAAATGGACAAAGACGAAAAGCGCTCTTGTATATAAGTAACAAAAGCCAAACCTTTCGAGATATTTCAAATTTCGTTTTCTGTAAAATTCTCCTTACGTCATTATCATTACTTATCTATCAATTTAACGTCCAGAAAAAATGTCACTTTATAATTGTACAGCCAGAAAATTGTAATTTATTCAAGAATTGTGATCGTAGTAGAATTGTAATAATTTCATATTCTCTTTGATTTGTCAATGAATACAGTCTGATTATAATAATCTTTATCTATAGTCGGGGGTTTGTAAGAGGTACAGTTAACAATTAATATTAACTATGACTTTTACTTATTCTGGATGTTACCAATTTTGCGTGAAATTCGAGTGGCAGTGGAATCCTCCTTTTTTCCCCTTTTTTTTTAAGGGTTTTCATCAACTGCTACCCATTTACAGCTGAGTTGACTGAGGCAATGACTTTCAAGTTTCTTGCCCAAGAAAACACTTCGCTGTCACCAGGACTAGAACCCCTAACCTTCGGATCAGGGGACCGACGCTCTAACCACTTGACTGTCGAGGCAGTATCTAGGTGGAAGAGTTATGCAAAGCAAAGTCCTTGGGCTCCGCGCTCGGATTTTTTCTTTTGCATATTACTCCTCCTCCATCGGACTTTATTCATGGATACATCAACGAGAAAAAGTATTTCTAAATTCCCCAAATTATCTTACCCAACAAACCTGAGTAGTACATAGTGTTGACATACACGCGATAATTGCATTTTAGATAAACCAAGTAAATGACAGCTCTTTTCATAACTTATTTCTTTGTGTGTTTGTATTGACTTCTAGTCAGGGCGCAATCGATCGGCTTTCACTTATCATTGACTCTTCGTGTTCCATTGTTTGTTAATAAAAGCTAGTTTTGATCATTATCTCGTCAAATATTGAGACATCAAATTTCAGCTATATAACTTGTATTAATTTGTCAGAAAAATATTATAAAACAATAGTTTACATTTTAAAAGATAGACTTACATACATTTTAATATCGATATACAGAGGATCCATCGTTTTCATTTTTTATCTTACAACTATACAAATATCCATGTGATAACATCCCGTATGATATTTTTTAAGATATCACATAGTTTTTTTTAGAACAATGATATAATGCGGTTATTTTTAGAAACCTGCATTTCTGCATGAAACATCCACGAAAACTAGGTAAATAGACGTTATAAGATAAATATAATACGTACTTAGTGTATTGTATGGAAAAATACCTAACTCGGTTGTGGGAATTGATAATTGTCTCGACAGAGCCTCGACAATGATCAATTCTCCCAACCTCGTTAGATATTTTTTCTCATACAAAATACTAAGTACGTATTATATATTTACAGTGAATCTTACGCTGTCAAACAGGTTGTTTAAACCGATATCATTAATGAAATAAAGTAATGCCAACGTTTAGAAATGACAAAACGGTGCAAACTGTTTACAAGCTATAACAAAATGGTGCAGGCTGTTTGCAAGTTACAACCCGCTTTATACGTGCACTTGCATGATTTAAACAGTTTTGTCGACCTGATCACAGGCAAGGTTTAAAATTAAATTCGTTTACAGTACGAGTCAAGTTATACATATTTCAATAGTCAATTTGAGCATGAAAAGGTTCTGACTTAAATGCGATTAGAATGGTATTTACACTGAATTATGGTTATAATAAGTAGCTTTTCAATAACATATCACACATAAATATCACAATACATAGTCATCAATGTCGTAAAATTCAGCTGTGCATCTGCTGCTTGTCATCTTTCATGGAGATCTTTCGGCCTGCTCGTCTAAAGCCCTGGACACATTGGATAGCTGGATAAAATATGTATATAGAGGATAATAAATGAGTGGTCATGTAATAAAATATTTATTTAGCCATCGATAAACAAAGAAAAATCAGACTTTTAACTGTTTTTAATGATGATTTTAATAAATTTGAACTTCATGAATACAAATTCGATATTCTTTTCATAATAACATCCAATTTGTGCAATAAATCGGCACAATTCTTGAAACTCATAAATTAAAATTTTCAGCGTAAAATATAGTGACGTTTGTAAAATGACGCCATCACATCGACAATGACGCCTTTTTCATGATAACAAACTAGCTTTTCCATAATATAATCCCTGCGCTCACTTGCTTAGTATTTGTATTTCTTAGTAAAGCATTTCTTATGAATCGAACTTGGTGTGTTCTATTAGGCTTCCTTATCCATAACGCAGGACAGCTTTGCTCTATTCGCCGCTCTATTTATACGTAAATGAATGATAGTCAAAAACGAAAAGTTACACCTTAGGTTGTTACCATCATAAGCATTGAATAGTATCATTGACCTCGGGGCTTATATCTATTCCAAATGGTACTTCAGCGTTTATCATGGAGCTGTGTGAAAATTTGTTTAAATTTGGCAATTTTCCTCGTGAAACAGAATCAAGTTATTAATCGATCCATAAATGCATCATCCATGTAACACTGCTATGGATAAGCTTCATTTGAATGTTTACCAACCCATTTCAATAATAAATTAACGGCATAAATTTGTTTCGAATGACTTGTCGTAGCCTATTCTACTCAGAAGATACGCCAATTTGCTTTTAAAGCCATTAGTAAATATAGCAAATATAGTTATAACTAAATTGAACGGACTGATGAACATATACGCCATTTTTTGTTTTCTCGATTAAGACAAAACCTCAAATCTCATCAGTCATCCCAACGCAACTATTGCGCTACCTATCCGTTACTTAGATCCATGGGCAGGGGCGTAGCTGTAGGTAATATGATAGATCAGGGCCCGAGGTTATAAAACTTTTCTCAGGCCCAGGCTCAATTTTCTCAAATTTCAATTTGAGATTAAAGACGTAATTCTGTCTTATTACTCATTTTAATGCATTAACAAAAAGGTTGATATTGATAAGTTGTTATAAATAACAACTTTACTTATTAATATCATCTTTTATTTTCATACATTTATTTCAATTTAAAATTTGAGAAAATTGTGCCTGAGCCTTAGAAAATTTTATAACCTCGGGCCCTGATTCTTTATCAGATTGACAAAAAACTCTTACCCATCTATAAAATGTTCCCGCCCCGGCACTGGCTAGACACACCTCTGTTTCGTTGTAATCTTTGATCACCCTGTTAGCGTAATAACGTGTGTCCGGCTCCACGTATATTGTGTCAAAGTCTTGTACCCGGCGCAACAAACTCTGTTTACCGGTCCTTCTCATCAGGCTAGTCAAATCATCCCAATCCTGAAACAGATCGAAATAAATAAACACCCTTTTCCTAAGAAATTGTAGTGTTATGAAGCCTTCATCTACAGTATGGATAAAGGTAGCGGATAGTGATAGTTACGCAACGTTTCAGAAGTCATGGACTTTGGCAGTGTTAACCGAGATTTCCTTATGAAACGATTGAGAATTGTAAAAGATCATAAGTTCCGAATTGTTCAGAAAGTATTACAAGTCAACAACCTTAAGATCGGTCATAAAAAGGCGATGATTAATAAATCTACTCATTTGTATTCAAAAGAAGCACCCAAAACAATGTAAATATAAGTGCAAAAAGGTTCAGAATTAAAAGATGCACAACCCCCATTTGGAATATGGGATTTTCCTTGCACTGGAAAGTGCCTCGGACGTAATTTAACTGATTTAAGCTCAAAATTTAAGATAAATCGGCGTCAGGTCGTTATTTAGTACGTTGGCTTTTTCAATGCTTTCCGACAGTCCATGCATAATATTTTGGCACATTAAAATTTGATTACAAATACAGTCAAATGGTTTGTTATAAATTTAGAATATTATATTTAACTCTGTATAAACTTTAGCGGCATTGTTGATGCCTTTGACTTCATAAAAAACACAAGTTAAATGGCACGCTTTCATGGCTGCGCCTTAATTATTCCCGATATTTATTCCTTAGGAAAGCATAGGGCCTCAAAATTGTACAAGCATGGCTGTTAATAGCCTCCCTTCAATAGATTTGCGTTCGAGTTCTGAAAATAGATTTTTATGTTATTCCAAATCTCATACAAACTGTGAAATCATGAATATTTTTAACAAAATTTATTTTTAAATTTATTTTTTAACTATTCTTTTAAGTAATTTTAAAATGATTTGAATGAGTGTTTAAAATGAAATAATAGAGCGTTGAGTGAGCGCATAAGAATGGTTTTGATCGGAATGATAGTCAATTTCACGATGTTCTTAACTGTAGTAATATATAATGGTATTTTCTTAAACTCTTTGTGACGATGCTGAACCATTTTTTTTTCTTTTTTAGAAAGGAATATTTCATCCTTCCAATTTTAAGGTTACTTTCTTTAAAATGTTTATTAGAAAATCAATGTTTGAGTCAGCTTTTATAGATTTATAATAAAGGTTATAAGCCGATATCAGTGATAAGTCTTGCGAAACAGCTTCGTATTAGACTCTGGTATCTTAGAAAATCAAATAAAACAGTTTTCGTTCTTTCAAATTACTTATATTTACAAACCTCCATGTTCGATTTCCTTTCTCCCAGCATGAGAAACGTGACGTACATTACATCTCTAATGATAGGCGGAGGATTCTTATAACTGCATAGTTCTGATATAGTGGATTTGTTCATTTCCAGGACATCATGGGCGATAAGGTTTAGATTTCCCAGATGGTCTCTCACATTTTCAGCTTCTCTGATCTCTTTGTGAAGTTTGTTACTTAATCGGGACTCCTTCCCACGTGTAATGGCTTTCTCCAGAATATCTAAATGGCGTCTCTTTACTGCGTCATCGAGTTCTAGATCAGAAAACATAAAACAGCGGTTTGATACCTTAAGGGTTTATACAAACGTATTTGAACAACTAAAGATATGTACATATCTGAAGAAATGTTAGAACGCTTAAGCAAGTTGGTATTTTACTTGGTCACTATTGGTCAGTAAAAAACTATTGAAACTTAATGATTCAGAGGTCTTTAGAGTAGTTATTCATGGTACAAATGGTTTATTCGTTTAAGTTATCTTTGAATGAAACTAGCAACTCAGCCGGATATTTACATTAATGACCCCATATTGTTTCAAATCATACAATTCAAAATATCCTACAATGATGTCCTTTGACTTCGTTATTCTAAATTACGACAGGAATATCGATAAGATGCTATGTAAAAAAAATCCAAAATCATGTAAGCTTTGTGATTTTCCTGCTAATAAATACCAAATGAAATAGCAATTTTCCTCAGGTTGCCTGTCCAAAAAAAGGTTGCAAAATTGAAGTAAGTGTAAAACTTTGGAGACAATGGCAACAAATAATCATTAAAGCTCTTCCTGATAGCCAGGAGGCCATCAACCCTTTAAATTGACATGGTTTATCAAGACATTTATGACATGGCTCAAAACATCACTGTCGGAACGCTTATAAAATTTTTGGGTCAAAATAAAAAAAGACGGGGTATTAATATGAACCAAATGGCAAAATACTGTACCTTTTCTTAGACGTCCGACAGGTATTTAGGCGCGTTGTGTTGGAACAACCGCCTAAGAGTCGTCGTTTAAGCTTTTGCTTAAATGCCGACACAAACTTAAAATATTTACTTGCCCTTTTTGACAGTTTTATATTCTAATGCATTGTAAGCCTTTCCGAGGTCGCCCTTATCTTCCATGTCAAGCTTCTCAAATTTCTCTATCGCTCTTTCAAGCTCTCCAATGTCTTTTGTACTCATTGTCTTTGAGGCTCGACGAAGCGTCGAACGAGTATTCTTTTCTGTTGCATTCTGAAATTAAAACATAATCAGACGCGCATTTTTAAAATTGAAATTATATAGAAATAAATTCACTCTAAATTTCCCGTCTGACTAAAATACAAATTCAATTATGGATAGTTAATACATTTAATGATATGTATTCAGTATAATTAAGATACCTCGTTTATTTGTCGATACATCTAAAATATTTTTTATTTATTCATTTATGTTGGTTCTCAATAATTATAAATACCGTCTTGAAACCAGTGCATTTTTAACCTTCTTAAATGCAGTGTTTGTTGTTACAAGCCATCTGTATTTGTCTATCTTTATTCAGGTTGAAAGTATGATCAGCATTTGGTATTTGATTTGACTCCTACGTTTCTAAGATTGCCCAACTTAGTCTTTGAATTGGTTTTGAATTTTAAGGTTTATACCTCATAATTCCGTTTCTTTCTTCTTCTGACGACTTCCTCTGAGTTCAGTAGATAATTACAGACATTTTTATACTCCTGGCCGTCTTCTTGTGTGTACACCCCGAGAGCATATTCCCCTTGTTCTGGTACGGATACCGTCACGTTAACGTTCCTATTCTTATTGGTCATCTTGACGTATTGCTGTAACTCATCCTCGGGTATTGTACTGTGGACCAGCGTAGTCCTTATATTGATGGACTTGGTAAGGGTAAATGTAAACTCACTTTGAACTTTGGCTGATACTCTCACTAGTCCGTTTCTGTGCGATATCGCTTTTACACCGGCAAGTTCGGTATCCAGACTTGGACCGTATCCTATAGAACCTGGATTTATTGGCAAGGGTTTACAATTCTCCTTTGCATCATTACAGTATATTTTGAAAGAACAAAGATCTGTCTCATATCTGCGACCACCTGTAATCACTAGCTTATAGACACCTTCCTCTGGAAACCTGATTCCAAAGTTCCACTTTTTCTCTGATCGATTGAGAAACACAAAATTATTTAACTGTAGAAGTGGAGATATATCCTTACCCGACTCCTTATGATTGTAATAAAGTTCATAACTCATTGTCATTCCAGAGGGTTCTGCACACGTAAGTTCAACATTACGCATTCCCCCTACAGTGGTGAGTCTACAACTGAATTTGCTGGTGATTTCTACATTTTCTCTGAAATATTCGGGTCTACATTGTGGCACCTCACTAAACTTCTGCAGAGTCCATGGTCTTTGGAGCAGTTGGTGTTTCGGATTTTTTGCTAGGGCGACATGGACAAAAACATCTGGGTCCGTCAAGAAATAAAACTCGTTTAGCTGCATAACGGTCTCTCCTTCAGACGCGTTTTCCTTTTCTCTAACTGCCTGACCTTAAGATAAGATATGAAACGTTGGAATTTCAAATCTCAATCGTATTCTATATATTTGTTAAGTTGTTGTTGTTTTGTTATTTATTAAATCATTTCGATGAACTTATTTTGATCACATTCCATATTCTTTATTAAGCAATTGTAAAAATGTGACATCTGGTTTAATATTTGTCATTCCACATTAAGAAAGTAAATCAATACGGGTAAACATTTCAGATTCATTATTGTCAGGCAACGAAGAAAACATTCCCCTTGAACTACATATATCCAGAAACATGCGCCTTTTTGAAATTTATCTTTTTGAACTTTTTGTTTGAAAATGATACATCCTTTGGTTGTGATATATCAAATTGAACTATAATAAGGCCCCATTATGACATACCTTTTGTTTCTACCTTAGTATAAATACCGGATTTATGTCCACTGACGGCCTGACAAGCCCATAGTGGAAACACAATTCTCCAGCTGCCAGCCACATACACAAGGTTCCAGGAATTAACCATGGTTTTCACTTTCTCTTCTTCGTCGCCCACCTCATATGACACCGCCTTGCCGTAACCCTCTACTATAATACACGGTATACCGGCCGCTCTGAAACGTTGACATATAGGTTCATGAACCATTTTATGTGTGTTTTTAACATTAGTAACCAACTTTCAAAGCTCTAAAAGTTTTGAATATCTCGTGTAAAACGATTTGTGTAGGAAAGTCAAATTGAAGAGTGCATTTACTTTACCTGAATACCACATACACTACCCTTGAGTCTTATATCGGATATTCATTTCATTAAAATGCACTACGTACATCGAAATATTGTCTTAACGAAGAAAATAAAATGCAGTACTTATCAACTTCAAATCGCAATAAATCTTCAAAATTTGATGAAGAAAATATACGATGCCTAAGGTATATAGTATCACAAAACTACTGTATCGGAAGGAAGAAAAAACAACAACATTTTTTTATTCAGCATATTGTGTGCTAGAGTTTTCGTATTGTAACATTCTATAGCACGCGAACGGGGTCTTATACTCTAACTCTAAAGTCAAATTACAGCTATGCCTACAAAATCATGGAGCCATAAAACTTACTTGTTTTTATCGGTATACCGAAAAGATTGAGCTACATCTACAAGTTGAGGGTGAACCGCCATAGAAATACCGAAAACAGTAAGATCGGATCGGTTTGAAATTGAGTTTGCAAAGTAGGTTTAGATAATATTATACCTAACAAATCTCGCCATTTAAGTTAAATTGATCAAGTGTACTCTTTGGCCTTCTTCATTATTCAAAACTTTCAAAAGTGTCGGAGCTCAATTAATGGCTAGAATAAGTTGCGTTCTCCTTACTTACCACATGTATTAACAACGTTGGCCACCTAAACTTACCGACATAATAGTGGGAAGAAGGAAGAATGTCTTGCCCGCCTCTTCTGCATCAGCTTTAAAAATCCGCGAGGTGTGTCACTATTCGTGGCATCGGAGTAGTTTCCCTTGCGAACATCCTGGCTCCCCAGCCAAACAAAAATGGACCTCAATAACTCCATGGACGTCGTACAACCAGCGGACAGGTGTTTAATCAGTTCTTTATACGAACATGCTTTCTCCGGAGGTGTCTATATTAGGAAACAATACAGAATATTTCCCTTAATTCAAGAAGCAGCTTTAGATATCCACGGGTACAGTAAATGGGTGTTAAATAGTGAAATTGTCTAGCGGGAAATTGTAACATTTTTGAAGATATTTGTGATCGTGTCTCTCAACAGTGAGTCGTTGTTTTTACTCTTGCTAATGTAGCTTTATAATATTTATCATGTAATGAAGCCTGTATCGACTTGATATTACCTACCTGATAAAAGTATTAGTTATACGGTTTCTTGTCGGGACATATGACGATTTATTCCCGGCTGGAAAAAATTATGTCAGCGAGCCGCAGTCGAGGATAGACATCATTTTTTACTACCGAATCGTCATTTACACAGGCAAGAAACCGCATTACGAATTTATAATACTGCAACGTATAAAACCAAATCTCTCTTTTGGTCCATTTAAGTTGAGCGCGTTTTCTTTGAAACTACTTATGTCCTCAAATGCACCCCAAATGAAAAGTAAGTATTAGTGACGTCACAGGCAGCACTGACGTCACACTACTACATCTTGCGATGTTATGATATATAAAACGGTTTTTGGCTGAACCTGCACCAAAGTTAGCACTTCCCGGTCAGGGAAATTTTAGTAGCTATACCGGAACGACCGTAGATACCAATTTTTATCAGGTAAGCATTAGCCAAAAAAATGCTAGAATTTTATTTGCAGTATACTAAAGAATGATACCAAGCAGTCTATTTTTAGAAACAATTTGCTCACACTTTCTCCTGTATTTCTTTGACTTTAAAGGGTTTATTATTATTCAGTGCTGAAAAATTATTGCGTGATAAATAGAATGACGTTTAAATGTCTTAAAATATCAGTGTTATCTGTGTCGGCTGTCAGAATTTATCATGACTCGCCAAAACAAATTCTCCAGATTTGACCAGATAATATTGATATTTTAAACATTGAAATAATATTTTCTATATTCCTACCTCTCTAGCGTGTTTATCAATGTGTTTCATCTTTTGTATATTGAAGATATCCGCTTTCTTGTCACTCGGAGGTTTCAATGCGGGGTAGCCTGGCTCGGTGATCGGAACCTCAACCTGTAATGATAGGAATGGCCATTCGGAACACCACTCGGCCAATCTCACGATAAACCTCGGATGCATTCGGAACACCACTCGGCCACTCGGATGCATTCGGAACACCACTCGGCCATTCTAACAATCAACCTCGGATGTACATAGACGGACTATTTTTAAAAATTACGGGAAAACCTTGGAAAAACTCGATGAGGTCAGTTAAAATGGCGTTAGCCCTCGGAACTGGGAGTGAAAACATTCGACGTCGCCAACGCTACTCGTTTAAGTAACTGACGTGAAACCATCGTATCCTAATATAAATATCTTAAGAATCTTGAATAACGGCTGAAAAATCTTAATTTTTGAGAATGATTTCGTCATTCTCAAAAATTAAGATTTTTCAGCCGTTATTTACTGTTAAATATATAAATCTACAATGCTAGTTTTTCTTACACTGTTTCCGCCTAACAAAATGTACGATTTTGTTACATACCCATCCGCCTTACATACATCCGAGTTCTGTTGCAGTTTACGGAAATGGCCGAGTGATGTTCCGAATGAGGTGTGGCATGTCATATAGGGGGTCTGGGATCGAAATAAGATACACGTAGTAGTATCTAGTCCTAGCAGTATTGTCTTCCTATTTATCACTTCATATGCCTATAAATCTTATAATTGTGGTGTGTAAAAGGAAAAGGAAAATTTCTTCTTTTTTTCAAAGCCTGATTTATTTTAAAGGTGCAATATTGTTAAATAAGTTAGAAGAACATTTTTTCTCATACCCCTTTCAATATCCAAATGAAAAATTCAAAGCTTGTGGGTTACAAGTTATAGGTTACGACTTAATCATGTGACGAAAATAAAACAACATTTTAGAAGGATTTATCCGAAGGCAACCCATTCTGAGTGAAAAATTGTTTTGATCAGATAAAATTCACGGCTATTATTGGCGAATGTTATTCTAAAATTATTTTATAGTGAACTCTTTGAAATTCTTTTTCACGGGACCTATGGGTCGGATTTGGGTTGAAATTTAACTGAAATGGCACACTTTTTACCCTTTAATATCAGACAGAAAAAGTGAGACGGTTGAAAAATATTACTTTTATTTGCGGAGGTCATTGGCATATATCTTTAGTGAAAGTGAAATATACATGGAAAGAAAACTTTTTAAACAAAAATTGTATTTCAGCAACTAACAGATGTAATTCAACCAAATTTTATAGTGATTTTAATCAGGTGACCTTTTCTTATACAAAAATAAAATTATTTCAATCAGAAAATATATATAATATATTTTTTCGAGTGGACTTATTTCGATAAAAGGAAAATAAGATAAAAAAAATGAATATCGTTTTTCACATAAGCCCAATTTTACAGGATAGGTTTTTGGTGGCCTTATGTTTAAATGTAGAAGACAATTTCGATTGCTTGACTAAGAGTTCTAGGGTTGGGTGATAGTAAAAGTACTCATCGAATTTATCATCTCTTCAAACCTGAACAACGCCTATCTATAACAAGTCATATACATGTACATGTTCTACCTTTTTTCTTCTTAAACATAGGAGTCATTGAAATTGGGAAAACCAATATTTTCTCATTTGAAATTAAGATAGTCAGAACTACTGTGAACTAAATGTAATGAAAAGATTTTCAGAAAAAAAGGCTCTTTATACAGGCATATCTGTAGATGTGTTTATCATTTTCAAGTGCTTTTTAACCTTAAATAGCGTTACCATATCAAAACCTGAATCACAATCCTCTTCACTTTATTATTTTCAAATGATGTGGGAATTCACCAATCCCTCACAGGATTTTGCTTTTGACTGCATTTGTTAATTAGAAACTAAGTTAAATTATTCAAATAAATCAAATATTATTTGAAAAAATATCATATTTAAAAAAAATAAATTTTAACGCTCTATTCTCATAGTAGACTACACCTAAACCATTTTTTTCTCATTTTTCACTGCTAAAACGCATCTTACATGTTTACAAATTTCATCCCTCAAAGATCAACGCCTAAAACTCATCATCTAGAAAATCGAAGATGTTTCATATTTCTCGAATTCATCACCCGCAAGCAAAATATGTTTATCAGGCCGGGGTTGAGAATTCATTTTCTCATATTTAAAAGCGAAGGGTCTCTCTGTGCCCTTTTTTGTCGTTACGACGGCGTTTCATGCCGAGTTATGAATATAGTTTTAACAAAAGCCGTGGTCGTTGAAGATAACATGAAGTATGCCACATCAAAAGACATTTTCTTTCTAGCCTGTCATACATGATGAATATAATGGTAAAATTCTTGATCGATTTATTTTAAAAGTAGAAAGATATTAACAGAATTTGTTTATTTAAAGCTCTTGTTCAACACTTGCAAGTACTTGCGCCTGTGACCCTTCACTTGAAATTGGGCTACCAGGGAAGTGCAAAAATGTCGACGCTGAGCATTCTTAGCAATCACTTAAGACTGACTAGGGTCGACATTTCCCATGGTTAGTAGATTTTCAAATTCTAAAATTTTAATTCTAGAATTCCATGTAAGCATTTCTAACAGCATCATCTGTTTGACATGTCGAGTCGGTTTTTCTCAAAGGCTCAACCACATAATTTTAAGATAGTCATTTTTTCGCATGTCGGATCACAATATTTTAATACATGTGCCGATTTCAAACAAAGAATTAACTTAAATTAGCTATACAAGAAAATAAATTGCTTAGAAAAAATTTCTGACTTTTTCAGAACACAACAGTTAAGCCAACTTTGTATCGCCATCAGAAATCTTTTTCTACCTGGCATCACATTTGACGTTTCAGAGTGAAATAGCCCTGATTAATCATTAATTTAAGGGCTTTGTTCAAATGCCCCTATAAACCAAGAAAGAATGCACTTACAATTTTACAAAGAAAATTTGGACTTACATCTTCAATTTCCGGTTCTGCGGTCAGGTCATGATCACTTTCCGATCCGTCTGTCTGTGTGTTTGTCCCTGTGTTGTGGTTTTTATCCGGACCAGGCTGCTTGCTCTTCGTGCCAGAACCCTTTTTACTCTTTGAACCGCTAGATCCCATTTCTTTTGTTTAATCCGTGTAAGTTTCACAGTTTTCTTTCAAAGATAGAGACGATAGGAATGAATCATCTCTTAAGGACTCATCTAATTAGCTTCATGTACTTTAGTCATATGTAGAGACACGCGGACCATTCCATATAGGCTTGAAGACTGTTTAAACCTATAACCAACAAAAGGTTTTGAGGTTGAGACAATATTATTATGGTCGGATTTTTTAAATCATTTATTTATTCACTTTGTATGGGTTTTAAATTAAAATGCTAATATTTTCAAGAACGTTTTCTAAACCGTTAACAGAGTACAGTTGGTAACAAGAATGACTGTCGATCTTTAAGTCAACAGTTGGACCCCCGGCGTTTCTAACACCCGTCCTCCATTTCACAAAGGGCGTTTTTCTATCATCATTAGGCGAGTATTAAGGGGGTAATGCTTAAAAATAGATAAGGGGCTGAAATCTTACTGTTGTATTGGTGTGAGAAACGACACGAAATCCTGTTACGTGCTCCTTACGTCACGAAATATTTGTCAAAAGTGACGTTAACGTCACAGAGTAAACAAAATATCCGTGCGTGAAAGGTTTAATTGTGTTCTTATTGATTGTTACAGTTGTTTAAATAAAGAAGAGTAATTGCTTATTGTATAGAAAAGAACAAAATAGTTCGAAAGAAAGATTCTCTTCATTCTCACCGAACAGTATACAAAGTGCCTAGTGGAAAAGTGTATCTTCAATGTATAGCGAAATACTTTAAGTGTAACTTCGTGTAGTTTATTAAAATCAGATCAAATAAATCTCTCAATCCATCAATCGATAAACACAGGTCAAACCTAAATATGACAAAAGCTATTTTAACTTCCTGGACAACGGACTGGTTTTACATTTCAAAGTTTAGCTCAACTGGACGTAGTCCACAGGGGCTATTGTGATGGCCTGGTGTCCATCGTGCTTCCATGTGCCTAGCGTCCGTCTGTCATTTTTTTCTTCTTCTTCTTTAAAGGTATTCCCTGGAAGTACTGATCAAAATTTAACCAAATTTCACATTTTATTTATGTATTTACGTCTCATCGATATTTACATAGGTAGTACATAAAATAAATGACAAGGTTGAAATATTGCCACTCTATATAAAAGAGTTATAAGAGACTTTTTCCCTTATCCCCGCCTGTTTCTCTGTCTCTGTCTCTCTTTTTCTCTCTCCCTCTCTCTCTCTGACCCTCTCTTTCCAACAAGAAAAGTCCTTGTTACACGCCCATTCAGATTTCTACATTAAATTCTGATCGGGCTGGTGAAATAGGTGCTACGCGCTTCCGATTCACCACAAAAAGGCCCATGTGACTAAATTTAAAAAGTAATCTTCTTTAAAACAACAAGTAAGAGTTCCCCAACACTTCACTTATACTCATTCTCTGATAGGGCTACATACATGGGCTATAGGCGATTTGGAGTTACTGAAAATGGGTCCATATGATGATATAAAAATCTCCTTCTCTGTTGAAATAAAAAGTCTTCTTCGCTCAAATTACTTAAGCCGCCGTCATAGCGCAGTCTGTAACGCATCGGACTGTCAATCAAAAGGTCTAGGGTTCGATCCCCGACGGCGGCATTCATTCTTTCCGACTAATTGTCTCTCGCCGATGGGTTGATAATCATAGACCTATGTGAGATAGAAGCTGGAGGCTAGGAAAGGATGTGATGGTTGTACCGGTGAGAAACATACCAGGAATCAATTGTTAGGTGCTCCAGCCGCCGCGAAATAACTAAAAAAATGTTTAAAGCGGCGTTAAAGTCCATTCAATCAATGAATGCTTTTTGTCAGGCATGTTATTTAGGTGAACCACTCTCAGGTTACTTTATTTTTAGCATAATGATGCTGCGTCACAGATAAAGGGGTCTTCAGAGTGCAGACGGTCTAGTTAACATAACTTGTACATGTTATTGATACATGTAATTTAATTCTAAGTGAGTGTTCTTGGTAGCTGTTTGGCAATACGATTCTGTGTCATGGAAAAGGGCGGTTCCATATTAGATTTCTTTTAAACATGAATCTTCATATTTTATAGATGGATATTCTTGTCGTCGTATTGTAACTATGGCGAGTTTTTGGAAAATGATCACTTATTTAAAATTATCTGTTAAACACTGTCCCCAACAATTATCATATAAGTTTCTTTAACTTTTCAAAGAGTATGTGTTCCTCATTATTTGGCAATACTTTTGTTTCAGCTACATAGTAATATGATGCCATGTCACGAAATAAATGGCCTTTATGGTGTAAACGTTTGTCATGACGTTTGTTTACATTATATCTCGAACTAGGTGGAAAAATGGTCGAATGGGGTAAAAATTAAGCCCCCTGGACATCCATTCGAAATATCTTTGTGTGCATCCTTGATGCCAAATTTTGGCTTATTTAAACTTAAAGAGCTACGGATAGAGGGGGTTTGTTTTATTTAAGTTTCAGATATCTTTATTTTTTTTTTTTTTTTTTTTTTTTTTCATAAACCCCATACATTTGGTTTCATTGAGGAGTAAAGATTTTAAACTGGCTTTATCGGCTCTTCTCTGTACCTCCGATTTAGTAAGAATGTTTGTCATGTTTATATAATATTTGGGACAAGTTCGAGATAAGTTCAATTGGGGCAAAAGCTAGGTTACGGGGGTAAATTTAAGAAGAAATCTCGCGGGCAATTGACATATCACATTTTTACTCAAATTTCCTAATACTTGGTTAGAAAATTTGTGTACGTGATATTTTGGGCAAGTTTGAAAATCTGGTCGAGTAGGATTTAAAAAAACAGGGAACGGAGTCAAATCTAAAGAAAAAACTTGTGTTCAATCTTAAAGTCGCATTGTGCCTGTAATGTCTTAAAACTTTGTCTAATTGTTTGTTTACGTATCTCGCAAGAGATCGATTTAGGTTGAAGTGGGATGAAAACCTAGGTCACAAAAATATGGATAAGCTTTGTGTGCACTCTATAGGATACAATTTAACTGAAATATGTTGAAGCTCGGTAAGAATACAAGTTGTCATGAATTCTAGGACAAATTTGAAATAGATTCAATTGGAATAAAAACAAGGGTCACGGGGTCAAATCTAAGAAATATCGATTTTAAACTCCATAGGCCAAAATTGGCTCGGCCGACCTTCTTCCTAAATTTGACATAAGTCGACATGTAACGAGTAATTTCTTTAACCAATGGGTGTATGTTAACCACAACACATGAAACTGTGGATAGGTTCACCAGCCACTAAGTTATAACTAAAATAATGTTAAATTCGATAAAAAAAAAGACATACAAACAAACAATTTGACGCAAATGTGTTAAAACTTGGTCTACATGGTAAACGGGGCTGTGTTTACAATTGGGTTAGACTTGATAAAAACAAGGGGCCACATTTGTTTGAAAACATCTTTTGTGCACTCAAGAGGCAACAGTTTTGGCCGAAATGTCTTGAGACTGAAATCATTGAATATGTTTAACAATTTCAAATAGCAGCTTCGGCAGTAAGCAATCTTTGTCTGCCATATCTCAGGCTGGCGCTTGTTGGCCAATGGTCTTCTTGTTAATTGGAGGAATAGGAATCATTGTAGAATCCATTTCTTGGCTAGGCAGTGTAGAGCCTTAGTAACCGATCATTGCATTTAAGGTTACGGGGAATCAGCTTTTTTTCTATATCTTCTTACAATTACAGATAGACAAAATATATGACTTGAAACGTTTAATCATAGGTAGGTAATAAAACTATCGTAACTGGAAGCTGAAGTTATGAGGATTTGGTAACGCAACGATGAAATGTGTTCACTTTCGCTGCAAATTGGTTTAAGTGAAAAGATATACACACGCGTCCGATTTACATTTGTAAGATTCTAAACTTTTCAAAAATAAACTCGCAAAATTACGTCACGACTAAGTAACACCCTGTCAGATGAAAAATAATGCAAAATGATACAATCCTCATCAATAAAATCAGGATCCGACTAAAATTAAATGAAAGAATATGGAAACTTGACATTGTCAGTCATTTAAATGGTAAGGCAGAGTATATGGAAAGACAAAGTTTCGAGTTTTTGGTCAGCAACGACATTTATTTAGTTTTTCTAAGTACGTTGATTATTCAACAATTATTATATAGCCTTGCGGGCAATATAAAGAGATATAACCGTGAATATGTCGTTGATTTTCTTCCAATACCTCGAAACTACAGATTGTTTAAGCTGTAAGTACGAGGATTTGTAAGTAAAATGAGGACAAACCATTGTAATAAGACGTGAAAATAATTTCCAAAACAGATAAACGTTGTCAGAATTGAAGTGGACTTTGTCTTTTTTACCTATTTTTATTTATTTTATTTTTTTTTTTTTCATTTATTTCTTCACTAAGAAGCAGCAATGGAACCAATGCGATTCATGAATTTGTTTGACAAAATATATGATTATTTTAGCGTTAAATATTCGATATAGGATTTCCCTTAATGATATATAAGGTTTTGTTCTTCTCTAATTTTATCCTATCAAAATTCAAATGCTTTTTATATACCTCAGTTTTTAATAGTCCAAAAATAATTCGCCGTATCTATTTCTTTTCATAGAAGCAATGAATGTTCCTATTTTAAGGTAGTGGAAACGTAATAATTTTGCAACGTCGCAGAGGTAATGAAGTTTAACGGTGTTAACCGAGGTTTCCTAATGATTTTCATTAGGAAACCTCAGTTAATATTGTGAAAGAATATGTCGTCTGAAATGTAGCGGAACTATTACGGGTCCACTACCTTAATAGAAATAACGAGAGTCCTGATTTTGTTTGAAGAAATATATGGTACATTCTAGCGTAAAAAAATCGACATAGCATTTGCTGTAATGCTATATGAAGTTTTGTTGTTGTTGTTGTTTTTTCCGCGTGTAATCCTATTAAAATTCAAATGCAATTTAATTACCTCAGTTTTTGTTAGTCCATTAATGATTTATTACAGGGTACATATTGACTCACGTAATACCGCCTCGTTATCTTTGATAAAAACACTTAAATCTTCTATCATCGTGAGACTCTAGGGCTCTTGTCACAAAGATATTTAAGTGGCTATGAATATATAGCCTTTGTGTAAATTTTGTAAAAGGAATATATTTGCAGAAAATGATTTAATTTATTTAAATTGTTTCATGTTTCTTTCATTAGTAGGTGATTTGAATATTTCAGTTGTTTAAAAAGAACGTGTATCTTCTGGTCCTTAATATAAGAAGTTGTTTCATTTCAAAAATTAATCCACTCTCAAGGAAAAAATGTTTAAATGACAATAAAATTGACAATAGACGTAAAACACCAATTTTATAAAATGAAATATTCGTAATTCTTCAAAGAAAAATAATATTCCCCAAAAGAAATAAATGCCTTGACCAGCTCTGTGTTCAGGATGTAAAAGCGTTTCGCGAGCGCTTTGGGATGATACCCCGCTTTGCACGTGCAAATACGTGGAAAGCGAGGTATCATTTCGAAAGCGATTCGCTAATAGACTATGGGCTACTGGGACCCCTGTTTCCCCTTCCCCCCCCCCCCCCGTAGGAATTTTGTACACTATGATTTTCTGAAAGGTAAATGTATAAGCATTTTAAGACATGTTAGCACTCTGGCGAGTGGGGCTTTTGTAAGATACGTTACTTTGAAATAACCCACCCTAGATCCTTATTAAATACTACATTTTTCTCCCATTTTGTGAAATTCTTTGGGCAGATTGCGATTTTAGTACTATCTCATACACGATTCTTGAGTATGCATTATAAAACATCCACAGAATCCTGTATGATTCAAGAAAATACGTGAAATATACGTTACAGTTACAAAATTGCTTTTCAATATTCGCCTATATAAAGATATTGGCATTTTGGCACCAAAAATATTCAAAGTCAACACTTGTTGGCAAAATTCACAAAAGAATATGATGAATTCATATTTACATAGTTTATTCTGGCCTGCATATTACTTGTTTTATACGTAGAAATGAAAAGATTTGAACACATGTCCTTTCAAACCCTTAATACAATGTAATTTCATATGCAATTCATAAACAGAAAGGAGAATGGCAGCTGTAATTTACTACTCTGATCATGCATAATAAAACAAGAATATCATTTATAACTGATATCCTTTTAACAACAAATACTTTATGTCTCTGATGGAATGTTGTAACATACGTTAAATCAAAATACTTTACCAAAACCTGTTTAAACTGTTTTATTTTTTATCAATAAGGGTTAAAATTCTTTGAATTTATAGCTCTCAGTTTTGTTTCTTAGAAAATGCATGGGTACTTGCATAAAGTAATTGAAACTTTTTTTAAAAAAATTACTTAAGCATGTATATCATTTATCTCTAATTTCGTGCATTGGTTTATTCGTTGCCTATAAATGTTTTGAAACAAAATACCGATGGTCATAATCTAGTAACATATGTTACCATTTGTATGAAACAAGTCACAATTATCTTAAATGCACTTCAGTGTCAATGCTTTATCCATTCAAATCAAAATCATTGTTTCTCTTTGATTAAGATGGATTTTTTTGGTTTTACTGCATGTTTTTCTAATTGTTTGTCTGGAATGTTGGCCAAGTGGTTAGAATAAAACTTAATGGTTAGAAGAAGGGTCTTGTACTTGTGCACATGAGGAAAATATGAGTTATGCCCAAGAACCATGGGTATATTAATTAGAATGGGCATTCTTCAATTCTTTTCTATACTTTAACACACACTTCATGTACATATATATTGAAAGTCATCCAGCAATGTCAAACAGGAATGCAAATTGAATGTTGAATCACCAGCTATTTACACATAGACACCTCTAAAGCCCTTAAAAGCATGTGACTTATAGACCCATCATGCAATTTTCTTATTTTTATGAATCAAGTCTTGAGTTGTATTTGAGGTGGGCTTGATATTGATGAAATCCTATTGCTTAAGCAATTTATCATAATTCTTTTATTGTTTCAGAATGTAAGATATAAAAGAAGCCCTAATTCTATACAAGATATGTTTCTTTCTACATAAAAAAGTACTTGTAGTTTGTATCTAGCTCAAAGTTAAAACATTTTTAAGCATCTTTGTTTAACTAATATCTTAACTTTTGTAAGAACTAATCATGTGCAAAAGATTTACAATTGGTTTGCATCTAATTGTCCTTTTGAAGCAGCAATTATGTTTGATTTTCTAAAAAAAAATCATCTTTTAAATGTAACATATATTACTCTCTTTGATAGCTAAATCAAAAAATTTATATGTCAATGTTCTATCCATTTGAACACAATATGGCCATACTCATGTAGATTTCCAGTATTGAACTGAATTGCGCAGTTTCTTTGTAAAACTAGGATTTCATGCAATGTACTTTGCACTCAATTGGAAACAATAGAGAGCTAAATGCTTCAAGGAATTTTCAGGCCATTTTAACAGTATAACACTCTTATCAAGGTGGCTTATCAACCTAACCATGAATTCCTTTTACTTACCGTACACATCATTCCATTTATCACATCATCCTTTTAAAGCATCCAGCTGCTTATACAACGAAGATGAATGATAATCAACTAGTTTGTACTGGGTGATGAAACCTAGTACCTATGATATGGAGTCAAATGCGCTACCAAATTCAATGTGCTACCAACTGGGCTACGATCATGATCAACTCTAAGAAATATTTTTAACTTTTCTGTACTAAATGGATAGAAATATTGCTTAAAATATTGTAGGAACAGCTTTTTTCATCTATTTGGTCATCATTTTTCACAATGAAAACCGTCTCTTATCATCAGAAGTAACGATATGACTTGTGTTTTATTCTAAAAATGTGAATAAAGTCTCAAACATAGAAGAAACCATAAGCTGCCTTTACATTTTATTTGAAAGATGCCTCAACATTGTCTTTTTGATGCTTTTCCTTAAACTATGATAGCGGCTCAATAATAATTATACCTATAAATAAGTGGTAACGTATTTTTCACGCTTTTAAACCACAATGATTCTTGAAATGATTAAAATTTATATTGATACCTTAAAAATACTTTAAAAAGTTATGGTTTATAGTTGATTTAGACAATGAGGGATTTTACACCAATTGCAATCGGATGAGATATGAATAAGCCTGTGATAATTGATGGGTAAATTGGTAACTTTAGAGCAACGTATTTTGCAAATAGCTTGATGGCCAGATGCATAAAAAAACAAAATCTCCCAAAGACCAGAAGCTTATAGAAAAATACATTAAAATATATTAATATATGTATAAGAAGTCAACTTTTTGTCATTTTGGCTTTTTGGGTACTCTTTTAAAATTTATTTTCAATTTTTTGTGGGGTGTGCTACTTTAAAGTAACGTATCTTACAAAAGCCCCACTTGCAAGAGTGCTAACATGTCTCATAGATTTGAATGGCAGACATATTGATCGTATTGGAAAATTTTTGAAACGCTTTTTAAGGACTTTGGAGCGTTTTTGAATGGTTTGAGTGAGTGTTTGGAATGAATGAATGGAACGATGAGTGAGATAATTAGAATGGTTTTGATCGAGGCGAATGTCAATTTCACGATGTAACTAACTGTAACCCGCCGACAACAATTCTTTTATATTATACGAATCTTCCTCTCGGATGGATAATGTGGTTTGACATCGAGCCTTTTGACACAGATAGTTTATAGATAAAACACATTTAGAATTGTGCCTTATTCGGTCCTCGCTGTTTCATTCCTTTAAATGAAAACTATATTCCATACTACATGAAAGCACTCATTCGTTTCCTTCATTAACCCTTTGCGAATATTTTCTTGGTCAACTTGAAATTATATGTTCAAGCTTGGATACTTTGGGAAGACCGGGAGTCCAAGACTCCTATTTTCAAGGACGGGAATTCCTTATTTTTCAATTGAGGAGTCCAATAGACAGCTTATTAATGTGAATATCAAGTCTCCAATCCAGAGTAAGTCACGATCAGGACATTTTCTATTTAACTCTAAGTTGAAGCAGACATAATCAATATTTCAGTATTTCAGCCATAATTGATATTCAAAGAAAATAGTCTCATTTATTTTTGTAGGTGATATTGTGGTAATTTAGAAATTGCTTGTCATAAGCAAACTCTTCTTTTCCGCAATATTTTACCCGGTTTATAAAGTTAGACTTCTTTCTTTTAGCTTCGACTCCTTGATTCATATCACGTTCTACTCGTATACTTAGTTCTATTACAAATAACGATTAAAATGCATTGATCTTTATTTGCCTACACATGTATGGATTTAGAGATGCTATGAATATAAACGTGTAAGAATATGTTTCTCTTTTTGCTTTTTTTACTTTTAATTTTTTTTTGTTATTATTTTTTCTATACAGATATTTGATGTTGGACAAGCCTAAAATGTTATTAGTTGGTTGTGGGTTGTGCTGTTTGGTCTCCTTTCATGTACTTTAAAGTCCAATTTTCAAAACACATCAAGGTAGACTTTTTGTACTTTGATTTTTCTGTATTTCCTCAACCACAGACTTCGCCTGAAAATATACAGAGGAATGACGTTCAGTTACGAACATCGTGAAACTGACAAGGTGAATGATTTTGGAATGGCTTTGAATGAAATTGAACGAGTGTGATGAGTGGGCTTTAAGTGAAATTAAAGTGAGGCAATCCAATATTGCAGAGTTTGTTCAGTATTTACAAACCTTGCGATATCTATCACCTCCCTTTAATAAAATTTGCATACAAGTTCTATAAAAAGCTTCATATTTCTCCAATAACCAAACAGACGCTTAAAGTTTCAATCACTCCCGTGAAGTCGCAATTATTCTCTAGCTATATTTATTTTGGCTGTAGTTATTGATCTTATTATTTTAGTAATGTGGGAGCGTATTTGAATGGTTTGAGTGAGTAAATTGAACGCTTAGTGAGAGATTTAGAATGGTTTTCATTGAGATGAATGTCGACTTCACGATGTAACTTAATGAAGAGTATAATAAATTCGAAGATGTGAGACCGTCTTTATATTTAACTAATTAGCACGCGATGCTGGTAATTTTGGGGTGAAGATGGGGAAAATGGAGAAATTGCTTCAATGACTGAGGTACTAAAAATTCTATGAAACCGAAAATGAAGTCTGCAGCTTCTTTAAGTTTGGTCAGTCTAAATAATTGTCGTTTTTGAATGGATTGACGATACAGATAACTTACAAAAAGGTCTGTTGTTGTGGTTGATGTTGTTATTATTATTGTTATTGTTGTTTTAAAAAAAACTTTATTTCGACCAAAAAGATAACAATTATTACCAGAAGCTTTATGTGTGTTTTATTACAATGAGAATAATCAATTTGTCTTAACTTAACGGCGATATACTTTTGTTGTAATTTCGCTACGAAACTTCTCGATTCTTGAAGAGTCCCTGCGTGCCTGATTGCATTTCTTCTTTACTAACGTATTTCATTTATTATTTATCACTCATTCTCACGTTAATTTATACATTTTGGGAAAACGTGTTAAAAATGAAAATTTCTCTTTAGAGTAATTTTCTGTTGCCTTGAAACTGCCTTGAGTTCAGAATGAGAAAACGGTACAAACTGTATGCGTACTACCCCGCCTTGCATCCAAGTGTACGTGCAAAGCGGGGTATAATATGCAAACAGTCTGCACCGTTTTCTCACCCTGAACGCAGGACTGGTTAATTATTTATCATAACTGAACCAATTAAAGGTACATGTACTTACCCACTGATAGAATGTGCCGGCCCCAGCACTAGCACTCCGGACTGAATCTTCATCAATCGCAGATAGCAGAACTTTCACTTCGTCTGCGGTGTTAATCGGAACATTTGTTTTGTCGAACTCTCGGACCTTACGCAGAATATTCTCTTTACCGGTACCCTTCATGACAACTTTTACCTGGTCCCAGATCTGAAAATACGAGAGATTACACTGCTGTCATCTTGATATATATGATACGCATTTAGTGTTTTTTATGAAAAAAATATCTAACGAGGTTTGGGGAATTGATAATTGTCTGCCGAGACAATTATCAATTCCCACAACCGAGTTAGATGTTTTTTCAAACTATACACTAAATAGTATACTTATTATATTTATCTTATAACCTCTGTTTGCCTTGTTTTCGTAGATGTTTGTAACCGAATAACAAGTTTAAAAAAATAACCGCATCATGTCATGGTTCTAAAAATATCCATGTGATATCATAAAAAACATCATACGGGATGTTATCACACGAATATTTGTATAGTTATAAGATAAAATTTGATAAGGTGTAGGGTTCAAAAGATTCGTGATTTATTATTAACCGAAAAAAGTATTTATTTCCCGATGATAACACTTGGCAGATGCCTATTATTGATAAAAGATCAAATGAGCAATCGTATCATTTTAACAGTAAATTTGCTGACAATCTTCATTTTTCACCATTAAAGTAAATTATTTTCGATAACCAGCGACTTAAACATCGTAAATACTGTTTTACCGATTGTAATTTAGCCAATTATAGAATTTGTTGTTGTTTGTTGTTTATTGATTTGGGGTTTTTTTACAAGTCAGCGAGGGTACAAATGTCGTTTAACTATTTGAGGCAGACAGTCATGCCAGAGGTCAATGGATATGACCCAGGCGATTGTTTCATTTTCCATTTTTGCCATATAGGCTATCATATAGGACTTAAGTCTTATATATTAACCTATATTACAAAAAATGGTTTATGAAACAACCGCGTATGGGACGTGATAAACGATTGGTTATTTTACCGAATAAATATGTACTTTCCAAGTAAGAAATCCCATCAGGAAAAAAAAAATTTAAACTCGAAGTATTGTTAAATAAGATTATAAAATGTACAGAGAAAATATGCTGTTTGGAATTTTCATCTTAAAGAACTATGAAACAAAACCCGCATCACATTTTGGTAGCAATCCGATTCGCGTTACCATACAAGTGTGATTAAGGTTTAAGTGCCATACCTTCACGGGAAAAAACCTTCTGCAAATGGTATCATAATTGTTCAATGGTAGGCAGCTAAGTGTCATGCTAAAGTCATAATTTACAAAAGGGAGGTAACTTTTTAAGCTATCATGAAATCAAGCACAGTTATCTTTACCTTTAGTTTGAAGGTCTCCTTTCTCTCAAAGTCTTCAGAGTTTATACAAAAGTAGTTATCGGAGGCTTATTTACAGGGCAAATACGTTTATTTGTTTATTTCTATCTTTTAATCATAGGCTTTTGTTTTCAGATCCAGTTATGTGATTTATCCTTCATAAAAGACTCGTATAATGATCTGTATGAGCAAACAATATACGAATCAATCGGCTCTGCAATCAATAGTCGTTGTGAAATTTTCTTTCTTCATTTAGGAAATGAAAAAGGTATGTTTTTTAATTCATAGAGGTATCAATCGATAGACATAATTACTGCATGAATAAAAAAAGTTCCCTTCATTATTCTCTTAATTATGAAACTTTTTACCTTCAATCTGTTAACTGTTATCTACGGTTATTCGTGATTCTATTTCAAATTCAAACGTATGCTTGTAAGAGAATAAATGCACAAGTTTAAGTAAGTGATCAAAGGTCCAATACTCTATACCTGTCCTGTGTTCAGGATGAAAAAGCGTTTCGCGAGCGCTTTGAGATGATATCCCGCTTTGCACGTGTACATACGTGCAAAGCGAGCTATCATTTCGAAAGCGCTTCGCTAAAGTTTTCATGCTGAACGCATTGCAGTATAGAGCAATTTGACCATTGAACATCCACATAAACTTGTGTTGACGAACCTCAATCTTTTCCCGATCAATCCCCAGCAACAACAGTGTAGCCACGAGAGTTTCGTGTATCGCTGGGGGTGGTTTAAGGTAGCTGGTCATCTCGGATATAGTGGACTGTTTCATCTCGAGAATATCGTGCATGAAGATCTTCATGTTGAGTAGATGATCGCGCTCGGTACGGGCCGAGTGTAGTAGAACCTCAACCTTATGTTTGTAATCAGATTGTTCGGCGCGTCGTATTGCCCTGTTCAACAAGTCAATATTTCTTCGCTGTACTGCGTCTTTCAGTTCTATGAGAGATAAGACATATTATAGATTAAAAAAACATTCGCATTGTTTAATTTAAATCCATGAATTATACCATATCCTGCTGAATTATATGGATTTGTAATTTGTTTGTTTTTGTTTGTTTGTTTGTTTGGTTGGGTTTTTTTTATTTTATTATTTTTTTGCTTTTTTTGTTTGTTTGTTTCTTTTGTTTTTATTATTTCTTTTTCACTCATAATGGCTCAAGATTTAATAAGATTGAATCAAAGTAGACGATGAAGGCTACGATTAGACTGAACATCGGTGCAGACTGACCTTAGGCTATACTGTCCACAAAAGCTTTGTGTACATCAGGAAATTGTGTGAAACCATGTGATGGTTAAGGTTCATGTTAAGTGTTTGAGACCCAATTTTAAGGGCGCTTCATTAGCCAAGAAAAAGCAGTATGTCCAGGTATATTATATCAAAATGAAGCTATTAATGAGCACAAGCGGGTGAGCAACATAAGACCGCCATAGCTATAGCTGTAAAGCCGAAACATTGTGGTAAAGGGTCATTTTGTACAGAACAAGCAACTGCATGACGGTTTGATAAAATTGGCTCATATTTTAACAAAGTACAGTCTAAAGTACTGCCCAGATACTACTACAACCTTAGATATAAAACTCGATCTCAAAATGCTCCTTTGAAACTATCAATTTCCATTTATTTTGTCAACAAACTTGTCAAACAGGTTTCGTCTTTTTTCAAAATAGATGTTAGGTATGGTGCAACAGCACACCGTGATATTGTGAAATATTTTCTACGATTTATTTCAAATTATAGTTTTTGAATTCAATGATCTATGATCAAATTACTATATATTTATCATTCAGTGAAATAGATATTGATATATTGCTAAATACAGGTAAATAAGCTATTATTGTCCATTTATGTTGTGATAACACAACATACCTTACAAAGATCTACACGTTTACAAAATTAGAATGTGTTTATAAAATAAATCAAAATAAATTTCTTGCATAACTACGTTTTGGGCTCTAGTTTTATACCAACGCTTGAAATAGTACCTTGATAGAACCTTAGACTCTACTTTGTTAAAATGTGAACCAATTTTATTCAACCGGCTTGCAGTTGCTTGTTCTGTACAAAATGACCCTTTTCAACAATGTTTTGCTTTACCGCCATAGCTAGGGCAGTCTTGTGCTGCTTTACTGCTTATGCTCATGAATAGCTTCATTTTGATATATGATATACCTGGTCATACTGTTTTTTTCTTGGCAAATGCTGTTCGAATCGTTCAGTTTTTGTACGTTCGAGAACCTCTTAAGTGGGATTAGCTTGCGCGTAATATATATTTACAGTTAATTACATCGTGAAATTGACTTTCATCTCGATCAAATCCATTCCAAATCACTCGCTCTGTGCTCCGTGCATTCATTCCAAACACTCACTCAAACCATCAAAAACGCTCCAAACTCCCTTAAAAGAAAGAATAAAAAAACGTCACTCAAAACAAATAAAGCAAGTTCATTCAAAATTATTCATCTAGTTAATTTCACGATGTTGTTAAATGTAGTCATTTATATAACGCGTGATGCCCATTCAGATGCCCTAAATATGACAAAGGTTTGCTCACGTGCCTAATGCGCAAGAGGAACAAGAGGAACAATTTACCAGTATCTCCCGACGATGTTTGGCGATCAAGGACGTTTTGTATCGATCAAATAATGTTCTTTTTGCGTAAGTGAAACAACCATGGTGAATACCAACATTCGCTCAAACTATGACCAGAATGATTATGTGTGCCGATGGCTTAAACCGCATCATGCTGTTAATGGCCTCTTCCTGATGTTTACAAAACATTGGCAGATAGAATAGACCAAGATCAGACTACACAGATGTAATATTTTTTCAAACGGTACCCCAATTTTGGACGGGAGTGCACGTGAAAAAGGAAGTTCATTTGGAAAAACTTTTCACCCTGAACGCAAGGCTGGATAAGGGTTAAAGTATATGAAATACCAGCGCTGTTTTCAAGATGTAAAAACATTTCGCGAGCGCTTTGAGATGATACCCCGCTTTGCACGTGCACATACGTGCAAAGCGAGGTATCATTTCGAAAACGCTTCGCTAACGCTTTCATGCTAAACACAGAGCAGCTAACCTTTCACCATCTCTAGATAGTCCATCTTCTGTGAAGCCTTCCCAAACGAGCCATCGACTTCATGGAGTCCGTTTTTCTCGAACTTTTGTATCGCCTCTTTTAGTTCAAACAAATCTTTTCCTTTGTAGGCTTCTTCCAGAGCTTTTCGAGTGTTGATCTCTTTTGCTGTCTAAAATTTCAAAAAAAACTGCATTTAGTATTGAAAAAAACGTGTAAAAATTAGAGTGAGTGATGACAGATCCACTTGGTCAATCTGTTCAGAAAAAATGAACCTGGAACACTCACTAAACCATGTACATATGTACACTTTTAATCATAAATTGATTGTCAAATAGTTTCCTTTTTATAATGAAATTCTATTTGTATGGTCGTGCAAGCTTTGGATACGGGACCCTTCGTCCCCTTGTGGCATTTCTATCTTTTGGTTCGCCTTACAGAAATTGATTGAAGCAGCTTATAAGAATTCTGTGTATAACATTTCTGTGCTAGAAGGGCCAACATTGAGCAACATTGACAACTACACAATGCATAGAAACATTCGCTTTTAGCTCAATACTCGGGGTCGTCAAATACCTTTCTACTGATCGTAAAGTAAAGATTTTGATCTGACTTTTGGCTTCACGAACTGATCTCATACCTTCACCATTTTTGGAAATGCCAAGCGCAGGCTCTTTTGAATTTTGGTCTAAACGACATCAGTGTTAAGGTAGTAAACTCTACTATATGTATGAGAGTTACCTTGTATCCCTTGTCTTTGACCACGACTCCGCTCTCACGTGGTGGATCTGTGCTCATATAATAATTACACGTGTTGATGAAGGGGGCTTTAGAGTCTCTAGGTTTGGTGAATAACTTCACAGCGTACTCTCCCTCCTTTAATAACGTCACCACCACGTCTAGTATCTGCAGAGCTGACTGATTGTTTATTGTACAGTGTATCCACTTCTCCTTCTCATTCTCCGGTACATTGTCACCAACAATGTCTGCTCTGGCTGATATGGTCTTAGTTAATTTGAAGGTTATATGAACTGTCTGACGTGGTTTGATGAACAAGACACCGTTAGGGTGGGACGGTTCCACTAGCCCAAGCCGTGATGTCATATCGACAGGACCATAACCGATTTTGGGTGTGTCAGGATAGGGTCTGATATATTTATCTGGTGACTCACATAATATTCCAACATCACATATCCACGGCAATTTTCTCTGTGTGCTGGGACCACCGTACACTGTCACTCGATATTTACCTGGGATCGGCATTCTTAATTCAAAATACCATCGCTTCTCCGAACAGTCACGTGACATCAACACATATTTACTGAGAATAATTGGCTCGTCGATTTCTGGCCTAGACGAACCAAAATTATAACAGAAATCATACGCGAGTTGATAATCAACATCTCTTTTGGATGGTTGCTTTATTTGGAGACCAGCGACAGCCTTCGTGGCCGTAAGTACTGACTTGAATTGACTGGTGAGTTTGAACCCATCCATGTGGTACCGCTTCTGTAGATGCGGTATTTCCACCCACCTTTTAAAGGGCATGTATGCATTCAATAACTGCCATTTATCCTTGTCCGGATAACACACGGTGATTAGTTCTGAAGGATCCACTATGAAATAATACTCGTTAAAATCGTGTCGTATAATCCCGTATTCGTCTGTCACATCCGCTAATTTTAGCTGATCTTTAATATCCTCTGTCGGAACCCATTTCCCGTATTTGTAGCTGATGACGGATTTATACGCCCATAATGGATGGATAAGTCTCCAGCCATCGATAAATACGGCCACCCACCGATCTCTCAGATGGTCGTGGTTGGTTTCTCCAACTTCATACCCATAACCTTTGGATAGACCGTTTACTATTGCACATTTGATACCAGCCTTCCTGTATAAAACAAGATTGATAATGAAACGATTATCTTTATCTAGAAAGTCAATAACAATACATTTTTGACTCGACACGCGAACGGGAACCATCTGTGTGTAGTGCTTTAAGTTTAGATCCTAGTCAGACTGCGCGTACTATGGTCGTAACTTTAAAAACTATGCAGAATTTCTGACTTTATAGTGATTATTCTTTCTTCATATGAAACATTTTTTGAGATGCGATTCTTGGGTTGACTTCTGCTAGACAAAATCCCTTTTCAAATATTCATTCACGGAGTTCCAAGATGGTCCTTATTCGCGTGACGGGTTACCTTGATTCAAAAATCAGTCATGTCTTCAAGAAAATATGCGGGAGAAAACATATGGGTGCAAAATCTCTGTTCTATGACTGAACGGGATTTTATTTTATTTTCTTCTTCTTCTTCTTCTGCTTCTTCTTCTTCTTCTTCTTCTTCTTCTTCTTTTAATTTTTTCACCGAGTAATATCAATTACCGTCCCTTGTTTTTGAAATAATGTGCTTCATAAGTCATTATTCATTTCAACTGTAGGACCTTACCAGAAATGAAAAGCCTACCTGCACATTATTGCAAACATTGTAGCATAGGAAGCCTGTCTCTTCTTAATCAACTTTTTGTATCCTCTCGGCGTTGAGACTTCCAGACTATTTGGTGACGTCACAAAGAAGAAACTTTCGTTCTCGATATCCTGCGTCCCCAACCACGCGAAAATGGACCTGACCTTCATCATATCATTTCTGTATATACTGGTGAGGTAGGACATGAGATCGTCCCAGCTATCGTCAAGGTCACGTGGGGCCTGGTGTTAAGATAATTATATTGAAATATTTGAATCTAGCAGAAGGGTGGTAGATCTAATACTAAAGTGTATCATTCCAAGATCATATGGAAGATACCGGGGATCTGTCTCAATAGCGGATTCAGGATTTCTATAACGGGGGTTCGAATATACAAAGTCCGACATGGGAGGCAAATTTTGCGAGTCTTACACTCACTGATAGATAGCAAAGACTCTCAAATTTATCTGGTGTAAATCTGTAGGGCCTTCTGGAATCAACTTCAGAAAAGAATTGAAGAATGTTTTAAAAAGGGCTTAAATTCTTTTCTGAAATTAATCCCCAAAAGTACATACCTCCAAACAACCTAAAAGACAGCGACTTAAAAACCTTACAGCCGAGTCCTTGGAAACTTTTTATTGTTTTGTTTTGTTTCGTTTTCGCCATCATATCCGGTGGTTCGTTTTCCTACAACTACCCAACTTTGATTGAATTTCCCCATATCAAAAAAAAAAATCATAGGCCTCAGAGGGGTTTCGCTTGAACCTCCCCCCAAAACCCATCTGGATCCACCACTGTCAGACTATTGTAGTATGAACGAGTACCCGGGTACTGAGCCATTACCCGTTACCCGACTATTTTATAAGCACTATGCACCTTTTGGGAATCAAATTAAGAAAGAATTGAAGACTGTTTAGACAGTCTTCAATTCTTTTCTGACGTTTTATTCCGGATGGTCCTTTGGACTTACATCAGATGGTTTTGAGAGTCCTGTTTTCATATTTGAGAGTCACAGACTCGCAACACCTGGGTCCTTTAATACATAATATATAATTTCGGAAATAGTTTATCAGAATCCGATTCTGGATCCACATTTTTACGTGATGAAAACGTCGAGGAAAACATTTGAGAAACGCTACCCAGCTTTGAGCGACTATGTACGTGCTACGCCTTGTCTTATTTCTGCACGTTCGCAACTGATTTCCCATCCTGAATGCTTGAATATATCTTTCGATAGGCTCATGTTAAAGGTGTAATGGTCATTTAAATTTGTTAATTATACCTTTAAAGCATGAAAATAGATGTCCCTGTTTTCGTTAGGGTTATAGATGTCCTTTTTTGATGACCCAGGTACCCGCGCTAGAGGATACCCTGGTTCCTCGTCTGGGACATAAATCTGAAAAAAAGATAGAGCGTTCATTGAGTGAACAACAAAAGCTTTATTTTCACAAGTACAAATATAGATTGATATTGTTGACGAAAGGGATTTGTCGATCTTACACGAAAATGAAACGATCATTTTATTTAATGAATTCAGAAATAACAACGAAATTTCCAATTTTGGAACAAATATTCTTAAAACGCGTCACTATGCGCGTTATTATCAACCAACGCCATTTATATACAGGATATTGAATGAGCAGTCATTGAAAACCGATTTTATTGAACGAGTCACCTATAAACAGTTTAAAACGAGGCTTCATCGACTTTTTAGCTGTTTTAGATGACTCGTTTAATGGATTTGGTATTTTATGAGCACTAATTTCAAATAGGTAATTTGATATTTTATATATTATATGACCCGAATTTTAGAAAAAACGAGAAAATTGCGATATTTTCGTGTTTTCAGAAAAACTTATAACGCCGTTTACGAAATGACGTCAGCAGATCCATTATGGCGTTATTTTCCAAACAAAAATACAACGTTGTGCTTCGCTTTAGCTCATTTTGCATATTTATTCCACTAGTTTAATAACGCCCATGTAATATCAAAAATATTCAACGGGGTTGATTCACCCCGGCGGCGTAGGTCATAATATAAATGTATTTATTTGGCTCCGTTAAGATAACGTCGAATAGCGTAAAATGAACGATTATCCAATACAAAGTAGGTGGTGGTTATGGTGGAGTTGTTGTTGGTGGTGGTGCTGTTGTTGTTGATGTTGTTGTTGTTATTGTTGTGTTTGCCTCATAAATACGGAAGTTCAGAATCTTATCTTAAGGATGTTATGTAAGAAATACACCGAATTCTGTGAAGTTATCTCTCTTTATTGAACCTAAATCCTTGTGTGTAGGCCACTTACCCGTTCTTGTACTGGTTCTCTTGGAATCAGTCTCAATGCCGAATTAGTTTTCTTAGAGTTGGAACCTCCCATATCTTCCACCGAACACACACCAAGTTTAATCGGTCTCCATCTAACTCGACCAGATAAGTGTTCACTTGTATCTTACGTACAGTTAGTTACATCGCGAAACTGACATTCACCTCGATCAAAACCATTTTAACCATTCGCTCATTTCTTAGGTCAACTTTGAAAGGCACTTATAAAGCTTCTAAATCGTTTGAAAACGCTTGAAATATTTCATTTAAATCGATCAAATCGTTCCTTGACTTTATTTAACGAAAACTTATGAATTCCAAAATATAAGTGTATTGTTATATAAAAAAGAATAAAATTTTGTCATTCGTGTTAGCTTTTAAATCTATTGTAACTCTATATCTTTGAACTTGGAGATTAACTTTTATAAACAATATAGCTATTTTCATAAAGGGATCCTATTATTTTGGTGCACAAAGCGTAACAAAAATAGTGCAAACACTTACCGTAGCTTCTGAATGACATTTCAGTCTCAATTAAGTATGCTACCACTAAATTAGAAATACATAACTTTCAAAAGCCGTTGCTTTAAATATGATCATTTTTTCAACTATCAAATATAACAACTTAAATGAATTTGTGGTATTAGACATAAAATTTAACTTTATTCAAATTGAGATTTACAAGCAAGACTAATTTTTTCATGAGCTGTGTTTCTTCAAAGTATTCTAAAGATGCAAAGATTATAGAATCTAGCTTTTAACTTATTATTTCAACCATTTTGCCATTAACACTTCCTCGCTCTTGTTGCTGTTTTTGTTGCTGTTGTTCATTGGCTTAAGTTCGATAAAACTTTTTTCAAAACAGCCTATGATTATTTTCTTTTGCTTGGTGTATATACCACCAGATGGTTCACCTATTCATGCTTACTATGAAAATGATTTATTTTCAGAGATCGAATCGAATATTTTAGATTTTCGAGATAAGGGTAATATTTTCGTTTTGGGCAATTTAAACGCACGAGTTGGTACAAATTGTGATTACGTGGTACATGATAGGCCGATATCGGATCAAGATCAGAATGACACCGATTTCGACTTACCAAGGGCCACTTGTGATAGCGGTAAAACCGGTTTGGTGAATACTTGTTAGATTTATGCAAATCTTGCAATTTGCGCATAGTAAACGATAGAGTTGGCCGCGATGCGTATGTCGGTAAAACCACTTGCTTTACACACAATGGTGAGAGCCTAGTTGATTATGTTTTGACGAACTATGAAAATTTCAAAAACGTATCGGAATTTAAAGTTGAAGATTTCAATATTCTTTCCAACCATGCACCAATAAGTTTCAATCTAAAAACTATCACGTATATCAACAAGAGCTGTCGGAGGACAGCGAAGCTCGACTATTCCTAGTCCTGGATATTAACAGCAAATCAATATCAACATTGGAAATTCAATAAAATGAAAGTCAAGAGAAAAGAATCTTTGTCTAGAGGCTGATATTATGGTCACAGAAGCATGTGCTGAGTTTCAAAGCAATTGCTTTAATAGGAACAGAGATTTGAATTTGATTTGAATTTGGGTTTTACGTCGCTTTCAACAATCTCTCAGTTATATCGCGACGACTGGAGCACCTAACGATGGATTCCTGGTATTTCTCACACCAGTACTACCACCACATCCCTTTCCTAGCCTCCAGTTGCTATTCCACATAGGTTTACGATTATCTACCCATTGGTGGAAGACAAATGTCGGAAAGGATAAGTGCCGCGGCCGGGGATCGAACCCGTGCGAATAAAGACCCCTGGATTAGAAGTCCGGCGCGCTACCAACTGCGCTATTGCCGCGGCTAGGAACAGAGATTCAACTAACATAAAACAGTTGCACTTAAAAAGTAACCAAGATTTTTAAGGCCGAAAAGGGTAAAAATTCCACTAAATTAAATATCAGAGTAATGAATCTTTTTTCTGTGGGCTAATATTATGGTCAAAGAAGCATGTGTAAAGTTTCCAAGCAACAGCCATAGTAGAAATAGAAATACAACATTTGCACGTAAAAACTTAACCAAGAATTTCTAAGTCCAAAAAGGGTAAAAAATCCACTAAATTCTATACCAGAGAATCTGTATCAAGAGCCTGTTGTTATGATCATTAAAGCATGTGCAAAGTTTCAAAGCAATATCTTTACTACAATTAGAGATATAACTGATGTACAACATTTGCACGTAAAAAGTTAAACAAGTATTTCTGAGTCTGAAAATTGTTAAAATTCCACTAAATTCAATATCAGAGTAATAAACCTTTGTCAAGATGCTCTAATTATGGTCACAGAAGCATGTGCAAAGTTTCAAAGCAATAGCTTTAGTACAAATAGAGATATTACAGAAATACAACATTTGCACGTAAAAACTTAACCAAGAATTTCTAAGTCCAAAAAGGGTTTAAAATTCCACTAAATTCAATATAAGAGTAATGAATCTTTGTCTAGATGCTGATATTATGGCCACAGAAGCATGTGTAAAGTTTCAAAGCAATTGCCTTTAAAGAAACAGAAATATTACAGATAAACAACATTTGCACGTAAAAACTTAACCAAGATTTCTAAGTCGGAAAAGGGTTAAAATTCTACTAAATTCAATATCAGAGTAATGAATCTTTGTCTAGATGCTGATATTATGGTCACAGAAGCATGTGCGAAGTTTCAAAGCAATAGCTTTAATAGAAACAGAGATTTTTAACATTTGCACGTAAAAACTTAACCAAAGCATTACGCCGACGCCGACCCCGACGCCGACGCTGACGCCGACGCCGACGCCCAGGTGACTGGAATAGCCCCCCTATTCTTCGAATAGTCGAGCTAAAAAGTCCAAAGCGAAACATTTTACCATATTTAGGTGGAACGAAAACCATAAGCAAAATTTCACAGATGAAATATCACGTGATATACACGAGCTGACTGATCTTCTTCAGAAAAATATTGAGAAAAATTGTGACTCCGATTTGCTTTCGAAGATTTCACACATTTTCTTACGAAAAGAGGGTAAAGTACTTTAGCAAACATTGTTCAATTAAAAATTTTAATAATAGAAAAAATGAATCATGGTTTAACGAGGAATGCAGGAATAGAAAAATATTATACGAAGAAGCTTTGAGGCACTATAATCAAAACAAATCAGACGAAAACCGCTTTAATTTCCTCAAACTTAGAAAAGAGTACAAAAGATGCTGTGCTAAAGAAAAGCGAAAATATAATTTGAACACAGCAAATAATCTACAAAATTTAAAAAACAAAAGGCCAAAAGAATTCTGGAAAATGTTTAAAAAGACTCAAAATGTTGAATCTTCAGAAGATTTAGATATTGACGCGCTTTTTAACCATTTCCAATCCTTATCGTCTCATCCCCCTAACCAAAACAAAAATGATTATTCCGACTTAACGAATGGTTTTCTCGATGCTGATAATAATACCTTAAAGTTTGAGGAATTGGATGCGCCTTTCTCACAGCAAGAAATAAGAAAAGCATGTAAATCATTAAATAGAAACAAAGCTTCTTCGTTAGATAATATATTTTATGAATATTTCATCGAATGCATAGATCTACTTGTTTTGCCATTACAAACTATGTTCAATTATATTTTAGAAACACAGCGTTTCCCAAAATCGTGGTCAAAAGGTTTAATTATCCCAATAAATAAAAAAAAAGGGATACTTCAGATCCTAATAACTACAGTGGTATAACTCTAATAAGTTGCTTCGCAAAGCTATTCATGTCTGTTATAAATGGACGTCTGAAATTATGGTCAGTTGAAAATGATATAATCTCAGACGCACAATTTGGTTTTAAACAAGGTTTCAGCACTGTTGATGCAATCTTTATTATAAATTCATTTATCCAAAAGCAGATATCACATAAACAAAAGTTGTATTGTTGTTTCATTGATTTTCAAAAATGTTTTGACACAATAGACAGAATTGCACTGTGGCACAAGCTACTGAGAAACGGTTTGAAAAGTAAATTATTTAATGTTTTACGGTCAATGTATGACGATATCAAATTGTGTGTAAAACACCTTAATTCGCTCTCAGCTTTTTTTGATAGTAATGTGGGGTTATTGCAAGGGGAGAAAACTCGCCCTTCTTATTTTCACTGTTTGTAAATGACATAGAACTATTTCTCCAAGATGAAGCTGACTATGGATTATCAATAGACCAATTTGTAATTAGTTTATTGCTTTTTGCAGACGATTCTGTCCTTTTCTCGGAAACCGCAGAGGGTCTGCAGCGATTAATCGATAAATTTGAAATTTATTGTCGTAAGTGGAGTTTGACCGTTAATGTTGAAAAAACAAAAGTCTCTATTTATAAAAACAAGAGGACCAAGATGGTCCTAGATCGCTCACCTGAGTCTCTTTGACCCCTGGGAAATCACATCAATTAAATAGGCAGATGTCATAACGGAAATAATTTCAATAAAAAACCAAGTCTCATGAAGTTTGGGCCAAAATCGTAGCCTCTAGACTTATAACAAAAAAATATATCATTAAGGCCCCTTTTCCCATGACATGGCATGGATCTTTTCTTTTTTTCGATAGGGTTCATCCTTGTGACCTGACAAACATTCTGAACAAGTTTCATGAAGATTGGGCAATATATGTGGCCTCTAGAGTGTAAACAAGATAACTGTCATCAAGGCCCCTTTTCCCACGATATGGCATGGATCCTTTCCATTATCAATAGGGTTCATCCTTGTGACTTGGCCAACATTCTGACCAAGTTTCATTAAGATTGGCCCATATTTGTGGCCTCAAGAGTGTGAACAAGAAAATTGTAATTAGGGCCCCTTTTCCCGTGATATGGCATGGATCCTCCCCATTTTCAATAGGGTTAATCCTTGTGACCTGACCAACATTCTGACCCAGTTTCATTAAGATTGGGCCATATTTGTGGTTTCTAGAGTGTAAACAAGAAAATAGTCATTAAGGCCCCTTTTCCTGTGATATGGCATGGATCCTTCCCATTTCCAATAGGGATGATCTTTGTGACCTGACGAACATTCTGACCAAGTTTCATCAAGATTGGACCATATTTGTGGTCTCTAGAGTGTAAACAAGAAAATTGTCATTAAGGCCCCTTTTCCTGTGATATTGCATGGATCCTTCCCATTTTCGATAGGGTTCATCCTCATGACCTGACAAACATTCTCACCAAGTTTCATGATGATTGGACCATATTTGTGGCCTCTAGAGTGTAAACAAGAAAATTGTCAATAATGCTCCTTTTGCCGTGATATTGCATGGATCCTTCCAATTTTCAATAGGGTTCATCCTTGTGACCTGACGAACATTCTGACCAAGTTTCATGAAGATTGGATCATATTTGTGGCCTCTAGAGTGTAAACACTTAAATTGTTGACGTCGGACGACAGACGACACACGACGCACGACACACGACGCACGACGCACGACAGACGACGGACATTCAATGATCACAAAAGCTCACCTTGAGCACGATGTGTTCAGGTGAGCTAAAAAGTGGTGCGCAAACTACCAAAGAAATATTTCTATTTTTTGGAAAACAGTTAGAGATTGTTAACTGTTTAACTATTTAGGTCTAGTTCTTAGCAGTGGTGGATCATTTACTCATGCTGTTAAAACTTTGGCGGGAAAAGGTCTCAAGTCAATGAATGTACTTTTTTCTTTAACCAAAGGAAAATTGATACCGATTAAAATTATGTTAGAACAGAACAGAACATATATTTTATTTGACAGGTACAAGTTGTACATAGTCATAAATACACAATTTTATAACATAAATTTGGTCAAGTCTCACTCCAAACCATCTCTCTCTCTCTCTCTCTCTCTCTCTCTCTCTCTCTCTCTCTCTCTCTCTCTCTCTCTCTCTCTCTCTCTCTCTCTCTCTCTCTCTCTCTCTCTCTTTCTTATAATGTTTACATAGTTTTGTTTTTAATAAGCATTCTATTTAAACATACAAATGAAACATGAGGATAAAAAACGCATAGTTCTACATGGTAATGAACATTTATGATTTTTTATTAAACGCCATACAGGAAATACGGCAACAATAAAAATGAAAGTGTAGCTAGTTTCATGGTTAATTATAAAGATTAGTATAACGCTTCGATAATGCAGATTTAATATACAGCGCTAAATTTGTAAGGGTATGTAAATCGTCTGTAGTAAAAAGAATAACTAGTTTATTCATACTTGGATTCTTAAAGTAATACTTGTCGATATATTTCTTTCTTAGTTTAACGTAGTTTTTACATTCGAGAATGAAATGGTATTCATCTTCTATTTCGCCACTTTCACACATTAAACATATTCGTTCGTTTCTTGGAACTCTGTTGTTGCTGAATCTGTCAGTTTGAATTCGTAAGGAATGTGCGGACATTCTTAATTTACACAGATATGTTCTAAGCGAAAAAGGTATGTCATTTAAATATTTTTCAATGCAAAAAGAATTTTTGATGTTTTTCAAAAGGCCTAAAGCAGTGCTATCTCTTATGTTTGCAGCCCATTCTTGCGTAAAACAGTCTAACAATTTCTGCCTAAATTCCGATAAAACAAATCTTTTTTGTACAACGATGGATTTTCGAAAACGTTTGAGAACCCATAATTATCTAGAATGGTTTTAACATTAGTAATCCAATTCTTTTTACCGATTTTAAAGTCATCGAGAGATTGTGAGTAAACATTTGCTAAAATGATATTTTTGGTATTTAGAATTTTAAACCAGTAATTAATAATTCTTATGTATCTCGAGAAATACATTGGAACACGGCCAAGATTTCCGTAAACTGCCATTGAACTAGTACTGGCGCGAACTTGTAAAATACGTTTACAAAATTTAAGATGTGTTCTTTCAATTACATTAGTTTTACTGAAACCCCAATTTTCACAGGAATAATTTAGGATCGAACCTAAAAATGCATCAAATAGTTCACAATAAATACTAGTTTTAAGCTTTAGTTTTATGGAATTGTTTAATAAAACGTTTAATGCCTTGAGAGCTTTGCCTGCTAGGTATTCTTGGTTAAGTGAAAAATTTCCGGTAAAGTGAAATACAGTACCTAAGTAGTTAAAATTGTCTACTGATTCCAGAATTGATCCATTAAGCGACCACTTTTCGTTAACTAACAATTTACGTCTTTTTCTAAAGACCATTGTTTTGGTTTTATCAGCATTTATTTCTAGACACCATTTGTTACAATATTCTGATAACTTATCGATATTAGTTTGAAGTTCTTCAGGAGATTTACCGAAAATGACCATATCATCAGCGAATAGCAGTACTATAATTTGTATTAAACCGATTTCTATTCCACATTGTGTGTTATCAAATAAATACAACTCTAGGTCTTCTAGAAATAATGAAACAAGAATAGGAGATATTGTCTCCCCCTGTCTTAAACCAGTTGCAAAATCTATAAAATCCGAGATTTCTCCATTATTCCGTATACAAGAGCTAACTTTATTATACATGTCTCCTAAAAATCGGAGTAGTTTCCCTTTAATACCACTTCTAAATAATTTTAACCATAACGCATTTCTGTTTATGGAATCAAAACATTTTTTCAAGTCTACAAAAACACAGTTAAGTCGTTTGTTTTCATTTAAGAATTTTTGTACAATGTTTAACCTATTTTAGACCTATTTGATTCTTTCGTGTCATCAGTCTTACTGTACGCCAGCGAGGTCTGGGGTTTTTCGTCCCATGAGCCCGTTGAACGAGTTCATAGAAATTTCTTAAAAAGAATAATTGGGGTGAAACAAACTTCATCGAATTCAATTATATATGGCGAGCTAGGTAGATACCCTTTGCATATAAATATAAAATCTCGAATTATTTTATACTTCCTTAAATTATTCAATACCAAAGGTAAAAATTGTATTTTGTCATCGGTGATCGCTTACCAGTGCAATCAAGTAGAAAAGGAACCGATTGTTATTAATTGGGCAGGAAAAGTTAAACAGTTGCTCCAAAACTTGGGGTTTTTTGACGTCTGGCTTTTTCCAGCTTCGGTTAACATAAATATTTTTAAACCTCTATTAAAAAGTAGACTGAGAGATACGTACATTACAGAATGGTTCTCAGACATAAATGAAAGATCATCTTTGGCTTTCTACAAATGTTTAAAGCCTAAATTTGAGATTTCCGAGTATTTAACTAAAATAATTAATATAAAAAAGAGAAAAAGTTTGGCAAAACTTCGAACCTCTTCACATCAACTTAGCATTGAAACTGGTCGACATAGAAAGATCGAACGAAATAATAGAATAGGTCCTGTATGCGACTCTGGTGAGGTGGAGGATGAGTACCATTTTATTATGGTGTGGACATCCTTTAAATCACACAGAGATAAATATATAGATCGATATTTTACGCAAAGACCGAGCATGTATAAGTTCATTTCCCTTTTAACAAGTGATAACACAAAAGTACTAAACAGACTTGCATCTTACTGTTTAGAACGTTTCGAACTTAGAAAAACACTCCTAGATAATTAATTTTACAAATATCATCATATTTTTGTGATTTAACATCAATATCCTATATCTTCCGCATTTATATCCTTTTATTGTTACTTTGCACATGTATTTGTTAATTTTGTATGACGGTGATGGACTTTTTAGTTCAAACCAATATTGAAATAAAATCTGTTCTGTTCTGTTCTGTTCTGTTCATTGTTACGGTGTCGCTTAAGATATAATTTTGTGATTCACCAAGATTGTGTTTCATTAGAAATGAATAATTGACATTTCAAGTTTTAGCAAGTCCCTTTCATACATATGAATACTGGATCAAAAAAGTCGCATTGTTAAAACCTGTGGAAAATAGTAAAATTATAGATCTTTTGATTCTCGTGGTGATAATAGATGCGGCTAGTCTCCAAACTTGAGAAACAATATTCTTTGGACCAAATTTTGGTTGGCTGTTTTACTGGATTGTGCAAAGCGTTGGCACTATGTGCGTAAGATAGGAAGAATTTCGCTATGAAATTTTACAACAATCAAAGGTTAATTATTTTCGTGTGTCAGAACTGATGTTAAAAAGGTAAACAACATTCAGTGTAATTTTTATTTGTGTTACTGAATTGCGATAGTCACCAAAAGTAACTTGCAATCTCTCTCAAAGCACTCGGTATGGGATAAATGACAAGAAAGATACAGTTTGAATTGAACATAGGGCATTTTAATGAAATGCCGGAAAATACATACACGTTTACATACTAAGAACAAATGTGGGAAAATTCAAATGTACTTGGGTCAATATAATTCACTGTGGTATGGAGTTTATCCCATATCTGGGCATGTGGTATGGAGTTTATCCCATATCTGGGAATGCCGGAAAATACATACACGTTTACATACCAAGATCAAATGTGGGAAAATTCAAATGTACTTAGGTCAATATAATTCACTGTGGTATGGAGTTTATCCCATAACTGCATACACGGGCATGAAATTCCGCATATACCTAGGTATTCCGAAATACATACTTAGAAGGAAATATTTTGCTGAGACACGATTTTACCCATGTCTGAGCAGTAATTCTGCTACTGCGCATGTCTCATTCGAATCCGTAGTAATAATGACATAAAACACCCCCAATTACTCGCGAATGGCATATAATAGAGGGTGAAATGCATTCTTTTTACATAGTATATACATCGGACAACCCGAGCAATATGTACGTAAAAATATTGCACGACCGGATTCGATTGAATATTTCTCACTGGAATGGGAGCAGCCCACGCAAAACCCCCTTTCTTTTTTGAATAGGAGGAAGCGTGCTTCCGAAGCTAGGCTCAACCATACCTCGATTAATCGAGCCACGGAATCTCTCAAACATGCTGATCACATTTTTACGTTAAAAGAATGCACTAAGATGTGGAGTTTTTACCAAGAATTTAGGCGTAGTAAAAATTTTACAAAGATTCTGCTAAAAGATAAAGTGAATTTGTGTAATGTCGACATGCTTGGACTGAAATAATAATATAATATAAATTGCAATCAAGAAATTAGTTACTACACTCTATCTGGCTTAAATTCCACATCTAGCAATAACTAAACATGAATAAAATAGATAATATGTTAGGAAAGATAAAAAATTATCATTTAATTTAAAGGCAATTAGGGAGGAGGAAGGGTGGAGGTGGTAATAACATCGTTTTTAAATCAAATCCGACAAAAGCATCAAAACAATAGATTATTTTGTCCCGAGCGCATATCGCAAACTTACAGGTAGATGCATTGTAGCTAGTATATGATTGATCGGTACCTCCCTTCTCCCTTAGCTACGCATCTCATAGACACAATTCCTGCACACAAATCGTTTTATTTGCATAAAAATTAATTTTTTGTTACTGAATTGCGATAGTCACCAAAAGTAACTTGCAATCTCTCTCAAAGCACTCGGTATGGGATAAATGACAAGAAAGATACAGTTTGAATTGAACATAGGGCATTTTAATGAAATGCCGGAAAATACATACACGTTTACATACTAAGAACAAATGTGGGAAAATTCAAATGTACTTAGGTCAATATAATTCACTGTGGTATGGAGTTTATCCCATATCTGGGCATGAAATTCCGCCACGCACTAACACTTGCACCTGTGTAACTACCCAAATGCGAGATTCTGTGTGGTTGATCGGAAAATGGTGCTCATGCCAGATCCTAAATTGATAATGTTTAAGCTGGCATCAGTTTGTGCTGAAGCCGAGTAAGTCGTGTATTATGCGTCCCTGCACCTGTGCTACTACCAAGTCGTCACCCCGATGTAGGAACGGCATGCGTGGACTCGGTTTGAGCTGCATCTGCAAAAAATTAACTGAAGTAAGAATCGGCCTATTTTAATTGTTGCCCAAAAGTAGTCTGTCTCAAATTCGACCTTGTAATAAAATCAGGTAACTAAAATAGTAAGTCCAAACACCCATAATTCAGGGTTAAAATATAATAACTCATACAAAACAGTGTCTTGTAGAAACAGTAATAAAGGCAAAGGCGATAAGTGTCGCCGCCAAAAGCTGGATCTACATACAATCCAAGTCAGATAAATAAAATAAAATCAAACAGATAGTGTGGGCGAACCCCACCGTGTTTCAGCAATCTCCTTGTATACAACAGCATACTCGGGCATAATCATAATTTTGAAAAAAAATGTTGGCCTGCCATTGGCCTGTACAGAACGATATTTCATATGGTAAATAGGGGACCGACAAACTTAGAAAACGCAAAGTAGAAAAAGAGAAAAATGAATGGAACTAAAAATAAACAAACTCTGCTGTCAGATTCCAGAGAATAAGTCGAAATTTACGGCGATCAGACCCGTTCATATCAGCTGACAAGCAAATTAATGAGGACAAGTCCGCATACCTGTTCCTGGAAAGAATGCGCGACCTGATTGACCACGGACAGACGATCGTTTGACACCCCGTTGTTTATGGGCACCAGATGTTAGGTTTGTCTAGTTAGGACTCACGATTACCCATAAAATAACCATTAATCAATCGTCGGGTTGATTATGAATAGCACGTTGCTTGTTAAATACAAGATAAAGGGAAAGTGTGGATTTTAGAGGGATCGTCAGTGGGTGCTTTGCGGTTCCCGTTTCCTAACATATACCCACACTTGTTTAAGAATAAAATAATTACGAGACATTAGAAAAAATCTCTATCTCTATCTCCTTTTTGGTTTTAATTGTAACATTGAAAACGGTTCCTATATAGTTTAGAAGGAAGTGACACAACAATATCACAGACCCTAACTATTTCGAGTAGGTTGTGTTACATGTAGACTTGTGTGCGCAAGATAAAGTTGTGTAATACGACAAGATCGGACAAAAACAGTCTTCTGCTCAGGTCTCACGGTTGGTGATACATGTAGGTTAATAGAAACTTCGAAAAACAAGAGAAGAAATTGTAATTGGAAAATACTACCGTGCGTACCTTAAAATGCTTTATTGAAAGACTAAAGTAACACAGAGGAAGTCCCTACTCTCGGGTTTAAAAGCAAAATTAGTAAAGTTACGCGGGAAATGAAATTATGATTAAACAAGCAAATAAAACTAAGTAAGCTAATATTTCCCATCAATAAAGTAATACTCGTGTGGAATGACAATTATTAATGAAGATGACGCCCTTTTAGTGAATAATAATATTGCCAACAAAGGCTCAAAAAGTTGTAATGACACGCCCTTAAATGGGAAAATGGCGTGAAGAAGTATATTCCACTCGAGTTAAATGTAAAACTAGTAAATTTACTTCTTAAATGAATTTACAACTATACAAATGTTAATGTTAATTAATGTTAAAAAATGTTAATTTTTCCAATCGAAAAAGTATATGTGGAATGACAATTTTAATTGCTTATGACGCCTTTCCTAGTAATAAATATTGTCAACATGGGTCCCAAAAGTTGTAAGGCCACGCACTCAAATGGGTTTGGCGTGAAGAAGTAAATCACTCTCTAGTTTAAATGTAAAACCAGTAAAGATACGTAAGAAATGAATTCATGCTTATACAATCAAATAAATCTAAAAAAGTTTAATATTTCCAATCGATAAAGTATAACCCATGTGGAATGGCTGTTGTAATTGCGATTGACGCATTACAGTAAATTATATTGCCAAAATGGGTCCCAAAAATTGTAAGGATACGAGCTCAAATGAGTAAAAAGCGTGAAGAATCACTCTCAAAAATGGTTGACCGAAGTATAGCAAGTCAAAAAATAAAAGCATCTGTAATGCTAAATACAGTTACCAAAATATATATAAATAAGTGCCATGTATAGCACAGGTCGAATATAGGCTCAAACTGGCCTTAAAACGATCGACATGTAAAAAAGCACAGGATAACCCTTATACAGGTATCAACTGTTATAAAATATATAATAATGTAAATAGTGCACAGCAAAACCTTTTTTAAAAAAAAAGGCATGAACTGGCAAACATGTCGTCATATATAAAAGTTGTATAAATATACAACAAATAATAAATACTGTCGTATGAAATATACGAAACAGCAGCATGCATCAAAAATAGGAAATTATACATATCTTTGAGTATTTCTTGCTCTATCTTTCGTCACAGCCACAATCGCAGCCCGTATGATATATTAATGCCATGTTGCCTCATACAAACAGGTGGACACCATCAGCAGCGAGCGTTCGGGCCCTGGCAGATTCGAACCTAAATCATTTCGTTGCCAAAAGTTGATAGACATATGGCTTGCAATTTTAGCCATAAGGCGTCGATTCAGCTGCTCAACTCTTCCATTGAACCAAAACGAATCAACAAGATATCGTATCCTAGTTCAATAAGCACTTCTATAAATCACCGGAAACAATAAATCACGTCAGTAACATTCAAATCGTGCACTAAGACATGTTCGAGATTCTCTTTAGTCTCTGCCTCTTTGTCCACCGATAGCCAAAGATGCTAAATATCATTGGTTCCAGCAAAACACATTACGTAATCAAGTATGAAGTCCATAGCTTCCATGAACCGAAAAGTCGGACAACAGTCGCCCCGGAAATCCACTGTATTGAACATAATTATTCCCGTGGTGACGCTAAATTCAAATCGAATTCAAAGTCTGGGTCACTCAGTATCAAATCCTCCAAATGCGCACAAAAACAGTGTCAAAATAGCTGTATTTTATGTACTCTGTCCGACATAATAACATCGTTTTTAAATCAAATCCGACAAAAGCATCAAAACAATAGATTATTTTGTCCCGAGCGCATATCGCAAACTAACAGGTAGATGCATTGTAGCTAGTATATGATTGGTCGGTACCTCCCTTCTCCCTTAGCTACGCATCTCATAGACACAATTCCTGCACACAAATCGTTTTATTTGCATAAAAATTCATTTAAACCAAAACTTCGGGATTTCTTTCAAATTAGGAAAAATCCTGCGGAAGATTTCTCCTTCTGGCATCAACGATGATTTACCTACGGATATCATTTGATCACCAAAAAGATAGCATAAGAACCTTTAAATGTATACTAAAAATCCAAAAATAGCACAGAAACAACCATTCAAGGACTGTGCAAGATATAAGAAAGTTTAGTTTCACCATTCCACTCCGCGGGATTATCTTTGTTTCTCTACATGGACGAATACAGAATCTATATTTGAAGTACAGCTAGTAGCATCATGTAACTGACATTCATCAAAAACCATTCTAAATGGCTAACTCAGCTCTCCATTCGTTCATTCCAAACACCCACTCAAACCATTCAAAACCCCTCCAACATAAAATAAGATCAACAACTTCACTCAAAATTATTATAGCTAAAAAATCGCGATATCACTGACAAAATTGATATTGTGAGTGTCTGACTGGTTCTTGGAGAAAAAATGAAGCAATCAATAGAAGTTGAATGCATATTTTATTAAAGGAGGTTAATAGATATCGTTAATTTTGTTCATTATGATTGATTCAGCTTGATGTCGTCGTTGTCGTCTGATTTGTTGACATTTTTGATATACTAGGTTTTATCAATGACATTCACTTGGAAGGTACCTTTACATTCATTGTATTAATATCTTCTGCTCGTCACATTATGTTATCCGAATTAAGCATCTAACATCCAAGCGTAGACATCTGCATGTGGTACTCCTTTTTATGTGAATCGTAGATAGGGAATCAAAAAAATAAAACGACTTTTATATCAAATTTATGTATTACACAAAGTGTATATTGGATTGTTTATAAATAACCAGAGACTGCATGGAAAGAATCAGAGTGTGCATCATGGTGTTTTTCATGGCGCCTTCCCGTGTTCTTGTGTTTCTTTAAAAAGGAAAGAGAATGGAAATATACTGAACCTCAAAGGAAATGTCACATAATTCACACCTGTAAAATTACTAATAATATAGAGATATTTGATGTTCTTTGGTGACAAAATGTTCAACTGGACTCAAAGATTACCCCTTCTATAATTTTTTGCATAGGTTGTGCAAAGTGTGCGTACTCTTTGCATTTAAAGGAGACAATTGGTTAGCGGAAATTATAAAAATCAAATGTATCCTATTTTAGTGAGTAGGTACTGGTGTTAAAACAATCAAAGTGCATTGATTATTGGTAGTAATTTTCGTGAGAAAGCATCAGAGATTCCTTTGCAAATCAGAGAAAACACAACAATGCATTTAAAAGATTCTTGTACAGGAATCAACAATATTTTTTATTACGAATATCAGATAATCACCTACAGATCTTTGAAAATACCGTCCAATGAAAGTTCAAAAATAAATCTTTTCGCCAAAAAAAAGAATAAATAAAACTGTCCTAGTGCGAGGTTTCTTTTGTGGTTCAGTACACTCATTTTTGTAGAATAAAATTGGTCTCTCTTTTTTTTTCAAAACGTTTTTATACTTTGACAACAATATGTTACTAGTCTGTGGTATCCATTGTTAGACAAAGTTTAATAGTAATAGGGACTATGTGTGCTTTGAAGTGAGTTTTCCACTACGCAGAATGTTTGTTCGAGTAGTGATTCAGAATCCTGTGTTAGTTCTTTTCAATGTTCGACAATGTGTTCTTCTCCAATACCCTTCTAACTTTGGGTTAACTTCTTGTTCGGATCGTGTTTCAGTATCCGTGCAGACTGAAAAACAAAGATAAGGAGATGAATATTGTGTCTCTCCCATCATAAGAGACCTTTTGATACAAAGTATAGCAGCATTCCTTGTCAAGATTGTTCTTTCAAAAACATTTTCACATATCTAGGTTATGTATTTTATATGCTTTTATGATACCTCGAGCTGTTACAATTGTGTTAATCATATTTTTACTGCAATGAAGTCTGCATTGGCCTGATATAACATAAAATGATATCAAGAAGTCTATTTTCATGAACAGTGTGCATATTCATGACCTAAACAAGGACCTTAACCTAAAGGGATCATAAAATTTGAGCACTGGAAATTATTGCATAATAAATAAAATATTTTTCCATATACCTTCTTTTAAAAGCATTTATGCCCCCATAAGAGAAGGTTAATGGTCTATTCTTTGTCAAACAACAAAGGGCAATAAATGAAAAAAATATGTTGAGTAGAGTAATGGTTTTTGTGCACCTAACTTCTCTTCTATGAGATCTATCCACATGTGATTCTAGGTTGCATACTTTTTGAGAAAAAATATGGTCTTCGGACAGATGGACCGACCGATCGACAAGCGCAAAGCATTAAAGCCCCTCTTCTTCGAAGAGGAGGGGGTAATTATGACAAATTACCCATCCAAAGAAAGCTGCCGCTCCATTACTCCTTGATCGGACTTCTTCCAAAGTGAATCCTCCTAAATAATATTTTGCCTTTTCAGTCCGTGTTCTACTGATCTTTTTCTGATCGACATTTTGAACCTCATTCAGAAGGTAATCTTTTCCAGATCTTCCCATAAGCGCCGTAATATTCTTCCAGTCCTTTGAAATAAAAGGTTCAAATATGTGACCCGTCACGCGAAGAAGAACCATCTGGGTAGTGCGTAAAGTGTCGACCCTAGTCAGACTGCGTGGTTTGCGCAGACTGACTAGGGTCGAATCTTTTCGCACTTTACTTATTTTCTGAATCTAGAATGAATAATCTATCTTCCAGTTAAAGAAATTTTGAAAAGCGACATCTGGTTGACCAATGCTAGACCCAATCTCTTTTTCAAATAGTCATTTTACAGAGTTCCAAGATGGTCCCCTTTTGCTTGACAGGTCACATATTTGAAGTAAATTTTATATGTACATATATTTAACAAAGTGAGTGTTGGTCAATTTTTCGGTAAGTCTTATCATTATGACCAGTCGCATGCATTTGATCCGTTCGCCGGGAAGACCTGTCTAAATCACAACAAAATTGATAAAAAACTTAAATTTCAATTCTTCAAAAATTTAAAATTAATGTTGATAAAACATGAAAAATTATTTCATATCTAAAAAGAATAAGGTTCTGTAAACCTGTCCATGTATTCAATGTTTCACAGACCGAACTATTAATGCACTGAAATCAATGAAATGGGAAACATTGAGAATAAAAGAGAAATTTCTTGTTTAAAGCAATTTCTTTCCTATTTCTGAATATTTTCTTTAAAAAATTGCAGTCTTTTTTCAATATTGATCCGCAATGAATCAACTTTTGCAAATCGTTTGAAATTGCCTTACAACATAAGTGTAAAACAGTTTTTTTTACAGTAGCCGGGTTGGGGAAGTGAAATAAAAACTGATGTCAATAAGGCATGATTTCCTGGAAAAGGGTTCATATATATTCAGTCCATGAACCAGTTTTGGGTGAATCTGATTAATCAATTATCGATCAATGACTGTTCGGTAAGTTTTTTGTTTATAAGAAAATTCGAAGCAGGACATCCAAGAATCATTCAGTAACGGTTACTATAGGATTTTAGAAATATCGGGTATGGTCTTACTGTTACCTATTATATGTGTACATAGAATACGTGTACCTAAAAACGCGAATAGAGCCATGGTATTCTAATGGAATCTTCATACAGTGAATGAAACTAATTAGGTCCCAAAAATAAAGTCTGTGGCTACCATAGTGGAGTTTCAGTTAGAATGCTTACCGATATATGACAAAAACGAAAAAGTACATCGCGCTTTGGATACTCAAGAAGCATATATGTAGCTATATATTATCACTGACGACACAGACAAAATCATAATTATGAAATCATTTAAATTTAAAAAAAAATGGAATGGCAGTTACCTTAATTCAAATTTTATCAAGTATAGAACCTATAGTCAAACGCATTTAATGCAATTTATAAAACGGACTACACTTAATATTTCTAAATGACACCCAAATCTTTCGACTTGCCGCTAACTGAGGCCCTCGATATCCAAGAATCATATATGTAGAAATCATAGTCTCATCGACACACATTAAGCTATGGACTTACCATTAAATGATCCTCTGGATATCCTAAAAAATCATGTATGTAGCAATCAAAGTCTCGTGGACACCTATCGCTATGGACTTACCGTAAAATGAGGATCTGGTAACCCAAAAATCATATTAGTAGAATACATAGATTCATGGACACATAAAGTTATGGACTTACCGTTAAATGAAGCTTGGATACCCAAACATCATATATGTAGCAATCATAGTCTCGTGGACACTGAGGCTATGGACTTACCGTTTAATGAGCCTATGGGTACCTAAGAATCATGTATGTAGCAATCATAGTCTCATGGACACATAAAGCTATGGACTTACCGTTTAATGAGCCTCTGGATACCCAAACATCATATATGTAGAAATCATAGTCTCATGGACACATTAAGTTATGTACGTACGATGAAAGGAGGCTCTAGATATCAAAGAAGCATGTATATAGCAATCATAGTCTCATGGACACATAAAGCTATTGACTTACGATTAAATGAGACTCTGGATATCCAAGATTCATGTATGTAGCAATCATTGTGTCATGGATACCTAATGCTATTGACTTACCGTTAAATGAGGATCTGGATACCCAAGAATAATATATATAGCAATCATTGTCTCATAGACACCTCATGCTATTGACTTACTGTTAAATGAGCCTCCGGATACCCAAGAATCATATATGTAGCAATCATAGTCTCATGGACGCCTGCTGGTGGTTTGTTATAACTGCGGATTTCTGATATAGTTGCATGGTTTAGGTCTGATATATCATGTTTGACTCTGAAGAAAACATTATTGAAATACACGCTTCATAAAAAAGGCAAATTTTAAACATCGAAAGACCAAACCTATAATATTTGTGCTCCTGAAGGTTAATTCTGAAAGAGAAAAACTGTATAACTTTTAGAAACTGCTTTTTACAGTAGTTTACATACCTTTAAGTCATTTACTTTGAAGATACAAATTACAAATGGTAAATAGGGAAGTATCGGTAAATATAATAATTTTGAGTGAAATATTTCATTTCATTTTTACCCGGTATTTAGAAAAAACTTCTTACTTGTTTTCTTCACCATGTCGGCTCCTCAGGAAATAAGCTCGATCCAACATTGGTTTAAGCTTATTTTTATAAGGTGACGCTTCCACCTTAGCTATTGCTGTCTTCAGGGGTACCGGATGATTCCCGAGACAGGCGTCCCTGATTTCTGAAATATCGGTATAGTTAGAAATATCTTGAAATCGACAACATGAATGGTTTTGGAATAATTTTTGAATGAAATTGATTGAGTGCGATGAGTGAGTTTTGGGTGAAATTCAAAAGGGGCAAAACAATATCACTATTTTGTCAAATTTCGACGAAATAATGGATATTTTTTTACTTCTGTTAAATGAAACATTCGTAATTTTCTGTTTGAATGTCTCCATGGACCAATCGGACTTTTCAAAATCCGCATCAATAATAATATAGCGCAAAAATGTAATCGATATCAAAGAAATAGGGTTTGTTTTAAACATTCGAAGCGTTTTTTTTAACAATCCGGAGTGTCTTTGAGTGATAAATGTGGTTTGAATGCATCGAGGGATTCATAATGGTTTGATCGAGATGAATGTCAATTTCACGATGTTTCTAACTGTAAAACTACCCACTTTCTGATATGGTGCCCCTTTTTAGTAATTTAAAACAGAGAAGATACAGTTAATGATATCGTGAAAAGACAAAGTGAATGATTCTGAAATAATTTTGGAATGAAATTGAACGAGTGTGTGGAGCGAGTTTTGAGTGAATTTAAAGGGAAGTAATCCAATATCGCTAATTTTGTTCAGGATGAACAAAATTCTAGAAATTTATTACCCCCCCCCTTTTAACAAAATATGAATACAAGTTCTATAAATAGCTTCCTTTTTCTTCAAGAACCTATCGTCGCCGCCGTCATAGCGCAGTTGGTAGCGCGTCGGACTGTCAATCTAGAGGTCCCGGGTTCGATCCCCGCCGGTGGCACTCATTTCCCCCGACTATTTGTCTCTCACCAATTGGTTGATAATCGTAGACCTATGTGAGATAGCAGCTGGAGGCTAAGAAAGAATGTGATGGTTGTACTGGTGAGAGAAATACCAGGAATCAATTGTTAGGAGCTCCAGCCGTCGCGATATAACTCAAATAACGTTGAAAGCGGCGTTAAACTCCATTCAATCAATCAAGAACCTATCAGATGCCTACAATTTCAATCATGTCTGTGAGACTGCGATTTTTCTCTAGCTTTATTTATTTTGAATGGCGTTGGTGATTCTATCTTTTTCAGTGAGTTTGGACCGTTTTTGATTGTTTTGAGTGAGTGTTTGGAACAAATGAATGGAGCGCTGAGTGATTGATTTGGAATGGTTTTGATAAGGGTGTATGTCAATTTCACGATGTTGCTAACTGTAGCATCCCGGATTTCAAATCAAAATATGAATTCAAATAGTATTTTAAAAATGTGACCCGCCAGGCGAAAAAGAATCATCTGGAAATAGCGTCCATATAATATTTGAAAAAAAGAAATTGGATTTAGCCGAGCTTCACCAAGGAATGAATTTCAAAAATGATTTACTGACAATGAAACAGTCTTTCAAAACATTGCTCGGACTTTTCGTAAGTCGAGGGTCATTTTATAGGTAATTCGGCTTCTGGTTGTACTTTGGCCAATACGCTTGGTCAATACGCTTGAAGAATAACTTATTTCCTTTAACGCTTTCAATCTATTGACTTCTTTTTGGCATACATGTTATAAATGGAAAGACATACGCAGTAGTGTTTTCAAATTATAATATGCCAAATGCTTGTGATGTCATATAAACCCACGTGCGGTATGACCCGCTTTCGTGGTTGCGCTCTTATTATTCCCAATGTCTATTCAGTAAAATCGCCGAGGGTTCCCGATTGATTCAAAGTACGTCTAGGGCCGACACTTTCCAGATGATTCCTTTATTCCTAGCCTGGTAAAAAAATGTATACCTTTTCGTAGCAGCAAAAAGTGTAACCTTTCCTTGGCCTCGGAGTAATCTCCCCCATCTTCCATGTTATTGTTCACAAATATCTCCATACACTTCTCTAATTGTTCTATATCATTACCAGCTGACGCATTACGGAGATTTTCACGAATCCTTTGCTAAAGGGAGAGAAAAAGCATACTGTCAGCTCGGAAACGAGGTGTCAAACTACTACATGAAAAACAAGAGGGCCATGATGGTCCTAGATCGCTCACCTGAGTCTTTTTGACCCCTGGGACAACAAATCATTTAAATAGGCAGATGTCATAAAGAAGACTATTTCAACACTAAACCAATTTTCAAGAAGTTTTGGCCAAAATTGTGGCCTCTTGAGTTATAACAAGAAAATTTTCATTAAGGCCCCTTTTCCTGTGAAAGGGCATGGATCCTTTCCATTTTCAAAAGAGTTCATTTGTGTGACTTGACCAACATTCTGACCATGTTTCATGAAGGTTGGGCCATAATTGTGGCTTCAAGAGCTTTCACAAGAAAATTGTCTTAAAGGCCCTTTTTCCTGTGATATGGCATGGATCCTTCCCATTTTCAAAAGGGTTAATCCCTGTGACCTAGCCAATATTCTGACCAAGTTTTATGATGATTTGGCCATAATTGTGGCCTCTAGTATGTAAACAAGAAAATTGTCTTTAAGGTCCCCTTTCCCATGATATGGCATGGATCCTTCCCATTTTGAATAGGCTCCATCCTTGTGATTTGACCAACACTCTGACCACGTTTCATGAAGATTGGGCCAAATTTGTGGCCTCTAGGGCTTAAACAAGAAAGTGGTTGCTACGGCCCCCTTTCCTGTGATATGGCACGGATCCTTCCCATTTTCAATGTGGCTAATCCTTGTGACCTGGCCAACAATCTGACAAAGTTTCATGAAGATTGGGCCAAATTTGTGGTCTCAAGGATGTAAACAAGAAAATTGTCATTAAGGCCCCTTTTTCTGTGATATGACATGGATCCTTCCCATTTTGAATAGGGTTTATCCTGGTGACCTGGCCAACATTCTAACCAAGTTTCATGAAGATTGTGCCATATTTGTGGCCTCTAAGATGTAAACAAGAAAATTGTCTTTAAGGCCCTTTTTCCCGTGATATGGCTTGGATCCTTCCCATTTTGAATAGGGTTCATCCTTGTGACCTGGCCAACATTCTGACCGAGTTTCATGAAGATTGGGCCATATTTGTGGTCTCTAGAGTGTAAACACTAAGAATGTTGACGCCGGACGACGGACGACAGACGGCACACGACACACGACGCACACCGCACGACGGACGACGGACATTCAATGATCACAAAAGCTCACCTTGAGCATGATGTGCTCAGGTGAGCTAAAAACGCAGTGGTGGTATTTTGGTCGGTATACTGATCCCAGGGCAGTCAAGTCTAAATCGTTTTTTTCTTTCTCTAGATGGGTTCATTATTATAAAATAGCACGGGAAATTTAAAACGCCTCTCAACTATCGATTTATAGTCTATTTCATCTTTAAAAAGAAACGATCTCTCGGTTTCAATCAATTGTTTACCTTCTTTTCGGGGAAAGGCTTTTTTGCCACGTAGATCTGATTTGAAATATGCTGGGACAACCAATCAAAGCAATAAAATTGGGGGGGGGGGGGGGGGGGTTATTAATACACATAAGATTTATATATAAACCTCTGGTTTTATTGGTTTCATTTCATCTATCACAACAAGTCAAATAACCTGTCTTTAAAATATCTTATATGACATTTTAAAAAAGATAATATTTTACCCGAAAATATCCTGAGGAAGACTAATTGGCATCTTAAACGACTCAAAGTTATGATGTATTCTGATCTCATATACAGTCTGACTGAAATGGCATGTTCGACGACAGAGCCATGATAGTTATATGGATAAGAAAATCAACCGTACCTTATATCCCTTTTCAAGCACAGCAACCTTTTGTATCTTTTTCTAGAAAGGAAAACACGACATTTGTAGGTGGTGGGATCTTTGATACATTATGATAAGACTGTTATCCATGTTGAACTCTTAAGTCATACTATTAAGAAGTATTTAACTGCCAGCAATCGAGATTGATATACATAATCATTTTTTTTCCTAAAACTCGGGCTTATTCTCATCATTTTAAAACTTATATATAAGTTCGGAGATTGAAAACGGCAAGCTCACGTGCAAAGTGCGGTTGAATTGCCAAAGCAAACAGTTTGCACCGTTTTGTCATCCTGAACGCAGGGCTGATGTCCATTAGTTGCATGTTTTAATGTAGAGAAGAAATTTCACGTCATGCAAAAACATGAATATATCCTTGTTACAACTAAAACGAATCGTTAATGCTTTATGTGTAATAGAAATTATTTAAGCACATAGGCAAAAATAAAAAGTATTGGGTTTTATTGGAGTACATTGTATTATAATGATTCCAAACTATATCACTAAAATTTGATCAATTTCTTTTACCTTTCCTGGGCCAGGTTTTACCTGTCGCTTGTTATTTTTGTTTGGTGGAGCTCTTGGTGGTGGCTGTAAAAATGTCAATAATAAAATAAAGTGTGTACTATTTGCTGACCATTACACATCGACGTGTTACACTTGTGATTTTATTGGGAGAAGTTAAAACAGATCTCTCCAAGTTCTTGAATGGACTGGCCGTTTACTTCTTTAAAAATCAATTTAGTTCAAAGCTAACCTTTTGGTCGTTCCTAACAAACTCTTTTAGACATTTTCATTTATTCCTGAAACCCTATGAAGCCAAATTTTGCCAGTGCTAAGTACGATGCCAGAATTAATTAATGCCGTAAGATGTATTGTAGGATGGCTTAGAGGGTTTTTGGGTCCAAGTGCTTAAGTTTCTTCCATTTTCTTTCATCATAGGTAGCGTTTTCTAATCAGCATTCGTATCTAAGCAACTCCGGGATGTGAAGTTGTTGTTCTTTCTTATTTCTTATTATCTGACAATACGTGCTCTTATGTTATGTTTAGTTTACATAATAATTTTTAGCTTAAAAGCACATTGCGCTAACCACTGAGCCAAAGAAGATCTTCTTTGGCTTAGTGGTTAGCGCATTGGACTTGTTAACCAATTATTTGAATATTGTTGTCCGCGTGGATTCGACACCGTCTCACGTCGGATATTTTTGTGGACAGTTCGTACTTAACAAGATGTTTGCAACCAGTCCCGATTTCTCGAAAGATAATGCTTTCTTAGATTATACAGGAAATCGATTTCATTCAATCATGTTTGTTGTTTCAAATGTTAAAATTAAAACAACATACCTGATTGTCGGAAATCAGCATTTTCACATTTCTAATGTACACAATTAAACCTGTTTTTTTCTATAAGCCACAATCTCTCAAATAATGCATAGAATATTTTTCAAACCCGCCCAGTTTCCTAAAAATAAGCCAATAAAGTAGCCTTACTTTGTAGAAATGCCTATTTTTTCCCAAAAATAGTTGTTTAAAGTTACAATTTAATATGAAGCCCCTCTTGCCACACCTCCATATTTTTATCTAGTAATAGTTATGACTTCTAAAAGGTGTAAGTTAAATATAAGTCGCAATTTTGGCTTCATATGTTTTTCAGCTGCTAAAATTTCAATTTTTCTTGAAAAATGGACAAATTTACAGTTTATGGCTACTTTTATGCCATTTTCTTCAAGAAAAAATGGGGTAGCTATAGAAAATATATTTTGTACAATTTGAAAGAGTAGGGTAACCATGAAAACTTGATATCATTGACATTATAATAAATCAGAAATCGCGTTGTCATTATTTATACAATATGGCCCCGGTAGTCAAAATCAAGAGTTTTCACTGCCCACTTCAAGAACATATAAAGAATATTTATGCCTGAAGCAGGGGACAATCGTGTGTATTAATACTAAAATCAGCCGCTGCTTCAGGTATACCGTTGATGATTTGAAATATCACGGTGGTTCAAATTTTCTGTCGGTACTTACTCTGCGAGTGTTGGTGGCTACTTTAGATTTTCCACTTCCCATGTTGTAATCAAACTGCCACACCTAGTTTTAATCTGATAAAAACGAATCCTCCTATCAATAATAAATAAGATGATATTTAACAAAATTCCTAAAAGCCCTTTTTATATCAGCAACTGAAGCGATTTGGGTTTCTTTCCCCCATTTTTCTTGTTTTTAATTGGAAAAAAGGATTTGTTGTTTCCAAACATTCAAATAGATTAGAATACCCTCATTCTATATCACATTTTCCCTTGTCTGTTTGAAATCGGGTTGAATGCTTCCTTTAATGTAATCATAGTAACATCTCATTTACTGATACAGCTACCCAGATTTTCATTCGAACCACACACCAATACAATCAAATCAATTCACCCAAGCCCATAGCTGTTTATCCCACTAAGGCTAAGTACTTATGAATTTCGCATTGATCAGAGACAAATGGCTAGCGCTACTATATTTTTTGCAAAGGGTCGAATATATGATCCCAGGGTTTACAGCGTTACAGCCCTATACGTTACAGTTAGTAACATCGTGAAATTGACATTCATCTCAAACAAACCCGTTCTAAATCGCTCAATCAATGATCCATTTGATCATTCATAACACTCACTTAAACCATTCAAAACGCTCCAAAATGACTAAGAACGAGACGATTAATAACCATTTATACACTCAAAATGAATATAGCTAGAATAATCGCGATTTCACTGACAAAAATGACAATTATAAGCGTCAAATTGATTCTTGGGGTAAGAAGAAGCGTTTTAATAGAACGTGTAAACATATTCTAATTAAAAACAATTCCTGAACAAAATTTGCGATATTGAATTACCTCCCTTTAATTTCACTCAAAACTCACTAAATGGTCTGATTCAATTTCGTTCAAAAACCATTCCGAATTCATTCACATTGTCAATTTCACGATGATGTTAACTATACCGACTGAGCTGACCGGGTTCGGTGTTTGAGAATGATCCGCCACCTGTATCATTTGCAAAATTCTTTTGTATTGATTGAATCTATACTTGCTGCATGTGCTGCAGAAGTAAAATACGTGTTTTATGACAAACTAAATACTTTTAAAATATTAAATGCATAAAGATAAAACTTGCATGACATTCAATTTATATATTGGTCTCTATGTTTTTAGATAAGATAGAACTTACGTATTTCAAATAAATTCCGATTTAAAAAATAAGAAAAGATTTATCTTTGATAAAGATCAGGCTTTCACACACAGTAGGTTAAATTCCAATCTTATAACAATGTTAATAAAACAAGTAAAATCTATAAACAATAGAGGCAGTCACGCTTGTATAGTTTGTTATGTGATATTTTGTTAGTAAAAGACTAGTTTAAGTCTTCTTTATTTATTTGTATAAACTTACGATATTTTTTATACTTCTTAATTGAATTAACGAACATCATCTGTGCTGTCCTTATAAACGACATGATAAACAGCAGCGAATTTCATTCTTTTTTGAAAGTTAACAGCTTACGAATTGTATGTGGTTATGTTTTCAAATCTCAAAGTGCATCAAATATCTTGGTACCTTTTTAGATGAGTCCCTGAGCTTTAAAGATCACGTTAACAAAAATGTACCCCGGGCATGTTGAATTACTTCAAAATTAAGAGCATACGCAAATATGTGTCGAAAGTAGCTGCTGAAACTCTGGTTTTGTCGTTGATGATATCCAATTTAGACTTTTTTGGCATTTCATGAACAGAATTGTAATAACTTCAACGTCAACAGAATGTATGTTTTAGACTCGTGCTTAGTCGTTTCGAGTAAGACATAGCAATAAAGGCTCTTTATGATCTGCATTGGCTTCCAGTAAGAGCTAGATTCAGTTTAAAAGTTGAATCGGGAAATTGACATTCATCTCAACCGTAACCATTCTAAATCACTCAGCGCTCCATTCATTCATTTCACACACGCACTCGAACAAATCAAAAACGCTCCAAATTCACTTACAAGGATAAGAGCAACAGCTAATTTCAAAACAAATTTAAACGGGAAAATCGCGATTTAAAAGAGATAATTGAGATTTGAAGCGTCTGATTTGTTTTTGAAGAAATAGTAAGCTATGTATAGAACTTTTATGCATATTCTATGAAAGGGAGGTAATAAATATAGCTAATTTTGTTCATTCTTAACAAAGTCAGCGTTATTGCATTACCTCCCTTTAATTTCACTCAAAACTCACTCATCACACTCGTTCAATTTCATTCCAAAATCATAAATCTTGTCAAATTCATGATGTTGTTAACTGTATATGACTAAAACAAACATGCACTTTTGCTCCATATTAAAGGTACCGGAAAAATCTATAGATTGAAAAACGAGTTTTGAAAACTGTCGAATCGTCTGACGTAAGTACAGTTAGTAACATCGTGAAATTTACATAATGAATTATTTTGGAATGAATGTTGAAGTAAAATGGAGGTAATCGAATATCGCTAATTTTGTTCAAGATGAACAAAAGTAGCGATATTTATTACCTCCTTCTTACCAAATGAACGTCCTTTTCTGTTTTTGTGTCTTCGTGGACGAATCAGCCACTTTAAAATCCAGACAAGCCAATATAATTTGTAGAATGATTTGATCGATTTGAATTAAATGTTGAACGTCTAGGACGATTTCGAAATATTTTCTAATGATTTCGGAGCGTTTTTTTTTCTCTATTTGAGTGAGTGTTTGAGTGAATGAATGGATCGATGAGTGAACATTTTAGAATGATTTTAGAATGACAGTCAATTTCACGATGTTATTAACTCTAAAAGTGTTCTACTATGGAATGGAATATTCTTTCAGACCAGAAATCAGATCTCTTAGATATCTGAAGATTATTCCTTATTTGAAATATTTTAAAGCACTTTATTTCTAAAACACTTTATTATTGAATAATGTTTTACATGAGAGGTGTTCGTTTAAATGTATTTAACGTTAGAACCAATTTATTTCAAAAATGAAAAAAAGGCTTTTACCAGTAAAGCTTAAAGGTGTCCAATAATTATAATTACAACTTAAAAAAGTTTCAGGCCCGTTACCAACTATATATGATGTAAAGGAGATACTTAGAATAAGGATTTCTTGGTAATCGCATTATAGATACCAAAATATATCCGAAGAAAATGAACCTTTCTTTAAACTCACCTGAGTACGAAGTGCTCAAGGTGAGCTATTGTGATAATCCAATGCCCGTCGTTCGTCGTTCGTCTTCCGTCGTCCAAAATTTCATTAAACATCGTCTCCTCCTAGACCAGTAGGCCAATCTTGACCGAACTTTTCAGGGAAAAAGGAAAAAAAAGTCTTCAATGAACACAGAAGGCACATATCTTTCATAATTTGTATGTAGCATCATCTAGTGAGCATCTACTATGTCTGTTCATAGTTTGACCCTGGGGTCAAATTTGGGCTCCGCCCGGGCGCATCAAGTTTCACATAGAAACGAAGAGCGAAAATCTTCCAAAATCTTCTTCTCAGAAAACAGATAACAGACAGCTTTGATATTTCGTGTGTAGCATCACCTAGTAGACATCTGCTCAGTTAATTCACGTCAGTCCCATTGGGTCATATTTTGGCTTTGTCCGGACAAATCTCATGTAACAAAAAAAGTGAAAATCTTGAGAATCTTGACCTAACTTTTCAGGGACGTTTTTTATTTACCAAGTTTTACCAAAAAATGAAATCAACCCTTTAATCTGGTTGTCACGGCAAAAAAAGGTAAATAGGAAAATCTTTTGGAAAAAAAAGTCTTCAATGAACACAGAAGGCACATATCTTTCATAATTTGTATGTAGCATCATCTAGAGAGCATCTACTATGTCTGTTCATAGTTTGACCCTGGGGTCAAATTTGGGCTCCGCCCGGGCGCACCAAGTTTCACATAGAAACGAAGAGCGAAAATCTTCCAAAATCTTCTTCTCAGAAAACAGATAACAGACAGCTTTGATATTTCGTGTGTAGCATCACCTAGTAGACATCTACTCACTTAATTCATGTCAGTCCCATTGGGTCATATTTTGGCTTTGTCCGGACAAATCTCATGTAACAAAAAAAGTGAAAATCTTGAAAAAAAATCTTTTCTCTGCAACCGGAAGGCAGACAGCGATGATATTTGATATGTTACACCATCTAATTGGCCTATATCATTTTTTATTATGTCCCTGTGGTCAAATTTAAGCTCCGCCCGAGTGTATCCAATTTTTTTCATGAAAAAAGAATGAAATCCTTATAAATCTGTTTATCTCTAAAACCAGAAGGTAGACAGCTAGGCATTTGTTGTTTAGCCTTGTTTATTTTTTTCTATGCGTGATGATGCTGCTGCTGTTGTTGTTATTGTTGTTTGTAAATTCCTGTTGTTGTTGTTGTTGTTGTTGTTGATAACGATGATGGTGATGATGATGATGATTTTGTTGATGTTGTTTTTGTTGTTGATTGGGTGGAAAGGCTTGTATTATTACTGACTTATCGATTTATTATTCTTATTAAAAAATAGATTTGAATGACAAATAGATATAGAACTGACAAAAGTTTGGCATTTTTTTTAATTTAATTTGTAAAATATTAGATGGTAATGTTGGCTGATCTAGAAGTCAACGTCCTCAAATATTCTAAGGTGTAGTTGTTTTCTAAACACTGTATTTGATCCTATTTCTTTTTCTCTTTTTTTTGTAAAAAAAACTAGTTCTGATGTATTAAAGTCACCATATAGCATATTTCTTAGGTAAGTGGTTTATAAAACAGACAGAAGACATGTTCTACAATTTATTTTTTCTAAGACAAATAAATAATCACAAACATTTTTTTTAACAAATCACATACAAATAGAAGAACTAACAAAGATTCACAGAGTCTTATCACAGCATGCTTTGTAAACGTTTCGTTTATGTACCTTTTGGATGTTTCTGTTCTGGTTATTTCATATTCTGTTGCAGTTATTATATTTGTATTAAAAAATATTATAGGATGATCTATGGCACATAATTTGTAACACCTTACAGAACGGGAAAAATAATCGATTATTCTCTAAAGCAATAATTTATTTTAAACATAAAACGATGAAATTACAAGACCTGTTCAGGAACAACATTATTCTCCCTTATGGCTGTATACGACAAAGTTTAGTTCATTCAGAACATCGCTCGGATTTTTTCGTATTGTGGAATGTACATCGTACGAAAGTGTAGTAATTTTGTGTCCTTTTTTTGAGGAAATTCGGCTTCTGGTAGTACTTTAGTCAATACGCTTGAAGAAAAACAAAATTCTTAAATGCTTTCAAATCATTTATGGAGATCTTTTTGGCATATTAATTTTGATGACAAAACGCAGTAAACAATGTGTCTTGTTATCAAATTATGATATGTCTAGCTAAATCTTTCGTTAATTATTGTTCTTATTATCTTCATAGCGATCTTTGTGACGTCACGTACATACATGTACAATCGCTCTGTAGGAAAAGAACCAGCAAACTTAACAGAACTCCTAACTTACAGAGTGCACAAAACGAGCTCTCTGCCGATTCGTCAGACGAAAGTTCAATGTACCTTTCAATACAAGGGAAAAATCATTCTCTAATAGGAGCTTCAGCACGGTGGGTCCAAAATTATTGAGATATCTGTGCATGGCTAGCTAAAGTGGATACACGAATGAACGTTTAACCAGTAGATTGGCCTGTGTTCGGGGTTTTCGAATCTAAAAATGGGGAGCCGTGCATGATGTTTGTATATACAAATATTATATACGTATATATTTATGCATGATTATCTTTTACTTATCAATGAATTGAAAAGGTGTGATAGTTTAACATCGAATTAAATGATATCCTAGCTCTACATCCGTTGCATTAGTCAAGACGCAGTAACCCCATCCACTGCCCTGCGTTTTGGATGACAAAACTGTGCCAACTATCAATGTGACCCGTCACGCAAAAAGGGGCCATCTGTGAACCTTGTAAAACAAATATTTGAAAGAGAGGTCGGGTCCGGCATTGGTCAACCAGAGGTCGCATTTCAAAAATTCTTTCACTGGAAGGTAGATTGAACAATCTAGATTCAGAAAATAAGCCAATTTCGAAAGGTTTCGATCCTTGTTAGTCTACTCAAACCGCGTAGTCTGACTAGGGTCGTCGCTTTTCGCACTACCAAGATGGTCCCTTTTCGCGTGACGGGTCACATTTGCAAATCAAACCCCGCTTTGCAAGTGCGAACCGTTTCGTCATTTTGAAAGCAGGGCAAAATACTGATGTGTGACAGTTGGGAGAAAGGAACTACTAGATAAACGCATGCATACTCATTCCTAACATTCCGATACTTGACCTTTTCAAGCATCCCTAGACTAAAATAAAAAGGTTACATTTTATTCGCCTCGATATGTTTATGATCTTGAGAAGTTCATTGTAACAGTATTTTAGTATTTTCGAAACAAGTAAAGGAGTATTATGAAAAATGCAAAGCCCCAAAGCCAGAATTTTCGAAAATCACAAAATAACTTAATATTTATATAAATAATACGTACTAAGTGTTTTGTATAATAAAAAATATCTATCGAAGTTGGGGGAATTGATCAATGTCGAGGCTCTGCCAAGATAGATATTTTCCATACAATACACTAACTACGTACATGTATTATATCTATCATATCATCTCTATCTGCCTTTTTCTCTTCTAACAGAAATGCAAGTTTCTGAAAATAACCGCATTATGTCATTGCTCGAAAAATATCCCTGTGATATCATAACAAATATCATATGGGATGTTATCACACGGATATTAGTATAGTTATAAGATAATTAATGGTTACAATGTACTACTAATCTCGTATTTCGTAGATACCAAATAGTTTTTCGTTAATACGAAATAGTAATGACCATATTACTTTTTTACATAAAACTTTTTCAAACCCGTGTTCTTTGAAAATGGTCTCCCCAATCAAAAGAAATAACTAATGAACGGACGATCAGATAACGTTGCAATATGAGCTTTCAGTTGCAGATTGAACAATTTCAGACATATTTCAAATCCTATCTTTTAGTTGTATTGTTTTGTTTTATAGAGTTATTCATTTGTTGTTTCTGTGTTTTGGCTGTTTTTCCGGTGTCTGCCGGTGTTACTGGTTTAGAACCGGATTGACCACGTGTTTTAGACCCGGGAGTATTGGATTTCCTGTCTACGTCATTCTTACCAACCATCCGTGAAGACTGAAGGAATAAAGAACATAGAATTAACAGATCGCTCCTGTCAAAATAAAATCAATTGACCAATGAAATCTCTCATTTATACCGGAATGACTGCTGCTCTTCTGCAATGTCTGCCATTCTTTGAAAGATGGCAACTTATATAACATAACAGCAACTTTAGTCATGGCGTTCTGTTCGCCAACTAATGATTTTCTTATTTTGTTTATATCCACAATCATTTATTTCGCATCAAAATGATGTTTCAAAATCTGAAGCGGCCATCAAATTCGGAACATCGTTCAGACTGTTCTGTAAACTAGTAAGTAACTCGGACATACGTGTAGTATTTTGCGGTTATTTTTGATAGTTTATTCAACTTCCGGCGGCACTTCGATCAATAGGCTCCAAGAAAAGAAACTGTTTTTATGGCTTTCCGATCGTCTATGGAGATCGTTTGGGTTTATTATAATTGATGCCAAAAATAATAAAACATTGCGTTTGGTTATCAAATTATATTATGCTCAGTCATGTGACGCCATGTTAACCCACGTGCGAAACAGCGCGCTTTCATGGCTTCTGCTTTATTATTCCCGAGGTCTATTCCGTAGAATGACCGAGGGTTCCCGATTTGTGGTCTTCCATGTTGGAGGGTTTTGAGGAAAACTATCCATTAACAATGAAGACTATACTCATAAAACAATGGGCCAACTTATTTCTGACCCCGGATGGGTATTGATGTCCGCTACATCAGAGAGCGGGCTACCGGCTCCAGACTGGTCCAAATGTCGATTATTAGAAAAGGCTATTCTGATATTTGATAGTGAGACCATTCTACACCCGACCCGAAAGCGGGCCAGAAATAAGTTGGCCCACTGACTCAAATACGCCACAAAAAAGATATGTCAGGTAAGTGTGTTGTCACAAGGAATTTACTGGTATCAAGTAATTTCTGGACCAAGCGAAGTCATCGAAAGGCAAAGAAATTAATATTATGAATACCAGAGTTGCCAAAGAAAGTGCTTACCCAAACATAAAAGGCGGCTGCTCCGTTACTGACTGTTCGTATTTCTGGCAATGAGTACTTCCCTAAATAATGCCGCGCTCGGAGTGCTGTGTTCTTGTCTATATTCTTCTGGTCTACAGTTTGAACTTCCCGGATTAAACTGTCCTTACCATAACGACCCATCAGCGCAGTGATTTCAGTCCAGTCCTAAAATACGATCAGCAAGCAGCGTTAAGGTAGGGGAACCGTAATAGTTTCGCAACATCATGGCACTCATGAACTTTTACAATGTTGACCGAGGTTTCTTAATGAAAATCATTAGGAAACCTCGGTCAACACTGTCAAAGTTTATTACTTCCGTAACGTTGCGGAACTATTACAGTTCCACTACCTTAATAATTCAGGGATTTTGAAAGAAGTAGTGAGAATGAACGAAAACCGTAATTTAGCTATCAAATTCTTCTTTGCGAATATGTATTTTTATTGTATCGGTGAAACGATTTCAGTAAAGCGTGGTGTATTGATTATGAAATTTTTATTTATATTCTAGACTACTATCCTATTTGACTGTGGTATTTTAAGACAAATTGATAAGTACTATTGCTGTATGACAGTTCTAATCTCCTTTATCAAAGCTTATACTACCGAATATGAACATTGAATCTTTAAAGAATATAGAACCTTTTCGACATCAACAAACATATCATCAAAATAGAAACTAATGATCAATAAAAATTGGCGTTAGACTATATCAACGAAGTTGAACGATGTCAGATCCTGAATGACTATAAGACAATCGGTTTTATTATGACAACAACAAATTAGTACAACTATTGTAGAACAAATCGATGGCTCAGCGCGAAACAGTTATAACTCCCTATAAACATATAGGGAGTTACAACTGTTTCGCGCTGAGCCATCGAAATATTGATGTTCAAATCATTTAGCTAAACGACTCCAGATACTTCTTTAAGCGTGTGTTCCTTTTTGGCCAAAGAAAGGATTTTTGTTAAGAAAAGGAGAATTTTTGTTATCATTAGATTTTCTGAAGCTTATTTGTATAGAAATCATTAATAAACTTCGAAAAGATAGATATTTTATAAGAATATTATGAATGGCAATTCCAAGCAATTATTAAAACTGCTGACCATACGCATTTCAGCATCATGCAATAAGCGATAGGCCTATTATGTGTATGCATTTCTAGTGCGGTTACAACTAGCAAGTCATTGTTCATCTGAATAACATATTTCTGTAAACTGCATCAGGAAAAGGTGACAAGCTATCTACAGCAAGCAAATAAAGGAGAACACACATATTATATTTCTATTAATGTATTCGACCCGTCAGTAATAGTTACATAACATTTCAGAAGAAATAAACTTTAGCAGTGTTAACCTAGTTTTGATTATGACTTCATAAGGAAACCTCGGTCAACACTTTGAAAGAGCAAGTGTTTCGAAATGTTTAGGAACTAGTATGGGTCATGGACCTTAATAAGAGAATAAGATTTGCGATCTGTATCATATTTGTTAAAATAAAACATGAGCCATAAAACCACCAAATAAAACAAGAGCCATCAGACACATAGTATGCAATCTGAAAATGTCTTCGTCATGTAACAAAAAGATTTAGAATAATTGGCCAAGGTAAAATCGTAACTTTTGAAATTCAGAGTAAGAATAAACAGATAAAGATGATTACTGGAAGTGAGTTTACAATTCTCAATCGTCATTTTTAATCATCCGTGAGAGACAGTCGGTGTCTTTAAAATTCTGCTACATAACTCTTCAACTTGGTGCACTGATGCCATACAACATCATCCCGATGGCAGAAAAGCTTGAAAACGTTACCTTCACATAAAGAGTCAAGCACTTTTTATTACTCGACTATCGAGACAGTTGTAAGAGAGCGATGCAAAGCTTTTGAGCCGTAATAGTTTAGGATCTTCATAAAACTTGCATATATACCAAACGTGAGCATTGTAAATTGTATATGATTATAATGAATAATTCGCGGTATACATATGCATGTAGACCCAAGCTAATACGCGACGACCTAGATGGTTTGTTGATTTGTTCATACATTTGTTTTACAACGATTGGGAAACCACTTAAGAGATCTCAAAAGAATCCTCCTAGAAAATGTTATAAATAAGTACTACAATAATTAGTGTCTCGAAGTCTCAAGCTCTTAAGATCTTAATTGCAAAGGAGGTGTATTTTTCGTAGATCTACTTTATCATTACACTTCAAAGAGAAATGTTTTGTATACACACGTATAATTTTGTAAATAAAAAATATGGCCTTAATGAATTTAAGCTGTAGTAAATGTATATGAAGGAGACCGTCTTAAAGACTAGATTAGTAGAGAAAGCAAGTTCTAAAATATTTCAAAAAAGGAAGTGATGAAATGAAGCAACATCTCTTTTTAACTAAACTCTAGCGATACATGTATTCTGGGTAACGGATGACCTGACAGGGCGTTGCTTAGCCGTGACGTATTTGGCGAACTTATAAATCAACAATTTTGGTTCTTTCGAAAGTTTATCGACAATTTTCTAAATATTTTGTAAATATCTGTATCCTAAAACCAAAAGGGTAAAAGTGCTTAGAAAAAGTGAACACCTTTGATCGTTTGGTAACCGATTCAGCTTGTTCAAGCTGAATTTACGAGGGTTTGGTTGTCCTTCGACGTTTTTACGTTTCAAGATTACCTTATGGACTATCTATAAAGGTGAGTATTTTTTAAAAAGATCGCCGATTAACTGTAACCGTGAATGCAACGACCCGTTAATAAGGCTCCGCCCTGCCAGGGCAAATATCATGGATAATGTCTACAGTCACTTACCTTCTGTTGATGCCAACATTGAATATAGAGAGGAAATTAGATTTTAGTTTAGACTATCAAGAATTAGCCGTGTGTTAAAGATAAAAAATATCGAATCGTTTGAGGCCTGGTAACCCGCTTAAGTTCAAAGCGGAGTATCGTTTTCAAACGATCGCAAACGTTTTACGTACTGGACGCAAGATCGACTTCTATTGCCCAAAGAAATGAAAAAAAAACCTACCCTTTTGAATTATTAAAAGAACGATTAGTTTAATAATACATCTTGGAATTAATAGAATAATTACTTTTTCCATTGATATCATAAAATTGACTGAAACGAAGAGAGCTTTTTATGCATGTCAAGTGTCTACGGGTAAGAATCAAAATACCCCATCACACTTACAAATAAATCCACTTCACTTATTCGTTTCAGATTTTCGTTTTAAACTAAAACAAATTCTCTTTGAGCTTAAATCAGATGAAAATAAAAAAAAAACGAACAAATTAGCACATGCTTATCTCTTTTAAAACATGTTATAAAAACCCATTCTGTTAGGATTTGTATTTTTATAACATTTTCGTTAATTTTAGGATTACTTGGGTTCACATTGGTGTAAGCATCCAACACACTTAAATGAATGAATGCTTGTTTCGATTTTGGCACTTGTATTTCTTTTTATTATTTCTTTTTTTAAATTGTGTTATAGTAAAATCATCTTGTTATTCTGCAGGTTTTCAGTTTTCTAATGTTGAATCTTATCCTGACCAGCTTGAAGTTATAATGCATTTCGTAAAATACTCATTACTTTTTTCTATACCGGTGATCCCCCTCCTCTATTTTCTCTGTGTGTGTGTGTGGGGGGGGGGCTGAATAATATTTCATTGTCGGGTATATAGTGAACCAACTTTGATAAATTGAAGCTACATTACGTAGTCGTAACTAGGATTTTGAAATATATACGAAGGCTACCGACGGAGAATATATTGGATAAAGGCGAAAAGGTGACAAAAGATGAATGCACTCCGTCCGCTTCCCTTTTCTATGATTTGGGCGTTGGTGAATGATAAAAAAATCGTAACTACAGCTTGAATCAGCTGTAATTTCGATGTTATGATCATTCATCAACGACATTTTTCGAAAGAGGATTCTATTACGCACTTGCACAATGTGCGAAATGGTAGCTACGCCCTTGTATAATCAAAATGCCGCTGAAGTCAAGTTTTTCAGTATAACATACCGTGAGATGTTGCTCCGGGTATCCACATATAAGGTATGTAGCTATCATAGTCTCGTGTACCCCATCAGGCGGATAATTATAACTACGAATCTCAGATATAGTGGCCTGATCCATATTAGAGATGTCATGTCGCCACCTGAATATAAACATGAAGTACAGAGTGTGAGGAATTGAGATGATCTAAGTCTTTTATCCCAAGAGTTATTTTCTTACGGCAAATATATTTCCTTTACACTGTAAAGTAGATACGAGTTATCGATTTTGACAGTACAAAGAACTGCATGTGTAGTTATGTCCCCTAGAACTACTCACAAACCATAGACCAGCATATACCAGGAATATGTGTGAGTGATATCAGGGGCCTCTTTTACTATACATCTTTCGATCATTTTTTGCGGAAGTCAAAATTACCGTTGCTTCTACAGTAGTAACTAAATATGGACTTCTGCCATGCATTATCTTCTAAAGACGATTTCAATGAGATAATGCAAGTCAGAATCTAACGATGAATACAAACACCAGGTGCGATTTGTGATTTTGACTCATTATTTTTTTCGTAAGAAGTTAAGCAAAACGCCCACTGGGCCCGAAATTATAAAACTATTTTCTTACTGAACTAAGTATTTTGTAAAATTTCAAATTTGAATAAATTGTTTGTTTCAAGTGTAAAAGTAAATTCAATGTTTAAAATAATTATTTTCAATCGTTTTCTTTGATTTTCATATAATTGTTATAATGAACACTTTATTTAATGATGTAGCGAAGTTTGGATAACAATGTCTTTCCTGTGAGCCTTTACAAATAATTACAAAACACAAAATACAAAATATAAACTCCTCAAAACTACTAAGCGGCCAATTGTCTTTTTTGGTAACATGTTATAAATGCCGCATGGTTTCATCCGGTTTTTGCTTATTTAATGCAGCCAAAGCAGTTATGATGTCAACAAGACAAAAACCAGTGAACTAATGTAACAAGAAATCTTTAAAAAGTAAACGAAAGATGGGGTACCCTCGATTTCAAAGTTAACATTGGTGGGTGGGGTATTTTTGACATTTCTTGTAAAGAGAAGGATTGTGCACAGAGTTGTGGCATTTCTTATTATTTTCAGAAGTCCTCACACGTTGAACCACTGATATCAGTACAAAAAAAAAATGATAGGATTTGCGTTTTCCATGTGTCGAAAAATTCAAATTTGTCAAAAAATTGTCATTTTTGTGACTTGAATTTGAGGGTACATGCTTTTAATTCAGTCGTTATCACTTACTGATGCGTGGTTTTACAAAACAATCGGATAGGATGATGGCTGAATGGCCACTCTTTCGAAAGACAAAGTTGACATTTCAAAACAAAAGCGAAAAATGTGTGATAAATGGAGAAAGGTAAGGTGGCCGCTTAGAACTTTTGAGTAGTGTACTATATATTCAATTAATCACATCGTGAAATTGACATTCATCTCGATGAAAACCATTCAAAATTACTGGCTCAGCAGTCTAATTATTCTTTCCAAACTCACACTCCAATAACTCAAAAACGTTCCGAAATTGTTAAAAAAACGCGTTGAACAGTGTTTTTTTTTTTTAGCAACATGGAAATAAAGAACTAAAACATGAAGTATCGTACATACGTGTCTAATTCATTTTGGTGTTGTTTAAGGTAGTAGGCTCTGTCTAAATACGGTTTAAGTTGTCGTTTATATGGCGAGGCTTCCACTTTCCGTATTGCTTTATCTAGAACTTCGGGGTGGTCTCTCATACACGCCTCTTTTATTTCTGATTAAAAATTATACATAGACAAAAATGACAAAGAATATAGAATCAATTAACTTAGTTGGAATTCTGCAAGCTCTCTGTAAAAAGGAAGACTTTCAAGAATAAGTGGCCAGTGTCGGGCGAATACGTGCGAAAGTGTTTTATTTCAATCATTTGCTTGATATCTTTAAAATGTTACATTTGTTTGGAGTACATACTAACTGCAGCCTGATCAAGTACGCTGTAAATAAAAAAATCTCTTAACGTTTACATAAGCCTCGGGTCCAAGTAATTTCTGGCCCATATTCGGTTTGGGGTTAACTGGTCTCGGTGTCCTAGCCTATTTTGATAGTTGAGTTTTGGACCATCCTTATCCGGAGCGTAAACTGGTAGCCCCCTGTCTTGGAGATATTCTGAAATAACGGGCCACAATTCCCGCCCGGGGCCAGAAGTAACTTGGCCAAATTAATTAAGATTCTTCGAGACTTGAAACTTGACTTACCTCTACGCAACTTGAGGTAATGTAACCTATCCTCGGCCTCAGCGAAATCTCCACCATCCTGCATTTTATTACTTTTGAAAATTTCCATACATTTTTCTAAATGGTCGATGTCCGTTCCTGCCGTAGCGTTACGTAAATTCATACGTATACGGGCCTGAAAGATATACAAACAACATCGCAATTTTACCCTGCGTTTAGCTACAAAAATGTTTGTGAACGTTTAAAAAATATACCCTGTTTTGCGAGTGAGTACACGCGCATAGCTGAATACAATTTCTTAAACGTCTCTCGAACGTTTTCATCTTGAACGCATGGTTGCTACTTTGGTCAACGAAACCTTTTTTTGTATTTTACTGATTAAGGTATTGGACCCGTAATAGTTCCGCAACATTTCGGAACTCATCATCTTTAACAATGTTGACTGAGGTTTCCTAATGAAAATCATTAGAAAACCTCGGTTAACACTGTTAAAGATCAATACATCCAAAATTTTGCAGACATAATACGGGTCCACTACCTTTAGCATGAATTCTTCAAAATCTTTTTGAAATTATTCTGACGTAGCATGACGAATTTTAGCTTTTCTTATAAGTATGACTCAATTATTGTTATTCTTTTATTTGAGCCTTTGCATGACGTTTCCAACGATTTGACATGTGCGTGAGGAGCAAACATTGAGCAGCATAGATAGCCAAATAGGGAAATAAGAAAGTTGCTTAAATGTCTCTAGATATATGAGACCTTATCTATCTACAAAACGCAAAGTAAATACTCTGGCCAGACTGTGAGCATGCACAGACTGGCCAGAGTGTTTGCTTGGCGCACATTTGAAATTGTTGAAACTGTCACGCACAGACTCATTTGATGTTTAGCTCTTCAATGACATTTTCTAAAGACTGCGTGTAAAACTAAAAGAATATTTAAAAAATAAGCGGTAATACCACTAATGTCATACATGTATAAGGCCAATTGTAATCGAGTGAATAAAAAAGATAACAAGTACAAAAGTTTAAAAACGATTTTACTATGAACTTTGTTATTCAAGCTGGGTTTCGCAAAGGGTCATATATTTGAAAAGATTCAATTTCAATCATCCTTTTATTGAAAATCAATCGATTTGTGCCTGTATCGGAAAGATGTGTATACCCAATGAACAAATATCGCTCTCCATGACCTTTTGAAACTTTATTCACGACTCTTTCTTATTGAATACGTTGCATTGATATCGGGTTTATTCTAGGTGTTATATGACCTTAAACTTTTACAAATCGTATCATTTTATTTCTGTTTACCGTTTTATGCTTGTCAATAAATACCTGTCATATTAGAAGTTCAATCATCATTCACACTGAAGATCTAAATGGAGAATTCAAAGAGTAACTAGCGTAATGTTCCCTTATTTGGTGAGGAAGTTACTGCAGATTTTCACTAACAGATCCAAATTGGACACTTTCGTAGGCTCAAGTCGAAAACTCTAGAAGATTGGCCATTGTTATAAGTGAAAAGACGACAAAACAATCAACAAATGTAATTCATGCGTAGGTTAAGTATTGTTAACTATTTAGGCGAACTTCAGTTTGAATATAAGCTTAAAATTAAGACAACTTTAGTATAATCTTATGTTGTTGTTGTTAATTTGTAACGGCCAATTGTGATCTTACAAACCAATGTCTCTAATAATCGTGTAACAGCGCGTAAAATTACTATGCTGAATATGGCATGAGATTATTTAACACCAAAAGTGTATGCATGGTAAAGTAGCCCATATGTGTGAGCTATGGAAGCTGTGCCCGTTTATTATTATAATTATTTGACATACCATTTGCAACATTTGCATATTAGTTATAACGCAAATATGAAGAAATAAGGTATATATTTTTATATATATATATTAAGCGTGGCGTTCTTGATCGAGAGGTAACGTCGGTCTTGCGAAGGCGACGCAATTACTGATAAAATTTCCAGGAAGCTGAACCTCGATGGAAATAAATCTAAGTTGTAAATGTTACATTTGGTACCATCGTGATGATATTAAATAACTTTGCTCCATACAAGCCGAGTAAAATATTGTAATGGGTAGGAGGAACGATATCATTTGGATTTATTAGTCTGTAATTCACGTATCCATGTATGTGACTTGTAAAGGTCATTATGGCTATTGCGTAAAGTGTTTAACCTAGTCAGTCTGCGCGGGTCGCGTAGACTGATAAGGATCGACACTTGAAGCACTTTATTGTTTTTTTCCGAATCTGTCTAATGATTATTCTTCATTCTGGATTAGGATTTTTGAAATGTGATCTTCCGTTGACCTCTGATGCAACCAATATTTTTATAAAAAATAGTTACTTTACCGAATTCCCTATTTTTTCCTTTTTTGCGTGACTGGGTAAGTATATGAAAATCTCTTTGACCTTGACTAAAACAGATCATCCGATAGACATTGTAAATATTGACCATACGATCATTGATCAAATAGAAATATAATTCATGACAAACCATTTCATTTACCTTATAGCCCTTTTCATTTACAACTTCCTTCTGCCTTCTTTTCTGAAACAGGAATTATTTAACAATTAAAGAGATGAACGCTTTACATAGTTATCATTCGAAGCCATTTTCTCTCATCTTCTCTTCGCATTGCAATAGAGAATTATTTCTTGCAGAGAAAGGTGATAGTATTAAAATATCCTTCTAGTAAATATTGATTCCCTGATCTATGATAATGTTTAAGTATCTGGCTATTTTTGATATCAAATGTTTAATTTAGTGGAAAATGTAAAAAGAAATGTCAAAAAAAAAAATTGATGCTGCCCATAGAATAGTAAGGTTTGTTTATTAAAATAGTAATATGTACACTGTATCTAGTAGGATTATCTTATTATCAAATCTATTATAATTGAATAAGAAAGCATATATGTTGAACTACATTGCCTAGCTTAAACGAAAATAAAAGTTCTTTATCTACGTAAAATCTAGAAAAGTGTGTTATGATAACATTCTAGGAATTTAAAAACTTACAAGTAAAAGGAATAAACAGAAAAAAATCTAACAACAAGTGCAGTAATACAAATGAAACATCATCTCCAAATTGTGTTGGGATCAGTCCAATGGTTAAGGAGAGGAAGAATTTTAACGATTTCATAGTGAAAATAAGCCCCGCCCTGTTATATTTAGGGGTCAATTTTTTTAACAAATAAAGTAAAAGTTCACCAAAGGAACATCCATGTAAAGTTTCATTGAAATAGGCCCAATAGGGCGGGGGAGAAGATTTTAAAAGTTTGAAAATGAAAGAATGTCCCGCTCATATTTGAGGGGGGGGGGGGGCTAATTTAATTGTCGGATTCATAAAATCCACCGACTTGTTTGGGTGAAGAAGATGTTAAAAGAAAAAGTTTACACACGAACGGATGTACGCACGCACGACGGACACAACGCCATGATAATAGCTAGCTAGCCTTAGGCCAGTATAGCTTGAAATATTTTTTTCATGCTTTCAAAAACTAGGACTCTTGTTGTCTTTGTTTTCTTTTTCGGAGTCATTTTTGAAAAAAAAAAACAGTTCGTCGAAAAAAGTACTAAAAAGCACATTTATAGATGCACTAAGAGTGAGATTAACCGTGTTGTCTTTTGATAATTTCAACCAATTTCTATATCTTCTGGTCTCCTAAAAGAACAAAGAAATGTCTACTGGTAAGTGCCAAAAATAGCTAATTTAATTGTCGGATTTTTTGGTCGGTCTTATATTTTTTTCCCATTTAGTTATAGAAGAAATATATTGTTGCATAAATAATTTTAATCTTAGCTGTAAAAGATTGGTGTAAGTTGAAAAAAAGAATGGTCATATATAGGTAGCTGTCCTTTGTAAAGCATAAGTAAATCTGATAAAAAGGAAATCGTGAATAGACATAAATGTCCCAGCAACAAAAAAGGAAAGTCAACTTAATTGATTTGATTTGAATTGGGGTTTAACGTCGCTTTCAACAATCTCTCAGTTATATCGCGACGACTGGGGCACCTTAGGATGGATTCCTGGTATTTCTCACACCAGTACTACCACCACATCCCTTTCCTGGCCTCTAGTTGCTATTCCACATTGGTTTACGATTATCTACCCATTGGTGGAAGACAAATGTCGGAAAGGATAAGTGCCGCGATCGGGGATCGAATCCGTGCGAATATATACCCCTGGATTAGAAGTCCGGCGCTCTACCAACTGCGCTATTGCCGCGGCTGTCAACTTTATTGAAGCAACTGGGTAAATTACAGATAAACAACTTACTTTGCTGAAGTGAGATCCCCCGTCAAAAAGGGCATCGTCAATTAAGCGGCTCCTTATCATTTCAAAAGTATTATCAAAATCATGACATTGGTTTTCAAAATGAGAAACAAAATGACAAAAGTATTTCTAAGATAATACTTAAATGGAGCTATCTTGAGTCCGATTACGCATAGTCAATATCTTTGTGAATATTTGACTTTGACCACAGACAATGAACTTGGAAATTCCGAATTCTTTTGAACCTTATCATAGTTATTTACAATACTTTGGATAGGAACTTGATAAATTCCTACATTTATTTCCATTTGTGCAACTAAACTTAATAAAAAAAAAAGCTGTGTAATTGTAATTTTGGCATTCTCTGGTAAAGTTGGATTCGACCATTTGAATCTGGACATGTGACCTTGAACTAAAAGTTACCTAAAGTAGACTTAAATAAAACATTTGAACTTGATGAAAAAGGAACACAATATCTTTCACAATGTTGACCGAGGTTTCCTAATGAATATCATTAGGAAACCTCGGTTAAAAATGTTAATGTTCATTATTTCTTAAACATTTCTTAAATATTGTGGAACTGTAACGGGTCGACTACCTTAAATGTTGTAACAGGCATTTGAAACATTTAAGCACTACATTGACGTAATCAAGACGTAAATACTATGTCAATATCCTCGATCTAAAAGGAAAGTGACGTTACCAAAAAAAAACACGAGTAATGCCGATTTCAATACTATTCATTTGGGTTGGACTGCTTTAAGAAGATAAATGACGGATTTGTGAAAGGTTGGTATTAAGCAGTAAGTGATAAAATGCAAAGTGATACTACTACATGCGCATATTTTAACTAAGAAATAAAACCGTGCTATAAAAGACAAAGAAATGATTAGTATTAGAATTGAGAAGATTAAACAAAATTGAGAAAAAGTGACATTAAATATTCTCAGCAGAGAGGATACTAGTATAATAATCTACAAAATGTATGAGGGTAACAAAGGCGTCCATCTACATGCTTAGATCATACAACCTGGCTCCATTCATCCTCGTCCCCGTCCACTGTACTGTTTTGTGTTGGTTTCTGACTCGACTTTTTAGATTTATTTGAGTAGGTGTTTGACTGAGCCTGACTCTTGCGACCGGTGTCGTTATTGTTTGTATCATTCTCCGCGTCCTCCTGGGTGCATCATATAAAGTAAACATTTCATCACACAATGGCTGGCTTCATTATTATTTATAATCTATTTTCATACACAAGCAAATCTTAACTTACACCATTGACTCCGTGATCAAAGTAAGGCAACATAGCTTATCTACCAACAATGTCCAACCATGCTATCCTATGCTTCTTTCATGATAATGTCTGTTTTTCTTGCGTTCGTACACGCTATACTTATTAAAAAGTCTTAGTTTTATACTAAATATTTGTCATCAAAATCGAGATCATGATTCTCCTTTTCTTTAAGCTACTAGCAGAATAAATTATACCAATGATGAAACTCAGATACATTGTCGAGACACTTATTTTCAAAAAATGTAGCCTGACGTCTATATCATACGTTAGATCTTGGGATCTTTAAACAAAAACTAAGCTTGAGTGACACATATGCAATTCCTTAAAGTAAATCAAATAGCAGTCAGAAGATTATTCTCAAACGTTTGGGGTGATTTTGTTGATTAGATTTATAAAAGCATATCAAAGAGTGGTAAGTCAAGAGTTATAAAATAGTTGAAAGAATTGAATATCTTAGTACATTGTATCTTTTTTTCAAAGTGAGGTAATCAGACATTCGTTATAAAGGTATAGCTCCATAGTGCGGTATAAGATGAAAACAAGACAGAGAACGGGTAAAGAAAAGACATCACAGCAATCACAAGTGCTGAGTCCCTGCCCGTGTCAATAAGTATCCGTAACAGTCCTGAGATATGGTATTCTTTATGATTCAGTTTTATAATTACAGTAACATGTATTAGAAACAAAATCCTAAAATATTTCACGAATTTAGATATTTATGTAAAAGAGCCACGCTCGTGGGAGGGTCACGCTCGCTAATATTTGAGTATAAATACTCAAAAGTAATTGGAGAAAAATTCTAAAAAAAAAAGCAAAAATACTTATGAATGAATAATAACAACGGTGCTTCAGGTACTCTTTAAACTGATCTGGGAATAAAAGGACAAATAAAAATGAATAATTATCATTTTACAATTGCACTGAATTAATCAAATTCGACGCAGGTACAATTTTGGTATGTCTGCATTATCTAATGTTCTTCACATAATTCTTATTTTTATACCTAAATAACAGACAGTTATGATCATTTTCCATCTTTTTTAAATTGAAAATTCTGTAAAGTTTTGGTGGAGAAAAGGGCTTAGTGCAGAACAATGTTCTCTGTAAGTGACCCCACATCTCATTACCGTAGTGTGATAACATACCCTTGGTGGTGCCTGTTGTCGACCACCTCTATTGGTTCGGTTTGTTTGAGGCTTTTAAATAGGAAGAACATGATTTAATTATAACCAACATCTTTGCATTTACAGATCTCAAAACCATTTGTATGTTAAAAAAGAAAAAAAAAGCTTGAAAATGTTGATATAAATCTACTGTGGTACATGACTCTTTTTACTATAGAAAACAAAACTTTCCACAAGGTCATGTAAATTTTTGTTGTCCAATTTGTAAGGAATCTTGCAAAAAATAATATTAAGCAACCAACGAATAAATTTCAAAACTAGCAACAACGCCAGATAAATCTGCAACATAAAACTAGCTTAAATAGATACAATTCAAATGGACAATTGATATTTCAATACGAGATATACCTTAGTGTCAAAAGAAATGTGCGTGTTGATATTTTTGTGGATATACTAACATTTAGACAGAGAATAACAATCAATGAAGGACAAAGGAACCATCTGGGTAGTGCGTAAAGTGTCGACCCAAGTCAGACTGCGCAAATTGCGCAGGCTAACTAGGGTTGAAACTTTTCGCACTTTATCCATTTTCTGAATCTGAAATGATCAATCTACCTTCCAGTGAATGAATTTTTCAAATGCGATCTCTGGTTTGCCTGTACTAGAACCAATTTCTTTTTCAAATGTTTATTTTACGGAGTTCCCAGATGGCCCATTTTCGCGTGACGTGTCATATATGCTTTGTTCAGACTTCTTCCATTGAATAACACACACGCTTCTGCTACCCTTCGTATAATTCATATCAAGCCTAGTAAAGACAATGGTTCGAAAGTACACTAAAGTCAGGGCGGCGATCAGGATATCAAAACAGTGCAAACTGTTTGCGAATTATATCCCGCTTCCCACGTACATTTGCATGCAAAGCGGGATATAATTGGCAAAAAGTTTTCACCGTTTAGTCTTCCTAAACGTAGGGCTGTGTAGTCTGTTGATGGCCGACTCGGTGCTTTTTAAGAAGACCTGCCCTGCGTTCAGGATCACAAAATGGTGCAAACAGTTTTCCAATTATTCCCCGCTTTGCACGTGCACTTGCGTGCAAAGCGGGGTATACTTGAAAAACTGTTTGCACCGTTTTTTTATCCTGAACGCAGGGCAGCATTTTGTCTCTATACACAATGTGGTTGCCAATCTTTTCAAACATCAGTGCATCAGGCACATGTGTCACACGCTAGCTTTTAATTCTATTTAATTTGCTGTCTTAACAGTTTTCTGATTTGGATCAGTTTGGAAATAGGAAGTTTTACAATGGGGGTGTTGCCTGTTTCAAAATGCGATTCCATCATAACAACAATTACTACAAATAGAGAACAGAATTTAAGTTCTCAATTGTATGGCACTCAATCCTAAAACTAAATACTTATTTGTACTGTCACTAAAGATGAATGATAAAAATCAGTCTATTATTACCTTACGACTACTGTTTTCAACCTTGGAGTTTCCACACCCCATTGGTGCGCCTGGACTTCGTGTCTATTGTCAGCCTAATTTACTGTGATCGTGGTGAGAGGTCTTCCTTCATAATTGGAAATTGGAACTACTTGATCACACTTTCTGTGAATAAACAAAACCGGGAATGCTTAGACGTTTCCTAGCTTCTACCTTTACCACCAAAATTTTCCATTTTATCGAATGATTTCATCCTTTAAGGGAATTATCAACAGATCAATCTAAATATATCACGATGTATTAATTTCAAATTCTACCCTTGAATTTTTTTATTTTTCATTTTAAGGAGCAATTTTACGCTTGGGAATGATTTAAAGTAGTAAACATGAAAACATGCATATTTCAAGTTAGATAAAAAGAGAGAACAGAAATGTATTATCATGCACTACGTCTTGTTAATTTAAATATTATGTAACGGTTTAAAGGAAGGTAGCTTGCATTGGATATGCAAATGGGAGAGACCTGCCCTTGGTTAAATGGTTATTGAAGCCTATATAGACAGAGTCGACCCATTAAGGGTTTAGGATCCTTTTCTCTGAATGGATCACGTCTGTCTATGCGCTCGGTTCGTTACAATTGGTGGCAGCGGTGGGATAATGACAACTGCCTGACCGGAGTTGCCTTACCCACGGGCCTCCCAGGCCAAGACTCGGGACGAGTCTTCTCGGAGGGGAGAGTAATGTAACGGTTTAAAGGAAGGTAACTTGCATTGGATATGCAAATGAGAGAGATTGTCCTTAGTTAAATGGCTTATTGAAGCCTATATAGACAGAGTCGACCCATTAAGGGTTTAGGATCCTTTTCTCTGAATGGATCACGTCTGTCTATGCGCTCGGTTCGTTACAATTAGAAGAAATGTTTATTTGTAAGAAAAGAGGCGGTCGTTTTATTTATCCGTCACCAATAAAAAACATCTCTGAAGTTGATAAATAACTTTTTCGTGTTTTTAATTATCTATGAATATTTTTATGGCTCTTATGCAGTATGGACCACCCTGTTTTATATCCTTTAGACGTGTTTGTTTGGGAGGGATTACCAAACATTAGGACCATAACGTGACATTTGCAAATATTTCATGTGTGCGTAAACCTCTACTTTGTGCAGCATAGACAACCATGCAATGCAATAAGATTACTCGCTGACGAACAGGGCCCAAGGTTATAAAACTTTTCTCATTCTCAATTCCAAATTTTCTCAAATTTCAATTTGAGATTAAAGCCGTTATTCTGTTTTAAAACTCATTTTAATGTATTTACGTAAAAGATAATATTAATTAGTTATTATAAATAACAACTTATTAATTTTATCTTTTATTTTCATACATTTATTCAAATCAAAATTTGAGTCAATTCTCAGTTGAGCCTGAGAAAAGTTTTAATAACCTCGGGCCCTTAAGAGGAGTAACGACCATATCTTTACTCAGAGCGCACATTGATGACTCTGGACAGACTGTGCGTTTGCCTATATAATTCTACATAGCCCTGTTGTGGGAGACCACTCTCACCGCTGTCCTGCATAGCTCCATTGGTTTAAATACAATGTCTGACAACTGCGTCAGCGAAGATCTTCTTTAGCTCAGTGGTAAGCGAATTAGACTTGTTAACCAAAAAATAGAATGTTTCTTGTCCGCGTGGGTTCGATACCGACTCACGTCGGATATTTTACAGCTAAGCTTCGGTTGAGGACAGTTCGTACGTAATAAGCCCTATATATCCTTTAATGATTGACTTCTTTGTGGTGCATATAAATGATAAAACCCTGGCTACGCCCATGTTCATATCTTAATAACGGAATCGTTGGGAGATTTAAACGATTCTCGTCTACTGCAGATTAACTTCCGAAATCTATCAGGCAAGGACTAAAAGCCACTTAAATGGTAAAATTTGAAATTCTAATTTCTGTCAACCAGTTAACATGGAATAATGAGCTCATCGATACGAACAGGGTGGAACAAAAAGATTTGTTTATACAAAATAGGTGATCAATAAGTGTAAACAATAAAAGTGGTCATGAATAGAAAGTTTTTAAATGTACTTAGAGACCCTTTACTTGGCTATATCGTCCAACAAACCTTGTAATAAATGCATGTTACTCAGTAAGTCTCAAAAGAATTTTAAGTACAGATTGTGTTTATTAATAGTTAAAATGTCTTTGTCACACAGCCGTCCATAATATCGTTTTGTACAGCTTTACACGGAACAAGTTAGCATTGTTGTTTCTAAACCATACCGATAACTCCTTAAACAGTGTTTGCATCAAAACATCATAATTTCAACCATTACTCTTTTTTAAGTTTAGTTATCAGTTAACATCTTTTTGAAATCGACAAATTGAATGATTTTGGAATGATTTTGGGTTTTTTTATGAAATTGAATGAGTTCATAGAGTGTTTTTTCTATTATTTTAGTATATTAAAGGGAGGTAATTTAATATCGCCAATTTTGTTCAGAATGAACAAAATAAGCTATATTTATTACCTACCATTAATAAAATATGCTTACAAGTTCTATTAATAGCTTCTTTTTTTTCTAGAACCAATCAGACGCTGAAAAATTTCAATTTTGTCAGTGAAATCGCGATTATTCTGGCTATATTTATGTTGAGTTGGTTGTTGATCTTTTGCTGATTGTTTTGGTGATTTTGGACCGTTTTTAATGGTTTGAGTGAGTACTTTGATTGAATGGAGCGCTGAGTGAGCGATTTAGAATTGTTTTGATTGAGACGAATGTCAATAACATGGTGTTAATAGCTGTAGTTTGGATCATTTCATGAGTCTGTGAAAGTACTTAGTTGTCCAGTATCACCGAATATATTTGATGAAACTTGTCTGAGTCGAGGTCAAAACTCAACATAGGGTGTAAGTTTAACTCAATTTACATGTACCGGTAAGGTAATATTTTTTGAAAAAAAAAGCCAAGATAATACCAATATAAAGGCAATTCGAACCACTTTCTTGGTATGTCCGAAGATAAACTTTTGCTCGGGAGCTCACCAACAATAATGGTGTTATTCGAAGTGAACTCGCGCATAAAAATGATTAATCTGTCAACGATATTTTCTTATAAATCTTCAATAATGGCTTCATAATCTTCAATTTAATGGAACATGGTAAATACTTGATTAGATTAATTTCGGAATCGATGAGGTACAATATTGACACAATGGTTCAGCCTTAGTACAAGGTCACCTACATTTCTTATGGTATATTTAAAAAAACGTGGTTGCATCGACTATTCTGTGTTGTACCAGGATTACGGGTAACTAAAAATGATTACCTTTAAGTCAGCCCGATAACCTAATGCGACCTGGCAAGAGACATCGAGGTTACAGTGATGAGCCTAGGCTGGCGTATCTGACTATACACCTCGATATCGACTAAAACTTGAATGTTATGAGAAATGTTCCGAGAAAAATTAGAAATTATAGATGGTTTTATAAATAAATGTAGTAATACTTTTAAATCGTGTAATTACTCAAATCCATCAAAACGCCCAATGCCTACCAGTTGTCGTTAACGCGCATCACGTTCACATGAAATGTTCGTCCACAAAGCCCAATTTCCAATTTTCCCGCGCCACAGCAAAATATCAAACTCCTCGTCCAAGTGTCATCAATATTAGTCATTTAACATACTTGTAAGCAGATGCATTCAAAAGATATATAACCTGAAGCCCGTTTAATGACTCAATTAAGATGGGTAAGGTCTTTTTAAGTTAGGCCTCATATGATAAGAAATTAGTGCAAAACCATAGTTACCGCATTTACCCTTATTATTCGAACATCAAGTTCCGAAGATACATTGAGGACCCGGATCAAATTGTTCCTCCATGAGCAGTGTGACAAGGGTCTACAATGTTTGTAAACTGACCTTTGGCCTGCTTTACTAAACCGTGATTCTACGATTATTATAGCGTAAGTCAAAAATTAAATTTGCTACTACAGTAGTAACTAAATTTGGAATTCTGCCTTGCATCATCTCATTAGAATCGTCTTTAAAGACGATTCCAATGAGATATTACAAGGCAGAATCTAGCAATGTATGAAAATATTAGATAAGATTTGTGACTTTGACTTAGGATAATTTTTCTCGTAAGATGTTTACTAAAACGTGCCCAAGGGTCTACAAATTTTGCCTTTCACTAGGCCTGATTTGGAGGCTGTAACATTGCTCAACTCTACTTTTTAAAAATTGTAGATCAATGCTAGTCTGTATTTTGTGTGTCCGAAATCTTCGGGTGAAAATGGATCGTACATATGGAAAGACAGGCAAAAAGGATATTAAAGTATCAAAATGTTAAAACTTTAAACACAATCCTTCATACGAACCTCAGAATTGTTATAAAGCTCGTTTCACAAGGGTAGTTAAAATACTGCTACAACACTATTGATATAAGTCAAACATACGGTCCATAAACGAGTCAAGAATCCTTATGAATGAGGTCAAGACTTGGATGTTCGACTTTATTGTTCATAGATACTTGTATGTTTGCAGCTTAACATAGATAAATTCAGAAGAGTTTAAGGTCTTCCTCATATGTCTAAATAAACTTTCATGAAGTTTTCATGAAAAAGAGACAAAAAATATTTAAAAATATGGTTTATATGAACATATTAACCTTTATTTTTAATATTCAGCTAAATTCGTGTTGCAAATTTAATAGTGGTCTTTTATTATGTAGATAAAAAGTCATTATTTCTTTTATGTATACTTGTCCAAAACCTTACCTTTCAAGAATAAATATCCCCAAAAATTCCGAAACTTTACACTTTATATAATATATAATGTATTATGAATGGAATTCAATTTCACCGTTAAGGCTTGTTAAACGTAATTGGATATCTTCAAAAAACACTCAATTAGATCGGCTTTTTGAACCACAACACACAAATCACTCCATTATTCATTAAAATTGTTCGATTACATACGGTCCTACATGTAGTTATCGATAAGTCTCCACAATCAAGTATTGGCCACAACTTGAGTCTGTGTTTCCAATGTTTGTTTATGAGAGATAATTTTCACTGGCTATGAAAAGCGAGCTCTATTTCCGTATCGCGGGCAAACATTCCTCATATAGGCCCCTTCGCAACCGAACCTCATGTCTTTACATGGCTATATACCGTGACGCGGACAGAATGGAGTCGATATCTCAAACACTTTCTATTTCTCGACTCATTTTTTCTTGCAGATTTCAATGAAAAAAAGGAAATCTGATTTTTCTGTAATGATATTGTTTTTTTTTCTCATTTTCGAACTGAGACGAAGATGTAAAAAAGATAAGTCATGCAATCGAAATGAAAACGTTTTCTGTGTATACAGTCTCCACTTGCGTAAAATAATGAGTAGACAAGATTTTTATTTAATTTTATTTTATTTTTTTTTTTTTTTTTTTCTTTTACAAAATAAGGAATTGCATCGATATCACAATTTAATGAACTCAAAGTATTTAAGGCCCCATCTTTATATAAATACAAAATCCTTTATAAAATAGACAGAAAGAAGATACTTTTTATTGACTGAAACACATTGTTCGTAACTGTAACCTATTGATGAAAAGCTTAAAAATTACCTTTAAAAGTCGGGAACTATCACAGAAAAGGCTTCAAAATACGCATAATCTCACAATATAAAAGCCGCCGATCATGGTCAGCTTTTCGGCGTTGTCAACAGTGCAGGATCAAACTAAATAAGCTAGAGTTTACACCATCGTGAAATTTACGTTCATCTCGATCAAAACCATTCCAATTCACTTGCTCAGCGCTCAATTCTTTCATTCCAAACACTCATTCAAATTATTCAAAAACGTTCCAAACTCACTGAAGAAGATAAGATAAACAAATTCATTCAATGTGAATACAGCTGGGAAAAACGCGATTTCGTTGACATAATTTATTTTTTAAATCGTTTGGTAGGTAATTAAAGAAATAAGAAGCTATCTATAGAACTTGTATGCATATTTTATTAAAGGGGGATAATAAATGCCGCTTATTGCCGGTGGCTCGGATGAAATGTTGCGGTTGTACTGGTGTGAGAAACGACAGGAAACCATGAGTAGATGCACCAGCCGCCGAGCTATAACTGCAAGAATGTTGAAAGTGGCGATAAACATAAATACAAGACAAAAACGAAATATTTACAGTTATGTTTCAATCTATCATTAACTCATTTTGATCTGCTCACAATACCTTTATAATGTTTGTTTTTAATGAATCATTCCAATTTTCGTGATTTTTCAGTAAGTCCAAAAGTCTAAAGGTTGTATCACAATACTCAAATGGAAAGCAAAAATGTATTCTAAGACTAGAGTGCACATCTGTGTTTGCTGATTTCAATAGACTATATATAATCGGATAAAGTTGTGTGAAAACTAAAAGCGTTTCGCGAGGGCTTTGAGATGATACTCCGCTTTGCACGTGCAAATACGTGCAAAGCGAGGTATCATTTCGAAAGCGCTTCGCTAATGTTTGTCGTGAAAAGCATAAGTGTGAAAATATTCCCAGTTGAAGAAATGTAATCAATGGAGTATTCCTATACCGTGTCGATTTATCTGTTGAATTGATGCATTGTAGGCCAAAGTTCGATGAAACATTAATACAGAAAGCCAGTGTCTGAATCTAATTGCTAAAATAGCATTACGTGTATAGTTAAGCAATAGAAAATGGAATACCTGTGTGATGAATAGATCCATCACCTTGCTGATCTTAGTTCCCACAAAGCTACTACCATGGCTTTCTTACTCTCAGTGACCCATCATGAAATACCTTTCGACCATTTCAATAAATAAGCATTTATTTTTATAAAAAAGAAAAAAAATGGTTCTATTACTAGTATGTTGTTTTGGTTGGTACATAAAATAGTGTCAAAATGCACTGTACAGTAATAAATAAAAAATCTACTTTCATAAAAACTGTAAAAGGCTAATAATTTTGACCCTGTTTCGAGCGGCCTGACATTCATCGTGAGGTAATTATAAAAAAATGTTATTAGATTTAGTCTCAGTGTTAAATATTCTTAAGTCCAAAAGAAACGTCCACAAATATATGATTGGTAATTAAATATGGCGGACACAACATGTATCGATTACAGTGATTGATAAAAAAATAAACAAATGGTATGATTTCGAGGTTGAATTGGACAGTATTTCTCCAGATCTTCTTTGTGAGTGTTTTGAGCCTGAACTGTACCGATTTTCGAGAAGTTTTGCCAAAAACTGGACTCAGAATGCTTCATTCATTTTCAACACAGAATCGATTTGGTGTTTTTCAAGGGCGGGAAACGGAGAACAAAGAAGTAAACAATCAGATTTCAATGGAAAATTCCAGGCAAGGCTTTATCAATTCCTCTCATGATGAAAAACTAGTCATGATATTTGATGAATTACGTTGTTTAAGAAATGATCAAAAGTGTTCAATCGATAGACTTGATAGGCTTGAAAATTCGATGTCTGGTATGGGTCAAACACTTAGCCATATTTTGGATACATCAGATTACCAAACTGAATTACTAAGAACATTAGCATACAGATCGATAGATATAGAGGCAAGGTCACGTAGAAATAATCTACTTTTTCGTGGGATCGCTGAAAACAAAGGAGAAAATTGTTTTCAAATTATACGCGACTTGATATATAGCCGACTAGATCTTGATTCGGATAATATGTACATTGCCAGAGCTCATAGGCTGGGTAAATTTGACAGGAGAAGAACCAAACATCGGCCAATAATTGTAAACTTTAGAGATTTTTGTGATGTTGAAACGATTATGAGAAATACAAACAGACTAAGAGGAACAACCATCTCTATCGATTACGATTTTCCTAAAGAAATTCAAGAGGCCCGAGCGCGACTGTGGCCATTGTACAAGCAAATGAAAAAGGATTATCCCTATGATAAAATTCAGATAGTGTATCCGGCAAAATTGTTAAAAGAGGGTCGATTAATAAAAGATGAACTCAGTGACTGGTCTACAATCATTAATAAGAATAGAGTAGAGTTAGCTAACAAAGTCAGTACTCAAACAAACTCTCAAGAAGAACATATCAGTTGTAACTTACCAAATTATGATATGAATGATATACAGTCTTTCGCAACAAGCCGATCACAATCACAATTGAATTATACACGTGAACATATCCCTGATCACAATTTAAACAATCCGGACAAACATATAGCCATGGAGGTGTGTACGACAATTTTGAACACAAACACAGAAACCACGTCGACAAGGGAACAAGTAAATAACGAACAGCCACCGGGTTCGAACCCGTGTATCAACCCTATACAAATAAACAGTGGCACTGAGGAAAGTCTCAGTCAAACTGCTGTACTTGTTCGCTCGTCGTTATCAGTTGCTGACAATTTAGTCGTTCACCAAAACTCAAGTGAAATAAGTCCCGACAGTGTAAACAACGTGCAGAATACAGAATCCTGTGTAAATCCTGTGGCACTTTTCAACAAAGAGCAACTAATTAAAAACTCGTGTAAGCCAAAAAGCACAGTGTCTATTACACAATCACAAGAACAAACATCTAAACCGCGTGAAATATTGTCGAAGGTATGTACATCACCCGTGCGTGGCCGGCAAAAATCACGTGCAAATGTAAGGTCAGAAAGGAGGTCGCAAACAGCCAGCCCGTATGTGCGTTATAATAGTGTATCTAAAAATAAACTCTCTGTTTTTCCCGATCCTAATAATAGAACGCCGCAGAGTAGTGGGGTTTTTCTTGAATCTATAAATAGACCAGTAGATAGCGCGAACCCACGTCCTGGCGAAAACTCATCTGGAAATTAGTACGACGCCCAGAAGGTCTCGCTGCGATGTGCCTTATTGAACATTCAGGGCTTGAGTTTAAAAAGAATAAACAAACTTTCAACGCCTGAACTTGTAAATATCTTTGAAAATCATGATGTTGTACTTATGACAGAAACCTGGACAAATGATTTTTCTGATTTGCATGTTGAGGACTTTCATTTCTATGTGTTGCACAGGTCAGAAAATAAAAAGACCAGTAAACGGTCGTCAGGTGGTATAATTGTTTATGTTAGGTCCGAATTCGTTTCAGATGAAACTTTAGTTTTTCAGAGCTGTGATGATATCATTTGTGTGAAAATCAGTAATACTGTCCTTGGTTTAGATGACGATTTATATGTATGTTTATGCTATGTAATCCCCGAGAACAGCAGCAGACAAGGTTTAATAGATACGCATCCATATGACCGTTTGCTTGACTTTATTAGCTCTTTATCAACAGACAGAGAAGGCAGTCTAAATTTTGTCTTATGTGGTGATTTTAATTCACATACATCTGAGTTACCAGATTTTGTTGAAGATGATAATTTGTCAAATAGTTGTGTTTTACCAGAAGATTATACGGTTGATGGTACTATGAAACGAATTTCACAAGACAATGGTCGTGTTAATAACAATGGCCTTATGTTGTTAGAACTCTGTAAACAGACAGGTTTTCGCATTTTAAACGGCCGCATGTGCGGGGATAGAAATCTTGGTCGATATACTTTTGTTGGTTCTAGAGGATCAAGCGTCGTAGATTACGTAATCACGTCACAGAACTTATTGAATACAGTAGGAACATTTTCGTTCATGATCCGAATATTTTGTCAGACCACTGCTTAATTGATTTTAGCTTTGAATTTAGCATACAAAGTAGGCATATAGAGATCCAAACAGATAAACAAGATAAATATAGTTTAACTCATGCACATGTATGGAACAAGGAAAAAGAGGATCAGTATAGGGATAGTCTGGCATGTTCTGAAACCTTAAATAAGCTCAATAGTTTAAGAGTAAATATTGAATCTATTAGTGGTAAAAATGATATTGATCTATGCTTATCTGAATTTTCAAAAATAATTGATGATGTGGTCTCTCCTCTTTTTAAGAAGAAAATTAAATCAAATAAATGTAGTAAACAAGCCGATTATTCTCCAGGCAGAAGTAATTGCTGGTTCTCAGATGATTGTAAAGAAAAACGTAAACTATTTTATTCTGCCTTAAATCGTTTTAGACATAACACGACAGATTTAAATAGAATGGAAATGACTAGAAAACGGTCAGAATATAAAACATGTATTTACAATGCCAAATTTCAACACGATAAAAACGAAACCCAAAAATTAATGGATGCGAAATGTAAAAATGCGCGACTTTATTGGAATCTGTTAAAAAAGTCTTGTGGCATCAAAACATCTAATATTTCACTTAATTGTTTCGAGCAGTATTTCAAAAGTGTGAATAATCCAAGTGACGTTTTTTTCACACCCGACGAAGACGTTCTCTATTTTCTTGAACGGTATGAAACAAACGAATTCAATATCATGTTTGACGAGTTAAATTTACCTTTCACTTCAGATGAACTATCCAAGGCCATAAACCAATTAAAGACAAATAAATCGGCGGGCCCAGATTTACTTTTAAATGAATATTTTATTAATGGAAGGGATATTCTTATTCCATACTTATTGCCATTTTTCAACAAAATACTTCATACGGGTTATTTCCCTGAACCTTGGTCAGAAGGCTTTGTCATTCCACTACATAAAAAGGGCGATCTAAACGATGTTAATAATTACAGGGGCATCACCTTATTAAGTACGTTAGGGAAACTTTTTACTCGTGTTTTAAATAACAGATTATGTAACTGGGCAGAGGAATATAGTGTGTATATTGAGGCTCAGGCTGGCTTCAGAAATAATATGGGGACTATAGATAATATTTACGTTTTGCATGGGTTAATAAATCACTTTATTGGAAATGGTAAAAAATTATATTGCGCCTTCATTGATTTTTCAAAAGCTTTCGATTATGTAACAAGGGATAATCTTTGGCTAAAACTGATAAAACTTGGAATAAGGGGAAATGTGCTGAACGTAATAAGGTCGATATACGATAGTGTCAAGTCTCGCGTTAAATATTTCAATGATTTAAGTAATACATTCGAATGTACTCTTGGAGTAAGACAAGGAGAGTGTCTGTCTCCTTTTCTCTTTTCAATGTTTTTAAATGACCTTGAAGACACGTTTATTGATAATGGAGTCAATGGGATTGATGTTTGCATGATTAAATTATTTATGATTTTATACGCAGATGATATAGTGTTATTTGCAAACTCTCCGGAGGAATTACAAACAAACCTTGATTTTTTATACCAATACTGTCAAAGATGGAAACTATTAGTTAATACATCCAAGACTAAAGTAATGATCTTTAGAAAAGGCGGTAGACCAAATCATAACGCTAAATTTAAATACAATAATATTGAAATAGAAATTGTTGATAAATTTGTCTATTTAGGACTAGTTTTCACAATCGGTGGTTCTTTTGCAGTAGCCCAAAACACACTTGCTGGTCAATCTTTAAAAGCTATTTTTAAGCTTAATAGTTACCTTTATAAATTTACACAAATTTCAATTGAACACAAGCTTGAACTTTTTGATAAACTAGTTACACCAATTCTAAATTATGGGTGTGAAGTCTGGGGATTTGCGAATAGTAATGCCACTGAAAGAGTTCATCTGCAATTTTGTAAACGGCTACTTGGTGTAAAAAAGACAACCCAAAATGACTTTGTTTATGGTGAATTAGGAAGAATGCCTTTGATTAACACACGGTATGTTGCAATAATTAGATTTTGGCTTAAAATATTGAATTCGGACCCTAAGAAATACATTCATATCGTTTACAAGACACTATATCAGGATATTCAGGATAACCCCAGTTGTAAAAACTGGTGTTCGCTTTTAAGAGACACAATAATGAATTTAGGTTTCGGAGATGTTTGGATGTCACAAACGGTAGGAAATGCAAAAGTATTTCTTACCCTAGTAAAGCAAAGGATCAAGGATAATTTTTTACAAGGCTGGAATAGTCGTTTAGACATATCAAGCCGTGCAACTTGTTATCGAACTATTGCAGATTTTCGTTTTCAGCCGTATCTAAATATTTTGCATATATCTAAGTTTAGAAAAAGTTTATCCTGTCTTCGTGTTTCGTCCCACAGATTATGTGTCGAAACAGGAAGATGGAATAAACCGGTAAGTACACCTTTAAATGAGCGTATTTGTATATTATGCAATAAATTAGAGGATGAGTACCATTTCGTTTTAGAATGTCAAATAAACTTAGAATTACGAAAGGAAATTTTACCAAAATATTTTTGGGTAAGACCAAATATGTTCAAATTTGTAGAATTAATTACTTCTACAAATAAGAAGATTGTTCGAAAATTAGGTTATTTTGTAAATAAATCATTTGAATTAAGAAATAAAGTTCTCTATAATGTTAGTTGAGCATATTCTCAAGTTGCACGTAGCGTTCGAATCCGGAGTATTGATAGGGATCAGCCTTCACATCCGCAGTTGAGTAATCTGTCCTCAGTTTATATACAATCACATGTTATTTTCCCCTTTTAAACCAGTAAGTGGAATATTATATATTTCTTACAATTACAATTTAAGTGAGTCTAGTGCTGTCAGCACTTTGATTACACATATGCCTTAGTTTATATATAATCACGTGTTATTTTCCCCTTTTAAGCAAGTAAGTGGAATATTATATATTTCTTACAATTAGAATTTAAGTGCACCTAAGGCTGTCAGCACTTTGATTACATATATATGCCTAGTTTAACATGACAAGAGTTAAAACGTCTAGATAAAAACTACGTTCCTTGTTACAGTTATAACCCTTTAGAGTGTATTTTTGTATACACTGTGTTTATTGTATAAGGTATGATGTTTTATATGAGTACTTTTCGCTTAAAAATTGCTGAAGTTTTTAAAATTTTGGTTTGAAAGTCCAAGTTGTATTTACAGATTTCCATAGTCTCATGTTGGCTTAAGATATTCTATATTTATAACAGTCTATGCTGTGAGGCTGTAGTTTCTTTTTTTTTTTTTTAATTACATTTGCAGTTACGTTGTTTTGGATACAAACCGTCACTAACATTTGCTTAATTCATATTTTCACAAATGTAAACACTGAAAATAATTTGATCAAATCGCCGGTTTACTTTCATAAAGTTGTAACCACGGTTTTATCCGGAGCCCTGGTTATGCCTTTCTGTAAATTGACTGGATATATATGCCCTTAAAAATGAAAATCTCATTGACTAATAGTATTTAGTCATATCCACCGTTCACCTTGCTTAATTTCGTTCTCGAGTAAGGTGAACAGTGCGTGGATCATATTTCTCATCATATCTGTATATCTAAAGCTTTGTAATGCAAAATGTGTATTTGTTGTTGTCCGTCATATTGTATTGTATTATTGTGTTATATTTGTGTAATCCTCATGGGTCAAAGACCTTCTGGATATTTTCTAATAAACTATGTTCTATGTTCTATGTTCTATATTCTCTTCATAATTTAACAGTTTATGACTTAATTGATACTTAATTTTAATACCTGTCAAGACCGACTTTCTTTTCTAGACCGATCTTTTGACTGTTAGGTTCCATGATCTTTTACACAGCAACGCCTTTTAAGTAAACGTGCCCCCTAAGCTTGCGGGATCGGGTGCACAAATGTTTGATGTAAAATTTTAATTTGCATTAAAAGACATTTTAGTTCCTAGCAATAAAGCGTTAAAAATCTTTAATTTTTTGTTTACGTCAGATGAAACGTAAGAACGGTATCAGGCAAAATGGGTATACGGAGGCAATCCGTTTAAAATAAGACGTTGTGTTATCAATACAACCCTAAAAGAGTTCCCGAAACTTGATGGATGGTTTTTAAAACGTTTGAGCTGCTTTGAGCGGTTTTCCGATTGAATTTTAGAAACTGGTGCAACTAACCATGTGTTTTAGTCTTTGCTTGTTACTGCGAAGACAATACATCAACATAAAGTCGTATTGCTATTTGACTATAGCAAACGATATATTAATTATGTTCCCACAAACAATTAGCAAATCTGGTTGACATTATGAATCCAGTACTCGCTCAAAATATCGTCTTATAAGCCACATTACTAATGGAAAATAACGCTTTGAAAGCCAGCTTGATACTTGGCAAATCTATTGTAACTCGTCAATCGTCCTTAAGCATTAATTTCCAACTTGCATCCTCTTTCAGGCGATTTTTCACCACAATCACAGGATGAATGCTTACCCTACCCACTCTCCAACAATGCAAAGTGAGTTGGTTACGAAAAATAATTCAGACAAAAGAACAGCTTTATAAAACCGATGTTTTGTGTTGGCATTGCGGTAGCGCTCACTTGCGAAATGGGTACTCCTTCCCATTGTTGAATAACCATTTATATTCGTTTGAACTTTTTTTTGTGTTGTCAAGCGACGCGTATCTGTTTAACAATGGTCTAGGGTAGCATCATTATTTCATCCTATACAGGTGGCTAAATGGTTGTTCTACCAAAAGAAGTTAAAATTCGTAGAAATGTTTTAATTATTTCAATTTATGTTTTGTTGACGGTTGCTTTTATAGTTAAGTATATTTAGCATTGCGGAGTTTTAAGATAGTATACTTTTCAAGTCGACAAACCATATAAAGTTAACAACATTGCGAAATTTCGGAGTGATTTAGAACGAAATTCAATGAGTTCATTGAGTGAGTTTTGATTGAATATAAAGGGAAATAATCAAATATCGCAAAAAAATCAAGGTGAACAAAATTAGAGATATTTATGACACCCCCCCCCCCCCTCCCCCATCTTTAATAGAATATGTTTACAAGTTCCATAATTGCTTCCTTTTTTTCAAGAACCAATCAGGAGCTTACAATTTCAATTACTTCATTGATATTGCGATTCTAATGAGCTTTATTTATTTTGAATGTTATTGGTTATCTTATCTTTTTGGTCATTTTGGAGCGGTTTTAAAAGAGTGATTGGAATGAATGAATGGATTGCTGAGTGAGCGGTTTAGAATGGTTTTTATTGAGATAAGTGTCAATTTCACGATGTTACTAACTGCATTTCTGTCTTTACTCTTTACGAGTCGATGAAATTCTCCTCGGGTTTTATTAAAGGGACGGTTATGTTCCTTTGGCTTTACACGCAATAGAATCATCAATCTTCAGTGAGATGTGTCTTAATCTAATTTCGTGGTTCAATAGTCAATCTCGTTTGTGAAATTAAAACACCGCTTCTTATTACACATTGCACCTAAAGAGAATTTTCTGTCTGCACTTAGGGTAGTGGACCCGTAAAAGCTCTGCAGCCTTATGGAAGTAATGAACTTCAACAGTATAAACAGATGTTTCTTAATGATTTTCATTAGGAAATCTCGGTCAACATTGTGAAAGTTGAGTGTCGAAATGTTGCGAAACTATTACGGGTCCACTACCTATGATTTAACAGAAATGGTAATGGGACCGAACGTGTTTCACCTTGATTCTGATTGCAGACGGGAATAACCGAACCAAAATGAATATGTGTCCCCCCCCCCCCCCACACACACACACTCAGACAAGAATGGTTCATTTGTGTACTTGGTGGTGCTTAAAATATCGAGCCTAGTCAGACTGCGCCAACGACACAGTCTGACAGTCTAACTTTATACATTGTTTTAACAATCTCATTAAAATAATCTCTGCGAGGCCACTACGCTATCTCTCCGTTACGTAGGGAGGGGCATAGAGGTAGGTATTATGATGGATCTGATGATTTAAACAATGTCAAGATACGATCAAAATTCCGAAGACAGTGTACAGCGAAAAAGGTCAATCAGTTCATACAATTTAACCGTTATTCTTTTAAAATCAAATATTATCGCGGACATATAAGTGATGGGGACAATTAAACAGGTCTGGAACAAGGTTTTCCTACATTTTTAAGAAGAAATCTGGCAGTGTGAGCTACGATAAGACTGTGTTAGCAAGCCTTAGTCTATACTGCCACCCCCAACCCCCTCCTCCCCCCAGCATCAATCGGGAACCTTCGGCGAGTCTACGGAATAGACCTCGGGAATAATAAGGGCGCAACAATGAAGGCGTCTCGCTTCGCATGTGGGTTTTACCAACTTCACAGTTATTAATGTAGATGACGTTGTGAAAAATAAGTTCAACGGAAGGTTAAAACAGGGCATTTTATAATTTGATAAAACGCAGTGGTTAACTTCGTTTTGTCATCGAAAAGCATTTAAGGAGATGTGTTTTTCTTCAAGTGTATTGACCAAAGTAGGCTATCACCAGAAGCCGAATTACCTATAAAATGACCAAACATTATAGTCCGTTTGACTTCTATATGGACCAACATTTCGCCGAAAATCTCAGAAATTAATTAATGAAACGCATATTTTTCTTGTCAAATCATTTTTTCCAGCTAATACCATGACGAATTTTGTTTTTCAGAATTTTTGAATGTAAAATAATGATTTTGTCCGTCCGTCTACATGTTAACTTTCAGCATTTCATACCTAATTGTTACTGTATCAAACGGAACAGCGAAGTGTATAACCAAAAATAGTACTGATTTGCATAGGGGCCGAGTCAAAAGAGTAAGATTTTAAGTGAATTGTATTACTATAAAATCGAGTTTTTCAATATAATTAAGGTTGTCTAGGATGTTTGCTACCGTTGGATATCAAATCTGTGTATATTCTCTCTTTCTCCAGAAACTGTTTGACCAGATAATTGATTATTGATTTTATTCATTCTGAGATGAACCCTATATTTACATGTTAAGACCAATCAAAAAGCATTATTGAACGAAGTAGTTGGGAATTTCACGAGGAAAACTTGATGAAAAGGCGAGTACTAACGGTAAAAATCACGTGCTATTTAAGTTTAAGATGACATGACCGTCGATATGCTAATTAGCATGTCCAAATAAGGAATAATGGACGTTTCATCTGTCAAAAGTTTAGTATAAAACCACGTGTTTTTACTATATATGTTGACATTTTCTTACTATTGAACAGCCTCCACCACCCCTCGTGTTTAAGAACGGATAATGCGAAAATATTAACATTAACTAGATAGACACAATCATTATTTTGAAATCATTTTATTTTCAAAAAATATTTTTTGGAATGGTATTAAGCTTAAATTAAGATTTTACTACATACAAATCCTTTATTCAAACGCAATTTTATGTAATTGATGAAAAGGTTGGTCCATATAGAAGTCAAACGGACTATACTACACTCACGTCCGAGGTACTTTCCAGTTTACGGAAAATCGATGTTCCGAACTCCCTAGCATTTGTGTACAGTAGAAAAATATCGTGAACAGCAGAATAGTTGAGCCAAGTGCAATTAGAATAAAAATAATGGAAAAAATCCAAGGACACGTAATTTTAGAAATACAAAAGAACAACTGTACCATATGAAATTAACTTTTGTCATATTTTCGTACATACTTCATTTAATTGTTTGCCCTTTTGCGCATGAAACTTCAAATATGAAAGGAAACGATTTTGGTTCAATTTTGTTATGCGTGGTGTGTTTTTTTTTTTTTTTTTTTTTTTTTTTTTTTTTTTTTTTGTTTTGTTTTGTTTTTGTTTTTTTCTGTTTGTTAGTGTGTTGTTGTTATTGTTGATGTTGTTGTTTGTGTTTTGTTTTTGTTGGTGTTTTTTGTTTTGCAATGAGTACATTAATCGAAATTATCAATGTTTCATTGTTTCAGGTTCCAACATTAAAACAGGACATGTTTAACCCCTTTCGTGCTGAAATGAACTTGCTTTAAAGGTAGTGGACCCTTAATAATTCCGCAGCATTTCAGAACTCGTGATCTTTCACAATGTTGACAGAAATTTTTCAAATGAAATCATTAGGAAACCTCGGTTAACACTGTTAAAATAAATTACTACCTAAACTTTGCGGAACTTGTTTGGGTCCTCTACCTTAAATCACAGTTCTGCAAGCACTGGGTCTGATAATGGTTCAGTTTTTGTTTTAAGGATATAGTTGTTATACTTTTCAGGTTTAAAAAGGATAATCGAACGGTACAGACTAAGATCTGACTGCACACATGTGCAGGCTGATCTTTGTCTATACCATCTGCTAAAGCAGGAATATGCAGCATGACAATGGCTAATATTTCGCGGACGCGGTAATTTAGATCTAAAAAAAACTGGCTAATCTTATATGTGACGTGTCCAGTTCGTGGATCAATATCATGAATAGGATTAATAAGATCAATGTACATCCCTATCTAGATACTATAGTGAATTATCAACTTCTGAGGTCTTCACGACTTGAAAAGGTATTCGCCTATCCTTATCAACGGATCCCAGGAGAACACCACACATTTCTTTTTTCTTTTTTCACTCGAGGATAACAGTACACGATAAAGGTTCGAATGACTCTACTTCCATCGTGGTCCTAACTCCTTCCAGATCTTATCCCACCCATTTGCTACCCAATTTTACAGCTGGGTGGACTGGGACCTTGTCTGTAAAGTGTCCTGCTCAAATACACTACCTGCTCCGATGGGGCTCGAACACGCAACCACCAGGTTACGAGTCAGCGTACTGACCACTCGGCCAACGAGCCTCAAACTATGTAACTGTAACGGTTATATTTAGCCTCTAAAGTAACGTATCATCTCGATTAACTGTAATATATTTCAGATTTTTAATAGATTTCTCATTGTGCTTCTTATTATTTGAGAAAATTTGTATCAAATAAAATTGTATTAAACACTTTGGTGGTTATGGTGTGTGTTGTTGCGATTGCTGTTGTTTTGTTGTTGTTGGCGTTGTTGTTTTTGTTTTCTATCTAGCGTCAACGTACGCAATCAAACGAAGATGTTAACCGTCAAAATGAGAAAACCAGCATTAATCTACTCGAATTCCAGAGCGTGTGTTTCCTCTTTGACAATTCTTAATATAGACACGTATGATAAGACTCCAAGGTTCAATAGGGATGAATGATCCCGAGCATGCTCTTGTTGCCCTGGGATCGATAAAATTGAGTTAAACAACCATCTAGGTAGCGGCGGACCCAGGGGGTCAAACATACAAAAAGGGTTCGTTTTCCTTGTATCATACTTTTTTAACCCTTATCCTGATAAATTTAAATCTTGGTTAAACAAATTTCCTATTTTTCGACCTATCCAAAAGTATGACCCAAGATTTTTGCTCAATAACAAAAAAACTTGAGACAGGCAGTGTATGCTTAGATCAGACTGAACAACTGATCTTAGTCTATACTGTCTGCCAATAATTTATTCACAACAGGAACAACAGGCATTTATGGTACAATTGTACAAGAAATAGCAAAGGGTGTTGGTTGCAGGGTGAAAACCTCCAAACAGAAATAGGCGTTGGTAATCTTGATGTGGTATAAACATTATAATAAATATCGACTAGTGAGGATTTAGAATTCATCGATCGCGTCCCGTATAGAAATCAAATATTTCTATAGGAAATTAGTTTCATCAACCAATATTGAACAACCTGATATCCTTAACAGTTACCGCATATTAAGATCATATAAAGTATCTTCAGTGAGTATTGGGCCATTAAAGTTTAACGGCTTCGTAAATTCGGTTCTTATTGTAATAGCGATATCTTGTCCCCCCCCCCCCCCTCCCCGCCTTCGATGCTATAGACGTCCATTATATGTTATATACGCTTATTATGTATCTATATGATAGATTTACCTTTCATTTGGATTATTTGATTTCTTGACTGCAAAAAGTAGACAAAATGTGAAATTTTTAGAAGAAATTCTTTGAAAGCGTGCGATCTTGCAATTATTTACTGGGCAACGTCATGGCCGCCGTGTTAAGGTAGTGGACCCACAATAGTTCCGCAACATTTTGGAACTCAATTCATGTATCTTTAACAATGCTGACCGAGGTTTCCTTATCATTAGGAAACCTCGATTAATATTGTTAAAGTTCATGACTTCCGAAACATTGTGAACTTATACATGACCACTACCTTAAGTGGGTCATGCTTATAAAAAAAGCAACTTGAAATCAGATAGGATAAAATGAACAAAAACGAGGCATAACCATTTTCTAACTTTACCGGTTTAGCAGTGAGATCGCACGAAAAGTGATGATCTAGCGATATTTCTCCGGATAAACGGTATGCAAAAGCACGTGCAAAGCGGGGATTATGATTTGCAAACAGTTTGCAACGTTTTGCCATCGTGGACGCAGGGCAGGTTGTGACTTTAAAAATGCGGACCTAGACCCACATATCGTGCCATGGCTGCCAAGGCTTTAAATATAACAGCGGCTGGAACTAACTACGGAGAACAGGGCTTACTTCTGTTAGACCTCTATAGATACCTCTACGGATAGATTGTCGCAAGGTCAGAAGTTCGGTGCTCTAACCACTGAGCTATATGCTTTAACTCCCTCTTTGGCCGACTTTTTTCATTGTCTTGCGGAAATTCAATCAAAATTGGGTAATAGTAGGAAAACGAACCTCTGGGTTTTGTACTACTTCAACAAAACGTGTTCCAATCTCTGGACAGTAGGCCTAGTGCTCATCGGGGTCCTTTGTTTTAATGAAGACCGTGCATTTCGTTTAGCTATCTTTATTTTGGGGCAAATATTAAAATTTTCTCCTGATATGCTTAACAAGGTGTTAGATACCTTTTGGGCTCACCTTAAAAAAAGAATTGAAGACTGTTTTAAACAGTCTTTAATTCTTTTCCGAAGTTGGATTCTAGAGGGTATTACGGACTAACACGAATAGTTTTGACTTGACAGTCCAGGGGCCTCTTTCAAGAAAAAATATCGTACGATTTATCTTATAAATATCGTACGATTATATTTAAGACGGTCGTAAACGGCTTTCACAAAAATGTCGTTGAAAATCGCAGACTATACGACCTCATAAGATTATCGTAAAGTTGATCTTTCACATCTGCACGTGCTGATCATCGGATAAAAACTTCCTCGTTAGTGGGTATATTGTCCGCTTTTTAAAATACCAAAAAGTATAAATCAGCAAACTGACCGTGAAAAAGCCATTTACTTGTATATTATGCATTTTTAACGAGGTTTATTAAAACATAATTCGTCGAACTACAAGTTTCTCAACGAAATCTAAATATCTTTGTCATTATAATTATGCAAGTGCTCATAATTGCATAATTATTTTAGTTTACACTGTCGATTCCCTTTCCAATGAAAGTAAACCCATTGTCGCGCCGAATGTGGAGCATTGTAAAAAAAAGCACATGTTCAAGTTAATGATCATCCCCACCAAGTTTTCGGTGTATGACTTTATTATCATTATATTTTATTATCATTGTTGTTTGGTTGGTTGGTTGTTTTCTGGTGAAGTTTAAGCATTTATAAGAATACAACATTTTTAAAAGGGTAAGATGAAAAAATAAAAGTGGCTCATCCATTTTACTTGTATGTAATTGTTATGTAATTGTTCAAATCTGTATAGTTCTGTGCCTATATGTACGGAGCCCCGTAGGTGACATAATATACACATATTTATTCCGTAATAACGAAATACTATTTCGATAAAACGAATTGGTATTTCGTTAAAACGAATTACTAGTTCGTTATAACGAATTACTATTTCGTTTTATCGAAATACCATTTCGTTAAAACGAATTAATATTTCGTTATATCGAAATACTATTTCGTTAAAACGAATTGGTAATTCGTTAAAACGAATTAATATTTCGTTATTTCGATTTGATATTTCGTTAAAACGAATTAATATTTCGTTATATCGAAATACTATTTCGTTTTAACGAAATGTTATTTCGTTAAAACGAATTACTATTTCGTTAAAACGAAATAGTATCCTTCGGAACACTCGGTTGTTATCCCTTGAAATATGAAACCACGTGTGTACTTTCTTATTGTTACATGTGCGAGAGACAAATACACGTCTCCTTTAAAGCTTCAGATCGATAACTAATGCCAACATTTGAGTAAGGGTAAACTCTCTACCATAGGCGTAACTAGTATTCTGCAAATTTATTCTCAGAAGATTACCAACATAGGACAAAGGATTAAGGCGATATGTGAACTGTGACAAAAGATGAATTCCCTTAGTTTCCCTTTTCTTTGATTTGGGCATTGGTGAATAACCAAAACGTCGTAATTACAGCTTGAATAAGCTGTAGCTTAGATGTTATGATTGTTCGTCAACGACATTTTCGAAAGAGGAATTATTTCCATTACGCGCTTGCGTAATGTTCGTAATGGTTGTTACGCCCTTGTCTGCATTGCCCATTGGTTTCCATGCTGTACTTCGAGCTTTTCGTTCTTGCTTCGTGAGCTAAGGACCGGTCAGCGACGGACTTTCTCATCAATGTGTGTGCGCGCGCGCGTGTGTGTGAGAGAGGGGGGGATTCGAGATTTTTCATCAAGTTTTTTTTATTTGTCAAAATTCGAGCCTGAAAGGGCTTATAATATTCAACACTAAAAGAGACAACTACATGACCTACGTATATCTTCTATTTATGTTTGCCTAATTTAGATGCTGGAAGATATCATCTAGGCTTGGGATAAAGTCTACGAAGAGACCAACCTTCGATATAGGATAAAGGCGATATGAGGACTACGAAAAGATGAATATCCTTCAGTTACGTTTTCTATTATTTGAGCGTTGGTGAATTACCAAAATGTCGTAACTACAGCTAGAATAAGCTGTAGTTTAGATGTTATGATCATTCGTCAACAACATTTTCAAAAGAGGATTTATTTCTATTTCGCACTTGCATAATGTGCGTAATGTTTGTTACGCCCTTGTCTACATTGCTCAGCGGTTACTATTCTGTACTTTGAGCAATGACTTCGTCCATATGGGCAAAATGGGTATTTTCCTGAAACTAGGTTCAGGAAAGGTGTTTTGTTTTTCTTCTTGAATGTTTTCTTTAGTCTAACAATGTATTTAGTGTTAGAACATTTTAGATAATACAGAAACCCATATTTTAAAAGTTTGCGATTACTTGACCTATAAACAATCAATTAAAACCAAAAAATCGATTTCAGCACGAAAATCCTATGGGAGCCCCTTTTCGTACATAAGGAGCCGCACTAAATATCATAGGTTGGTCACCTTCTGAGTGCGTATTAATTACAAAATCCTAGTAACGCCTATGGTAGAGTTTACACTAATTCAAATTTAAGCATAAGTAAACGATTTGCAGAAAACGTGTATTTGTCTCTCGCATATGTAACAATAAGAAAATGCCGCACGTGGTTTTATATTTTGAAGGATAACAACCGAGTGTTCCGAAGATAACCATTTCGTTTTAACGAAATAGTAATTCGTTAAAACGAAAAAGCATTTCGTTAAAACGTAATAATATTTCGTTACAACGAAATATTAATTCGTAATAAAGAAATACTAATTCGTTATAACGAAATATTAAATCTTTTTAACGAAATACTTATTCGTTTTATCGAAATAGGTTTTCGTAAAAACGAAATAGTATTTCGATAAAACGAAATATTAATTCGTTATAACGAAATATCAATTCGTTTTAACGAAATACTAATTCGTTTTAATTGATTATTTGCTCAGAGCATCTTTGACTAACAGAGAGAGAAAAAAATATCGAGTGCGGCGGTTTTGTTGTTGGTGATGATAATGTTGTTGTTGTTGTTGTTGTTAATAAGAAATCCTCCTGTTTATCAAGAATTGTATGGTTTTGACTACAGGCTGTGGAATTTTCCTTTTAATTCATGTCATACTTGAAACATGAAAGACAGGAATCAATATTGCATAATGTGAGAGTAGTTTGTTTTGTTTTTTTAAAAAGTAAGTAAATCATATATGCGTAAAAATCTATTGATTTGGTATCTCCCACTTTTTTAAGGGTAAGCAAACGCTTTTAGTGATGATCACAAAAGGGTCGATTCTTACGGTAAATAAACAACTGAATACCACTATGAAAACATTTTGCGACAATCGTACGATTATCGCAGGGTAAAATCAAATATCGAAATGATGGTGCATCTGTTGTTTTCAATACATCTCGTTTATAACACTATATTGTACTTGGAAATTTGGCTTGTGCATAGCTAAATAATCGTTCTAACATTCTAGAGAGCTGGAAAGGAATCCGAAAACATTTAAGGCTCATAGAGACAAAATCGTAAAATTTACGACTGGTCTGAAGTTGTCGTATATTTTATCGTAGATTTCACGATACGACGCCTTTCTTGAAAGCCAAAAGGTTTCTTGAAAGCCATTTTTATCGTACGATTGCGATACGACAAAATTTCAATCGTAGGACCTTTCTTGAAAGAGGCCCCTGGCTTCTTATTTGGGAGTCTCAGACTTGCAAAATTCGCATCCCTTAAACCCTGGTGAAATTTGTAAGTTAGAACCCCATTTAATAGAAATCCTTGATCCGCTATTTTGACTGGTTTTAACTGTTTGGGAAAGCAAATTGAACTCAAAACCCGCGGCCCCTCTTCTTTTGGAAAGAACCTTTTTTCCAAAGTTCCCCGCCGCTCGCATTTTGTTCATTCGATCCTTTCCGACCAATCCCCAACTTATGGTCCTACACGCGGATGTATTTATAGGCTAGCCTATGACCTATATAGGAGCAACATTTCATTTTCATCTGTTTGTTTAATTGGAGGTTACGTCGCTTTTAACAGTCGTTTAGTCATATCGTTGCGGTTGGAACACCTCAAGTACAATTGACTTCGGCGACAACCAGTGGCATAGAGCAAGGACCAAAGCACACAATGTGGGTATAATCTATACTGGGTTCCAAAAGAAAGTGTTCTCTCTCATTTTTTTGTTTTCTTTATTAGTCAGTACAAAGATGTAGGAACTCTTGCTTATGAATTATTTGCATATCTTAGATTTGACCCATTAAAAACGAGGCATAAAACTCCCAGCAATTTAGATAAAGATGCGTAATTGCGGATACATGGTCAGCATATACGGTGTTGAGTTTTGCCTTCTAAAAAATATTTTCTATAGTAGGCCTAGCCAGAGATATTTGCTTAAATGGCATTTCCGAATTAGACTATGAACTTCCTTAGATTTCTTAACAGAAAATATAAACGGTAACATCTGCGCAACGTTAGAGATATCTACATTGATTGGCCAGTAATGTCAGAGCAAACGGTGCAATGGCGTTCTGCATTGTTTATTGATACTCAAATGAGGACTCCGTGACAAGCGGATTCATAAGATTTCCGTATTGGAATATGAATGCTAATCTAATTTTGTTGAGAGTTTTCTTCGCTCGGGAATTACTTTTGCACAACCGTGATTTATCGGTCAAACTACGTTCTTGTCGCTATGCTACAATTGCCATTCACCTGATGTGAATTCCCTGCCCGGCGAATAGGGGCCTACTCGAGTGGGGAGTTAGGCAGTATATAGGCCTATAGATAATTGGAATCAAGTTACTAACGGGCAAGGTTGGGCGCTAGAATTAAACTGAATGCGACCGGGTCAGAATAGATTCTAATCATTCTTCGATTGAAGGATGCACAGATTAATCGCCAAAATAAAGGTCCTAACCTAGCCGAAACTCATTGCAAGAGTGTCGTGCTTTATTTCTCAAAATATCGACGGTCGCCAGCAAAATTTTGTGACGGTCAATTGTGTTCAGTCTTTCTTGTGGAACTGATGATATTTTAAATTTTTATAAGAATATAATTATAATTTAAACTAAGATCTTTCAAAAAATTCCCGCAATTGTTTTTCCGCACTAGATTTGACTGTCATTTCATCGCTTTTCCCACGAAGCCTTGGGCCAACTTATTTCTCGCCCGAAAGGGTCCCGATTTTGATGTTTTTCAGCCGGGCCACAATTAGAAACCAGCCCCTGTGTTCCAGCTGAAAAGATGATACAAAACGTTTTCAAATTATACCCGTTTTTGCAAGCATGTGCACGCCCAGAACGGGGTATAATTAAAAAACGGTTTGTAGCATCTTGTCAACCGGAACACAGGGGCTGGTTTCTAATTGTGGCCCGGCTGAAAAACAACCAAATCGGGCCCCGCCCGGGGGAGAAATAAGTTGAGCCCTTGTTCCCGAATCGGTTTCTTTCGGTTACTCCCGTACACTTCCGGAATGCCGCGTAATCAACCGAGTGCCAGCGGACACCGTAATGGCGACTCTTGTCAATACCAGCATTATTCGAACAAGAAAAACAACAAATATGTCTCACATCACCACGTACTCTTGATGAAAATGGGTGACAAATGTTTAGATTTAAAGACCGATCTTGACAAGGCAAAGAAAGTGTACAGGTAATGTGACTAATGGGTAAAAATAGTTTAATAATCGTTGACTTTCGGTTTGGATTGTAACTGAAGTAGTGAAATAAGCGCACTAGTTTACGGATATTCGTAATTCTTTTACTTTAAAGCCTTAAGGTCACTATATGTAGACCTCACCGACATCTGACTGTCTTTCTGGCTGAGTGGTTTAACTTAATTTAGCTTTATTTACCTGCTTTTGGACCGATGGTAACTGGGTAAGTCGTTGGCCATTGCAGATCCGTCTCTTGTGATTGTTGACTGTATGTGGAGTGACCCCACCGGATTTTGGGCCTTCTTTGTTCTATATAAAATTGCACTCTTTTCCAGTGCTGTGGTCGATCCCACAGAAAGGTTTGACCTCTTTAGCCCTGTTGTGACTTTTAAAACCACTTCCGTCACATCCACTGAAGTGTGACAAAGGGCGGGAAAACGCACGAAAAACACGTGCACCAGCCTCTTCTAGCCATGATGTGAATGATAACAGACGTGTTTTGAGTTGCTCTGCGGAGAACCAAAAGGTAAGAATTAACTTATCACTTGTTTTTAATATACTTGTTTTTATCATTGCACATGCAGTGTGCCATGTGTGTTGTGTGTATAAAAAACACAACATAATAAGACGCATGTTGCTTCACTCTCAACTGCTCTAGTTCACACTTAGTCCAGTCCCTCTTTTTAAAACCACTTCCGTCACATCCACTGAAGTGTGACAAAGGGCGGGAAAACGCACGAAAAACACGTGCACCAGCCTCTTTTAGCCATGATGTGAATGATAACAGACGTGTTTTGAGTTGCTCTGCGGAGAACCAAAAGGTAAGTATTAAAACTTATCACTTGTTTTTAACATACCTGTTTTTAACATTGCACATGCATTGTGCCATGTGTGTTGTGTGCTTAAAAAACACAACATTGGCGCTGCCTGAGCGGCTTGTGCGGAGCATTTAGCTGCATTTATATGGGAATTCGACTTTAATTATCCGCCAGTTATTGGCTTGACATGTCGCCTATATTCCCATTTAGCCATGCAGCAATTATTACAGTTATGAGCAATGCAATTGCTTGATCATTCAAGCTGATTGCATCATTTATCCTACAATTTATAATCCAGTTATTTACCCCCTGAAATTCAAATGATACTTTGACGGAGCCTAGCAGGTACCCGCTGCCGATGCCCCAGTTCATATTTATTTCTTCTCTTATTCAAGTAATATTTATTTGTATGATATTTCCATCTATAAAGACTACTTTGGAGTGTCGGTGTACATTTAAAACATTTACAAATTGTTTTGGGGAATTAAGGTTTGTGAAATTGGGTCAAGTAAAGCGGCAGGTGCTTGTTTCCGGTCAGCCATCTTTGAATTCGTTATTTTTCTCTTTGGCAATCCCTCTATCTTTTCATTCACGATTTGTTGATTAACCAAGTAAATTTACAGGGATAGATTTAAAATTCAGCAAGTTTTCATTTAAAATCCATTGAAAGTTAATTTCGTAGGGCAATTCTTTTGTCTGTTTTCAAGAAGAGCAATTCCATTTCATTTATTGGTGAGGGGGAAGGAAGTTAACATTGAATTAGTCTGTTGCAATTATATCCCTTCTTCATGGCAACATCATGCCTTGTTTGATAGAGTTTCTAAAGATTTCATCTGTCAGGAGACAATAAACCTGACAGGGTGAAAGTTTTACATTATCCTGCCTGTTAATTGTGAGGTCGTGCATTTAATTTGACATTGCAATATTCATAATTAGTTGATTTCATAAATGGCTGATTGTGTACTTGTACATGTGACTACATTATCCATGCTACATGAATTGGTCATTCATTTCAGCTTACAATTTGCAATGACTTGTTAATCAAATTCTTGCATGTATGATAGTTGGAGACTGGCAATCTCTTACACTTTATTCATATGGCAGGGGATTAATAATTTCATTCACCGACTTTAATAATTACCAATTAAATTATAGCATATGAAATAAGCAATAATTACTCATATTCTTGTAGATATTATTGTCAGAGTTTAAAAGCTGTTAACATCTTTTGCAAACTTAATAATTTTATCATTTCCTTTCGAAGTAAATATTTCCCACCTCAACTATCTGAGAATTAAACAATCAATTTCATTCATGTTAATTAGTTACTGGTGCAGGTGACCGCTTTATCCTTGCTCCAATGACTGATGAATAATTTCAGTTACATAATCATCAATGGGATTCCTGCATATATGTGACTTTTGGAGTCTTTACACTTTATACATATATGTTTCATTCAACAACTTGGATTACTATCAATTTAATTCTAGTGCTTATGACTTTAAGAGTGTCAAATAACTTCTTACTGTTTATCTTTAGGTCAAGGGTTAAATAATTCCTCTTGATTTAGTTATAATTATTCATATTCTCTGTATGTCATTGTTGAGGTTTGAAACTCATGACATCTCATACCTAAGAATCTGATCTTTGCAATAAGTAAACATTTCAATTAACATAAATTTAGGATAAATTAATAATACCACTGATTCTGTGAAAACAGCATATCACTGTTGATGATAATGGATATTAATTGTATTCATTCTTTTACAGATTACTTTGATTGCATATCTTCTTCCATACCATTGAATTTGAAGGGCGGTTACATGTAGTGACCGAACTTCAAAATTACAACTCATTTTAGTCAAGTCATCATCTGAAATAACTAGTCTAGTAGAATATTGTTAGTTATTTCATATTCTATTCCAGTCCCTGGAATAATGATCCTTCATACTCATCAACTATAGCCACAATTAAAGACAGCTGCCTTAGCTGGCCAAAAAGTTGGTCCTGCAAGTCCTTCTGTAACAGAAGGGGGTGTAGACTCTGGATCTGGGGTCAGTTGAGCTGTAACACCAGGTTTGGGTGGTTGGAATATACAACCAAAGAAAAATTGGTACTATCCTTCAAAACAGATAAATTTCAAACCAAAGTTTACATGTGTGACCAATTGTTCTGCCGTAGGTGACATGCTATATCCCTATGCCAGGAGGGGGTCATTACATGAGGCTTACCATATTCTTTTGCATGTTACAGTTATCCATGCACAAGAAATTTAGAAATTCTTTTCAATAAAAAACATAACTTTCAGGTGCAGGTGACTGCTATTTCCCTTTCCCAAACATTAATGAAATTTATAAATGAAATTATCATAAAGGTGTAGGTGACTAATATATCCCTATTCCGAATATTGATAACATTAATTTCAAAGCCATAAATGTGCAGGTGACCGATATATCCCTGTTTCAAAATTAGTAGCATTAATTCCATTATCAAAGAGGCGCAGGTGACCGATATATCCCTGTTCCAAATATTGATAACTTTAATTCCATCGCCATAAATGTGCAGGCGACCAATATATCCCTGTTCAAGCATGGTTAACATTACTCGCATTTTCCAAAGACAGGTGACCGATATATCCCTGTTACAAACATTAACATTTGCTCAACTGGCTGTGGAACAGGTATTTGATAGTTAAAATATGAGGGAGGTAGGCGAAGAAAGTGGGGACCATGATCCCTCACAGATGGATCAGGGTCGTCCAGTCCATAGTCCCTGGTTATTTCCAGCCATCTGGAAACCAAACAGTGCTCTTTTCTGGCGTTAAAAGTATTTCAAAAGATTTCCCATCACACAGAAATCCATCTAACATATTGGCAGAAAATGTAACAAGACATTTAGTAGCACTGAAACAGAACTCGCCTATTGATGCGTCCGTAGCACATTTCCATTCTCATGGAAATAAGACGCATGTTGCTTCACTCTCAACTGCTCTAGTTCACACTTAGTCCAGTCCCTCTTTGAAAAAATAAATTACCGCCATATACATTGTAATTCACAATTTCTTCAGTTACCATCTATATCAAAGTTTCAATAATAAATTTTTCCATTTTAATGGAAAAAAGACGATTCATCTTTAAGGCATATCTGGCCTATATCACTCAATGTTAGGTTACAGTGTTTGTAAATGCTACAATTCTGTAATTGCTATAATTCAATACTGGAGCATGTTGGGGGCGTGGCATATGCAATTTTGTGATGAACAGTGGAAAAACCCTAGCTGTTGGTGTCGTGAATTTGTTGAACAAACTGGACAATTCCTGTTATCAGGAATTATGAAATTAAAGCTGGTAAACTGAACTACAAGTCCATTTCAGTCATATCTTAAACTAGTTGAACAATTCATGGTCAAATTAACTGCAGAGAACCTACTTATATTGGTAGTCAAATCAAACAAAAACTAGAGCTATAGCCTAAAAACCTTAAACCTGGCAACTGGAAATGGAGACCTATCCACATACAATATAGTTTGTGTAAAGAAAAACTGAGATACAAATTTCCAGACAACATTCGATCCTTTCCGACCAATCCCCAACTTATGGTCCTACACGCGGATGTATTTATAGGCTAGCCTATGACCTATATAGGAGCAACATTTCATTTTCATCTGTTTGTTTAATTGGAGGTTACGTCGCTTTTAACAGTCGTTTAGTCATATCGTTGCGGTTGGAACACCTCAAGTACAATTGACTTCGGCGACAACCAGTGGCATAGAGCAAGGACCAAAGCACACAATGTGGGTATAATCTATACTGGGTTCCAAAAGAAAGTGTTCTCTCTCATTTTTTTGTTTTCTTTATTAGTCAGTACAAAGATGTAGGAACTCTTGCTTATGAATTATTTGCATATCTTAGATTTGACCCATTAAAAACGAGGCATAAAACTCCCAGCAATTTAGATAAAGATGCGTAATTGCGGATACATGGTCAGCATATACGGTGTTGAGTTTTGCCTTCTAAAAAATATTTTCTATAGTAGGCCTAGCCAGAGATATTTGCTTAAATGGCATTTCCGAATTAGACTATGAACTTCCTTAGATTTCTTAACAGAAAATATAAACGGTAACATCTGCGCAACGTTAGAGATATCTACATTGATTGGCCAGTAATGTCAGAGCAAACGGTGCAATGGCGTTCTGCATTGTTTATTGATACTCAAATGAGGACTCCGTGACAAGCGGATTCATAAGATTTCCGTATTGGAATATGAATGCTAATCTAATTTTGTTGAGAGTTTTCTTCGCTCGGGAATTACTTTTGCACAACCGTGATTTATCGGTCAAACTACGTTCTTGTCGCTATGCTACAATTGCCATTCACCTGATGTGAATTCCCTGCCCGGCGAATAGGGGCCTACTCGAGTGGGGAGTTAGGCAGTATATAGGCCTATAGATAATTGGAATCAAGTTACTAACGGGCAAGGTTGGGCGCTAGAATTAAACTGAATGCGACCGGGTCAGAATAGATTCTAATCATTCTTCGATTGAAGGATGCACAGATTAATCGCCAAAATAAAGGTCCTAACCTAGCCGAAACTCATTGCAAGAGTGTCGTGCTTTATTTCTCAAAATATCGACGGTCGCCAGCAAAATTTTGTGACGGTCAATTGTGTTCAGTCTTTCTTGTGGAACTGATGATATTTTAAATTTTTATAAGAATATAATTATAATTTAAACTAAGATCTTTCAAAAAATTCCCGCAATTGTTTTTCCGCACTAGATTTGACTGTCATTTCATCGCTTTTCCCACGAAGCCTTGGGCCAACTTATTTCTCGCCCGAAAGGGTCCCGATTTTGATGTTTTTCAGCCGGGCCACAATTAGAAACCAGCCCCTGTGTTCCAGCTGAAAAGATGATACAAAACGTTTTCAAATTATACCCGTTTTTGCAAGCATGTGCACGCCCAGAACGGGGTATAATTAAAAAACGGTTTGTAGCATCTTGTCAACCGGAACACAGGGGCTGGTTTCTAATTGTGGCCCGGCTGAAAAACAACCAAATCGGGCCCCGCCCGGGGGAGAAATAAGTTGAGCCCTTGTTCCCGAATCGGTTTCTTTCGGTTACTCCCGTACACTTCCGGAATGCCGCGTAATCAACCGAGTGCCAGCGGACACCGTAATGGCGACTCTTGTCAATACCAGCATTATTCGAACAAGAAAAACAACAAATATGTCTCACATCACCACGTACTCTTGATGAAAATGGGTGACAAATGTTTAGATTTAAAGACCGATCTTGACAAGGCAAAGAAAGTGTACAGGTAATGTGACTAATGGGTAAAAATAGTTTAATAATCGTTGACTTTCGGTTTGGATTGTAACTGAAGTAGTGAAATAAGCGCACTAGTTTACGGATATTCGTAATTCTTTTACTTTAAAGCCTTAAGGTCACTATATGTAGACCTCACCGACATCTGACTGTCTTTCTGGCTGAGTGGTTTAACTTAATTTAGCTTTATTTACCTGCTTTTGGACCGATGGTAACTGGGTAAGTCGTTGGCCATTGCAGATCCGTCTCTTGTGATTGTTGACTGTATGTGGAGTGACCCCACCGGATTTTGGGCCTTCTTTGTTCTATATAAAATTGCACTCTTTTCCAGTGCTGTGGTCGATCCCACAGAAAGGTTTGACCTCTTTAGCCCTGTTGTGACTTTTAAAACCACTTCCGTCACATCCACTGAAGTGTGACAAAGGGCGGGAAAACGCACGAAAAACACGTGCACCAGCCTCTTCTAGCCATGATGTGAATGATAACAGACGTGTTTTGAGTTGCTCTGCGGAGAACCAAAAGGTAAGAATTAACTTATCACTTGTTTTTAATATACTTGTTTTTATCATTGCACATGCAGTGTGCCATGTGTGTTGTGTGTATAAAAAACACAACATAATAAGACGCATGTTGCTTCACTCTCAACTGCTCTAGTTCACACTTAGTCCAGTCCCTCTTTTTAAAACCACTTCCGTCACATCCACTGAAGTGTGACAAAGGGCGGGAAAACGCACGAAAAACACGTGCACCAGCCTCTTTTAGCCATGATGTGAATGATAACAGACGTGTTTTGAGTTGCTCTGCGGAGAACCAAAAGGTAAGTATTAAAACTTATCACTTGTTTTTAACATACCTGTTTTTAACATTGCACATGCATTGTGCCATGTGTGTTGTGTGCTTAAAAAACACAACATTGGCGCTGCCTGAGCGGCTTGTGCGGAGCATTTAGCTGCATTTATATGGGAATTCGACTTTAATTATCCGCCAGTTATTGGCTTGACATGTCGCCTATATTCCCATTTAGCCATGCAGCAATTATTACAGTTATGAGCAATGCAATTGCTTGATCATTCAAGCTGATTGCATCATTTATCCTACAATTTATAATCCAGTTATTTACCCCCTGAAATTCAAATGATACTTTGACGGAGCCTAGCAGGTACCCGCTGCCGATGCCCCAGTTCATATTTATTTCTTCTCTTATTCAAGTAATATTTATTTGTATGATATTTCCATCTATAAAGACTACTTTGGAGTGTCGGTGTACATTTAAAACATTTACAAATTGTTTTGGGGAATTAAGGTTTGTGAAATTGGGTCAAGTAAAGCGGCAGGTGCTTGTTTCCGGTCAGCCATCTTTGAATTCGTTATTTTTCTCTTTGGCAATCCCTCTATCTTTTCATTCACGATTTGTTGATTAACCAAGTAAATTTACAGGGATAGATTTAAAATTCAGCAAGTTTTCATTTAAAATCCATTGAAAGTTAATTTCGTAGGGCAATTCTTTTGTCTGTTTTCAAGAAGAGCAATTCCATTTCATTTATTGGTGAGGGGGAAGGAAGTTAACATTGAATTAGTCTGTTGCAATTATATCCCTTCTTCATGGCAACATCATGCCTTGTTTGATAGAGTTTCTAAAGATTTCATCTGTCAGGAGACAATAAACCTGACAGGGTGAAAGTTTTACATTATCCTGCCTGTTAATTGTGAGGTCGTGCATTTAATTTGACATTGCAATATTCATAATTAGTTGATTTCATAAATGGCTGATTGTGTACTTGTACATGTGACTACATTATCCATGCTACATGAATTGGTCATTCATTTCAGCTTACAATTTGCAATGACTTGTTAATCAAATTCTTGCATGTATGATAGTTGGAGACTGGCAATCTCTTACACTTTATTCATATGGCAGGGGATTAATAATTTCATTCACCGACTTTAATAATTACCAATTAAATTATAGCATATGAAATAAGCAATAATTACTCATATTCTTGTAGATATTATTGTCAGAGTTTAAAAGCTGTTAACATCTTTTGCAAACTTAATAATTTTATCATTTCCTTTCGAAGTAAATATTTCCCACCTCAACTATCTGAGAATTAAACAATCAATTTCATTCATGTTAATTAGTTACTGGTGCAGGTGACCGCTTTATCCTTGCTCCAATGACTGATGAATAATTTCAGTTACATAATCATCAATGGGATTCCTGCATATATGTGACTTTTGGAGTCTTTACACTTTATACATATATGTTTCATTCAACAACTTGGATTACTATCAATTTAATTCTAGTGCTTATGACTTTAAGAGTGTCAAATAACTTCTTACTGTTTATCTTTAGGTCAAGGGTTAAATAATTCCTCTTGATTTAGTTATAATTATTCATATTCTCTGTATGTCATTGTTGAGGTTTGAAACTCATGACATCTCATACCTAAGAATCTGATCTTTGCAATAAGTAAACATTTCAATTAACATAAATTTAGGATAAATTAATAATACCACTGATTCTGTGAAAACAGCATATCACTGTTGATGATAATGGATATTAATTGTATTCATTCTTTTACAGATTACTTTGATTGCATATCTTCTTCCATACCATTGAATTTGAAGGGCGGTTACATGTAGTGACCGAACTTCAAAATTACAACTCATTTTAGTCAAGTCATCATCTGAAATAACTAGTCTAGTAGAATATTGTTAGTTATTTCATATTCTATTCCAGTCCCTGGAATAATGATCCTTCATACTCATCAACTATAGCCACAATTAAAGACAGCTGCCTTAGCTGGCCAAAAAGTTGGTCCTGCAAGTCCTTCTGTAACAGAAGGGGGTGTAGACTCTGGATCTGGGGTCAGTTGAGCTGTAACACCAGGTTTGGGTGGTTGGAATATACAACCAAAGAAAAATTGGTACTATCCTTCAAAACAGATAAATTTCAAACCAAAGTTTACATGTGTGACCAATTGTTCTGCCGTAGGTGACATGCTATATCCCTATGCCAGGAGGGGGTCATTACATGAGGCTTACCATATTCTTTTGCATGTTACAGTTATCCATGCACAAGAAATTTAGAAATTCTTTTCAATAAAAAACATAACTTTCAGGTGCAGGTGACTGCTATTTCCCTTTCCCAAACATTAATGAAATTTATAAATGAAATTATCATAAAGGTGTAGGTGACTAATATATCCCTATTCCGAATATTGATAACATTAATTTCAAAGCCATAAATGTGCAGGTGACCGATATATCCCTGTTTCAAAATTAGTAGCATTAATTCCATTATCAAAGAGGCGCAGGTGACCGATATATCCCTGTTCCAAATATTGATAACTTTAATTCCATCGCCATAAATGTGCAGGCGACCAATATATCCCTGTTCAAGCATGGTTAACATTACTCGCATTTTCCAAAGACAGGTGACCGATATATCCCTGTTACAAACATTAACATTTGCTCAACTGGCTGTGGAACAGGTATTTGATAGTTAAAATATGAGGGAGGTAGGCGAAGAAAGTGGGGACCATGATCCCTCACAGATGGATCAGGGTCGTCCAGTCCATAGTCCCTGGTTATTTCCAGCCATCTGGAAACCAAACAGTGCTCTTTTCTGGCGTTAAAAGTATTTCAAAAGATTTCCCATCACACAGAAATCCATCTAACATATTGGCAGAAAATGTAACAAGACATTTAGTAGCACTGAAACAGAACTCGCCTATTGATGCGTCCGTAGCACATTTCCATTCTCATGGAAATAAGACGCATGTTGCTTCACTCTCAACTGCTCTAGTTCACACTTAGTCCAGTCCCTCTTTGAAAAAATAAATTACCGCCATATACATTGTAATTCACAATTTCTTCAGTTACCATCTATATCAAAGTTTCAATAATAAATTTTTCCATTTTAATGGAAAAACGACGATTCATCTTTAAGGCATATCTGGCCTATATCACTCAATGTTAGGTTACAGTGTTTGTAAATGCTACAATTCTGTAATTGCTATAATTCAATACTGGAGCATGTTGGGGGCGTGGCATATGCAATTTTGTGATGAACAGTGGAAAAACCCTAGCTGTTGGTGTCGTGAATTTGTTGAACAAACTGGACAATTCCTGTTATCAGGAATTATGAAATTAAAGCTGGTAAACTGAACTACAAGTCCATTTCAGTCATATCTTAAACTAGTTGAACAATTCATGGTCAAATTAACTGCAGAGAACCTACTTATATTGGTAGTCAAATCAAACAAAAACTAGAGCTATAGCCTAAAAACCTTAAACCTGGCAACTGGAAATGGAGACCTATCCACATACAATATAGTTTGTGTAAAGAAAAACTGAGATACAAATTTCCAGACAACTGGAAATAGTAGCCAACACCAGCATATTTCAGTCAATATCAATTTCCAGAAAACTGGAAATAATCAATTTCCAGAAAACTGGAAATTATCAAATTCAATTCTAGAGAAAATCTTCCAGGCACCTGGAAGACCACATCACCCATGAATATCGTAATTTCCAGGCAACTGGAAACCGTAATTATGAAACACAAAAGTATTGTAGGATTCAAGCTTTTGGAAATAAATCACAAAACATGTACTCTGTTTTTTAAAAAAAAGTTAAAACCTTCAAAATATCTTATTTATCTAGTAATCGGAACTAGCAAATATCTATAAATATCCCATTAGCATAAACCAGTGTAGAACCTAAGTTCAAACCTTATGAGTTCCTGTGATATTAACAGTAATCCAGCTAGGCGTAAAATAAAATTGACTCTCAATAGATAAGTACAAATTCCCAAATTAAATTGTCAAATCTTATAAGAAAAACAACAAACCCTCGGAAACTTGAAACATATTCAAATGAAGCAGGTTTTTATGATGGTTACGAACAAGAATAAAAGCCTGTCCTACATCTGGGATGGTACCCAGTCAGTCACAAGTTAGAATAGACTTGCATTCCCTTAACAAAATGTTTGATTCCTATAATAAGATTCAAGGTGATGAAAGGTTCCATTCTATTAAACAGGAATCTGAAGCGTCTCATGACATTCCAGCATATAGATCTGGAACCAACAGGAAATTTTCCAGCTCAGCGGGAAACTCAGCCCATTGAAGACTCTAAAAATAAAACATTGAAACCCACTACACAATTACATCCTATGATGAATAATGGGTCAGAGAGTGATGATGGTTGTCCGTATATGTGTATGAGCAATGACCAAGGGGCCAAACCAAAGGCACCAAGGAGTGTCCCTATTCCTATCTCATTTGATTGGGAGGGAAAGTGGCATTCATTTATACTAACTTTAAATCTCTTTTGGGAAGAATGCAATTTATCCTCTGAAGAAAAGGAGATTATGTGGGCTCTTTGAAGGAAAGGTAGATGATTTCTATTCACTTTGATTGATCAAGAGCCGAACATCACATTTGAGCGATTAGCTGTAAGATTTAAGAGACGCTTTGATTTCAGTGACATCACTAAAAATCTAATTCTGGAATTTCAAGGGGCTAAACAAAAGCCGAATATAACCCTTCCAGATTGGGGACAGAGGGTTACTGAGCTTGCATCAGAGGCATTCCAGCATATGACCGATGAGCATATATATGGGATGGCGTTGAAAAGGTTCTGCCAGGGATGCCATGATAAGGAGGCAGCAGCATATGCTGCTAATGCTAGGCCAAATAACATTGAACAGGCCATTGAGCTGGTAAGGAATTGCCAGCTCAATAGAGAAAACATCTTTGGCAGACCTAGGCCCTTCAGATTTCATGATGGGGCTGAATTGCAAAATGTCCATCTTGATATGTGCTCTTCAGAGGTAGATAGTGATGATGACTGTGCTATCATGGCCGTTCCCATGGTATCTACCAGGTCAGACTCAAAAAGGCCTTGTGTTAAGCTTATAACTAAGTCCCCAATTAATAAGGACCCCTCTAGCGAAAAAGACAAGTTTGGAAGGCAATATCCAAACTTTAGAGACTAAAATTGATCTCATAGAAAATGCAATTGTCAAATTGTCAAGCAATTTCGGCAAGTAAAATTAACTCTCCTTAGCAACAAAATTGATTTGATTTTATCATTTTGTCAATAATATTTTTGATCTTAACACTAATAGCATTTATTAACTAACAATCTTAAAATCATTGAAACCCTTAATAAATTTTAGTAAATTTCCCTGTTACTTCTCTGGATTGAGGTTAAACTAATTCTATGGATCATAGATAGCTTAAAAAGAAAACATTATTATTACGGAATAGGAATGAATTTACTTTTTGGAGAAAAATATTTCCTTTTAAGCTGAAATCAATAAAAGTTAAGGTCCTTATTCTTGTGATTTCATGCCCTTTAGTCTATATATCCAATGATAACAGAAATCTTAGGTTGCTGAGGTAAGTCTATTTATTATTTCAATAGTTTATTACTCTGCCTTACTCAATGTGTTGTTACCCTTTCATGTAAAATCAGCTTAATAAAATTATATCTAGACTCTTTGAATCAGACTCCAGATGATGCAAAACTGAAAGATTTCAAAAGTGGCATAAATACCCATTTCCTTCAAGCCAAAACTATAATTTCCATAAAGCAAAATCTAAATTTTCAAATCAATAGTTCTGACTAAGGTCTCATATTTCTTGAGAAGGGTATTTTTAGGAAATATAACCTTGAACTCCCTTGAGCTGCATCATGTTAACTAAAATAGTTCCAAGTAACTTTGGAACCACCAAGCTAGAGGGGGGTTCCAGCTAGCTCTGGAACATTCCTTTTGAAAACTTCTGATCATCAGGGTTTGTTTCCACATGAAGTTCCTGATAACAAAGGAAAAATTAGATTCATGTGGTGTTCCAGCTTATCTGGAACAAATATATTTGACATTCCAGTTACAACTGGAATAAATTATTCACTATCACATGCACTTATAGAATCGCTTTCCAGTAAATAGTTGCAGGAGATTTGGCTCATTCCTGTAATTTAAAAACATGCACTCCAATATTACCTAGAAACCTTATTTGCTAGGACCGAAACTTAGCATATGGAAAGAAAGCCCATTTTTAGGCATGGGAGGAGTGTTGTGACTTTTAAAACCACTTCCGTCACATCCACTGAAGTGTGACAAAGGGCGGGAAAACGCACGAAAAACACGTGCACCAGCCTCTTCTAGCCATGATGTGAATGATAACAGACGTGTTTTGAGTTGCTCTGCGGAGAACCAAAAGGTAAGTATTAAAACTTATCACTTGTTTTTAACATACCTGTTTTTAACATTGCACATGCATTGTGCCATGTGTGTTGTGTGCTTAAAAAACACAACAGCCCTATATCTTCGTTCAATGTCCTACCTTAAAGTAAAAGAAAACCTCGGAAAACTCCCTTCAACTTTTGGAGTACCCAAGCTTAAGTAGAGGTACCGTCTTTTTTCCACCTATGAAGAGGACAGTTACTTTGGGTTTGACCCCCACCAGTTATCCGTCCTTTTGCAAAGGAAATAGAACACAGAGAAGGTCAAATCAAGCGTTTAATCAAAGAAGAGATGCAAAACTAGGTGAAAAGAACAAAAATGAGCACACAGGTTACCATTTTACTATCAAAAATAACGTTTCAATGTCGCACTACTTTTTCTAAAGGATCTACTTTTACCATACAATGACCTCCGGAAGAAAATTCCAGTGAGGTCACTCCTTGTGTAGGTGATAGCCTAGTCACCTGAGTGTTTATGCCTCGAGACTGACCATCTTCATTGTGCATGTTGTACTTAGTTGAGGTGCAACAAATACATGATATAAGATACAAACTTTTATCAAAAGTTAGATAATGAATTAACATAATTACATTAGCGGTGTATTGCTGTTTACCAGCTTATGGGCATGAAGTATCATTAGACAGTCAGGTAATCTTTTAACGACACTGTATGGCTGTGCATGCTGCTCAATGTTCGCAGCTTTTACTCATAACATATTGTTGGAAATTTTAGACATGGCTCACTTATCTAAATCTACATCTTAGACACCAAACTGTCAGGACTTGACATTTCTATGGTGGTGCGCAAGAAAAAAGGTTAAAATAGAGAAAAATATAGGGAAAGAAAGAAGAAAATTTGGACAAATGGAAGATTGCATGAAAGAGAAAGATAGAAAAAAGGTGCTTTTCTCTCCATTTGATAATTTAGAGCTGCAGTTGATGCTGTCCGTAAGCTGGATGAGGGTTTGAAGAAGAAGAAGGCATATAGGGAAGTGTTTCATCAAGATGCTGTTGGGCTGCGCTACAAGTAAGGAGTTTATTTAATCTTCTACTCTTCATGGTGCTTTCCTGCTCTACACAAAGCTTTTATAGATAGTATAGGCTAAGATCAGCCTGCACAGATTTGAAGTCTGATCTAGTTCTACACTGCCTTCTTTCTACTTGGCCATTGCATGTGTGTGAAAATCTAGAGAAAGGCTGTTGAAATGTCCAACAATGGCAATTTGTTTTCTAAATGTAAATTCAGCAAAATATGAGAAAAGGAGCACATAATGGTAAAACCTGAAAGTGTTTCAGGAGTGTTTGATAGTGTATGATCAGAAATACTAGGGCTCAACACTAACACCAGTCCTCAGGCCCAAGACCTGTGGATTTTGAGGAGGACTGGTAGAAGTAACCATGTTGCAGGTCCTTCAGGCCTATAGTTAATGGCCATATCATTTCTAATCTATCTAGATTTTTTTTTCACTTAACTTGCCTCTCCAATGATAATGTTTTCATTATCCTATGGAAATCAGTGTCAGAATAGAAGAAATTGCTTGTCACAAGCATTTCTTCTTTTCCCACAATGTTTTCCTCAGTCAACTCCTAAATTGTTAAATGATATCTATAGTTTTCATGGAGGACCTGCTTTCATCAAGGAGGACCCGTAAGATATGTGGCTAATGGGTCCTTCAGGCTTGTGGTAAAATGTAGTAAGTATCAATTTGTGAATACAGTATATTTTATCTTGTGTTCAAACATACTCATATTTTTAAACTCAAATTACGAATTAAAGATTGTATTGAGATGTATGAATGAATATAAAATTGAATTGATCTTTTTTCTTCCATTGACAATTTGAAGAGAGAACTAAATGAGTCTGTACTAAGTTTATGTTCAAATCATGTACAGGTGATATAGTTTATATATATAGTCTATAGAGACGAAAACTTGTCCTGCCCTGGGCTAAGGATGACAAAATGGTGCAAACTGTTTGCGTATTATACCCTGCTTTGCATGTGCCCATGCATGCAATGCAGGGTGTAATTTGCACACAGTATGCACTGTTTTGTGATCTTGAATGGATGGACTTACACCATGACAGTGATGTAATTCACCATATTTTGTATTTACCAGATTGAAGGAGTATTGTGAACGCTTGCTGTTCTACAATCCACTCTATTATGGAAGGAAAGCTGAGGAAGTGTTGTGGAGAAAAGTATTTTACGATATCATACAGCTTGTCAAGAAAAACAGGAGGGTAAGATTCTTCAGATACAGACAACACTTTACTAGCTGTTTATCCTTTCTTATGTGATCAAAATATTGTTCGGCATTTGTCTTCCACCAATGGGTGAATAAAAGTAAATTGGGATGGGCAGCTGGAGGACCAGAGAATACTTAGTACTAGTAACAATAGTTTGAGAAATACTAGGAATGAATGTTGGGGTGTTTTAGCTGCTACTATATGTCAAATATTTTTTAAGGTAGTGGAACCATAATAGATCCGCAACATTTAGGCACTCATGAACTTTCACAATGTTGACTGAGGTTTCCTTATAGGAAACCTCGGTTAACAGTGATAAAGTTTATTGCTTCCGAAGTGTTGCGGAACTATTACAGGTCCACTACCTTAAGAAGGGTAACACCCAATACAAACAAAGAACTTATAGATATGCAGGGTATTAAGGGATGCAAGTTTTGTGCATCTGAGACAACACAAATAAGTAGCCTGGACTCTCAAAACCATTTGATGTGAGTCCCATGGACCCTCTGGGAATAAACTTCTGAAAAGATTTGAAGACTGTTTTAAATAAAACAATCTTCAATTCCTTCCAGAGGTTGATCCCCAAATAATCATAAATTTCCAACACTTTCTTTACATTTGATTAGGAAATAACTTTAAATTCACAAAAAAACCCAAAATTATTTCTTAAAAGAAAGAGACTTTATCTAAAGTAGGGACTCCTTAAATATAAGAATTGACCCCTAAGATCCCAATGATTGAGGCCTTTGAATCCTGTTTTGTTGATGTCAGACTGAAACCCTGATACAGCATTCTGTATTATTGAGTTTAGTAGTAGAGCTTGAAGATTATGTAAGCTTGGTAAATGTTCCCATGATTCTTTCTTCCTTGATAAAATGGTTAAAATTCAACTTAAATTTAAGTTAAGACTGCCTTGGTGGCCTATGACACTGGACTCTCTACCTAGAGGTGTGAAGTTTGAGTCCTGCCATGGCCAGGGTGTGTTTATGGGCAAAACACCTAATAACCAGGCCCCTTTCACTCATCATCAGAATTGGATAGCCGTGGGTTTAAACCACTGTCTCTCAGGGACAGGAAAACATCTGGATTAAGTGTTAGAGAGTTAGGCTTTCATAGCAATTAAACTAAAATAAATTAGTGTAAAGTTAGTTGTTAAAATTCTATAAGATTTTGTTATTTAGTTAAATAAACATTTAGTGAGACTTACATTTACTCCAAATATAAAGAAAAATGATTTTGCTATGATATGCAACTCATAGCATCACCGAACATTTTGATATAATGATGTGTTCTCTTTGGTTCTGTGAGCAGCCTTATAACTATCGTTTTCTGTATATGATAAGATTTAATAAATCTCATCATATACAGAAAACACTAGTCATAAGATTTATGACTCAAAAGATCATAACTTATATTTTTATGCAGCACATGCGGCCGGGAAGTTCTCTAGAGACAGCCTACAGAACTCATCTATCCTCCGCCTCGGGTTATTACTATCATCTTCTCTTTCGACTCCAAAGAGATTTCAACCTACGACTGGAGAACAAAATTGACTTTCATCTGTTACCAGATAACAATCCAGGTAGGAATTAAACTGTTTCTATATGATCAAACCTTTTTATCAAGACATTTTTCATCTGCTGTTTTCAGAGAAAACTAGAGGTATTGCTAAAGTCTTGGCGTTGTTGTCATTGTGCAAAAACTTTTTAATGATATTATAAGTTCTAATGAAAGCATTCACTTGAAACTTAGCACTCATGTTCACTATCAAAAGAAGAACCTATACTATCAAGGGCAATATGTCTAGATGCATTTGGTGCTAATTGTTCCCCTTTTTAGCTCACCTGAGCATGAAGTGCTCAAGGTGAGCTATTGGGATCGTAGAATGTCCGTCGTCCGTCGTGCGTCGTCCGTCGTCCACAATTTCTTTAAACATCTTCTCCTCCTAAACCAGAGGGCCAATCTTGATGAAACTTGGCAGGGATGTTCCTTGGGTCAAGCTCTACCAAAGTTGTTCAAATAAATGAAATCCACCCTTAAAATTTCCCTTTACCCTTAACAAAAAGGGTGAAAATATGAAAATCTTTAAAAATCTTCTTCTATGAAACCAGAAGGCAGACAGCTTTCATATTTGGTATGTAGCATCATCTAGTGGACCTCTACCAAGTTTGTTCATATCAAGACCCTTGGGTCATATTTGGGCTTTACCCGGGCCCAACCCTTTTAACATAGAATCAAAAAGCGAAAATCTTTAAAAATCTTCTTCTCTGTAACCAGATGGCATACAGCTTTAATATTTGGTCTGTAGCATCACCTAGTGGGCCTCTACCAAGTTTGTTCATAACAAGACCCTTGGGTCATATTTGGGCTTTGCACGGGTGCATCCCTTTATCTCTTATGAGCACTAAGGGTAAAAAAATGAAAATCTTCAAAAATCTTCTTCTCTGAAACCAGAAAGCAGACAGCTTTCATATTTGGTATGTAGCATCATCTAGTGGACCTCTATCAAGTTTGTTCATATCAAGACCCTAGGATCATATTTGGGCTCCACCCGGGCGCAACCCTTTTTACATAGAATCAAAGAGCGAAAATCTTTTAAAATCTTCTTAATTGAAACCAGAGGGCACACTGCTTTCATTTTTGGTATGTAGCATCATCTTACGGGCCCCTACCAAGTTTGTTCATATCAAGACCCTTGGGTCATATTTGGGCTCCACCTTGGGGCATCCCTTTCAGCTCATTTTAGCACGATGGGTGAAAATGGGAAAACCTTCAAAAATCTTCTTCTCTGAAACCAGAAGGCAGACAGCTTTCATATTTAGAATGTAGCATCATGTTATCGACCTCTTCCAAGTTTGTTCATATCAAGACCCTGGGGTCACTTTTGGGGTTCACCCGGGTGCATCCCTTTTTACATAGAATCAAGGAGCAAAAAGGCATATCTGTCTTGCTCTTCGCTGAGAACGTTCCATGGTATTTGATCTTAGGCAATTATCTTCTTTTTGATATCTGCCTATCTATTTAAATGTGATGTCCCAGGGGTCATAGAGACTCAGGTGAGCGATCTAGGACCATCATGGTCCTCTTGTTTGAGTTAGATTTTATATCCTCTATCCAGCACTCAACAGCCAAGCGTAGGCATCTGTAGACGGCGCTCTTGTTCAATGTTTATTGTCTAGAAAGATAAGAACCCATCACCCAAAAATGAATTATCTGAAAACTGAAAACAAAAAAATATTTGAAAAATATTTCAATTGTATTTTGAATAGGTCGTTATGGTAAAGTGGTTAAGAAGAAAGATGTTTCCCATGGTGTGCAAGAATGGGCCATGAAGGCTGTCCATAGATGTTTATTGTATCTGGGAGATATTGGTAGGTGTATTTGTATTCAAGAGGGGCCACAATTAGTGTATATAGTTAAACTTGTGTTAAGTGACCACTTAGGGGACCACCATAAAACAGTTCCTTTTGGGAGTGGTCACTTAATACAATATTTTATAAAGATAAGACAGGTCATTTTGTTAGCATTGATCAATTGTCACTAAATTCTTACTGAATCCTATGATGTTCAACCAATTAGGATAGTCTCATTGAGACGATTTTAATTGGTTCCAACATCATGAGATTAAATAAGCAATTATTTGTTAAAGGATGTCCTGTATTTCAGGGCCTTTGCTTACAGTGAATGGACTTTTTATGATGATTGCTTAATAAAATTGGTCACTTATAGAGGTGGTTGCTCGAACAATATCAACTGTACTGTTAGCTGACTTTGAATCGTCACCCTCATGTATGGAATAAAGGTTGAATTGAGGAACTCAAAATTGTTCAAATGAAGATGATAAAGGCAGTGTCATGGATAATAGCTTTGAGATATTCTTTAAAAGCTCTTATTTAAGCCCCGGGGCTGAATTAGAATCATCACATTTCCATTTGAAAGGGATGTGCTTTTATTAGAGGCTGTGCTACATATCAATGGCTTCGTGCAAAGCAGCTGTAACTGCCTATATGTTTATGGGCAGTTACAAATGTTTTGCACTGAGTCATCAACATTTGTTAAGATTGTGAAAAAATGGCCAAATAAAAACATAATATTAACATTTGATTATGGAAAAGGTGCATGAATCCTCTGTTGTATTTTTATAGTGACCTTGATCTTTTGGGTATGGGCCTTTATTAGGGGCTTAAAGATTTTGTAAAATCACATCAAAAATGGTCAATTTCAATCTTCAAAAAGGGGGATTGGGTTTTATTAGAGCATGGGGCTAATTTTACGGTTTGTTTGCAAAGAGTGGTTCACACTACATAAAAGAATTAACTTTAACTTTTGGCAATATTTTGAATGAAAGTCTTCTGCTTAGTGAAGGAATTTATTCACAATCAAGACAATTCAAACTATTAGTTTTATCAAAGATCCTTCAGAGGACCAGATAGAGGGAGCAGGGATCGACACTAACACCAGTCCTTGAGCCCAAGATCTGAGGATCTTAGGGAGGACAGGTAGAAGCTACCATGTAGCAGGTCCTACAGGCCTGTAGTAATGACCATATCATTTCCTAGACTGTCCAGTTTTGAAAAATAGTTGCCTTTCCCATGCAATTTCTTTTTTTATTACCCTACATGAAACAAAATGGAAAAGAAGAAATTGCTTGTCACAAGCAATTACTTCTTTTACCGCACTGTTTTTGTTGTGATTTAATCTTTAAATTGATAAAGTTGGAGGGCCTTCTATTATCAGGGAAGACCTGTAAGATTTGTGGCTCATAGGTCCTTCAGGCTGATGTCAATTAAAAGTAAGAGTCAAACCCTTGGAAGTGATTTCTACTTTAGAATTAAATCAATTAAACTCTATGATCTGGGTACTCATTAGATTTGTTTATCAAGATGATGAATCGGGTAGTTTAAAAAAAAATGAGGCAAAAGTGTGAAATTAGGGGTCAGAAATGAAGTTGGTTTGACATCAATATTTTTCTTTTCACTTTAAAGGGGATATACCCAATTTCAAGATTCCTAATTGTTTTAGGTTAATTCCTTACTATATTTCTTTAATTTAACTTTTTATTCAAATAAATTATTGAAAAATCTCTAAATAATTGAATATTTGGTAATGCAATTAATATGTTCCTGGGGCTTTACAAAATGCCATATTGAATTATACAATGACCAGAGACACTTTACCACTTAGAATTACACAAAAAACATGGGCAGGCCTATATTGTAAGCAAAAATTCAACATTTTACTTCCAATTAATGCAGATAATTGAAGACCTGGTTCAAAAAAGTTCTTATTGTGCAGTCCCTGTTTTATATAATAATACAACAATTTTCATAATAAACAACCATGAGTTGTTGAACATGCAGCAAAAACCTCCGCTTTGATATTATTTTCAGTTTTAAAGATATGGAGCATCAAAGTTTTGTGTAAAATTCAAGGAAAATGTTACACTCCTGTATACATTTCTTTGTTTTGTCCAAAAGGTTAATGTTTTCCTCTATTTACGGGTAACAACATACTTTTATTTTGTTTTACTGATAAGAAACTAAATTCAGTTGATGAAATTCTAAGATTTTTCTAATGTTCTTTTAAAAAAACAAGCCTTTTCATACAAACCGAAATACAAAATAATCTATATACTGCAAAAACCAAATTCACAGTTGCCCATATGACCTCATCATATTTGACAATGAATTGAAGTAAGAGATAGAAATTTTAGGATGTAAGGGCAAAGACATATTTTAGGTCAAAATAACATTTAAGATAGCTTGATAAAATGAGAGCGATATGTTACACTCCCGTTTTAAATGTTTAAGGTCCCATTTAATTCACTTGAAGTGGTTACATTGATTATTGAATATTTTTCAATGAATTTAAAGATAGAAAAATATTAAATTGAATGAAATTGACCATTATTTATAGACTTCTGGAACAGAGTTGTCCTTTAAATTCCATGCGCCAGGTCAGCTTCTTTTGTACATGTACAATGGATCTTGGACATTTTTAGTTAAAGTTTAACTTAGCAATATAAGAATAAAGTGGCTCTAGCCTTTGAAAATATATGTGTTAGCTTGAGAACTCTTTAAATGATTTCTTTACAATTCATAAAAAATTAGGAACACTGCACAACAAATATATCTGCTGTTACATGTTTTTCTTTTGTTTAAAAAAAGTTGATTTTTTATTCAAAATTAATCTACTTTTCGTTGTATTTATTTAACAATATTTATGAACCTCTAATGGCCCTAAACTTTGTATTTTATGTATGATTCAATTGTTGACATTATATTCATTTTCTTTGAAAAAGCATTCTAGAAATTATTTGAGTAAAACTGATACAAAAAAAAAAAAAAACAGGAGCGTAACACTATTTGCATGAATTTCTTTAGAATTCTTTCCTCAGCATTGTTTACACCAAAGTGTAAATTATTGTTATTAAACTTTTATCAGAGCAAAAGTTTATACTTAGAGCAGACTACCAACATAAGACTTGCATGTGGGTGAATATACAGTACAAGAATTACTCTAGTGTTTTGCATTTCAAATCAGTGACTTTTTGTAAAAAAAAAACTATACTTTAGTATGAGCAGTAATATTTTGCATAACATACTAAAGTTATCTATACTTATTTGCTTGCATTCAGTTGACTTATATGTATTAGACCTTTGGTGATCTTGTATCTTATTATGATTTACAGGAGTGTAACATTTCTGATGTAAATAAGAATTCTGAGAATACTTAGCATGAATTTTACAGATTTCCTGTGCCATTATTTCAGGAACACCTATGTCTAAAGGTTGTCATAAGCAAAGAGCATCACAGTGCCAGGAGTAACATACTTATCTGATGTGATCAAAAATGAAACAGGAGTGTAACACTAGATTTGAATTTTGAATGCCATTTATATTTGCTAAGAAAACTTTAAGTTAATCTGAACTGCTTGATCTCTTAATGCTTCATATTGAATTATCCTTCAGGCCTAATTTCTCTGCATTATATTTAGGGTTACTCAGAATTTTCATTTTCTTACTCTGTCTTTTGAGAATTTGGACTCTGGTTATTGTTCGAGACACAAGGAGATGACATAAATTTAGACAATAATGCTCTTTTCATTATAGGTAATGTTGTAATTAACAGATCCATGTCAAGCTTAAGTTAGAACTGTCCATATATAATCTGAATGTTAAGTATTCTACTGTTAATCTTTAGAATAATGTTTTTAATACAGGAGTGTAACACTTTCTGTATCAATTTATGAATTACTCTTGTTATTTGTTTAAACTGCAGTAGCTCTCTTTTTTAAACATAGTGGTGCCTTATAGATGTACATTTAAAAATATTAATTATTTGAATTAGATACTTTTGTTTATTCATGATCAAATTTAAACATTTACAATATAAGAACTCTTGTTCACTTAATGTTATGCGGAAAAAGACAATCGGTGAATTTAATGAAATAAAAAATTATCAAAATTTGAAAAATAACTAATCTCTCCCTAAATATTGAAACTTCAATCTGTAACAATGATAAATTCAAGTTTTTGTAAGCAATATATAGGTGACATCCTAAATTCAAATTTAGTGTTACACTCCTGTTTTCATTTGTGATCACATCTGAAAAATATGTGACTCCTGGCACTGCAACACTCGTCACAGGCGTCAACTTTGGCATGTTTCCTCTTAAAATAAATGCAGAGAATATGAATATTGTGTTGAATATACTCAGAATATTGATTAGTGTCAAAAATGTTACACTCCTGTTAATCATGGGTTGTATAAGATATGGCATCATCAAATGTATTGTATGACATGCATGCTTATGAGGAATACAGTTAACACTTCCTAAAACTTAAGTAAGCTGTTTGTAAACTAGTAAGTAAAGATAATTCCAGTATGTCATGCAAAATTCTATAGATCAATCCAAAGTATTGTTCATTTCAAGGAAAAATTCGCTGATCAGTGATGCAAAACAAATGAGGATTTCATATTCTATACATTCATCAATACAAACGTTTTATATTGAAAGTTTGTCGTTAGATAACAAAATTTATTTTGGTAAAAGTTTACAAACTTAATACTTTGAGGTTAAGTAACAATTCATTCCTGACAAAAAGACTTCTTGAAAAAATTCACACGGAAAGTGTTACACTCCTGTTTTTTTCAACACTTTTTCTGCAACCATTTCTAGATCGTTCGTTCAAAACAATAAATTTTTTACCATCAATTGAACCATGTAGAAATAAAAATTTTAGGACAAAAAAATTGTTTGAATATAGGTTTACAACATATTTAGAAGTAGATTTTGAAAAACCCTCATTTTTTTAAACTACCCATTCCAGTCAGTAACAACAATAAAGGATTTAAATTGAGAAATAAAAGGCAAAGCCCTGATTCTTGAATTTATTGATTGATATGTCATGCATATTCAGATTTGCATTAAACAAATTTGAAAGCTTACTATTTTAACCATCCAAGCTAGAACAAATTCATATTTTCAATGCAGACAAAGAATGTGGTCGAAAATAAATAAGCTCAAAGAATATTTATTTCTGCCATGAAGAAATGAATTATTCCTCAAGATGTTTAAAGCTATCTTAATCAGATGTATGTTTTTATATCTGTTTTTGGGCAGTTAGCCATTTCTCTTTGAAAAATGTTGAACTGTTCTTCTTCAAAAAAAACTAATGTATTATATTTCATACAGCTCGATATCAACAAGACTTTGATAATGGACTGAGTGCTGCAACAGCTGAGAGGTTTTATCAACAATCTTTAATACTCTTTCCTGATATTGGTAAGTGTTTGTACAGTATGTAGAGGATATTGAACGAGTGGTCATTGAATACCGAATTTATTAAACGAGTCATCTATGACAGATAAAAACGAGGCTGCGCCGAGTTTTTATCTGTGTTAGATGACGAGTTTGATAAATTCGGTATTTTATGAGCACAAATTTGATTTTTTTTTTATAATATGACCCGAATTTTCGCAAAAAATCATCAAAATTTCTGAAATTTGACATTTCAATTTTCCGCGAAACTTATAGCGTCGTTTAAAACTGACGTCACAATATATACATTATGACGTCATTTTCGCAGTTACAAAATGGCGTTGTTATTGCTCTGAGCTCATTTGCATAGTTCTTCCAGTAGTGTAATAACACCCGTGTAATAACAAAATATTCAACAGTGTTATTTCACTCCCGCAACATAGGTCATATTATATTATGAATTCATTGATAATCAGACAGAAAAATTACATGGAAAAATTAACATGAAATTTGGATAAGCTAGTATAGCTAAAAATCTAAATAAGATCATGGTTTTTAGATATCGCATTTTTAGCTCACCTGAGCACAAAGTGCTCAAGGTGAGCTATTGGGATCGAAGAATGTCCGTCATCAGTCATGCGTCGTCCGTCGTGCGTCGTCCATTGTCCACAATTTTTTTAAACATCTTTTCCTCCTAAACCAGTGGGCCAATCTTGATGAAACTTTGCAGGGATGTTCCTTGGGTCAAGCTCTACCAAAGTTGTTCAAATAAATGAAATCCACCCTTAACTTTCCCTTTACCCTTAACAAAAAGGGTGAAAATATGAAAATCTTTAAAAATCTTCTTCTCTGAAACCAGAAGGCAGACAGCTTTCATATTTGGTATGTAGCATCATCTAGTGGACCTCTACCAAGTTTGTTCATATCAAGACCCTGGGGTCATATTTGGGCTTTGCACGGGTGCATCCCTTTATCTCTTATGAGCACGAAGGGTAAAAAAATGAAAATCTCCAAAAATTTTCTTCTATGAAACCAGATGGCAGACAGCTTTCATATTTGGTATGTAGCATCATCTAGTGTACTTCTTTCAAGTTTGTTCATATCAAGACCCTAGTTTCTTTTTTTTTAATTAGGAACTTGTAGAGTAATTTAATTATGTGTAAGTAGGCAGTGTAGAATGAAATTAGACTGCATATCTGTGCAAAAATGTAGTGAAAACATGATACTTTCTACATTTTCCTGCTGCACACAAAGCTTTGGCTGACTGTATAGACTAAGATTAACCTGTCTTGTAATTTTGTTTGAAATTAAATCTGAATTAAGCTAGACAAGGGTTATGACGGCATTTTTAAACTATGTTATATTTTTAGCTCGGCTGTTTTTCAGAGAAAATCCTGAGGTATTGATATAACCTTGATGTCATAGTCATCATTGTGCAAAAACTGATATTTTGTGATATCTCTTCTTAAGGCATTCACTTGAATATGGCACACATGTTCATTATCAAAACAGCTACCTGTGGGGGTGTAACTCTAAATCAATTTTGTCCAAAGTATGCCCCTTTTTAGCTCACCTGAGCACAACATGCTCAAGGTGAGCTTTTCTGATCACCTTTTCTCCATCATGCTAAGGAAGTCGTCAACAATTCTTTAAACATCTTCCCCTCAGTAACCTATTTGCAGGTTTCAATCAAACTTGGCAGAAATGTTCCTTGGTTGACCCTTCTCAAAACTTGTTCGTGAAATTTTGATTGACCCCCACAAAAAAGCATGGCAGAGCTGGGCAGTTTTTGACCCTGAAATCTTTAAACATCCGCTCTTCAGTAAGCATTTGGCAGATTTCAACCAAACTTGGCAAAAATGTTCCTTTGGTGACCCTTCTTAAAATGTGTTTGTGTAATTTAGATTGACCCCCATATATGCTCAACCAAACTTAGCAGAAATGTTCATAGGTGACACTTCTCAAAACTTGGTTGTGAAATTTTTATTGAGCCCCAAATATTGGTGTAGCTGGGCGGGGCAGTTTTGACCCTGAAATCTTTAAACATCTCTTCCTCAGTAACCATTTGGCAGATTTCCATCAACCTTGGCGGAAATGTTCCTTTGGCGACCCTTCTCAAAACTTGTTGGTAAAATTTTGATTGACCCCTGAATAAGAGCATGGCAGAGGGGCAGTTTTTGACCCTTAAATCTTTGAATATCTTCTTCTCAGTAACCAATTTGCAGATTTCAACCAAACTTGGCAGAATTGTTCCTTTGTTTACCCTTCTCAAAAGTTGTTTGTGAAATTTTGATTGACCACCAAATATCGGCGTGCAGGGCGGAGCCTTTTCTCACTTCGAAATCTGTAAACAACATCACCTTCTTATCCAAAAGGCTATCTTAAATTAATCTTTGCCAGAATGATTATTTGATGCTCCTTTGCAGAAAATATTTGTGACATTCTACTTTGACATTGAATATTGGGTGGGGCCTATTTTGCTTTGAATTCTTTGAATAACATCTCATCAACAACTAGGCAAATTGCAATGAAATTTTACTAGAATGTGAATTTGGTGGGATCCATTGCACAAATATAATTCAGGTGAGTGATTTAGGTCAATTCTGGCCCTCTTGTTTGTCTAAGATTTTTCATCCATTATCTAGCACCCAAAAGCCGAGCATAGGCATCCATTGGTGATGCTCTTGTATTATAATTGTCGGTAAAAATTCACTGTATTTATACACTAGGAATGCCTCATAACCAGCTGGGAACACTCGCTTCCTCTAAATATTTCTACTGTGAAGCTGCATATCACTATGTTAGATGGTGCGTATACTATTTTTATAACTTTTCAATCAACTACTTAAAATAAGCCAAGAAATTTGTAGGGTTGGTGTTTGTTTCAGATGAAAATTTAAGCATTGCATTTTAGTGAAAGATGGAGTTTTTGTTGAGTGCTTAACCCTTTGCTGTTTAATCCCTGCTTTTTACATGCCTGTGATTTTATGATTGAGAAAACATTGTGAAAAAAGAAGAAATTGCTTCTGACAAGCAATTTCTTCTTTTTCCACACTATTTTCTACCCTACTGAATGTTGTTGTTTTTTTTTCAATTAAATCCACTTTAAATTTCCGTCTGCAAAACTTTTGAATATGGACAGGTCTAAAATTTTGTAAAACAGGAAAGGGTTAAACATTGTGCTGTTGCATTTTGGTATTTGATTTTGCTATGAATACCCATAATCTATTACTTATCTATTTGTGTCTGTTTGCCACCAAAAATAAGAATGGCTCAACATTACTTATAATTTCAAGCCAATTTATTGAATAATTCACATATTTGGTATGATGATAGATTTCATTTATAAGCCAAACATACCACCTTAGTTAACTATTTCATGCCCAACAGTATGTCATGTGAAACACCATTCACTGGTGCAGATGGAAACTTATCCAGATTGTTTGAGAAGAATCAGAAACGTTATCAGGACCTCAAACAGGACTCCGGAAAACAAGCTAGCAGTCCAGAGGAACAATGGTAATACTAATATAGTTACACCTCTTACCGAACCACCAAAAAGCGGTCGTTTATGAGAATGGTCGCCAGGTACACAATTTTGTTATACAAACAACAAACATGATTTTGATTCAATATGCATTTTATTGCGAATTTTACGAAAGCCTTATGTACTAAACACTCATTAGAATCAGCTCAATGAGACGATTCCAATGTGTTTTAACTACATAGATTCATTTACGATACATTTTTTCCAATATGATCTACTGCGTAAGATATTTTAATTTTAGTACTTTGATTTTAAAATAATAATAAAATTGGTTGCTTTAAATTGGTGGTCGCTCGAGCAAGATTGACTGTACAGTAAAACTTGTGTAAAGCAACCAACCTCTAAGGGGTTCACCATTGACCACCAATCTTGAAGAACCGCATTTTAGCTTGACTATTCGTAGAAAGGGGGGGGGCTATTCCTCTCATCAGGGTGTAGGCGTAATGCTTTGTTTAAGGTTTAAGTGCAACTGTCTAAAATACCTGTTTCTACTAAAGCTTTTGCTTTGAAACTTTGCACATGCTTCTGTGACCACAATATCAACCAAAGATTCATTACTCTGATATTGAATTTAGTAGAATTTTAACCATTTCTGACTTCGAAATCTTGGTTAAGATTTTTATGTGCAACTGATGTGTATCTGTAATATCTCTATTTCTACTAAAGCTAGTGCTTGGAAACTTTGCACATGATTTTGTGACTATAATATAAGCCTCTAGACAAAGATTCCTTTCTCTGATATTGAATTGAGTTATATATATCTGATACTAGAACATCTATTGTTTGGAAACTTTGCACATGCTTCTTTGACCACATTATCAGCCTCTAGACGAAGATTCATTACTATAGTAAATTAAGTGGAATTTTCCAATGTCAACATTGATTTGCTTTAACTATCTAGCACTAGGAATTGTTGATCCTTGCTGTCCTCTGACAGCTCTTGTTGTTGGTCCCGTTATTGGTTGCTTAATACAAATGTTAGTTTAACTGTACTAATACCATGAAATTTGCAGTTAAGTATTCTAAAATATTTTCTTCAATTGACTTTGAATAGTCATAAGGGTTTAAGGGAAAGAAAAAAACACTATGTTGGTATTTATACATACTTTAACAGCAAATGTATTTTTGTGAATTTTGCTGAAGATTTTCTCCTAACCTTGAATGATATAACGTAATCAACCTTTGTCAATCTTGTTAAACCTCAAATAGGTAATTACACTTGTACTGTATCGTAATGTTTGTTCAGACTTGTCAAATACTTTGTATCCAGATTTTAGTCTGACTTCAACAAAATAGAGTCCAAAAGACTCAATCATAAGAATATTAGTGGTCCTTCCTTTAAGTTTGGGAGACCCAGTTTAAGATATAGACTGTTTTTGAAGCATTATACTTGTTTTTATACAATTTTTTTATGAATTTCGAGCCATTCCCTTCTTAATAGTAAAAGAAAATGTTGGATTTATATTGACTACATGGGGCTCAATATCAGAAAAGAATTAAACACAATCTTTAATTCTTCTCTGAAGTTGATCTCAGAAGGTCAATGGGACTCACATCACATAGTTTTGAGGGTCCTGGCTACTTATTTTTGCATCTCATACGCACAAAACCTGCATCCCTTAAAACCCAGTGTATCTTCATAGATGTGAACTTTTTTTAAAAAAAAAAGAATTACATATGTATCATGTTCTTTAATTTATTTGCAGTTACCAGGACTTGAAAGGATTTTTTGTCCGCTTTCTTAATCTTCTGAGAATATTCTATGATACTTCTAAAAAGTAAGTTTTTTTTATTCCTGATATTCAGGGGATTTAAAGACTTAAAAAGCTCTTTATATATAAATTATTTGTAAGCAATATGGGTAATGGGAAAATGGTGCATTTCTGAATTGTTAAATTATCTTGGATCACATAATGTCTTACTATCTAAATTGTTAAAAATCACACAATTTCTCTAAAAAATCACATCAATTTATAATCTTAGTAAATAACACTTCCAAAATAACAGTTCCCTTTTTGATATGAAAATAATGTCTTGTGGATTTTGAGATGTGTTCCATGGTATAGCCATATTTCGAATTGAAGTTATCATCAGGTCATTAGTTCAAAGGTTTAATAAAGTCAATTTTACCTCGGCTGTATCGAGGGGGACCCAAGGTATTGCTATAGCCTTGGTGTCATTTTCATCCTTGATATAATTGGTGTGCTGGTTGCCGCAAGCAAAAACTTTGACATTTTGTGATACATCCTTTTCTACTGAAGGCATTCACTTCAAACTTGGCACACATGTTCACCATCAGAAAGACCAACCTGTACTATCTAAGGGGATAACTCTAGATGCATATTATGAAAATTATGCACCTTTTTTACTTAGATTTTTAACCATCATCCAGTACTCAACAGCCAAGTATAGGCACCCAAAGCCGGTGCTTTTGCTAGTTGATTCAAATTATATTGACATGATTGGTTAAGATTATCAGAAACATATTTCCAGTCTACATAAGTATTTTTCTATTCTCTGTACAAGTATTGACAGTCATGAAATCCAGGAATGTTGCCAGTCTACACTTCAAAGCTTTAATCAGTGTATGTTTTACGAACCTGTGGTATATTGTGATGACTCGTCGGAAGATAACCTACAGTTTATGGAAGATGATGTCGTCTTTAAGATAGTTGTTATTTGTATGGCCACAATACACATTCTACAAAAGAAAGGTAAAGTGCATCCTCAGTCAGGGATTGTACTAGCTTTTCAAATTAAGTGGTCATGGACCCTTGCCTATAAAATGCTTGGGTATTAATCAGTCTATAACAGTCTAAAGTTATTTCTATAAGTGAACTTTTAAAACTTAAAAATTTATGTTGATTACGTTTTTGTAGATCCCTTACCAAAGTATGAAGAAAACAGTCAATTTATGCAAAGGTTGCACAAATGGAAATACAGTGGGTCTAAAGACCACACCAAAAATTTAAGGGTCAAAATAGGATTTTAGGGGTTAACCATGAGCATGATTTACAATATTTATTCTTTATAGGTATTCCCCTTCTAAGCCAATAATTGAAATAGTTGGAAATCTGAATGTTCCTTGGATGAAAGTTTGAAAATGTAGAAACTTGATATCAAATTCTCGCTGATATATTGTACTTTGAATTGTTTAAACTTTTAAACAAACAACCAAAACATACTTGTTAACTTTGTTCAGTAGTTTTTTACTTAATTTTTCAGGATCTAAGAAGGTCACGGCAGTAACAGCATTTCTCCTTGCTCTGTTCTCACACATCTTAAATCATGTCGTCATCAGACTTCAGGCAGCTTTATATGAGAAAGAAAATCCAAATAAAATTTTACAGTCCAAAAAACACTTATTTGGTGAGTAAAACTTTCTATGAAACAAAAGTTTTAAATAACTTTATGGAGAAACATCTATTAAAATTCTTGGTTAACAAAGAAAAAGCCTTACATTTCTAATTCTATCAAAGCTATTCAAGATTCAAAGTTAATTTTTAACATGATGATAGATATCATTGAAATGCGTCTGAAAAGCTGTAAGTCATCATCGGCAATCTTATTAAAATTTGCCGCTTCAAGAGTATTGACCTTTTGAAAGCATTACTTGTTTTCTTTCACCCATTTCTCCTTTCCTTTTGAATACCCCCCAAAACTATATTTGGGAGATATATAGGAGTGAGTTTGTCAGTCGGTCATCTGTAACTTTTTTCGTGTCCGCTCGATTTCTCAGCAACTAATGGGCAGATTTCATTCAAAGTTTACAGATGTGAATCAAGCAGATATGTGCAAGGGATATTTTGGGTGCTGTCTATTTACTTTTGATAGAGTTATGGCCCTTTGATGGAAAATGCTTTTCATCATTGACAAGCACTTGATGAGGGTATAAGTCAGCTTTGCGACAGTCTAGTTTAATCAGTCGAGTTGCTGTGGAAGTTTGTTTGTGTCTTGAGGTATTGTTTGAGGACCATTGTTTATCAATCCTTCTGTGACACTATAGATATGAATGGTGATGATTCTGAGAGTGATAGAAGCTCTACAGCTACAGAAACATCTGTGAAGAATGGACCTCTGTCTAAAGATACAATTGTAAATGGTGAACACACGGACAATACAGAACCACTACCTAGAAAACCAAAGGTATGCAAGGCTTGTGTCTATTAATTACACATAGTAATAGTATGCAGGTACATAATAAAAATGATATTAACAAAAAATAGCACGGGTGATTTATCATAAGATTATAATTACAACTTAGTCAAGCTGTAGTGATGTTGTCCTTATCACTCATTGACAGTATGAACATGTATTATATTTTGATATCATTTTTATTATACATCCTTGGAAAAACAGGACACATTATAGGATCACCTATGACATCCAGGAGGGTAGCATCTATATTTTGTTCGGAGCATAACTCTGTTGTCCGATTGACTTGAAACTTGACAGTTATGTTCCTTTCATAATTAGGGAGTGCAATTTGCAAGAACTGTAACTCTACCTAGCTTTATTTTTCAGTTATTTCCATTTGTTGTTTTTTATACTTGGGCACTCAGCCCTGCTAGGTGTGTATCTTGTGACAATTTGCCACCTTGTTATGCATGTGCTAACTATGAGGAAATCTAATTGGTAGGGAACACTCCTGGTATTTAGTGAATCTGACTTATGTGGTTCTGGTGCCAGTGGTTAAGTATAAGGGGCTGGCCTCTTAATTCAAAGCACCCTTAGTTTGATTAGAGGTTGTAGGGAGGACTTTTGGAGTCCTCAACAAGTAGAATCTAGAGAGATGATGTTGAGTTGAAAGGACTGGTTACCAAATTGAGGAAAAAAAATAGGTTTAAACCAAACAAATCCCGTAAATGTCAATCACGGATATGACTATTGTGTTGATGTCAAACTGTGTATTACCATCAAATGTAGAAATAATGCTGCTTAATGCTTCTGTAAAAACTTAAAACTTGGTTAGTAGTTTGTTGCATGCATTTAACATTGATTCCTTTCAAAGGATTTGAGGATGATATTGTAGTAATGGCAAAGTATTCAAAGTCCTTACTGAGTTAGTTAATCTATTTTTAGAAAAAGCGATCTAGAAGAAGAGTAAGAAACAGAAAAAGAAGTCAAAGAAGTTTCAGTGAGGATTCTGACTTGTCTGAGCTGTCTGATCTGAGTGAAGGTAATAACTTCTATCATGCAATGAAGCCTGTATTGACCTGATATCACATGTCTGATAACATAACATGATATCAGTCAGTCTATTTTTAGAAACAATTGCACACACACTTTCACCTGAATTTCTTTGATCATAAAAGGTTTTGTTATGAATAAGCACAAAAAAAGGTAGCATGATGAATAGAATAACATGTAAGTGTCTTAAAATATCAATTTTATCAGGTCTCAGCTGTGAGAAATTATCATGTCTCGTCAAAACCTTGTTCTAATAAATTCACCCAACCTTGACCAGATAACATTGTTATTTTTTTTACACTAACATGTTATTCTCTATATCATGGCATTCATTCAAATAAAAACAAATACTTTTCGTGATATTTAGATTTTTTGAAAAGAAAATTATAAGAATGATAATAGTATTGTTTTATAAAGATATTTAGGGAAGCTGATAAAAAAAAGTGTGTAACATTTGCCAATATCTTCAAGCCTATTCAAGATACAAGGCTCATATTTGGCATGATGATAGATCTCAATGATCTGCAGCTGCAGATGCCAAAGTCAAGGTCATGTGACAAAGTCAAGGTCATCTATCTAGGTCAAATGACTCAAAAAGTTAACCAAAAAACTTAACATTTCCAATATTTTCAATCCTATTCAAGATGCAAGGCTCATATTTGGCATGATCTCAATGATATGCATCTGCTGATACCAAAGTCAAGGTCATGTGACAAGGTCAAGGTCATCTCTCAACGTCAAATATACCAAAAACTGAACTAAAGAACTTAACATTGCCAATAACTTCAAGCCTATTCAAGATACAAGGCTAATATTTGGCATGATGATAGATCTCATTGATCTGCATCTGCTGCTTCTAAAGTCAAGGTCATGTGACAAGGTCAAGGTCATCTCTGAAGGTCAAATTTTTTAAAAACATAACCAAAAAACTTATATTGTTCAGTTCATTCAAGCTTATTATAAGTACCCTGTCTCATAGTTGGCATGACGAAAGATCTCAATGATGTTCATTTAAAGGTATCAAGGTCAAGGTCATGCTTAAAGGTCAAGGTCATCTGTCTAGGTCAACATTTTGAAAAGAATGCTGGAAGGGGGGCGTTGTGATTCACAAACACATCTTGTTAGCTCCACTGGCTGAAAGCCACTGGGGCTATTGTCATGGCGTTGTGTCCGTCGTGCGTGCGTCCGTCCGTCCGTGCGTGCGGTCGTAAACTTTTTCTTTAAAAATCTTCTCCTCAGAAACTACTGGATGAATTTCAACCAAACTTCACAGGAATGATCCTTGGGTGACCCTCTTTCAAAGTTGTTCAAGAAATTATGATCCAATGAAAAACATGGATTTAATGGGCGTGGCTAATTTCCAAATATGGTAAAAAGTGAGTTTTCTCAGATTCTAATTGATGGATACCAATGAAATTTTACATGAATGATCCTTGGGTGACCCTATATCAGTCTACAAAAGATTATTGAGATCGGATGGAAAATATGCATTTTATGGGCGGAGGTCATTTCTCTATATGTTATATAGTGGAAACTTTGAAAATCATTTTCTCAGAATGTAACTGATGGATATCAATTAAATTTCACTGGAATGGTCCTTGAGTGACCCTTTATCAGTCTAACAAAAATTATAGTGATCGGATGAAAATTATGTATTTTATGGGCGGAGGTCATTTCTCTATATGTTATATAGTGGAAACTTTAGATATCATTTTCTCATAATCTAACCAATGGATATCAACCAAATTTTACTGGATTTATGATCCTTGGGTGACCCTTAATCAGTCTACAAAAAATTATTGTGATCAGATGAAAATATGCATTTTAAGGGCGGATGTCATTTCTCTATATGTTATATAATTGAAATTTTGAAAATCATTTTCAACATCAGTAGAATCCAAAATATCTAAAAGTCTAGTCAAAACTTTTATTGCTTTACAAGAATTTCAAGCCTGTGGAGCGACTCAAGCCATTCATGGCTTTCTAGTTTTTAAATGTACTTTGGTTTGCCTATTAACTTACCAATTTTCAATAAAAAACAAATCTCAATAACTTATATATTGTATTAAGATTAGTTTAATATTGTAATAAAAAAAAATAGCTAATGTTTGGGAAGATATTTTATTATTCTTGGAATTAATTATTTTATTACATTTGTCTCGACCTTAAACACTATTTTTGTTGATGAAATTACTGCAAGTAATATTCATTATTTTCAAATTTACAAAAAGGATATAAACTTATGCTTCAACTTATTTGCATACTCAATACACAATACTTTAATATCACCCTTGTAATTTCAAAAATATTTTACCATTGTGCTGAAGATTATATTAAAGGGTGTTTGCTGAACAACATAGTTATTTGTGAGATTATTGATTTCTCCCTTCAGGTGAACATGAGATCAATGATCAGTTTATGTCGGATGAATCTGATGATGAGCCTCTTGGATTTTACGACGATTCTGACTCCGACATGTCTGACTCCCTCATGAAGAGTCAGGAGATGGATCCAGGCTTTGCCACCAACCCAGAGATAGACAACCCGGACCCAGAGTTTGATGGTGTCACACTCATACCACAGAAATCTGACCTGGTCTCACCATTGGTCCCCAACACGGACGAGAGCAAGATCTGGTCAGAATCCACCAGAAATGACAGCCTGGCAAGTTTTTCATCGGAGCTATTCTCGTCATCTGTACCATTTCTGGGCGGTCATTATAAACTGTCACAGCAAGTTGAAGGGTTTGACAATGCAGTTATACAGGGAACCAAACAAGTATCAGTACCCCCAGGGTTTGCACAGTCCTCAGAGGCTAAACATGTAGCAGAAATATCACATAAACTTGCCAACTTTGTTATAGAGACAGACACAGAGGCTTCTATTACTGCTACTGAGGCTGGTAGGTTTATAACATTCTTAATCAATAAAGTAATATTACAGCTATATATACTTAGTTCCAAAAGAAAGTGTGCACTTTGCATGAAAATTAAAACTTTTGTTTGGAAATGGCTTGGAATGGCTTCTTAAACTCTATATTTCAACATCAACACAAGCTCTTACAAGAAAAAGTTGTAAGGAGGTCAAATCTGAACAGTTTAAGTAATGCGATCGTGTATGCAGCATGCGATACATTATCCAAATCTGATATGACTTTTAATTTCAAAAGGTCTTGCCTAAAGTATGGCATCAAATTTACTCCATAATTTTCCTCCAACATGGTAAAAATCAAGACAAATGCAAAAAGAGAAAGTGCACACTTTTTTATGGAACTAAGTGTATATGCAGAAGATTTTGCTTACATTATTTTGATGAATGATACAGCATCAACAGGGATTGACACTTACTTCAGTCCTTGGGCATGAGACCAGTAAATTGAAGGGAGTAGCTGCCATGTTAGAGGACCTCTGGGTTTGCATTGATTGCTCAACCTTATTTCTTAACCCTTGTCATGCTGAAAAAAAATCATTGCAAAATTACAAACAAATTACAGACATATGGGGCCCTTGAAGAAGAAATGGTATGTATGCCCATATCTCTCGCGAAAAATAAGTCATTACACATTTTTCTGTCAAACAGTACAAACAGGTTGTGTAGACTAAGATTAGACTTAGACATATGTGCAGGCTGAGCTTTATCTAAACCTCCTGTCAAAGCAGGAATATTCCAGGTTCAGGATGACAAGTGTTTAACTTTTAAATGAGAATATATAAATAAATTCAGATTTTCATTACTCAATTGATAACAGTGTTGAAAAAGAAGAAATTGCTTGTAAAAGGCAATTTCTTCTTTGCCCACACTGTTTTTCTTTTAATAATTTGCTTTTGTTTTATTTAATTTTGATATGTCACTGAAGAATTGATGTGGTTTCTTAAATGGACCTGTTATGAGTAGGAAGGACCTTTGAAATTTATAACCAGTAAGTCCTTAAGGCTAGTGGCTGAAAATACACAATATTAAACTCTGATTAAGAAACTATACTGATTATTTCCAACAAAGACATTTAATAGACTTTAATTGTCTGTGTTGATAGACTTGTAACAGTAAAAATATGCCTTTTGTTGATATGTACTATGGCAAGGTCATGGTGTACTAGTGGTTCAGGGAAACATTTTAATTAGGGATGGAAACGAATAGCAAAATTCATATTCGAATATTCGTTTTGAATATTCGAATATATTCGAATATTCGTTCGGCTACTTCAAAATTGAAGATCCGAGTATTGTTTATACCCGATTATTATTCCTTTTCTTGTTCGAGGTTACTTTAACTTGTACAGATTATGAATATTAAGAAAAGAGATTCAATTTAACTTGAATCGGATTTCTGTGATTTTAATTTGCAGAAAAAAAATGCTTAATAGAAATGAAATTAAAAATTACTAAATTCCGAAGGCCTGATCCGAGACGCCATTGAATCTCCAAGTAGGGTTGCCTTGCGTTCCTCACACCTTGTGGAATGGTGAACTTATTTCTAGAATCCAATCACATCCAATAAAATTTGCATTATTTGTCTTTATTTCACTTTATATTACCTTTTCATGTGACAATAAAAATTAGTACAGTGTAAAATGTGCGATCAAAAGTTCGTGAAACAGTGATTCAAGCTTTGATTGCGATGTTTTTTGGCGTTGACAGACCAGAATATATATTTTGGAATTCGTTTTCTGAGACTTTAAATTTTATACACTTTTTGGTGACATGTTCTAAAGTGGTATAGGATAGAACAGACACTCTTGAAACAAAATGTTATATTAACCCGAATCCGAAAAATACGTCGAACACCCGATGGAAAATCAAAGCGTCATAACTACGACGTGACTTTTAGAAACACATATCGGTCGCCCATTGACGAATATTGCAAATGGTTGTGCACTTGTCTTATTGCCGGCGAAGAGACAATAATCTACTTTTCTTTGAAATCGAGTCAAGAGAAAAATATTATAACAAACGCCGTGCGGCCTATGGTTTTCAAATAAATTTTGACGTAACATCAATCGTTTTGACATATCCGAAAATTTGCAAATAGATTTCAACTCTCCAAAGGTGTTATATTAACACATTTATACATTGGTTGATGTTTCATGGACAGACTGATGATAAACAGATATGTAACCTGTCATAATTATTGATTTTCCTTGTACCTTCTTGACACTTATATACATATGACTGAAAATGATGTGAGAAAATAGTTTCAATATTGAGTAATTACTTACCACTTCTTTTACAGATATAAAGGCAAATGCTCAAATTCAGTAACATGAAAACGAATATTCGTATTCAAAAATCGTATTCGAATATTCGCGGGAAAAACGAATATTCGGATATCCGTTCCCATCCCTAATTTTAATGGTTCTGATACATTTAATATATAATGCTTTTATGACATAAGAGAAATTGCTTGAGACAAAAATTTTTTCCTTGATTTGAATCTAGTAAGCCAAAGTTTTTGACTGAAGTACCTTTTACTTTTTATTCAGAACTTTCAACAGAAGTAGATGACAACAGCAGTGAAGAAAATGACAAGATTGGGTAATGCATTAACTCTTTTTACAAACTTTTATTATTAAGGTAGTGGACTGGTAATAGTACCGCAACTTTTCAGAAGTAATGAGCTTTAACAATGTTGACAGGGGTTTCCTAATGAAATCATTAGGAAACCTTGGTGAACACTTTAAGTTCATTACTTCAAAACCTTGGGAAACTTTTACCACTCCACTACCTAAATGTTGTATCATGCAACTCTGTATTTGAATGTGACATTGTCACATAATGTTTTAAAATATACTAGTCAAAACTTCTAACCAGCCACTTTAAAAACAAAGATATTTTTTTCTGTGGTGTTTGGATTTTGCTATGTGAATTTTTAAGCAACTTCCCAGATGATTTTTAGCTCCACTGGCTGAAAGCCACTGGGGCTATTGTCATGGCGTTGTGTCCGTCGTGCGTCCGTCCGTCCGTCCGTCCGTCCGTGCGTGCGTCCGGTCGTAAACTTTTCTTTAAAAATCTTCTCCTCAGAAACTACTGGATGGATTTCAACCAAACTTCACAGGAATGATCCTTGGGTGACCCTCTTTCAAAGTTGTTCAAGAAATTTTGATCCAATGAAATACATGGATTAAATGGGCGTGGCTAATTTCCAAATATGGTAAAAAGTGACTTTTCTCAGATTCTAATCAATGGATACCAATTAAATTTTACATGAATGATCCTTGGGTGACCCTTTATCAGTCTACAAAAAATCATTGTGATCGAATGGAAAATATGCATTTTATGGACGGAGGTCAATTCTCTATATGTTATATAGTGGAAACTTTGGAAATCATTTTCTCAGAATGTAACTGATGGATATCAACCAAATTTCACTGGAATGATCCTTGAGTGACCCTTTATCAGTGTACAAAAAATCATTGTGATCGGATGGAAAATATGCATTTAATGGGCGGAGGTCATTTCTCTATATGTTATATAGTGGAAACTTTGAAAATCATTTTCTCAGAAGGTTACTGATGGATATCAACCAAATTTTACTTGAATGATCCTTGAGTGACCCTTTATCAGTGTACAAAAAATCATTGTGATCGGATGAAAAATATGCATTTTATTGGCGGAGGTCTTTTCTCTATATATTATATAGTGGAAACTTTGGAAATCATTTGCTCAGAATCTGATTTTTGGATATCCACCAAATTTCACTGGAATGATCCTTGAGTGACCCTTTATCAGTGTACCAAAAATTATTTTGATTTGATGAAAAATATGTATTTTATGGGCGGAGGTCATTTCTCAATATGTTAAATAGTGGAACATATGAAAATCATTTTCTCAGAATGTAACTGATGGAATCATTTGCAACATCAGTAGAACCCCAAATATCTAAAAATCTAGTCAAAACATTTAGTTGCTTTTACAGGAATTTCAAGCCTGTGGAGCGACTCAAGCCATTCATGGCTTTCTAGTTGTGAAAAGTTACCGCTATTTCATGGAATTTAAAGCGCAACATGAGAAAAGTTCAAAAAGCTCTAAATTCACACAGAGCTCAAAATATTTTGTCATTGTAGCGTTTTTTGTCTCATGGGTAGTTAGCTGCAACATAGACTAGGAAAAAAATTTAAAATGTTCAACAATTGTTCACAGCATATGGCCATAGAAGAAAGTGAAAGAGCTTATGTATGCAGAAAAACGGTTCCTAGAAACAACACCTAAAACATGTTTTTCTTCAAAAATGCATAAAGTATAGACTGATAATTCCCGTTTAGCTACAAAATGTAGGATATGTGAAAAATCAGTTTGATACATCGTTTTTTTTCACACCAGGCCATATTTGAGCATACTCTCTAGATAAAATGGTTTGCCAATAGAATAGCCGCCACCAAAGCGCAGTTGGTTAGGCATAAGACTTCCAATCTGGAAGTCGTGGGTTGGATCCCCGGTGGCGGCAAATATCCTTTCCGACGTTTGTCTCTCAACAATGGGTAGATAATCGTAAACCTATGTGAGATAGCAGTCGGAGGCTAGAGAAGGATGTAATGGTAGTACAGGTGAGAGAAATACCAGGAATCCATTGTTAGGTGCCCCGGCCGCCGCAATATAACTGAAATAATGTTGAAAGAGGCGTTAAGCTCCATTCAATCAATCAATTGCCAATTGTATATAAGCACACTTTTACCATGCCACATATTCTTTCTGTTTCTCCTGTAGTCAAAGGTCACACAAAATTGACAATGTTTTCCAATTTTTTTCTTGGTCTGGGTTGCAGCTAACAATTTGCAAACTTTGATTTGTTGAAAGTGTAATATCCCTAGCTCTATTAAGATTTATAGTTTTTTGAGCTTTTTCTTTATTACACATCCTAATTTGATAACTATTGGTAAATGATAATGGAAATCAACGTACATTATGCTTAAAAATTCACACATCAAATTTCATTAAAATGTTATAACTTTTAAAAAAGTTATTGTCATTTTTAAAGTGGCCGGTTAGGACTTTTGGCCAGTATTTTAAAAAAACAACAAATCTGTATTTAAAATGTCATATTATGGAAATCAATTTACCAATAATGAGGGTTAATCTTGCTGTATTTGTGTCCCACCAATGGGTTGATAATCATAGACCTATGTGAGATAGCAGCTTGAGGCTAGGAAAGGATGTGATGGTTGCACTGTTGGGAGAAATACCAGGAATCTATTGTAAGATGCTCCAGCCACCGCCATATAATTGAAAGATTGTTTAAAAGCGGCCTAAAGCCCCATTCAAACAAACAAATAATCTTGCTGTACAATCTTAATGTACTACTCGTCTATTAAGAATTAGGACTAGTTCTACTATCGCTATCAATTCCTGTCAGACTGCTGACTTAGTTTCAATTTCTATGTTCAAAATGAAACACTACCTGTTCTTGGCCATTCTAGAACACAAACAGAATACTAAAGAACGTGCCTCACAATTTCTGAATCAAGGTAGCTTTTCTACTTTGTAAGAAATAGTTCCCTTCGCTGTTTATCCTCACATAGGTTCAGGGTTTCAAGGGATGCAGGTTTAGCTAGTCTGAGACCCTCATATAAGAAACCAGGACCATCAAAACTATCTGATGCACACGTCCTGAAGACCCGCTGGGGATCAGCTTCATATAAGAATTGAAGACTGTATTAAACAGTCTTCAATTCTTTCCTGAAGTTTAGCCCCAAAACGTCAATATATATCTCATAATTTCGTTACCTTTAACCAGGAAATAGCTCAAATTCATATTAAACAGTTTAGTGCTTGTAGTGGTATATACCTTAAGTAGGGACTCCCAAACTTCAGGATCCCAATGATTGAGTCCTTTGGACCCTGTTAGGTGAAGTCAAACTAAAACCTTGCAGGTTCAAGGTTTAATATTTGTCAACTTTGTTACCCAGTTTCATCTAGAAACATAAAGTCTTTCATTTACAATAATGTTTTAAATGTTTCTATTATACAAAATTTTACGATAAGATGAATGTCATTATAGATCCACAGGTTTAAGAGAATGATTAAATATCATTTTCTTCTATGCAGGCATAGACAAAATTGACCTTTGATCACTCACTAACCTTGACATATGCATGCATGTTTTTTCTGAGGTCTGATTTTTTTTAGGATTAAGAATTTTAGGATTTCTTAAGATTTTTAATTGGGATATCGGGCTGTGTCGTAGAATTTCAACTGAATCACATGAGATATCCCGATTATAAATCTTAAGATTTCTTAAAAAATCTTAGTTTAAAAAACGCACTTTGGGTCATAATGTAAGAAATTGGTATTTCTTGTTGTGCTTTAGGTCATCAGAAGAAGAGAAGGAGGTTGTTCACAAACAGAATATGATAGATGTAATTCAGGAAGAGGGTCTAATGTCTGTGATAAAGGTCATGAGTGACTGGATGAAATGTAATTCCAATGTAATTATGACATGTGCTCAGGTGAGTTGATATCAGATATCTGACAAAAGTAATGAGTGACTGGATGAAATGTAATTCCAATGTAATTATGACATGTGCTCAGGTGGGTTGATATAATATTTCTGATAAAAGTAATGAGTGACTTGATAAAATGTAATTCAAATGTAATTATGATATGCTATGTGTTCTGATATAATATTTCTGATAAAAGTAATGAGTGACTGGTTGGTGTGTAATTCCAATGTTATTATGACATATGCTCACTGCTCAGGTTAGTTATCATGATAGATCTAATTCAGACTTTTTTATGCTCCGGCAGCAATAATTTGGTGGCATTTTATTCCCTGTCAATTGCTACACCTTGATTTCAAGTATTGATATAGCAAACCCTCAGGTTGGCATACCTTATATTATGACTCTGCATTGAGTATTGATTTACTCATATCTATCTTTTTGTCAATCCATATTCGCAAAACTTTTATCTGTGAAATGAAAATGTCTGATCATCAGTGATTTACAAACACATCCTATTATGTTTACATTTTTTTCTCGACATAATTATATGTTTGATTCTTGGCATGGAAGGAATATTTCATTTGAGAAATGAATCACTCTTCTTATCCCTCTATTTAAGTACATTTTCCATATATACATATATTGCAGAGTTCCCAGTCTGTTTGGTGCAGGTTATCCATTCTATTGAATTTCCTACCTCATGAATCTACATACCTACAGCATGGTGAGTCTGCATACCTTGGATTCTAACTTTGATATTCTAGAACAGAAAACTTTGCTTTTGAAAGTGTCCAATTGACAACAACTTTTTATTTTATCAAGAATTAGATTAGTTCAAACTCAACAGGGAGGGTTTTAATGCATGGTGAACTCAAATTGAATTTTTATCCTGCTGAATATGAATTTGATTTATAACCAATTGCTATTTTACGGATAATACAGCCAGTATAGATAATATTTTTTCTGTCTCTCTGTCTGTCTCTCTGTCTGACCATTAATTGAAGTGTTTGTATGTCTTTCTGTCTGAAAAAAACCTAACCTGCAAAAAAATTCTTTAATGCCTTCCTATCATCTGGGAAAATCTTTTTAGCATGTTATACCTTGAAAACAAAACACAGTAAAACACTGTGTTTTGTTTTCAAATTTAATATGCCCAATTTTAACCTTTCGTTGATTGGGTGTATTGCAATGTCATCTTTAGTAATGTTTGTGACATCTTATACACCCATGTGCAAAATGACATGCTTTTATGGCTGCGCCCTTATTACACCCAAGGTCTATTCCGTAGAATCACCAAAGGTTTCTGACTGCTACAGTTTCTGACTGCTTCCAGAGAATGTTCCATTTAATACACCTTATTTTATTTTAAGACCAATGCTGGTTACCAGAGCTCAGGCAAGTTATAGAGGATATGTACAGTGATACATGGAACCAAACCATCCGTCTACGAGAAGACATGCACCTCCTCCATTTTCCCCCACTCCACCCAGTACACGAGTCCTTAAAGATGAAAGGAAATATTAGACTTACAGACATACAAGAGGTAAAACAATCTGTATTTGTGGTCTGTCACCCCCTCCATTTTCCCCCACTTCACCAAGTACACGAGTCCTTAAAGATGAAAGGAAATGTCAGACTCACTGATGTACTAGAGGTAATACAATCTGTATTTGTGGTCTGTGATCACCTCCATTTCCCCCCCCCCCCCACTTCACACAGTACATGAGTCCTTAAAGATAAAGGGAAATATCAGACTTACTGATGTACATGAGGTAATATAATCATTGTGTGACCCATCAGGTAAAAAAGGATCTTCTTGGAAGTGTGTAAAGTGTCGACCCATGTCAGGCTGTGCGGGCTAACTAGGATCAAAACTGTACTCTTTTAGCTGTTTTTTTGTGGCCCCACTTTGATAAGATTGAGTGCATATTATTTTACTGTTTTCCTTATGTCTGTGGGTCTGTCTCTAAAACTTAACCAAACAAGTTAACATGACCAAATACTTCAAGCTTATTCAAGATAAAATGTCCAGACTGTGCATTTTGATAGATATCAATGATAGGCATCTGCTGGTACCAAAGTCAAGGTCATGTTACAAGGTCAAGGTCATCTTTCAAAGTCATAGATATTTACCAGCATATTTAGGCAAAGAGAATAAATTATTGCTCTGGAAAGTATTTTAGTTTTTGATCATTAGAAACAACCTTCTTGGGGAAAACTATTTTCAATTTCAGAATATTATTGCTCTGGAAAGTATTTTAGTCTTCTTGGGAAAAATTGTATGTGCTGTTTTCAATTTCAGAGTTTTCTGCGTACATGTTGTTTAAGAAAGTTTGGGTACTATCTGTCTAATCTAGAAGGTCTACAGTTTAGTTATAATGAGGAGAATGGTTTGTTTATTGGTCCAACCCAGTACAGCGCAGAGGATGATGCAGAAATCATGACTATGGAAATAATGGTAATATACTTCTACTGTCAATGTAATTCTAATATCTCATAACTACACTTCTGATCAAGCTGTAGTTACCAGGTTTTAGGATAACAACAAAATATACATGTTTTTGTGACAAAATCATACTACTTGATGCTCTATGCTCATTTTCAATTTGATCAAAATATACAAGTATACAATTTTACCGTGAAGTAATTCTGTATTATCACTTAACTTTCATGGGCTGTTAGTGATGATTGGCATGTGCAAATGATGGTCATTCCATGTAAGATCGTAAAATTGATATTTATCAAAAAGAATATCGCTCAGGTTAAGAATAGTCATATTGTTTGTGGCTTACTTTGATTACATAAATGTATGCGCTAATTTAGAATTTGTTTATTTTGAATTTATATGTTTAATCACACATCACACTATAATTAAAACATTTTATTATCATATCTAATGGTAGGTCAGTGTTTATATTTTGGAATCAAATTTATACTGTTCTGGGTATTATAAAAGGTTGGACAAATGGTGTAAATTAAGATCAGACGGCATATATGTATTCTGGGTCTATATATGTGGGTCTTAAAGGCTGAAACTATCTGTTCTAGGTTGATACAGAAAGTAGAAGAAACCAACTAATGAGAGATATGGCTCAGTTACGACTCCAGGTAGATACCATATATAATCTTGCATAAGTTTGATAAAGTAGATTTGATTTGAAAAATAACCATTCAGTAGGGTAGAAAATAGAGTGGAAAAGAAGAAATTGCTTGTCAGAAGTAATTTCTTCTTTTTTTCTAAATGTTTTCTCAATCATAAAATCACAGGCACGTAAAAAGCAGGGATTAAACAGCAAAAGGTTAATGAACTTTATTTTATAACAGTAATGGGTGGATTTCAATATCATTTGGCACAATTGTTTCCCACCATTAGTATTTTCATGTAGCTCCAAGGTCAAGTTACAGATCAAGGTCATGTGTTGAATTGTCATTAATTCCAGCATGCCTCTCACATAAATAGATAGATTCCAAAATAGCCTGGCACCCATATGCGTTATTATCAATAGGCTTCTCATTTTAGATTTCCAGATAGCTTCAAGGTCATATGTCAAGGTCAACTGTTGAAATAGAACCTCTATGGGCTGAAAACCAGTTGTCCTTGAGCAACCATTCTAGTGTTCATAGCTATTCCAAATAAAGCAATCAGGAAAAGCACAAAATTTTTTACCATTTAAGGTAAATAAACCTTTATAGTTGGCAACATTTCAAAACTCATGATATTTCACACTGTTGACCGAGGTTTCTTAATGATATCATTAGGAAACCTTAGTTAACACTGTTTAAATTCATAACTTCCAAAACATTGTAGAACTATTACAGGTCCACTACCTGAAGTAAACTATTAAATACTTTATCTATTCATTATAGGGATTTTAATTGAATCTTCTTTTTTAAGGCAGAGGTGAGCCAGTTAGAAGGGAGTCTTTCAACAAGTGATCCAGTGCCTTTTCCACCCTATATAATCCCAGATACTTCCAGTCTATGTTCTATGTTACCTTTACTACGCAAACTCAATCAGACAAACCGGAGCATTATTGTGATACCTTTAGCTGGTAGGTTCCAGTCTATGTTCTATGTTACCTTTACTACGCAAACTCAATCAGACAAACCGGAGCATTATTGTGATACCTTTAGCTGGTAGGTTTCAGTCTATGTTCTATGTTACCTTTACTACGCAAACTCAATCAGACAAACCGGAGCATTATTGTGATACCTTTAGCTGGTAGGTTCCAGTCTATGTTCTATGTTTCTTTTATCATGCAAACTCAATCAGACAAACCGGAGCATTATTGTGATACCTTTAGCTGGCAGGTTAAATACTTCCAGTCTATATTCTAGGTTACCTTTACTATGCAAACACAACCAGACAAACTGGAGCATTATTGTTTTACAATACAATACAATTTTTATTTGCTTAAAGGCCACCGATATACCTTTAGCTGGTAGTTTAGAAAGTTGTTTACTATGCAAACTTTTGCTCTATAATCTATGTTATGTTTTTCAACACAAATTCAATCAAACAATCTGGAGTATTATTGTGATACCTTTAGCTGGTAGGTAAATAGTTCCAGTCTATGTTACCTTTACTACGCAAACTAAATGTGTGTGATGGATACTTGTTAACCACCATGACTTACTTTAAAAAAAGTAACTTATGATAGATACCAGAGCGTTGTCACTGATAAGAAATAAAAAGATGCTGCATCATGCTGGCATAACAGAATAAACTTATTTGTCCATAGTCTAGATGTAGAGCATTGTCATGTTGACCAAGAAGTCCCATGTTCATGTTTTTATGCCCCCGTATCGAAAGATCAGGGGCATATTGTTTTACCGTTGTCCGTCTGTCCGTCTGTCCGTCCGTCCGTCTGTCTGTCTGTCTGTCTGTCTGTCTGCAAAAGTTAACCAAAAAACTTAACATTGCCAATATCTTCAAGCCTATTCCAGATACAAGGCTCATATTTGGCATGATGATAGATCTCAATGATCCGCATCTGCTGATACCAAAGTTAAGGTCATGTGACAAGGTCAAGGTCATTTTCAAGGTCAAATAACTCAAAAAGTTAACCAAAAAACTTAACATTGCCAATATCTTCAAGCCTATTCAAGATTCAAGGCTCATATTTGGCATGATGATAGATCTCAATGATCCGCATCTGCTGATACCAAAGTCAAGGTCAGTTGACAAGGTCAAGGTCATCTTTCAAGGTCAAATAACTCAAAAAGTTAACCAAAAAACTTAACATTGCCAATATCTTCAAGCCTATTCAAGATACAAGGCTCATATTTGGCATGATGATAGATGTCAATGATCCGCATCTGCTGATACCAAAGTCAAGGTCATGTGACAAGGTCAAGGTCATTTCTCAAGGTCAAATAACTCAAAAAGTTAACCAAAAAACTTAACATTGCCAATATCTTCAAGCCTATTCAAGATACAAGGCTCATATTTGGCATGATGATAGATCTCAATGATCCGCATCCGCTGGTACCAAAGTCATGGTCATGTGACAAGGTCAAGGTCATTTCTCAAGGTCAAACTTTGAAAAAAATGCTGTTACGGGGGCATTCGTGTTTCACAAACACATCTTGTTTTTTTCTTTTGATTGTTTGGAGCAGCTAGTGAGCCAAATATCCAGTTCATGTATAAGATGATATTTCAATGATATAAAACTTATTTGTATCGATTTCTCAAAGTGCTTCTTCTATCTTTACATCTGTTTACTTTTTTGTCTGGGATTGAGTTAATAGCTGGCCATAAACCCCTCATATTACAATACAATATACCCTATCAGAATGTGCAGTTTAAGAATAGACAGTGATTTACATGCACAGAACAAGTTGTATTTGATGATCAATGACATCTTTATTTATAATGGATAAAATTGAAGATTAATCAATTTATTGAAACCGTATTTTGCCAATGATATTGATTACCAGTATATATGTCCATTCTATAGATGTGTAATGAAACTGTTAAATAATTGTCGAAAACTCAGTGCAAAACTATTGAAAGTGCCTATAAATTTATAGGGCACTTACAATAGTTTTGTACTGACATCTTGCAATATATTTATAGTGATAAATTTGGTTTACTTACACATGTGTGGTGAATACCTTTCATAATTGTTTGATATGTATTTACAGTGATAGATACTCTGGACTTTCAGAAGAAGGAGAGTTTGGGTGCCAGGGAAGCTATCCGCTGGTTAGAGGCAGAGTTTAGGAAGGGGAATAGGTAAAATGTCTTCTTTAGGTCTTCAATTTACAGTGTTGTTTGCATAACTAGGCTGTGCATATGAACAAAGAATTCCGTTCTATCAGGTATTTTACAAGTTTGTTTGATATTACAGGGTCAAAATCAATAGAATAAATAACTTTGTAACCCTGTGACCATATAGACAGTCTTTTATAAAACTTAGTTTGATTGACACAGTATTTTATTGAAGTATGATTCCAAGTTCAATAGTACATGAGTCTGTGTGTGACATTTCCAACAATTTGACATGTGCTAAAGGGACAAATATTGAGCATCAAAGATAACTATGTAGTTCAAAAAGAACTTTGCAAAACTGCCTCTAGATACTTTGAGACCTTAGCTATTCACAAAGTGCACAGTGAAGAATCTGGGCAGACCGTGCGGATGCACAGACTGGCCATAATCTTTGCTTTGAGCACTTTTGAAATAGTTGGAAATGCCACGCACTGGTTCACTTGTAAATAATTTAAGGAAGAGCAGTATTAGAGAAGTTAACAAGGTATTGATTACCACAAACGAGAACAGTTTGTAGCAGATCAGGTTTCAATCATGGGGTACAGGGTTTTATCCTCATAGACAGAAAATAAGTTTTCAAACATATATTTGTACATCTAATTTGTATGAGCACCTAGGGACTAGAAATAACTTAACCCCCCCCCCCCCCCCACCCCCCCACCCCCAAAACTATGTTTAGGGGGTATATAGGAGTCAGCTTGTCAGTCAGTCGGTTTGTCTGTCCGTCTGTAGCTGTTTTTGTTGGGAAGATTTCTCAGTAACTAATGGGGAGATTTCATTAAAACTTTACAGAAGAGATCAGTATCAGGCAGAGATATGCAAGTGATATTTTGGTTACGATCCATTTACTTTTGACAGAGTTATGGCCCTTTGATGGAAAATGGCTTTTCAATATTGACAAGCACTTGTAGGGGGGTATTAATCCACTTTGCAACAGTCTACTATTTTGTACTTGATTCCAGGGTGCCCCTTCCACCAGAGAATGACTTAAGTACTATTAAAGTGATGTTAAATCTTGCTGGAATTAGTTCTTCTCTAAAAAGACTGGATTCATCAAATAATGCCATTTATCTTATCTAATTCACAATACAGAAAACATTTTTAGCTCCACTGGAGCTATTGGCATGTCAGAGCGTCCGGCGTCTGTGCCTGTGTAAACATTTCTTTAAACATCTTCTCCTTTTAATCCAATGGGTGGATTTTGACAAAACTTGACCAAAATCTTCATTAGGTGACCCTCTTCTGTAGTTGTTCAAGAAATTTGAATTGACCCATTGAATATGGATTGAGTATTGGCATGGTAGGGCGTGGCTTTTTTGAGCCAAAAATCTTTGAATGACATCTCCTCCTGAACCACCTTGTCGATTTCAATGAAACTTTACCAGAATTTTCCTTGGGTAACACTCTTCTTTAGTTGTTTGCAAAATTTTGATAGGCCTATAAATATTGGCGTGGCAGGGCAGGGCTTATTTTAAGCCCGAAATCTTTGAACAACATTTCCTCAACCATTGTGATGATTTCAATGAAACTTTACCAAAGTGACCCTTGGGTGACCCTTTTTAAAATTTGTTTGCAAAATTTTGATTAGCCTATAAATTTGGGCGTGGCAGGGCTGGGCTTATGTTGAGCCCAAAACCTTTTTACGGCATCTCCTGAACCATAAAGCCAATTTCAATGAAACTTGACCAGAATGTTCCTTGGGTGACCCTTTTCAAAAATTATTTGTGAAATCTTGATCGGCCCATTTACATGGGGCATGGCAAGGTGGGCTCATTTTTAGCCTGAAATCTTTGAACGACATTTCACCTGAATCACTGGGCTGGTTTCATTGAAACTTTACTAGAATGTTCCTTGTGTGACCCTTTTGAAAAATTGCTTGCAAAATTTTGATTGGCCCATAAATATGGGACATGCAGGGCTTATTTTTAGTCTCCTCAGGAATGAATGGAAGGACAGGTTATATCATCAATTTAAATTCTTGGAATAACATCTCCTCGTCAACAATTAGGCAAATGTGAAGAAGCTTTGCCAGAAAGTTACTTGGATGAGATCCCTTGGATCAATAAAATTTAGGTGAATTGTGTTTCTCCTGTTTTAAAGTGATATCTAAATAGTATTCTTCCATGTTATATTACTTTTACATATTAGTTGTATGAGTTCACTTCTGATAGCTCAGTTTCAATTTGGAAAAAGTCAGAATTCCTTGTGAATGCTGGTAACTTTCATTACCTTCTATTTTCAATATCTCTCTATCAAATTGTGAGATATTTAAGCCAGTGGAGTGATACAGGCCCTCTTGGGCCTTTTGTTAACAGAGTAAAGTGTTTGCTACAAACAAATTTTCCTTCTCAAAGTGTTTTATTAGCGATGTTTCTGCAGCACGTCAAAATGTGCAACTTTGAGTTAATTACAATGTTATTATTATAGATACATCAGGGCTCAGAAAAATTCTGAGAAGTTAAAGGCAGCTGTACCCAGAAACCTTAAAAAGAAGAATAGAGAAACATGGTAGGTTATCTTGTATCATATACTTGAAATTGTTGAAAATTGTTTAGACTTATTTTTCCAACTTTTACCCTTGCTGTTTTCAGAGAAAGCAATGGGGTTTTACTAAAGCCTTGGTGTAGTTGATGTGGTCGTGTGAAAACATGAACATTTTGTGATATCTCTGTTTTTACTGAAGGAGTTCATAGCAAGCATTGATATCTTTTTCTCACATAGCTAGTACACTTATCTTCTAGAATGAACAGCCATCAGAGATATCTTACACATGTTTAAGATATATTTCTACATGATGTCATCACATTATCATCTAAAACATGATTTTGCTTTCTGTCATCAGAGCTTTTGAAATATGGTTTTATTAGACAGAAAAAAATGTTTATGTGAGAAAAAGGAATTGTTATTTGATTATGTTTGAGTCAAACTTATTTTAACCTCTTCTAGAGAAAAAATATTACTAAGCTTTCCAAAACTCCTTTTTAGCTCCACTGGCTGAAAGCCACTGGGGCTGTTGTCATGGCGTTGTGTCCATCGTGCGTTCGTCCGTGCACGCCTGCGTCTGGTCATAAACTTTTTCTTTGAAAATCTTCTCCTCAGAAACTACTGGATGAATTTCAACCAAACTGCACAGGAATGATCCTTGGGTGACCCTCTTTCAAAGTTGTTCAAGAAATTTTGATCCAATGAAAAAAATGGATTAAATGGGCGTGGCTAATTTCCAAATATGGTAAAAAGGAGTTTTCTCAGATTCTAATTGATGGATACCAATTAATGATTGATCCTTGGCTGACTCATTATCAGTCTACCAAAAATTATTGTGATCAGATGGAAAATATGCATTTTATTGGGGGAGGTCATTTCTCTATATGTCGTAAAGTGGAAACTTTCAAAATCATTTTTCTCAGAATGTTACTGATGGATATCAACCAAATTTCACTGGAATGATCCTTGAGTGACCCTTTATCAGTCTACCAAAAGTTAATGTGATCGGATGGAAAATATGTATTTTGTGGGTGGAGGTCATTTTTCTATATGTTATATAGTGGAAACTTTGAAAATCATTTTCTTAGAATCTTATTGTTGGCTATCAACCAAATTTCACTGGAATGTTCCTTGAGTGACCCCTTATCAGTCTACCAAAAATTATTGTGATGGGATGAAAAAATGTGTTTTATGGGCAGAGGTAATTTCTCAATATGTTATATAGTTGAAACTTTGGAAATTATTTACAACATCAGCAGTAGAACCCAAAATATATAAAAATCTTGTCAAAAGTTTTATTTGCTTTTACAAGAATTTTAAGCCTGTGGAGCTACTTAAGCCATTCATGGCTTTCTAGTTATAACATTTCTATTCTAGACTTGATAAGATCAACTTGTCCCAAACAAAGTCTCATGACGGATCCTTTACACCTCACATATGTTAGATCAATTTGTTAATGAAGTGAATATGATATTGCGAATACCTCGGTCTACTCAAAAAAATGAACAAATAGGGAAATTATCCAGTTTTCATTTTGGTACAAGTTTATTTTTGTTGAGCCCGCTTATGGTGAAAGAAACATAGTTGTTCTGATACAAATTTTGACCTCCTTTGTAACATTTAAATATTTTACTACAATCTACCAATATTGTTTAATTGTTATGTAAATTACTCAGTTGGTATAGGAGTTTTCAGTTTTATGTCTGAAGAAATTACTTGTCCATACTTGTCCTTCTGAGGTGCAGGATAAAGGGTTTCCTGTAAATTAATGTGGTAAAATTCCACTTTCATTCTTTCAATGCATTAATAGAGTCTGTTTTTCTGTCCGTCAAAGGGCGATAATATTGATTGTATATAAGATGTTATAACAATAATTACAGGTGTACCCTGGAGATAGTAAATCTTGCCCTCTATCTGTCCAGGCAAGGGGGAGATTTTGGTACTGATACAGTTGTTACTATCCTCACCAACACCAAGTTTGGTTCGGTAAACCATCCGTTAGTCAAACAGGCCTTATCCTCCAGTCAACAAGAAGGTAAGTGTAATGTCACCATAAGGTTAATTCATGTTTTTGAGGGTGTAAACATTTCGATGGCTCAGCATGAAACAGTTGTAACTCCCTATAAACATATAGGGAGTTACAACTGTTTCACACTGAGCCATTGATTTGCAGAGTCTTAAAAAAATGTCTAAGCGCCCCAGTGCGAAACACAAGGGAGTTAAAGCATTTGAGGTCTCTGCAAATGTTAATGCCAGAAAAATGTGAATTGACCCTTATATTGCATAAAAAACTAAAGTATTTATTCAAACAGAGGCTGCAAAACAATTCATTGGAATGCTTTTAAACTAGCTCCAAAACCACATATGTGCGGGAGAGTTGCATTATGCATTGCATTGCCACTTTTGTTTATACTGACGTTGCGAGTTTTATTAATGAGGCCACAATATTTAACCTGGGAAAAGGAACCACGTCTTTATTTTTGCACTATATTAATGTTGAACATAGAAACTGTAAAAGTGGTAAGGCCCAGTATATCTGAGGCCACCGTCATAGCACAGTTGGTAGTGCGTCTGACTGTCAAACCAGAGGTTACAGGTTGGATCCCCGACAGCGGCACTCATTCTTGTCGACTATTTTTCTCTCACCAATGGGTTGATAATCATAGACCCATGTGAGATAGCAGCTGGAGGCTGAAAGGATGTGGTGGTTCTACTGGTGAGAAAAATACCAGGAAACCATTGTTAGGTGCCCCAGCTGCCTCGATATAACCGAAAAAATGTTGAAAGCGGCGTAAAACTCAATTCAATCAATCAACAAAGAATATCTGAGTAAAAAAGAAACACACTGGGTGTTAACAGTACTTGTTAATCCATGTTTCCTACTGTTAAAGCCTGGGGTTTGACCAAAATAGTATACCTATAAGATCCAAGAACGAGCATTTTGTGCAATAATATAGATTGATAAGACATAACACAAAGCTTGGTTTGGTTTAACATCCTTCAAGTGGGCTTTATCTTCGATTCAAAATTTTTTTGAATAATGTAAATGTCTAGTAGCAGTAGCAGTGAAGCTTGTTAAATGTCTATTCTTCACACATGTGTGGCAGTGAAGCCTGTTAAATATCTATACTTCTCACAACTGTGACAGTGAAGCTTGTAAAATGTCTATTCTTCACACATGAGTGACAGTGAAGCCAAATAAATATTTATACTTCACACAGCTGTGACGGTAAAGCTTGTTTAACGCCTATCATTCACTCATGAGTGACAGTGAAGCCAGTTAAATATCTATACTTCACTTATGTGTATCAGTGAAGCCTGATTAGTGTCTATACTTCATACATGTATGGTAGTGAAGTCGGTAAAATGTCTACTACTCACACATGTGTGACAGTGAAGCCTGTTAAATGCCTATATTTTACACGTGCATGACAGTGAAACACCTTTAATGTCTCCCCTTCACACATTAGTGCTGGTGAAGCCTGTTAAATGTCTATACCTCACACATGTTTGACAATGAAGGCTGTTTAACTATACTTCACACATGAGTGGCAGTGAAGCTTATTAAATGCCTTTACTTCACACATAAGTGACAGTGAAGCCTTTTAAATGTCTATTCTTCACACATGAGTGACAGTTTAGCCTGTTATATGTCCATACTTCACACATATGTGACAGTGAAGACTTTTTAATGTCTATACTTCACACATGCATGGCAGTGAAGCCTGTAAAATGTCTATTTATTCACAAATGTGTGGCAGTGAAGGCTGGTTAATATCTATACCTCACACATGTGTGGCAGAGAAGCATGGTTAATTTCCATACTTCACACATGTGTCGCAGTGAAGGCTGTTTAGTGTCCATACTTCACATGTGTAACAGTAAAGGCAGTTTAATGTCTATACCTCACACATGTGTTAAGTTAAAGGAAATGTCTCTGATAGGATCAATTTTCTTCTCCAGGTGTAGCTGTAGAGAACATCACAGAGTTTGTTGGTAAATGGTCAGATGTCCTCAATAAAGGCTGAAGAGATACATGAACAGCAATTGTGTCAACTCGGAACAATCAACTCGGACTAAGATGAGGATTCATTCTACCCAAACCAACTGGGCAGGAAATGGAATAGTCCATGATCACTGAAAGTACTAATGTTTATCTTTTTGTGGGGATGTTTGCTTGTTTAGCTACAAAATTCTTTCACTAATTTAAACATTTCATTATCCAAGCAACTTTTTTTGTCTAACATCTGAATAATGAAAGTAAGGCTTATGATTAATTAGGATTATTTGTAATTTGCATGAGGACCAATACAAATTGATGGCAAGTTTAGCATTACAAAACATTCATAATCAGTAGACTTGGTGAAAAACAGCAATAAGTTGTCTGAATGGTGTCTCAAAACCACATTTAAATAGAGATATAGGATCAACCTCATTGTTATGCCCCCGATAGGGAGGCATCATAAATTTGACTTGTCCGTCCGTCCGTCTGTCCGTCTGTCCGTCCGTCCGTCATTCCGTCCAAAAACTTTAACATTGGCCATAACTTCTAAATCAAAGCGGTGTCGGGGGCATTGTCATCTTACAGTGACAGCTCTTGTTAAAGCTTAACAACTTAAAAATGACTTCAATTATTTTGATACTCATAAAAAATGTCACATCATGACAATAAAGACACAGGGACTTAATGTCATGTTAGAATTGTTGATTGGTAGATTAAAAAAAACTCACAATTGGATCATTTATTCAGCCAGAGCAATGAAAATATGGTAATTATAGCTAGCTAAAGTCCTTGTCTAAAGGAACCGACAAATAAATAACTGTTTGTTTTTATCTGGAAAAACATCTCTGGCCACAAACTAATGTTGTCTTATGTTTGATTGACAACACTGCAAACATACCTGGCTAAATGTTATTTTGTTGATGTTTAATACAGTTGCTGCTTCAATTTGATTTGTAATGGTCAATATCTTACAATGATGTAACCAAAGACATAAATAGGCTTTAAAGAAACATGGCCGTTGTTACAAAAAATTGTTTCAAAAATATACTCTTTAGTTACAAGCTTTATGCACAGGTCATTAAAAAGAATGGTGATGATTTTGTGATATGCCTAATTGCTTTTCGTTGGTAGTAAAAGGTTTGTGAATTACATGTAATAATCTTGTCAACATACTTAATTGATTTCATCATGATTTTCTAACATTTAGAATTTGATGGTAATATTTAAGATTTCGGTTTCAACTAAGCAGAGTACTTTGTTACGTGCCAATGTAACACGAACAAAGAAGCCAGCAACAAACTTTACAATTAACAATATTTATTGACAATAATACCAGAATTATTGACAATATGAAATTAATACAAAAACAATTTAAAATACCTTGAATGTTTAATCCTAAAGTTTTAATTTTAGATCCAATTCAATTAAGTTCCTGGTCCACAAATAATAAGTCCAATAATATCCGAATTTAAAATTAAACACGCTTTCAAACACACTTTTAAGATAACGAGAAATCCCCTTTTAGTTTTACACAGTACTACTAAATGAAACCATAAGTCTAAATCAAGTGAACCAAGAATGCTGTAGGAACCCCTTTATATAATACTATAGAACAATCTGGAATAGTATAGAACATAAGAATACTCTAGAGTCTGAATCACCTTCCAAAAGGCCTTTCTAGAAAGATCTAAAATCTTCTACATATCTATTACCTTAAAGTGTCAAGAGATATTGGAAAATCCCCAGACTAATTCTAAAAATAGACATGGTAAATACCATTAGGTTTATTTATAGCTTATACATAACACTTTCCCCCTTGAAAGAAAAAAGAAAGGTTTATGAAATAAATCTTTCTTTTTGTATTATCTTTAGCATATACAATGATAATATACTTTACATAATTGATAATATCATGATTTGTTGAAACATTTCAGCACATCTAGCATGAAAATACAAACAATTTTCATCAAAAGAATTGAAAAAGAGATATATATACAAACATATATACATACATATAAACAAAAAATATAGTGAAATGGTACTGTTAAACTCAATTTTATATTAAAGATAAGACAATTCAAAATTTTAGACTCTTGACAGAGCATCTGGTATAATATTATCTTTTCCTTTAATGTGCCTTACATCAAGATCAAATTCTTGAAGTGACAAACTCCACCTCAATAATCTTTGGTTCTTACTCTTAAGTTTGTGAAGAAAACTTAAGGGATTGTGGTCACTGAAAACAACTATAGGAGAAGTTGCAGATGTTAAATAAACTTCAAAATGTTGGATTGCCAAAATCAGAGCAAGACATTCTTTTTCAATGGTGGAGTAGTTTTTCTGATGTTTGTTTAATTTTTTAGAATAATAACAAACTGGATGATCTATACCATCATCGTCTTCTTGCAAAAGAACAGCACCAATACCAACATCACTTGCATCAACAGCTAATTTGAAACATTTGTCAAAATCAGGTGCTAAAAGAACTGGTGTGCTCTTTAGTATGGCTTTTAAGCGATCAAAGGCAACTTGACAGTTATCATTCCATTTGAACTTAACGTTTTTCTTTAATAAGTTTGTTAAAGGTTCAGCTATTATAGAAAAATTCTTACAAAACTTTCTATAGTAGCCAGCCATACCAAGAAATCGCATCAGTTGCTTTTTAGTAGCAGGCACAGGAAACTCAGAGATAGCATTGACCTTAGATTCTAAAGGTTTAACTTGACCCTGTCCCACAAGATGTCCTAAAAAAGTAACAGTAGCATGACAAAATTCAGTTTTTCCAAGATTAACAGTCAATTTTGCATCACTGAAACGGTCGAAGAATTGTTTGATTCTTTGAAGGTGGTCACTCCATGTATCTGTATAGATAATGACATCATCAATGTATGCGTCACAGCCATCTAAGCCAGCTATAACCATATTTACAAGCCGCTGAAACGTCGCAGGAGAATTTTTCATCCCAAACGGCATAACTTTGTACTGGTACAGACCAGTCGGAGTAGCAAATGCTGATACTTCTTTAGCCCTATCAGTGAGCGGAACTTGCCAGAATCCCTTGAGAAGGTCAAACTTGGTGACATATTTAGAATTACCGACCTTGTCAATACAGTCATCAATTCTTGGTATTGGAAAAGAGTCAGTTTTTGTCACAGAGTTCACTTTTCGATAGTCAGTACACATTCTGTATGTTCCATTTGGCTTTGGAACTAATATACATGGTGAACTGTAATTACTTTGGCTGGGTTCAATAAAGTCATTCTCCAATAAGTAATTCACTTCATCTTGAAGGGCTTTTTGTTTCACTGGATTCATTCTATAAGGATGTTGTTTTATTGGTTGAGAATCTTCCACAATGACATCATGATATATTTTATCAGTTCTTGTGGGGATGTCAGGAAACAAGTGTTTATATTCATTAATCAACTGTTTTAGCTCTTCTCGTTGAGATGGCTCCAAATGTGAAAGTTTGTCGTCAAGATTCTTTAGTATTTCAGAGTTCTCAAGTTTAGGCGGACCAGGAACAGATTTTTCACTAAAGTCTGAATTAACTTCTGATTCAATCATATTTGATTGTTGTGGGACAGTGTTTACAACTGTAACTGGTTTTGAAATAGAGCTATCTCTGTCAAAATACTTTTTTAACATGTTTACATGACACATTTGTTTATTTTTACGCCTTCCGGGAGTATTGATGATATAATTCAAATCACTTGTTTTCTTATCAATAGTATACGGGCCATAATATCTTGCCTGTAAGGGTCGGCCAGGTATTGGCAAAAGAGCAAGGACTTTATCACCTGGTTTGAATTTCCTATCAACACTATGCTTGTCATATCTTGCCTTCATTTTTCTCTGAGATGATTTAAGATTTGACCTTGCAACCTCACATGCCCTAGACAGTTTATTTCTGAAGTCAGAAACATACTGTAACAAGTTCAAGGGTGTTTCATCATCAGCAAGAAATTTCTCTTTTAAGAGTGTTAATGGCCCACGAACAGAATGACCAAAAACTAACTCAAAGGGGCTAAAGCCAAGAGATTCTTGAACAGATTCTCTGACTGCAAATAATAGCAAATGAATACCTTCATCCCAATTTTTATCAGTATCAAAACAATATGACCTTATCATATTCTTTAGGGTCTGATGAAATCTTTCTAAAGCACCTTGACTTTCAGGGTGATAAGCAGATGACCGATATTGCTTGATACCTAATTCATGCATAACCTGTTGGAATATGCCTGACATGAAATTTGATCCTTGATCAGACTGAACTGATTTTGGAAGGCCAACAAAAGTAAAGAACTTGACAAGAGCCTTAATGATTGACTTTGCCTTAATGTTTCTTAAAGGAATTGCTTCTGGGAAGCGGGTAGAAGCACACATAATTGTCAACAAATATTCAGAACCTGACTTAGTTTTCGGTAAAGGACCAACGCAGTCTATTATTATCCGACTGAAAGGTTCATCAAAAGCTGGAATGGGTTGTAACCTTGCTTTTGGAATAACTTGGTTAGGTTTCCCTACCATTTGACAAGTGTGGCAACTTTTACAATATTCGGAAACGTCCGATTTAAGTCCAGGCCAAAAGAAGTGAGTCATAATCTTGTGATAAGTCTTGTTTACACCTAAATGACCAGACATTGGACTTTCATGGGCTATACTAAGTATTTCACGGCGATATGACTTTGGAACAACAATTTGGTGATGAACAGCCCAATTATCATCAGCTGGGACATCAAATGGTCGCCATTTTCTCATCAGAATACCATTCTTTTTATAGTAACAAACAGGATTCTGAGACATTTCTTTTTCGGGTAATGCCCTATCAATTAACTTTGAAATCTCAGGATCATTTTGCTGTTCCTGGATTAACTTTGACTTTGAATGCGTTTCATGACCTTGGTCATTTGACCTTGGAGATGACTGACAAAGTTTTGACGAGTCTGTCTGAGTATCAGGCAGACTAAGATTAAAAGACTTTTTAATCTCGTCATTGAAATATTGACCAACAAAAGTATCAGTTAAGTCAATATCATTTGAAATTTTCAAGGAAGCTTTTTTAGCCATACCCCGAGTTACTGCACATGAAGGGTACAAATCAGGTATTTCCTGCAAAATAGGATCATCTGTTTGACCTACATTAGGTGTGTCAGTTACAAGAGGATTAACAACAACCTTATCTCCAGCTAAGTCATTGCCTAGCAATAAATGTACACCTTTAAATGGTAAAGAATGTTTAACACCAACAACCACAGAACCAGTAACCAAATCTGAGGACAAATTAACCTTATGAAGAGGAACATTAATAACACCACACTCTACACCCTGAATAAGGACACTAGTACCAGACGAAGTCTTCTCAGAAAAAGGCAGAACATCTGCTAAAATAAGAGATTGAGAAGCTCCTGTGTCTCTTAAAATTTTAATAGGGGTAGGTGGGCACATATCACCTGAAAGTGATACAAAACCATTTAACATGAACGGTTCAAAAATCTCCATACAGGAATCAGAATTTGGTTCTGCCTTAACAATTGAATTTAACTCAAAAGAAGGCTGTGATTTAGGCTGAAGGCTGGTTAGCCCTGTAGGTTTGGCTGCACTCAGTTCCTTCTTCCTTTTTAATCTAAAACATTCTGAAATAAGGTGACCTGGTTTTTTACAAAAAGTACAATGTACTCGAGATAAGGGATTTTGAACATTGGTTTCACCAGTAGACTTTGGTTTAGGTGAATTCGATTGACTAGACATGCTAGATGAATCACCAGACATAGATTTATTTTGGGGATGTGACAGGGTGTCCACGGTCAGGGAAAAAGTCAGGGAAAAAAATATTTTTTCAAGGTCAGGGAATTGTCAGGGGATTTGGGAATTGGTCAGGGAATTTTATAGTTTATGCAAAAGTCAGGGAAAAGTCAGGGAATTTTGAAATATTTGGTGTATGAATGATAAAAAGATTAAAGAAATTAGTTTCTTCATGATTGGCTATAATGAAAATACTTATAATAAAAATAACATTAATAATAATGTGATAAGTAGTATTCATTATTCCAAATTGTTTTTTGAGAAGAAACTTAAGGGACTAGAGACACCAAATAATGTACCATTTAATTCATGTTGAAGTACCTAAAAGAAAGTTTATATTTTGATATGCACACCAAAAAAATCCAAAAATATTAAGATACATGCTTCTATGAGGTTAACTTGTGTTTTTTGTCCATTTTGGCATGTATCTTATTTCAAAACCCACACCCAGCAGTATAGGTTAAGTTCATAAAACATGCATTATGTAAGTATGTAGAAAAAGAAAAAAAAAGAAAAAAAATATTCATACAAATAGTAATACAGTTATAGTAAGTAAAGTTACAGTTGGAAAGGGTGGATGTAGGGATGGTGGAGGCCAACATTTTCATAAATTAACATGCAAATTACGGTAAACAAAAGTCAGGGAAATTTGATTTCAGTCAGGGAAAAGTCAGTGAAAAGTCAGGGAATTTTGCTTTGCTCAAACTGTGGACACCCTGTGTGAGGAAGCAGGTTTTGCTTTATTAGCGAAAGAATTTTTGTGTGTAAGGTAGTAATCATCAGCTAAACGAGCTGCTTCATGTATAGTTTCAACAGTTTTTTCATCTAAATGTGACTTAATGTCAGATTGAATGCAATTTTTGAATTGTTCAATTAATATAAGTTGTCTAAGATTATCATAATTTTGGTCTATTTTCTTAGAATAGCACCACCTGTCAAATAATTTTTCTTCGTTTCTTGCAAATTCAACGTGAGTCTGGCCAGATTCTTTTCTACAACTTCTAAATTGTTGTCTGTATGCTTCTGGAACCAGCTCATAACCTTTGAGAATGAGTTCTTTTACAGTATCATAATCATTGCTTTGTTCTGTTCTAAGTTGCGAATAAATATTGCGAGCTTTTCCTACTAAGACACTTTGAAGTAGTAAGGTCCAGTGCTCCTTTGGCCATTTCAAGTTATTTGCAACTTTTTCAAAATGTTCAAAATATGTATCAACTTCATTTTCTTGAAATTGAGGAACAAGCCTAAAATGTTTTGTTACATCAAAATGGTCATTATACATATCTCTGGGCTGATTTGCTCTATCTTGTATTTCTAATTCTTTTAATCGTAATTGAAATGCTCTTTCCCTCTCTCTTTCTATTTCTCTCTCTTCTCTTTCTCGCTCTTCCTTTTCCCTTTCTCTCTCTTCTCTTTCTCTTTCTCTTTCCCTTTCTTCCTTTTCCCTTTGAAATTGCCTTTCTCTTTCTTTTTCTTCAATTTCTAATTGCTTTTCTTGAAATTTCCGCTCTTCTCTCTCTCTTTCTATTTCCAATTCCTTCTCCCTTTGTTGAAGTTTTAACAGTTCAAGATCTCTTGAGCTTGAAACTGATGGAACATCAACAATGAGAGACAGAGCCTTTTCATCAAAAATGTCCTCATCAACAAAATATTGAACCAAAATATTCTTAATTTCATGCTTTCGCAAAGAGGACTTGACTTCTTTTAATTCATAATGCTTGGCAAGATTGAGCAAATCAGACTTTTTACCCAAATTCAATAGCTCCACGGAAGGTTCGTGCGTAAATTTTTCTAAGTCAAAAGACATGGTAGCTTGTTGCTGTATTCAAACAAGAATGTAAGATTTCGATAAATAATAGTGAAAGTACACTCTAGATTTATCAAAATTGAAATATGAAATTTATTTCTTAAATAATTTTGAACACTAGATTTAAATACAGAATTTGTTTGATTTGTTTTGTTTTGTTTGTTTGTCTGATGTTCGTATCTCGAGACGAGCCCCCAAATGTTACGTGCCAATGTAACACGAACAAAGAAGCCAGCAACAAACTTTACAATTAACAATATTTATTGACAATAATACCAGAATTATTGACAATATGAAATTAATACAAAAACAATTTAAAATACCTTGAATGTTTAATCCTAAAGTTTTAATTTTAGATCCAATTCAATTAAGTTCCTGGTCCACAAATAATAAGTCCAATAATATCCGAATTTAAAATTAAACACGCTTTCAAACACACTTTTAAGATAACGAGAAATCCCCTTTTAGTTTTACACAGTACTACTAAATGAAACCATAAGTCTAAATCAAGTGAACCAAGAATGCTGTAGGAACCCCTTTATATAATACTATAGAACAATCTGGAATAGTATAGAACATAAGAATACTCTAGAGTCTGAATCACCTTCCAAAAGGCCTTTCTAGAAAGATCTAAAATCTTCTACATATCTATTACCTTAAAGTGTCAAGAGATATTGGAAAATCCCCAGACTAATTCTAAAAATAGACATGGTAAATACCATTAGGTTTATTTATAGCTTATACATAACAACTTAAACATAATAGACTACATTTTACTATAAATTTTAGTTTTCTTTTATCCATCCCCCCCCCCCAAAAAAAAAAGAAAAAAAGATAAATCTTTATACCTCCCCACCTATGACATAGAGGGGGATATATTGGTCTCACTATGTCTATCATTCCTGTCCGTCCAGCCATCTGTAGAACTTTTATTTCCAGACTCTTAACTCAAGAACAAAGTGACCTAGAAGCATGAAGCTTATACAAAAGTTGGTCATGACCCATGGAAGTGCCATATCATTTTGAGCCACAAAGATCCAGACATTGGCAATTTGTTTGACACAAAACTTAAATTCATCTAGATAAGAGTCAGATGGTTTTAGTGGAGCCTGCTTGTGATAAGATGCCTTCAATGCACAGTCCATCCTGCTCAAGCTACCACATCTATTAAACAACCATTTTTATTAAGCTACTGTTTTCAAAATCCTTTTCTTTAAATTAAAATAACTGAAAAGGTAGATATTATTGGTCTAAAATTATTGAAAATGAATCATATGTTGATAAAATTCATTAGAATCGTTTAAATGAGGCTATTCTTTTGAGTTTTATCAACTAGGTTTTATGGAAAAAAAAAGCAATAACATACATATTCAATCAAAAATTGTTTCTAATTCGTAAAGCAATACATCCATATTCAATCAAAATATTGTTTCTTATTCGTAAACAAAACATGTATTAAGCAACCATTCTCTTCCATGACCACTATTTGGTGGTCGCTTGATACAACATACGCTCAACATAAGGTATCAATGGACAACATTTCTAGTAAGGAAAATAGGGCAAGAAATTAAGAAATTTCTTGATGCTTTTCCTTTCCCAATAGGCTTCCTACTTCATTGATCTGAAGTGATGAATGATATACTTATCAGGTTTTGACAGATAGCTGTAGATAAAATGCTATTTGTTTGTAAAATATAAATTTGACAAAAGTCATTGTGATCAGTGTCATTTGTTGCTCACCATTTGGTGAACGATGAGTAATACGCCAAAGTGGGATGAGCAGCTGGTGGCTCAGATGAAACATGGTTGTACTGGTGTGAGAAATAAAAGGATGCCATTGTAGGTGCACCAGCAGCCGTGATATAACTTCAATAATTTTTAAAGTGGCATTTAACCCCCAAACAATCAATTGAAAAATATAGAATGGCTATAGAAACAGACAGAAAGCTGGATGGTGACTTTTGAGACCATAACTTGATGAGCTGTAGTTTTGAGAATTGAGTCACCTACCAGCAAAACTGTTTGACATCAATGGTGGAGAATGATAGTTCTGAGTTGTCAACATTGCATTTCTGGTGTAACTAAATGATTTGATTTGTCTATTTTCTGATGGACTGAGCGATTTGTCAATGGTTGCTTATCAACAAGGATAACACCATTAGAAAATTTTTGGCCAATTTTACTAACTCCATTGACCCTTGCTTGTTTTATGAAAATATTTATTGTTGTAAATTTCAAGAGGGTGTAGACAACAAGGAAAAACAGATACTGCAAACATGCTCTTATAAAACTTTTGGGGAGGTTAAAATTGACCTTATTTTGTGTGATTTTACAAAATCTTGAAGTCTCTAATAAAGGCCCATACCCACAATATCAAGGTCACTGAAAATTTAACCGAGGTATTCATGCACATTCTCCCTAATTAAAAGTCGATTACTTGTGAGGATTAAGTTTTTTTGCCATTTTTTTTACCGTTTTGTACCTGAGCACAAAGTTTACACTCTAGAAGCCACAAATATGGTTTAATCTTCATGAAACTTTGTCAGAATGTTTGTTAGGTCATGAGGATAAACTCTATTGAAAATGGGAAGGATTTGTGCCATATCACAGGAAAAGGGGCCTTTATGACAATTTTCTTGTTAACACTCTAGTAGCCACAAATATGGTCCAATCTTCATGAAACATGGTCAGAATGTATGCAAGGTCACAAGGATGAATCCTATGGAAAATGGGAAGGATTTGTGGCTTATCATGGGAAAAGGGGCCTTAATGACAATTTTCTTGTTTACACTCTAGTGGCTACAAATATGGCCCAATCTTCATGAAACTTGGTCAGAATGTTTGTCAGGTCTCAAAGATGAACCCTATTGAAAATGGAAAGGATTCATGCCATATCACGGGAAAAGGGGTCGTAATGAAATTTTTTTGTTTACACTCTAGAAGCCACAAATATGGTCAAATGAACATGAAACTTGGTTAGAATGTTTGTTAGGTCATGAGGATGAACTCTTTTGAAAATGGGAAGGATTCATGCCATATCACAGGAAAAGGAGTCTTAATGATAGTTTACCTGCAATATCAGATGAGGGTCCTCTTGTAACAAATATTGATGGCTAAGCATGATACAGGTTTACCAGCCTTTACCTTTATAAGAAGTTGCAACTGTTTGCACACTGAGCCATCAATATGTAGCGTATTCTCTAATAAAAGCTAATCCTTTCTTATTGTAATGCAGGTTCTATTATTAGAGTTTTTACGGTACTTTAAAATAAAACCAGTATGATTCATGATGATTGAAATATTGAAGGAAAAGGAGAAATTGCTTGTTAGAAGCAGCTTCTTTTGTTTCCACAATATCTTCTCATGTATAAAATCAAACAGATGAGAAAGCCATGGACTGTACAGAAAAGGTAAACTATGAATAATGTAACTGATTAGATAAAAACACAATTTTATTTGACTAGAAACAATCTACAAATATGGATCATGCACAAACTATGAATAAATAGTATGAATGAATGCTTGAACTTGAGACTGGCATGTTGATAGGTCAGTGCAAGTATACAGAAGGAGAAAAGTATTGCAACATCTTAATTATGTAGATATCAAAGTACTTTCAATACAGCAAAATGTGGGCCTCATTGAGCGTGTGTATAACATTATTTTAGTCGCCCAATATGTGAACTAGTACCTCCGATTCAAAATCTGGCACTATTGTGACAGGTACTGCTAGAGTAATGGTGGCATTGATGTGCAACATCTGATCTAGAGTATTGGGAAAAGAGTGAGTGCTGTGAATACCAGTGCTTGCAGATATACACAAAACAGTTATTGTAATGATATCTCTTAGATTAGAGATACTTATCTGTTTGAAATTGCACCTAGATAAGTCGACACAGCCATAAATTATTATGTATGAATATTTGTTGAAAAACATATTCATGTAACGACAGCCATTATATGCATAAAAGGGCTGACTAGGGTAAATAATTTAATTTTTCTGTTTAATTTAAGATAACGAGATTCGCTGAAAGTATTTTTTTCCCCTAAATGCCTCAAGTTAGCACAGTTCACCTTTGTTTGAAACTACTTTATTGAAAACTGGATGTTGCAATACTTTTTTCTTTAAGTATATATTATTCAGTATCTAAATGATTATAGCCACTTAAAATAGTTTTGGGCTGACCTGTCAATGTATTTGAGGCTTAAAAGCATAAAAATCTGCATGAGACAATCAATGCTACATTAGCCCTCTATTAAGACAAAAGCATCAGTTGTACAATACATCACAATTACAATGTACAGTCTGAAAAACTTGTCATTTATCATAAAATTGAACACATCTAAATAGTTCATAGCGCCACAACCTAACTATGTGTATCTCAAGTCCTGCTACTGATGAATCAAGAGTGCCAATCAACTCTTAACTATTCTTGTACCCATCTTGTGATTATGATCTGAAACCACTATAGGTCATTCTGAATTCCTGTATCAAGCTTGAAGAAAACAGTAAGTTAGAATGCCCAAACTATATCTGAAGAACTGACACTTGTTTAAACTGGTAAGACTTACATCTGAACAAAGTGACTAGTGTCAAATGATGATGAAGACAGATTCTATATTAAACATCTTGGGATTTCTCTTATGTATACTTGATTATTGTACCATCAACATCATATCCTTCCACTGGACCTAGAATAGAGACAACAGATTACAAGATGATAAAATTTTAGACTGGCCCAATTTAAAATATGTTGTAGAAAAAAAAAATTGGCTGATGAAAGTTTATTTCTTGTCCCTCTGATTTTATGCCTGAGAAAAGTGACAAGTATTTTTTTTTTGTTTTCCCTTAATATTTGGTTACAGAAACTCATAAGACTTATTTAATGGGTATTTGAGACACTATCATATATAATACATTGTACTTAGAGATACTTAACCTTGGTATCTGTAGATGTGTATCATTAAGATCTATCATCAAACTAATATGAGCATTGTATCTTGAATAGCCTTGAAGTAATTGGCAATGTAAAGTTTTTATGCCCCCTTCCCCCCCCCCCCCCCCCCCAGGTCACCTGTCAAGGTCAAATAATTAAAATTTTAACATTGCTAATACAAGCCTCACAAGATAAAAACCTAAGTCAAGGTCATGTGACAAGGTCATGGTCATCTGTCAAGGTCAAATAATGTGAAAACTTAAGTTTTTAACATGTTCAGTTTATTAAAGCATATTTTAGATACCTCTCATATAATTGGCATGGTGAAAGATCCCAGCAATGTGCATCTGAAGGTGTCAAGGTCATGTTTGAAGGTCAATGTCAATTTTTTTGGAAAAAAAATTGTTACGGGGTATTTATGTTTCATGAACAAGTCTTGTTTGGTTAAATTTAGCAGACAGACAGAAAGACCAACAGACAGACTAACAGACAGACAACGGTAAAACAATATTCCCCCAATCTATCAATGCAGGTGCATAAAAATACTTTTACTCGGGTATTTGTATTTCACAAACACATCTTGGTTATGCACATATAATACATGTTACACATTATATTAGTATGTTTTATTTACTGTTACTTTACTGATAAGCCAATTCTGGTGAAAGTTTTACAAAATAACATAGGAATTCTGAAAGAATGCCAAAGAATGGACAGTACATCTAGTTGGATAGGAGTATTTTATTCAACATGTCTGTAGTACTATGTTCACACATTCACAACTATTCTACAGAAAACAATTATAAGCAATTAAAAATACTAACGTTTCAGTGTAAATTGTTGTACAGCTATCTGTGTGCCATTGCTCACATTACATGAATATTGTCCATAACTTGTTTCATCCCAACTGTCCTTTCTGATAGTCAAGGTTAAAAAACGGTACATATCATATACTAGCTCACTTTCTATCTCTACCTGTAATACGTGCAGTTTAAGTTGTTATAATTTAATTTTAGTTGAGTCCATCTACATACACTGCCCTCCAAAAGATCCTTCACACACATTTCATTTATAAGATTTTCAGCTTTAATCTTTTTAAACAAAGTTATAGATTAGTTTTTATTACTTAAAATCTGATTATTCCCATTTAAACGCTACTTTAGATGACAAAATGACTGTTGATAAAGATACTATTTTGGAACAATGTATAACAGAAAATATTGAGACAAAAGGAGAAAATGCTGATTATCAGTGGAACGTTGTGAGAGGCTTGTAAATAGCATGCCTAGATGCATGTTCAGGCTGTCTTACCTGCTAATGGAGGCTACACTAAATATTGACAGAAGTTGATCCCCTTGATAGAAAATTTGGCAAAATGGTGAACTTTTCTGATTTTGTCGATTTTACATGATTTTGCCATTTCTGGTATTGCTTCTTAATTGATACATTGCAATAAAGATATAAAGTATACATTTTATTAATAAAAATAATATAAAACTTTGTTTTAAATTACTTAAGCTAAAGATCTTTAAAAGAAGTGTGTGTGAAGAAACTTTTGGAGGGCAGTGTATGTGTGTTCTGATTGGCTGAAAAGTTGGTTTTATTGGTCAATGAAGTCAATTGTGAGTGCGCAGCTGTTTTGTAAGCTTCTGCAAAAAGTACTCCCCCAAGAAATGTTTCTTAACTGACAGATCTTTACATATTCTCCATGATATTAAATAATGAAATGTGAAGATAATATTTGTTGATTTCAAAGAGATATGAAACTTAAAACCTCATCTCACTCATGTATGGATCCGCTTTTCATATTCATACAGTGTGACAAGGTTGTTATTTTCATACCCCAATGAAATAAACAAATACTCTTCATCTCTTAAATGATATAAATGTTGTCCCCTCTTAAGCATCCAAGCTGTGCTTTCTGAAGTTAAGGTAGGTGACCCATACTATAGTTCCACAATGTTTCAGAAGTAATGAACTTAAACAGTGTTAACCAAGGTTTCCTAATGATTAAATATACATATATTTCGGGTCTGTGTGTTGTGGAACTATTACAGCTCCACTACCTTAATAGTTTGGCAGCCTTGCATATCATAAACAACATGTGAAGTATGAATAATTATATACAGACAATGTCCTCTTGGATGGAAAGAATCAATTTGGAGTGAATTCTTTGCTCTTGAAAATTCTCCTGGCCTGGTTGGGATTAGATCCCGGGATCTTCCTATCAAAAAGGCACCATCTATACCACTGGGCCGGGGACCCAGAGCTTGTTAAAGTTTTAAGTATATTTGTCCCAAAACCCTAAAGTTGCCACCTAAACCATCAAAGGGACCACATATAAAAACTGTTGATTTAAAATTTTCCCTTGACAACAACTAGAAAGCCATGAATGGCTTGAGTCGCTCCACAGGCTTGAAATTCTTGAAAAAGCAAATCTATGATTTGACTAGATTTTAAGATATTTTGGGTTCTACTGATGTTGAAATGATTTTCAAAAATGCCACTATATAACATATAGAAGAATGACCTCCGCCCATAAAATACATATTTTTCATCCGATCACAATAATTTTTGCTAGACTGATAAAGCTTCACTCAAGGATCATTCCAGTGAAATTTGGTTGATATCCATCAATTACATTCTGAGAAAATGATTTTCAAAGTTTCCACTATATAACACATAGAGAAATGACCTCCGCCCATAAAATGAATATTTATCATCCAATCACAACAATTTTTGGTACACTGATAAAGCTTCACCCAAGGATAATTCCAGTGAAATTTGGTTGATATCCATCAATAACATTCTGAGAAAATGATTTTCAAAGTTTCCACTATATAACATATAGAGAAATGACCTCTGCTCATAAAATGCATATTTATCATCCGATCACAATAATTTTTGGTAGACAGATAAAGGGTCACCCAAGGATTATTCATGTAAAATTTAATTGGTATCCATCCATTAGAATCTGAGAAAAGTCACTTTTTACCATATTTGGAAATTAGCCACGCCCATTAAATCCATGTTTTTCATTGGATCAAAATTTCTTGAACAACTTTGAAAGAGGGTCACCCAAGGATCATTCCTGTGAAGTTTGGTTGAAATCCATCCAGTAGTTTCTGAGGAGAAGATTTTTAAAGAAAAAGTTTACGACCGCACACACGGACGCACGGACGGGCGGACGCACGACGGACACAACGCCATGACAATAGCCCCAGTGGCTTTCAGCCAGTCGAGCTAAAAAACGTTTTGTGGACGTACAATATATTGAAAGTTGGTTGTAAGTCGATCCCCATTTTGGTTGGTCCAGTACGCATCTTTCAGTGGAAGAGACTGTACAATACATGCCATCTTGATTTCCTGACCTTTATCTGCCTCTGCCCCGGACTCGAACAGTCGGACTTCTGGTGGAACTACAAAATTAAGATAACACAATGTTGCTCTTGTTTGTGCAATGTTACGTGATTCATTATAAGTGATGTGTGTTTAAGAAACTGGAGCAAAATTATTTTGTTTATAAGCCGACTATTTAAAAGTATATTTACGATATTTGTATTTTCAGAAATATTTTTATGTTTTAAGCTAGTTTAATAAGTAAATATTATAACGCTTTGAGACAGTTTTATATCAGACTCAGTTTTTGAGACTGTTTTATTTCAAACTTATATCTACCTTAGTGTAATATCATTTTTGAATGGGGTTTAAAACATTTTTTCTACGAGGTCTAGAGGCAGGGGGTCGGTCTCTAGAACAATTAAGCAACACTGATTTCAATTCAAACGACCATTGTTCTTTCATTGGCACATGCATGGAGCAAGCACCGGTTAATTTTCCAGTAAGCAGAATATAGAGAATTGATCTAATTTATGATTACTCGCTTCCCAATCGATGGAAAATAAATAGGTTTGAAATAGGACGATCAGAATATATGAATATGTTACATGCCATCGACCGCTAAAACCAGTTAATGATCACATCAAAAAAAGAACTTAAACTGCCGGGTGCGTTAAGGATGACAAAACGGCGCAAACTGTTTGCAAATTAGACTCTGCTTTGCACATGTATGCACATGCAAAGCAGTGTATAATTGGCAAAGAGTTTGCACCGTTTTCACATCCTGAACGCATAGAACGACCTGCAGCACAACGTCTGCAGCACAATGGCTTAAGAGACATCTTAAATCTTAAAGTATTTTGCGTTTACATGCAATTTCATAAATGATAAATTCATTAAAACATTTCAGATATTAGGAACATGTCTGTACTTACACAAAATTCGCAGATTAATTTCCCTTTGAACTGATCCATAATCATTTTCGGCCATACAGATATAAATATCATCGGCATATCGTGTAGCATTGATAATTGTCAGAGTTTCTGTGGAAATCCCGAGATCTAAAACAAAAATAGTTTACATTTTAAACGGGTATCTTATGCCGCTTTTACTAAACATCCAACGATCATTTATTGCGTAAGTCAAAATTTTAAGTTGATTCTACAGTAGTAACTAAATATAGAATTCTGCCCGATGCATCTTCTAAAGACGATTCCAATGAGATATTGTAAGGTAGAATCTTACAATGAATGAAAACACTAGGTACAATTTGTGGTTTTGACCTACGATGATTTTCTGCGGAAGAAGTTTAAGTAGAACGGGCCCCGGGGTCCTAGATATACAAAACAATGATATCCTAGGTACAGAAAATCCCACTTCTTTACACAAAAGACCTGGTGTGCCTTTAAATGACCTGGCCAAGGCCCTAGATTTCCGAGGTGATAATATCCTAGGAAAAGGATAGCCCATTATCTGACAATATAGGTTCTATCGGATAATTTACTTTTGACCAGGTCTTGATTTGAGATTTCCGACACCACAATATCCTTGAAAAAGAATGCCCCATTACTATACTTAGGGATAATATAGGATGGTATACTTTTGACCCGAGGTGCGTTCATCAGAGCAAGATGAAAAATTCCACTTAATAAGATTTGTAAGACGTCATAATGAACGATTTTCGGTAATTTGAGTGAAAACATTCGACGTCGTCATGACTTCTCGTTTTAAGCCAATACAAAACCATCTTCGTTTCCTCATTGAGATATCTTAAGATTCTTATTAAGCGGCTTAAAAATCTCGCTCTACCGAACGCTTTATCTTAAAAATCTTAATAAGAATCTTAAGATTCTTGCTCTCACGAACGCACCTCTAGTCTTGATTCTAGATTTCAAAGACCATGATATCCATGCTTTTATATGATGGTTGACAGTGTCACCAGTCTATCTTGGTCCCAGATTTTCGAGGAAATGACATCCTAGGAACATGATAATAGTATCCCATTACTATGCAGTATACGTCCTAGAATAATTTACCTTTGATTGACCCAGCCTCGGCCCTAGATTTGCGAGACCATGATATTCTTGGTACGGGATATCCTTCTACTTTACAATATAGGTCAACTGTCGTGTATTCTTGGATAAAAACACTCATTGGCGAGGACGCAGTGTCATTGATCCTGGGCTCAGCTAGAAAACAAATATATATTTCAATTAAGATGAACTCATCAGAGATGCATTGGACATCGTTAAAAATATGAAAATTACGGGATATTGATATCTGGTGTCAGGAATCACGCTGGCGGTCGGCATTCTCGCCAATGGGTCCTGAGAAAATAGTTGCAGAATAATTCAATTAGCGCAAATGCTTGCCAAAGAGTGAATTTTGTTTTGTTCTAATGACCGATGATTTGAAAATAGATTCACAATTCACACTTAATAGAAAGTAAACGTCCGCGATACGAGCATAGGAGTCCCGAATTTAACCCACTACGTCCCCATAGACCATTCTATAAACATTTATTATATCGACCTATGGGGTCGTAGGAGTTAAATTCATGGCCCCTATGGGCTGGACAGCAATTGCTGCCCAGATTTCTTTCTTTGTAATAAAAAAGTATATTGCTAAGACGAAGTGTGAGCGGTTATATAAATTACCATTTTAACTGCCCTGTCCTTTGTGGTCAGCTAGGTAGCCGCCGTCATAGCGCAGTTTGAAGCGCATCAGACTGTCTGTCTAAAGGTTCCGGGTTCGATCCCCAACCGCAGCACTTATCGTTTTCGACTATTTGCCGTAGACCTATGCGAGATAGCAGCTGAAGTCTAGGAAAGGGTGTGATGGTAGTCCTAGTGTGAGAAATACCAGGAATCTATTGTTAGATGCTTCAGTCGCCATGATATGACCGAAAGATTGTTAAAAGCGGTATAAAACCTCATTCAAACAAACAAAAAGAAACAAGTGATCATGTGTGCTAGAGAAAATATAAGATTTTTTTATCATTTGTTACCGGCGTTAATCCTTTTATCACGTGATAAATAAACACCACTTACCCTCCACAACCACCCGGTAGATAATTTTGGGAACATTGTTTACTTTACATGTAAATATGCCCTCAAAGTCACCCGTTACTCTCAGGATTTTGAGATTCCATTCACCAGGAAACGATTTCTCGATCTTTAGGTTGGTATTAAATCTGATAACTCGAGTGTCTATCGATACCATGGACGATTGTTTAAACCATCGTACCTGAAAATAACATGAACATAAACAAATCGACTAGACTATAGTTTACAATCTTCCTAAGGGCGAAACTACCATAACGCACAATACGCACATGCGTAATATATAATGATAACATATGAAGAAAACGACAGTACCGCTTACGGGTGCCAAAGCTCGGCTGTTTATTACTGGATAGTGAAAAAATATCTAAGTCGAAATCGGAGGGGCATAATTTGCACTAAATACACATACTTTTTGAAAGTATTGGTTGCTCTTTTGATTGTGAACATGTGTGTCAAGTTTCAAGTGAATGTCTTCAGTAAAACCAGTGATATCACAAAATATCAAAGTTTTCGCACGAAGACGACGACGACGACACCAAGGCTATAGCAATACCTCGGTTTTTCTCAGAAAACAGCCGAGCTAAAAATGCAGATGATTAAAGCATCGTAACTACAGCTTATACAAGCTGTAGTTACGATATTAAACATCTGTTCATATACAATTAATCCAAATTCCTTTTCCCTTCCCCCCCACTCCCTCGCCCAACTATTTTTTCAATGTGCGTATAAATTTAAGAATCCTGGGTTACGCCCATGCTTTACGCATCTTCTTGGCAAATGTACAATTGCGCCTGTACTCGGCAAATAAAAAGATGCATATATTATAACTGATTAAGATTTTGCGGATTATCCGTCTGTATTCAACATTGAAGCAAAATGCAAGATGTGCTTTATTATAGTCTAATGTGAATCTTACCGTCTAAACATCAGTCTGTACTCGGAAGATATCAAAATACATGAAACAAGCAACTAGACTATCGCGAAGACTAATACCCCCCCCCCCCCCCCCCCCCGAAAATCATCGCGGCTTGTAAATAATGAAAAGCCATTTTCCATCGAAGGGCTGTAACTCTGTCAAAAGTCAGTGGATCGTAACCAAAATATCACTTGCACACATCTGCTTGATACTGTAAAGTTTGAATGAAATCCACCCATTAGTTGCTGAGGAATTGAGCAGACACATAAACGCTATAGACGGACGGACCGGCATGCTGACTCCTATAAACCCCCAAACATAGTTTTTGTGGGTATAATTCAGAGGTTCGCCGCCTCTATAACGTTGCTCCAGAATAAAAACTCGCCATAAAATCTAATGTGATATTAATACCGTTCGTCCGTCTGTACTTGGGGCCGCCCGGCAAGGTAATGTAGTTGATTTGGTATCTTGGACGGGAACTACAGTCTCCGATAATACAGAAATGGTACAGACTGAAATAGGCAAATGAAATTTATGGTTGTAAGACTCCATAGCTCATACCTTGACCGACTTTAATTAACTTATCCAAACATTGCTTAGACATTAAGACAGGCTAAGACCAGGTCCAAAGCAGACTGAAGAAATCTGTAAGTCAGCAAATAATTACGAAAATTATTTTGGTCGCTTCATTACCACCCCGGGCGTAAAAAAAGGGTAGGCAGCGAATGCATAGTTGTAAGTCCATACATTATTTATCGTGAAGTTTATACATAACACTACCTTTGATAATTAATGATTTCGTGACTCACGAATCTATGTTTTTCACTTTCGTTTAAAATTCAAGTTCTTTTGTACAAATTGCCATTTTCCCTTAGTTAAAATCAATGAAAACGTGAAAAATGTGTATAATTATGAAAAGCGTAGAAATTCCACTCAAGTTTGTCAAGTCGTTTTCATTTAGTTACAAATGATTACAAACAATTACAAATGTGCTAAAAGTTAAGACTGGTATCAGCCTGCTATTGCATCCACACAGTCTGGTCAGAGTGTTCACTGTGCGATCAATAGGTAGTCATGGGCCCATAGTCTCTGTTCACAATTAAAGAATATTTTAAATGCACTGGGTAGCTGCCTAGGGGCTGGATGTTTCACAGTCGTGCATACATAAAAATGTTGGAAATGACACACAAAAGCTCAAGTGTGTAGCGAACGGTTAATTTCAAAACCATAGTTAAAGTAATATAATGTAAAAGTATTGTTATGATACCTCCTTACCTTAAATGCATAGCACTAGAGAGGTTTTGATACAATGCAAAAACACTAGTTAGACACTAGCATGTCTCAATGTTTAGCGCATTGGTCTTGTAGACCTTACTTATTTATTTCTATTCCGCGAGGGATCGACACCGCCCTGCGACGATTTATTTTCAGCCATGCTGCAGTTACAGATTTAAAGCCTGTTAGAATATTTCCTGATTTGTAGTTGGCTCCTTTTGAAATTTTTATAATGATGATAGCCAACGAATAAAAAAAACTTACCGAGTAGAGCGTTAACCAGGAAGATCAGCACTTGGTCCATTATTGTACCCCCGAGATTAACCGCTAATTGATGAAATTCCAGCTGTCATCACATAGTTACAACATTGACAAGTACTGAAACCATACTGTGTTGTTCACACTAATGTAATGTATCATATAACTGTGTAACATAAAAATACTCCAGGTAAGAACATTTACACATAAAACATATACATGTATATAACATGGTAATAAACTACTTCAGTGCATGTTTGATGAGTCAATGTGCACACAAAACGACACGATAACAGCCCATCATAAAATATTTTCCTATTTTCGAGTCACAAATAATCAATGATCGGCTATGATTCCATGTTCATGTGAACTATTTCTCATTATCGATAATTGACAACATATGAGGTTTTCCCGCCCCGCGGCATGGAAAAACGCATTATCAGATGTGAAATGCAACCGACCGTAAAGCGCGCCCGTTGCCGTACGGTTTTAGCGTACGGTAGAAATTAGATTTCATGTGGAAAATTATCAGACAAGCCCTGCGTCAAGGATGACATTAAAGCGGTGCAAACCGTTTTCAAATCATACCCCGCTGTTCACGCGGCAATTGCATGTGCAAAGCGGGGTATGATAGGCAAATACCTTGCACGAATTTGTCATCCTGAGAGCAGGGCAGATTTAGATTAACTTGATAAGAAAACGATGAGGCTTCGAACGTGATAATAATACACTGTGTCAACTCAAGTCAGGATATGTTATATACTGAACATTTTTAAGAAAATATACTTTTCAAAAAGCTCATGCTTTGACAAAGATCGAATTTTTCTTAACATGACAAAACAATCGACGATTGTCGGTTGTTTTGCGAACAGCTATTGTACCTCAAGAAATTCACGCGATTTGCGATGCATTACTAAATAAATTACATTTCCGCATATCGACGTCAACGTCAGATACGCCTGACACGTAAAAAACAATGTTAGTTCAGTACCGCGAAAAATGTAGAATCATTTGTGTTTTTACTTTTTTCCCCCTCTTTGCAACCTCAAAGACAATTTTAACCCCTAGATGGCGTAAAATTCCGTGCAGAGCGTGTGGAACCAGTTCAGAGAGGGCAGGCTTGCTATAGCAAGACACTTTTGACGAAACGCTCTTATTTGACGTCTCCATTGTAAACCTTTGACCAAAAAAGCAGTAATTCTGTTTAAAATTGGCGAAAAGAAATACCTGAGCTTCACCTTCCTCGATTTATATTAGATATGTATAGATTTTTTTGTCGTAGTTAAAACATGGTTCAATGTCAAAGAACTCTTCTGAAGAGTATATAAATCTACCTTATCTAACGATTTCTTTAAAGCTGCACGCGTAAATTCGAAAAATATATTTCACGCCTTGACTATTTGGAACTGAAGTTGAAAAGTATGAAGCAATTTGGTGGGGACGCTACCGAATCGTCACGGGACTAAACGTGCGTTAACGTAGCCAATGAGGACCTTTTCAAAAAATGCAGAATATGCCTAATGAATATCTGCTGCTGCCTGTCGACACTACGCAAATGGACACAAAGCTGTTTTTCGCAATTTGAAAGCTTTAACAAATTCTGTCCATAAGGGCCAGTGCAACACCATTGTAAGTGCCTATATATAAATATGCACTTACAATAGTTTTGCTCTGACCTCTCACTATGTGTCTTTGTCATGGGCATTTCATATACTTCTTGTATTGCATAAAAATAGCACTTGGTTTCATAAAACATGTGACTCATTTTGCGAAAAGGAATAATCTGGTTACATCGTAAAATAAATAGCCGGAAAAAAAGATTGGATCCAACATAGGTCAACCAGAAGGCGTATTTGGGAAAAACTCACAGTAAGGCAGAATAACAATTCCAGAAACTCGTTATTTCGACCCTAGTCAGACTGCGCAAATCGCAAAATGCCTCCTTTTCTCGTGACGGGTCAAATATACGTTAATAATGAAACCAACCACTATAAACACTTTTGTACCCAACTTGACCTTTTGTCAAAGCTACTGTCGCGTTGACTGAATGATTGTTAAAAACGGCGTTAAACCCCATACAAACAATTAAAGATGTAAGAGAAATTCGGAGATGAAGAATGGCAGGGTATATTACGTTATGATGATGAAATCTTTGTTAAATTCAAGTAGAGGTGTTGAGGTGTCCGATTCCATACATATGCAAGAATCTACTTGAATAGAATGAGAATAATGACCGTACAAAAATATACATGATTACAAAAATATTTCAATGTAGAAACATTCAGTCCAGTTGACCCAAATGCATTTTCCCCATATACTTAACTATCAAAAGATTCAACCTACACTTAACAGCTCCTCCCTCAATCACCATGGATTATTACTTTCAAATAGATACGTAATCCGTTGTTATTTCTAGCAGTTCGAAATAATTCATTCCAAATGTATACGAAAAATATTCATTTACTAATTGATTGAAATCATATTTGCTCTTTCTAGGGAGTAAATCCGCTAATACTAGCGTCGCCGTGATAAAGGTTCCGACACGTTAACAAGACATCGCCATCGCCAGCGACCTTTTTTTGTGAAATCGGGGATAAAATTGGCGAAAACTCGAAGACTATTCGGGAACTAATGGTGAATCGACCGATTCGAAAGCTGGAATTTCTTCGATCTTCGATCTACAAACCACCGAATAGTAGACCGTTTTCTGTAAATATCGCAGAAGTACTTAGTATATAATGTCTTTTCACTAACCTTTTCACATCCGTTGGAAATCGGCGAAAAGCCATATTTTTCGTGCGATCAAAATTTCTTGCACAAATCTAATAGGTCACCCAAGTATCATTCCTATCAAAGATGGTTGAAATTCATCCAGAAGTTTATTGTTTTTGAAGATTTTAGAAAAAATAGGGTCCGACACACGTACAACACAGTGCCTCGACAATATCTTCCGCCAAGACTAAAATGGTACCTTACTTTGTACAACAGTGCAGTGAACAGCTAGGTATTATTCATCAAAGCTTTTGCTAACTTTTCCATCTTTAGCGCCAGGGCAATCCAAATTGCGCTGACTGGCTGAACATGTCCTTCTTACAAGATGAAAACGCTAGCGAAATTTTGAGTCATAGAAATCATAGTGAAACATGAACATAATGATTGGATTCGTTACAATATATAGGTTGAGATTATTGACATGAATTGACCTTTATGTAATGAATAAATTAACCGATGAATACATTTATCATCGAGGGTTGTCGCAAGACTTCGAAAAACATCGTTAATCCGCGGAGGGTTTGGGTTTGTTTCTATAGCGTAATAGTACCAATACACTTTGCATGACTGTGTGGTCGAGAGGTCTAGTCTGACGACTACAGTTACATCGGTTATGACAAATATATATTTATTTTTTTGCACTGCCGCGTTTCATTTATCGCCTACCATCTCCTGACTCAAATATGGAAAACACAAGTCGTTGTTAATTGGTCCTGAGGGCAAATTTGGTTTATAATCTACGACCTATGTGGCATGAGCAACTGGGGTTAACTTGGTAGTATTCGTAAGAAAAAATTCAGGGGTCCATAGTAAGGTGCCCCAGCCTCACAATAAAATAGAAAAAAAAATATATCAAAATAGACGTTACACTCCATTCAAACAAACAAAACAAAAACAAGAGGACCATGATGGTCCTATATCGCTCACCTGAGTAAGTCAACTCATCATTTGTCAACCATGTTAAAATACCAGAGATTGTCTGATGTACATTTAGGATGGATTTAAAAAGAAACATACTTTAATTTTCTCCTACTGCTTTGTAATTGCAAACAAATTTATTGATGAAATTGAATTCTTTTAACAAGTTTAGTAGACCTAAACCTTAAGAATATCCCTGCCAATTTTAAGATATGCCCAATAGGTTAGGCGAAGATTAACATCTCTGAGATTTTTGGCAATATTTTGACATTTCCAAAACTATGGAAGCCAGAGATTTTGATTGAATAAAATTATTTTTACAACTTTGGTAGAGCTTCACTCAAAGAACATCCCTACCAAGTTTCAGCTTAATTAGCCAAGTGGTTTAGGAAGAGAAGTTTTTCTAAGATTTTCAGCAATTTTCAGCCGTTTTTCATCCTTTCTGTTACCATGCAATCCAGAGTTTTTCAAGAAATTCAATTCTTTTAACAACATTTGAAGAACTTCACCCAAGTTTCAGATTGATTGGCCTTGTGGTTAAAGAGGAGAAGAAGTTTTTCTAAGATTTTCAGCAATTTTCGGCCATTTTTCAACATTTCCGTTTCCATGTAAACCAGAGTTTTAAATGAAATTGAATTATTTAAACAAATTTTGAAAAGCGTCATCCAAGGAACATCTCTGACAAGTTTCAGCTTGATTGGCCCAGTGGTTTAGGAGGAGAAGAATTTTTTCTAAGATTTTCAGCAATTTTCGGCCATTTTTCAACCTTTCCGTTACCATGGAAACCAGAGTTTTTGATAAAATTGAATTCTTTTAACAACATTTGAAGAGCTTCACCCAAGGAACATCTCTGCCAATTTTCAGTTTGATTGGCCCAGTGGTTTAGGAGGAGAAGATGTTTGAAGAAATTGTTGACGGATGGACAGACGGACAATGAGTGATCACAATAACTCACCACTTTGTGCTCAGGTGAGCTAAAAAAAAAAGAAAACAAGATGTGTTTGTGAAACACGAATGCCCCCGACACGGCAATTTTTTTCAAAGTTTGACCTTGACAGATGACCTTGACCTTGTCACATGACCTTGACTTTGGTACCAGCCGATGCGGATCATTGAGATCTATCATCATGCCAAATATTAGCTTTGTATCTTGAATAGGCTTAAAGATATTGGCAAGGTTAAGTTTTTGGGTTAAGTTTTTTCAAAGTTTGACCTTGACAGATGACCTTGACCTTGTCACATGACCTTGACTTTGGTACCAGCGGATGCGGATCATTGAGATCTATCATCATGCCAAATATTAGCTTTGTATCTTGAATAGGCTTGAAGATATTGGTAAGGTTAAGTTTTCAGGTTAAGTTTTCGGACAGACGGACGGACGGACAGACAGACAGACAGACAGACAGACGGACATGAGTAAAACAATATGCCCCCGATCTCTCGATACGGGGGCATAAAAACTTTTGGGCATTTTGTTTTTAATAATTAACATATATCGTACCGCAAATCTTTTTGAGAATCGTGTGATCTTCAACATTATCCAAAAGAAAACTAGAAAGCCATGAATGGCTTGTGTCACTCCACAGGCTTGAAATTCTTGTAAAAACAAATGTTTTGACTAGATTTTTAGATATTTGGGGTTTACTGATGTTAAAATGATGTTCAAAGTTTCAACAATATAACAAATAGAGAAATGACCTCCACTCTTAAAAGACATATTTTTCATCAAATCAAAATAATTTTTTGGCTGTATGATAATGAGTCACCCAAAGATCATACCAAAAATGTTTGATTGATATCCATCAGTTACATTCTGAGAAAATGATTTTCATAGTTTCCACTATTTAACATATTGAGAAATGACCTCCGCCCATAAAATACATATTTTTCATCCAATCAAAATAATTTTAGGTAGACTGATAAAGGGTCACTCAAGGATCATTCCAGTGAAATTTGGTTGATATCCAAAAATTAGATTCTGAGAAAATGATTTTCAAATTTTCCACTATATAACATATAGAGAAATGACCTCTGCCCATATAATACATATTTTTCATCCTATCAAAATAATTTTAGGATCATTCCAGTGAAATTTGGTTGATATCCATCAGTTACATTCTGAGAAAATGATTTTCAAAGATTCCACTATATAACATAACAGAGAAATGACCTCTGCCCATAAAATGCCAATTTTTCATCCGATCACATTGATTTTTTGTAGACTGATTAAGGTTCACTCAAGGATCATTCCATTTAAATTTGTTTCATATCCATCAGTTACATTCTGAGAAAATGATTTTCAAAGTATCCACTATACAACATATAGAGAATTGACCTCCGCCTATTAAATGCATATTTTCCATCCGATCACAATGATTTTTTATAGACTGATAAAGGGTCACCCAAGGATCATTCATGTAAAATTTAATTGGTATCCATTGATTAGAATCTGAGAAAACTCACTTTTTACCATATTTGGAAATTAGCCACGACCATTAAATCCATGTTTTTCATTGGATCAAAATTGAACAACTTTGAAAGAGGGTCATCCAAGGATCATTCCTGTGAAGTCTGGTTGAAATTCATCCAGCAGTTTCTGAGGAGAAGATTTTTAAAGAAAAGTTTACGACTGGACGCACGCAAGCACGGACGCATGACGGACACAACGCCATGACTATAGCCCCAGTGGCTTTCAGCCAGTGGAGCTAAAAATCAATAAAATGAAACCCAGACCAAAAATTAATATACTGCTGCAGTGATTCGAACCACTGTCTTTCGGCTTCTTATGCCTCCTCTTTTCACGTACAGTGACAAGTGTCTACTCTCCACGTTTTAATTTAAGAGGTATTTATTTAAAACTTTATTCACAAAATTGAACAAGACCTTACACAGATGCGATGTGACAAATCAGTCAAGCTTGTAATTAATGCTAATAGAGGTTACATTCAGTCATGTCAATGATTTCGCGCTATACGCTGCAACACTTCTAGTTTTCTATTGTCTCATTTAAAAGTGACAGTGACTAAATCAATCCAATATACAACTGGTTCAGTGATGACAAATAGAAATAAATACAGTAATCAGAGCTCAACAGGTGGATGTCATGCTCGGCTTATGATGACAGGACAGAGAACAAATCTTGTCGAATAAGCGTCATATTATTCTTTCGAACACCCATGCCCCCCTGCCACTGCAATTGAGTCCAATGTTAAGGGTCTAACACACATATTTGATCTTGAAATTACAATACATTACATCGACTTATAGCCTTGACACCAAGAGAAAGGTTTTGTCATGAGCAACGCACTTGTGAATTATAAAGGCTGCATCACTTGCTAATCAGAAGTTATGGCAAATGTAAAATATTTAAGATAGAAACAGACAAATCATGTGAGGAAAAACAGTCAGGCCAAAAAATAGACCCATCTCTATTGATGCAGGGGCAATTTAATCTATGTATCAAATTATCTGCCTTCATATTATGTCCCTTCCCCTTTTAAGACCGTGGAATATCGCACAACCTATTCGATATTCGAATGTTAACATTTCAAGATACATCCGTGGTGTGCAAAGAAAAGCAAGTAAATCTACTTAGCCAACGAGATTTTGCCAAATTCCAATTTTTGACCCAATTTTTCTTCCTTTTGATCTAACGTTATCAGAAAACAACAATTCAGACTGGTCCACATTGAAAAATTTGCAGAAGAGAATTTCAAATGATGGTCGAGGTTGTTTGGGGCCTGCATATAAAAGCAGCCCTGAGTTCAGGATCACAAAATGGTCCAAACAGTTTGCTAATTATACCCCACTTTGAACATTCACTTACTTACAAAGGGGGAAGTAAATGGCAATCTGTTTACACCGTTTTGTCACCTTGAACACAGGGCAGGACCGTTTGGTTAAATTCCACCAGGAGGTAATTAGCTTACTTATCAGATGACTTGGGCTCCGTGTGTAACATCAAATTCCTTACAAAGTCTAGCCCTAACTAAAAGCTTCTCCGATCACAATGCGATGTTTGCGATGCAATGGTTTCATTGATTTAAATATTGATCTTCTATGACCCATCACCAAACAATTCCACATTCTGATATATTAAAAATTAAAGTAGCAGAGAAAATTTATCTCATTTTTCCTACAGATTGCAACACAAGTTGTTTTTTTAATCCAAATTAAAATTTGATTTTCCTGTGCAATGTTTTTGGGAATTTGGACCGGTGTAAATGCTGATCTGACAACATGTGTAGTATTTGTCTGAGGGCCAGAAAAAGATCAAACCTAGGACCCGTTGGTTGGATATCATCCCAGAGTCTCAATCCATTTTTCACAGTTTAGATTGTTGTTTTTGTGAAGAAAAAAAAAACAAACAATTTGCTTTTAGCAAATGATAATATTTACAGTAAATTAGATGAGTATGCTTATACAATCCTAAATGAATATAGGGCTAGACAGTTTCGACCGGAGCAGACCTGCTTTCAGGATGACAAAAACGGTGCAAGCCGTTTGCATTCCATACCCCTACTTTGCATGCAAGTTCACATGCAAAGTAGGGGTATAATTTGCAAATAGTGTGCACTGATTCCTTATCCTGAATGCTAGGCTAAGTGAAAAAGTATTCAAATTTCAAACACATGTTACAATTCTACCTTATTTCTCAAACCAGTACTACTTACATCCTTCCCTAGCCTCCAGTTGCTATCCAAGAAAGGTCTACAATTATCATTTAAATGTTTTGAAAAGATAAGTGCAGCTGTCGGGATCAAACCCAAGACCTTTCGAATGATAGTCTTACGCACTACCACTGTGCTATGAAGGAGGAAAATTGTTAACAACAAATAGCTGGTCACACAGACAGACGAATGGGCAGATATGGGATATGATATCAATAAAGGACCGCCTTGGGCAGTGTATAAAACAAATGATCTCTATTGTAAGCTTCTGAAACCACTTGTCCGGGGACAAGTTAATACCAGGACAAATCATGGAATGGTACTAGATAGAGATTAATTAAGAGATAATTAATTGAGAGAGCAAACAGCCTGATTTTTATATCACAGGGTAGAAAACATTTTTTTAATGAAGAAAATGCTTGTTTCCAGCATTTTCATCTTTAAAATAATGTTTCCTCAAAATCTTTGTAATCTCTTTTCGGAGGACTAGTTCATTTTGTCCCTGGACAAGGAGATAATCATCTACTTGTCCAGGGACAAATGGAGAAAATGTGTATTCTCACACCGCTGTATGTATTGTATATCCAGAGTTATAATGCTGTCACCGTGTAGATCTGTTGTATATATAGTCTGTAAATTGTTGTCAATCCAGTTTTTAATGAAGCAGCCAAGTAAAGCTGTTGTATAAAGTTTCTATTCTTATTCCTTATTCCATGAGTAGTGATAAAGTAGTCCTAAAATTTCTGTCCTAGATTAGTTGTGTATCCAGTATAACTATACAATAGCCAAATAGTTCTGTTGTAGATAGTTTCTGTTGTCATACTCGCCTCTTCTGTGTGCTGATATATAAAACTGAAAATACCACAAGATTTTGAAAATACAGTAAAACCTGTGTAAAGTGACCACTAAGGGGACCACAAAAAATTGGTCACAAATAGAAATGGTTGTCTAATACAATATCTTATGATATATAAGACAGGTGGTTTTAATAACAACTGTTGATTGTCGCAATTTTTTTTCAAATAAATCATATGATGTTGAACCCATTAGAATTGCCTCATTGAGACATTTTACCATTAGTATCATCTCATTAAAATGATTCAAATCGGTTCCAACATAATTAGATTAAATAATAAAACTTTTTGTTACAGGATGTCCCCTTTTTCAGTGCTTTTGCAAGGCAAGGGTACTTTTTATGGTGATCATTTAATAAAAAAGGTCACTTAATAGAGGTAGTTGCTTGTGCAATGTTGACAGCACATAATAATTTAATTTTTATATGACCGATGTCGCAGGAGTGAAATAAACCCGTTGAATATTTTTGATATTACATGGGTGTTATTACACCAGTGGAATAACTATGCAAATGAGCTTAGAGCGGTTACTGACGCTATTTTGTAACTGCGAAAATGACGTCATAAAGCATATATTGTGACGTCAGTTTTAAACAGCGTTAAAGGTCTGTTTATAGATGACTCATTTCAATAAATTCAATAACCACTCATTCAATATCCTCTATATATACATAACCATTTACCAATAGGATTGACAATACTATGATCAAGAGTGGTCAATAATGAATATTGCTACAATTAATGTTTTTGTTAATAATATTGACCTTGTGTTGGTTCATTTACTCTTTTACTACAGAAGGACAATGGGCTCCTATCACATCTGATCAATGTAAGGGATTTATACTAAATTGATTTTCACAAGTAATTTCTTCTAAATAGGCTTTTGGCCCCTGCATTTTCTACCCTACCAAAAAACGTTTTCTTGTATACTCATTTTTACTATTGATTTAATTTAGTCCCTGATAATTTAAAAAATAAATGTATTTCAGTCATGTTAAACAGCTGAAGCAACTAACCATATGTTACGACTAATTCTCATTCTAGCATAATCATATCACAGCCTCCACCTGATAGCTGCAATTACTAATATAACAAAGTTTCAAGATCTATTTATTTTTTTCTTTATTCATTATATAATATAAAGCCTCTGGCCAATTTACAAATCATTCAGTTTAAAATAATTTGCTGATGTAAAATTCAACCCTTGTTACTCTGAACCTGGAATATTCCTGTCTTTGCAGAATTTTTGGACAAAGACAGCCTGCACATATGTGCAGTCTGATCTTAGTCTATACCGCCTGATTTTCAATTTCAGAAAGAACAAGAGGACCCTGAGGGCCCTAAATCGCTCACCTGATATTTCAAGTAAATTATCATTAAGACTCCATTTCCTATGATATGGCATGAACCTTCCCATTTTCGACAGAGTTCATTCTTGCGACCTGGCAAACATTTTGATCAAGTTTCATGAAGATTGGACTATATTTGTGGCGTTTGGAGCTCTTACGAGAAAATTGTCATAAAGGCCCCTTTTCCCATGATATGGCACGTATACTTCCCATTTTCAAATGAGTTCGTCCTCATGACATAACAAACATTCTGACAAAGTTTCATGATGATTGGACCATATTTGTGGCTTCTAGAGAGTAAACAAAAAAATTGTTATTAAGACGCCTTTTCCTGTGATATGGCACCGATCTTTCCCATTTAAATAGACTTCATCCTCATGACCTAACAAACATTCTGACCAAGTTTCATGAAAATTGGACCATATTTGTCGCTTCTAGAGCCTAAACAAGAAATTTGTCATTAAGGCCCCTTTTCCCGTGATATGGCACAGATCCTTTCCATTTGAGCAATTTTCATAAGGGACCACCCAAGGAATATTTCTGCCAAGTTTGATTGATTTTGACCCATACGTTTAGGAGGAGATGTCGTTTAAAGATATTGTTGACAAAGTTGTCAATAAGGCGCCTTTTTCCGTGATATGGCATGGATCCTTCCCATTTTCAATAGACTTCATCCTCATGACCTTACAAACATTCTGACCAAGTTTCATGAAGATTGGACCATATTTGTGGCTTCCAGAGTGAAAACAAGAAATTTGTCATTAAGGCCCTTTTTCCCGTGATATGGCACAGATCCTTTCCATTTGAGCAATTTTCATAAGGGACCACCCAAGGAATATTTCTGCCAAGTTTGGTTGATTTTAACCCATAAGTTTAGGAGATGTCGTTTAAAGATATTGTTGACAAAATTGTCATTAAGGCGGCTTTTTCTGTGAAATGGCATGGATCCTTCCCATTTTCAATAGACTTCATCCTCATGACCTAACAAACATTCTGACCAAGTTTCATGAATATTGGACCGTATTTGTGGCTTCTAGAGTGAAAACAAGAAATTTGTCATTAAGGCCCCTTTTCCCGTGATATGGCACAGATCCTTTCCATTTGAGCAATTTTCATAAGGGACAGCCCAAGGAATATTTCTGCCAAGTTTGGTTGATTTTGACCCATAAGTTTAGGAGGAGATGTTGTTTAAAGAAAATGTTGACGCCGTGACGGACAGACGGACGCCGGACAACGATCGATCACAAGAGCTCCCTTGAGCACTTGGTGCTCAGGTGAGCTAATAAGGGTCACACCATGAGGGAATGTGACCCAAACAAAAAATCTACAGGTGCAGCCAAACTCACTCAGAATCATCATCTAATTGATGACAGTCAATATAAGTTAGGGCTTCTTTAGAATTATGCTGTTTATTCATAGGTTATAGTTGGTGAAAGACAAAAAAATAAATTTTCTTTTCCACTGACAACTGGCCTGAACTTTTAACACTATGGAGACTAATTCATATTGTATTGAATTAGATGTGTATCCATGTACAGAATAATTCAAGCCCAATTATAATAAAATGGGTGATTTTCGCAGATCTGTTAGTTTTTGTGTGTTCTCATTTTACCAGGAGAGTACTGCCTTTTTATTCTATATGGTCATTAGTTTGGTCCCCAGTTCAAGTCATATTCTTTCGATACTTTTGCAAGTTGTTACAACATCTTTTCAAACATCTCTAAGCCATTTTGAGGGATCAGTGCAAAACTATTGTAATTGTCTATATATTTATAAGCACTTACAATAGTGTTGCATAGATCCATCAATTTGTTGTATGATATGCATGGGTGTGGAATTCCCATGCCCTACTTGTCTGACACATGCTTATCTACCCGAGGAGAACTACATTTGTCAAGGCTACTTGTCCGTGGACAAGTAAATACCAGAGCTAATCGTGGAATGGTACTAAAAACACCTAACAGATTAGTTAGCCTTATGTTGTATCAAAGGGTAGAAGACAATGTTTTCTCAATATTCATTATATTCTCATTTTGTGGATGAGTTCATTTTGATTCTGGACAAGAAGAAAACCACACATCCCTTGTCCAGGGGCAAGTGGAGAAAATCCATATTCCCCATCCTCTGATATGTAGATTATAACAGATCCAACAGTGAACTGAATGTTGTGTTGTACAGTACTGAAGTACAAGTGTTTGGAAAACATGGTTAATTGCACCAGATGCTATAAAATGACTGAAATACTTTTGGAAAGGGAGTTTATCCCCATACAATCAAAAAAGTTCATCACATACAAAAACAGTATCATACCATTATTGCCTCTAATAAAGGCATCGCCATATTTATTCTTGAGTTGACCATTAACATACTCTTCTGTCTGTTCCAAAGCAATATTCATGTAACCATCCAGACAAGCCAAGACACCTGTAAACAGAACACAAGTAATTGTAGTAGGGGGTCAGAACTCAGCACAAAACTTATGTAAGTGCCTTTATTTCTATTAGCACTTACAATAGTTTTGTGCACACTTCTGGGTATGTTCAGAGTAAAGACTTGAATTGAAGTGATTATATTGTAATATGTTCAGGGTTTTAGTCTGACATCAACAAAATGGGGTCCAAAGGACTCAGTCATTAGGATATTGAGGGTCCTTTCTTAAACGTTGTAAGTCCCTGCTGTAGGAGCTATTAATTTGGAGCTATTGCCTGGTTAAAGGTATTATGGAATTATGTTAATAGTTGGGTCTCAACTTCAGGAAAGAATTGAAGACTGTTTAAAACAGTCTTCGATTCTTTTATGAAGTTGAGCCTCAGAGAGTCTATGGAACTTGCATCAAATAGTTTTGAGTGACCTGGCAACTTATTTTTGGGTCTCAGATGCGCAAAACCTGCATCCCTTAAAACCCTGTAAGTTTAGCTGTGTTCTTGTGCTGTTCATGGTACATTCCTACTGAATCCAAACTTTGACAGACTAGTAGGGATTGACTCTAACACCAGTCCTCGGGCCCGAGACCTGTGGGTTCTAGGGAGGACTGGTAGATGTAACCATACTAGAGGTCCTTCTTACCTGTAGTTAATGGCAATACCAAGTTTTTCAAATCTGTCATGTTTTGAAAAATAATTGCCTTTCCAATACTAAAATTTGCATTACCAAATGGAAAACATTGTAGAAAAAGAAGAAATTGCTTGTCAAAAGCAATTTCTTCTTTTCCAAAAATGTATTGCTAGCAATATATGCCCAAAATAGCTAAAAATCAAACATTTTTATGCAGGGCCTGTTGTTATTGTGGCAGACCTCTAATATTTTTGGCCAACAGGTCCTTCAGGCTGGTGGCAAAAAGCTGTTAGTGTCAAACCCTGACTAGACATATATTAGATCAGCCTGCTTAGACATGTAGTTTAATCTTAGCCTACACTGCCTGCTTTCTACTTAATCACTATGAGACTGCCTTAATAGCTCAGCATATGTGTACTTGGTCCAAGGCTATAAATCTTTTCTCAGGCTCAGGCTCAATTTTCTCAAATTTTCAATAAAAATAAATGTCTGAAAATAAAAGATAATATCATTAAGTTGTTTTTTTATAACAACTTATTAATCTCATCTTTTATGTTCATACATTAAAATGAGTAATAAAACAGAAATACAGATTTAATCTCAAATTAAAATTTGAGAAAATTGAGCCTGAGTCTGAGAAAAGTTTTATAACCTCGGGCCCATATCAAGAAGTCAGGGGATTGATTCCTGGTAAAGGTGGTGTGTTCCTTCGGAAAGAAACTTATAAAGATAATTTTTATCATTATCAATATTCATATACTATTATTAATCTCATTCCATTACCTCTGTAATCCACACCCGAATTCAGTTTTACCACCACTGGTCTGCCAATTATCTTCTTTAAAAACTCACTTGGTGTTTGTTTTCTACTCATCCTGGATGCTATAAAATAAAAAAAACTATATTACATCGGGCATAAACACTAACAATCCACAGGATGTTACGGTTTAAAGGGAGGTAATGTGCATTGGATATGCAAATGAGAGAGACCTGCCCTTAGTTTAATGGCTAATTGAAGCCTATATAGACAGAGTCGACCCATTTAGGGTTGAGGATCCTTTTCTCTGAATGGATCACGTCTGTAGTGTCTAGTTGCTCGGATCACTAAATTGGTGGCAGCAGTGGGATAATGACAACTGCCATACCAGAGTTGCCTTACCCACGTGTCTCCCAAGCCTTCTCAGAGGGGAGAGTAATGTAACATTTAAAGGGAGGTAATTTGCAGTGGATATGCAAATGAAAGACCTTCCCTAAGATATCTGGCTATTTGTAGCCTATATAGACAGAGTCGACCCATTTAGGGTTGAGGATCTGTTTCTCTGAATGGATCATGTCTGTCTATCTGCTCGGTTTGTTACAATTGGTGGCAGCAGTGGGATAATGACAACTGCCAGCCCGGAGTTGCCTTACCCACGTGTCTCCCAGGCACGGAGGGGATGAGTAATGTAACGTTTAAAGGGGGGTAATTTGCAGTGATTATGCAAATGAGAGAGACCTTCCCTAAGATATCTGGCTATTTGTAGCCTATATAGACAGAGTGGACCCATTTAGGTTTGAGGATCCTTTTCTCTGAATGGATCACGTCTGTCCATCTGCTCGGTTTGTTACTCAACGGACTAGGAACGACAGACATTCAATTATCACAAATCTAATGATGAAGATTTTTGGGGTTTAACAGCCTTGTCAACAAAAACTATCAATTCTGTCTGATCCAGTGATCCAATTCCTTAGAGGAAATCTGTTTAAGAGTTACCAATGGATCAAGAAGTCCATTTGTGTTACATTTGGACAAGACCCATACACTTTCTCAAATACTGTTTTTTTTCCCAATATTAAATATATTTAAAAATGCAAAACACAACACGAAAATAGATCCAGCGTCCTTCTACCAGTAGAGTAAAGGGCCAACTTATTTCTCCTCCAGGCGGGGCCAGATTTGGTTGTTTTTCAGCTGGGCCACAATTTGAAACCCGGCCCTGTGTTCCGGTTGACAAGATGCTATAAACCGTTTTCTAATTATACCCCGCTTTGTACGTGCACATGCTTGCAAAAACGGGTATAATTTGAAAACAGTTTGTAGCATCTTGTCAGCTGGAAAACAGGGCCGGGTTTCAAATTGTGGCCCGGCTGAAAAACATCAAAATCGGGACCCTTTCGGGCGAGAAATAAGTTGGCCCAAAGTTTGGTTAAAATGATGTTACGAATCGTCAAGGGGACGAAAAGATATGTAGTGCCAGGTAGTAACATTGACTTAAACCCATGTGAAACTACATCCTAAATAGCTAAATTATCTGAGAGTGTAAGGTATATAAATTTTACCAGTTATTTGAAGTTATTTTATTCGAAAAAATTGTAATTTTTCATGGAATACGTGACCACGAAAACCCAAGATACTCAGACCGGTGTACTGTGAGGATTACATTTTTTGATACGCGTCCTGAATGCTACGGTGTAAGAGAACGGCCATCTATATCTCGAGCTAATACGGAATATATGTGTTAATAGATATTCACATTTAGAATATTTATACATGTATATTCATGCATAACTTTGATAGATCTTAGAATGTTTTTTAGTAAATCATTTCCTTTTGATTTTGTCAAAGGAAAACATGTATTGATTTCATTTCATCTAGTGATCACTATGTTACATAATAATAGAAATAATAAAAATAATGATAATAATAATGATAATAATATTGATAATTATAATAATAAATAAAATATGAAGCTAAAAGGCCATACTGTGTTTAGTGTTTATTTTGTGTGATATTTATCTTCAAGAAGAAAATATACCAGTTCTGTATGATAGTATGTATATCCAAGGGAAATAATCTTGCGTCATTAATTTTGAGTGGCACCATGCCCTTATTTCTAACCGTAATACAGAATGTGTATAATAGGACGAGTAATTCATGTCTGTCGGTAGTTATGCATCGAATTTTTTTCAAAAGACACTAATTTAGATATTTGTAACCTGCTTTTGATGCCATAGCCATACGTTTATGTTATTATTAAATTATTATTAAATTAACAAGCACGGTTACAATGAAAGTTACCGTAATTTCAAAGCACCGAATAATGCAAAAATAGATGCATTCAATCAGCTATCGAAAATCTGAATGAAAATTGATGGATTCCTTTTGAATATACACGGCACGCTGTTGACTTTAACACTCAGTTCACGGTTTCAAATTTCTTACATACGTTATAAAGCCAAATTTTGCTCTGACAAGGCTTATCATTTAGTTACCCTTTTTTTTTAAAAGTACTTCAGAATCCGAAAAGTTCAAATAAGATCAAGATAAGATATGTATACTCAAGATTAATTTTACGTTGGCCGGACATAATGACAAAGTAACATGCTTGCCACTCTATACATGTGTATAAGCAGGGTGACCCATATGATCCTTCAAAATAGAATATATGTGCTTTTCAGGAAACATTTCAATCGATCAGCAATTTACTTTATCATACGTTTTGAGGGGCATATTTCTAATCAATTGAAATGTTTCCAAAAACGCACAAATATTCTATTTTCAAAACAATCAGGATTTAGATAGAACCACTCGTGTCAAACGGCTCTTATTCATTTTGTTCGATTCATGGTTAACAGAATTAAACAAAGGCAATTGGCGTGGGACTGTGTTTATTGGTTTTTAAGGAAAGTTTTTGATCTTGTAGATCGTGATATACTCCTTGAAAAAGGCTAAAACTTCACCATTTTACGCCGACCACGTGTTAACTTTTAAATTCATATCCAAGCGAGAGAAAAGCTTGTCACAGGATGTGACTTAAAAACCAAACAAGTGCTTTGATAGTAATACGATACTTGTTGATCATGGAAATTTTAACCAAAAGCAAAAAGGTTGTGGAATGGGAAATTAAAATGAAAGATCAATAAAAATCGTCGTTATTTTTCGAAAACCTTGTAACTACAGCTTTAAACAAGCTTCAGTTGCTAGATATTAGCAGAAAGTAAGGGTATTATTTCATAACTTTTAAAAGAAACGCGAAGGAGAAGCTTAGTTCAAGGGCAGATAATTTTTTAACCTGAAAGGATTTGCGTGTTGAAGATTTATACATGTGATAAATGTCTGTTAAACGATTTAAAGCTATTAAAGGAAAAATGGAGGGGGAGTTTGTGACACAAAGTTTCTAGTACATGTTATCATGTGTATGAAAAGAAAAAAAAAACTTAAGTTAAAGGGAATATAATCCTTGAACAAGGGGAAGTTGGGACCTCAAAATTGCGTTTTGCAAAACTTCAACATGTGATACATGTTTATATAAAATATCAAAGCTTTTGGAGGAAAACTGACGGAGGAGTTTGCGACACAAAATTACTTGTATTTGTGTCCACAGACAGGGGCAGACAGACTGACATGTTAGGAGAAATTCACTTACCACATTCTTATTTAAGCAATAAATTTCACGAAATGTCGTTATCAATATCAAGATTGAGATGAAGTAAAAACTCATTCGTCAATAGAGTGTCTCAGGTCGTCGTTTTTATCTTGTTTTCTCTTTCTACTTTATCTTACACTGAAATTTTGTATCAGGTTGCATAGCGTATTAAACTAATCAACAACATGTGTTTGGCAAAGGGTTGCTTTTTTTTCAAAACCATTGTGCCAATTGAAATAAAATAGAAAGTCATTTTTTTAGCTCTAATCGTTATGAAACATTTCAATCCTACATGCATTGGTCTTTTGAACGTAAAAATTCAGGTAGTATTTCTATTTTTTAACTGACTTTTGTCTCACCCCCTGTATTGGCTACTCATATTTCCGAAAGTTTCTGACAGGTTTCAATCAATATTATTTGATAGATGAAGATTAAATAAGAATTATGTAAAAGTCAAATGAATTCACCCCGTTGTAACAGTAAGCTAACACATCCTCTATTCATAAGCCCTAGATCAGCAAATAATCATTATTTTTAAAAAAAAAATTATTCAAAGTTTATGTAAGTAATTTTCTTAACGAATTAAATAATTAATTACTTTATATTAATTAATATTTTTAATTAAATACTTACTAAATTACTAAATTACTTTATAAATTTTTAGTTGATTAATAATAATTTTTAAGCATAGACAAGCCTCGGGTTGGTGCAAGTCAAAACGGCCCAGAGTCAAAACGACCCCGCATATCGGTCAAAACGGCCCTTAATTTGGTCAAAACGGCCAAAAGCAGATTTTACATTCAGTCAAAACGGCCCAAATAAAATTTTGTCTGAAATAAATTTTTGAAATTATTTAGCAAATTTGTTTTCTTAATAAAACGTCTAAGATTAATGTCAACGATTACGCCAATGCTAGTTTTCGTCCTACTTAGCACTTTTCCCTTCTTCGGATTTTTAATATAAATCAAGTCTCGAAAACTGAAAGAAAGGGGTTCTCAAAAATCGAATTTTTCGACTGATGTAACTTATTGGCAAAGTTCTACACGTGTAAAGGTTTTTTTATTGTGTTAGAATTTATTATAATCATTGCCAATCTTTCTGTTCATAACTATCGCAGAAAAACGTATAGTTAAATATAAATTCCCCTGGAAATGATTCATGTAAAATTGTTTTATAAAGATAAACCAAATGTTGGTAAATTTCAAACTCTTACAAACTTTTTTTTGTGATGTTTTCCATTTCTATACCATGAATCTCTATCGTTAACAGTGTATTTTATGTGGATTATGGGAACGAGTCGGAAACAGGGCATCTTGGGGAAAATGTGTTATTTCTGAAAAATTGGGATGAACTTTATTTTTATTGTTTTTTGGTAGACCTTAAGTTCCGTTTCTATTTTAGTGCCAGAATACAGATTTGTTTCTCCCTCAGTCATTTAAACTAAATGAACTACGACATACCATGTCATATTTGTAATATCAACTTTCTATTAGAAAGATCATCGGGTTGTAAATTGGGATTTTTTCCCTGATTTGGAGAAAATCGCACTTTTGGGCATGTGGAAGGGTCATTTTTAGGTTTAATCGTGTTGATGCATATACTATACATTTAAATTGTGTTTAAAGACCTGGTTTAATCCTTCTTTATTTGACCCTCCCCCCTCCAAAAAAAAAAAAAAAAAAAAAAAAAAAAAAAAAAAAAAAACGAGATATGCAATTATCCACCCATTGTTATCTTAATGGATTTTTGGCCCTTATTTTAATCACTTAATCACCTTGTTTAGTCTATGTAGAGATACACATACAGAGGCTGTCAGGCATATATTGATTTTTACTTATTGATAATATTCCATCTTTTAACTATTTTCAAATCAATTAGTGAGATAATGATGACGAATTATGGTCAATGTCATGTGTAGAACATAAAGGGTGATTGACTCCCTAGGGTGATTCAGAGAGATAAACAATTAGCTTATCAGTAGGGGTCCAATCTAAAATAAAAAAAATATTTTACATCGGTAAAGGTAGGAAAAAATAAAGCAAATTAAATGTTTGGGCCGTTTTGACCGATTGTCAAAACTGATTTTGGCCGCTTTGACCAAATTACAGGCCGTTTTGGCTATGGGCCGTTTTGTCTTTGGGCCGTTTTGACTGTAACCCCCTTGGATTATATACAGCATTGGTTTATAAACGGTTTCTGTGTTAAAATATGAACGTTAGATCTAGATTTATTGTAAACACAAGATGGAACTAACGTTACACCATACATGAATAACCGGCTCGGGCCAGCTTTGTTTACAAATCGTTTATGCTCGTTCCGGGGCCAAAATCAATATAAATACATACAAAAACGTGTTTTGTGTCGTGAATGGCGGACTAAATTTTAACGTATTTTCTCGTTTGTTAGGCAAAATTTAATATGGAGAAAGTACCGTCAACACATCGATTTCAAGTGGCTAAAGTTGAATTTGAAGATGAAGCCGTGGAAAAAACTAAAAATGGTAAACGAAATGGATCTATTACGAGTCCCTCAGACGTCGAATTGGACGCAACATCCGCAACTATTTCCCAACACGATGAACAACCAACTTACGGAAATTATCAAAATAGTTACACAGCTTATGGAACAAACTTAAAAACTTTTGGTAAAAATACAACAGAAGCAATACCTCACGTTGACCATTACAGAAATCTGCTGTCAGCAACCTCGGCATTGAAAACCAGACCAACCTTAGAGGAGTTGCACGAGGAAAAGGTAAGATATTAGAAGCAGAGTGGATTGATTAAACTTGTGTGACACTAATTTCTGTGAGTAAGGAGTCCAGTGGACACCAAACTCATGGAATCAATGAGTCCACGCTTAAAGTGAGGAGTCCAAATTTTCAAACCAGGGGAAATGTTGTAGAAATTAAGAAATAGTATTGAAACCTGATTATGACATCAGTTTCAAAGGTCCATTAACCTTAACAAATATTTAAAGTTTGGCTTTGATGATTAGGGGCCAAGACTACCAAAATTCAATATCTGTTATTTAACATTAGGGATTTCTCTAAAAATCTAGGGTCCAATCCAAAATCTAGGAGCCCTGGGTGACTGGACCCCTGCTAGTCTTTTTCCCTGGTTTCATATCTTCATGAGGTCAGAAAATCACTCCCTTCATTTCTTAGTTATTCAATGAAATCAAACATAACAGCAAAAAGTTTAATCATGAAAGATTTCATCATTTCAATGAATAGAGTTTTTGTTAATCATGCAGGAAAACAGACTAACAATTAAAACTTAGGGGCCCAGTCTACCAAAATTAAATATTCAACATTAGGGATATGGGCATTTTCCCAAGAAAATCTAGGGCTCATGAGCAACTGAGCCCCTGATAGTCTTTTTCCGTCATGGAGGTATGAACTAAAAACCTGAATCACACTGTATAGTTTTTCAAAGTACATTTATATGTTATAAGAGTTGCAGAGAAATACAGAACCTTTAATTACTATATTAAAGTTTAATCTTTTCTCCTTCAACTAGGTAGAAACATTGTCGAAAAAAGAACAAATTACTTTATATCCACAATTTCCAACTTCTACCATGTTCTCTAAAGTGTTTTTGTTTGGGTAATCCATTAAATCAGGATTGAATATCAATTTTTTATTCTCAATAAATCCTATATTGTGGACTCTCATTGAAATTGTCTTGTTGAGACAATTCAAAAGAGTACCCACAACAAAGGGTTTCATTGAGAAATTAATATTTTAGTCAGGCTTTAACCCCTCATATCTGTATCTGACAAACCATATTATTGTGAATAACTGAAATTTAAAAGTCTCAACTCAGGTGAACTCTTGAAGTCTGAAACTCCCTCTTCAAGTCTTGACTCATTCCATGCTACAAATAGAAGTGGGTAGGGTAAAAAAACCCAGTCAAATTCAGAGGTACAGATAAGAGGAGGGAACACCAATAATAAAAATCATTTCTCAATGAAACCCTATGTTGTGGGTACTGATTCAAATTGACTTGAGCCGATTCAAATGAGTACCCACAACAAAGGGTTTGGCGAAGTGTAATAAAGATATTTGAATATTAAGTCTGAAATACCCCCTCTTTCTGCAGCTCTGAAAATTTTCTTTCGTACACAAAGCTTTGGCAGACTTCATAGACCTAGATTAATGTACAAACACATGCTGTATGATCTGATCTTAGCCTGCACATCCTGCTTTCTACTAAATAATCATAGACATGAGTCAGGCTTGGTGAAATGTGTAAATTGGTGATTTTTTCAGTAATATTTAAATTCAGCAGGAGGAGGATATGTTAACTGCCCATTTATGCTGTGGAGTAATCTTGTCAAAATTATCTTATCTCATCATGAGAACACAAATGAGTACCAACACCACAGGGTTGCCCACTGATGGGTTGATAATCATAGACCTTTGTGGGATAGCAGCTGGAGGCTAGGAAAGGATGAAATGGTTGTACTGGTGTGAGAAATACCAGGAATCTATGGTAAGGCGTTCCTGCCTCTGTGATATGAGTGAAATATTGTTGAAAGCAGTGTAAAACTCAAAAAAATTCAAACAAAACAAAATTTTGCTTTAAATGCATTTTTTGCCAAATTATGCCCCTATTTTTATTTTCTGATTTTCTACCCATAGTTCACAATTTGGGTATGATTTTTAACCCATATTCAATTAGTCAACAGCCAAGGGTAGGCATCCACATAGGATGCCCTTAATACATAAATAAAAATCTAACAACTAAATTTATCTTGTCAGTTTGTATCTAGAGATTCATTCCTGTTGAAGTCTTTGTCAATCTATTGTCAATCCTAGTATAACAATCCTTCAGGTTCTGTGTAAAGCTGTTTGAGATATCTTATCAGATGGTTATCCTAGTGAGACAATCTTCACACAATCCCCCTTACCATTCTTCCACTTAACTATGATGTAATGTTGACATTTTGATCTCAAGGTGTGACCTCACTGATAGGTTATCTTCAATAACCCTCATGGAGATTTCCATATTTATTATTACCATAACTCTCATAATAATTATTCTCTCCACCAGAGTTCTAGTCTGACATCAACAAAATAGGGTCCAAAGGACTCAATCATTCAGATCTTAGGGGTCCCTTCTTAAATTCTGAGAGTTTATGCTTTAGGTTTAGACTAATTCTTTATTTCTATAATCTTATATTTTGTAGATTTACAGCTATTCTCTAGTTAAAGGTTAAGAACTTGGTAGAAGATTAGAAGAATATTAATAATGTCATTGTGGGGATTAACTCTCTGGAAAGAATTAAAGACTTTTTGAAGCAGTCTTCAATTCTTTTCTGAGGTTGAGCCCGAGAATACATATGGGGCTCACATCACACTTTTTTTAGGGTCCTGGTTACTTATTTTTGCATCTAAGATGCACAAAATCTGTGTTCCTTAAAACCCTATCTCCACAGAAACACATGTCACAGGCTTTTGTCTAGCTTGAATCCTATCTGATACAACATTATACCCCAAAAATAATAAAAAATGAAAAATACTTCCTTATATTTGAGACATGAAGTCCTGTTAAGCTATCAACTCATTGATTATAAGAGAATACCAATCTTTCTATCTAGACTACAAAATCTTGAGGGGTCAACACAAAACTATTGTAAGTGCGGTGCCTATTAAACACTTGTATTACTTTTGAGCAGGGTCCTGATCAGGATAATGTTCTCTTTTAACTCTTAAAACTGTGTTTGTTAACCCTTGTCATACTGATCCCAGAATATTCCTGCTTTGGCAGGAGGTATGGACAAACATCAGCCTGCACATATGTGCAGTCTGATCTTAGTCCATACAACCTGATTTTCCTTTTTAAACAAGAAGAGTTTCAGAAATTTTATTTTCAAAATCAAATGCTGACTCCCAACTAGGAAATACAGAGCTTTGATTTGTATATAATTTTTCCAAGGTTTTTTATTTAGCATGACAAGGGTTAAAATTTATGACAGAGCTATAAAATGAGATAGAGGGGGAATTTGAGATTGGAATATATCAGTAGTACTGGCACAATTGATTTGGTATGGGTATCCATTTGAATTGTCTTGTGAAGACAATTCAAATAAGTACCGACATTGAGATTGGAATATATCAGTAGTACTGGCACAATTGATTTGGTATGGGTGTTCATTTGAATTGTCTTGTGAAGACAATTCAAATAAGTACCGACAGCATCGTTTATTTAAGAAATAAAGATTCTAAACCAGCATTACCCCCCTTTTCTGCACTTCTATCAGATGTAAGACGTATAACCAAAACAAATGTTTTTCGTAATCAACATTTGAAAATATCATCTGTGTAATTTGAAAAAAAAAGAGATTGTTTTTGTTCAAAATAAGACACTTATGCTTTTCATAAGTAATTGCTTCTTTTGCACAGCTGTCTCTACCTATATGAATATTTGGACTCCAAATTTTGCTAAATTTTCAAAATTACACTCCTTGGTCATTCTGTTTTCTGAGTTTGCTTGGCACAATAATTTGGTTTTTAGAGGTCAAACTCAGCGTTAAAATTTGTGATTTATACCATGCATTAACAGAGGGTTCAGTGCAAGACTGTACTAAGTGTATAGTACAGTCTTACACTAAGCCCTCAATTTGCTAGTCAAGTGTTTTTTAACCTTTCTTCTGTCTTCTTATATAAAGTATGTTAATGTCAGTTCTTGCCATTAAGTTATTACTGTAAGGAAAACTTCCTTCAGCCCACATTAAAATAGACCAGCCTATGGCGTCCCCAATATGATCTTTTCATGTTCAAGGAGAGAAAAACATGTGGTAATTATTAGTATAAGTTCCTAAGAGGTTATAATATCAATGGTGCTTTTTCTTGAGAGCTTTATGGTCTTTGATAAATGCACCTCATTTACTTATTGATGAATGGTAGAAGTGATCCAGATCAAAGTTTGCACATTATCAGCTCTACTGTAAATAAGTCTGTTGGAGTTTTTTAAAAGGCCTTAAATTTTATGGCAGTTTGGTGTGTCCTTCAGTAAACCTTTCTTGTAAATGCAAGTAAGTCTAAAAGATATGTCCAATTCTTGAAACCTGTACATGACATAAGGGTCTTTTATAATGATTAATACGGTATTTACCCTAACATATGTTTTTTTAACTTAGAAACTGGGGCCATAATTACAGACCCAAGGATCAACACTTACACCAGTCCTCAGGCCCGAGACCTGTGTATTCTAGTGAGGACTGGTAGTTGTAACCATGCTACAGGTCTGTTGTCAATGGTGGCACTTAGTATGAAAAGCAGTTGCCTGTCCAATTCTAAAATTTGCATAATTACCTAATAGAAAACTTTGTATAGAAAAGCAGAACCTGCTTGTCAAAAGGAAAAGCTTCTTTCCAACAATGTTTTCTTCACAATCTTTAATTATTAAAATTTCATGGCTTACATCATGCAGGACCTGTTGTAATCAGGGAGGACCTGTAACATTTTTGGCTAACAGGTCCTTCAGGCTGGTGGCAAAAAGTAGTGAGTGTCAAATTCTGCAAACCCTGTCATCTCAGAGAATTTTTTCCCTCTAAATGCCTAATAAATCAATTTTTCCTACTGAAACAAGGTCATGTGGAATTTTTAATAGATCTATCTTCTGTTAAAGATAGTTTTGTGGGTTTAATTCTAAAAGCTTGTTACTACAGCTTGATAAAAGAATTAAACCAACAAATTTCTTTGTTCATGACTTGAATTTTTTTTTCAGTATACCTTATTGAATCACTGTTTGTCAAAACTAAGAGACTTTCTACAAAAACTCTCTCCTGCTGAAGTATTTTCCCCCAAATTAATGGCTACAGGCCCCTTCCTCTAACCTTGAAAAAGCCCTTCTTAGGTGATAGGCAGGTCAGAGCAAACACTTTTTCTTTTATGATAATTATTTTCCACAACTTTATCAGGTCATTATCGGGGTTCGACACTAAGGGGAGTCCAGGAGTCTGAGACTCCTTGTTTGTACTCTTTCCATTCGCTAAAAAGGAGTCCAATGGACTCTAGGGGGTCATATGAGAATATATTGAAAAACAAATGCACAGAGAAGGGTTCTTTCTAATACTTGCCAAAAACTGTTGACCTTTTCAATACAAAATTGTTGAAGAAAACATTTGCTTGCATCCTGAAGTGTTTTGAGTAAAAACTCGTCTTTGGAAGAACATTGTGGAAATGAAGAAATTGCTTATAACAAGCAATTTTTTCTTTTCTACAATCTTATCCCATTACGAAAATTTGGACTCCTTACTTTGAGCTTGGACTCCTTGATTTCATGTGTAAGGAGTCCAATTGACTCCTTAATCTCAAGAGTTAGTGTCAACCCCTGATTATGTCTCTACTTCACATCTGGTAGAGTTTGGGTGGCTCTATGAAAAAAAAAAAAAGATAAATAAAAAGAGCATCGAAATGGGCTTTTCACAAGGTATCAATTAACTTTAACAATTGTATGAAGTCATTGATCATTCAAGAAGTCTTCAAGTCTTCATTGATTTAAATATTGATTAGTCTGCTTGTATTAAACACCTCTGATAAGAAAAAGTCCCTTATTATTACTAGAGAATCCGGGTTTTAGTTTGACATCAACAAAATGGGGTTCAAAGGACTCAATCATTGGGATTTAAGGGGTCCTTTCTTAAAATTTGTTATTGCAATTTTCTCAATAAACCTATATTCTTTAAACTCAACAGATCGTCCCATTGGGACAATTATTATTAGTTTAAGAACATAGAATTCATTTACAATAATTAAGGACCAACAAAAAACTACTTTTTAAGATATTTTTATTTAAAGAAGGTGATTTTGAAAACGGCCACTTAATGAAAATTGTCACTTAATAGTTGTGGTCACTCGAGCAAGATGGACTGTAGTGCACCAAATTGAGGTACTGTTATGACCCGCTGTTAGATTTATGGTAATAATCAGACTTGACAATTCTATCTCACTTCCTAAATGTAATTATACATATTCCCAGGGCTTTCTTTATTGATTTGTCACCTTTGAATCCATTATTGATTACTTGATCTAGATTTGTATAGACTCTCCTGGAATAACAGAGAATTGAGAAGAACTGCAGCTACAGGGAGTCTATCACACACTGTAGATCAATATCAGACTGCACAGGGACGTGTTTTACTGCAGGAATTCTAAATATGATATCTGTTTTGATATTAACTTAATTTGAAGGGGTCTGGGCTAAACTAAGCAGGCACCAGAGGTTCAGAATGATAAGAGTAGGTAAAGCCGGTCTAAAATCTTCATTTCTCAATGAAATTCTATGTTGTGGGTATTCATTTGAATCATCTCAATGAGATGATTCTAATGAGTTCCCACAAGATAGGGTTTATAATATTACTATTGAAATACTTTAATCTAAAATCCAAAATACCCCCTCTATCTGTAGCTCTGGGGCACATCTTCTTTTTGTGGCTATCCAGATTGACTTGCGGTATTACCGTAACCCATTCCCTCACAATACACCTTCTTGACCCCCCCTCTCTTTCTAAAAAAAGTTTCAGGATTTGAAAATAAGGAAGATAGAAATTTCTGCCTTGTCCACAATGTTTTCTTCAGGAAAAAGATAAATAATTTTAAATTTCATTAAATGAAAATTGTTGTCTGCAACTTCTGTGACATTGGACTGGTCCAAATTTTTGTTGTCTGGTAATGGGTTAACAAAGACAGTGAAAGTCACATGACAGTAATTATAGACCTTGTTTGATGTGATAAAATGTGGCAATTATTGTATGAATCAGGAGAGTTCATGACTACATTTTGCCAGAAGTTATATAATGTATCTAGGAACTCTCATGATACATACACAACCATAGCTCAGTTTGAAGTGCGATGCACTCAATCATGAGGTTTTGGGTTTGATTCCAGGCTGGGACATGTCCTTTCTGACATTGTTCTCTTGCCAATGGGTGAAAAATTGTAAAACTATTTAGAACAAGATGTATTAATGTAACCCTCATTTGATAGTCTTATCTGCACTGTCATCAGCATACCAGAAATAGGGGTACATTATTGCAGCTTATAAAGAAAGATCAGCTGTAAACATCAGCTGATCTTTAAGAAATTATACCCCACATTGCATGGGTGTACATGTTGATGACTCAGCACAAAACAGTTGTTACTGCCTACAAACATACAGGCAGTTATAGCTATGTCTATTCCGGCTAAGACATGACCATGCAATGCATAGGCTAACAGTTCTATCATTTTAAGGGCTTCACATTTAAAAAATATCTTGTTAAGAATTGAATTACCCCTGAAGTGGCTCTTAATCTAGTGGCAGATGTTAAAGTTGGAAAGCTCAAAGATCAAAGTTTAGCTCAGAGCTACAGATAGAGGGAGTATTTTGGATTTCCAATTATATTATTTCAATCTACTTGCCCAAATCCTTTATTGTGTGCACTTGTTAGAATCAGCTCAAGACAATTCAAATGAATGCACACAACATAGGGTGTCAATGACAAATAAAGATTTTAGAATGGCATTTACCCCTTTTATCTGTACCTCCGCTTTTTGGGCATTCCATCTTGAGAGGTCAGCTGTAAACTATTGTATGAGGCTATAACTATATTGGCGCTTACAATAGTTTGATGCTAACCTCCAACTTGTCAGACCAATAAATGTTTACAAATAAAAAGCACCAGTTATACAGACAGAAAGCTATATAAATGCACATCCTACATGACCCCTGGGAAGGAGAGTCTTGCCATTTCATAGCCAAATACCTTTCTTTTGGATAGGTTGGTTAATATGTTGAATTGATGTAAAATAATTACTTTTCCATTTCAATGTTTTGGGAAAAAAAGAAAAATTCTTGTATAGCTTGTATAGCTCCTGGCTATAGCTAGATTTGCTCTGCTGCCTGTCGGTTCTTCCCCGTGTCGTACCGTCCTTCCTAAACAAAAACTTTTGTAGCACTTTTCTCTCCATTTTTAGCTCACCTGAGCACAAAGTGCTCAAGGTGAGCTATTGTGATCGTAGAATGTCTGTCGTGCGTCGTCCACAATTTCTTTAAACATCTTCTCCTCCTAAACCAGTGGGCCAATCTTGATGAAACTTTGCAGGGATAATCCTTGGGTCAAGCTCTACCAAAGTTGTTCAAATAATTGAAATCCACCCTTAACTTTCCCTTCATCCTTAACAAAAAGGGTGAAAATATGAAAATCTTAAAAAATCTTCTTCTCTGAAACCAGAAGGCAGACAGCTTTCATATTTCATATGTAGCATCATCTACTGGACCTTTACCAAGTTTGTTCATATCAACCCCTGGGGTCATATTTGGGCTTTGCCCGGGCGCAACCCTTTTTACATAGAATCAAAGAGCGAAATCTTTAAAAATCTTCTTCTCTGAAACCAGATGGCAGACAGCTTTCATATTTGGTATTTAGCATCACCTAGTGGGCCTCTACCAAGTTTGTTCATATCAAGACCCTTGGGTCTTATTTGGGCTTTGCACGGGTGGATCCCTTTATCTCTAATGAGCATGAAGGGTAAAAAAATGAAAATTTTCAAAAATCTTTTTCTATGAAACCAGAAGGCAGACAGCTTTCATATTTGGTATGTAGCATCATCTAGTGGACCTCTACCAAGTTTGTTCATATCAAGACCCTAGGATCATATTTGGGCTTCACCAGGGCGCAACCCTTTTTACATAGAATCAAAGAGCGAAAATCTTTTAAAATCTTCTTTAACCAAAACCAGAGGGCACACTGCTCAAATGTTAGCTCCACTGGCTGAAGGCCAGCGAGCTATTGTCATGGCGAGGTGTCTGTCGTGCGTCTGTGCTTGTGTGTGTGCGTGCGAAAACTTTTCTTTAAACATCTTCTTCTCCTAAACTACAGGGTGGATTTTGACGAAACTTGGCCAGAATGTTCCTTGGGTGAGCCTCTTTTAAAGTTGTTCAAGAAATTTGGATTGACCCCCAAATATGGGCATGGCAGGGCAGGGCTTATTTTGACCCAGAAATCTTTGAGCAACATCTCCTCCTGAACCATTGGGCCAATTTCAATGAAACTTTACCAGAATGTTCCTTTGGTGACCCTCTTCTAAAGTTGTTCAAGAAATTGGGATTGACCCCCTAATATGGGCGTGGTAGGGTGGGGCTTATTTTGACCCCGAAATCTTTGAATGACATCTCCTCCTGAACCATTCGGCTGATTTCAATGAAATTTTATCAGAATGTTCCTTGGGTGACCCTCTTCTTAAGTTGTTCAAGAAATTTGGATTGACCCCCAAATATGGGCGTGGCAGGGCAGGGCTTATTTTGACCCCGAAATCTTTGAATGACATCTCCTCCTAAAACATCGGGCCGATTTTAATGAAACTTTACCAGAATGTTCCTTGGGTGACCCACTTCTAAAGTTGTTCAAGAAATTGGGATTGACCCCCAAATATGGGCATGGCAGGGCGGAGCTTATTTTGGCCCCAAAATCTTAGAACCTCATCTCCACCTGAACTATTGGGTTGATTTCAATGAAACTTTACCAGAATGTTCCTTGGGTGACCCTCTTCTAAAGTTGTTTGAGAAATTTGTATTGACCCCAAAAAATGGGCGTGTCAGGGCGGGGCTTATTTTGACCCTGAAATTTTTGAATGACATCTCCTCCTGAACCATTTTCAATGAAACTTTACCAGAATGTTCCTTGGGTGACCCTCTTCTAAAGTTGTTTGAGAAATTTGGATTGACCCCCAAAAATGGGCGTGTCAGGGCGGGGCTTATTTTGACCCTGAAATTTTTGAATGACATCTCCTCCTGAACCATTTTCAATGAAACTTTACCAGAATGTTCCTTTGGTGACCCTCTTCTAAAGTTGTTCAAGAAATTTGGATTGGATGAGATCCACTGGATCAATAAAATTCAGGTGAGGGGTTTAGGGCCATTCTGGTCTTATTTTTTTTAAAGTGATATCTAAATAGTTTTCTTCCTTGTAATTTTACATATTAGTTAAATAAGTTCATTCCTTCATAAGTCATGATCAACTTTGAAAAAGCCTGAATTCCTTCTGAATGCTGTTCACTTTCATTACCTTCTATTTTCAATATCTCTCTTTCAAATCTTGAGATTTTAAGCCAGTGGAGCGATACAGGCCCTCTTGAGCCTCTTTTTGGTATGTAGCATCATTTAGTGGGCCCCTGCCAAGTTTGTTCATATCAAGACCCTTGGGTCATATTTGGGCTCCACCCCGGGCGCATCTCATTCAGCTCATCTGAGCACGATGGGTGAAAAAGGAAAACCTTCAAAAATCTTCTTCTCTGAAACCAGAAGGCTGACAGCTTTCATATTTAGTATGAAGCATCATCTTGTGGACCTCTTACAAGTTTGTTCATATCAAGACCCTGGGGTCAAATTTGGGGTCCACCCGGGTGCATCCCTTTTTACATAGAATCAAAGAGCAAAAAGGCATATCTGTCTTGCTCTATGCTGAAAACATTCCATGGTATTGATTCAAGGCAATTATCTTCTTTTTGGTATCTGCCTATCCAATTAATGTGATGTCTCAGGGGTCAAAGAGACTCAGGTGAGCGATCTAGGACCATCTTGGTCCTCTTGTTAACAAGGTTTTACCCTTCTTTACTGAGTAATTAAATGACTTGACATTGGTATATTTTCAGGATGACATTGACAGACACAGGCATCGGCAGCCACTTTTATCCACATCAGATACGACTGCGGAAGAAAAGACGCCGGAGACGAAAGGTGCTGTGAAGTTCGGATGGATCAAAGGAGTTCTTGTATGTTACCCTAATGTAGTCTGAAAAACATGATTTCTACCATAAATAAGGTTTTATTAACTAGAGTTTTTTTTTCAGTAATAAAATTATGTGACAGCTTGAAAACTTCATGATTAAGAATTTTTCACATAGTTTTATTGAAATATGAAAATAAACAGCATAATGTTACTTTTTGGCTAAAATATGATATAAGAGCTAGAGATAGAGGGGTTATTTTGGTTTTCAAATTCAATTATTTCATTATCCCTTACTCGAACCCTGAGTTGTTGGTACCCATTTGAAACCTCGACATGATTCAAATTAGTACCTATAACATAGGGTTTCATTTTAGACTGGCTTTTACCCCTCTTAACTGGCCCCTTTATGAACTCCCTTTTACCTCTTATCATGCTAAAAGTTGCCCAAATGAACAGGGATAAATGATATCATAAGTATTAATCTCTCTGTTAAATACCCACAAATACCTTTGTTGACGCCAAAGAGATGAAAATAAAGGGACATGAAAATTTCACAATTTACAATATTATATAATGGTAAAGAGATCTTAGGGAGTATGGGAAGGATGGAAGACCTAAAGCAGGTCACTCTATATTAGACTAGGTCAGACTAATTTGTAAATCAGCCAACAATCAATACTTCAAGACAAATTGCTGATCCAAGCAACACTTAATATGTATGGAATAATGATTGTGCAACCTTCTCATTATAGTCTTCAAAGATACTTTAGTCTCTCTGATGCCAGCAATCTAAAATTTTTATTTCTCATCTAAATCTTATGTTGTGGTTACTCATTTGAATCATCTTTACTACTCAAATGAGTAACAACAACACAAGTATTGTGCTTTTATTGAAATACTTCATTCTACCCCGGGTTGATAATCATAGACCTATGTGAGGTAGCATCTGGAGGCTAGGAAAGGATGTGGTGGTTGTACTGGTGAGAGAAATACCAGGAAACCATTGTTAGGTGCTCCAGCCGCCACGATATAACTGAAAAAATTTTGAAATAGACATAAAACTCCATTCAATCAATCAATCATTCTAACCCCCTCGACGATTCCAAGGACTATCAACAAGATAGGATATTGAGAAATAACAAAAAAAAAGTTAAGATTAGCTTCCCCCTCGCCCCATCCCCACCCCTCTAATGTTACCTGACCCTGGTAGATAAAATGCAGCTTTAAAAGACAATGCATTGACTCCAAATGTTGATTAGGCGCCGCCACCATAGTGCAGCTGGTTAGGCATAAGACTTCCAATCTGGAAGTCGTGTGTTCGATCCCCGGTGGCGGCAAATATCCTTTCCGACGTTTGTCTCTCACCTATGGGTAGATAATCATAAACCTATGTGAGATATCAGTCGGAGGCTAGGAAAGGGTGTAATGGTAGTACAGGTGAAAGAAATACCAGGAATCCATTGTTAGGTGCTCTGGCCTCCGCGATATAACTGCCAAATTGTTGAAAGCGGCGTAAAACCCATTCAAACAAACAAACCAAATGTTGATTAGAGTGAACATCCAAATCATGCCTGTCAAATGAATAAACCATTGCATAATCATGTGGGTTTAGTCAAAAACATGTCCCTTTGAAGTCATGAAACAAATCCCTAAGGCTGAATTGATACAAAAAACCATTTTAATTAAGATGCTATTCCAAGAATGAGAGGGTGTAACTCGGTGACATGTGATGACATGTTATTGTCATCCTAACCATTATTTATGTGTTATTAATTAATACATCACAGTGTTACAGTGTTTTTTATGACAGCCTTGTTTAGACATACATGATGTTTGTACATGCATGTTGACAGCTTAGTTGCTGTAATTATGAATTGTATAACGAAAGATGTAAAAAAAAATCTTATCATGAAACTTCATATGTTAGCTGTTCCTTTATGTATATTTAAGGTCCTTGCTTAAGAAGAGCTTGATCAGGGGTGTGAAAATACATATTTTCCTTGTTTGTCCCTGGACAAGTGAAGGATGATTTTCTACCATTCCAAGATTAGCCCAGGAATTTACTTGTCCATGGACATAGTTCCTAGAAAAATGTACTTGTCCACAAGTTGAAAATCATGTGTTGGACAATTCGAGCATGGGGATTTTACACCCCTGGTTTGATCATAAGTCATCAAATGATAATACCCAAGTTTTAATGTGCCTATACTAGCTTAAAATTTACTCATAAAGCCATCAAATGCACACATACTCATTCATATTGTTATTGCTTTACACTCATAAACCATATGGAGGGTTTAACACAAGACTGTGCTAAGTGTATACAATGTATATACACATAGTGCAATCTTGCGCTGAACCCTCAATTATTGTTATTATTTAAAATTTTCTTGTTCTTAGTTTTAAAAGTTTTGAGAAATAAGAAACCTTACTGTTGTTATAATCATGTAATGAGATTCTACATGCAGGTTGTTTGGGGACATGTCATTGTATAATGCGTCATTTCAAAATTGATGATGATTTGTCATTATGATGTGTTACTGTAATTCATCATCTTGTTAGTGTGCATTTATACTGCATTGTTAAAATTATAGATCAAGGTCTTTACATGTCATCATCCAATGAAGTACAATGAATCCTATAATATGGCTTTTTTGTCTGAAGATGATATTTTATTTTTTTATTTATTTTTTTTTTTTTTTTTTTTGGGGGGGGGGGGGGGGGGCACTTTAAAAACTTTTTCATTTAAATCCCAATACCTAACAATGTATATCCCTCACAAGTACAGTTAAAAACATCGTGAAATTGACATACATTCCAATCAAACCATTCCAAATCACTCACTCAGCATTCCATTCATTCATTCTTAACACTCACTCAAACCATTCAAAAATGCTCCAAACCCACTGCTGAAAAAGAAAGAGTCAACAACGTAATTCAAGATAAATAAAGCTAGAAAAAAAATGCAATTTCAATGACATAATTCAAATTGTAAGCGTCTGATAGGTTTTTGAAGAAATAGGATGCTATTCATAGTACTTATATGCATATTTTATTAAAGGGAGGGAATTAATATTGCAAATTTTGTTCACCCTGAACAAAATTTGCGATATTGGATTACCTCCCATTAAATCCACTCAAAACTCGCTCCACACACTCATTCAATTTCAGTCCAAAATCATTCACCTTGTCAGTTCCACGATGTTGTTAGCTGTACTCAATGTGATTTTGATAAATACATTTATATAGGCAATAACAACTGTTTTGCATTGAGCCATCAATTTGCTAAAATTTCTCACTAAAACTTCTTAATTCATCATTAGATTTATCTAAATGAGATATTTTTGCACATGCTATTTCGAGTCAGAATTATCCCTGATAGAGATTCAATATTAGTAAAGCTATTTATATCATTGTCAGGATGTTCAGAGTTCAATCCAACGACTGGTAACACCAAGGGAAAAAAGCAATTAAAACATAGAATAACCAAATATTTCTTGAAATTTAAACAAACTTTGCAAAGTATCTAGTTTTACACTTTGCAAGTAAGAAATTGAAATTGGATACTTGAAAATCTCTGTTCCCGAATGACAAATCTTCTAACTCGGGTAACTCATCTTTATTTCTTTAAGAGTGTTAAAAAATTATGATTATTTGGGTGTGTTATTTATTTAGCAATTTTTACAACAGTTGATTTTATTAGTCCCCATCCGGTTACCGGTTGGGGGACTATAGGTTTGCTCGATTCCGTCTGTCCGTCCGTCTGTCTGTCCGTCCGTCCGTCCGTCCGTCTGTCCGTCCGTCCGTCACACTTTTGTCCGGGCTATATCTTCTAAACCATATGTGCTAGCAACTTCAAACTTGGTACACTTATAGATCTCATTGAGGAGAAGTGTCATGTTCAAGAACCGTTACTCTGCCACGCCCACTTTTTGAGTTATTGCCCTTTGTTGTTTTTAGCCTTACATTCTTGTCCGGAACATATCTCCTAAACTATGTGTGCTATCAACTTCAAACTTTGTACACTTATAGATCTCATTGAGGAGAAGTGTCATGTTCAAGAACCGTTACTCTGCCACGCCCACTTTTTGAGTTATTGCCCTTTGTTGTTTTTAGCCTTACATTCTTGTCCGGAACATATCTCCTAAACTATGTGTGCTATCAACTTCAAACTTTGTACACTTATAGATCTCATTGAGGAGATGTGTCATGTTCAAGAACCGTTACTCTGCCACGCCCACTTTTTGAGTTATTGCCCTTTGTTGTTTTTAGCCTTACATTCTTGTCCGGAACATATCTCCTAAACTATGTGTGCTATCAACTTCAAACTTTGTACACTTATAGATCTCATTGAGGAGAAGTGTCATGTTCAAGAACCGTTATTCTGCCACGCCCACTTTTTGAGTTATTGCCCTTTGTTGTTTTTAGCCTTACATTCTTGTCCGGATCATATCTCCTAAACTATAAGTGCTAGCAACTTCAAACCTTGTACACTTATAGATCTTATTGAAGACAAGTGTCATGTTCAAGAACTGTTATTCTGCCACGCCCACTTTTTGAGTTATTGCCCTTTGTTGTTTTTAGCCTTACATTTTTGTCTGGATCATATCTCCTAAACCATAAGTGCTAGCAACTTCAAACTTTGTACACTTATAGATCTCATTCAGGAGAAGTGTCGTGTTCAAGAACCTTTACTCTGCCACGCCCAGATTTTGAGTTATTGCCCTTTGTTGTTTTTAGCCTTACATTCTTGTCCGGATCATATCTCCTAAGCTATAAGTGCTAGCAACTTCAAACCTTTTACACTTATAGATCTTATTGAGGACAAGTGTCATGTTTAAGAACTGTTTTTATGCCACGCCCACTTTTTGAGTTATTGCCCTTTGTTGTTTTTAGCCTTACATTTTTGTCTGGATCATATCTCCTAAACCATAAGTGCTAGCAACTTCAAACTTTGTACACTGATAGATCTTATCGAGGACAAGTGTCATGTACAAGAACTGTTACTCTGCCATGTCCACTTTTTGAGTTATTGCCCTTTGTTGTTTTTAGTCTTACATTCTTGTCTGGATCATATCTCCTAAATTATAAGCCCTAGCAACTTCAAACTTTGTACACTGGTAGATCTCATTGAGAAGAAGATCTAGTAAGTAGGAGATATATTATAAGAAAGGATTTTTTGTTATCCGGTGGGGGACTCCTGTATTGCATCGCAATACGACATGCACTTGTTAAATCAGGGGTGTGGAATTCCTATGTCCCACTTGTCCGACATGGGCTTTTTTACCTGTGGACAAGTACATTTTTCAAAGCCACTTGTCCGTTGACAAGAAAATACTAGGGCTAACCTTGAAACTCTACTAAATTGATCAAAGAGATAATTGGCCTAATGATTGTATCAAAGGTTAGAAAACACTGTTTTTAATGAAGAAAATGCTGGAACCCAGCATTTTCTACTTTAAAAACAATGTTTTTCAAAAATTTATCCAGTCTCTCTTTTTGTGGACAAGTTCATTTTGATCCTGGACAAGTAGAAAATCATCTTGTAGTTGTCCAGGGACAAGTGGAGAAAATGCGTATTTCCACACCCCTGATTAAATTGTGATGCAGCTATTAGTACCAGATAACTTTCCTTGGATAAAGCAATAATTTTACTCTGAACATGTTTGAAGTTGAGTTTATTGCCCGATACAGAAAACTGTTGACAGTTTTGATTGACTGTCTGGGTTTCTTTACTGAATATTAATGCAATTTTAATGAAGATGTCATCTATTCCACTAGATTTTGTTGTAAATGTCAAAACTGTTACCTCAAATCAGAATGATGTGCTGACTTGATGGTAGTATTATTTAATGCCCATGTATCTTTATCATTTTAACCATACAGTCAAGGTTGTTTGATGCAACAAAATAGGTGGTTGCTTAAGAGAATGTTGCTTTAAGGCTTTTTTGTATAAAATAATAATATCAATTCAATGATAATCAGTTTAAGTGAAGATTTAACTTTCAAATGACTACATAATCCTATGATTTTTTAACTCACTGGAATTGTTTCATTTGGTAACAATAATAACTATGTCATGTGTTGTCCACAATGTCCTTAAACTACTTCTCCCAATAGAAATTGGCACATGTTGATGAAACTTGGCAGAAGTCTGAACCGTTCCTCAGATTAATTTCTTCCAAAATTATTTGAATGATTGAAATCCCTCCTTAACTCTGGTCACCAGGGTGATAAAATGGGGGTAGTTAAATTAAAAAACTTTACCCTTGTCATACTGATCCCGGAAAATTCCTACTTTGGCATGAGGTATGGACAAACATCAGCCTGCACATATGTGCAGTCTGATCTTTGTCTATTCCACCTGATTTTCCTTTTAAACCAGAAAAGTTTCAGAAAATATATTTTCAAAATCAAATACTGACTCACAATTAGGAAATACAGAGCTTTCAGCACTTTGATTTATATATAATTTTGCCAAGGTTTTTTATTCAGCATGACAAGGGTGAAAAACTCTCCTTATGTTTTCTTTTCGTCTTAGTAGTTTTACAGATTGTCTAAAATGAATCAATAGTATAAGATTGATCTTGATTGTTTATTCTTAACCCTTGTCATGCTTAATAAAAATCTTTGCAAAATAAATGTAAAATCAAAGTGCTAAAAGCACTGGAGGTTCCAAAGTGTGAGTTAATATTGATTTCGGAAATGCATTGTTTTACACCTTTCTGGTTTAAAAATGAAATTCAGGTGGTATGAACTAAGATCAGACTGCACATATGTGCAGGCTGATCTTTGTCTACACCTGTCAAAGCAGGAATATTCCGGGTTCAGCATGACAAGGGTTAAATTTGGTTGTGCAAATTATCTGTTTGATGAATAATCTATAAGAAAGAATTTCCCTGAAATGATTGACTTAAGAAGGGTCAAGCCCTGAAGAAATATTGTCTTGCTTGAAGACAAATTAGTGTCACATGATTTTAATGCATTCTTAATTGTATTTATTTCAGGTACGATGTCTCCTCAATATATGGGGTGTGATGTTGTTTCTGCGCCTGTCCTGGGTTACTGGTCAAGCAGGGATTGGACTGGCCACCGTTGTGATACTATTATCCACTGTAGTCACTGTGATAACTTCTCTCTCTATGTCTGCCATTTGTACCAATGGCATTGTCAGGGGAGGTAATTATTATACTATTATCCACTTTAGTCACTGTGATAACTTCTATCTCCATGTCCTCCATTTGTACCAATGGCATTATCAGGGGAGGTTATTGTGATACTATTATCCACTGTAGTCACTGTGATAACTTCTCTCTCCATGTCTGCCATTTGTACCAATGGCATTGTCAGGGGAGGTGATTATATTATTATCCACTGTAGTCACTGTGAAAACTTCTCTATCCATGCCAGCTATTTGTACCAATGGCATTGTCAGGGGTAGTAATTATTATTCTTTTATCAAGTGTAGTCCCTGTGATAACTTCTCTGTCGTCCGCCATTTGTACCAATTGCATTGTTAGGGCTGGTAATTGTTATGCTATTATCAAATGTAGTCACTGTGATTACTTCTCTCTCTATGCCTGATATTTGTACCAAAGGCATTGTCAGGGGTGGTAATTATAATTCTTTTATCAAGTGTAGTCACTGTGATAACTTCTTTCTCCATGTCCACCATTTGTACCAATTGCATATTCAGGGATGGTTATTTTTATGCTATTATCAAATGTTGTCACTGTGAAAACCTCTCTCCATGTCCAACATTTATACCATGGCATTATCAGGGGAGGTTTGTGATACTATTATCCACCGTAGTCACTGTGATAACTTCTCTCTCCATGTCCGCTATTTGTACGAATGGCATTGTCAGGGGAGGTAATTATACTATTATCCAATTTTGTCATTGTGATAACTTCTCTCTCCATGTCCACCATTTGTACTAATGTCATTGTCAGGGGGAGGTAATTATTATACCATTATCAAATGTATTCACTGTGATAACTTCACTCTCCATGTCCGCCATTTGTACCAATTGCATTGTCAGGGGTGGTAATTATTATGCTATTATCAAATGTAGTCACTGTGATAACTTCTCTCTCCATGTCTGCTATTTGTACTAATGTCAGGGGAGGTGATAATTATTCTTTTTCAATTTGATTCTTTGCAATAACTTTTATCTATATCAAGAAATTTTTACCAAGAACACTGTAGGTGCAGATAGTTTTAAGTTCAAGGTATTAGGTCATCTGTTAAAATTGAGCTTATCCAGGGCATATCCCCTACAATTTAAATTGGACTCCAAAAAACATTTTAAATGCTTTCCATCATGAGGTGTGCCATTTGGATCAAAATTTCAGATTGCTCCAATTTTAATATTTTGTCCAAAGATCAAGCATAAAAATTAAGTGTATCTGGAAAAAAAAAGAGTTTATGTTGAGTTTTGGGTAGATTTCAAAATTATTTTTTCTTGATAATAAGTAGATGGGCAATTCAAAATAAATCTTCAGATAGTTCAAAGCTCATGATCATACATAGTTCAATCATTAGAATTAAGTTTATCTACAGTTTATCTCCGACATTTATAGATAGGTTCCAAAATAGTGTACTTTAAATGTCCTCAATCATAACATGCCTCACAATTTGAAATAAATTCTCAAGGAGCAACAAGTTCAAGGTCAAATTTTGCTTTTTGAAGCTCAATGCCAATTGTCCTTGGACAAACATTTCTAATCTTAATTATGCAAAGAAAGTACTGGAGGATTGAATCAAATCTAGATCAAGCATATTCTAATTTTCAATCTTTATAAATTGGTGCAGAAAGAGTGTTAAATAACGGTGTAAAGTTGAACATTAAAAGATAATAAATGAAGATAGATAGTTGAGAGGAACAATAAATTTGTTATATAAAACAGTTTTTATAGGATTTTGAAATTTAAATGAATACATTAAAATCCAAATGTCAGGGTGTTCACTTTTAAGGCAAATAACACAGACTATGGAATTTGTTGAAGGGAACCTGTCAAGTTAAAGTCAAAAAGTCTATCTCTACACTACCGTTTTATAGGGCACAATAATAACAATTGAAGGATCCTTGACTCTGCCCCTTGACTTCCAAACTGTCTCTATGACTAACTATTATTTATAATCATCATTTGTCTCTAATAACAGTGTTTTGTTGGGATTTAGTGACCTAAAATAAATCAAAACCGAGGGAATAGTCTTACCTGTTTATGAAATTGTTTCAATCAGGCGTGCCATGTAGCTGCTGTCAATGCACTTAGCTAGCAACCACATTTTTATCAGCGAACTGATTTGCTTATGCTCCCTGGGTCTATTGACACACTAATAATCAGGAAAGTCAGTTTATGGATAATTCTACATGTTGAAAACGAAAACTTGAGGAGAAATAGAGATGCTGCGGCTATCATTCAGGAATTTCATGTCACATGTTAATTATCTTATCATTTCAAAGAAAGCTCTGATCACTGTCACCAGTTAATAAAGAGAAATAAAGATAAAAGGGTTCTGACTTATTGGTCTTATCTTATTATTTTGCTGGACAAACTTTAGGTGAAGTTGAAATTCTAATGTATTCATTGTTGCATATTACACTAGTAACAGTAGATCTAGAATGAAAATGGAACTGATGTCTCTTTCATTTCGAACATGCATAGGGATGATTGGACAATTGTCAACTCATTTTAATATCCTCAGCAAAATACTGTGATAATTTTGATTGTGGACATAAAACAAAAATTAAATCTTTTTTTGGACAACCTAAATTTTGTATCCACAAGCGGTAATTAAAATATTTAAGTTGCCAATCAATGAAAATGCCTGAAAAAGATGGTTAAGAATGATGTAGGGTAACAGTGCAATCCTCAGGAATCATTTTTGGATGAGTTATTGAAAGATTCTCTCATTTTTTTTGCCAGAAATCTCATTGAAACTGACTGAATGAGAGAAACATTTCAAAGCAAAATGTAATTTATGGAAGGATTTGAGTAAATATCTTTAAAAAAATTCTTAATTTCTCACTAGATATGGCTAATTTAGATATTTTTTGCTCCTAATATCCTGAGCCAGATTTATCACCGAATCATGTTTAATTGAACGATATCTTTAGGTCAGCTTCGATGTTTCAGAGAAAACCTGAGGTATTACTATAGGTCTAGGGGAACTAATTCAATTTCCGGCGATCTGTCAAGAAACTTTAGGGAAACCCCGGTCTATATACTCAAATGTTGAAGGTGATCTCTTATTGGTCAATATTATTGAAATTCAAAATTGTTTGAATATTTTTCAGCGATTATTATCTGTTGTTGAAATACAATGGAAAAATTAAAGATTTGCAACTATTTTCCCAGTCCAATAGCTATTTTTAAACATGGGTATATTTGTTTGAGGGGCTGGTAAAAACAGCTTCGCGATAAGGGTCATCTCAAAAATGGCCCAAAAAGTCATAGAGAAAAGGGATCATGCCATACTAATTTTAATTTTAAATTCATTTCATGCGCAATTGAACGTGTCTCAATTTAAGATAGGTTTGATCACTCTCGCATACTCTTGGACTGAGCTATGACCGAAAAGGTTATAATGTCCGCTAACGGAAAATGAATTAGTTCCCCTAGACCTATAGCCTTTGTGTCATCGTTGTTGTTTTTGTTGTGCAAAAACTGATATTTTGTGATATCTCTTGTTCTAAGGAAGGCATTCACTTGAAAGTTTGGACACATGTTCACTATCAAAAGAGCAATCTATGCTATCAAGGGGAATAACTCTAGATGCATTTTGTGTGAATTATGCTCCTTTTTCAACTTAGATTTATTATACACTACCCAGCACCAAACAGCTGAGCAAAGGCACCTATGGGCCGTGCTCTTGTTTGATTATCGCAGTGATCTGTTAATTTATACTGATGCTCAGCATAATTTGAGTGAAGATTTCTTCTTTAATAACTTGAGTGCAGGAAAGAAGTTTATAAAAATAATTTCCTAAAAATTGGTATTACCGGTATTTATGATGGATATCAATTTAGTGTAAAATACAATATGCTTTTTTTTTAACTGGTAATAGAAAAAACTCTAGTAAACACTGTAAAATAATCATGCAATGCTCATGTAAATTCCCTCTAATAAAAGTATTCCACTTATCCTACATACTTCAATCTATTAGCATACTTCTCATCAAGTTAGATCACTTCATCAAATACTCATAAAACACAAGTAACAAATCTATCATTATGGAAGTATATGTAATCATCCACCATGGGCAATTGTTTCATAATCAGATTTTTGTCATAAAGGTTAATAATTATATGAGACCAGGTATCCAGCTCTCACTATTGTAAAAATATTTCTACTGGTCATCAGGATTTAAAGAATCTTAGATAAAGATTCAAAACTGAGACATCTTTTAAGTGGAATCTTAATCTTTTTCTGACTTAGAAATGATGTCTATTTTTCTGTTCCTACAAAAGTTATTAATTTTAACACCTGGATATTATCGCCAATATTGACTACCCATGAACAGAGATATAACAAAATTAAGAAAAGCTGACCAAAACTTAAATCAAAGAACTGGGTAAATAGAACACTACATTATGGGTTGTCAGGAAACATCAGCTACTTCAATAACAGAAAGGTTATAGTTAAAGCTGAAAGCTGATAGTACCATTAAACACCTCTAATGGGGAAACTCCCTTGTGGAAAACATTTCTATTTGTGGTTACTTTCATGATTGTGAAATCAAAATCAAACAATTATTTTATGAGTTAAAGGTAGCGATGGGCTGATTTATAGATTAAACAATTAACATAAAGGCCAAATAGAAAAAAAAAACTATAGAAATGATTGGTAAAATTGATATGAATAATGCTCAGGTACTTCAAATATAGATCATAATTGTTTCATGTAGCAGCCCTATTTAATTCATGGCATGAATGGAGACTTTCACACCATGAAGAGAGCAGCATGATAAACGGTACAAACATAAATTTAGGAAAGGAGAAAATGCTGGTCACTGGATCACCCAGATTGCTCAAGTAAAGTTACCTTGGACCAAAATTTTTATTTCTAAAGGACACTCTACGTTGCTTATTTGATTCTCCTCAAAGAGTACCCAAAACATAGGTTCTGATCAAGTATTTCTGAACTATTTAGAGTAAAACACAAAATTCCCCCTCTCATTTTAGCTCTAAATAATGTTAGACTGTTTATGACCTATAAATAGCAATCCAAAAACCTGACCTTTCTTATTTATTTATGACCAGGTGGTGCTTATGAGACATTGCTTTTTTTTTTACCAGGTGGTGCTTACTATATGATATCTCGGAGTCTAGGACCCGAGTATGGAGGTGCTATTGGTGTCATATTCTCTGTTGCTAATGCTGTTGCCGTGGCAATGTATGTTGTTGGGTTTGCTGAAACTGTCAGGGATCTGTTATTGGTAAGTACTGGCTTTTTCTTGGAATGTCTAAATTTACTTTTCATACAAGGTATTTAGATATTAAGTTGTTTTTGTACAAAGACTTTTTGTCATTCTGTAATCCTGGTCCTTTTCTGTGTTGTCTTATTCATGGGAAAGCTTTTACATTTATGAGATGTATTTGTTGATTTTATGGTGGTATGGAACAAAAACCTAATCACAAATAAAGCGAATACATACATGAGTGCAGGGTCCAAAGAATCCACTCATCCGCTCGTATTTACGAGTAAGAAATCCAGGAGGACGAGTGGAAAATCAAAGGCAGTCGTCCTCCCTAACGAGTGATGAATGAATGGCTTTTATTCATTATGTCTTGTGTCAGGATAAAATACAAAAAAGACGCTTCGAAAAAGTTCCCGGTGATAGAAGTTCGCAACACCTTGAACTGTAAACAGTCATGTACTTTGATTTTTAAAAATAAAACTTCCGGTTTTCGCATGATATAACCTGGACTTCGTAAAAAACAAATCAATCTCACGATCAAGGAAAGTATCAAAAATAGAAATAAATTTTCCCCTGTTTTGTTCATACCTACTACTTTTTTATATGCGGTCAAAGGCGAATGTATATTGGCATTATCTTCTCCTTTGTCCGTCCGTCCGTCCATCTGTCAGTCAGTCCGTACGTACATACGTCTGTCCACTTTTCTTGTCTACGCAACTCCTCCTAAGTTTCTGGCTGGATCTTCTTGAAACTTGGTCAATGTTGTCACCTCAATTGGTAGGTGTGCATGAAGGAAGGATTTTATGGTTCGTTGATTTTTGCCTGAGTTATGCCCCTTAAAAACTATGTCTCTGGGTCCACTTTTCTTGTCAACGCAACTCCTCCTAAGTTTCTGGCTGGATTTTCTTGAAACTTGGTCAATCTTATCACCTCTATTGGAAGATGTGCATGAAGGAAGGGTTTTATGGTTCGTTGATTTTTGCCTGAGTAATGCCCCTTAAAAACTTAGTCTCTGGGTCCACTTTTCTTGTCAACGTAACTCCTCATAAGTTTCTGGCTGGATCTTTTTGAAACTTGGTCAATCTTATCAGTTCAATTGGTAGATGTGCATGAAGGAAGGATTTTATGGTTCGATGATTTTTGCCTGAGTTATGCCCCTTAAAAACTTAGTCCCTGGGTCCACTTTTCTTGTCAACGCAACTCCTCATAAGTTTCTGGCTGGATCTTTTTGAAACTTGGTCAATGTTATCAGTTCAATTTGTAGATGTGCATGAACGAAGGATTTTATGGTTCGATGATTTTTGCCTGAGTTATGCCCCTTAAAAACTTAGTCTCTGGGTCCACTTTATTTGTCAATGCAACTCCTAAGTTTCTGGCTGGATCTTCTTGAAACTTGGTCAATGTTATCAGTTCAATTGGTAGATGTGCATGAAGGAAGGGTTTTATGGTTCGTTGATTTTTGCCTGAGTTATGCCCCTTAAAAACTTAGTCTCTGGGGCTTATTGCCTTAGTTATGCCCCCTTAAAATTTAGTCTCTGGGGCTTATTGAAATTGCAGCCTTGTGAGTGCAACTTTTCCTAAGTTTCTGGCTGGATCTAAATGAGACTTGGTGGATGTTATAACCGAAATTGGTAGATGAGCATGAAGTAAGGATTTTATGGGTTATTAATTTTACCCTAAATTATGCCCCCTTAAAACTTAGTATCTAGGGCTTATTGAAATTGCAGCCTTTTGAACGCAACTCCTCCTTACTTTTTGTCTTTATTTAAATGAAACTTGGTCAATGTCATCACCATAATTTGTAGATGTACATGGATCAAGGATTTTATGGCTCATTTATTTCCCTGAATTATGCCCCCTTTAAACTTAGTGTCTGGGGCTTATTGAAATAGCAGCCTTGTGAAGGCAACTCCTCCTAACTTTTTTTCTTGATTTAAAAGAAACTTGGTCATTTTGAATTTGGTTCTGTCAAAATAAGTAGTGTCTACAATTATTTTTGTGAAACAGCAGCAAAGTGGCGGCGTATTTTGTGATGATGGCACTCTTGTTCCTATATAGCCACAATCATTGAAATTTACCCGAAAAATCCATGGTTTTGTATGTTTGCAAATGTTAAAATGATTTTACTTGTCCCGATCTTTTTACCGGTATTTATTGCCCGAAATCTAATGTTTTTGAATGTCGTAAAATTGTACTTTTTGTTTTGTCTGCACTTCATGACGACTTTTCCAGATACAAAACATGGTCTTTAACCATCCCTAAGACTATTGAAGGGCAAGTGACAATCAAACCAGGACGAGTTACTTTTTCAAGTCACTTGCCCTGCAGGACGAGTGCCTTTTTCTGAATTCTTTGGACCCTGGGGTGTGATAAGGTTTTTAGTTTCATACCTTCACCAGAGCTACAGATAATTTTTTGTCTTAAAGGGTTTTTACCCCCTAAATTTTTCTGTAATGCTGATTTATAATGCAGCAATGCTGAAATATATTTTAGGGTTAATATGAATTGTTATCATCTTTAATTGTAAAATAAAATAGCTACGGTATTAACATCCTGAATAATATCTTTGAGAAATATTTTACAATTGCCCTGTTGAATATATGTGATGGTGTCACAACGCAAATTCTTTTATTTAATGGAAGTCCTGTTAAGCTGCTGCCAGTCTCGAGTTGCCTTCACAGAAAGAGCATCCATGTTTCCCAGCAAATAATTCACTCGAGGGAAGGGATGGATTTATTATTATTATTTTGACCAAAATACGATGAACAATAGCATAAGGCCCATTACCCTTTGATATTTAAAAACAAATCAGAGTGGCATATGATGATGAAGGACCCAGAGAAGTTGGCCTGACAGTCCTTTGTGGACAATAAACTGTCAGACCAAAGCAAAACTGTCAAACTGAATATTTCATTTGGTAAATAGTATCACCCTTGTTTTCTTACCTCTCTGAGAGAGAAAACTTCTGAAATTAATAGAAAAACATTATTACAAGGTTGTAAAAATCCTCCAAATCTGTCAGTGCTTTGATTCAAGACTGATGAATGCAAGGTTAACAGGCTTAGAAAATAGAAACTGTCTTTGTAAGTCATAATGTTACAAATCACTTGTTGTTTTCATTAAGAATGAAAACGGAAATAATTTGGTGGGTCGAACATTCTTGGGTACGAATAAGCGGAGATCAATTTAGTCTTTGTGCTTTTCAAACTGGAAAAATACGAAAAATTCAAGTAGAATAAGATTAGCTATCAAGAATTCTATTTTAAATTGATCCCAAAATCATCTTTTCTTCCTCCTTATGGATATGATTTGTAAAAGAGAATTTGCACTCTAGTGGTTCTGAAAAGTCGTTAGGAAACTGTTAAAAGATGAAATCTAGACCCATGTAAAGTTGAAGATTAATGTTTGTTTCTTTGAGAAAGTTATTCAGAATACTATTTTCAAAGGTAAAAGAAATTTTTAACTGAAAAAACAGATTGTTTGCTAAGAAAATAGTGTCGGTCATTCGGAACGGAATGGTACAATGTAACGGGTCCGTTTTTTCGCCATGACTGGAATGGTTGTGTACTTCCGTGTCAACTTTTTGCTTTGAACTCGCCAATGTTTGGATGTCATTTTCCATAATTTGTTTAGGAATATTTAGTCCAACTTACATGATTTATTCGAATATCAAAATTAAAGAAGACGGAAACGAGCACTGCTCGCGCTTGATAAGTGTCATCTGTAGGAAACATGAATTTTGTTCAGGCGTCATATGTACGAAAATACGCATTTAGAACCATCGGTAATGCTGTTTGGCGATTTGAAATGCGTTTTTGTACCCCCTAAGAAATCGTAAAATGCGTTTTTGTTGATTTTAAATGCGTTTTCACGCAAAAACGCATCTTATCTGTAGCTCTGTTCACAAAATCAAGAAATATTCTCTTCATGTCTTATGATTTTATATTATTAAGCAAAAATGTAAGATTCGTCATTTATGAAATCAATTTCTTACGGGACTGCTTTTTGTGGAAGCCTACAAAATAGTTGCATACTCAAAATTATTTTCTTTGAGAAATTAAACCTTTTTTTCAGCCAATCAAAATGCACTGAAATCATCTAAGAATATTTTTTTGTGAAATGGTAGTGCCCTTGCTGAATATCATAATATAAATAGTCAGCATCAGGTAAAATTTATGTTCTAGTAGATGTGATAAAGAGGTGGAGATGGACTGCTTAATGGAGCCATAGGCTTTAGAGCTTTATTGGTTCATTTCATTTCCGTTTCATGGATGAATTCTGAGATTCATTATTTTTCATGGATTGCCAATGATTTTTGTAACTCATTTAAATTGTCTTGCCAAAACAGGGGTTTTGTCAGCAATGTTATACTTTTAAATCTATTTGAATCTAGATTTGCAAGAGCAACTTTCTATTTTACTTTCCAATTTTACTTTCCAGGTAAATGATGCTTTGATGGTGGATGAGGTGAATGATATACGAATAGTTGGATGTATCACTGTTACAGTGTTGTTGGCCATTGCTATTATAGGCATGGAGTGGGAGGCCAGGGTTAGTAGCCATTAAAATTTGGGATTTTAAGTCAATGATGTACAAATAGTGCAATATTTCGTATTGACCATTGCTAATTTAGGCATGGAGTGGGAGGCCAGGGTAGGTAGCCATAAAAAATTGGGATTTTAAGTCAATGATATACGAATAGTGGGATGTATCACTGTTACAGTGTTGTTGGCCATTGCTATTATAGGCATGGAGTGGGAGGCCAGGATAGGTAGCCATTTAAAATGGGATTTCAAGTCAATGATATGCGAATAGTGGGATGTATCGCTGTTACAGTGTTGTTTGCCATTGCAATTATAGGCATGGAATGGGAGGCCAGGATAGGTAGCCATAAAAAATTGGGATTTCAAGTCAATGATATACATATAGTTGGATGTATCACTGTTACAGTGTTGTTGGCCATTGCTATTATAGGCATGGAGTGGGAGGCCAGGGTAGGTAGCCATTAAATATTTGGGATTTCAAGTCAATGATATACGTATAGTTGGATGTATCACTGTTACAGTGTTGTTGGCCATTGCTATTATAAGCATGGCGGGGAGGCAAGGGTAGGAAGCCATTAAATATTTGGGATTTCAAGTCAATGATATACGTATAGTTGGATGTATCACTGTTACAGTGTTGTTGGCCATTGCTATTATAAGCATGGCGGGGAGGCAAGGGTAGGAAGCCATTAAATATTTGGGATTTCAAGTCAATGATATGCGAATAGTGGGATGTATCACTGTTACAGTGTTGTTGGCCATTGCTATTATAGGCATGGAGTGGGAGGCCAGGGTAGGTAGCCATTTGAAATATGGATTTCAAGTCAATGATATACAAACAGTGCATTATTTGTTGTTGGCCATTGTTATCAAGGGATGGAGTGGGAGGCCAGGGTAGGTAGCCAGCCATTTAATAATGGGAAATTAAGCCAATGATATAAGTTACTGTTCCAGTTTGGTCAGCCAATTGCTATTTCTATGTCAGAGGCCAGATAAATTTTGTATGATATCCTAAACAGGGATTAGGTCAAAGATTGTAAAAATAATGGGATGTATTTTCATTACATTGCCTTTGCTGTTAAAGGCAAATAGTGATAGACAAGCTAAATAAGGCTTTAGATCCTGTCACTGTCATAAGAAAAGATCAAAGATTCAATACAGTGTGGTGTTTCACTGTAAGTGTTTTTGACCATTGTCTAAGCAAAATGAGAACCAAAATTGGCCATTTGATAAATAAAAAAGCCATTATGGCAGATTTGTAAAAGTGTAAATAAAGTGGTATGTATCAACATTGAACACGATTATTCGATGTAAAATTATTTTTATGTCATTTTTTTGTATGTGGTAGGATTTCTTTAATTATCATTACGTGCTTTTATTTATGCTGTTTATGTTAACATGTATAAAACTTATTTAATTTATTGTATAATGTGATTTCAATAGATTTTAGCATTTGATAATTTTGATCAAAAATGGGTATCATATGTGCTATTCTAAAGGCTTCATGATTGTTTCCTTCAATATCATGAAGTGTCAAACATGCTTTTAGTATGTGACTATCATATATTTTGATATGTTAAAGATAGATTAGCCAAAGACTGTAGGGAATGTTTTGTTATTGTAGCATGTTTTTGTGTTGTCTATAAGGTAAGTAAGAGTGAAATTCTAACCAGATCTAATACAGAGTGGCAAGATTTTCCTTACCTAGCATAATTATAACCGCTAGCTGGACAAAAAAACATCCAAGATTTGTTTTAGTATACAGACAATGCAATGCAATGCAATGTTACTTAATGTGTAAATCAAAACTGTTAACTAGAAAAGAACCTTTTCTATTGTCTTAGATGGCTAGAATTTTCCCTACCTGGCATTGTCATTACCACTTTAATGATCAAAAAGTTTCTAGTCCTGTTGTATAAATGGGAATATTTTCTGTTATTTCCATACTAACCATTAGGATTGTTAGCCAGACAAGATTCCAAGATTTTTCTTTACAATATGATACCATGCACCTGATATGTAAAGAGGGTAATCTTCTGTTTCATTGAAAAAAATATATATTTTATTGAGTGAACAACCAAAACTTTATTTAAACAAGTGGCATAGCCATATGTGAAAATATAGCTTTTGTTGTGCATGAAATGAAATATTAATTGATCTTACTGAAAAAACAATTTTTCTATTTCTTTAATGCAACAATGAGACTATGTTCAAAAACTTTAGGACAGACTTTCTTAAGCATGCCATTTTGCAGGGGTGTTTGCTATGCAATGGTCATAATGACCTTCTTTGGCTTTGTTTAGATAACATCGGATAGGGTAAAATAATCAAAATAGGGTACAAGTTTTTGGTAATGTCATTGGTTAGATGGTGGGTTTATAAAGAGGATAATAGTTTGTTTCAGTGTAAGATCGATTTATATCCATTGAGTGAACAACAAAAACTGTATTTTCACAAGTGGTGGAGCCATGAGTGAAAATATAGCTTTTGTTGTTCATGAAATGAAATATTAATTGATCTGTCTCGAAAAACAAACAATTATTCTATTTCTTTATTGCAAAAATTAGCAAAAATGTGAAATTTCTAGGACATATATTCGTAAAGCGCGTCATTTTGCGGGTGATTGCTATGCAACAATCATTGTGATGTCACTTATTTTGCCCCACATAGATGACGTCAGATAAGATGAAATGCACAGAAGCAGGGTATAAGTTTTTCATAATTTCACTGTTTTTGCAGTGAGATTATCAAGTGATAATCTACCGTTATTTCTCTGTAAACCACCAAAAAGCATTAAAGAAAAAATGATAATCTACCATTATTTTTGATAATTCACTGAAAAGCACTAAAGAAGATATTATTTTTGTTCCCTTCTTACTTTACCCAGCTCCATACTGCACAATTGAGATTTGTTCCTCTTGAGAAAAGTTGAAGTTTGAATGAAATTCTGCATTTTTATCTTTAGCCCTTTCTCTATGAACCACATCTTCACGAGTCAAGGGGTACCGAATCGATAAGATCTTCTCGAATACCCCTTGACTGAATGAATAGGTATTTTCTGTACGATTTATTTTTAGCCGGCCAATCAAAAGGTCAAACGTGATTTCTGTGACTGCCAATCAGAGAGCTTCTTACAAAACGACATCGTCACCTTTTAATCCCTATGGCAACCTGTTGTATTCCGACGACTGTGTAGATAACCCTTCATTCTTGGATAAAGAAAGTATGTCGCATCGCAGACGCTAACTTTTTAGTATGTTTTTATTCGGTGACATATAGATTTATAAAATCAACAAAATATGAATCAGTTCCTTTAATCAGAATGATAGGAATAGTAAGCCGAAAGTTTCCTTTTTGTCCACCGTGAATATTTCCGAATATCCCCCCCCCCCCCCCCCCCCCCCCTTAAATTACATCAAAAATGTGAGTTGGGAATTTAGACATTATCTTTCAGACGTTTTGTATTTTTGCCGACTAACAAAAATAACATGAAATGATTTTGAGTTAATTTATCCCCCATATTGTTCCATAGAAGAACATTTTGGAAAGCATTCTCTCTTCCCCCCCCCCCCCCCCCCCTAAAAAAAATATGAAATAAAAATTAATAAAATTAATGGCCAGTTGTTTTTTTTATTGAAAGCAAATATATTTCTATACTACATAGAATATAGTCAACGGGCCACAAAACTACTTAATCTTAATTTGAAAAAGCTGTAGCCACGAGATTTTGGACTACCCCACTTTAAAACACGTATATATCATATATATTAGAGATAAACATCAAGTAATCCCTTTTTAATTATAAATACGTGTGTAATTCGATTTGTATTGGACATTGCGAGTGATTGCTTTGTTTTAAACGTCGTGAATAAGTTGTTTCATAGCAAATGTAAGTTTTTATTATACGCCGCCGGAGGCGGACGTATATTGGCGTCATCTTCTCCGTCTGTCCGTCCGTCCATCCGTCCGTCCGTCCGTCCATCCGTCCGTCCATCCGTCCGTCCGTACGTCCGTCCACTTTTCTTGTCAACGCAACTCCTCCTAAACTACTGGCTGGATCTTCTTGAAACTTGGTCAATATTATCACCTCAATTGGTAGATGTGCATGAAGGAAGGATTTTACGGTTCGTTGATTTTTGCCTGAGTTATGCCCCTTGATAACTTAGTCTCTGGGTCCACTTTTCTTGTCAACGCAACTCCTCCTAAGTTTCTGGCTGGATCTTCTTGAAACTTGGTCAATGTAATCACCTCAATTGGTAGATGTGCATGAAGGAAGGATTTTACGGTTCATTGATTTTTGCCTGAGTTATGCCCCTTGATAACTTAGTCTCTGGGTCCACTTTTCTTGTCAACGCAACTCCTCCTAAGTTTCTGGCTGAATCTTTTTGAAACTTGGTTGATGTTATCACCTCAATTGGTAGATGTGCATGAAGGAAGAATTTTATGGTTCGTTAATTTTTGCCTGAGTTATGCCCCTTGATAACTTAGTCTCTGGGTCCACTTTTCTTGTCAACGCAACGCCTCCTAAGTTTCTGGCTGGATCTTCTTGAAACTTGGTCAATGTAATCACCTCAATTGGTAGATGTGCATGAAGGAAGGATTTTACGGTTCATTGATTTTTGCCTGAGTTATGCCCCTTGATAACTTAGTCTCTGGGTCCACTTTTCTTGTCAACGCAACTCCTCCTAAGTTTCTGGCTGGATCTTTTTGAAACTTGGTCGATGTTATCACCTCAATTGGTAGATGTGCATGAAGGAAGGATTTTATGGTTCGTTAATTTTTGCCTGAGTTATGCCCCTTGATAACTTAGTCTCTGGGTCCACTTTTCTTGTCAACGCAACGCCTCCTAAGTTTCTGGCTGGATCTTTTTGAAACTTGGTCTATGTAATCACCTCAATTGGTAGATGTTCATGAAGGAAGGATTTTACGGTTCATTGATTTTTGCCTAAGTTATGCCCCTTAAAACTTAGTCTCTGGGTCCACTTTTCTTGTCAACGCAACTCCTCCTAAGTTTCTGGCTGGATCTTTTTGAAACTTGGTCTATGTAATCACCTCAATTGGTAGATGTTCATGAAGGAAGGATTTTACGGTTCATTGATTTTTGCCTAAGTTATGCCCCTTAAAAACTTAGTATCTAGGGCTCATTGAAATTGCAGCCTTTTGAACACAAATCCTCCTTACTTTTTGTCTTTATTTAAATGAAACTTGGTCAATGTCATCACCATAATTTGAAGATGTACATGGATCAAGGATTTTATGGCTCATTTATTTCTCTGAATTATGCCCCCTTAAAACTTAGTGCCTGGGGCTTATTGAAATTGCAGCCATGTGAAGGCAACTCCTCCTAACTTTTTGTCTTGATTTAAATGAAACTTGGTCATTTTCAATTTGGTTCTGTCAAAATAAGTAGTGTCTACAATTATTTCTGTGAAACAGCAGCAATGTGGCGGCGTATTTTGTGACGATGGCACTCTTGTTAAATTTATCGTAACATTGTGACTACCTGCAATATGTGTACTTTTCAAATTAAAATTAATTCAAATAAATAAACAAATAAATAAGTAATGAAGACAAATTATAAAAATAAACAAATAAATTGATTAATTCTTCGGCTCCCGCAATATTCTCACACAAGATTTATTTTACACAGATAGAGGATTTTTACTAAATGTTGTTCTATTATTTTCTTTCTTTATATATTTATTTTCATATTTTATTCTCTTTATTTCTCTTGTCATTTAATGTGTTTTAAAGAAAAGCCTGCTGGAAAAGAAGGAGAAAAACTCTCGAATAAAAGAATTCATATGAAAATTCAAGTAAATTATCATTTCTAATTTATTTCTATTTATAAGACGGCTTAATTATTGAATTTATTCCAAATTTTAAATTTCGCGTACTTCAATATAGATGCATTCTACTATATTGGAGTATGCCATCGATAAGGTCTAAAACATTGAAAACTTAAACAGGTATCCATTGATTAGATAACTTGAAAATTCAAATAAACATTTAAAAATCGTAATACACTGTCATCGAGGGTAGAAAAAGAAGAAATTGAGAACCTTTCAATGTAACATCAAATTATTAAAAAGATATGTTGTCATTTGAACAGATATAGGAATTTCGATCAGTTTTTGTGATTGTGTATTTTAGTCTCGCTAAGTGTCACAATTACCTAAAACTGAAGGGGTTAAGCGCAATTCTAAGGGTTAATTTCACGTCTGGAAAGTAGCCGCGGGGTATATTGATCTAACATACCTCCCGCTGTCGGACCTTTTTGTAAGAAGGTTACTGATTGGTCCGCCTCGTTTTCCGTTCTGTGACGTCACGCGTACAGAAATTACCCATTCAATCAGCCAAGGGTAAGATAAGTAAAACGTTCGTAACCCTTGGTTCGACAAGATGTATGAACCATAGCTTGAAGCATTACGCATACACTCTTACCCAGAAATGTTGAATAAAGCACAGTGATATCGACCATATGATGGAGTGTGAACTTTCAATCTGTATATTTTATATCTAAAAAAGTCTGTGTATTATTACAAGGAATTAATATTTAACAACCTTTATAGCACAGTAATTGTTTGTAGAGAAGTTTGACTCTTTATTATGGGTCCAAGGTTCAATCCTTTATGATGGCATATATCATACCAAACAATTTGTCTCCCATCATCGCGTGTATAATTGTAACCTATTTTTGATAGCAGCTAGAGGCTAGAAAAGGATGAAATAGTAGTATTGGTGCAAGAAATATCAGGTCTTTAACAGCAGTGAATGGGCTGAAAAATTGTTTAAAACAGCGTTAAACGTTTTAATTTTTAAATGCAGTTAAATTAGGTAGGTCCATTATGTTTGATTAGGCACAGGATTGGATAGTCTTTATATGATCATCAATAGACAGGTAGCCAGTGGTGTTACCTCATGTCTGATTGACTTGAAACTTGGCAGTTATGATCCTCTCAAGATTTTGGAGTGCATAGTAAATTCTGTATCTTGTAACAAATAACCACCTGGTTCTGTACTTAGGTATAGTTTTGGAAATGTACCTGTGCATTGAATTGCCAACCTTTTAGTGAAAAAAAATTATGTCCAATTCATATATACTGTAACAACCCTAAGACTTCAGCCACGTGAAAGAAGGACAATTATTGTTCTTACATATAAGTCAAATCAAAGCAATTATTTGATGGCCCAGCACAAAACAGTTGTAACTCCCTATATGTTTATTATAGGGATGAGTGTCTTTTTCACTGCGTTTATTGGGGTATAAAGTGCAATTGCCTTAGCACATGGCAAATAACGCCCGTAGGGCGTTATGTTTAAGCCATGTGCTAAGGCAATTGCACTTTATACCCAAATAAACGCAGTGAAAAAGACACTCGTCCCTTATAATTGCAATCCTATAGATCGAAGAAACTATTAAAATACTCGGCCAAACATTAAAGCTTCAAGTCTACTTTCTCCGCGTAAAAAATTACACGATCTATTTTTAGATCGTGTACTATCGTATTGTTTATCTCGCTATCGAAGTGAAATGTCACAAAGTAAAACAAATGATACACAGATAAACGACAACATTAAAATTCGTAGAGGTACTTATGACAAAAAAGCTTGTTTCTGCCAAGTAAGTCTGTGTTTTTAAACGAAAACGACGTGGTCGGTCTAAGTTGAGAGGGTTGCTTGACGGTCTTCGTCGACTTGCTGTTTTCTAAGTTTACGTCGGCACAGAATCAGAACTGCATGCTTGTTATCGTAAATTCTTTCGAAAATATCTTAATTTATAATAGATTGAATAGAAATGTTGCGTTGGTGATCGGGAACTAGGTTAATTCGAGTATCTACAACACAGGACTTGCAGATCGAAGTTCGGGGGTTTCCCGAACGACCTATTGCACTTTATACAGAAATAAAGTGCAATGGATTTCCCCACGTGATGCGATTTGAACCAATCAGAATTCTTTATTTTATTGGATTGCAATTATAAGGAGTTACAACAGATTTGCGCTAAGCCATCAACAAGATAAAACCTCCTGATGAATTAGAGTGAAAGGCAAAGATCGCATACTATGATCAAACTGCTCTTCTGGATCTAAAATGTTTGCTTAAAACTCTCTGTCCCAATATTTAGGATGAATACATTTCTCATCAATGGTTTGTCTCAGGTCCGAGATGTGGTAGATACAAAGAAAAATATGTTTGGCTTAATTAGTGATGTGCCAAAGCTGTGTTTTTGCACTGTTGTTCTCCCCTAAATGATTAAGGACCCCAGTTATTTTAGTTCATTGTGACCCATATAATTTTAGCTCACCTGAGCACGAAGTGCTCAAGGTGAGCTATTGTGATTGTAGAATGTCCGTCGTCTGTCGTCAGTCGTGCGTTGTCCGTCGTCCACAATTTCTTTAAACATCTTCTTCTCCTTAACCAGTGGGCCAATCTTTATGAAACTTGGCAGGGATGTTCCTTGGGGCAAGCTCTACCAAAGTTGTTCAAATAAATGAAATCCACCCTTAACTTTCCCTTTACCCTTAACAAAAAGGGTGAAAATATGAAAATCTTTAAAAATCTTCTTCTCTGAAACCAGAAGGCAGACAGCTTTCATATTTCAATTTGGTATGTAGCATCATCTAGTGGACCTTAGCAAGTTTGTTCATATCAAGACCCTGGGGTCATATTTGGCTTTGCCAGGGCCAAACCCTTTTTACATAAAATCAAAGAGTGAAAATCTTTAAAAATCTTCTTCTCTGAAACCAGATGGCAGACAGCTTTCATATTTGGTATGTAGCATCACCTAGTGGGCCTCTACCAAGTTTGTTCATATCAAGACTCTTGGGTCATATTTGGATTTTTGCACAGGTGCATCCCTTTATCTCTTATGAGCATGAAGGGTAAAAAAATGAAAATCTTCAAAAATCTTCTTCTATGAAACCAGAAGGCAGACAGCTTTCATATTTGGTATGTAGCATCATCTTATGGACCTCTACCAAGTTTGTTCATATCAAGACCCTATGTTCATATTTGGGCTCCACCCGGGCGCAACCCTTTTTGCATAGAATTAAAGAGTGAAAATCTTTTGAAATCTTCTTTAATCGAAACCAGAGGTCACACTGCTTTCATTTTTGGTATGTAGCATCATCTAGTTGGCCCCTACCAAGTTTGTTCATATCCAGACCTTTGGGTCATATTTGGGCTCCACCGGGCGCATCCCTTTCAGCTCATCTGAGCACAAAGGGTGAAAATAGGAAAACCTTCAAAAATCTTCTTCTCTGAAACCAGTAGGCAGACAGCTTTCATAGTTGGTATGTAGCATCATCTTATGGACCTCTTCCAAGTTTGTTCATATCAAGAACCTGGGGTTTCATTTGGGGTCCACCCGGGTGCATCCCTTTTTACATAGAATCAAAGAGGCATATCTGTCTTGCTCTTCGCTGAAAACGTTCCATGGTATTGATCTTAGGCAATTATCTTCTTTTTGACATCTGCTTATCTAATGTGATGTCCCAGGGGTCAAAGAGACTCAGGTGAGCGATCTAGGACCATCTTGGTCCTCTTGTTTTGAATCACCCCACTTTTTTCTGACCAGAGTACATTGTCCTGTTATTTTCCAATATTTGGCATTTCCTTGCTTGATGGCATTGAACAATTATTTATTTTCTCATGGATCACTATTGAGATACTGGTAGCTACTTTACCATGAATTTAATACTTTTCCAAGTATGAATTAAGAAAGTAACAAGGTTTTGGGTGTTGATAACTCTAATCAATTCTAGGTAATAACATAAGTTTGAATGTAAACTATAGCTAGTCTGTAAAATAGATGGTGTTGTGTGTGTAGTGAAGAAACAATGAAAATTAGGGACCTCATTGAACACTGAAAATCAAATCAAATAATTGAAAATGAAATTAGGTTCATTCAGAGATCAATCAGATATTGTTCAAGGCAAAAAAGGAACCTATACAGTGGGCTTGACCTTATTCAAAACCTTCTTGCTTTTTTGGACTAGGCTAAAATTTTGTCTGGGGCCGAGGTTATAAACATTTCTCTTGCTCAACTGAGATTTTTCTCAAATTTTAAATTAAAACAAATGAATCAAAATAAAAGATAATATTAATAAGTTGTTATTTATAACAACTTATTAATATAATCTTTTATCTTTTATGTTAATATATGTACATTAAAATGAGTAATAAAACAGAATAAAGATAAATTGAAATTTGAGAAAATTTTTAATTGAGAATAAGAAAAGTTTTATAACCTTTTATAACCTCGGGCTCTGATAATAAGTTCTGCAGTCATAAGATAAGGTAATATGTTTCTAACATGATATTACCGGTAGTTATAATTTTCTAAAATGAGAATTGACCTTATTTCAGTTCAAAACAAAATATTATATTTTGGTTATAAAACAAGCTTTCTGAATTCTCACAACAAATTTCTTGCTTTATAGTGATTTTTAGCTTGATTGTATTCAGAGAAAACCTGAGGTAGTGCAATAGCCTTGGAGTCCTTGTTGTCATGGTTGTGCAAAAACATACATTTTGTGACATCTCTGTTTCTACTAAAGGCATTCACTTGAAACTTGGCACTCACACTCACTATCAAATAGGTAACCTGTACTATCAAGGGGTTACTCTAGATACTATTATTGCGAATTATGACCCTTTTTCAAGTTCTATTCCAGCACCAAACAGCCAAGCATAGGCACCAGATTTGATGCTTTTGTTTAAATAAATAATGTTAAGTTTGAATCAATGTTTCAATCAAGTAAACAAGTGAACTTTAATTGACTCATGAAATATCTCTCATAAAAGGAGTCAATGGTTAAGGTTTGATTTATGACTTTCAGATTTGCTTGTATAGTTTTGACTAGCCAAAAGCCAATAGGAGTGGGACTTTGTCATGACACGAGAAACTAGTACATGCATTGTGGTCAGAGCAGTTTTCCTACAACATTGCATATACTGAGCTCAAATGTACATGCAACGCTCCTAATCCTTGTCATGCTGATCCCGGAATATTCCTGCCTTAATAGAAGCTATAGACAAACATCAGCCTGCACTTATGTGCAGTCTGATCTTTGTCTATACCACCTGCTCTTCCTCTCTGAAACAGAAAGGTTTAAAAAATTTAATTTTCAAAAATACAGTCGAATCTGTGTACAGCAGCCAGTCAAGGGAGAGGGCCAAATTGGCTGCTGTACACAGATTGGCTGCTGTTCACAGTATCCTTAGGGCGGCCATTTTGTTGTACCACTTTTGTTTAGCCCATAACCAGATCGCAAAACTATAGACTTCTCCAAATTCTAAGCAATTCCAAAGTTTCATTTTAAGTCTTTGTTATTAAAAGAATAAGGAATCATACCATTAACATAGAAAAATATTGTGAAAACGCATGATTCATATTCATCGAGAATTTCTCGTTTGCGTTTAGCCACGGTTTGGACCTGCGTACGACCTACGCCGACTCATTAGCAATAATCCTGGACGAACACCCAGATTCAAGCATGCGTATCATTTTCACACGATCCTCTAGCGGGAGGAACTTACGTTTAGAAAGCGACATTATGGCGAGATTCGATATCAAAAGCAGTTTTTCGTCCATTTTAAAGACCTCGAGAAATCAGTTTGCTAAATGTGTAAACAACCCGTAATGCTCAAGATCATTTTATTTAAAGAGACCCAACAACCTATAAATTCCATATCCTTTAATTAATTATCATCATTTAAGTAGATCAAATAAATAATAATGGCCAATTACACGTCATTTAAGCGACAACACGGGATTAAATCGATAATTGGTTATTTATAACTTGTACATTACGATAAAGCGACTTCGGCTGTTTACTATAGTGGTGATTATCGATTTTTTCGAACACGACTATTTAAGTCACGTGTTTTGTTAGATGACCGTTGTATAGGTGTGATATACAGTTGGAATTAGACCAATAAGGTGACCGCCGGCCGCATTTCAGGAGATCACGCTATTCACAGTGCAATTATAGAAGGAATTTGCACGGGGGGAAATCGAGTGGCTGCTGTCGGCAGATTGGCCGCTGTGCATAGTTGGCGGCTCACACAGATTTGACTGTAATACCTTCTCACATTTAGTGCATCCAGTGCTTTGAGCACCTTGATTTTGTTGCAACATTTGTTTTATTCAGCATGACAAGGGTTAATAATAATATTGATATGAAGTTGTAGATGTGATGTATTCTATTCTCTACTAAAATCTGTTGTTAAGCAACCTGACTATTTCCTGATAATCTGTCTCAACTGATTAGTATTGTAAATGATCTGACTTTTAATGGTTGGTTTGACCTGTTTATAGACCAACATTTGACCTTAATTCTGTAAATGTGGTAAATGCACTCGACCTGTGACCTGGAGGTCCATGGTTCGAGCCCCACTGTCGCCAGGGTGTGTTTATGGGCAAAACACTTAATATTCAGCCCCAGTTCACCCAGCTGTAAAAATGGGCAGTGGGTTTAAACCACTGCCTCTCTCTCAGGGACGTGAAAACATCAGGATTGAGTGTTCCAGAGCGATTCAATAAGCTTAAGCTTTCATTGCAATCGAACTAAAATGAATTATTATAAACTAAATTCTGTGAAAAAAGTGATAAAATCTGAGTTATGCTTGCCAGATCAATTATACCAAGGTTTTCATTCAGCATGACTAGAGTTTGTGCTAAAGAAGATAAAACTGGTCCATAAAGAAGTCAAACAGGCCCACTTTACTTTGTTTCAGGCCCAAATGATCCTGCTAGGTGTTCTTCTGATTGCCATTGGTAACTTTCTGGTCGGATCCTTTATTCCTCCTACAGAAGAAAAGTTTTCTAAAGGATTCACAGGGTATAGAAGTGAGTATATTTTACTAAACTTTAGTGTTAGGCTTGGAAGATCACCATTTTACTTGGATAAAAGAAGGAAATCTTTAAAAAGAAAAATCTTGGAAATCCAATTGTAGAGAGAATTAACCAATCTTATGCTTCATGTGACTTACTTCACCTTTGCATGAAGTTTTGGCAGATAGTATAGACTTAGATCAGCCTGCACAGATGTGCAGTCTGATCTTAGTCTACTCTGTCTGCTTTCTTCTTAAATATCGAGAGTAAAATTTATGCCAGTGTGGTTGAATTTTGCTCAAATCAGCTACTTTGTTAAAACAAAATTTAGATATAGCAGGATTAAGGTTACTCGTTTGAATAAAGCACCATCATGTGGATATCTTCAAATATCCCAGGAGTAGACTCTGGACCTACATCAACCTTTTAATACATTTCATGGCTTCAAATGTGAATAGAGCTTGGCCTACAAAAAAGGAAATGAGTCTGATCCTAGCTTTGGAAAATTTTCTTTCCAACGTTTCTTCAAGCAATGGGTGAATAATCCTGACCCTGAGTGGATGAGCAGCTTAATGGTTAATAAGAAGGTGGTGGTGATACTGGTGTGTGAAATACCAGAAATCCTAGGTTAGGTGCACAAGTTGCTGCAATATGACTGAAATACTTTTCAAACTGGTAATGATCATATTCAAAGAATATTCATTGAATTTTTCATGATGAGTTACTTTTTTAGCCCTTAACCTGTAAACAAATTTACATGTGTCCATATAGGAATAGTTGCATATGACAAATACCGATTGGCACAACTTTTGATTTCTTTTGTCTTTCCTGGGCAGTAAGCATTAACATTGTCACATGAAGATAATACATGTTATTAAGATTTCATCTTTTTCAACAATGTTTTTCCATGCTACTTGTTTAGGCTTCAACAAGTTCTATTTAAAATAACAAAGAAAGACTTCATTTGGCTTCTATCTTTCACAATATTTGTCTCAACTCTAAAGATGGTTATAGATTTAAACAGGTCTGAAAAGCTAAAAAGGAGGAGAAAATCAATTAGGAATTTTTTTGCCTACAATGTTTTATTCAATTTTAAAACAGTGGATTATTTGCTGATATGTTAGTGAATTTAAGTCTTAATTGATGGAGCATTAATGATATGAATACTTTAAGAATCAAACTAACTTCATGGGAGTTAAATAGGTACATTAAGGTCAATAATGTACTTCCTAGTCTATTGGAATAATGTCAAAAGATCAATTAATTACCTTTCTAATGCTGTACATAAATATGGATGGGTCTTTTTTATTCTACATTGTCTAGTATTTATTGCATTTTGAATAATTGTCCCTTTAGCCTTTTAGAAGGATTAGAAAAAAAAAAAATGTTTTAAAATGCCAACATATTTATAGGAAATTATAAAAGTTTTGCTCTGAAAAGAGGTCAACACAAAACTATTGTTAGTGCCTTTATAGGCACTAACAATAATTTTGCACTGACCTCTTGTCCTGACATATAGAGGGCTCATTGCAAAATTATTCTAAGTGCCTATATATTTATTGGCCTTTACAATAATTTTGTACCAAAAAAAGTGGTTGGTACAAAACTTTTGTTAAGTGCCTTTATATTCATAGGCACTTACAATAATTTTGCACCAATAAGTGGTCAGCACAAAGGTATTGTATGTGCCTATAAAAATATAGATACTTACAATTAGTTTTCGTTGACCTCTTCATGACAAAGAGTAAGTGGTGATCAGTTGAATGTTCCCAGACATATCTCCTTATTGATTTTACATAGAAGCTCTAGTCAGACTACCTTATATTACATTAACAGGTTTCTCTGTAATTAAAAACATCCTCTGTAATTCAAGATGATTTCAATGGATCAGTGCAAAACTATTGTAAGTGCCTATAATTATATAGGCACTTACAATTGTTTTGCGCTGATCCCTTGATAGATTGAAGGATGATCAGTTGACAGGTTTCTCTGAAATTAAAATCATCCTCTGTAATTCAAGATGATTTGTCAGAGTATTAAAACTTGTTGTGCTGAATGAAAACCTTGGTAAAATTACATTGGAATCAAAGTGCTGAAAGCACTAGATATACTAAATGTAATTCAGTATTTATTCAGAAGATTTGATTTTAAACTTTTCTCTGGTTTAACCCTTGTCATGCTGAATAAACAGTTTGGCAAGACTGTGTTAAAACTAAAGTACTGAAAGCACTGGATGCACTAATTGTGAGTCAGTATTTAATTTTGAAACAGATCAGTTTTGCCTTTTTTGGTTTAAAAGGGAAAATCAGGTGGTGTACACTAAGATGGGACTGCACATATGTGCAGGTGGATCTTTGTCTATACCTCCTGTCAAAGAAGGAGTATTTAGGGTTCAGCTTGACAAGGGTTAAAGAGGAAAACCAGGCAGCATATGCTTAGATCAGGCTGCACATATATATGCCTGGATGATCCTTGTCTATACTTCCTGCCAAAGCAGGAGTACTCTAGGTTTAACATGACAAGGGTTTAATGAGGCAAACCAGGCAGCATATGCTAAGATCATCTTATGTGCCTGAATGATCTTTGTCTATACCTCATGCTAAAGCAGGAATACTGAGAATTCAGCATGACAGGAGTTAAAACTTTACTGGAAGAGCGGAATTTCAAATACGCTATAATCAAGATAAAGTGGGCAGTACTTTCATTTCATCTTCTTCTTTTTCCTACTTCATTATCCAAAAGTGTAATGGGTGTTTTTTGTGACACTTTGACAACTTTTTCTGTGTTTTATTATGGAGAGAGTAAATGCTGTTCTATAGATGTTACATATACTACATATATTCTTGTATATTTCAAATGCTGTTCTATAGATGTTACATATACTATTCTTGTATAATTCAAATGATGTTCTATATATGTTACATATACTATTCTCCTATATTTCAGGTGATGTATTTGTGTCTAATTTAGGGCCGGGGTTTAGGGATGGGGAGGATTTCTTCTCTGTATTTTCTATCTTCTTTCCTGCTGCGACTGGTATCCTAGCAGGGGCCAATATCTCAGGGGATTTAAAGGTAACTACAGCGTAATTTTAACAGTAGGCACTCTTGATATACTGTAATAAATGATTACAAATAACTTTTGAAAAGATGAAATAAATGGCAGAAGGACTTTGGTGTGAGTATTTGGCTGTTGCTGCTTAACCTTTTACCTTCATAGCTCAGGGTGAAACAGTTGTAACTGCCTATATGTTTATAGGCAGTTACAACTGTTTCGTGATGAGCCATCGACAAATACAAAAGAACATGCTTCAGTTGTTCTCCCTATCAAGTTCTTGTCATGAAAAAAATAAAAATGTGAATGCAGCAAGGTTTTTGTTGTAATAAAAGTTCAAATAAAAGAATTTATGTTGTTGAGTGAAACTTTTTATACCCTCATGTATTATATGCAAAAGTTTCTTGTTGTTCAAAAAATAAGAGTTATTTAACATGCTCTCTATTCAAAGTCACAGCTCAGGTACAAAGGTCAAAATCAGTTCTGAGATCATACAACATGTGGCATTGTCACAGCATGAAGACATTTATATGTCAGAAACAATCTGTAGCTTACCATTTCAAGGGTCAGCATAAAACTATTTTATAATATGAATTTCATAGTGAGAGTCAAATAGTACACATCTGTTATTTAACAAGTGTAATAAATATGTAAATCAGCTTAGATTGTATAGCAATATTATTTTGTTATCAGGGCTTTTTATGCCCCGTATCGAGAGATCGGGGGCATATTGTTTTACTCATGTCTGTCTGTCCATCCGTCTGTCCGTCCGTCTGTCCGAAAACTTAACCCAAAAACTTAACCTTGCCAATATCTTCAAGCCTATTCAAGATACAATGCTAATATTTGGCATGATGATAGATCTCGATGATCCTAATCCGCTGGTACCAAAGTCAAGGTCATGTGACAAGGTCAAGGTCATCTGTCAAGGTCAAACTTTGAAAAAACTTAACCCGAAAACTTAACCTTGCGAATATCTTCAAGCCTTTTCAAGATACAAAGCTAATATTTGGCATGATGATAGATCTCAATGATCCGCATCCGCTGGTACCAAAGTCAAGGTCATGTGACAAGGTCAAGGTCATCTGTCAAGGTCAAACTTTGAAAAAAAATGCCCGTTACGGGGGCATTAGTGTTTCACAAACACATCTTGTTTTGTTCTTTAACAGAGGCCTTTAAAGGCTACTTTCCATTTGAAAAAAGGCTCTATTTTTCCCATTTCTGGCAGAAAATTCTCCCAAAATGAGAGATAATTTTCACATTATCTCTATTTTTTGTCTTCAAAATTCATTTTCTTTGACATTTACACAAGTTTTATGGCTGACAAGACCACAAAAGTAGTTGTACCCATTATATATCATGAAATTTTGCAAATGATGCATGAATTGTAATAATAATACTTTACTTTATCAATCTTATGTTTCCCAATTCTTCTGAAAACCACGCTGAAATTTTCAAAATGAACAGGCTAGGGCCTCTTCCCAAATACTAGAAAAAAGGCCCTGGTTATGTTAAAAATGATGTCATAATGTCTGTGATGATGTCATTTTACAAACGGCATTATATGTACTGCGGAAATCTCTAATAAATGAAGTTTAAGAATTTCATGGATTAATCATGGAAATTTGTGTTAATTATAAACAGAATATCAAATATGTGTTTATGTCTTTAAACTGTATGAAATACTAAATTTATTAGGTTTTTCAATTAAATTATAAAAACTCATAAGAGCATTATTTTAATCTGTTTATAGATGACTCATTTAATAAATGTGAAAGCACATTCAGTATCCTCTATATATGTTCCTATAAATACATAGGCACTTACAACACAAGTATAAAAAGATAGCATGTCAGACTGTCAATGTAGAGGTCCCAGGTTCGATCCCCGACAGCTGCACTCATTCTTTCCGACTATTTGTCTCTCACCAATGGGTTGATAATCGTAGACCTATGTGAGGTAGCAGCTGGAGGCTAGGAAAGGATGTGATGGTTGTACTGGTGAGAGAAATGCCAAGAATCCATTGTTAGGTGCTCCAACTGTCCTGATATGACTGAAAAAAACATTGAAAGCATCGTAAAAATCCATTAAATCAATCAATCAAAAAAAAGGTCATATATTTCCTTAACATTATGATGATTTATTTCAGAACCCACAAAAAGACATTCCAAAGGGAACACTCATTGCCATAGCTTTGTCTTCTGCCTCATACATTGCCCTCGTTTGGCTGCTGGGAAGCTGTCTGATCAGGGATGCTACTGGTGCTTTGGCCACTGTTGTGATGGCCAACACATCTTCAAGCGTTGTGATTAACTCCACATATAGTATAACTCCTCCATCTACGTTTGAAAATATACAGAACTGTACGTTATCGGAGACGGGTGTTTGTCAGTACGGGTTAATGAATGATTATCAGGTGAGTTGTTTTTGTCTTGTGTTGAAAGGGTATTTTTGTAGATCTGGTATCAGAAATATAGGAAATACATTGTTAGATATACCAACAACCATGATATTTGTACTATAAGGTAGCAGACCCGTAATAGTCCCGCTACCTCTAGGATTATAATGAACTTAAACAGTGTTAACTGTGGTTTCCTAATGACTTTCATTAGGAAATCTTGGTTAACACTGTTGAAGTTCATTAGCTGAGAATTACCCATCAAAGACTAGGGATTCAAATGCACTCAGAAAATATACATTAAATTGCTTTATTACAAGGCAAACTCACATACCACAGAGTGAAAGAAGATTTTCTCAAACCCAGGTGCCAGGTATTGTATTAAAAACCTTGAAAGTCTCCAGTAAGAACAAGCAGCATTTAAATGGTGTTAATTCCTTTGTCCCTGTGATTTAATACTTTACAAAATAATGTGGAAAAGGAAGAAAATTGCTTGTATCAAGCGATTTCTTCTTTGAACTCACTATTTTCACCCATATAGGATGGCTTCTTTTCAAATTGCACCATTTCTTCTTTGTCACCTGCAATGTCTTTTATTTTTGAAGCAGACTTAAACCTTAAAAAATGGGACAGGATAAAACCATCTACAAAATGATTCCTGATATATAAAAGATGAATATTCTAAAAGCCAGTATCTTTTAACAGAAATGACTGCATTTATTCCACTGACAATTGCATGTATTTTCTTGATTTATTATCTAAAGTTATGTGACTATATATTTGTAGGCAATAGAAATGACGTCAGCATTTGGTCCCCTGATAACAGCGGGTATATTCTCTGCCACATTGTCTTCAGCTCTTGCCAGTTTAGTCTCGGCACCAAAAGTATTTCAGGTAAGATTGCACAGCCTGTTTGTGGGCCATACTAGTACTTAGATAGATAGATTTATTTCTGTATATATATAATACGTGTTTAGTTTTTGTATGAGAAAAAATATCTTTTTCTAACGAGGTTGGGAGAATTGATCATTATCGAGGCTCTGCCAAGACAATTATCAATTCCCACAACGGAGTTAGATATTTTTTTCATACAATACACTAAATATGTATTATATTTATCTTATAACCTCTATTTTCCTTATTTTTGTCTATGTTTCATAGAAATGGAAGTTTCTAGAAATAACCGCATTATGTAATTGTTCTAAAAATAACTATGTGATAAGAAAAATATCATAGGGGATATTATCACATGGATATTTGTATAGTTAGAAGATAAAAAATATTACAACATAAAAAGCATTATACATGATGTCATATTAAAGTAGCATGATATAATGATGGTTATGTGACTATATTCATATACAAAGGATAACACAAAAAAAGAGATTGAAAATCTCTTATTTCCATTGTGGTCCTTTTCTACAAAAATATATACTTGTACATGTATTCACCTTTGTCATGCTGAATAAAAACCTTGGTAAAATTACCGTATTTCACCTTATAGACGCGCCCTCCCTAATAAACGCGCTCCCCAATAAATACGATTCCCAGGCCCTTGACTAAACGATCAACAACATCCAACCGTCCACGGTCCGTGGTGAAAGATCCGGTCTCGAATTTAATTTCATTAGCTGCTACTCCACGACGTAATGTTCAATAGATTGTGGGTTAATTATCTTAAATTCCTACCAGGATAAGGCTGGTTGCGTCATTAAACGATCGTTCAACATCTGAAAAACTAGCGCGTCCTAAATCGCGCAGTTTTCCGGAAGCGCGAAAGGTTAAAATTTAAAACAAAATTAAAACTATTTCTCGTCATTCTTCATAAGTCACATGCGAACAAAATATCCTTTCTTCACGTTGTTACGAAAATATTTCTGAAATCATTTTACCTTCTGCAAATATACAAAATGTTCGAGTCAAATGATTAAATCCTAGTCACAATTCATACTGTTAAAATTGGAAACCCCCGTAAAATCTTGTGTGTGACTTATTTCAAAAGCGACGTCGCCGCTTGCAAGAATCTGGGGACTTCAAAGGGTGCCGACACGCGGTGACCCAGCTAGCTCCAGACGTGTTGTGTTTTCACTACGAAACACTTTCATTTCATGTACCGGGTGCATTTACACATCACAAAATTTTAGGATTTAATACAGGATTATTTATTTCATACGTGAATAGATAATGATTTATTAGACTGCTTTGTCCATCGGTAGCGGAACATTGAATATTGCATCGTCTGGAACTTTTTATCTTGTACAAATAATAACAATGATAATAATCTCGGCTTCTGCTAACACAATCACTTGCTTTTGAAAGCTGCAATTAATGGTCGAAGGTGACCGTATTTCGATAGATAACTTTAAATGACAGAATTGCAATTCATTGGCTAACATTTTATTTTATTTTTTTTAAAATTTATAGCCTTAATAAATAAATAGGAAAGCGTATTGGATAGCGCACGTATTTCAATCGATAATTACCAACATGTTAACAGTTTGCTTCTCTTAGGTATCAAAATACGTAATTTGTTTGAATTAAGTAAAAGGGTCTGAAATATTAGCGCCCCACACGACGTTTTGCATCGCGCCCAGGCGTGTTTAATAGGAGAAATAGGGTAAACTAAAATCAATGCTCTAAAAGCACTGTATACATAAATTGCGAGTCAGTTTTTCTTTTGAAAATATAATTTGAAAACTCTTCTTGTTTAAAATCAATATTCAGGTGGTATATAAGAAGATCAGACTGCACATATGTGCAGTCTGATGTCTATACCTCCAGCCAAAGCAGTAATATTCCAGGTTAAGCATGACAAGGGTTGAGAAATATATATTAGCTTGTTTATATCACAAATTCTAAGGTGACAAAATTATCAGATCCCTTCTAATCATTTTGATCAGATAAAACCATTCCTTTTTAAGCCATTTTCATACATGGTTGATGACAAAAAAACAAGGTTATTTCAACAAAAAACTCCAGATTTTTCCTGGAGTGCATTTTGAAAACTTTATGGAAGAATTTTTTGTTTGACTTGGCAGATGAGCACAAGGCTGCTGTTTACAAATAAAAATTTTTTAAATAAACACCTTATACTGAGCTACAAACAGAAGTTGTATTTTGGAGTTTATGTTGAAATATCGTAATAATACTTGAACAACCCCTATATTTCTGAATAGGTTTTGATTGAGAAAAAGCGATTTAAGACTTGTGATACCTTCTCTTCTCTATAAAATCTACATGAATTTAAAATATCCAATTTGTTCATGTTATTACATGTATGTAATCTGGACTCTAAGAATAATATCTCTGTTCATTTGCAGGCTGTTTGTAAGGATAAAATATTCCCGAAAGTTGAGTTTTTTGCCAAGGGTTATGGTGCAGGAGAGAACCCTAGAAGAGCCTATGTTCTGGCTTATTTCATAGGACTAGCTTTTATACTCATTGGTGAGATCTAGAATCAGTACATCAGCTTTAATGTAGTCATTACAATATGAAATAGGAAAACTGTAAGAGACTGTATTTCAGAATTGATATGAATATTAGATTTAAAGGTTACAGGCATGTTTAGCGTTCGACACTAAGGGGAGTCTGGGAGTTTGAGACTCCTTGTTTACAAGTTGGGACTCCTTTATTTGCAAGTTAGTAGTCTGATGGACTCCTTAGGATTAAATGAGAATAATTTGAAAAAAAAAACAAAAACAAATGCTTGGGGCAGTTTCCTTTTCAACACTTATAAAATATTGTACATCTTTTCACTACAAAAGTTGTTGAAGATAATATTTGCTCGCATCTAGTAGTATTTTGATAGAAAGCAATCCTCCATTAGAGAAACTTATGGAATAGAAGAAATTGCTTGTTGCAATTTATTTCTTCTTCTCCACAATTTTATCCTTTTATGTAAATTCAGACACATTATTTTGATCAGTACTCATTATTTTGAGCTTGAACTCTTTGATTTCATATGGTAGGAGTCCACTGGACTCCTCCTTATTCACAGAAGTTTAGTTTCAATCAGTGATGTTTGCTTTAAAAACATTATCACTCCATCTTCGAAGCTATGTATAATAAGGTTTATTTTCTTAATATCTAGAATATTATATAACCTGAGCAATAACATCTGTAGACATATGGTACTGTATAACTTTTGATTATATAATGTGTTAATTCCTTTTAAATTTGACACTATGTTATATTGTAGGTGATCTGAATGCAATAGCCCCAATAATCTCCAACTTCTTCCTGATGGCCTATATGCTCATTAATTATTCGTGTTTTGACAACTCTCTTGCCAAATCTCCAGGTAAGTTGTAGTTTCAATGTTTTATATCCTCCTAATTGATTTCCTTTAAAAAAAAAAAGACTATTTAGCAATTAAACAGGTTTAATTAAGTCATACTAATATATTTTAGTTCAATTGTGATGCAAGCTTAAGCTTATAGAATCCTCGAACACTCAATCCTGAATTGTTCACGTTCCTGAGAGAGAGGCAGTGGGTTAAACCCTCTGCTACACAATTTTACAGCTGGGTGAACTGGAGCTAGCTATTATATATAAGTCTGATAACTGACATTAGCAGACTTTTCTAATGTTTGAACTGTAATAGGGTACTGTGTATTATCCAATACTAATATGTTTCACTTATTAGCTCAGCTGTTTTTGAATAAAACTTGAGGTATTGTCACCACCTTTGTGTTGGTGTAGTACTTGGCATAGGCATTGGCGTGACAAACTTTAACCTTGATCATATTTCTGTTGTTATTGAAGATATCTTCATGAAACGTAGTATGTGTGTTCACTAGGACAAGAGCTATACAGGCAATTAAAGGGCATAAATCTGAAAGCATTTTTGTAAGAGTTATACCCCTTTTTGCTTAGATTATTTTGCACCTGCAGTCACGCCTTTGGAGCCCGTAGGCAGTGCTCTTGTTAAATAAATCTTAAACTACTTGAACTGTTGGTTCATCAAGTAATTTAAAACTTAAATATGAATGATAGTCCGACCATTAGATTGTACCTTAATCAGGGTTAATAATTCTGCAATATTTATGTTTATGACAGAAAGCACAATACCATTATTACTTCATTAATTTTGTTGAGCTGTGCTGAGCATGGCATCAATGAGATTAACATTGTCAGCTATTACAAAATATGTCTGTTAAAGTAGTGGACCCTAAATAGTTCCACAATGTTTCGGAAGTAATGAACTTTAACAGTGTTAACCGATGTTTCCTAATGATTTTCATTAGGAAACCTTGGTCAACATTGTGAAAGATCATGAGTTTAGAAACGTTGCTAAACAATTACGGTTCCAATACCTTAAATGCAAATTCATATCACTAAGCTTCAAATAAAAGAAATTATCTTTCATGTTTTCAATGTTCATTAAAAGTTGTTTAAATACATATCAACATAGTTTATGACTGAAATTGAAAGAAAACTGTTTAGATTGCATTTATCAGGAACCTTGATAAGGCGGTCACTTGTGTAAAGTGGCCCATTTCATACATTCCTAAGAGTGGCCACTTTATAGAAGTTTGGGGGCTACCTTGATAGCACTGTCAATCTTAAGGGTCTGGGTTTGATCCCAGGCAGCTGTATTTTGTTCTTTCTGAAAGTTTGTATCCCATCAATTTGTTGATAATCATAGATCTATGTGGGATAGCAGCTGAAGGCTAGGAAATGATGTAATGGTAGTACTGGTGTGTGAATTACCAGAAATCCATTGTTAGGTGCTCCAGCTACCACAATATGACTGAAAGAATGTTAAAAGCAGTGTAAAACCCCATTCAAACAATAGAGGTTTGACTGCAATTATGTTGTATTTCAGGATGGAGACTGTCGTTTAAGTATTATAGTATGTGAATGAGTCGTGCAGGTGCCTTACTATAAGTAGCTGTTATGTTTATGTTGTATTTCAGGATGGAGACCCTCGTTTAAGTATTATAGTATGTGAATGAGTCGTGCAGGTGCCTTACTATAAGTAGCTGTTATGTTTATGTTTATGTTGTATTTCAGGATGGAAAGCCGTCATTTATGTATTATAGTATGTGGATAAGTCTTGCAGGTGCCTTACTATAAGTAGCTGTTATGTTTATGTTGTATTTCAGGATGGAGACCATCGTTTAAGTATTATAGTATGTGGATGAGTCTCGCAGGTACCGTACTGTATGTTACTGTTATGTTTATGTTGTATTTCAGGATGGAGACCATCGTTTAAGTATTATAGTATGTGGATGAGTCTCGCAGGTGCCTTACTCTGTGTTGCTGTTATGTTTATGTTGTATTTCAGGATGGAGACCATCGTTTAAGTATTATAGTATGTGGATGAGTCTCGCAGGTGCCTTACTGTATGTTGCTGTTATGTTTATGTTTATGTTGTATTTCAGGATGGAGACCGTCATTTAAGTATTATAGTATGTGGATGAGTCTCGCAGGTACCTTACTGTATGTTACTGTTATGTTTATGTTGTATTTCAGGATGGAGACCATCGTTTAAGTATTATAGTATGTGGATGAGTCTTGCAGGTGCCTTACTCTGTGTTGCTGTTATGTTTATAATCAACTGGTGGAATGCTTTGATAACATTTGCTGTGATAGCTGCAATATTTGTATATGTTCATTATAGAAAACCTGGTAAGTAGCCTGTCTATTGGTATATTTGTGGATAATATTTTGTAGTTTGTAATCTACCAAAAGGTTTTAAAATTGTAGACCTCAATACAAAATATTTTGCTTATTGGGAGTGTTTCTCTGACATTTATGGATAGGTTTCGGAATAATTTTGCATAATTATTCTCAATCAAGAGAAGATTAGCCATTTGAAAAGAAATTAAGGGATAACTCAAATGTAGAAATTGTGCATAGTTGGAGCTTAACTTCCACACAAATGGATATATATTAAAACAATTTTGGCGAACATAATGTCTTTAAGGAGAAGATAAGCTTAATAATCTTAGCATATCTTTAATGCTTTTCAAGATACAACACTCATAGTTGGTATGGTGATAGATCCTGGCAATGCCCTTCTACAGATATCAGGGTCAAGGTCAGCTGTCATGAGCAAAGTTTAAAAAAAATGCAATTTTGGGGGCCTTGTATTTCACATACACATCTTGTTTTCTCTAGATGTCAATTGGGGATCATCAACACAAGCCCATGTATATAGAGGAGCCTTGGTATCAACATTAAAACTGGTACAAACAGAGGACCATATTAAAAACTTCAGGTAAACTAATCAAACTTTACACAGATCTATAAAATTTTAGACATGTCTTATTTGTAAGGAGATTGAGACAATTGTTATTGGTGATGAAAATAAACCTTTTTGGAGAGAAAACATAGTGGACAATGAAGAATTTTAAGTAACAAGAAATTTCTTTATTGTCTAAAGTGTTTTACTGAACTTTGTATACACCTGTTAATAGACAGAAGTTTTGTGTGATCAGCAATGGCGTCTGGCGGGTTGAGTCGAATACTTTGTCTTAGCAAAAGTCTGTCAGCTTATATCTAATTAACTTGAAACTTTGCACTTATATTCCTCTGATGATTATGGAGTGCAGTGCTCAAAGACCGTAGCTTTACCTAGCTTTATTAATGAGATATTTCCCGTTGTTGTTTCTCATACTTTCAGCAGTGTAATTTTGTGAATCTTGTGACAATTTGCCAGCCTTAAAAGGCTAATTTTAAAAATGAAATTTGTCTAGTATAGATGCATCACCTCATTATTAGTAGCTATCAACCATTGTTGAATACATATTTAGAGGGGTTAATGGAAAGGGGACAACTGTTCAATATGCTTAAATAATATCTTGTGCGAACCTTTTGTCAAATCCTCTGTTTTCAGACCTCAAGTTTTAGTTTTGACGGGATGTCCCAGCAATAGACCTGAGTTAGTTTACTTTGTAAATGGTTTAACTAAGAAAATAAGTTTGATGGTGTGTGGTCACATAATAGAGGTGAGTGATTTGGTACAACTAGAAAATTATATCAGTCCTGCAATTAGGATGACAAAACAAGATAAGCTGTGTGCAAATTGCACCCCACTTTGTTTGTGCACTTGCCTGCAAAGTGGTTACAATTTGCACACAGTTTGCACTGTTTTGTCAACCTGAAAGCAGGGTTGAATATTTGGGCTAGGTTTTCTTTAAGATGACACTTTGGGATGTGAGGGTACATGAATGGAATCTTGCTGGAATCATGGCAATTTTTCTTCGCAAAAAGGGTTTCTTTCGAGTGCACCTCTTCAAACAGGTTTTTTAATTGTTCTTGGTTTAAAACCATTTATTTAACATCCACAAATGCGCATTATATATTATTAGACAAATGAAATGTGGACAGTCAACATATTATGAATATTCTTTCTTTGGAATGCTTTATTGGATAAGTACAAATCAATGGTTATTAATATATAGATAGAAATCAAAATTTTGATGTCTTAATCTAACTAACCGTATCTATACCTGTTTCAGGGTAATCATTCAGATACATTAAAAGAGTTTCGAAGATGTAAGAAGACTGCAGTCAACAAGTGGTTTACTAGACGAAGGATAAAGGCATTTTATAGTGTAACAACTGCTCCTGACTTTAGACTGGGAGCTCAAAGTCTCATGCAGGTTTGTTTGAAAATTTTACACTGAAAACTTTATGGAAGCATGTTCTCACATATTTGTCTTTCTGCCACTATTTAGTCCCACATTATATCAGATTCATTTTAGCATCCAGCCTTAAGTTTTCCTGTTTCGCTTGCTTTGTATAGTGAAATATTAATTTCAATCCCACTTTCCTATGCATCTATTAACAACATCTACAATATACTGTATCAGCTAGGGGTCATATACATTGTCTTCCAAATTTAGTTTTATCCAATACATAGAGGTAAATGTTTTTTTGAGTAAGACTCATTGATATTTCATTGAGAGAACAAAAAAAACCTTTATTTCAATTTGTTGTTTATCCACTCCTGATTGTATAGCTTTTGTCGTTCACTCAATGAATCATCAATCAGTCTTGCTCAAAAACAAACCATTATTCTATTTCTTTAATTAAAAAAAGACAAAATGTGAAAATCTTCCGACAAAGTTTCTTAAACCCTGCCTTTTTGTTATACTATGCAAAGTTGATGATGACATCACTTATTTGCCTCTGCTTAGATAGGTCAAAATGGGTTAGATGAACAAAAGCGTGGTATAAGTTGATAATGTCACTGGTTAAGCGGCAACTTTATCAATTAATAACCCACCATTATTTCTAGTTAATTCACTGAAAAGCGTTAAAGAAATGTAATAATATTTTATATGTCCTATATTACATCTACTTTATTTTCGGACTTTGGGGCCATAAATTTTATTCTTTTGTGGCAAGTGCTTTTGTCAGCTATTATCACTGAAAACATAATGCAATACCATAAATCAGTTTGGAGGGGAAGACTTTCTTTGGGAAAGCAGGGCTATACCACGTACGAAGTGAGTATCAACTCATATTTCATGTAAAATTAGTTTTGTATTTGATGACCAATCTTGACCACTTAATAATGTCTATTTCAGAATGTTGGTATTGGCAAATTAAAGCCGAATATTTTGATAATGGGGTTCAAATCAACATGGAAAATGGATAAACCAGAAGGAATGTCTGCCTACTTTAATGTGATACAGTAAGTGGAATTGGTGTCTGGGAGATAAAAAATCAGTTTTTAATGGGCAGATACAGTTACCACTGTCTGTGTACGAGAGGATGCATGTGAATATGTTAGTGTTTCTGAGTCATGACTTTAGTATAGCTACTTCATATCGAGGGTTCAGTGCAATACTATTGTAAGTGCCTATATATTTATAGGTACTTACAATAGTTTTTCGCTGACCCATCAATATATAGGTATATTCCAAAAAAACACCTTGAAAATTCTCAAAAACACATTGAAATTAACCTACACTAAATACAAATCTTTGAAAATACTAAAAGATATCATATGAACATTTTTTTGGTGCCCCCACCTACAAAGTAGAGGGTGGTATTTTGGTTAAATCATGACTGTCTATCCATCAATCTGTCTGTCTATCCATCCATCCATCTGTCCATCTGTAGACCTTTTTCCTCTCCTGACTTACTCAAGAATAAAAAGTCCAAGATTACTCTAACTTTATACAAATGTTACCAATAACCCAAGGAAATACCCTTTTGTTTCGAGGTCACAGAAATCAAAGTAACAATAGAACTAAGTTCAAAAACTGTTTAAAACACTTGGAGCTTTGCTGGGGGTTTTAGTTTATTAATTATATAATGCACAGGTCTAATCCTAACTTTTTACTTATATAATTTAAAGTGAGATTATAGTGAAGACTTAAATTTCCTTTTCCTTCATAGTTTTCTCTTTAAATCCTAAAACAGCTCTTTGTATGGAAATGAGTTATTATGAGATTTTAAAAGTTATAAAGTTATTTTAACAAAATTAAATGTTTCAGCGATGCTTTTGATTATGAGTTTGGTGTTGGAATACTTCGATTACCAGAACGAATGTTTCACGATGATGCCGGTGAGATGCAACAAATTGTGGAGGAAGAGAATCTCTTAAATCCTGACGAGGAAAATAATTATGATGGTAAGGTGGATGATATAACTTCTTGTAAATTAGTTTGAGCACTGTTGAATACTAACACATGCACACAGTTTTATTTGTCACCAAAGGTGGACATATCTCTTCATCTCTCCATCTGTCAGTCTGCCTATATGTCCAATAATTTATTGTTAGCAAAAAAAAATGAACAGCTTCCACGATTATAAACCAATTATAATAAAAATCATTATGACAAATTTTGTGATAATTAAGGTGTTACATTTTGATCATGATTACAATGGTAAGGTAGAAAAGATTTGTCTTTGTATAATACTTTTCGGGATCACCGTTAGTACTAACAAAAGACAAAAGAACAATGTTTTTTTAATGTCTCCAAAGATAGGCATTTCTCACATAGATCCCCTAGCCTTCTGTAAAAAACAGTAATACAAGATATCCTTGTCTAAAATATGTGTAAGATCAGTCTAAATGACATACTCAGGATGTTATCTAACACACCTTATGGTGGTATTTTTATCACATTTCATCCAAAAATGGGTTTTAACTTACAAATCAGGTGAGAAAAAAAATCTGTTACATGATTTTGTTTGATACAAGCTGATCTTAACCTCATCTACACTCAGTTATGATCAGCTTATCTCAATAGAATCTTGTGATAGATCATATCGACAATTCAATGCAACACTGTTGTAAGTGACTATATGAAATATAGACACTTACAACTGTGTTGCATTGAACTCTCAATATATATATATCTTAGAATCATCTTTCCTCTCGTTCTACCCATATGTCCATTAATTTCATTTAAGCACAACATCTACATTTATGAACCATATCTAATAGAAACCCATTTCAATTATGTTGTGACAGATTGGATTCCCAGAAAAGGCCTGTTTATGTTAAATTTCTTAGTGGCGGCATAAATTATGATAATTGCACACTTGACTGATAATTTTGGGTTTGACTTGCAAGATATCTATAGTTGGTAATATGCGAGTGTTGGGATAGATGATGCTTAATGCACTCTGTATACAATAGGTTTAGTCTAGATGCAAAGGTATGGCCAAACTAGAATGAACATTTAGGTTTAACAATATGAATAGCTGTAGATATATCTCTTTAAAAAGTTATATCTAGTATATAATTATTCAACTCTTGTTTTGTTTGAGGTCTTTATTCAATGAAGCATCATAATAGATATCTAAAATTATTTGACATTTTTCTGGTCATGGACTTATGAAATAAAGTTAATTTACTGTCACTCCTATCAATGGGATCGATAATTGTAGACTTACGATGGATAGTAGCTGGAGGCTAGGAATGGATGAAATGGTAGAACTGGTGTGAGAAATACCAGGAATCAATTGTTAGGTGCTCCAGCTGCCTCGATATGACTGAAAGATTGTTGAAAGTGGCTTATACCCCATTCAAACAAACAAACACATCATTTACTGTTCAAATTCTGTGTTATGTTTTCAAATTACTTGTTAAGGATATTTTATTTGCAAGTACTTTCAACTCTCTACATGTATTTTCTTGATTTTTAAAGTTCTATATAATTTATATCATTAGGCACTAGTCCAGAAAAAAATAGGCCAGGTAAGACAAGAGTTTTTTGGTTGAACTATTGAAAATCTTGTATCAAATCTTCCTTTTTGTTTGATGGCTGTTGGAAAAATGAATGGGACAAAAAAAGTAATTAGACTTTAATCTCAAAAAATAATCTCATGAAAGTGAGAAATGTTAGAATGGGCAATATTTTCCATTGGAAAAGAAAGGGAACTTTATGTAGCTATTTTGTTTGCCTATATGGATAAGAAGTACCTTTCTTCACAGTCAAAGGTTATTAAATATATTGGCCCTCTTTATTAAATGTCATTCTACCTGACTGTATCAACAGTTTTCTTGAGGACCCCTTCTAGGGAGCAAGGTAAGGTCCAGGGTGAACCTATTGTCATCAGTCATTCTGTTGTTTTCTCATTGAATGTTTTGTTCAAACTCTTTTATTGCAAACCCTTTTCTTTGCTTGAAAATAAAGTTGTCATGTGAACTCTTCACATCATCTTAAATACATGCATGTATGCAAGTTTAAGGTTTGAATCAGGTTGAGTGCACTATCTTCAGAGCCTATCATTATGAATAAACTGTAAATTGGCTTTGTACATACATGTATGCTGAATATGTGTCTACAGTATATAGACACAGAATCAAATTACACTAAATCCTAGAAGTATGGCAGACTAAAATAAATATGGATTGGCACAAAGTAGTGTACTTATATCACAAGCCATGTTGCTTAAAAAATTGAGCCTTTACATCACTAGGGCTTGTGCTAGCTTTTCAATTCGAAAATGACCCTCCTGGCAGAAAAATATAGGGGTCAAAATGGGATATTTTCATATATTGGGAGGTCAAAACCATGATTTAAGGGTAAAAAACGAGCCCTGCAACACTCCGTAGATTCTGAATTGACATATTCTGTCACTAAGGGATCCCATATAGCAAGACAATTTGCTTATTGCTTCTCTTACACAATTAAAGTATCATCTTTGGAATTCTTTTGTTAAATGCTTATTTAGTGATTATTTTGGGAAATTAATTTCTATCTTCTTCGTAAGTTCATATTATGTTGTCCTTTTCATGTTGTATTCATTATGAGTTGTTTTTTATGTTTAAACAAAGTTGTGATTGGGATTTGTTGTAGAATTCATGTGTAAATCTGTCAGACCAAATAATATTGATATTATAATAGGCTGAATGAAATTGATATGATAGTTGACTATATGGAATTGATAAATTGAAATGATAGAAGACTAAATGAAATTGATATAAGAGGCCAAATGAAATTAATATAAGAGACTGAATGAAATTGATATGATAGAAATTTGTGTGAAATCGATGGAATATAAAACTGGTTAAATTGAAATAAGATTAAAGACAACAATAAATCAATATTGAATATCACATTATTTTTCTAAATTGTTTGCTAGTATCTGAAGTTGATCCAGTGAACTATGAACACGTAAACAATCATACAGTGTGTAAGTAGGCAATGGCCTGAATTTGGATATAAATGTTTACGATTTGTTGTGTGATATGGTTGTTGTGTTTGAAACGCCATAACTACCAAACTTATATTGTGACAACATACAAAGGTAAATGTCAAATTTAGTGGCTTGGCTGTTTCAGCCCTGCGTTCAGGATGACAAAACATTGCAAACAGTTTGCCAATTTTACCCGGCTTTGCAAGTGCATGTGCAAAGCGGGATAAAAGAGGCAATCTGTTTAGAAGGTTTTGTCACCCTGAACGTAGGGCAGGCATCGTCATCACCTTGGTGTTGTTATTGGTGTTGTCATTGGCGCAGGCATTTGTGTAAGATTTTTTGCATTATCCAGCACCTGCAGCTGAGCATTGGCTCTACTATGCAAGACTGTTGTTTTAATTTTGTAAGACATTTGGAATGGCTTGAAATAGTTTCATCTTTTGTCCATTTTCTCATGACAAGCATCATTTTAGTTTGCTTTATTTAAGTTTAATAGTTACAGAGTTATGATTCATTAATTTTGAGTTTTCATTACTTATTTCCTTTTTTCTTCATCTAAAAGCTTCTATAGTCCTTGTTTTGTAGACTTTTGCCTGTGTTAGATATATGTAAGATATGGTTTTGCTGTTATTAGTGTATATGTGTTTTCATTAGCTAAAATTTATCATTGCAGTGTATTAAATTGGCATGATTCGTGATGGATTACTTTTGTATCAGATGATGCTAGATTTATACTTATAACTTCTCTGAGCAAAGCACAATCAGGGGTTTAAGAAATAGGCTGGTCTGATTGTCCCTTGACAAGTAAAAGTATACTTCTCCAGGAATAAAATGAACATCCCCCAATAGTATTAACAGAAAGATTAAAAAACAACAACAACATTGTTTTTAATAAAGAAAATGCTGGTTTTCCAGCATTTTCTTTATCAAAAACAATGTTTTTTACCCTTTGATATCACCCTTAGGACAATTTATCTGTTACCTTTTAGTACCATTCCAAGGTTTTCAATAGTAATTATTTGCTCACGGTGCAGTAACCTTATTGGCAAGAAGAGAAAAATCCTGTGTTGAACAACTCAGCCATAGGAATTCCACATTCCTGACTATTGGCTATTCAGAGAGGAATATGAAGGTCATATGGCCTTGTATTACAGGCCTGTGAACTGATAAACCTTTGTAAATAAAATAATTATTATAGTTTCCATATCACCAGGGTTATACTTTCGATACCATTGTTACAAATACATAGAAACTAACTTGCTTTTATAGTTGATCACCTTTTAATTTACTCTCTTAAAGTTGAAAGAATGCAGTTTCCAACAGAGAAAGTAATTGGTAATAAAATCACACTCGGAAATGCAAAGCTTTGAATGTTTTAACTGACTCTTATTTTTTGCCTTTAAACTGAAAACTAATGCCTTATGTGTGAAATTTTATGATACCATGTTTTGAATTAACAAATTTTAGACAATATTTCTAAATGTACTAAAAAAGGTTTATTTGGATCGTTGGCTGAGTGGTTAGCGTGCTCGACAAAGAATAATTTGAAAGGTGTTAGTTTTCAGACTTTTTGGCTGTTTTAACATCTGCTTGTATGTCTCCGCTCTATTTTTTTTGTTCACAGATGATTAACATATTGTCTAAATAAAGGAAGTCTAAATAACAAATTGTCCAAATAAAAGATGTTCAGTAACATTATATAAACATATTTTCATCAATTCCTGTATTGTTCTTGCAGAAATGTACTGTAAAATCTATGCTGGGCTTGTGTTTGTCCATTCAGCCAGGGTTTTGACCCTCAAAAATCTCAATTTGACCCTAAAAGATTTTTTGCAGGGTGTTGTTTTGACACATTGAATTTCCATTCGTGCAACCAATCCTATATAGCAGATTATATAAACCAATTGTTTTCTTCAAACAATTTAAAGGGGTCTTTTTAAATGAATCAACCTAAATGATAAAGTTTCTATAGACACTTTATTGCTTATGATGATTTATTTCTATTGATTACTATAAACTGTTATAGACTGATAAATCTACATTCTACCAGTATGTTAAATTTTTGTTTGACTCCTTTGAAACCAATTTTGACGCAAGAATTCTATGGTCAAGGGATCAATGGCCACAGACTTTGAAAAGCTAACCCAAGCCCTGCTATGTCAGTTGTTTGAAATATACATCACATCATAATCAACATTACCAAGATCTGTCTAAATAATATTGGTCATGTACCTTTCCCTGTCTGTCTATTCACTTGTTTGTCTGCAAAAATTCACACAAAGGTGTATAAATGTATGTAAATAAATATTTATTTATAATTTGTATATTACTGGATATACTAAACCCTCTGTCAAGTCTATATCTGGTAGATTTTCATCAAGTCATTTGTTGCCGCTGTCATAGTGCAGTTGGTAGCGCGTCGGACTGTCAATCCAGAGGTCACAGGTTCGATCTCTGATGGCGGCACTCATTCTTTCCGACTATTTGTCTCTCACCAATGGGTTGATAATCGTAGACCTATGTGAGAGATAGCAGCTGGAGGCTAGGAAAGGATGTGAAGGTTGTACTGGCGGGAGAAATACCAGGAATCCATTGTTTGGTGCTCCAGCCGCCGGGATATAACTGAAAAAATGTTGAAAGCGGCGTTAAACTCCATTCAATCAATCAATCAAGTCATTTGTAAATGTATCGTTTAAAATATGACTTTAAATGTAAAAAAGTGATCATTTATGGAAGAATAATGATAGCAAAAAAACCTTTTTCTACAATCCCTTACTTTGATTTATTTTGAAAACTTGCATATAGTCACTTTGAAGTTGTGTGTTGTGTTGAAACGGTTTGTTGTTCCAAGAACAAGGTCGCACTTGCAGTTTTTGATAGACTGTTCATCTTTGAAATATGCATGAATTGATTTTAGAATAAGTCTTTTGAAGTTAGTTTATAGTTGTGAATAGATTTTAACGCTACATACGTCTGTAGTTGTGGGGTGAAGATCATGGTGAGAAAAAAGTGGAATCATAGTGACAGGCATAAAACGGTCTTAGAGTGCTAGTTCAGTCTTGAATTTCGTGTTTTTCTTTGTTTGAATTCTGATGCAAAAGATAACATAAAAGCTATATACTCAAAATTGTTTTCATTGAGTTAAGAAATTATTTTTTCAGACAATGCATGAATCTTGATGGACACAAATTGATGGCTCAGCATGAAACAGTTGTAACTCCCTATAAACATATAGGGAGTTACAACTGTTTCACGCAGAGCCCTTGATTAATGGAACTAAATTATATAGCCTGCTGAATATCTGTTAAATCTGTTGACATAATGTTAATACTGTCATGCACATCTTATTTTTTGCCCTTTGAAGAAGGATTACAAACTTTTTGAAATCAAACTAACTACAATTTTGTGTACATAGCATAATTGATCTCTATGATCAGCAACTGTGCAATTTGAAATAAATTTTCAGAGTTCAAAGTTCAAGGTCAAATGTAAGAATAAAGTTTAGAACTTATTACATAGATTTTATTGCAAAATATTGGGACACATTTCTTTTCAAATGTATGTAGAAGTGTAATTTAACTACAATTTCATATAGCTGTAGTTTTGATGTCAAAGGTCAAAGTCACATGATAGCATTTGCCTTCTCTGAAGAATAGCTCCAATGATAATGATTATGAAAAGATTTCAAAATCACTAGGCACAATCGCTCATGATCATCATCATTTTTAGGGTATTAAAAAAATTAATTAATAAATTATTCTAATAACTCCAAGGTCATAGATCAATGTCAAATGATAAAAGTGAGCCTATCAGAGCCTACCTCTTACAATAATGGATTACTTTCCAAATAATAGGCACAATCTTTCTTCTTTATTGGAAGCTGTGCTATTTGAAATTAATTTTCAGATATCTCCAAGGTCAAGGTTGCCCTTTATGATCAATTGATGAATAAAATCTTTTATAGGGCAAAGCCTTGACATTTTTTGATGGATTTCATAATTCATTTGTTCAGTTATTCTATATTTAGTGAAGTGTAACAATCTAAATGATTATATGTGGATACTTGCGTTTAATATCAAGGTCAAAGTGGAAGGACAAAATTTAGTGTACTCAACACCAATTGTCCTTTGACTACTATTATGTCCTAATTTAAAGGATAGTTGTTTGATTAAAGTTTCATTCTGAACTTTATATTTTGTTCACAGATGACACATCTACCCAGCGACGAATAGTGTCCTTGACCTATCTTACTGTATCTAAAGTCTATCATATCTATTATAAAATAGCTAAAGGTATTTTCTTCTCTTAGTGCTTCCAGTACTTTGATCCAGCAAAAACACCTTACTGTATTATGGCATCATTTTAGAAGTTTTATTTTAGGTTTTATGTTATATTATACAATTTTTAAACAAAAAATGATTAAACATATCTATAGGCATCTATTGTTTCATTGGTATTGGTCTGTCTGTCTATCTACCTGCAAAAAACTAAATCGGCAAACTAAACATTGTCCCATAACTTCAACAACATTCAAATTACAATACTATTTTCTTTTCTTTTCTTTTTCTTTCTTTTTTTTTTGTATAAAGATTTCTCTTTGCTCAGCATCTTTTAAGGTCAAGGTCATGGGACAATTTTGAATGTCAAAGGTAAAAAAAAACAAAAAAAACCCAGGAGCATTAGTGTTTTACAAAGAGGTCTTGTTTATTCTTTCTAAAGTGTAATGAATATTTTATGTTATTTGTATCTTTTTGATTTAAATCACAATGCTTTTCTTTAATGTAGTGGACCTGTTATGGTTTTGGAACATTTTGAAAAGCATGATCTTTCACAATGTTAAACGAGGTTTCCTAATGAAATCATTAGGAAACCTCAGGAAACACTGTTAAAGTTCATTACTTCTGAAACATTGCAGAACTATTACAAATCCACTTCCCTAATTAGTTTTGATTTTTTAATCCTTTTGATTGTGTGACAGACGCTACATAAGGTCACTAGCTGAGTGATTTAGAAGCCTTTCTGTGGGTTGTGTCATTATCATTGTTTTGCAAAAAAAATTAAAAACATTTTCTATCTAAGGTATTATGAAAGTTTTCAGTTCAAACTTGGAAAATATGTTTACTATTAAAAAAGTAATTTATAATCTATCATGGATTATTCCTACTATAGGGCCTATTTTTTTATTCTCTATCAAAAAACAGAACTTTATCGGTGCAGCAACTGGCATCTATAAGCAGTCCTCTTGTTTTACTTATGGCTTTTTTACCACCGACTATTTCAAATTTATTTCTGTGTTCTTAAATGGAAATTCAAGGTTATTATATAATCAAGTGCAATATATCTAATAATAAATGTACAAGAAATTTTATCTTCATCTGATATGATTCAGTATGATACTGAAGTCTATCAATAATTTCAACATAATGTTTTTTTTTTATAACTAGAGCTATTTCTCTCTGTCTATCTAGATTGTTGTTTGGGCTTTATTGCATGTTTGAATTGCTTTTGCTTGTCTATGTGATATGTCATTGAATATTATTTCAGAAAAAATTATGGCTTCTGATTGGTTAAAATGATTTTGTTCATACCTTACTGAACAAAACTAAGTATGCATCTATATTTTGAATGTGTGCAGGAAAAGTGGTTCAATAAAAAGTTGTCAGGGATAAAGTTGTCTAAACATTTGCTTACAGATCTGTCAAATAATTTAGCCTATTATAAGATGACAAAATACAATGACGAATGTCACAAACTTGACCCGTCTTTATTCATTTCAAACACTCACTCAAACCATTCAAAAACGCTCCAAATATTGAGTTTTGTAAGCGTCTGGTTTGTTTGCGAAACATACAAAGCTATTTATAGAACTTGAATGAATGCACTTTTTTTAAAAGGGAAATGATGAATATCGCTAATTTTGTTCATCTTGTGATAGCCTTGGTGTCATCCTAGTTGTTGTGCAATATCTCTGGTTCTACTGAAGCTATTCATTTGAAAGTTGGCACTCATATTCACTATTAAAAGAGGAACCAACACCATAAGAGATGGATAACTCAAGATGAATTTTGTGCAAACTATGCCCCCTTTTTTCAACTTAGCTTTTTAATGCGCCTCGACAAATTTTCAAGGAGCAAAAAGTCGCCAGATTGTGTCCGTTCTTCCGGCCTATCTGTCTGTCTGACAGTGTATCTCAGCATTTGCTAGGCTTAATTTGATGAAACTTCATATATATATATAATATTCCACGGAAATTTCAAAAACACCTGATTTTGATTCTCTCAATTCAAGGCTGTGTCATTGACAAAGGGGCCTCAATGTGAAAAATATTTTGTTGCCTTTTCTCCTAGTCTAATAGTCAGAATTTTATTAAATTTATTATTTGTGTTTTAAATCAGATCCTCTTGACCTCAAACTATTAAAAATTATCTTTTTAAAAAAAGTTTGTCATGGGAAAAGGGGCCTTAATGTTAAAAGCTTTACGTAAGCTCTCTTTTTGTCCTGCTAAAACTTATTTTAGCCATAACTTTTGATTGGTTACAGATATAGTCTTCATATTTCACATGTGCATTGCTTGTTCAAGGTCATCAGTCAAGGTCATGTGTCAAGGTCAGAATTTAGAAAATTTAAACTTTGAAATTGGCCATAATTTTGCAATGATAATTGTTATAGTCTTCATATTTCAAATGATTACTACTTGTGACAAGACCTTTTATTAGAAAACTAAGCCAAGGATCTCACACAACATCAAGGTCAAATTGTCAAGGTCAATTTTTTCCATTATAAAAACTCAAACTTTTAATTGGAATGAGATAGGCTCTTCATATTTCACATGTGCTTTGTTAGTAATAAGACCTTTCTGTTGGTACTGAGGTCAAGGTCATCAGTCAAGCATATGCTATTATAATCTACTTACAAAACATATCATGGTAAACTGTTTTAAGTAATTTTTTACTGTTGATTTAAAGCATACTTAATTGTCAAGCACTTATTTTGGGAGCATAACCTGAAACTGACAGCTCTTGTTATCCTCTATCCAGCACTCAACAGGCAAATGTAGGCACCTGTAGGAGGTGCTCTTGTTAGCTCCACTGGCTGAAAGCCACTGGGGCTATTGTCATGGCGTTGTGTCCGTCGTGCGTCCGTCCGTCCGTGCGTGCGTCCGGTCGTAAACTTTTCTTTAAAAAATCTTCTCCTCAGAAACTACTGGATGGATTTCAACCAAACTTCACAGGAATGATCCTTGGGTGACCCTCTTTCAAAGTTGTTCAAGAAATTTTGATCCAATGAAAAACATGGATTTAATGGGCGTGGCTACTTTCCAAATATGGTAAAAAGTGAGTTTTCTCAGATTCTAATCAATGGATACCAATTAAATTTTACATGAATGATCCTTGGGTGACCCTTTATCAGTCTACAAAAAATTATTGTGATCGGATGGAAAATATGCATTTTAGGGGCGGAGGTCATTTCTCTTTATGTTATATAGTGGAAACTTTGAAAATCATTTTCTCAGAATGTAATTGATGGATATCAACCAAATTTTACTGGAATGATTCTTGGGTGATCCTTTATCAGTCTACAAAAAATCATTGTGATTGGATGAAAAATATGCATTTTATGGGTGGAGGTCATTTCTCTATATGTTATATAGTGGAAGCTATGAAAATCATTTTCTCAGAATGTAACTGATGGATATCAACCAAATTTTACTGGAATGACCCTTGAGTGATCCTATATCAGTGTACAAAAAATTATTTTGATTGGATGAAAAATATGCATTTTATTGGCGGAGGTCATTTCTCTATATGTTATATAGTGGAAACTTTGAAAATCATTTTCTCAGAATGTAACTGATGGATATCAACCAAATTTCACTGGAATGATCCTTGAGTGACCCTTTATCAGTGTACCAAAAATTATTTTGATTGGATGAAAACTATACATTTTATGGGTGGAGGTCAATTCTCAATATGTTAAATAGTGGAAACTATGAGAAACATTTTCTCAGAATGAAAATGATGGATATCAAGCAAACATTTTTGGCATGATCTTTGGTTGACCCATTATCATGCAGCCAAAAATTATTTTGATTTGATGAAAAATATGTCTTTTAATAGCAAAGGTCATTTCTCTATCTGTTATATAGTTGAAACTTTGAAAATCATTTTCAACATCAGTATAGAACCCCAAATATCTAAAAATCTAGTCAAAACATTATTTGCTTTTACAAGAATACCAAGCCTGTGGAGCGACTCAAGCCATTCATGGCTTTCTAGTTTTATTTATTTTGTTGATTTTCTAAGCAATTAGCAATGTTTCTTTACATATTTTTTGCACACCACATTTGAATGAAGCTGCAGCTGTGAAACTCAACTTAATTTAGACATTTCTTGTCCTGTGCTAACTTTCACAATAAATGTATCCATTTATGTAACAAATGATTTTGATTTCAAACTGTAAAATTTCATTGAATGTCTTTAAAACTCAAATTCATAGGAATGTCATGTATTTATCGTGGCAAAGTAATTCCAATGAGTATCCACAACATAGGGATTGGAGGATACATACCAGTTATAGATTTACAGTTACAGATTATCAATATAACTTAGTTCATCATTTATGACATTGATTGATATATGCGATCAATGTTATAATAATAATAATAACGACTTTATTTATTGAGGCTACACATTTGGGAAATCCAATTTTTCATGTGGTCCTCTAAAAACAGTTACACATGTATATTACAAAAATACAATTACAAAATATATACACAGCAATTCAATCAACATGGCTATAATGTTGTATAGGATAGAAAACTAGTGCCGCGGTAAATGGGAAATAGACACTGAGTGTCTATTTCCCATATACCGCAGCACAATATTTTCTATCTTACTTAGACCAAGCTTTTCTAAAATTGTTTCTTTTTTCCCCCCAAACTTCTTTAGGTTGAAAAAAGGAAAAATTTCGCTAAAGTATAATTAATTATTTGTAATTTTGCTGAAATAACTTGTTAAACTATTTTCATAACTTATTGCAGATCTTTTGCATTTTTGCTAGTGTAGAAAGTGTTTTCGAAAAAAAGCACTTATATGAAATGCTCGTTGTCTTTTTGAAATGACTCTGCACACAAAACCTGTCGAGATCCACGTGCATGACACACTACCATCCAATATCTGTAAATACATAGCTCGGAGTTGTATCTTTGATATAAACTTTTGAAATACTGTTCTCTGATTGGCCAAAAGTGTGGTCTAAATAACCCTTTTCATGCTTTTGAGGTCATATTCCTGCTAAACACAAAGCATTGGTAGTCAGTATAGACCAAGATCAGCTTGCACAGACATGCATTCTTATCTAATTTTACAATGGATACTTTCTACGTAATCATTGTGGGAAAACTAGGAACCAGAGGGCCGTTTTACTAAACCTCTTATGAAAAATTGAAAAAACGAAAGTCAAAAACAAATTAGATTTGTTGTTTTTATTCATTGTTAGATACTGCCTTGCAATATCTCATTGGAATCGTCTTCAGAAGACGCTTCCAATGAGATATTGCAGGGCAGAGTTCTATATTTAGTTAATACTATAGAAGCTACTCTAATTTTTGACTTTTGCAAAAAATGATCGTAATATGTTTAATAAAACAGGCCCCTGATTGGTTGAAATGTCAAAAAATGGCTATGTCTATGAATAAAAAATAGATTGAGGAGGATCAAGTTTAACATTTTACATGCAATCATCTACAAAATCTCTTATTTCATCATTCAGCAATGGAGGATGATTCCCCACCTGGGACCCCTAGTAGGCGTGACAGTTCTCCAGAAATAGAAACACCCCCTAAAGATATAGAGATGCAGACCCCTGTGGACCCTAATATAACCCTAGAAAGGAGTCTCTCTAAGGTGGATACCAATGTCCATTTTGCCAAGAAACAGAAAGGAACCATTGATGTGTGGTGGCTCTTCGATGATGGAGGTAAACAGATTTATTTCTTAGTGTTTGTACTTTGAATGTGGTGTTATGGTTAGGATCTTTGCAATGCCTACAATTATGCATATGAGATGTTTTCTCCAGCCCTTCATCATTCACTAAGAATCGGGATAAAAATCAGTTAATTCTTTTTATGAGAAAAAATAACAAAACTTTATGTTTAAAGCTTTCATTTAATTCATGTGACATCAGAATAGGACCCAGTAACCCAGTACAAAAATGGCTTACAGGATTTCCAAAAAATTGCTCTGACACACCTCAATGTTAGTTAAGGCAGTGGAACTACAAATGTTACATAACATTTCAAAACTCATGAACTTTCACACTATTGACAGAGGTTTCCTAATGAAAATCATTAACATTTAAAATGTATTACTTCCTAAACGTTGTGGAACTTTTACGGGTCCACTGCCTAAGATTCATTTTGTCAATATTTGAAATAGTAACTCAGGACAGCAATTTAGGACAGTTAGAGTGGCTCTCAAACTCTCAATCCAGATGTTTTCCCTGAGAGGCAGTGGTTTAAACTCACGGCTACCAATTTTCAGCTGGGTGAATTAGCTATTCATAAACATACCATGGCGATGGTGGGGCTCAAAATGATTTACCTCAATGTCATTAGTTGAGTGCTTTACCCCTACACCACCAAGGCAGTCCTGTTTTGTCATTTAACAGCATTTAAGATACACTGATCCAAACAGAATCATCAAACATGGAGTGTCTTTGCTTTAAAGGCTGTTACAGTATATGAAATACACTGGTCTAAACATTATCATTCATTTCTAAGAATTTCTGCATTGAATGTTATTCACATAGAGAAGGGCTCTTTCAATTTGTAAAGGGGAATTGTTAGACAAGAGTGGATGTCATCCTGGAGTATGGGCTTCATTTCATTCCATGTATTTGATGTATAGTAATTTCTATATACTATTTATTTTCATTTAAGGTCTGACGTTACTTGTTCCTTACATTCTGCAGACCAAACAACAATGGAAGAGTTGTGGATTCAGAGTGTTTACAGCCGGGACTAAAAGAGGGGAGCTTGTCAGGGAACAAAAACAGTAAGTCTTACTGTATTTCCTCTAATAATAGCACCCTCCCTAATAGTAACACCCATACTAGGAAAACCCACTTCAAATGCTTGAATTATAGGAACTTTTTGAGACTTTTTCTCTAATATGAGATCAATTTCCTCTAAACAATAATTCATATGATTGTTTAGAGGAAATTCACCTCAAATTGAAGGTTAAAGGGCCTAAAAGACACCAATTTAAATGATTTTATATCAGAAAATGCACACTTTATAAAAGCTCCCTGACCATGTTATGTATAGCTCCATATAGGGAGTAATATGGTATTTCATGTTCTTGGTTCAGAAAAAAAATGATGGATTTTGGAAATTGAACTTGCTTATCTTATGATTACATGACACTGTTTAAAGCTGGGAACAGTTTCTCTGACGTTTCACAAACATTTTCATTTTGATTGCCCGGATGCTTTTACTAATGCCTATCAGGTTACATCCTCACTTACACAGACCATCCAAGTCTATTGTTCCCTGATTGACATACATGTACTTGCTTAGATGAACATGTTTAAGTGTGTGGTCTTAAGTCAATCTTTATTCCTGTATAAAGACCCTCTTGACTGTCACTAGCAATAGTTAGCTTAAACCTAAAAACTAATTTGAGAGATATAAAGATTATAAACTTTATTTTTCTAGGATGGCCCAACTACTCAGTAAATTCCGTATTGAATGTGAGGACATGAAAATCATTACAGATATTGGAAAACAGCCCTCAGAAAAAAGGTAATGATAGATCTTAACAAAATTTCTTCTTAACCTATAACTGCTGATAGTGCTAATTTGCAAACTTATTATAGTCAATATTGCTGAAGCGGCCATGTCAATTAAGAGACCAGTTTTATTAAGGGACTGTTTTCAAAATCCCTGTCTTAAAATTAAAATATCTTAAAATGCAGATATCATGGTCTAAAATATATTATAAATGAATACTATGGTGATTAACTCATTAGTATTGTCTCCATGAGACGATTCTTTTGAGTTTTAACTACATAGGATTTTCAAAAAATTCAAAATAACATACATATTCCATCAAAATGTTTCTAAATTAAAAATTAATATGTAATAAGCGACCTTTCTCTGTAAAGAAGGCTTTTTGTAGGTCCCATAAGTGGTTGCTGAATAAATGTTTTACTGTATTTGCTTACAAAATGCTGTAGTAGAGTATATTTATATTCATACACTGCTCGATATGGAAGTGTATTAGTATCATCTTTTCCATCTGTTTATCAAGTCCAGATTTTAGTCTACCTGTATGTCAAAATCTTGTAAACGCAACTTCTTGAATAACTTCAGGTTTTTGTTGAAATTTCTGCAGAATAAATCTGCCAATTGATGTGGCAGGTGGTATTGTGACTCCGGCATTCTGGAGACAAACAGAAAATATTAGTTTAGTGTTTTTCATCCCCCACTATTCGGCTAGGGAATGTAGTAATGGTCTCCGTTTGTCATCTGTCACTTAACTTGTCCGGAGCATATTTCCTAAAGTATAAAAGCTATCAACTTGAAACTTTATAGGTGGATAGATCTTATAGAGGTGTAGTGCACAAGAACTCTTGCATGCATAATTTTGGAGTAATTGCCCTTTTATAAGGCCTCAGTTTACTATAAAACTTTGATGGCGGGGGGTTGGCCATGTCCAACATGGCTCTTGTTATAATGCATTTAATAGACCCCACCATACACTCTTCTGACTCTACTTGCACATAAAGTATGTGCAAAACAGGACACCATTTCTCAATTGCTTGACAAAAGTTTTCATATTGAACACTGGACATGTTGTGATAATTTCAGTAAACAAGAGTTCAATGATCTGATGAAGGGGTTGGTGCTAGATGAGGAGAAGGGAGAGACTCAGGAGAAATATCCCTGGAAAACAACGGAGGATCAAATGTTACTACTTAAAGAAAAGGTTGGTCTAAATAAATGATAAGAAAACTCAGGAGAAATATCCCTGGAAAACAACTGAGGATCAAATGTTTTTCTTGAAAGAAAGGGCTTGTTTAAATGAAGACAAGTTAAGTAAATTCATTTACAAAGTTGATAAAATACAACAATATATAATCTGATGAGAATTTAACACGGACTTGAAGTACAGAAAAGGTTTGTTTAACCCTTTGCTGTTTAATCCCTGCTTTTTACATGCCTGTGATTTTATGACTGAGAAAACTTTGTGAAAAAAGAAGAAATTGCTTCTGACAAGCAATTTCTTCTTTTTCCACACTATTTTCTACCCTACTGCATGGTTAATTTTCAAATTAAATCCACTTTAATATTTCGTCTGCAAAACCTTTGAATTTTGACAGGTCCAAAATTTGTAAAACAGGAAAGTGTTAAATAAAGTAGGTTTGTATCAATTGGTTGAGAAAATTATGAGAAATATCCCTGGAAAACAGCTGAGGATCAAATGTTACTCTTGACAGAAACCGAAAAGTTGATATATATGAGAAACTTAGAAAAAATATTACTGGAAAACAATTGAGGATCAATTGTTACTACAGAAAGAAAAGGTTGGTATATAAGAGAAACTCAGGAAAAATATTTCTGGAAAACAACAAAGGATCAAATTTTGGTGTTCAAATAAGTTTTACAGACAATAACTCAACTTTTTGTTAATGTGAATGATAAAGACTATCATTTTCCTATCAACATGAGATTGTTGTTACTACAGCTTAAAAAACTGATGACATGTGTGCAAATATTTGTAATCAAACTAAACATGATGTTACTTTGTTGTGTTCAGGGTGTCTTATCAACCAATTACAATAAAATTTAAACTGATTCTTTACTTCAAAGAAGATGCATAAGACAGTTATCAGGTGATGAAATTTGAAAGAATTTAGTAGGCAATTTCTTCATTTTCCACAATGTTTTCAGAAACCTTTTTCTCCAGGGAAATCAAAAAGCTGGGTTGACTTAGTTAAACCATAACTGAACCATCCATAATTGTTACATTTCAGAGTAATAGACAGATGAGATTGAGAGAACTTCTACAAGAACATTCCAAACATGCTTCACTTATTGTCATGTAAGTCATAGACATTTCAGCCTGTGTGTGACATTTCCAACAATTTTGAATGTGTGCAATGCAAAGACTCTGGTCATCCGCATAGTCTGACCAGAGTCTTCACTATGCACTTTGTTACGTGCCAATGTAACAAAAACAAAGAAGCCAGCAACAAACTTTACAATTAACAATATTTATTGACAATAATTACAGAATTATTGACAATATGAAACTAATACAAAAGCAAATTACAATACCTTGAATGTTTAATCCTAGAGTTTTAAAATTTTAGATCCAATTTAATTAAGTTCCTGGTCCACAAATGATAAGTCCAATAATATCCGAATTCAAAATTAAACACGCTTTTAAACACACTGTTAAGATAACAAGAAATCCCCTTTTAGTTTAACACAGTACTACTAAATGAAACCATAAGTCTAAAACAAGTGAACCAAGAATGCTGTAGGAACCCCTTTATATAATACTATGGAACAATCTGGAATAGTATAGAACATAAGAATACTCTAGAGTCTGAATCACCTTCCAAAAGGCCTTTCTAGAAAGATCTAAAATCTTCTACATCTATTACCTTAAAGTGTCAAGAGATATTGGAAAATCCCCAGACTAATTCTAAAAATAGACATGGTAAATACCATTAGGTTTATTTATAGATTATACATAACACTTTCCCCCTTGAAAGAAAAAAAGAAAGGTTTATGAAATAAATCTTTCTTTTTGAATTATCATTAGCATTTACAATGATAATATACATCACATAATTGTTAATATCATGATTCGTTGCAATATTTCAGCACATCTAGCATGAAAATACAAACAATTTTCATCAAAAGAATTGAAAAAGAGTTATATAAGCAAACATACATACATATATACAAAAAATATAGTAAAATGTAACTGTTAAATTCAATGTTTTATTAAAGATATGACAATTCAAAATTTTAGACTCTTGACAGAGCATCTGGTATAATGTTGTCTTTTCCTTTAATGTGTCTTACATCAAGATCAAATTCTTGAAGTGACAAACTCCACCTCAATAATCTTTGGTTCTTACTCTTAAGTTTGTGAAGAAAACTTAAGGGATTGTGGTCACTGAATACAACTATAGGAGAAGTTGCAGATGTTAAATAAACTTCAAAATGTTGGATTGCCAAAATCAGAGCAAGACATTCCTTTTCAATGGTGGAGTAGTTTCTCTGATGTTTGTTTAATTTTTTAGAATAATAACAAACTGGATGATCTATACCATCATCGTCTTCTTGCAAAAGAACAGCACCAATACCAACATCACTTGCATCAACAGCTAATTTGAAACATTTGTCAAAATCAGGTGCTGAAAGAACTGGTGTGCTCTTTAGTATGGCTTTTAAGCGATCAAAGGCAACTTGACAGTTATCATTCCATTTGAACTTAACGTTTTTCTTTAATAAGTTTGTTAAAGGTTCAGCTATTATAGAAAAATTCTTACAAAACTTTCTATAGTAGCCAGCCATACCAAGAAATCGCATCAGTTGCTTTTTAGTAGCAGGCACAGGAAACTCAGAGATAGCATTGACCTTAGATTCTAAAGGTTTAACTTGACCCTGTCCCACAAGATGTCCTAAGAAAGTAACAGTAGCATGACAAAATTCTGTTTTTCCAAGATTAATAGTCAATTTTGCATCACTGAGACGGTCGAAGAATTGTTTGATTCTTTGAAGGTGGTCACTCCATGTATCTGTATAGATGATGACATCATCAATGTATGCGTCACAGCCATCTAAGCCAGCTATAACCATATTTACAAGCCGCTGAAACGTCGCAGGAGAATTTTTCATCCCAAACGGCATAACTTTGTACTGGTACAGACCAGTTGGAGTAGCAAATGCTGATACTTCTTTAGCCCTATCAGTGAGCGGAACTTGCCAGAATCCTTTGAGAAGGTCAAATTTGGTGACATATTTAGAATTACCGACTTTGTCAATACAGTCATCAATTCTTGGTATAGGAAAAGAGTCAGTTTTTGTCACTGAGTTCACTTTTCGATAGTCAGTACTCATTCTGTATGTTCCATTTGGCTTTGGAACTAATATACATGGTGAACTGTAATTACTTTGGCTGGGTTCAATAAAATCATTCTCCAATAAGTAATTCACTTCGTCTTGAAGGGCTTTTTGTTTCACTGGATTCATTCTATAAGGATGTTGTTTTATTGGTTGAGAATCTTCCACAATGACATCATGATATATTTTATCAGTTCTTGTTGGGATGTCAGGAAACAAGTGTTCATATTCATTAATCAACTGTTTCAGCTCTTCTCGTTGAGATGGCTCCAAATGTGAAAGTTTGTCGTCAAGATTCTTTAGTATTTCAGAGTTCTCAAGTTAAGGTGGACCAGGAACAGATTTTTCACTAAAGTCTGAACTAACTTCTGATTCAATCACATTTGATTCTTGTGGGACAGTGTTTACAACTGTAATTGGTTTTGAAATAGAGCTATCTCTGTCAAAATACTTTTTTAGCATGTTCACATGACACAATTGTTTATTTTTACGCCTTCCGGGAGTATTGATGATATAATTCAAATCACTTGTTTTCTTATCAATAGTATACGGGCCATAATATCTTGCCTGTAAGGGTCGGCCAGGTATTGGCAAAAGAGCAAGGACTTTATCACCTGGTTCAAATTTCCTATCAACACTATGCTTGTCATATCTTGCCTTCATTTTGCTCTGAGATGATTTAAGATTTGACCTAGCAACCTCACATGCCCTAGACAGTTTATTTCTGAAGTCAGAAACATACTGTAACAAGTTCAAGGGTGTTTCATCATCAGCAAGAAATTTCTCTTTTAAGAGTGTTAAAGGCCCACGAACAGAATGACCAAAAACTAACTCAAAGGGGCTAAAGCCAAGAGATTCTTGAACAGATTCTCTGACTGCAAATAATAGCAAATGAATACCTTCATCCCAATTTTTATCAGTATCAAAACAATATGACCTTATCATATTCTTTAGGGTCTGATGAAATCTTTCTAAAGCACCTTGACTTTCAGGGTGATAAGCAGATGACCGATATTGCTTGATACCTAATTCATGCATAACCTGTTGGAATATGCCTGACATGAAGTTTGATCCTTGATCAGACTGAACTGATTTTGGAAGGCCAACAAAAGTAAAGAACTTGACAAGAGCCTTAATAATTGACTTTGCCTTAATGTTTCTTAAAGGAATTGCTTCTGGGAAGCGGGTAGAAGCACACATAATTGTCAACAAATATTCAGAACCTGACTTGGTTTTTGGTAAAGGACCAACGCAGTCTATAATTATTCGACTGAAAGGTTCATCAAAAGCTGGAATGGGTTGTAACCTTGCTTTTGGAATAACTTGGTTAGGTTTCCCTACCATTTGACAAGCGTGGCAACTTTTACAATATTTGGAAACGTCCGATTTAAGTCCAGGCCAAAAGAAATGAGCCATAATCTTGTGATAAGTCTTGTTTACACCTAAATGACCAAACATTGGACTTTCATGGGCTATACTAAGTATTTCATGGCGATATGACTTTGGAACAACAATTTGGTGATGAACAGCCCAATGGTCATCAGCTGGGACATCAAATGGTCGCCATTTTCTCATCAGAATACCATTCTTTTTATAGTAACAAACAGGATTCTGAGACATTTCTTTTTCGGGTAATGCCCTATCAATTAACTTTGAAATCTCAGGATCATTTTGCTGTTCCTGGATTAACTTTGACTTTGAATGCGTTTCATGACCTTGGTCATTTGACCTTGGAGATGACTGACAAAATTTTGACGAGTCTGTCTGAGTATCAGGCAGACTAAGATTAAAAGACTTTTTAGCTCGACTATTCGAAGAATAGGGGGGCTATTCCAGTCACCCGGGCGTCGGCGTCGGCGTCGGCGTAATGCTTTGGTTAAGTTTTTACGTGCAAGTGTTTAAAATCTATGTTTCTATCAAAGCTATAGCTTTGAAACTTTGCACATGCTTCTGTGACAGTAATATCAGCATCTAGACAAAGATTCATTACTCTGATATTGAATTAAGTGGAATTTAACCCTTTTCGTACTTAGAAATCTTGGTTAAGTTTTTACGTGCAAATGTTGTTTATCTTAAATATTTCTGTTTCTATAAAAGCAATTGCTTTGCAACTTTACACATGTTTCTGTGACCATAAAACCAGCCTCTTGACAAAGATTCATTACTCTGATATTGAAATTAATGGAATTTTAACCCTTTTCGGACTTAGAAAATCTTGGTTAAGTTTTTACGTGCAAATGTTGTATTTCTGTAATATCTCTATTTCTACTAAAGCTATTGCTTTGAAACTTTGCACATGCTTCTGTGACCATAATATCAGCCTCTAGACAAAGATTCAATACTCTGATTTTGAATTAAGTGGAATTTTAACCCTTTTCGGACTTAGAAATATTGGTTAAGTTTTTACGTGCAAATGTTGTACATCAGTTATAGCTCTATTTCTACATAGGCTTTTGCTTGGAAACTCTACACATGCTTCTGTTATCATGATATCAGCCTCTTGACAAAGATTTATTACTCTGATATTGAATTTAGTGGAATTTTAACCTTTTTCAGACTCAGAAATTCTTGGTTAAGTTTTTACGTGCAAATGTTGTACAGCAGATATATCTCTAATTCTATTAAAGCTATTGCTTTCAAACTTTGCACATGCTTCAATGATCATAACAACAGCCTCTTAATAAAGATTCAATTCTCTGGTATAGAATTTAGTGGATTTTTAACCCTTTATGGACTTAGAAATTCTTGGTTAAGTTTTTACGTGCAAATGTTGTATTTCTGTAATATCTCTATTTCTACTACAGCTGTTGCTTGGAAACTTTACACATGCTTCTTTGACCATAATATTAGCTCACAGAAAAAGATTCATTACTCTGATATTTAATTTAGTGGAATTTTAACCCTTTTCAGCCTTAAAAATCTTGGTTATGTTTTTATGTGCAACTGTTTTATGTTAGTTGTATCTCTGTTCCTACTAAAGCTATTGCTTTGAAACTCTGCACATGATTCTGTGACCATAATATCAGCCTCTAGACAAAGATTCTTTTTTCTTGACTTTCATTTTATTGAATTTCCAATGTCGATATTGATTTGCTGTTACTATCCAGCACTAGGAATAGTCGAGCTTCGCTGTCCTCCGACAGCTCTTGTTAATCTCGTCATTGAAATATTGACCAACAAAAGTATCAGTTAAGTCAATATCATTTGAATTTTTCAAGGAAGCTTTTTTAGCCATACCCCGAGTTACTGCACATGAAGGGTACAAATCAGGTATTTCCTGCAAAATAGGATCATCTGTTTGACCTACATTAGGTGTGTCAGTTACAAGAGGATTAACAACAACCTTATCTCCAGCTAAGTCATTGCCTAGCAATAAATGTACACCTTTAAATGGTAAAGAATGTTTAACACCAACAACCACAGAACCAGTAACCAAATCTGAGGACAAATTAACCTTATGAAGAGGAACATTAATAACACCACACTCTACACCCTGAATAAGGACACTAGTACCAGACGAAGTCTTCTCAGAAAAAGGCAGAACATCTGCTAAAATAAGAGATTGAGAAGCTCCTGTGTCTCTTAAAATTTTAATAGGGGTAGGTGGGCACATATCACCTGAAAGTGATACAAAACCGTTTAACATGAACGGTTCAAAAATCTCCATACAGGAATCAGAATTTGGTTCTGCCTTAACAATTGAATTTAACTCAAAAGAAGGCTGTGATTTAGGCTGAAGGCTGGTGAGCCCTGTAGGTTTGGCTGCACTCAGTTCCTTCTTCCTTTTTAATCTAAAACATTCCGAAATAAGGTGACCTGGTTTTTTACAAAAAGTACAATGTACTCGAGATAAGGGGTTTTGAACATTGGTTTCACCAGTAGACTTTGGTTTAGGTGAATTCGATTGACTAAACATGCTAGATGAATCACCAGACATAGATTTATTTTGGGGATGTGAGAAAGCAGGTTTTGCTTTATTAACAAAAGAATTTTTGTGTGTAAGGTAGTAATCATCAGCTAAACGAGCTGCTTCATGTATAGTTTCAACAGTTTTTTCATCTAAATGTGACTTAATGTCAGATTGAATGCAATTTTTGAATTGTTCAATTAATATAAGTTGTCTAAGATTATCATAATTTTGGTCTATTTTCTTAGAATAGCACCATCTGTCAAATAATTTTTCTTCTTTTCTTCCAAATTCAATGTGAGTCTGGCCAGATTCTTTTCTACAACTTCTAAATTGTTGTCTGTATGCTTCTGGAACCAGCTAATAACCTTTGAGAATGATTTCTTTTACAGTATCATAATCATTGCTTTGTTCTGTTCTAAGTTGCGAATAAATATTGCGAGCTTTTCCTACTAAGACACTTTGAAGAAGTAAGGTCCAGTGCTCCTTTGGCCATTTCAAGTTATTTGCAACTTTTTCAAAATGTTCGAAATATGTATCAACTTCATTTTCTTGAAATTGAGGAACAAGCCTAAAATGTTTTGTTACATCAAAATGGTCATTATACATATATCTGGACTGATTTGCTCTATCTTGAATTTCTAATTCTTTTAATCGTAATTGAAATTCTCGTTCTTTTTCTCGCTCTCTCTCTGCTCTCTCTTCTTCTCGTTCTCTTTCTTCTCTTTGAAATTGCCTTTCTCTTTCTTTTTTTTCAATTTCTAATTGTTTTTCTTGTAATTTTCTCTCTTCTCTCTCTCTTTCTATTTCCAATTCCTTCTCCCTTTGTTGAAGTTTTAACAGCTCAAGCTCTCTTGAGCTTGCAACTGATGGGACATCAACAATGAGAGACAGAGCCTTTTCATCAAAAATGTCCTCATCAACAAAATATTGAACCAAAATATTCTGAATTTCATGCTTTTCGCAATGAGGAAATGACTTCTTTTAATTCATAATGCTTGGCAAGATTGAGCAAATCAGACTTTTTACCCAAATTCAATAGCTCCACGGAAGGTTCGTGCGTAAATTTTTCTAAGTCAAAAGACATGGTAGCTTGTTGCTGTATTCAAACAAGAATGTAAGATTTCGATAAATAATAGTGAAAGTACACTCTAGATTTATTAAAATTGAGATTTGAAATTAATTTCTTAAATAATTTTGAACAGCAGATTTAAATACAGAATTTGTTTGATTTGTTTTGTTTTGTTTGTTTGTCTGATGTTCGTATCCCAGACGAGCCCCCAAATTGTTACGTGCCAATGTAACAAAAACAAAGAAGCCAGCAACAAACTTTACAATTAACAATATTTATTGACAATAATTACAGAATTATTGACAATATGAAACTAATACAAAAACAAATTACAATACCTTGAATGTTTAATCCTAGAGTTTTAAAATTTTAGATCCAATTTAATTAAGTTCCTGGTCCACAAATAATAAGTCCAATAATATCCGAATTCAAAATTAAACACGCTTTTAAACACACTGTTAAGATAACAAGAAATCCCCTTTTAGTTTAACACAGTACTACTAAATGAAACCATAAGTCTAAAACAAGTGAACCAAGAATGCTGTAGGAACCCCTTTATATAATACTAGAGAACAATCTGGAATAGTATAGAACATAAGAATACTCTAGAGTCTGAATCACCTTCCAAAAGGCCTTTCTAGAAAGATCTAAAATCTTCTACATCTATTACCTTAAAGTGTCAAGAGATATTGGAAAATCCCCAGACTAATTCTAAAAATAGACATGGTAAATACCATAAGGTTTATTTATAGATTATACATAACAACTTTATAAGAGATAAGGTCTTAATCCCTCTTCTGGCAGTCAGCATTTATTTTTATTGCATTGGGTGGTTGTCTTTGCTGTTTAATGTTTGTACCTCGCACATGAGTGAGGTTGTTGGAAATGTCAATCACTGGCTCATTTAATAATCAAACTAATCTAGTTTTTAATTCATGTCATGAAAGTCCTAGTGATTGAATTAAATGGCTTGTAATTCCACAAGAACATTAGATTCTCCACATATTGTCATGAAAGTCACAAACATCTGATGATCAAACTGATATTGTTTTGTATTGTACATGAAAATTCATGAGATACTTTACTCATTGTCTTGTTGTCAGTATAGCCTGATTAATTTGACCCTAATTCGACCTCTGTGGAAAAAATGCTTAAAAAACAATTACCGACAACTTTTATCAATTAACAAAATGTATAATACATATAATTAGATTTTTATTCATCTAAATAGCAGGGGTCAGATTCAAGTCAATAAAACCGCACTGTATCTAGTGATTTAAGTAATACAGCTTCACATAATTCAACAAAATTCTAAAGATGCTTTATTCATTGTCATGTAAGACAAACAGTATCTAGTGATACATGTATAAGTAATATAGCTTGACATTATACAAGACCAATCTAAAGATGCTTTACTCATTGTCATGTCAGTCATTAGTATCTAGTGATTTAAGTATTATAGCTTGATATTATACAAGACCATTCTAAAGATGCTTCATTCATTTTCATGTAAGTCATCAATTTCTATTTATTAAACTAATATAGTTTATCTTTATAAAAAGAATGTGCCAAAATTTACATCTGCATCATGAAAGCATCATGTAATGCCACCCATTTTCAATCATTCTAAACTGATGTTTTATTTCTTTTATAACAGGACACTGCCAGTACCGAGAAAGGGAACATGTTCTAGTAGTTTATACATGGCCTGGTTAGAAACATTGACTCGTGACATGCCCCCAATATTGTTGTTACGTGGAAACCAAACAAGTGTTCTTACATTCTACAGCTAGCGGGTCAATCTGGAGCAATAGTTACCATTGCAATAAAACCCTGTAGATTTACTTGACATGGGAAAAGTGCAAAAACCATTGTACATCCTTAGCTCATTGACAGGCAATATCATTTTAGATTGATCCATTGGTATGAAGTTTAAGGCTACATTCAAAACTGACAAGTACCATATAGTGTAGTGGATGGTTTTGAAAAATCAGAAATTGCTTGGTAAAAATGTTGATTTGTTTACCCCATTGCTGCATTTAAAATTATCAATACGGTTTAAAATGAAGGGAGTTTGTGTAAATGGACAAGATCAATATGTAGATCTACTTAACAAAGTTTTATATAAATAAGCACGGTATTTTATTATGCTATTTGATAATGATTAAATTCATATCAAGGGGTCTTTGTAAAATTATCGTAAGTGCCTATATATTTATAGGCACTTACGATAGTTTAATTATTGAACGCTTGATATGTATCAAGATTTGAAGAAATACATCTTTGAGAATTGGTGTTAAACACCTTGAGAAATGGTGTTAAACACAATGAAAATGGTGTTAAACACCATCTTAGCATTTCAACTACATGTATATCGTTAAGTTTGACTAAATACTATTTTGTATAATAAAATTACAATAAAATCTGTAAGCTGTCACAAGTAAAGGAATCTAAAGGAAAGTGAATTAAATTGCATTTCAATTTGTGTTGACCATTTAATGATAACATCATTGAAATTTATTAATCTTAATTGATGAAAATCTTTTTCAGTGGAAAGTCAGGTTGTCTGATAGAGACGTATGATTAACCATGATCTTAAAAATCCTTGATTAAAAGCAAAGCTGTATTCTTATAAATGATCACAGTCATAGTCTCTCATAACTATTTACCATGCAAGTAAGCATGATTGACCAGGTATCATCTACCTGTTAACATAAAATGATATCAGGCAGTCCATTTTTCTAAACAGTTTGCATAGTTATTATTTGTAACCGTTACATCTTCCATCTAAAAGTCTTTGAATTTAAATGTTGGATGAAATTTTAAATGCCTGAAATATTTGCATTATAAAAGATTTGATATGTTTATGTCTTGAAATATCAATTTTACCTAGTCTGGGCTGTAAGAAATTATGAATACTCTGCAAACCATTTTCATGGTAAATTCTCCCAATCTCACCCAGTAAACATTGACATTTTAAGACGCTGGCAAATTATTCTCTATATCACTGCTAGCAATAAAATTAGTACAAAAATGATATCTAGCAAATTTTCAAAATATTTTATAGTTATACTAATTTGCATATCAGTAAAACTGTACTTTTGACCAGAAATACAACAATATGTGTCTTTTAAAGAGGATACTGTATATAATGTGTTATTACAGTGTACTCAAAATACTCAAAGCTGACAAGTCAAATTATGGGAATACCTCAAAGTTCTTCAGGGCATCCCCTTGATTTCAGTATAGCAAGGGAGTAACTCCCATTACGCAAATTTTTGAAAAGTGCATAAAGGAAATAATCATCTGGTGAAAAATATTGTGAATGAATGATCATAAGACCGAAACTACAGCTTATTCAAGCTGTAGTTTAGATGTTTTGATTATTCACCATTGCTTAAATCACAAAAAGGGAGCAGACGGAGGGCATTCATCTTTTGTCACAGTCCACATATTGCCCATATCCTTAAAATTTTCTTTGGTTGTTGCCTTCGGAGTGCGTATAAATTTCAAAGTTGTAGATACAATATGTAAAACTACAATAATCTATTTAAATCAGGGCTTTTGGTCTTTTACTTGTGACAGTTCTTAATGTATAATCAATAATTGTTTGTGCTTTGCATTTATGAAAAAAAAGTCTTGCAATACGGAATGTTTTCTATTATGTATATATACAATTATCTTGATCTGTAGTTTTGCTTTAATTAATTTGCTGTAATTTTAAGCTCTTTGTGACTGAAAGCCACTGGGGCTATTGTCATGGCGTTGTGTCCGTTGTGCGTCCGGTCGTAAACTTTTTCATTAAAAATCTTCTCCTCAGAAACTACTGGATAAATTTCAACCAAACTTCACAGGAATGATCCTTGAGTGACCCTCTTTCAAAGTTGTTCAAGAAATTTTGATCCAACAAAAAACATGGATTTTATGGGCATGGCTAATTTCCAAATATTGTAAAAAAGGAGTTTTCTCAGATTCTAATTGATGGATACCAATTAAATCTTACATGAATGATCCTTGAGTGACCCTTTATCAATCTACCAAAAATTATTGTGATCAGATGAAAAATATGTATTTTATGGGCGGAGGTCATTTCTCTATATGATACATAGTGGAAACTTTGAAAATTATTTTCTCAGAATGTAATTGATGGATATCAACCAAATTTCACTGAAATATTCCCCGAGTGACCCTTTATCAATCTATCAAAAATTATTCTGATCGGATGAAAAATATATATTTTATGGGCGGAGGTCATTTCTCAATATGTTATATAGTGGAAACTTTGAAAATCATTTCCTAAGAATGTAATTGATGGATTTCAAACAAACATTTTTGGTATGATCTTTGGGTGACCCATTATCATGCAGCCAAAAATTATTTTGATTGCATGAAAAATATGTCCTTTATGGGCAGAGGTCATTTCTCTATATGTTATATACTTGAAACTTTGAAAATCATTTTCAACATCAGTAGAACCCAAAATGTCTAAAGATCTTTTCAGGACTTTTATTTGCTATTACAAGAATTTCAAGCCTGTGGAGCGACACAAGCCATTCATGGCTTTCTAGTTGTTTGCATAAATCAGACCAGAGCACAAAGTGTTCAAGGTGAAATTGGTCATTCTGTGCAGTCACAATTCACTAAATACCGCCTGTCCCACTGACATGTTAGTTAAAAAATCATGCTGGTCTGATAAATTGCTAATGACTACAGGACCCACTGACTCGTAAAATCAAGCCTTATATACTATAATACATGTACTATGTTCTTCTTTCCCATCTGGTAACACTTCATTACGTCAAGTAAAATTCTAAAGTTTACCAGACCCACGCTCCTGTAAAAAAAGGCTATTTTTGTGAAATCTGTGCACTGTATTTATACAGGTTTCTACTAAGTCTCGAGACACTTCCTCCTGTTGACAAATTGACATTCTGAACACCACTTGACCAATCTCACGATCAAGCTTGGATGTACAAAGACAAATTATTTTTGAAAATTTCTGGAAAACCTTGGAAAAACTGAATGACATTAGTTAAAATGGCGTTAGCCCTCGAAACTTTAAGTGAAAACATTCGGATCCATGTCGCCAACACGACACATTTAAGTCACTGACGTGAAATCATTGTTTCCTTATTTAAATATCCTTAGATTCTTAAATAACAGCTGAAAAATCTTAATTTTTGAGATTGATTCGTCAAGATTTCAGATTGCACATCATCAGGATGACTTGCATATTTGTGACATTTTGACATACCCATAAGTAAAGGAATGACAGGGTTGGGAAAACATTAAAATATTAATTTGTTCTCCACGTCATAAGCTGAATTCACTAAAATTTGGATCAATTTACTGGTATTCCTTCAATACCAAATATTATGAATTGTGACTTAGACAGTTATCTCAGTTCTTTCCCAAGAATAAGGTGGCATATTGAAGTTAATAAATCGACCAATAATGTATGGTTTAATTCAGTTTGCTTATCCAATGCCTTAAGTTTGCAGGAACTGTTTTTTACTTCATGACAGTTCTTCTTGTACCCTTGTTTACAAATTGTTGATTTATATACTTAAACACTATTTTGTCATGTTTTTGATAAGTCCATGACCATCTATGTAGATCTGTTTATGATAAAGAGATATTCTAAATCTTTAATTTCTTTGTGTTTATTTATTGTCTATGGTTTTTCAGAGTGCCAATTCCAATCTACCATAGTAGTAATCAAACAGCTTCTATTCAATATATAAATGTGACCCGTCACATGAAAGGGGACCATTTGGGAAGTGTGTAAAGTGTCGACCCTTGTCAGATTGGGCAAATAGCGCAGACTGATTAGGGATGCAACTTTTCGCACTTTACTAATTTTCTGAATCTAAAATAATATACTTTCCTATTAATAAAATTCTGAAATGCAACGTCTGTTTGACCTGTACCAGACCCAATCTCTATTTGAAATGTGTATTTCACAGAGTTCCCAGATGGTCCCTTGCTTGCGTGGCGGGTCACAAATGATTTTGAATAAAAATTTGAAATGTCATTTAAGTGTGTATAGATTGTGTTTTTAGCTCACCTGAGCAAAAACCAGATAACAGACAGCTTTCATATTTGGCATGTAGCATCACCTAGTGGGCTTTTTCCAAGTTTGTTCATATTAAGACCCTGGGGTCTTATTTGAGCTTTGCCAGGGCGCATCCCTTTTAGCTCTTCTGAGTACAAAGACCTCTACCAAGTTTGTTCATGACCCAAGGATCATATTTGGGTGACACCTGGGTGCAATCCTTTTTACATAGAATCAAAGAGCAAAAATCTTTTAAAATCTTCTTTTCCTAAACAAGAGGGCACACAGCTTTCATCTTTGGTATGTAGCATTATCTACCCATCTACCAAGTTTGTTCATATCAAGACCCTTGGGCAATATTTGGGCTCAACCCAGCCGCATCCCTATTAGCTCATCTGAGCATGATGGGTGAAAATAGGAAAATCTTCAAGAATCTTCTTCTCTGAAACCAGAAGGCAGACAGCTTTCATATTTAGTTTGTAGCATCATCTAATGGACCTCGACCAAGTTTGCTCATATCAAGACCTTGGGGTCACATTCGGGCTCCACCTGGGTGCATCCAGTTTTACTTAGAATCAAAGAGCGAAAAGGGCATATCTGTCTTGCTCTTGGCTGAAAACATGCCATGGTTATTAATCTTATGTAAAATTTATCCCCTTGTTGACATCTGCCCATTTAATTAATGTGATGTCCAAGGGGTCAAAGAGATTCAGGTGAGCGATCTAGGACCACCATGGTCCTCTTGTTAAAGTTTGGAGGTTCACTAACTTCAGGGTCACTATGACCTTTGGCTGATTGCTCTATTAAACTATAGGACACATTGACACCATGAATAATTTTGTGTAGCTTTTACTTTTACATGTTCAATTAATCCATTAAAAGACGACTTTGATATCGACCTGGAATACATTCTGTTTTTAATAAGTTCTAGGTTATAATGAAGACATAGATTTTCCTACATATCACCAAGTTGGCCTTGACCTTCAGATTAATCTGAAATCAAAAGGGACCATTATTTCCAACCCCCCACCCACACACACACATACACACATCTACAAAGTAGGGGGGTATATTTGTTTCACCCCTACAGTCAGTCCATCGGTTAACCTTTTTTATAAGCCGCCGGAGGCGAACGCAAATTGGCGTCTTCTTCTCCGTTTGTCTGTCCGTATGTCCGTCCACTTTCCTTGTCAACGAAACTCCTCCTAAGTTCTGGCTGGATCTTCTTAAAACTTGGTCAATGTTATCATCTTAATTGGTAGATCTGCATGAAGGAAGGATTTTATGGTTTGTTGATTTTTGCCTGAGTTATGTCCCTTAAAAACTTGGTCTCTCGGGCTTAATGTCCATCCTTTTTTCTTGTCAATGCAACTCCTCCTAAGTTCTGGCTGGATCTTCTTAAAACTTGGTCAATGTTATCATCTTAATTGGTAGATCTGCATGAAGGAAGGATTTTATGGTTTGTTGATTTTTGCCTGAGTTATGTCCCTTAAAAACTTGGTCTCTCGGGCTTAATGTCCATCCTTTTTTCTTGTCAATGCAACTCCTCCTAAGTTTCTGGCTGGATCTTCTTGAAACTTGGTCTATGTTTTCACCTCAATTGGTAGATCTGCATGAAGGAAGGATTTTATGGTTCGTAGATTTTTGCCTGAGTTATGCCCCTTAAAAACTTAGTCTCTCGTGCTTAATGTCCGTCCACTTTTCTTGTCAACGCAACTCTTAAGTTTCTGGCTGGATCTTCTTGAAACATGGTCTATGTTATCACCTCAATTGGTAAATCTGCATGAAGGAAGGATTTTATGGTTCGTTGATTTTTGCCTGAGTTATGCCCCTTAAAAACTTAGTCTTTTGGGCTTAAAGTCCGTTCACTTTTCTTGTCAATGCAACTCTTCCTAAGTTTCTGGCTGGATCTTCTTGAAACTTGGTCAATGTTATCACCTCAATTGGTAGATCTGCATGAAGGAAGGATTTTATGGTTCGTAGATTTTTGCCCGAGTTATGTCCCGTAAAGACTTAGTGTCTGGGGCTTATTGAAATTGCAGCCTTGTGAATGCAACTCTTCCTAAGTTTCTGGCTGGATCTAAATGAAACTTGGTAGATGTTATAACCGAAACTGATAGATGAGCATGAAGTAAGGATTTATGGTTCATTAATTTTACCCTAAATTATGCCCCCATTAAAACTTAGTATCTGGGGCAACTCCTCCTTACTTTTTGTCTTTATTTAAATGAAACTTGGTCAATGTCATCACCATAATTTGTAGATGTACATAGATCAAGGATTTAATGGCTCATTTATTTCCCTGAATTATGCCCCCTTAAAACTTAGTGTTAAGGGCTTATTGAAATTGCAGTCTTGTGAAGGCAACTCCTCCTAACTGTTTGTCTTCATTTAAATGAAACTTGGTCAATTTGAATTTGTTTCTGTCAAGATAAGTAGTGTCTACAATTATTTTCGTGAACCAGCAGCAAAGTGGCGGCGTATTTTGTGACTATGGCACACTTGTCATTTCTGGACTAACTCAAGAATGAAGTGACCTAGAATCATGAGTCTTTACACAATGGTTGCCAATAACACTAGGAGGTGCCCTATTGTTTTTGAGGCATGGAGGTTAAAGGTTAAGGTCACAATTGAACATTGAAAACCATTTACGTAACTGGAACAATAAGCTAGTTGGTGGTACAAATCTGCTTTGTGACAGATCTTGTTTTAATTAAGAGATAAATTATATGTCCCCATTTGTCAGCCTAATTCTGTCTCAGGTTATCACCAGATCAAGCCTTTGCCTGTATATCACAAACATCAAGGTCACCTTGGTACCTTGACCTTTAACCTGTTGATTTTAAATTCAATTTGCATCTTACACCCAAGAAGACAAGTGGCATTTAAGAATCTCTCAAGCTATCAGCCTGACCCACTTTTAATATTTTCCGAAATCAAGGTCATTGGGTGGGCGACCTTGATCTGTCTCAGATCGATATCAAAATAAGTTTGGATTATCTACAACTATTTACTAAAGATGAATGTCTGTACTATTTGTGAGGTCTTAGCTAAAGTCTGTTTCACGTAAGCACCCAGATATGCTTTTATCTGTACATCACAAAGTTCAAGGTCACACAGTGACGTTTGTCTTAAACGGGTTGATCGACACACTTGGTAAGCGATGTTTGTGTTGATTTAGTGACATAAGCTTGCTCATTGTCTTATGGACATCTATCAACATGTTTAATGTAGTGGATCTATAACATTCCGCAACATTCCGGATCTCAGGAACTTTCACAATGTTGACCGAGGTTTCCAAATAACCTTGGTTAACACTGTTAAAGTTCATTACTTCAGAAACGTTGTGAAACTATTACGGGTCCACTTTCTTAATGAAGATATAATTTTCAGATCCTTTATCTAATAAAGGTTGAGGCCATGTTGCAACTTTGGTCGGAAAAGAGCAAAGACATCGTTTGGTAACAAAAACTTTGAAAATACACATTTTCAGAATACAGTATCGAGGTTTAAGTCGACAATTCACTAATTCACCAATGTGACGAAAAAGAATTTATCGTATAAGCTTATTTATTGCAAAACACACACATGGTGTTCTTAAAAAATTAAGACTTTATACTGCAGTTTCAGGCATTTAGAGCGATTTAGGCGCTCAAGCGCATCTAGTTTATGAATTTAAGACGGTCATTTCCATGATTGATTGATTGAATGGAGTTTTACGCCGCTTTCAACATTTTTTTTCAGTTATATCGCGGCGGCTGGAGCACGTAACAATGGATTGCTGGTTTTTCTCTCGCCAGTGCAACCATCACATCCTTTCCTAGCCTCCAGCTGCTATCTCGCATAGGTCTACGATTATAAATCCATTGGTGAGAGACAATTAGTCGAGAAAAATGAGTGCCGCCGTTGGAGATCGAACCCGGGACTCCTAGATTGACAGTTCGACGCGCTAGCAATTTCCATGAAAGTCAGTAAGCGACCATAAATTCATGGTCTATAACTTTGATGTTATCTGAAGTGAAAACGCGCTACGAACTCTATAAAATATTTTTTTGTAAGGTATTTATTGAAAGCGACATAAAAACCATGCAGATACACAATTGTGACCTCAGACGCGAAAAGGGGCCATCGAGGTAGTGTGTAAACTGTCGACCTTGGTCAGACTGCGCGGATTGCGGACTGACAAGGATCAAAACTTTTCCACTGCTAATTTTCTGAATCTTTAATGATCAATTACCTTCCAGTGAAAGAGTTTTTGTAATGCCACCTTTGGTTGATCTATGCTGGACCCAATCTCTTTTACAAATATTTATACAGAGTTCCCGGACGGTCCCCTTTTTGCGAGACGGGTCACAAATGTATTAGCAGATAATTATTCATTTTACAGGTGTGTTCAGGTGAGTCAAAGTTAAAAGAGATTTAAATACTGCACCTTATAGACATTATAAATTCAGTTTTATCGTTTTATGGTAAACAAAGTACATGCAGTATTACACTTTCTATACTACGTAATATAGTACTCAACTTTGCTAGGGATCAATACGTAAGCCCACGTATTTTCCATGATAAATTTATTTCTAACTAGGACAAATTACATTTGGGCCCAAGGCTATAAAACTTTTCTCAGGCTCGGCTCAATTTTCTCAAATGTTGAAAAAAAATTAAATGTTTGACAATAAAAAATAATATCAATAAGTTGTTATTTACAACAACTTATTAATCTCATCTTTAAGGTTAATACGTAAATGAGTTATAAAACAGAATTACGACTTGAATTTCAAATTGAAATTTGAGAAAATTTTGAACTGAGTCTGAGAAAAGTTTTTTAACCCTTTCAATTTTCATGTACAGAATATCGGAGAAATTTCATTAAGAGAATATAATGCGAACGCAAACACTCGGCTGCAGGTTCTAGACAACAAAAGAAAACCTAATTCAATAAATGGGCATAATTCTTACAACAATGCTGCCAGAGCTATTCCCCTCGATAGTCTGAATACACTTGCCAAGTTTCGAACAGAAATCTTATAACAACGGAGATATGGCCAATATTAAAACGTCAACGAACAAATCCGCGTTCAAGACGTCAAGTTGATATCAATTGCTTATCTTTTAGTTTCAACGAAAAGCTGAGCTAACGAAATTATGGAAAACGGAAAACAAAAGAATAAAACCGAATGAATAAAATTCTACGCGAACAATATACATTCCTCAATTTTGATCCCTACCAAAAATTGAGTAGTATATAACCTTTTTGAATTCAAATTTAATACCGTTTATGTAAGGTTACCAGCTAGACGTAACCATTAGCTGTCATTTCAAATAGGACTCTTGGGAGTAAGAAAAATGCTAGCCCTGTTCACCCCTGTGTTCAGGATGGCAAAACGGTACAATCTGTTTGCTAATTATACCCCGCTTTGTACGTTCACTTGTGTGCAAAACGGGGTAAAAATGACAAACAATTTGCACCCTTTTATCATCCTGAACATATGGCAGGTGGTTCAGAATGGTCATTTCCGAAACATTTTTTTTTCAAAACGGAGTTTTTGAATAAACGGTCATTCTACCTGACTAAAAGTTTTGTTTTTTTTTTATAATTCCATATCTTTATTAGGAAATAGTTGATTAAAGAAGTGTATTCTTGACAGAAGAAAACAAAGATAAATATCCTTTAAATTGGCGTTCTTTTCTCTGCCATGTAAGAGGTGCTGATAAGAGGGAGTAAAGCCGGTCTAAAGTCTTTATTTCTCGATGAAAACCTATACTGTGGGTATTCGTTTGAATCGTCTCGATGAGACGATTCCAATGAGTACCCACAACATAGGGTTTATTGTATAACTATCTAGATACGTCGATCTCAAATCCAAAATACCCCCTATCTTTAGCCCTGCATATTTTGAAAGCATAATAATTTAATTCCATGAAGTCTGAAGTATTCAGGATATGTTTGAATTTGACATTTTATATGAATGAATAATTTAAGCATATTCAATGAGGTTAAAATGTGTGCACGAAAGATAAAATTCAGTATTTCCCATCTTTTCGAATATAAATGATTGGAAAAAATCTTTGTTATTTCGATACCGTCCTCTTTACAATACAGACAGACAGGTGTTTAAATCTGATATTTTCATATACATGTATGTGACCCTTCATGCTTAAAGGGGCCATCTGGGTAGTACAAAAAGTGTAGACCCCAGTCAGACTCAGCCGAAACATTACGATAGTCAAACCTCAGCCATGGGTTACGGATGCAAAGGCATTTAAAATTACCCCCCCCCCCCCTTTGCACGTGTGGACATGTGCAAAGCTGGTGACCATTTCTTAAACGTTCGGTGAACGTTTTCATTTTGAGTGCCTATAAAGGAAAGAGAAACATGGGATAGTTTTATTGCGTATCGTATTTAAAAAGTAAAGTTAAAATGGTTAATCTATCAATAGTATAGTGTGAATTTAAACGGTGCGCGCCAAATATTTGGATTTTATTAATTGTGTGATGTTAAATTTTGAATAGTGCAGAAACATGGAGTGGGATTTACGCCGGACAGTTATAACTAGAAATATGAAGCCCAACTATGGTATGTAGCCTAATGAGTTCTTCATTCGCCCAAAATGGTCCAAATTTCACATTTCATTTATCCATTAATTGCATATACATCTTCACCCAACCCTCCTTCATGAGCACGAAGCAAATTGCCATTTGGGCGTCAATTGAATAAAGCTGTGGATACGGAAATTTGGTCGCCCACTGATGAAAGGCCAGTCTTAAGTTCAACGCGTTAAAGTAAATTAAGAACTGTCTTTTTTTCTCGAGAATAACACGATAAAGGGTCAAATGACTCTTATTTCCATCGTGGTTCTATCTCATTCCAGATCTTATCCTGCACATAGAAAGAGAGAGAGAGGGGTGGTTTCTAACCACTGCTACCCACTTTTACAGCTGGGTGGACTGGGGCGCTGTCTGTAAAGTGTCCTGCCCAAATACACTACCCGCCTCAGGCGGGGCTCGAACTCGCAACCACCAGGTTACGAGTCAAGCGCGCTTGTCACTCGGCCAACGAGCCAGAACAAACAATTAGCTATCATATCATTATTCTATACATTGACAGAAAGCATGGATGCGACGAGGCTAACTCGTATCCCAAGACTCTTTATCTCTTTTGCTGAAGTCGCCGTTACGAGGTAGTTGGTAGCGCACCAAACTCACAATGCTCAATCATTCGTGTCACGGATTAGATCCCGGTTGGCGGCACATATCCTTTCCGACATTAATTTCTCATCGATGAGTTTATAATCGTTAACCTAAGCATGACAAGTGGGATAGCCGATGGGAGCGGCGTATAACTCCATATACACACACAAACAAATGTTCTTGTTAGCTTTTCATATTTAAGGAGGACTTGGGAATCTGTTCGGATCCAAGTCGTCACCTCTTTGATCTATGTATTATCAACTCAGACATTAACTCATTACCTTAGAATGTTACCCGTCATACGAAAATGGACCATTTTGGAACCGCTAAAAGTATCGACCCTGGTCAGACTGTGCGATTTGCACAGACTGACCAGGATCGAAACTTTTCGTAATTAATGGGTTTTCTGGATCTAGAATGGTTATTCCGTAACCTTTTAAATGGTTATTTTCTTTTCAAAATCCACCTTCTGGTTAACCTCTGTTTGATCCGGTCTCTTTTTAAAGAATCTTTTTTACGGAGGTCCTATTCTTTAATGGAATTCACCAAAGATGACTCTTTATTATGTCTGAACGTTATGCCGTTACACGATAACTATAAAGCTAGTCTGCAGTTGAACTTTTCATTTGCTGTAAAGATACTAACCTTAATTAATAAGCGAAAATGGCCATGTTGGAACTCCGTAAAAATATATAAAAAAGATAGATTAGATCAAACATAGGTCAACCGGAGGTCTCGTTTCAAAGATTTTGAGTATTCTAGTTTAAAAATATCAACCAAGAATTACAGTTTTCTACCCTTGTCAGCCTGTGCAATCTGAGACAACCCTCGCAGTTTGACTAGGGTAGACAGCCCTGCGTTCAGGATGACCAAATGGTACAAACAGTTTCCAATTATACCCCGCTTTGCACGCCAATGCACGTACAAATCGGGGTAAAATTACAAACCTGTTTGCACCGTTTGGTCATCCTCAAAGCAGGACAGTGTACGTACTACCCTAACGGCCCCTTTTCGTCTGACGGGACATATGTATAATTCATCGATGAAAAATATGGTGAATTGGTTCATCATCTAGCATGACATACTTTGTTCTTTTCTTAAATCATTTCCAAATGTAAGATGGCGTGAAGGCACGGTAATTCAATGTAAATAAAAGCGACTATGATAAGAACGGTTTATTTACTAGTGGGTGAAGCAAAGCACATAAATGATTATTATCGTTAGGTTTTATCATAAATGTATATCGGATTAAGTAATACAAAGTAGCAAGTTAAGCGCAAATTGTTAGATATTCTGTCAATCATTAGATTTGTGGCAATGGGCGTAAGATTTTATTCCTTTGCCAAAAAGAAATCTGACCCATACAGCAAAATAATAACCCCTGATAAGTGTATAATGTGTCAACATGGGTCGGCATGCGCGGACCGCGCAGATCGACTATGGGCGAAAGTTTTCGCCCAGTAAGGCACATACTCATTCTATATTATCATCAACATTTTTTTGCAAATTGTATCTCATTGACCTTTATAAATTAATTTTTTAACATTTCTTTTAGATCAATTCAAATGGCAATTTTCCGAGCGAAATCTTGAAATATACTTTTGATAAAATAACTGTTACTCGCTTTCACATAAATACTTATTTCGGTAATCTCCCGTCACTCAAGTCTAATATTTTTTGTTTGATTCTTTTCTCTGGTAGACAGGGCTACTGGTATATTGTGGATAAACGAAACATATTTTCCTTTTAATTGTTTTTAATGAGATAGATCTCAGGATTTAAATATAGTTTTTGAATGGATTAGGTCAATGAATATTAAGGGATCGCGCTAACTACTGTCACGAGCACACTGCAACGTATAGATGCGATGCGTTACCATATTTGGAACATCGCTCGAGCGGACTTTTCCGTAAACTGGAAAGTATTCCGTAGAATCGCCGAAGGTTCCCGAGTGACGTTACCGACGACTTGTCGTGAAATCGGTGACAAATCTGTGCCAAGTCAGCGAGACCTCAACGATTGATTGATGCATTAGCTTACTAAACCGCATTTTCTTTCTTAGATCAGAGACTTCAAATTCTTAATCTACCTACTAGTCGACAAGTTCTTTAGGATTCGTGGAAGCCGGTACTACATCGGCGACTAATAGCTACCCACCGACCATCTTACAAGCTCCACTCACGTATAATTCCGTTTTAACCTTTTTGTTTCCGTAAGAATTATATTTCTAGTTGTCCTAACACGTCTCGTTTGGTGGTTGAATAGAACTGCAAACCACTTTTTTCACTGAAATCACCAACGTCTCCATTATGCCTTTTCGTGGTTCTACCGATGAAAAATGAACGCCGGAGTTATGTCGCGGCCGAAACCTATGTCGCTTTAGCTTTGAGCTTTTGGCTCGACTGTTCGAAGGAAAGGAGGGCTATTTGGAAGCCCCGTTGACCAGTATTGGATCTAATGAATTAACGTCACCAATCATTGTAATGTAATTTCGTCACAATGTTTATCATCACTATGACGGTTGACCGTATTATCCATGATTAATGCCCTGGCAGGGCGGAGCCTAATTAACGGGTCGTTGCACTTCAAGTTAAAGGAAACCAGCTTCTATCTAAAATAACCTACTTCTAAAGAGAGTCGACATGAATACCTGGAGACCTTAAATCGTAAATTTGTAACCAAATCCTCGTAACTTCAGCTTAATTAAGCTGAAGTTACGAGGCCTTGGTAACCAAACGATGAAATGTGTTCACTCTCCCAAAGCACGTAAATCCTTTAGGTTTTAGGACACAATTATTTGCACGCGTTAACGATGATTACCAACTAAATTTTTTTAGAACCCAAACTATTGAAAAGTAAACTCGCCAAATTACGTCACGGTTAAGCCCCGCCCTGCCAGTTCATTAATTACGCCGAATATCCCGTTGATATCTAAACACAAGTCTATTATGTAAGGGAGAGTGACTTTCCGCCTTTTTGTCATATCGAAGACGCAATATAGACAACACTCTAAATGTAAAAAATGCAGTTTTTCTTTCAAGTAAAGGAATGCCTGGACAGATAAGAGCGTTCGAAAATATTCTTAATGTTTGTTAGAAATGACGCGGCCTGTGCGTGAGATTTCCAACAATTTTAATTATGCACAAAGCAAAGACTCTGACCAGTCTGTGCATTCGCACAGTCTGACCAGAGTCTTTACTATGCGTTTGGTAATAGATAAGGTCTCAAAGTATCTGTAGACCATCAGGTAACTTTATCTTAACAGTGTGTGGCTGTCTACGCTACTCAATGTCACGGTTTGTACCTCACGAACATTTCAATCGTTGGCAATGTCACGCGTATTCTCAATTCTGCAAATTCAAGTCAGATTAATTAAATTCTGTTTGAGTTTATCAAGATTCGTGCATTCTGATTGGCTAGAAAATTCAAACTCAATACAAACATTTTTGATTACGTGATTATAATTTTGCAGCTTTTTGTAAGTTTCAGCGGAAAGTACTCTCTTAAACAATCCATGTATTTGAGGAAAAATCTAGACCTTTTTTTACTTCAAGAAATCAAATTATACGATATGAAGAGGGTATTTTTGTTGATTTCATGGAGGTATGAAACAAAAAACCTAACCATATTTACGTATGAATCCACTTCACTTATTCGTACATTGTGATAAGTTTTTTTAGCTTCATACCTAAATGATATCAACAAATTCTCTCTTCATCCCTTTAATCGATGTCACCAAGCCATGACTACGACACCTTGGTCTCCGGCGACTGTGTGCTTTCTTCTTTTTTTCTTTCTTTGTCGCTGTCTCTGAAAATGGCCAATAAATTTGAGGTCGCAATAGCAAATTTGGTCTCCAATTTTATCCTCAATATTTTTGATAAATTTGAGTCGCAATAGCAAATTTGGTCTCCAATTTTATCCTCAATATTTTTGATAAATTTGAGGTCGCAATAGCAAATTTGGTCTCAAATTTTATCCTCAATATTTTTGATAAATTTGAGTCGCAACACCAAATTTGGTCTCCTATTTTATCCTCAATTATTTTGTGCTAAATACAGAGTAGCCTTTCACGGGATTAAGAATTCTAACATTCATTTAGATTTTAAATCGGAATATCTCGCGCCGCGTCGTAGTATTTCAAACAAATCAAACGAAGTAACCCGATTAAGAAATCCTAAGAAACTTCAACCATTTATGATGACAAAACGGTGCAAACTGTTTGCAAATTATACCCCGCTTTGCACGCAAATGGACGTGTAAAGTGACATATAATTTGCAAACAGTTTGTGCCGTTTCGTCATCCCGAACGCGGTACTGGCCTCATGAAATCAAATCTAAACAAACACAAAAAGTTCAAGAAGATAATTTGCTAGCGTCTTTAACAACTATAAGATGTGTCAGCCCTTTTATTCAGTGTTTAGTGTAAGTTTAGTTATAACTGTAGAATGACACATTTCACGGTTAACAATTAATTTCCATGTCATGAACTCTGGTCCGCCCTGGATAGTTTACCTTTACGTTACTATGGAAACAAATAACATTGTCAACATACATGATACAGAATGTTGACTGTCGGTCTACATGAAAACTGCATCTGTATAGTACACGCATCTATATAAAACAATTCAAGCGGTCAGTGCAATACTATTGTAAGTACCTATTAATGAATAGGCACTTACAATAGTAATGCGCTTACCCCTCGGATTGTCTAAGAAACAGGATTTAATCATTTTCCGTAAATTATACCACGAGTTGTGTTAATCAGACCCATGCAATATGTCACTTAAAAAGGGAAGCATCTTGAAAACAAAAATAAATAAATAAACAAACAAACAAACAAAAACAAAACAAACAAACAAAAAGCAATAAAAAAAAAAAACACCCCCCCCCCCACACTTTTACTTCTCTAATAATCGTTTCTTCACATTTGAATCGACCATTTTCACCAATTTTGATAATTGTTTTATATATAGTTTCTGTAAAATTTTATTACAATTCTTTGAAAATACCGATTTTATTATATAATGTGGAGTGTTTAATCAAGGTTCCATACGGTCGGATAGATATTCTCTTTAGCCGAAAGGGAAACAAATATGTACACTTTCGGGGAAGACATACATAGCCTTCAAATGTGTTCTTAGGGAATAATGTATTTATACAAAAAATCCCGATTTAGTGCATTTCTTATATACGATCACTTTTACATCATTGTATTTTTTATTCGAAAGATAGATAATTTTGATGAACGAAGCTTTATGGTAAACTAAGCTTTTTAATACATTTTTTGGGTTGACAATCCTTACATTTTTTCGAGATGGCCTTGGGATGTAGTTAGACGGGTCATTTACTTTACATGACCGTACTGTAATACATTGTCAGTTTGACTGTAGTGGGTTTTCTGAATTACAGTGTTAAAATTAAAGAGGGGAATCTGAGTGATAAAAGTTGATTAAGATGTAACCATAGAAATGAGGTTTTTGCTTTCGAAAATCAGAGTTTTAGATAATCATGTAAATGTCTTATCAAAATGTTAATCGGCTAAGAACAATCAGTCAAGATCGCCGGTGAAAACGTGTACATGTATTAAATAAATAAATACGGTTTGGATGTATTCTTAATCTAGTTTTTGAACAAAGCGATATCAACGCATGGAGAAAGACTCCGGCGGTCATTTTAGTATCGGCACGACGTGTCGATCTGATCCAGTCAACAGTGTGTCGATGTTATATCCACATGGATACAACAGGAACGAGAATAGAGCACGAAAGCCACTGGTACAGGTTCGAGACACAGCCGGGGACGATTGGGACCAGTGCGAGGAAAACTTTGATTTTTCGTCCGGGAGTCCGTCTGAAAACGTCACAGTCACGATAAAATTTAATTCTAAAACAGATAGTGTTATAGCAGAAACTAGAAATCAAAATGATAACGGTTCTCCGATATTTTCAAAGAAATTAACGAATCAAAAGAAGAACGTTATTTCTAATTTACACGAAACAACCGATTTACAAGGAAATGTAAATGAAAGATTTTTGATTGACAACGTGGAAGACGATATCAACCAGAATGGATATAATTCGCCACCGAATACCACTCAGCTACTTGGGGCTTGTGCAATAGATATTTCTAACAATGTGGTGGAGGATGCAGGTGAACTGAGGACACAAGACTGCCTGTATGATGAATACGAAAAGTTGTTACAACCTGCTATAACTGATAAACAGAGATCTACTCAGGACCCTAATAGCGGTGAGGATAGTTTGGTTGTAGAAGAAGGATCAAAAGTTTATGAACAACACGAAATAGATTTAAATGATGGACCCGACAAGAATAAACCAAAAACTCTGGTCAGAAAACCCCCAGAAGATAAACCCGATCTTCGAGTAGAAATGATCTCCCCGTTAACAAAGACGCCAATACTTGTTGAACGTTCTTCATCAGAAGATGACAGCGGCGAGGACTTCATGAAATATCTAAATGATCTGAGAAATACAGATCAGTCCAAACACGGTGATGACACGAACGAAGTCACAGTAAAGGGCCGAGATAATGAACCTAGTTATAACGACAAAGTTACAGAAACGGAAACCACACCGACAGGCGTACCGTTCGTCGAGATAGAAGATAGCGACTCAACTGAAGACGACCAAACCGCGCCTGCTCTGTATATTGAAGAATCTGTCGATATAAATACGGTCGATATAATTGAAATATCGGACGAAGAAAACGTCACTGACGATAACGTTATCGTGGTTTCTGAAGACGAAGCTGATAATGTTGACTTGTTAAACTTTAACTTTGCTTCTTTAAATTCTCATACAAAGAAGTCAACCCCTATTGCCACACCAAAAGACAATCGTACGGACGCTCAATACGATGTTGAAATTATTTCTGATTCGTCGAGCGATTCTGAATCTGAAGACGACGAGAGTGAATCACACGAAACTGAAGCTTCTAATCCTAACGATAAACACAAGAGAGGACGAGATAAGGACGATGACCAAGATCGAGGAAATGGGTCTGCAAGTAATCATGGACAACATAACAATCTAGTAGGACCGGATGACTCTGGTAATGGGGACAATGAGAATGGTCAGAAAGGTACAGAGAAAGGCAATTTTTCTCACGGTGTTCGGTCTAGAGCTTCAGAAAATCCATCGGTCCTTACTGAAAGTAGCGACACTTCAGGAACATACAAAGCGTATGATGAGCCGACACCAGAGGATATTGAAGTCCGTGAAATACTGGATGTCAGCGAGAAACAGAACGATATTCAACACCATTTTCAAACTATTGATAGCTACTGTTTCGAGACTTCCTCCGAGACATCTGACAATCTTTCATGTTACGAAAGTCAACTACAAAACTCGTCATTTCGATCTTCAACGCCTAAATGTCAGCATACATTGAACGGGAAATGTAACGAGTCGTTAGTAACTTCCTCAAGTTGTAGTAGCTTCGATGTATTTGCCGATTCAGATGGTAATGATTCAAAGACCGGCAAAGAAAACAGTCTGTTAGATACATGTACATTTATTGATGGGAATCCCAAGATCGACATTGTTGCGGATACTAGTAATCATGGTAGATCTATTGAAATAAAGAATGTTTGTGAAGAAATTCAAAATTACTACGTCATTAGTGAGAACAATGCTGTTTCAGAACAAGATATTCTTACTATGTTATCCGATTCTGAATCAAGTTCAATATCATACGGAGACGTAATTAGTGATTTTGAAAGTGCCATCGACGAACAGTTTTGGACCAACACGGCAGACTGTAGTGTTGCTAGTAGCGATACTAGCAGCGAGACTAGTGCTGCAGAAAATGAGGATGAAGTATGTACCGACAAACCACAGACTTACAACGAAAAAGATTCGGATTCCGAATATGAGAGCGCTGTGGACGACGATGACTCCTCTACAGATGGTGAGACAGAATTTGATTTTGTCGCGGAAATAGAAGAACGTCTTAATCAAGTAAAACGAGAAACAACTGAACACTTACATATCGATAACAGACTTGATGCAAGTGATAAAACGGAAATGAAACGAATTATTGATATAGAATCTAATAGCGAGAGTGTGAGCTCGCAACCAGTCGGGGATTCTCGAATTCCAGACCGTTCATCAGATCAAAGCAGTGGAACAAGTTTGGAAGAAGGTATTCGTAATGAAGCCAAATGTTTGAAGGAAACAAACGCGTCGCACCGTGATCAAATTCAGGCTTCTTTAAACAGCAAACCTAGAACAATTTCGTATCAGGTTCCTTTTATAAAAGAAACACCAAAATCAGAATTTAGTCACAGACAACTTAAACGACTTCGGTATATTTGCAAACTACGCAGAAAGAGTCTTATGAAGATTGTACCTTACTACGAAAACACCGAAAATGGGCAACTTGAAAATAAACATGACGATATTTCGGAAGGTTTAAAACATTTTTGTGAACAAATGGATTTCGAAGTCGATTGTGTGGAAAAGACAGGTTCTAAAAGTATAAAATCTAATGTTCACGAAGACAGGATTTTACCACTTGGATTTGGGTTTTATATAACTGGGACTGGAGACAAATTCAATCTACCGATAGGACCCAAGCTGAAACAAGAGGAGACAACCAATAAAGAGCAGTCTATCAGATCATCCGTCTACCATAGAGGTAAGGCAATTGTATATCTATACTTCAATTTAAAAAAAAAATCTGTGCTCGTTAAACCCAATTTATCCCCGAGAGCATCTAAAAGAACTTACTGCAATTCATCTCCCGAGATAACGCTTTTGACAGACGTTCATCGTGTGTTTTGAGGCGCGGCTGATTTCAGCTTTCTGTTCAGAATAACGAAGCGCTCTCGAGCGCCTCGGAAATGTTGTTTTGTATCTAAACTTTTCCAGAAACAATAAGCATTGATCTGCATGCAGACCGGAATAGTAGCATATAAATTTACCTAAAGCGTTTCACTTCAATTAAGTGTATTACTTGATGAAACTTCAAATCCTTAAGGAAGCGGATTTGAATATCAATTGGTATAAAACTAAACAAGAGCACCGCCTACGGGTGCCTACGCTCGGCTGTCAAGTGCTGGATGGTGGGAAAAAATCTAAGTCGAAAAAGGGGCATAATTTGCACAAAATGCATCTAGAGTTATCCCCCTTGATAATATAGGTTGCTCTTTTGATGGTGAACATGTGTGCCAAGTTTCAGACGAATGCCTTCAGTAGAACAAGAGATATAACAAAATGTCAAAGTTTTCTCACGACGACGACAACGACGACGACGACGACACGGAGGCTATAGCAATACCTCGGGTTTTCTCCGAAAACAGCCGAGCTACAAAAGGAAAAATGTCCCCTTTTCGAGCAACGTTTGTATGAAGTATTTTGCGATAATCCTCTGTTCGGCTTTCTATTTTGTGTGGAATTGAATCATCACATGTGATTTCAAATATAAGTCTAGTGGCGGATCCAGAGCGGGTTCGGGGGTTTCGAACGAATCCCCTCTATATCCAAACTACTTTATTCTAGCGGACAAGATCAATCAATTTTTTTTTGTAAGAAAAAGAGAACTATTCTTTTTTTGTAATGCTCAAACCACAGGAACTTGAAATTATGCAAATAAAAGATATCTGATGTAAACAGAATTTGAGCAATTTGTCCTATAGTTCCCCTTTCTATATAGATAGGGATACTATATGGGACTAGATATGCGAATTTTGTAAGCCGATGCCGAACCTCCTGTATGGAAACTCTGGATGCGCCGCTGAAGTCAAGTTAATCGTTCTGATAAATACAGTAAAGAACATCCTAAAATTGACAAGCTTATTCCAATATCGCTATTTACTCAGGATAAACAAGGTAGTTACATTTATTACCCCAATTTAATAAAATTAGCATACAAGTTCTATAAAAAGCTTTTTATGTCTTTGCGAACCAATCAGATGTTTACAAAATTCAAATATGTCAGGGAAATCGTGGATTTTTCCTAGCGATTTTAATATTGAATGTAGTTGTTGATGAATTTGGTGACTGTAGGGCCTTTTTGAGTTTGAGTGTGTGTTTTGAATGAATGGGGCGCTGAGTGAGCGATTTAGAATGGGTTTGACCGGAATAAGTGTCAATTTCACGATCCTCTTAACTGTACATCAAAAGCCAAACATAAAGAAAAGTGGATGATGAAAAATATGTTAGATCCAGCTGAAAGCTTAATTTTCCCTCGTCATTTTAATGAGGATTCATTTTTATCATATTATGCTCCATAAAAATAATTGAAGAAGGTTTCTCAAAAATGTTTGGGGGTCATTCCTTAAAGGTAAGGACAAATGAATATCGGGGGGGGGGGGGGGGGGGGGCATAGAAACACCTGTGTAAGTCGACCACCCGATAAGACTTATGTCGAGTTTTAATACCATAGATGTGGACTTTATGAGCAAGATATATTTTTGAATTTGTAAGCACACATAATCAAAGTTTGTTGAGCATAGTTGTTCCGTTTGACACTTACCAGATTATCCATCTTTGTTCTTTGGTTCATAGAATTTTCTTTGCTAATTGACCTTCTATTTAAAATAACAAACAAGCACTGGTGTAAATTATAGAAAAGTTCGAACGAACACCCTCTGTATCCAATATAACTTCATTTTAGTAGACAAATTCAATCAAAATTTAGCAATACAAGAAAAAAACACCATTTTTGTTGAATCACGGGAACTTGAAATGCTATAAATGAAATATATTCACGAGCAATGAAAATGCCCCACCTGAATTTTTTCTCATATATTTATTTAATGGACCAAAACCTCGGGCATGAATATAACCAATCTAAATGAAATTGTAATGGGCTATTTACTACAAACCTATGACCTATGAAAAAAGTTAAAAACCGTTAATCTTATATCTGCAAAGTAGGTTTGCAAACCCTTCTGTCGTTCGACTTTTGGTAATATAATCTCTAACTCAGTACAAAATACTTGCTATCACTTTGTAAAACGGTTACCATAGTCTAGACAGTTGATTCGAGCATTGGCTAACGCGCATTAATTTCTATGACTACACCGTACCCTCGGCGTCCCTGATGGACCTTGTCGTTGGGAGTTCAAATCACTGGAAAACACGAGTACAAAAAAGTTATTTACGAATCCTTGGTTTTAATGAAAAAATACATACTGTTCTTAGTTAATCCAATATGTCGACCAAAAAGGAGTATATTGAAAATTTTATAATTCAGGACAGGTTGTGCTAGTTTTTTGGGGTGGTGCGTTTTCATTGCGCTTAAGTATATATTAAATGTACTCAGTTTGAGCAATTAGTCCCATATTATCCCTATCTATAGATAGGGTTACTATGGGACTAATTAATCAAATTCTGAAGGCTGAAACCTAACCCCCTATATAAAAACCCTGGATCGGCTGCTGAAGGTATTCCTTCAGCGAAAATGCAATACCAAAATTAGACAAATAAACGCTTGTTAATCTGACGACCATTTCTTTGGTAGTTATTCTGTTGATAGTCATTCTATCAGAATCAATTTTTTATTTAATATTGGACGAGTCAATATCCAGACAAAGAGAAGTCAGGGTGATATTGGAAATCCTTCCAGACAAGCCGGTCTACATATGAACGAAGTATCGATCTATGAAAGGCTATGCCACAATCTATAGATCGGTAAATGAAGGGGCAAAATATGCATATAGGACGGTAATCGGTGCTGTTATTCAATATGTAATTTTATGAAATTAAACGTAATTTAGACAAATGGTTTTGTAATAAATCTATTGGACGGTGCCTTATTACATGTGTGCAAACTAGGCGTAAGTAGTTTAGTCGCGGTTATGTAATCTTGTGTGTTAAGTTCAAGAGGTGTTAGGAAGCTATTTTGGACATCTAATGAGCCAATTTGGCGGGGAATCAGACGTGATCAGACGACATTAGGGATGACAGAGTCTGATCGTCTGAACTGAAGTATCCCTAAGTGTCGTCTGTCGGAACCGGAAATCAATGGAGAATTGCAGGTAATTATGTATTGTCTGATAGAACGTGACCTAAATGGCACGTGATGTGACAATTTGTGGTTTGTTTAGTTTGGTTTTATTGTCGATTTTATTACTGATTGTTAAGCTTCTTTTTTTAAAATGCTTATAGGCCAAATAATTTGTGGCCCCGGGTGGGTATTGCTGTCTATTACATCAGGGTATCTCTCGGACAGCGGGCTACCAGTTTACGCTCCGGGTATAAGTAAAAGACTTGCTGGAAAGTGACTTGTAAACAACACGATTGAAAAGGGGTATATTACTTGTAGCCAATGAAATATCGTTGTAATGGGGGCAAGAACGTGATATGCGACGTCATTCACTCTTTTCTACTACAAAGTCTTCATTTGCTAGCATGCCTTTCGCCTATTAAATCAAATTGCAGAAAGTATCTACGATCCACTTGGAATTCAAATTGAATTTTTATTGAAATGGAGAACCAAATGCAGGACCTTTATGTTTGAAAAAAATGAGACTCATTTGGTAGGACTTCATTCTCTTTAAACTCCATTTCACCATTCTTAATTCTTTTATAAAGCCTGAAGCTCTTTGAATATAAGAGGTAACTTTAGAAAAAAATTCTCTTTTTTATCATCATATTATTTTTTTCTAAATCATGTGTGAAAAGTTTGAATGGGAGAATAACTCATGATCATTGCCGAATTCGAAAAATAAACGTTCACATTATGTTGTTGACGTCAGGTTACTATTCACTCGAATATATAGTCTTATTCAAAATATTTTGTATCCGTAAAAATGTTTAAAGTATGACTATTGATTCCCCATTTGTGCCTAATTTACTTCTGGCAAGAAATTTCAAATACAATTAACGAACACTTTCAAAAAATTTGATTTATGTAACAGATTTTCATTATTTGTTCACGCCCCCGCCTAGTCATACATATGTTACTATACGGTAACGAAATTCAATGCCGCATATTATGATTTGCGAAAAAAATAACAACATTTGTTCTATTCGAAGATATTGAACTGCACGTACAATAAGTTATGCACTGAACAAGCTAGAAATGCAAAAGTTATAAGCACATTGTACGAATTTATAAATCGTCCCTTGTTAGCTCACCTGAGCACAAAGTTCTCGAGGTGAGCAATTTATATCACTCACCGCCCGTCGTCCATCCATCGTCCGTCCGTCAACAATTTCTTTAATTATATTCTCCTCATTAACCACTGGGCCAATCAAGCTGAAACTTGGCAGGGATGTTCCTTGGGCAAAGCTCTTCAAAAGTTGTTAAAAGAATTTAATTCTATAAAAAAAACTCTGATTGCCATGGTAACAGAAAAAGCAGAAAATCTTAGAAAAAATTCTTAGCTGAAACTTGGCATGGATGTTTCTTGGGTAGGCTCTTCATGAGATGTTCAAAAAATAATTTTATTAAAAACTCTGGTTTCCATGGTAACGGAAATGCTGAAAAAATTGCCGAAAATTTCCAAAAATGTCAGAAAAATTCTCCTCCTCCTAAACCACTTGGCCCAACAAGCTGAAACTTTACAGGGATGATCCTTGGATAAAGTTCTTCAAACGTTGTTAGAATATTTTAATTTCATCATTAACTCTTGTTTCCATGGTAACGGAAAGGCTGAAAATTGGCTACATTTGCCGGAAATCTAAAAAAAAGTTCTTTTCCTCCTTAGCCACTAGGCCAGTCTAGCTGAAACATGGCTGCTATGTTCCTTGGGTAAAGATTTTAAAATTTGTGCAAAGATCTTAATCGCGTCAAAAACTGTGGTTTCCATGGTAACGGAAAGGTTGGAAAATGGCCGTTAATTGCTGAAAATCTTCTCCCCCTAAAACAGTGGACTAAACAAGCTGACATTCGGCAGTGATGTTCCTAAGAAGAAGCCTTTCAAAAGTTGTAACAAGATTTCAATTTCATCTAAGACTCTGGTTCCCATGGTAACGGAAAGGCTGAAAATTGCCGAAAATTGCAGAAAAACTTTGAAAAAAATCTTCTCCTCCTAAACTACTAGCCTAATGAAGCTGAAATTTGGTATGGATGTTCTTTGGTTGAAGCTTTTCAAAAATTGTTAAAAGAGTGTAATTTTATCAAAAAACTCTGGTTACCTTGGAAACTGAAAGGTTGAAAAGTGGCAGAGAATTGTCGAAAGTCTTAGAATAATATTCTTTTCCTCCTAGACCACAAGTCTAAGGCTTAACAGGGACGTTCTTTGTGCGAAGCTCTGCAAAAGGTGTTAAAAGAATTTAATTTCATCGAAAACTCAGGTTTGCGCGGTAACGGAAAGCCTGAAAATGGCGAAAATCTCAGAAAAAATTCTTCTCCTCCTAATCCACTGGGCTTATTAAGCTGAACTTGGTAGGGATGTTCCTTGGGTGAAGCTCTACCAAAAGTGTATAAATATTTTTTTTTTCATCCGAAATCCCTGGTTTCCATGGTATTGGAAAAAATGTCAAAATATTGCCAAAAATCTCAGATAATATATAAATATGCTGATATATTATAAACGGCTTAACAGCTCGGATTTTATCAAAAAATATAAAATTTATACATTCATTTCTGCAAGAACAGGATAAAAATTCATGGGTATGATGTTCCAAAATAATCCTTAGCTATCTGAATCTCAACATCTCTTTGAGCGATACTAAACTTTAAACGCACTTTTACATAAATTGAAATCTATATGTAATATTAGTTGGTATAAACAACAATAATTTTCACATATCCCACTACATTTAAAGTCGGTTTAAAAGCATCAAAGTTATTCCGCTTCGTAGGGCGAAGACCGAGGGACCGATAAATAGAATTCCGCGGAGCGTCGTAAATACAATTCCTTGTGGCGCCATTCAATTGGCAGACTCACAGTTTTCAATTTGCAAACAGAGTCTTTTATGTAGTTCAGGTAAAGCCGTAAATCGATGTGAAATCCCGCCCTGTGATTGGCTGAACTTCAGTCTGTATATGGAAACATCCCAGATAGTTGAGTCTCTGTATCGTGGGATATTGGAGAGAAAATAGGAGAACTGTACGCGTTTTGTAGGGGATAATGTTTGGAAGTGTTTATGAGTGATTGTTGATGTGAAATCATTATGAATCATGTACTTAACGAGGAATTGAGACATTCATTTAATTGGAATCAAGTGTATTATAAAACAAATAATTTTTACGAACTTTTCCACATCAAAAGAAACAAGTATGATAGGCGTAACTTAGATCTTGAAATTTATATGCACTCAGAAGGCGACCATCAAAGGATGTATAGGATAAAGGCGATATGTGCACTGTGACAAAAGACGAATGCCCTTCACCCGCTCCCCTTTTTATGATTTGAGTGTTGGTGAATAATCAAAACATCGAAACTACAGCTTAAATAAGCTGTAGTTTCGATGTTATGATAATTCATCAACCACATTTTTCGAAAGAGGATTGTTTCTTTTATGCACTTGCGTAATGTGCCTAATGGTAGTTACGTCCTTGATTATAGAGATAAAAAAACGGACACATCGTCTACCTGAATGTATACATGTACGGTTAATTTCCAAAGCATTAAAGTTAATCAAATTTAAGGATTTTGGTTAGTTATGTTATGGTTACATTCAGCGCGTGTCCGTACTCCTCTGAAATTCCTCTTTTACTGATCTAACAATGTTCTTTAAATCATAAGTTCGTCGTTTATTACCGATTAGATAATCAAAAAAGAACATTTTGACATTGGGCAATATCATTATATAAAACACCACATTAAAACCATTGTGAACTAAAATGAATATACAGCAATGCATTTGGCACAGGTGGTTAATTAAAGAATCTTGCGCGTATTTCTTGTCTTTTTTTAAGAAAAGAGAGGTTCAAATTTGCATAGCACTCAATAATACAAAGGGTCTAAGAGTAATTGTATATTTTATCAAATGGACAAAGTTGTGTGATTTTCTGTAAAAAAACCCCCCAACACAACTTGTCCCCAAAAGAAATGAATAAGGCAGAATAAGAAAGCCGTATTGATCGGTTAGAAGCCAGTTTGTCCCATTATATTATAAGGGCACACATAAAATAAAGTGGCGTGGAGAACCTAATCGTCTCGTAATGACATAGTTTGGCTTCCCTCTTGTGCTATCATCGATCTTACAATCTAGCTTATTATGGGATAGATCGAGCCATGGATAAAATAGTTTATTTTTCAAATGATCGGCCAACTTTTGTAGGTACCGCCTTTTGGGGGTAATATTTACGTCATTTTAGTCGTTTTCTTGCGATATTTGGAGTGGTCAGCGCGAAACTTTTGTAAGTGCCTTTATACATATACACATGGCTCGTGTTAGTGTTTGATATTTGGGAGTCATTGACTCCTAACCTAAGAAATTCAGGGGGTCAAATCTGAATTTAAAGGAGTCAAAACGACAGAAAAGGCCAATCAAAAGTAGAATTTTTCAGATTTAAGAGTCTTTTTAACTGTGTCTTGTAACGATTTGAAATAAATAATTTATTTGTAGAACTTTAGACAGTAATTTGTGAAAATCTTGGGTATAAAACCATGTTTTGACCCTTAGTAATTCCTCTCAAGGGGGTCGAAATGACCCTCTTGAGAGAAATTTCTACGGGTCAAATTAAGATATTTTCAGACTTTTTGGGGTCAAAACCCTTGTTTAAGGGTCAAACACAAGCCCTGATACATGTATATAGGCACTTAAAATAGTTGTTCACTGATCCAAAGATATCTCTTACCCACTCATCTTAGTCTGAGATAACATTAAGAACTTCGTGAAATTGACAAGCTGAATGGATTGGAATGATTTTAGAATGAGCGAGAAGATTGGCGTTTGAGTGAAATTAAAGGAGGTAATGCAATATTGCAAATTTTGTTTAGGATGAACAAAATTTACGATATTTGTTATCCCCTTTAATAAAATGTAGATACAGGCTATATTTATAGCTTCCTTTTTATTCAAGAACCAATCAGACGCTTACGATTTCAATTTTGCCAATGAAATCGCGATTTTTTTTTTTTATATCTTTATTTATTTTCAGTGTAGTTGTTGATCTTATATTCTAAGTCATTTTGGAACGTTTTTGAATGGTTTGTGTGAGTGTTTGATGCTGATTGACCGCTTTAGAATGGTTTTGATTGAGATGAATGTCATTCTAATGATGTTACTAACTATATAGAAATTTTTTAGAGCCTAAATGAGAATTTACCTCAAACTTTAAGTAAGAATAATTCTTTAATTTTTGCTCTTACGTTGTACAGACCTCAGTGGATATTATAAGATACTATTTTCAAAACCTTAAAACCTGCAATTCCAATCATGGCTTTGCTGAAATAAATCTGTAATGCTTCTTTGAAAGTTGAATTTTCGATTACGTTACAAGAAGAGTTTTATAATCTTGACCCCTAAAGAACAGGAAACATTCTAGCCATCTTGTTACTCTATATGTGCCCTTTATCCACAGGTCTGGATGCGCTAATGGCAATGATCAAATGTCAACATTATTCAATGGTAACATATTATTTGGTGGATAAAGAACTGTATTATTTGTATGATATTTTAAGCAAGAAATTAAAATGGGGATTTGAAAATAGTAGGGAATTCTGATCTGAGAAACTCCCAGGACGTGATTACAGAAACTAAAACTGTTGTACTATTTTGACAGTAATTTAAGCAATTCTAAACAGTCAAAAATGTACATGAATTGTGTTATGCTATGTCAAAGACGTAAAGTAAATGGGCAGCAATACAGAAATAGGAATTTGTGAACTAGTCTCTATGACGTGAACATTCTATATTTTACGGCTGTCATCTTGATATGGTGGAAAGTAAAGATTTAAAATGGTGCAACTGGGTAGGTGTTGTTTTATTCTTATACATTAGACACTATAGCTATTTCCGTGTTATTTTTGCCTTAATAATTGCTATCCAATAAAATAAAGAATTTAGTTGGTTGAAATCCGAATATAGGGCCTATTGTCTATTTCACTTGGTTTATTGGTGCATAAAGTACAATTGCCTTAGCACATGGCTTTAAAATAACGCCCTACGGGCTAAGGCGATTGCACTAAAATATACTCCAATATAGGCAGTGAAAAAGACACTCGTCCCTTTATTAGTTGTTGAAGGACCTATCAAAAGCCTATAAACATAACGTTATTTGCCATGTGCTAAGGCAATTGCACTTTATATTCCAATATACGCAGTGAAAAAGACACTCACCCCTTTATTGGTTATTGAAGGTCCTATCAAAGGCCTATTGACTTGTACCATCTTTAGTTTTTTCCTGTATTTTATTTCTGTATTTGCGGGTACACGTTTTCGGTACTCGGAGATTAAGTAATACGCTTAGGGTGGGAATACGCTCAACGCTAGAAAGACCCCTAAAACAAGCTTTTAAATTAGGGCCTTACTGTTTAAGTTATGATGATTGAAATCTTAAATAATAAGGTAAGACTAAATGCATTGCTTTTCGAAAGATAGATTATTATTTTTGTTAATTACAAGGAATACACAAAAATCGTTATTATCTCTCAAGTATAGCTATAGACGTGTTGATCATTCTAGCCCTCCGACAATTTCCATAAATCGAATCAAGTATTGTGTCTACCCATGATAATCTAATCAGTATTTGTCGAGATGTGACCTCATATACACCAACTTTACAAACTCCTAGATTTGTTCCTGCATTCTTGTTTGCAACGTCAGAGTCATTCAGTTCTTTTTTAATTCTCATAGACGAAAATATTTTCATTTATAATATGACCTACGTCGCGGAAGTGAAATAACCCCGTTGAATATTTTTGATATTACACGTGTGTTATTACACTCAGAGTGCAATAACTATGCAAATAAGCCCAGAGCGAATAGCAACGCTACTTTGTGACCGCGAAAATGACGTCATAATATATATATTGTGACGTCAGTTTTAAACGGCGTTATAAGTTTCACGGAAATTTGAAATGTTGAATTTCAAGAATTTTGACGATTTTTCGTATAAAATGGGGTCATATCATAAATAGAATATAAAATTTGTGCTCATGAAATACAGATAAAAACTCGGCGCAGCCTCGTTTTTATCTGTTTATAGATGACTCGTTTAATAAATTCGGTAATCCATGACCACTCATTCAATATCCTCTATTTATTGGGATACAGCCAATGCCCGATATGTTCAATGACCTAACAACAAGACACTTTGACTAATTTTTATTATTCATTTTCGCTTTGTGAGTTAGTGAGAGCACCCAAGACTTACTAAATTGTCGTAACGTACTTAGAGTCGCACTCTGGCTACATCTAATTAGGAAAAGATTTGGACCCCTTCCTGACTAGAAGTTATATTCAGAAAACACACAAAAAGTTCTCTTATAACACTATAAAAGCGTAAAGGGACGTCAAATATTAGTATTACCAAATTGTTCAATTTCACAAAATTAAGATTCAACAGTCTTGCGATCGTACACCTTTTAAACAGTTATGATTAAGTTTCTCGATTCCATTTCGAGAGATCTGTGAACACTGTTGTGAGTTCCTATACATTTATAGGCACTTCTAAAAGTTTATCACTGACTCATCGGTACGAAGTACATGTATTTGAAGAGTATAATTTCAGGGTATTTAAGTGTTCGTAAGTCATGATTTTTCGTCCATCGAGAAAAGAGAGGAAATAATAAACATATATAGACATTTCTATTGTCTCCCTACACTTGATAACATATGATCCAGCTGAACGCTAGAAAAGCTAATCATATGTTAACCGGTGATTATAGCTTTCGAGCACGACCTGGTTTGGTTTCTAACGAGATTATAAATGTGTTTCATCTGTTGTTTCTATATAATTATATATTGAAGTTTGGAAGAATGTACTTCCAAAATAAATATGTAGCAATATTAAAATACCAAGCCAGCAATCTGAAGAAATCATACATTCAGTCTAAACTCGATTCTTCTTGAAGAATATTAGATAGATAGCAACTAGGTGTATTATTATTTGGCCGGTTGCGTGCGAGAAATCACATTCCAACACAGTACTCTCTCGCATCCAGATTTTAAACTTTTTTCTTTTCTAAACGATTTGCTTAAAATACACCATTGCATTCTGCCACCTTATCTTCACTAAACCCGTAATAATTCAAAGCGCTAAAATCGCAGAAGGCCTGCTTTATCACGAAGCAAGGTGATATTTGAAGGCAAGGGTTCCATTTACCTATAGGGATCGAAACCTTGTAGCAGAAAAGAGAAAATGTTAGTAAGCAGCATTTTCTTCCATCCCTATTAGCAAGGTCATTCGTCAAGATCAAATATAAAATCTATTTATCTTTATCACGGCAGTGATTTTGGCAGTGATAAAAAAGAAGATATCTGGTATACATGATAAGGACAAGGTGAAAAATCAAGGTTATATTCCAGAAAATTGACCTCGTGTGTTGTTTCGTTTATTCAATTCCCTCGCTGTCAGTACTATCAGTACTTTGATTTTAGCACAGCGTAGTGATATGCAAGCACTGCGTTGAACACACAAAGCACTTCGTGTTGCACAGAAGTTGATGATGTATACTAGACCTATTTTTTTCGCGCGCGTGAGCCGAAAAATACTACGAAGTACACACGTTGTTCGGCTTTTGACTCGATTATCTTTTTCGTAGGCAATTTCCAGGATACAGGGTTGTTTCCTATGGCCTGCTAAACCAGGCCAAAAATAGTGTCTTCGCAAGCCAAGGATTCTAACTCCACTTAAATAGAGTTAGAACCCCTGGCCTTCAAAGATGTAAAGTTCATTCCATCTATAAGAATTGTTGACTACAAGACATCCATTATTGTTTGTGTTCTATGTTATTGTCACCTCGTTTGTTCTCAAAGTCCCAGTAGAATAGCCAAAATAAGAGATATTCAGAACATTGACTTCTAAATACTCTCATTCTTTGTTATATAACCCGGCACACTACATTTGGCAAACGAAATCTGATGCAAACACAGTTCGTTCGCACACAAATAGGAAATGTTACGGTTATATTTCAGGTTAATAACATTTAAAAGCAAAGTATCTATGTTTCATTCTATTATTACCTTGGGTAGTAACTCTTCTTGTCATATTGTTTTAGTTATTGCCCTTTGTTACTTGACAAAGAATATGCCATCGACCTGCTCTTACTTGGGACTTAATGTTTTACAAACATCTCCTGTTTTTGTCTGTGACCTGTGTGGTATTTGGGCCTGCGGGCCATCAATACCTACCCCTGAGACAAACATAAAGAATCACTATTCTACGAACCAGATTTGAGAAATGCTAAATACTACCTTAACTGCTAATGAACGTTGTCTGCATCGTTTGCCGAGTGGTATGGGACCTCGACTCCTGCCATGAAGGTTGTAAGAGCCCGCATCGCCCCTGCCCCCCCCCCCCTCCACTGGGGTGTGTTTTTGAGCATTTAATAGGCATCCCCAGTAAATCTAGCTCTAGCATTAGGTAGTAGTTGGTTAATTCCACTTCTTCTCTCCCAGGAACGTGTGTGGGCTCGGAATCATGGCTGGAATTATTGTCAACAGTTTTGTTACATTATTATCACTATGTATAAATATTTATTAATATCAATATTATATTATACTTAACTCGGGCCAACTCAATTATTGTAATTGATTAAGAGTCAATAAAATATTTGTACTCGTATCAACTTAACGAAATCAAGACAAGGAAATTATGGAATATATTGTAGCATATGGGCTATGTACAATGTACAGCGATATCACTTATGTATTCTTTTAATTTTACCATTTAAATTTTTCCTGCGACGAAAGGATCTCACAACAAAAAGGGTTTAGACTCAATTTCTGGGATTTTAGAGAAAAATGAATAATTGCTATTTTCAATATCCATGCATCAAAATAAATGCCATTCTCATAGAATTGTAATTCCATGTCTCTATTCTCTATGGTAAATATTTGTTCTATTTTTCATCTAGTTATGTAATCAATAACTTGGCGCCATATATGGTAATCTACCCGATATGCTCCATTTAAACCGACCTGGAAAATTCAGTGAGTCATGGACGTAAATCGGTTATGATTATATGAACATACATCTACCCTGCGTTCAGAATTACAAAAGGGTACTAACTATTTTCCAATTATATCTCTCATTGCAAGTGCACTTGTGTGTAAAGCGGGGTATAATTGGCAAACAGTTTACACCATCTCGTCATCCTGAACGCATGGTTGTCGTTGAGTGGCAAAAACCTCGTAACAAAATCTTAAATTAGCTGGAGTTACGAGGTTTTGGTCTCGCAGCGCCAAATTTAGATATAATAAAAAACTTCCATTGTTGTTGTCATTGAGTCCGTAGTGAATTGATTTAAACAGTCCGTCGATTTGTGTCAATGAAATGACAGGCCGGTTCCAATACGCACGTTATAGGATATATTATTTTTGTTCTCTAATAGTTTCAACTTTGATTTTATTATTTAATAAAGGGACAATTTGTTGTCTCTAATTTCTTGATTATCGTATTTTGTCTTGACCATTTCTTTTTTTGTCATTCCTTTAATTTTCTCAGAATTTTCTGATCTGCTTTCAGGTCAAGTTTTGTTAAAATCACTAGGTCAAGTAGGTCTATAGAGGGCTTAAAAGGGTAAAACCTTTACATCATTTATCTTTATCATATTTTATCATAAAAGATAAATAAAGACAAATTTTCTTGATTTTATTCAGGTTTGAGACTAAATAATCAAATCTGCCTTTGTATGAAACGTTTCGTATTCATGCAGTGTGATCTGTTTTTTAAGTTTAGCATCTCAATGAAAACGTAACTGTAAAATGTATTCCCATCATCTATGAAAAGTAAAAACCGTAGTGTGTTGATCTGAATTTTTGTTAAGGCATACAGTTAACATCTTCGTGAGCTTGATTTTCGGATGGTCCTACAGACTTATATCTGATCTAGTTTTAATAGTCCTAGCTAATTATTTGGGAGGTCACAGACTCGCAACACCTTTGTCCCGAAAAACCCTGGCAGAATTCTTATGTTCGAATCCCGTTTACAGAATAAATAAATATGGACAGCAATGATCGGGTACCCGAGTATCGGCAGGTCACGAGATCTCGAGTATCCGGTTACAAAATTTCTGCTCGTCCCAGCCCCAGCAGATGGCCTACGTCGTAATATTGTAATGTAAATACGTAAATTACGTTGTATTGTGTCAATGTTGACGTCTAAATTAAACAAAATGGTGTCATTGTATTTATCTGGTGTTAAGGTAGTGTACCCGTTATACTTCCGCAACGTTTCGAAAGTAATGAACTTTGACAGTGTTAACCGAGCTTTCCTAATGATTTTCATTAGGAAACCTCGGTCAACATTGTGAAAGTTCACGAGTTCCGAAATATTGCAAAATTATTACGGGTCCACTGCCTTAATCTGCACAGCCAAAAATACTGATTGAGAGAAGAGTTTAATACAAAACAGAGACAGGCTACATCACGAGAGCCCCATAGTCTTAACCACACAATGTTTTATGGGAGTAGATTTACGAGGTGCTGTGGGATCAATGGAATTGTCTTCTTTATTTGATGAACTTGTTTTTCCTGTGAATAATTAACAAAGTAGATTGCGCAATTTTCTGCTGATTAAGCGTAATCTATACGTCTTCGTAACAGATTACAGAATTAATTGACTTTTCTTTGACCTCGACAAATATATTATACTGATATATCGTTCGTTGGTATAGTTGATTAAACTCAAACCATCCAGTCATTTTCTGAGGAAGAAGTCAACGACATCAAAGATGAATTGGAACTATTTTAGCACATGAGCGCCAACTATATATTTTGTTTGTGCGCTTAAGGTGGCAATGGACAGCCGTCTCCCGACTCTATAAACCGGCAGTGGGTTTTCGTTTATTTTACGGCTCCTTTTGCGCGTTGTTTCAAAAGACCGGTTTTCGTAAGATTCTGCTTATGGAAATAACGTAAAATAATGATGGTAAAATTTCATAACTTAGCTTCTTTTCAACATTTGATATCAATTAAATGACTAGATCATAATTTAAACAATAAAAATGCGTTAAAAGCGTCATTCAATTAGGAGAGGTCACTGTTAAATGACGAAAAACTTTCTTATTTGCATGGAAAGGTATGCTGAAATTTTTACCAAATAAAGGAAAAATATGGGGTTTAAACATATCGGAAAATAAGAAAAGATTCATTGGTAATTTCTTAAAAAGTGGGATTTTGTGGCATTTTACCCAGTAAAATTACAAAAATTAGTGCATTTTTTTAACTTTTGAAGGCAATTTGTGCAAATGCAATTGATCAAAGAGAAATTTTCTTGGCACAGCCATTGTGTACAAGTATAAGGTCTATCAAAATGTATGTGTTAATAGCTATAAGCTAGTACTTAGTTTATACTAGACCTAAGACGAATATAAACGTTTTACTGAAAAATGACCAACCACTCAAGGGCAGATAACTCTAGCATGAAAACGAGCATGGAAAGGTACCTTCAAATTTTGATATAACTAGACAATGTTAATCTACAACATATGTGAATAAGAAAAAATTCATTGGGCGAAAAAAATGACGCCATGTGCCCATTGCTACCTTAATAAAGACTCAGACTAACCTCTGTCACGGTATATATTTACACAGTCTGATCAAATCTATAAGATGCGTTATTAGATGTGCATTGATTTAAATTTTCTTTAAACGACTTTCATATACAGTAAATCGGGTCATAATCAGAGAGGATTTCATTTTTGTTATTATTGTATTTATATTCGCGACTGATTGATTAACAACATCGTGAAAATGACAAGATGAATGATTTTTGAATGATTTTTTAACGAAATTGAATGAGTGCAATGATACTTATTACCTCCCTTGAATGAAATAGACATACAAGCCCTATAAATAGCTTCATATATATTCAAAAGCAAATAAAAACTTTTATTTCCGATGGGGACAGTGAAATCGCAATTTTCCTCTAGCTATATTTGTTTTGAATGTACGTAGTTACTGATCTTATATTTTTTAAGAGATTTTGGAGCGTTTTTGAATGGTTTGAGTGAGTATTTGGAAAGATTAAATGGAGCGCTAAGTGAGCGATTTAGAGTGGTTAAGATTGAGATGAACGTCAATTTTGATATGTTATTTACTGTAGCTATTTTGTTCTGATAGAGAAATAAAAATCAAGTTGAGCTTCCAGTGCTGGAAGATATGTGGCCTGTTTTACTTAACATCTTACGATCATTTTTTGCGTAAGTCAATAGTAAAGTTGCTTCTACAGCAGTAAATAAATATGGAATTCCGACATGCACTTTCTTATCGGAATCGTCTTCTAAAGCCGATTCCAATGAGATACTGCAAGGCAGAAACTAACAATAAATGAAAACAACAGGTACTATTTGTGATTTTGACTTACGATTAATTTTTTCGTAAGAAGCTAAGTAAACCGACCCAAGAAGTGTCTAAACTGGCACTAACGATTTTTTTCTTTTAGTATTTGGAGGTAATAGTATTACTCTAGCTAAATATGAATTCTCAAATACGTCGGTCAGTCCTTAATGCGCGGATATTAACCGACGCAAATTTAACCCGAAGTACGGTTTTTTAGATACGCTACGTTGCTATACAGGCTTATTGCTGTCTTCACTTCAGGCTCGTGTGAAATTGTGGGAAATGTCGCACATACAGTCATTGATATTTGATAAAGATTACTCTCTTATACAACGAATTTCTATATTTATTCACCAGAAAAGAACTAGAAAGGTATAGATCCGCAAGCAAGAGGCAGGTTCGAGAAACCGTTATCTCCTATCATTTTCAATGTAAAATTGATCTTTGATCACTCACTTAAAATGCTGGTCTATAACACAACCATTTTACTAGCAACGCTTATTTGTTCAGATATGAACATGTACGTATATGTACTTCATTTACATCATTTACTATCTAGTATTTTAACAAGTGTTACTTAGCGACTATGCTCTGTTCCGAAGTACAGTTCGATTAAAAGACGTAATTTGATCAAAATTCAATCAAATCCATTTGTAAAGAAAAGTTAGGACTCCTTATGAATATCTAAATTCCTGTATTTACTGTTACAGTTTTGGCAAGTTCGCACAGATTATCGACTTCTTGTCTAATAGACATTGAACAAATGTAGAATATTAATATTTGCCAGAAAAGGCATAACTTCGCCCGTCTTAATAGGTTTTCATTGAAAAGAAATACAACAAATTTAATAAAACATTAAGAGTACGTTTATTTTGACTTATTTTTTTTTTAAAAAATAAGCGAAACCAATTTTTAAGTAAGTTAATGAATAAAGCAGTTCCGGTGATTTTTTTTTTGTATATTGAGAAAGTGAAACTTAGTCGGTTCACATTATTTTACACTTTTCAAGTTGTTCACGAAATATTCCATAATTATACAAAGCTTTTGCAGACATTATAGACCAAGGTCAGCCCACACAGATGTGCAGGCTGATCTTAGCCTATATTGTCTGCACGCTACTTAATTATTAAGAAAAAAATGAGCCAGATCGGTTGAAATGCCCCAAAAGCTGGCATTTTGTTGAAAATGAATTTCAATTTTGGCAAGACAAAACAGCTACAAACTGCCGCTCTTCAGGGACTCTATTAACTCATTATCTAGGTCCCTAATTAAGTCATTCTGTTTTGGTGTCAAGAGATGTTCTGAGATAGGAATAAATCGATGGTTTGACGCCCCGAAAACCCGGTCTTGTTTATATACAGCAGCTTTAATTAACCGACAATTTCTGGCTTCTGTGTGTTAAAAGATTGCCATGCTATTTAATACAAAATATGTAATAAGAATAGAGATGTTAGTAATAAAGAATGGTGCTTTCATCTAAAGAATGTTATTACAATTGTCAAATATAGCATAAACATAATCAGCAGCACCTACTTTGGAAAGTTTTGCCCTACTTATTTATTTTTTGTGTTCTTTGCATTTTGGTCCATGTCATATACCTTAACTACTTACCCTGCCCTGCGATCAAGATAACAAAAAAGTGCGAACTGTTTGCAAATTATACACCCCGCTTTGCATTCGTGCAAAGCGGGGTAAAATTTGCAAACATTACGCACATTACGCACCGTTTTGTCACATTGAACGCAGGGCCTGGTTACCAATGACAAATGGTCGAATAAGACCTTCAGGAGTCCTAAGCATTATCAACAGAAAGTACGAAATGTCAAAACATTTCTTCTGTTTATTTCAAGTCCGTACATTTATTATCAACAATGCTTATATAGAATAATCAACAGTTTATATTCTGTTTATTTTCAGGAGTCCCCGGCATTATCAACAATGCGTATAAAATGTCCAACAGTTTTCCCAAACTGGGCCTTCCGAAAGAGACAGCCTCAACCAAGATACTACACGCCTGTAACCGCCTAGCTACCCCACAATCCCCGGGTAAATCCAAACCGAAACCGGAAACCAAATATGGCATGGTAATATTTTTAGAATTTTTAATACCAACCTTTTCCCTATTTTGCGTGATCAAATGTTTCAGTAAAATTAATTCATATGAGTTACTGGCATAAGATAAATTCAATGGTAGTTAGTTTGTCACCTTTGGGAAAATCCTGTATTGTACCAGAAAAACTACAAAAAAGGAGAGAAATCGTAAATAGTAACCATTCTAATTAATTTTAATAAGACAAACAAATTTTTGTTGAACTACTGTTTTAAAATTTTTAAGTGGGTCTCTGAATATGATGTTACACCCAGGTTATATAAATGAACCAACAAAAACTCTCTAAGGCTAATTATCGATGTTTATGATATAATGTCTCAGTTAAATCAATACTAATGGGAGTCTTTAATGGTCATAGAGCGTGCAGAAATTCAAATATAAAATGGTCCTGAAACGTTAACTTTGCGCATATACATTTGTGTTTTCAATCGAATTGCTATTCAATCTATGTGAAATGAATTACTGACTGAACAATAAATTCTAAATAATGCGACAATTTTGCGAATGCAAGGAATGATTTCTGGTAATCGTCAATAATAAACGTCTTTACACAATAACATGAATACGGTAAAGTTTTATCAAGAAAACCGCCTACGATTGCCGACGCTCGGCTGTTGATTGCTGGATGATGGATGAAAATCTAAGCCGAAAAGGGGGCATAATTTGCACTTAAGGTAGCAATGGACACATGGCGTCATTTTTTTCCGCCCAATGAATTTTTTTCTTGGTCACATATGTTGTAGATTAACATTTTGTAGTCATCATATCAAAATTTGAAGGTACCTTTCCACGCTCGTTTTCATGCTAGAGTCATCTGCCCTTGAGTGGTATAGGCCATTTTTCTGTAAAACGGTTATATTCATTTTAGGTCAAGTATAAACTCAGTACTAGGTTATAGCTATAAAACACATACATTTTGATAGACCTTATACATGTACACAATGGCTATTGACAAGAAAATTTCTCTTTGATCAATTGCATTTGCACAATTTGCATTCTTAAAGTAAAAATGCACTAATTTTTGTAATTTTACTGGGTAAAAATGCCACAAAAACCTATTTTTTGAAGAAATTACCCAATGAATTTTTCTTATTTTCCGATATGTTTATAACCCATATTTTTCCTTTATTTGGTAAAAAATTCAGCATACCTTTCCATGCAAATAAGAAAGTTTTTCGTTATTTTACAGTGGCCCCTCCTAATCGAATGACGGTTTTAACGCATTTTTATTGTTAAATATAATGATCCGGTCATTCAAATAATATCAAATGTTGAAAAGAAGCTAAAGTATAAAGTTTTACCATCATTAGTCTACGTTATTTCCATAAGTAGAATCTTACGAAAACCGGTCTTTTTAAACAACGCGCAAAAAGAGCCGTAAAATAAACGAAAACCCACTTCCGGTTTATAGAGTCGGGAGGCCGCTGTCCATTGCCACCTTAATGCATCTAGAGACATTCTCTTTGATGGTGTAGGTTACTCTTTTGATGGTGAATATTGTGTGGCAAGTTTAAAGTGAATGCCTACAGTAGAATCAGAGATATCGCAATATGTCCATGTTTCCGCTCGATGGCGACAACAACGACGAAGACAACGACGAAGAATGCTATAGCATACATCAGGTGTTCTCCGAAAATAGCCCAGCTAAAAATGAAATTGACTTATATCTAGATACTATATATGTAGCTTTTATTTTCAATGGTTTTGCGGTAAAATTATCAAATGATGAATCACTGGAAAACATTGTATGCCACGTAATATTTTATGGTTTGTCCGGAATAATGAAAATCAACCTTGACCGATATCTTGTCTTCTGTATTGAACACGCTTGTTTAAAATCGCAAAAGCCTCTTCTCCTAATACGAACAATTGACAGTGATCAAATAAGTTATAGTCAGCCCCAGTTTTCACGCTACTGTTCAAATGTTAGAAGATCGACATAGGCACAAAAATCTTTAGGCCAAATTGGCGGGAGGGGGGATTTAGGAAGGGTCAAATCCAGTGTATTTTTTCGTTTTGTATACTTTAACTTTTTGGCTTCTTCAATGACGCCTCGAGGTACGGTCTGGCCCCGGGTTAGCTATCCACCGCAAGGTCAACGTCCGGGCGTTAATATGTAAACTTCATAGTTAAAGTTAAAGTTGGGTTTTATAGTCTGTTTCTATGCCAGGCATACTGAACCGACTTCACACTTCACACTTCAACTCTGATCATCGAATTGTATGTCGGCTGTTCACATTCGGCGCACCTTGGCAGCCACAGTACTTAGACTTACATTCTCACGGGCACCCATTTGTACACCTGGGTGAAGAGGAGCAACGAGCAGATAAGTTTTTGCTCAGAAAAATTCCCGTGGTCCGGCCGGGATTCGATCCCGGGACCTTTCAACACCGAACCCTACGTCCTAACCACTAGACCACGGGCCTCGCGACTTAATTATTGTAGGATGAACCTTTCCAGCCAACGTAAACGTCATTTGATCGCTTTCAAAATTTCTTTTCAACAGCAAAGGAAAATCTTCATATATTCTGCAATGGGTTTCAAAAGTATAGTCACTTAAGCCAGCCGTCCAAATACTCATATATCCTAACACCCTGTGTGTCGCTCATCTCTCTCGGTTTTTAAGTAGCAAACTCACAGAAATCGTTCCTTATGACGTAACGTTTCGTAATGTCGAAGTTTTGGTGTCCTTGTTGATTACGTTGATAAAACCGAGAAGTTGCTTTCCTTTGTGGTGAATGTCTCTGGAATTGACAGTCCCAGGTTACATCTATCTAAATTCAATTTACTTCAATACATTGTTCACACAGCGTGGCAACCCACTCCACATAGAAAGGTCACATTTTCTATTTCCTGTGGGGGTTATATACAGACATTTTGACAAGTAAATTGTAGTTTGGTTTCTATATTGAATTACCTATGTACAGTCTCCTACCAAAATCGTCGTGCAAACATTCGGAAAGGGGTTTGATACTTGACTAGGTTGTATAAAAAATAACAATTTGTTGAACTATAGGTGGATGTTAATTTCATCCAATCTTGAATGTTGTTTCAATTGGTGCAATTGAAACAACAAACCTGGTTGGTTGAAAATAACTTCCAGTCTATTTTTAACTAATGGCTATGTTTTGTACATTTGGGGCTGGTAAACAAAAACTTCGAAAAAATGTTGTCTTAAAGCAGGAATTTTTACTAGAATTAATTAATTGTCCACAATCAAGATTATTTTAATGTTAGATACCCAAAAATTGAAATATCCAAATTTAAATTAGAAAAAAAAAAAAAAACAAAAAAAAAACCCAACAACAACAACAAAAAACATATGGTAAATTAAAGCGGAAATAAAAATGAAACGATTTGAAAAAAAGAAAATCGGGGCTGGCAAAAATTTTTTGTTGTAAACAGTTCTCAACTTATTTGCGGGTAAACTTTTGGACCTTGTTACTGTGATTACTGTTTACGTTTAAAATGGTAAATTTATGTTACTTTTTTATTGTTATACTGCCATCCTAATACTTAATTATTTACCCTAATACGCCTGACGGGTTTTGCAAGACTTGTGTTTAGAAAAAGTGCTTGTGTTATGTGCAAGCTATTAACGTTTCGTGAGAAACAAATATATTGACCATATTCAGATGTAATATATTGTTTACAGTTTTTTTTTTTCTTTCTACATGAGAAATATCGAAACAAAAAACACATGTATTTATTTGCAAACTTGATCAAATTCAGAATTTATAGGTGACACCAGGCGATTTCTAGTATATATCTATAAAAGATAGGATCAGAACGTAATAATTCTATGTTTAATGATTCCAAGAATTTTATTGTCACATGCTTCTAGTCAGGGAAATTCAGTTCCCAAACTTTTAGTACGTGCCTGTACTGTGCACATAAGCTAGAAGCACTATTGTCGTGATTTCACAGACGTCTGTTTCATTTGAATCTGTCACACATATTATTGGAGGTTAATTTTTACCAGCCCGTGTGAGTGTTCTGCGAATATTTATTACAACTCAATGTTGTATTATAGACACTGCTAGTGCCAAGTGTAATTGGACTTAAATTTTATGAATGATGTTACTGATGGCGGTTTGCGATTGTTCTATTGTGTTTAAGGGAATAATTCGTACTACAATTATCTTTTTTATATATAAACGACTGCGAAATTAAATCACCGTATTATAATACTCATTTTAATAGATATACATGTAATTAGTTCATGGAATACACAAGAAACACAGAAGTACAGTAGAAAGGTTTATAGGTTATAATAAAGAGAATGGTTCATGTTGATATGAAACGAAAAGCTAGTCACACTTATCGTAGTACATGATTGGTTGATTACGCTTCGCGTATTCATACTGTGATTTGTTTCGTTTCATACTTCCGTGCAATCAAACGCCATTCTCTTCACGCCAAAGAGATGGATCTTTGGCCCGCCAAGTGAGCTCCGTCATAACACACCCCTAAAACACAAAGAAATTATTTACCTGCACAATATACAGTAATGCACATGAAACAAACAAAAAACCGTTGGAAGGCGACCTTCATATCGTAACTGCAGCTTATTGGAGCTGTATTTACGACGTTCAAGTCGTCGTTTCTACAAAAAATAATTGACACAAATTGTCGAAAAGTGTCGGAGTTCAACAATCATCTGACTTTAACTTTTTGATCGGGCAATCAATTTTTTTATTGACAGCAGTGGTCTGGTAATCTTAGACCACAAGTTGCCAAACCTTTGTATTCTGCGTAATTAATGAACTGGCAGGGCGGGGCTAAACCGTGACGTAATTTGGCGAGTTTACTTTTCAATACTTTGGGTTCTTTCAAACTTTAGTCGGTTATCATCGTTAACGCGTGCAAATAACTGTATCCTAAGTCCTGAAGGATTCACGAGCTTGATTAAGCTGAAGTTACGAGGATTTGGTTACCAATCTACGATTTAAGGTCTCAAGTTATTTATGTCGATTCTCTGTAGAAGTAGGTATTCAAGATAAAAAGTGATTTACCTTAACCTTAAGTGCAATGACCCGTTACTTAGGCTCCGCCCTTCCAGGGCATTAATAATGGATTATAACATCTGTTTACGTTTTTTTTCAGATGCACGAGTCCGTGTCACGTGACGACCTAGACGAGAATGAAGACACGGACAGTTCCACGACCTCCGAGATGTACGAGTTGTTGTTGTGTGCCAAAGATCTATTGAACTCGTCGAGATTTGAGGACGCGGAGTCCACATTCCTCAAACTCTACAATGAAATACAGGTATGAACGAGATTTTTTACTGTTGTTTTGGGTCGAAGATCTGTAAAACTCGTCTGAGCTTGACTTCCGGATATTCGTTGAATATAATCTTCATACAAGTTACAAATTTATATAGTCCGCTTGACTTCTATTTGGGCAACATTTCGCCTAAAATCTCAGAATGAAACTTATTTTTTCTTGCCATATCGTATTTTCCATCTAATACCATGAAGAATTTTCTTTTTTTTTTTTTTAGAATTTTTAAAAGTAAAATAATGATTTTGTCAATCCGTCTACATATAAACTTTCAACCTTCAATATCTACTTGTGTCTGTGTTGACCGTAACAGCGAATTTTCTTTCCAAAAAATACTTATGATTTGCAAAGGGACCGAGCAAAAAGTGTATGATTTAAGTGAGTCGTTTTAGATTAAAATCGAGTATTTTATAAGAATTAATTTAGTCGAAGTTTTGAACTTCGATAGGATAACAAATTTGGGAGCATTCTCTTTGTTCAAATTTCTATTTTGAGATGAACCCCGTATTAACATAATTAGACCAATCAAAAAGTTTTATCTAACAAAGTCCTTGGGAATTTCACGAGAAAAACTAGATAAGCAGACGAGTAATAAAGGTACAAATCATGTGATAATTAAGTTTAAGACGAAATGACCGTCGATATGCTATTTAGCATGTCCAAATAAGGAATAATGGACATTTCTTCTGTCGAATTTTTGGTAAAAACGCGTGTTTTTACTATATGCTTAAATTTTCTTACTACTATACAGCCTCCATCACCCCTCGTATTTAAGGGCGGAAAATGCTGAAATATTAACATTAACTAGAAAGCCAAATCATTAATTAAGCCCCCTTCGAAGAAGAGGGGTATATTGCTTTGCTCTTGTCGGTCTGTAGGTAGGTCGGTCGGTCCGTCTGTAGACCGTTTTTTGTCCGGAGCACATCTCAAAAAGTATTCAAGCAATAATCACGAGATTTCACAGGAAGATAAATCTTGTTGAGAAGTACAGTGCCCAAGAACCATGACTCTACTCATCATATTTGTGAGTTATTGCCCTTTGTTGATTGACAAAGATTACGCATAAATGTTTTACAAACATCTCTTGTTATGATATAATTTTATTTGCAAAAAATAGTTTTGGAATGGTATTAAGCTTAAATGAAGATTTTACCACAAACAAATCCTTCATACAAACGCAATTTTATGTAATTGATGAAGGTTGGTCCATATAGAAGTCAAACGGACTATAATGGTAAACGATTGAGGTAAATTTGAATCATAACGAAATGCTAGTACTGAATCTGAAATTCCTATGTGAGGACTTAAATAAATAAACACGAGTGATCTGTATTTTGACCGCCTTGAGGAAGAACACATTGTTACACTAAACAGCTAAGCAATCTTCATTTTTATTGTCGCTCTGCGCTCATACACCAAACAACTTCCAAATGATATCAATGGCAATCTATTTCTATCTAACGGTTTTATCAATGAGGCTAAAGATGAACAGATGATTCCAAACATAAAAATCATATGCTGAAACAATTGGATATGCACCTAAAATAGCATATAAACATGATAAAGTACTTATGAAAAGGTTTTTTATGGGCTTAAGGTGCAGCGACGACTTCACAATCTCGAGATACGACTAAATTTGATTTCGAAAAACGACCGTAGATCATATATCCTTTTTGAGGATATGTCGTCATGTATTTTCTGGAAAGCAAAAACAATTCGTCGATTTACATGTTTCCAATACAGATAATTAAAATTATTTCCAATCTGGTTTTTCAGGAAAAGCCTGACCACAACGGTCGGCTACTGGTGGAGACGCTGACTGGTTTAGCTGACATATGTATACGACAGAGTCGAATGTGTCGCTCCAATCCTCTAGAGTGGCAGTGGCTATGTATGCACGCCATCGCTCTGTTACAGTACACCGTGGAGTATTGTGAGTCGGAACTCGAGAACCAGCTGGATAACGAACTGATAGACTGGTACCAGGAACATAAACAATCCGCCGAACTCAAATGTCGACCGCTAGAGGACGCCTTTAACAGGGCACTGTATAACTGTCTCAAACACGATGCCAGCTCATTCGATCCATTTCAGTCATTTTCCTTGCCGAACACTCCGGTTACCAAGAACAAGAAGTCCAACTTGTTTCCACTGAGTTCTACGATGCCGCAGTATCTAGTCATGCCGGGGATGAGTTATAGAGTCACTGATAAGGGTCTGACAAAACACAGCTCGGACGATTCTAACTTGGCTGTAGACTGGTTGGCCAAGTTTCAGCATTATTGTAAAGATAGACTCGTCAATAAGGACTCAAAGGGCGTTACAGAGAAGATTCTAAAATCTAATTCCAGTAAAACTGACGATGACACTGAGAGTATACTGAGTGCCGGGTCTAATGGCAGTCTAGACTGGGATCACAGCGATCTACAGGGTATAGATGAAATAACAATGGAAATCACTGATCAAGATACATCTCCTGAGAACGATTATACTTTCGAATATGAGATAATAACAAGCGATACAGAGAAGGAGGGTTGGGATTTCTTCATAAATCAGAGAAGGAATTGTAACTTCGAGAGTGTCGTACAAATGGCAGTAGATGGTGAGAAGGGAGATGAGCGAATTCGTGAAAAGGCTCATGGTATGACAAAGGAGAATCGAGATATATATCAACTTGAGAAAACAGAGAAGGGGAAACAGAGAATTGTAGAAGCTCGTGAGATTATTTCCCCACTACATGAACACAGTATAAGTCTGACCCTGGCGAGGTTGTTTTGTCGTCTGGCTGATAAGCTGGTTCAGGAGGAGGAGTACGGTAAATCCGAGGCGGTCTATGAGAAAATACTGGACATTATTGACCATATACAGGACGGGACGGCGGGTATGTTAAGGTTTAGCGCTAGAATAATGAAGAATCTCGGTACGGTTAAATCCAAACAGGGCAAGTCGTCCTCCGGACTGGTTCTACTGAACAAGGCTTTACATACATACAGAGATCTGCAAGACGAAGAGGCCAACTTTGAAATCGCTATAGCTTTAATTGAACTCGGTAATGGTTATATTGTTGGGAAAAATCACGAAGACTCGGTATTTAATGACGTTATTATTGCAATATGTGATTTCTTTGAAAAAGATGCCGGGGATTCACAGACGGCGTCAACGTCGAGCGCAGGAAGTGCTTCACAACTGTCTCAAATGACGTCATCATTGAGCTCCAATACGGAGGACAGAAATGTGGAGGAAGCTGTCACGTGTTATACCGAGGCTATCGCATTATTGGATCGTTATGAAGCAGACGAGAAACAAGTTGACATGTTTGCTAAAGCGGTAATGCGACTGGGTGACTGTTATTTCATGCAAAACGACTATGACAAAGCTTTGGAATGTTACGAGAAGTCACTCACCATGTTTCGAGCAAATAATATGTTTGGCAAGGACTCCCTAATGGAGAACGCCCATGTTTTGTGTATGTTGGGCGTGTCTAGTTTTATGTTACATGTGTACCCTAGAGCAGCTTCTGTGTTCGAGATGGCGTTACACATGGTAAGATGTGCTTACGGCTTTAAGAGGACATTTTTAAACGGAATGTTACAATCTTTGTCTGGTATAACCTACTATAAAATGAAGAACTATCACAAGTGTGTATCTATGTGTTACCAGGCATATGAAACATACTGCGAGATATTCGGGGAGGAAATGTCTAGACTCGATAAACAGAAATTCTGGTTAGTCTGTCAAACACTGTATGTCATGGGAAATTCTTACAACATCTTAAATCTCCAAGCCAAAGCTATGAAATATCTAACAATTGCCAGAAGTTTAATGAAATCTTCCAAATGCCGAGAGCGCCGACAGTTTATGAGAGTTCTACAGATTCTTGGGGACGCTTATTTCGCGCAATATGACTATAAGACGGCTCTTCAATTCTACAATGAAGCGTTGGAATATGGAGAGTGTGAAAGTCAAATATCGTTCGATGAAGTTTTTGATCCGAACTGCGCTTCTGATGAAATGACAATACATAACCATTTAGTGAGTAAGTCGGCTGAGGCCCATTTAAGCATGCAGCAATATCAGAACGCGGTTCATTATCTGGAACAAGCTCATGATATACAAGAAGTAATGGGAGAGGATATAAAGGAAGATCTGATCAATACACTCAACCAACTAGGCTACATGCACTCTGTATCCGGTGATGTCAACAAGGCTATTGAAGCGTATAAGGAATGTTTGGAGGTATTTAGAGAGATCCATAAAGGTGAACTTGGGCCTGAGATGTGTACAACCCTTGGTAACCTGGCTGCCATGTGTTATGTGAAGGCATGTATAGCTGAAGATCCCACAGAGGACTGTAAAATGACCGCTGCTGCTGAAAGCTACTTCCAGAATGCCATGAAACTGGAAATAAACACTGAAGTTTGTGTCAAATACGGAAACTTTCTCTATAGCCACTGTCAATATCAAGATGCCATTCAGCACCTCAATAACGCGTTGACCAATGACAGACTCGCGACCGATATTGTGTATGGCGGACTAGAAAAGGTAACTCTTCCTGACTTACTTCAAGACGAGGTTGACACACAGGAGGAGATTTGTCTCCCTTCATCATGTCTCGCGAGATATTTGTTGATACTGTGTCACAAGGCGCTCTATCAGTCACGTGATGCGGACGACAATCTGATTGGTTTAATGGAAGATGTTAATGACTATGACATCCCTCTGCTTCATTCTATACTAGGTTACGCTATGATGGAGTTGATGTTATTTGAGGAAGCTGCTGTGTGTTTTCTGCGTGCCGCAAAAAACGAAGAGGACTATCATCTCGCGTGTGAAAACTTCTGTATTTGTATTCTAATTTTGTTATACAGACTGCTTATATCGGCAATAGAGAACGTGTGGATATATTACAGACGAAGATTGAGGAGATAAAAACTTGATGTAGATCTATATTCCATAGGCGTAACTAGAATTTTGAAATTAATACGCGCTCAGAAGGCGACCAACATAGAATATATAGGATAAAGGCTATTTGTGGACTGTGACAAAAGATGAATGTCCACCGTCCGCTTCCCTTGTCTATGAGTTGAGCGTGGGTGAATAATCAAATAATCGAAACTACAGCTTCATTAAGCTATAGTTTCGATGTTATGATCATTCATCAACATTTTTCGAAAGGGGGTTGTTTCTATTACGTACTTGCGTAATGGTAGTTACGCCCTTGTATTCTCCGTGTATCTGAATAACGTTACATGTTCGCGTGTTCACAATACGTACCCAGTTTTGTACCCTTGTATAAGCGACTATCCATTATAACTTATCTATTCCATATATCGTATTACTTATTCTTGCAATCTTACAGGCGAGTATTTATATTGAAAAGTTGTCTCGCGTTCTAGTCAATGAAGCGCTTTTTAGCGCCTTTCTCTTGAGTCCTTTATTTGATACATTTCAAAATTCAAGGCATGGCATCATTTCTGTGCCGTTTGCTAGTGTATTCTAATACTTTACCGTAAGGACAAGTTTCAACAAGTCTTGGTAAAACCCCAAACTTTATACCACACCAATGCTTACACGGCGTAAAATGAAAAGAAAGAAAGCGTCTGTTTGTATAAACGTATTTGAACCTTCGTGCTTTTCACGGGATGATCCTCATGTAGACAAAGCTTTAGCAGATAGTATAGACCTAGATCAACCTGGACAGATGTGCAGTTTGATTAGATCATACACTGCCTGCTTTCTACTTAATATTGTTAAATGAATTAGATCCACACTGGTTAAAATGTAACACAAATTGGCAATCTGTCTGAATTAAAATTAAATTCAACAAGACAAGAGTAAACCCAAATTGAATCATGTTGAATTTTGATATGTCATGTACAACTTTTTCAGAACGCGCCGTTTGTAACTTATCAGCGTTTGAAAATTGACGAACACATTTCATCTTTTTTCTATATCAACCCCGCCACGCGAATATGAACGCTTTGAAGAAAAATAAAACATTTGTAAAAGAGACTGGGTCGAGTAGAGGACAGCCATAGGTCGCATTTCTCAAGCAAACATATACAATGTAGATTAGGTAAAAAGTTTGGTTCCTTGGGCCTGTTTTACCAAATATCTTACGAATATTTTTTGCGTAAGTAAGTCTTAAAGTTGCTTCTACAGAAGTCACTTTATATGGAATTCTGCCATGCATCACCTCATTGGAATCGTCTTCTTAAGACGATTCCAATGGGGTATTGCAAGGTAGAATTTATAAATGAATGAAAACAGTAGGTACGATTTTTAATTACGTTATTTTTTTTTCGCAGAAAGTTTAGTAAATCGGGCTCCTGGTCCACCTGAACAAACGTTTGAGAACGTTAAGAAATTGTACATAGATTTGCACGTGAGTAGGCGAGCAAAGTAGCCGTAACATTTCTCAAATGTTTCCATCTTGAACATATATGGTTGGAAAAACGCAATGTTTTTGATTTTTAAATTGATTCTTCATTTTCTATTACTAATGCACGATGTTTAAATAGGCCTACACACTATTTTTACTCTATTCTAATAAATTTTCCCATTCATTATGTTTCGTTTGTTATTTCACTTTTTCAAATTCAATGTGCAGACTAGTTATTCTTCATGTCGCAAATAACTCGACACAAGATGTCCACAGACGAAAACAAAAAGTTACTGCTTTTCCTAGAAAAAAGAGGTCAGACACATTCATCATTGAGCAAAGAAAATTCTCGGTTCAATTTGAGCTCAAGTTGTGCGTGACATTAACAACAATTTCACATGTGCGCAAAGCAAAGCTTCTGCCCAACCTGTGCAGCCGCACAGTCTCACCAGACTCTTCATATATAGATAGATAAGGTCTTAATCGCTCAAGTGGTCAACATTCGCATTGTGTCGTTGTTTACGGTGCTAAAAGTTTGTACCTCGCGCACATGTGAAATTGTTGGAAATGTCACGCATATGCTCATTTATCAATTTACAGATCGCTGCTTTTAATCGAAACTGACCAAAACCAGAATTTCTGTTGGCATCCGCTATTTGTTAGAAAAATCTTTAATTAGCGGATTAAATGTTTTCCCGACAGCATGACCAAGCTGAAGTTACTACGCTTGAGTCGCCCGTCATCTATTTGTCTTTTTTCCCATGACCCTGGCAATATATTTTGCAGTTGACGTTTCAATATATGTTGGGAACATTTCGTGACGGGTATCAAGGTGTTGGGCAAATCGCTCAGCCGATTCTCACCTAGCCGCCCTACGTTGAGGATGCCTGAAAACTGTTGCTGCGCTATGCATGTGCACTTAACCTACGAAAAGCGGTATATTTTGTAAAAAATCTGCGACGTTTTGTCATCTTGAACGCAGGGGTGAAATCGAATAGATATAAGCCATAGGAACCGCGGGCAATTGCTTATGACTTTATAAGTCGATTGTTCGAATGGGGTTTTACGCCACTTTCAACAATCTTTCAGTTCTATCGCGGCCGCTGGCGCACCTTGCAATGGAATCCTGTTATTTTTCACATCTAGACGGAAAGGAAGAGTTATCAGAATGTGAGAAAAATCCTTTATTAACCTAACAGCCCGACGCGCTACTAACTGTGCTTTGACGGCTTTATTTGTCAAAACTTTGCAAGAATATTCCTCGGGTGAACCTATTCAAAAATTGTTCACCCACTGCTTTAAATCCTTTCACAACGAAACTTTACAAGAAATTTCTCGGGTGAATCCACTGGACCCTTAAAATTTAGGTGAGCAGTCTAGGGCCATTCTGGCACAATTTTTTGCAATATTTAAAAGTTGATTTTTGACCTTGTCCGATGACTTTGATTTTTGTAATTACGTATTAATGAGATCTATCATCATATCAAACGAATATCTAAAATTGCCAATGTTTAATTTTTTTGTCTAAGTTTGGCAGAAAGACGAAGACAGAATTACGAACATCGGTAAAACAATACGTCTCCGTTCTTGTTGTTGAGAGAGCTTAAAAATGAGACGGGATTGAATTGAAATAGGAATGTTTTCGTGAAATATACATTTTCCGGAAAAAATCCATCTTTTCAGAAGCTTGACCTTGATAGCAAGATGCGAAATGGCTGTAGTAAATGTCAAGTTAAGCAGACCGACAACGGCAAAAGAATACCACATATCTTTCCCTAAGGGGCGTAAAACCAGTTTTTATGATTTTTTTTTTAAAAAAATCTTTAATCCCTGGAGTTAACTTCACCAATTTTTTTATACCGAGAAAATATTGTGAAACTTGAAATGTGAACAAATACTCGACTTTTACTCGTGACCATTTTGACAGTGACCGTATCCGGTTAAAATGTTCACATGAAACTTTGACAAACCCATTCGTCGTTAAATGTTGAAGTTATGCTTCGTGGGACACACATCCGAACAGAGGATTCTCCGTCGCCGTTTCAAATACGATGGCGGGCATAAAAAGGACTTTTTTCCCAAAATTTTTAATACAGTGCCATCCAAAAGTCACAAACATATTTTCCATTTAAATGCTGCCAAAAGCCAATATGTTGCTCTTTTTTTAAGCTCGAGATAATTCGATCATGGTAATTACCATTGTTTCATTAAATTTGTATATTAGCTTGATTTTGTTATTTAAACGGGCCATTGCGCCCCATTTCCAACAATTCCTTATTTACAGACGTTGAGCATCAAAGAAACGAACATTTTTTGAAAAGGATCAACCAAGGAATATTCTGGTAAAGTTTCATTGAAATCGGAAAAGGGGTTCAGGAGATGAAGTTTTTAAGATTCTTGACGACGCACGACGGACTCAGGGTGATACTAAAAGCTCCCCTTGAGCACGTTGTGCCAAAAGGGGGCCAGAATAACCCATAATGGCTCACCCGAATTATATAAGATGAATCAGAAGAAACGTACAATCAAAAGAGAAAGAAGTTTGACAGTGTCTTGGAAGAATCATGTTTGATGGTTTCAAAGTCAAAACAAGAGGTGTTGGTAAAACATCTATGGCCCCATAATAACAGGTCAAAGGACTATTCTTTGGCAATTAAGAAAGGGCAATAACTAAAAAAATATGAAAGGTAGAGTTATGGTTCTTGTGCACTGCACTTCTCCTAAATGAGATCTGTCCACCTGAGAAGTTTAGTGATTCTAGCTTGCATAGTTTTTAAAATATGCTCTGGACAAAAAAAGGTTTACAGAGGGGCCTTCCGACAGACGGACAGGTATAGGCAAAATTTCCTCTCTTCTTTGAAGGGGTGAAAAATAATATCCAACCAGCCAAGCCCACATGTTGGTGCCAATCGTAATTTCATGAACAAGTTTAAAAAAAAAGGTTTTCCAACAGAACAAAAAGGCCAAATTTGCTAACAACTGGCCGACTTATTTTTGAGAAGATAATATCCCAAGATTTCAGGGTCAAATAAAGCCTCAACTGACATGCCCATATCAAGTTTCAAATCAAAATTTCATGAAAAAGTTTTAAGGATGGACAACCAAGGAAAATTCTGCGAAGCTTTGCTGAAATTGGCCCAGTTGTTAGAGAGGAAGATATGACAAAAGATTTCCGGGTCAAAAATGCCCTGCCCATCACTCCCATATTTGTAGGTCCATCAAAATTTTATTAACAGATAGGCTTAAGGAAAATTTCTGCCAAGTTTACTTGAAAACCACCCATTGGTTACTGACAAAAAATGTTTAAAAGATTTTTGGGTCAAAAACTGTCCCGTCTAGTCACGTCCATATTAGGGGATCAGTAAAACTTTTATAAATAAGGTTAAAGGAGGGTCACACATGGAATATTTCTGCCAAGTTTGGTTGAAATCCACCTATTGGTGACTGAGAAGACACTTTAATTTTACAGGGTCAAAAACTGCTGCACCCTACGACACCCACAATTGGGGGGGGGGGGGGTCATAAAAATTCACAAACAAGTTTTAAGGAGGGTCAAACAATATTTCTGACAAGATTTGATTGAATTCCATCCATTGGTTACTGAGAATAAGAAATTTTAAAAAAAACATTTGGGGTCGAAGACTGCTTCTCCCCTGCCATGCATTTATTTGGGGGTCAATCAAAATTTTAAGAAGTTTAAGAAGGGGCACAAAAGAAACTTGTCTGCCAATTTAGTTGAAATCCACCCATTGATAAATGAGAAGAAAATTTAAGATTTCAGGGTCGAAAACTGCCCTGCCTTACCACACCTACTTATAGGGGTCAACCAAAATGTTACACATATGTTTTGAGAAGGGTCACCCAAGGAACACTCCTGCCAATTTTGGTTGAAATCCACCCATTGGTTACCGAGGAGAAGATGTTTAAAGAATTGTTGACAACTTCAGACGCACAAAACCTCACCTTGAGCATGTTGTGCTCAGGTTAAATAACAAGAGGCCCAAGAGGGCCTGTATCGCTCCACTGGATTAAAAATCTCAAGATTTGAAAGAGAGATATTGAAAATAGAAGGTAATGAAAGTGAACAGCATTCAAAAGGAATTCTGACTTTTTCTGAGTTGAAACTAACTTATGAAGAAATGAACTTATTTAACTAATATGTAAAATTACAAGGAAGAAAAGTATATAGATATCACTTTGAAACAAGAGGACCAGAATGGCCATAAAATGCTGACCTGAATTTTATTGATCCAGACTACCGTGGATCTCATCCAATCCATTTCTTGAACAACTTTACAAGAGAGTCACCAAAGGATCATTCTGGTAAAGTTTCATTGAAATAAGCCTAATGGTTCAGGAGGAGATGTCCTTCAAAGATTTCAGGATCAAATAAAACCCGCCCTGCCACGTCCATATTTGGGGGTCAATCCAAATTTCTTGAACAACTTTAGAAGAGGGTCACACAAGGAACATTCTGGTAAAGTTTCACTGAAATCAGCCCAATGGTTCAAGAGGAGATGAGGTTCAAAGATTTCGGGGTCAAAATAAGCCCCGCCCTGCCACGCCCATATTTGGGAGTCAATCCAAATTTCTTGAACATGTTTAGAAGAAGGTCATGCAAGGAACATTCTGGTAAGGTTTCATTAAAATTGGCCTAATGGTTCAGGAGGAGATGTCGTTCAAAGATTTCGGGGTCAAAATAAGCCCCGCCCTGCCACGCCCATATTTGGGGGTCAATCCAAATTTCTTGAACAACTTTAGAAGAGGGTCACCCAAGGAACATTCTGGTAAAGTTTCATTGAAATCGGCTCAATGGTTCAGCAGAAGATGTTGTTCAAAGATTTTGGGGTCAAAATATGCCCGCCCTGCCACACCCATATTTGGGGGTCAATCCAAATTTCTTGAACAACCTTAGATGAGGGTCACCCAAGGAACATTCTGGTAAAGTTTCATTGAAATTGGCCCAATGGTTCAGGAGGATATGACGTTCAAAGATTTCAGGATAAAAAAAAACCCGCCCTGCCACGTCCATATTTGGGGGTCAATCCAAATTTCTTGAACATCTTTAGAAGAGGGTCACGCAAGGAGCATTCTGGTAAAGTTTCATTAAAATTGGCCTAATGGTTCAGGAGGAGATGTCGTTCAAAGATTTCCGGGTCAAAATAAGCCCTGCCCTGCCACGCCCATATTTGGGGGTCAATCCAAATTTCTTGAACAACTTTAGAAGAGGGTTACACAAGAAACATTCTGGTAAAGTTTCACTGAAATCGGCCCAATGGTTCAAGAGGAGATGAGGTTCAAAGATTTCGGGGTCAAAATAAACCCGCCCTGCCACGCCCATATTTGGGAGTCAATCCAAATTTCTTGAACATCTTTAGAAGAAGGTCATGCAAGGAACATTCTGGTAAGGTTTCATTAAAATTGGCCTAATGGTTCAGGAGGAGATGTCGTTCAAAGATTTCGGGGTCAAAATAAGCCCCGCCCTGCCACGCCCATATTTGGGGGTCAATCCAAATTTCTTGAACAAGTTTAGAAGAGGGTCACACAAGGAACATTCTGGTAAAGTTTCATTAAAATTGGCCAAATGGTTCAGGAGGAGATGAGGTTCAAAGATTTCGGGGTCAAAATGTGCCCCGCCCTGCCACGCCCATATTTGGGGGTCAATCCAAATTCCTTGAACAACTTTAAAAGAGGGTCACCCAAGGAACATTCTGGTAAGGTTTCATTAAAATTGGCCTAATGGTTCAGGAGGAGATGTCGTTCAAAGATTTCGGGGTCAAAATAAGCCCCGCCCGGCCACGCCCATATTTGGGAGTCAATCCAAATTTCTTGAACAACTTTAGAAGAGGGTCACCCAAGGAACATTCTGGTAAAGTTTCATTGAAATCGGCTCAATGGTTCAGGAGAAGATGTTGTTCAAAGATTTTGGGGTCAAAATATGCCCCGCCCTGCCACACCCATATTTGGGGGTCAATCCAAATTTCTTGAACAACTTTAGATGAGGGTCACACAATGAACCTTCTGGTAAAGTTTCATTGAAATTGGCCCAATGGTTCAGGAGGTTATGACGTTCAAAGATTTCAGGATCAAAAAAACCCGCCCTGCCACGTCCATATTTGGGGGTCAATCCAAATTTCTTGAACATCTTTAGAAGAGGGTCACGCAAGGAACATTCTGGTGAAGTTTCATTAAAATTGGCCTAATGGTTCAGGAGGAGATGTCGTTCAAAGATTTCGGGTCAAAATAAGCCCTGCCCTGCCCATATTTGGGGGTCAATCCAAATTTCTTGAACAACTTTAGAAGAGGGTCACACAAGGAACATTCTGGTAAAATTTCACTGAAATCGTCCCAATGGTTCAAGAGGAGATGAGGTTCAAAGATTTCAGGGTCAAAATAAGCCCTGCCCTGCCACGCCCATATTTGGGAGTCAATCCAAATTTCTTGAACATCTTTAAAAGAAGGTCATGCAAGGAACATTCTGGCCAAGTTTCATTAAAATTGGCCTAATGGTTCAGGAGGAGATGTCGTTCAAAGATTTCGGGGTCAAAATAAGCCCCGCCCTGCAACGCCCATATTTGGGGGTCAATCCAATTTTCTTGAACAACTTTGGATGAGGGTCACCCAAGGAACATTCTGGTAAAGTTTCATTGAAAACGGCTCAATGGTTCAGGAGAAGATGTCATTCAAAGATTTTGGGGTCAAAATATGCCCGCCCTGCCACGCCCATATTTGGGGGTCAATCCAAATTTCTTGAACAACTTTAGAAGAGGGTCACCAAAGGAACCTTCTGGTAAAGTTTCATTAAAATTGGCCTAATGGTTCAGGAGGAGATGTCATTCAAAGATTTTGGGGTCAAAATATGCCCCGCCCTGCCACACCCATATTTAGGGGGTCAATCCAAATTTCTTGAACAACCTTAGATGAGGGTCACACAAGGAACCTTCTGGTAAAGTTTCATTAAAATTGGCCTAATGGTTCAGGAGGAGATTTCGTTCAAAGATTTCGGGTCAAAATAAGCCCTGCCCTGCCACGCCCATATTTGGGGGTCAATCCAATTTTCTTGAACAACTTTAGATGAGGGTCACACAAGGAACATTCTGGTAAAGTTTCACTGAAATCGGCCCAATGGTTCAAGAGGAGATGAGGTTCAAAGATTTCGGGGTCAAAATAAACCCCGCCCTGCCACGCCCATATTTGGGAGTCAATCCAAATTTCTTGAACATCTTTAGAAGAAGGTCATGCAAGGAACATTCTGGCCAAGTTTCATTAAAATTGGCCTAATGGTTCAGGAGGAGATGTCGTTCAAAGATTTCGGGGTCAAATAAGCCCCGCCCGGCCACGCCCATATTTGGGAGTCAATCCAAATTTCTTGAACAAGTTTAGAAGAGGGTCACACAAGGAACATTCTGGTAAAGTTTCATTAAAATTGGCCAAATGGTTCAGGAGGATATGACGTTCAAAGATTTCAGGATAAAAAAAAAAAAAAAACGCCCTGCCACGTCCATATTTGGGGGTCAATCCAAATTTCTTGAACATCTTTAGAAGAAGGTCACGCAAGGAACATTCAGGTAAAGTTTCATTAAAATTGGCCTAATGGTTCAGGAGGAGATGTCGTTCAAAGATTTCGGGTCAAAATAAGCCCTGCCCTACCACGCCCATATTTGGGGGTCAATCCAATTTTCTTGAACAACTTTAGAAGAGGGTCACACAAAGAACATTCTGGTAAAGTTTCATTAAAATTGGCCAAATGGTTCAGGAGGAGATGAGGTTCAAAGATTTCGGGGTCAAAATAAGCCCCGCCCTGCCACGCCCATATTTGCGAGTCAATCCAAATTTCTTGAACATCTTTAAAAGAAGGTCATGCAAGGAACATTCTGGCAAAGTTTCATTAAAATTGGCCTAATGATTCAGGAGGAGATGTCCTTCAAAGATTTCCGGGTCAAAATAAGCCCCGCCCTGCCACGCCCATATTTGGGGGTCAATCCAAATTTCTTGAACAACTTTAGAAGAGGGTCACACAAGGAACATTCTGGTAAAGTTTCATTAAAATTGGCCAAATGGTTCAGGAGGAGATGTCGTTCAAAGATTTCGGGGTCAAAATATGCCCCGCCCTGCCACGCCCATATTTGGGGGTCAATCCAAATTCCTTGAACAACTTTAGAAGAGGGTCACCCAAGGAACATTCTGGTAAGGTTTCATTAAAATTGGCCTTATGGTTCAGGAGGAGATGTCATTCAAAGATTTCGGGGTCAAAATAAGCCCCGCCCTGCCACGCCCATATTTGGGGGTCAATCCAAATTTCTTGAACAACTTTAGAAGAGGGTCACCAAAGGAATATTCTGGTAAAGTTTCATTGAAATCGGCTCAATGGTTCAGGAGAAGATGTCATTCAAAGATTTTGGGATCAAAATATGCCCCGCCTTTCTTGAAGAACTTTAGAAGAGGGTCACCCAAGGAACATTCTGGCCAAGTTTCATCAAAATCCACCCATTGGTTCAGGAGGAGAAGATGTTTAAAGAAAAGTTTACGCACGCACGCACGCCAGTGGAGCTAAAAACAAGGCGGCAAACTATCACAAGATAAGCCCATTGTACTGCTGGATCTACAAGTATGGAAAATAACAAAGGGAAATTTTCAAAATATTAATCCGTGTACAGTAATGGTTCTTGTGCTATGGACTCTGTTATCATGAGAGGAAAATTACTTAAAAGTTTCATGTCAATCGTACAAAAGGTGACAATTTTCTGCACCAAACAAAGAACAGACTGATTGACACTTTCCTGTTTTACAAAATTTTGGACCTGTCCAAATTCAAAGGTTTTGCAGACGAAAATTTAAAGTGGATTTAATTTGAAAAATAACCATTCAGTAGGGTAGAAAATAGTGTGAAAAAAGAAGAAATTGCTTGTCAGAAGCAATTTCTTCCTTTTTCACAATGTTTTCTCAATCATAAAATCACAGGTGCGTAAAAAGCAAGGATTAAACAGCAAAAGGTTAATCTGTCCTATCTACACCACCCTCCAATACTAGTATTGACAGATTAGGTGAGGCTTGCTGGTCAAGATAAAGAAGTGGACATCTTCCGTCTACTGGATGCCACGGGTGATCACATAAATTTGGTTGTCTAATAACATCTTGTCAAAACAAATTCAAAACAATAGCTTTATTTCATTGAAAAAAATTCAAACAGCAAACTAATTTTATACAAATAAACAAAGTAACCTTCCACTCCTTAACTAAGGAAGAGAAATGCTGGGAAAACCAATTAGAAGAAAGGAGAAATTGATTACCAAATGAAAAAACATTATCTAGCAATTTGTGTCTTTTCTCAAAAAAAAATTCTTTGAACTTAGACCATTTAGACCTAAACCATTCTGTAGTGGATCAAGGTTTAAATATAGTGGAATAAGTATTCAATTCATGATAATTCAAATATTGAATGATTTTAAAAATATCAAGTTCATATGATCAAACATATCAATGAATTCAAAACAATAGTGTCACAAAACAGCGAAAAAAGTGACCCAAGCACAAAGATTGTATTTTATTTCAAGACATCACAAGTAAAAATTATCCAACATTTCATTATTAAAATGGTATCAAAATATTGTATCCACTTCATGTTTGATAAGTAAATGAATGTAATGGTGACTCTTTTCGAATATCCCCATTTGGCAACTAAAGTATCATTTCTACAGCTTCAGAGAAGCTGTAGAATGACATTTTGGTTGCTCACCAAAGATATGCTGACAAAGATAAAACTATACGATGAAATATATCACTGAAATACAGAATCAAAAACTTCATCGTCCAGTTCACTGCTAGAACTGCTCGAACAGTCATGCGTCAAGAAATCCCACTCTGTCAGGAGGTCAGGGGAGGTAAATCTTGTAGGTTTCTCGTCAGTTGACTCCCCTAGCCTTGTAGGTTTCTCATCAGTTATCTCCCCTAGCCTTGTAGGTTTCTCATCAGTTATCTCCCCTAGCCTTGTAGGTTTCTCATCAGTTGACTCCCCTAGCCTTGAAGGTTTCTCATCAGTTGACTCCCATAGCCTTGTAGGTTTCTCATCAGTTTTCTCCCCTAGCCTTGTAGTTTTCTCGTCAGTTATCTCTCTGTGATTGGTACCATCATGTGTGACATCATACATTTCGTCTCTAGTAGCAGGTTTATCTACATTATTTATGGTGATGTTATACAGACCACTCAGTGAAGTACACTTCTTAATTAGGTCTTTATAAGCTTGGTTATGTATATGTGTCTTTTCTTCAGTCTTGCTTCCATCGTTGAGAACATCTTCGTACATTTCTGTTTGGATAATCGGTGCTGATGGACTGGTTGTAGAATGTGAAGTAGTTTTATCTATCTCATGGAGTTGCTGCATTTTAACAGACTGATTATCTATTTTTACATATAACTGTGGACCTACGGTGGTAATGTCAAGGTCATCCTGAGTAGTTTGGGCGGACATCTGACTATCAGAAGGCAGTCTCGTCTTCTTCAGTCCAGAACCTCCATTCTGTAACCCACTCTCTGATCTTGCTCTCTTCCGTAGTAGTTCAGTTATCAGTTTAGTGGTTGACTCATTGTCCAGATGTATCTTGCGTGTTCCCTCTCCAAAACTAAATCCAGGATTAAGCACAGATGGGGGCTGTGATAATTTGTCAGAAGTATTACAAGTTTCTGTGTCAGACTTTGGATCAAAATCAGTAGCTTTTGTAATAGACGTGTTTCCAACTGTTTGTCTTAACAATCTGGTATTGTCTGAGATAGGATACCATTTGTATTGGAAACCTCTCTGGTTTATTGTGGATTTACATACAGAAATACCCTGTAAAGCTGCAGCATTTTGGTTTTGATTGGTTGATGATTGTTCAAATTTCAGGCTACTTTTCAAACTGAGGACTTTTCTGTCAGCAGAGGAATTCAGTAGGAAATATTTCCCGTCAGGTAACTTGATTTCTTGGCTGTATGGGAAGGATTTGACAGTATTTTTATTGCTCTGTGGACCTGTTAGATTACAGTCTCCTTTACTTTGTACATTACTTGTGTTACTTGAAGGGATAGAAGGGATTGTTCGTGATAGATTAGAGTCAGCTTGTATACCTATACTCCCAGTGGATGCAGACCTTTTAGCTCTGAGATCATTTGTTCCATTTGATGAAGATTTATTGTGTCCAATACGGGATGTAAGTGCAACAAGCGCTTCCAGACTACTATGGTCTGAGTTCCTTCTGGATACAGACTCCCTTTGCTTTATCTGGCCCCTTCTTAAGTCCTGACATGGTGATACAGTCTTTATAGCTGGGTCTGGTCTATCAGCAGTAGATTGTTGAGATGATAAAACGTCCACAGGCTGTGATATAGACTGTCTTGGACTACCCTGGTCAGGTTGACAAACTTCAGAACTTTCATTAACAGGCTCTCCTATCTTCACTGTTAAATCAACCCCCAGTACACTCTCACTTGGTGCATTCATCAGGGACTGACTCTCGCAAGATGTTGAGGGAAACTGCCCTATATAACATGATTGCATGAAATTAATGGGTTGCCATGGTAACACAGTTGCCATGCCTGCCGGAATCCCTAAGATACTTGGATACATGGATCTGCTGGTGAATGACGGGAGATGTGACAGAGATAAGGCTGTATTTGGTCTGGTCTGATCTGGACCTAGTATGGAACCTGTCTGCATTCTAGTCTCATCGCATCTCTGTTAGATATAGAGAATAATTGTTTATTTCAAGGTGAATCATACTTCATTGAGTGAACAACAAAGCTATAATTTCACTAGTAACAGAGCAACAAGAAAAAAATCTATGCAATGTCATGACATCATTTGTTCAATTTGCTCTGATTAGATAACGTAAAAAAGTGTTAATAAAGAAGGGTATAAATTTTTGGCTATGTCACTGGTTTTGCAGTGAGTTTATCAAATGATAAAAACTTTATTGATCAACACAATTTTGGTCTTATGAACAACTAGACATTAAGCAGAGTCATTGTGGCAAGTAACAGTTCATTGTCATTCAAAGTGTAGGAGAAGTTTTGCACAAATGAAATATAGCAATATTCGATCAATACACAGACAGATAATTCAAGATGATTAAAAAATGACTGGAGAAATTTGAATTTCAAAACTCTTATCAACAACTAGACACCATAAAAGTACTTGAGTTTCAGCTCATTTCCAAAAATAGTTCAGGAGGAGTTTCTCACTCAAAAAAATTCTAACAGAAAGACAGATGACCAGGGCCAAAACATAGTACGACCATTCAGGCGTATAAAAAAGAAAACTCTTGTACCAATCAATTTCTCCTTTTTCCCCAATATTTTTTGCTACATTAGATTTTGAATTACATACAATTACTATCTGCAACCTTCATCAATTAGAACAAAACTTTTGAAGAACAGGAAAGAATTTAAGTAATTACCAACCCCAAAACTTGGAGATCCCTTCTCTACTGATTGATTACCATCATGCTTTAGTATATCTGAAATTAAAACAGGTCACTTGCATGGCTACTGATAGAGTTGGTATTTTGGGTTGTAGATCAAAGTATTTCCCTTAGATAAGCACCAGCAAGATCTTTTTGGAATTGATTGGAATTGTTGTGTCAAGAGGATTCAAATGACTACCCACAACATAGAGTTTCTAGAGAAATAAAGAATTTAACCCTTTCCTGTTTTACAAAATTTTGACCTGTCCAAATTCAAAGGTTTTGCAGACAAAAATTTAAAGTGCATTTAATTTGAAAAATAACCATTCAGTAGGGTAGAAAATAGTGTGGAAAAAGGAAGAAATTGCTTTTCAGAAGCATTTTTTTCTTTTTCACAATGTTTTCTCAATCATAAATTAACAGTCTTTACCCCCACCTCTCTTATTTGTACCTCTGGCTTTTATAAATGAGTTTCCTTTCCAAACTAGGGTTAGTGATGAGAACCCTTGAAATCAATCAGTTAATATAAGATATGTGCTACCAACTCACAGTCAATATTGCTCAGCGACCACCTCCATTAAGCAACTGTTTTGTTAAGCAACCATCATAAAAGGTCCCTTCACCGTAAGCAAAATCTCCTAAAAAGTGGACAGTCTTAAACAAGAAATGTTTATCATTTAATCTTGTGACGTTAGAACCCATTAGAATCATCTCAATGAGACGATTCTTATAGGTTTAAACATCATAAGATTCCATAAGAATTATGTGACAACCTTTATTTATGCTATCAAAAACATGCCTTATTTATCATAAAATATTATATTAAGCGACCGTTTTACATAAGTGACCACTTTTTATTGGTCCTCTAAGTGGTCACTTAGCACAAGTTTTACTGTACTTGATTTCAAAATTTGCACTGGATCTGTGACTCTGAACTGAAAGCTGTTCTCAGATTTCATTTCAATAGCACTTCTTCTAATGAAGGAAAATACAGAGGAATCCGCTTAATAGCAACACCTATTTGTCAGAAGAAAAGTTGCTATTAAAAGCGGATGTTTCCATTATCCGATAATCGCGTTTCAGTCAGTATCCCAATCTCAGAAGTGTACGAGTACGTCGTCGGCATTAGAATCAACACATACATGTATAAAAGACGTGTACATTTTGCCAGTTTCGATCGATTGCTTATTTTTGTGTCCCCTTTTAATTGTATGAACATTGAAAAAAAAGTAGTTTTGATATTTATATACGTCTTAGCAATCAATCATCCAGAGGACCAACGGCTTTCAAATCTTAAGGTTGCCGATCAGTAAGTTCCGACGTGAAAATGGTTTGCGAAAACAAATTACCTTTTTAAAAGAAGGTCAGCTATGTGTTAAATTCCACTAATTATGCGTTTAACAAGGCTGTCGAGTATACATGAGAGAAAAGCGTGTCGTTATGAAAACACAGGAATTTGGCGGCGCGTTAGAAGTCAGGTCATTCCCCGAGAAATTTATAGAGTGACGTCATATCGAAAATGGATCAACTAAGAAGTAAATGATTTTCATGCGTCTTTATCTCTCGGATATTTTGATAAGGATTATAATTTCAAATTTGAAGTAAGTAATATTCCTGCGCTTTGCAATGACTTCATGATTTTTTTCTAACCGCGGCGATATTTGCAGGCGCTATTTGCTTTAATCCAAAAGATTGAAAAAATGGAATAAGAAGATAGGCGCGATGAAATCGGTCGTTTGAATAACTGTTGGCAACACTCGAAAATTTAAAGAAAATGCAAAGCAGGGCATTAGTTCAAACACTTAATTAACACATTCAAATAACAATTACGAATCGGTTATGTGTACTTTCGGACTCGCAGCGACGCCAAGAAATCAAAGTCAAACTCGTTAATTTGCATGTAAATATTTTTATGTCCCGATGTAAACTCCTGATAGTTTCTTATATCCGATAAAAAAAGGGTCCTGGCGCAATTAATTTGTTTCTATTATCCGGGAGTTTCTATTATCAGAGTTCCGATTATCCGACGAATTTTACATAGGCTAAAGAACAAATGGTTTTGTGCTGGAGGAAAAGTTGCTAATAACCGAAAATCCCTATTATCCGAGTTGCTAATAAAAAGATTCTACTGTAATTGTGACATATCAATTATGTGGCTTCTTAAGTGTAAGTGTAAACAAGAAACAAAAACATTTTTATAAAGGCCACATGTTTTGCTCAGGTGAGCTTAAAATGTTCCCACAATCAGAAAGTATTTTTTGTGGGCAAGTACATTTTTCCAAGCCACTTGTCCACTTAGACATGTAGATGCCAGAGCAAATCTTCATACATTCCTAAAAAGATCTACAGGGTGTCCACAGTTTGAGCAAAGCAAAATTCCCTGACATTTCACTGACTTTTCCCTGACTGAAATCAAATTTCCCTGACTTATGTTTACCGTATTTTGCACATTAATTTATGAAAATGTTGGCCTCCACCACCCCTACAGCCAACCCTTTCCACCTCTTACTTTACTAACTGTAATGGTATTACAATTTGTATGAATATTTTTTTCTTTTTTTTTTCTTTTTCTTCATACATACATAATGCACAGACTAACCTCATAGAAGCATGTATCTTAATATATTGTACTATTTTTAGTGTGCATTTCAAAATATAAACTTTCTTTTAGGCACTTCAACATGAATTAAATGGTACATTATTTGGTATCATGTATAAAATTCCTAAGTGTCTCTAGTCCCTCAGTTTCTTCTCAAAGAACAATTTGGTATAATGAATACTACTTATCACATTATTATTAATGTTATTGTTATTATCAGTTTTATCATTATAGCCAATCATGAAGAACCTGCCTTACGTAGTTTTTTATCTTTATCATTCATACAGCAATTATTTCAAAATTCCCTGACTTTTCCCTGACTTTTGCTTAAACTGTAATATTCCCTGACCAATTCCAAAATTCCCTGACAATTCCCTGACCTTGAAAAAATATTTTTTTCCCTGACTTTTTCCCTGACCGTGGACACCCTGATCTAGGAGAAAAGTCATCCTTTAATTTGTATTAAAGGGAAGAAAACATTGTCTTAGATGAAGAAAATGCTGGGTTACAGCATTTTCTTCATTAAAGACAATATTTTCTCAATATCTATCTACCTACTTATTAGTGGATAAGTTTGTTTTGATCCTGAACACTTAGAAAATCAGCTTTTACTTGTCCAGGGACATGTGGAGAAAATAGGTATATCCACACCCCTGAGCTTATTCTTTCGCACTTTTGGATGAAGAAAGGGATTCCATAGCTATCTACAGGGATCCCCAATGCATCAAGTTTAAATTTCTGCAGAACCCATTATTAAAACAGTTTCAGGACAATCTTGTTCTCCTGTATTGAAATAATTTGGAAAGTGAGGGATTGTTGTTGGGGTTGTTTCAACAGTATCTTCACCTTCAATTTTTTCCAAACCTCTTTTCAGGGCTGTAAATAATTTCATTAAAATGAATCAAGTGAATTACCAGCAGGAATTTTCTCGGCAAAGCAGGAGGCAGTAGCAATCATAGGGTGTTTTATCTTTCTTGGAAATCCTGGATTTTCCACTTTCGACTTCAAGTCCAATCTATTAAATATAAAAGACAATCAAATCAATTTGCCTTTTAACAAGTAATCTTTTATTGCAACATAGTAGACCAGTAGACTTTTTGACAGAGAGGTCATTTGTTCAAATCTTGATTGGAGTAAAATATTCATTCAAATTTAATTTAAGTTGTGTATATTGAGATTTGTGCATTCTGATTGGCTGAAAAGTTGTTTTTATTCCTCAGTGTAAACAATTTTGAGTATGTAGCTATTTTGTAAGCTTCCACACAAAGTAGTCTGTTTACAAATCTATTTCTTAATTACTAAACCTGAAAACTTTTATTTCTATCAATTAAATTATAAGACATGAGGAGAGTATACATTGATTTGAAACTAAAAACCTAATCACACTCATCCGCTTTGAGTATTCATACAGTGTGATTAGGTTTTAAGCTTAATATCTCAAAGAAATCAACAAATTCTTTCTTCATCTCTTAAGTGGATTTACATTTAAAAAGTTTGAACAAGCGCTTCAGGTATTGAAGGATAAAAAAAAATCTTATCCGTCTTGTGACCAACATGTATAATTTCTTTACCCTTCTGTCACATTTTTATGGCGGATCTTTGGTGGAAGTAGAATCTTTTCTGCTTTAGGTAAAGGTCTGGGTTCATTCATGACACCTGAAAAATTATTGTTCATTTTATCTAATTTTGAACTTTGATCACAACAGAAACAAGAATGCCTAAATCACAATCTACACCAATACTTGAACATTTTCAACAAAGACACATTTTTCAGAGACAGACCATAGTGTCACAATTCCAGAAATTATGTCCATGGTCACATGATGAGGAACATGATGTGAAAGTTTAATGCAAAATCGTCTATTGAAGAACAAGAAGCGTTAACAAGAAATGGATGTACATACCAACAGACAAATGACAGACAGAGAATATGATACAGTTAAAAACATCTTGAAATTGACATCCATCTCCATCAACACCATTCCAAATCGCTCCCTCAGCATTCCATTCATTCATTCCAAACACTCACTCAAACCATTCGAAAATGCTCCAAACCCACTGAAAAAGATAGAATAAACAACTTCATTCAATATAAATAATGCTATGACAGAAACGTATTTCACTTACATAATTCAAATTGCAAGTGTCTTATAGGTTCTTGAAGAAATAGGAAGTCATTTATAGACCTTATATGCATATTTTATCAAAGGGAGGTAATTAATATCGCCGATTTTGTTCCCTGAAAAAAATTGTGATATTGAATTACCTCCGATTAAATTCACTTAAAACTCACTCGACACACTCAATTTCATTCCAAAATAATTCAAAATCATTCACCTTGTCAATTTCACAACGTTGTTAACTGTACCAACATACAACCAAATCTGACATCCTATTGAAACTTTTTTATTGTATCAAAATAAAATACAGTATTATAATACTTGATACTACGTTTTATATACAAAGGCATTGCATTCTTAAATTTCAACAAATAACAACCTGTTTGATTATATCTATTCCTTTTCTTATTCAAGTAGTGGCCTATTAATAAATTATTATCTTCTCTTTTTCACAACAAAGAAAGTTTGTGTGATTTTCTTTTTCTTTAACACCTGAATTTTTATTCAAGCATACAATACCAGATGTAGACATTACAAAACACCAATGCCCCAAATCGGCAATTTTTTAAGTTTGACCTTGATAAATGACCTTGACATTGATGGATGACATTACCTTGATTTGAATTGCATAAATGAGATTTACCTTCATCCAAATATGAACATATTATCTTAAATTCTTTAGAACTTATAGAAAAATGTTAAGTTTGCAGTTTAAGCTTTCAAACAGGGAGAAGAGTGGACGGACAATCGTAAAACATTATATGCCTTGATTTCGTCAAGATACTCTTATTTCAATTGTGGTCCAGACTCAAACTAGATCTTATCATCAAAAAGAACCTAAAACAGCTGGGTGGACTGGGGCCATGTTGGAAAAGTATCTGGAGAAGATACACTACCCACCTCTACGGCACTCAAAACCTCCAACCATGTGATTACAAGTCCAGCCACTGTGTTGGATTGGTTAAGCTATGGTTACTAGATAAAAACACACAATTTCATTACCATTAAAGAAGATTTTATAGAAAATTGTAGATAACATCATTCAAAGGAAACTTGAATTTGAACTCTCTTAATGTCTTAAATTTCTGCCATAGTAAAAAGGGGATTTTTTTACGGTTATTTTGTCTGTTACCTTCAGGAAGTGACATCAATAAGCATTTCAGAAGCATTTGGTCTTTTATCAATAACTTGATGTATTTCACAATCTGAAATTAAATAGCAGAGCTCCAAATAGTGAGTGATTTTACTTTCAAGATGAGAAATTCCATTATCCACAGAGGTTTGGAATTCCCATTCTAGACTTGTTTGACTAGAGCTTTTCAAATTGCTTAGTCGTTTGAATGTCTACAAAAGCTGTTTTTTACCATTTTTTAACAGTTCATGTCTTTATAAATCAAAAGTAAAGGCCAATTTTGAAGTTTCTATGTCATAAATGAGTGACTTCCACCAAATGATCCTGACAAATGACCTTGACATTGTTATGCATGTGGATGCCTTGTCACAAGCAATGTACATGTGAAATATCAAGGCCCTATGACTTTCAAAGATATGCCTAATGTTAGTTTTAAGTTTACAAAACTTGACCTTTGAAATGAGCTTGACTAATGACCTTAAAGATGGTACCTACAGAAAAGTCCTGTCCCAAGCAATGATCGTGTGAATTATGAAGGCCCTATCACTCACCATTCAGAAGTTAAAGCCAATATCAAAGTTTTTATGCTGAAAAGCAGTGACCTTCAAAAAGTGAACTTGACAAATAACCTTGACTTTAGTATTCACCCAAAGGTCTTGTCACAAGCAATGCAACTGAGAATTACCAAGGCTATATCACTTACCATTCAAAAGTTATGGCCAATGTAAATTTTATGCTTTGATTATTCACAAATTTGACCTTGAAAAATAACCTTGACTGATGACCTTGAACTTTGTACCAACAGAAAGGCCTTGTCTCAAGTAATCATTACTTTAAAAATGGAGGCTATATCACTTACCATTTCAAAAGTTATGGACAATGTTAATGTTTTTATTTTTTCATGAATTTGACTTTGAAAAATGACCTTAAACAAGCAAATTCGTTGAATTGATATCCCCCGCCGAACATATTTTCATTGTCAATGGAGTTAATATCAAACTTAGGTACAGGTTATCTTTTATCTACATCAACCTATAGTTTTCAAGAAAAAGCGCGGAAACAAATATCACTCTGTATGTATATGACTTAAACCGTCAGGGGCAGTAACTCTAAATTTGACAGTCGAACCGGGTAACCCCGACGATACGTGCATGTCCTCTTTGTAGTGAAGCTGTGTGCCAAGTTTCATAAAAATCCGGTCTACAGTTTTCAAGAAATAGCATGGAAACGAATATCACTCTGTATGTATAAGGCTTAAACAGTCAGGGGGCAGTAACTCTAAATTTGATGGTCGAACCTTGTAACCCCAATGATATGCGCATGTCCTCTTTGTAGTGAAGCTGTGTGCCAAGTTTCATTAAAATCTGGTCAACAGTTTTTGAGAAATAGCGCAGAAACGAATATCACTATGTATGTATATGGCTTAAACAGTCAGGGGCACTTACTCTTAATTTGATGGTCTAACCAGGTAACCCCGACGATATGTGCATGTCCTCATTGTAGTGAAGCTGTGTGCCAAGTTTCATTAAAATCCGATCTACAGTTTTCAAAAAATAGCGCAGAAACGAATATCACTCTGTATGTATATGGCTTAAACAGTCAGGGGGCAGTAACTCTAAACTTGATGGTCGAACCTTGTTACCCCAACGATATGCACATGTCCTCTTTGTAGTGAAGCTGTGTGCCAAGTTTCATTAAAATCTGGTCAACAGTTTTCAAGAAATAGCGCAGTAAACGAATATCACTATGTATGTATATGGCTTAAACAGTCAGGGGCAGTAACTCTTAATTTGATGGTCGAACCAGGTAACCCTGACGATATGCGCATGTCCTCATTGTAGTGAAGCTGTGTGCCAAGTTTCATTGAAATCCGGTCTATAGTTTTCAAAAAATAGCGCAGAAACAAATATCACTCTGTATGTATATGGCTTAAACAGTCAGGGGCAGTAACTCTAAATTTGATGGTCAAACCTTGTAACCCCAATGATATGCACATGTCCTCTTTGTAGTGAAGCTGTGTGCCAAGTTTCATTAAAATCTGTCTACAGTTTTCAAGAAATAGCCCGGAAACGAATATCACTATGTATGTATATGGCTTAAACAGTCAGGGGCAGTAACTCTTAATTTGATGGTCGAACCAGGTAACCCTGACTATATGTGCATGTCCTCATTGTAGTGAAGCTGTGTGCCAAGTTTCATTGAAATCCGGTCTATAGTTTTCAAAAAATAGCGCAGAAACGAATATCACTCTGTATGTATATGGCTTAAACAGTCAGGGGCAGTAACTCTAAATTTGATGGTCGAACCTTGTAACCCCAATGATATGCGCATGTCCTCTTTGTAGTGAAGCTGTGTGCCAAGTTTCATTAAAATCTGTCTACAGTTTTCGAGAAATAGCGCAGAAACGAATATCACTATGTATTTATATGGCTTAAACAGTCAGGGGCAGTAACTCTTAATTTGATGGTCGAACCAGGTAACCCCGACGATATGTGCATGTCCTCATTGTAGTGAAGCTGTGTGCCAAGTTTCATTAAAATCCGGTCTACAGTTTTCAAAATATAGCGCAGAAAAGAATATCACTCTGTATGTATATGGCTTAAACAGTCAGGGGGCAGTAACTCTTAATTTGATGGTCGAACCTTGTATCCCAACGATATGCACATGTCCTCTTTGTAGTGAAGCTGTGTGCCAAGTTTCATTAAAATCTGGTCAACAGTTTTCAAGAAATAGCGCAGTACACAAATATCACTATGTATGTATATGGCTTAAACAGTCAGGGGCAGTAACTCTTAATTTGATGGTTGAACCAGGTAACCCTGACGATATGCGCATGTCCTCATTGTAGTGAAGCTGTGTGCCAAGTTTCATTGAAATCCGGTCTATAGTTTTCAAAAAATAGCGCAGAAACAAATATCACTATGTATGTATAAGGCTTAAACAGTCAGGGGCAGTAACTCTAAATTTGATGGTCAAACCTTGTAACCCCAACGATATGCACATGTCCTCTTTGTAGTGAAGCTGTGTGCCAAGTTTTATTAAAATCTGGTCTACAGTTTTCAAGAAATAGCCCGGAAACGAATATCACTATGTATGTATATGGCTTAAACAGTCAGGGGCAGTGCCTCTTAATTTGATGGTCGAACCAGGTAACTCTGACGATATGCGCATGTCCTCATTGTAGTGAAGCTGTGTGCCAAGTTTCATTGAAATCCGGTCTATAGTTTTCAAAAAATAGCGCAGAAACAAATATCACTCTGTATGTATATGGCTTAAACAGTCAGGGGCAGTAACTCTTAATTTGATGGTCGAACCAGGTAACCCTGACGATATGCGCATGTCCTCTTTGTAGTGAAGCTTTGTGCCAAGTTTCATTAAAATCAGGTCTACAGTTTTCAAGAAATAGCGCGGAAACGAATATCACTATGTATGGTTATGGCTTAAACAGTCAGGGGCAGTAACTCTAAATTAGATGGTCGAACCAGGTAACCCTGATGATATGTGCATGTCCTCATTATAGTGCAGCTTTGTGCCAAGTTTCATTGAAATCCGGTCTATAGTTTTCAAGAAATAACGCGGAAACGAATATCACTATGTATGTATATGGCTTAAACAGTCAAGGGCAGTAACTCTTAATTTGATGGTCGAACCAGGTAACCCTGACGATATGCGCATGTCCTCATTGTAGTGAAACTTTGTGCCAAGTTTCATTGAAATCCGGTCTGTAGTTTTCAAGAAATAGCGTGGAAACGAATGTCGGACGGACAGAGGGACAGACGGACAGACAGATGGACGGACATGGCAAAAACAATATCCCCCAATGGCCCAAACGGCCTTTGGCCAGTTAAGCTAATTAATACTAAATGGTTGTCCTATGTAGGGAAAAAGACTAACCATTTCAACTTAGGGGCCCAGACAGTAAAAATTTAACATTAGAGGTATAGGAGTTTTCTCCAAAAATCTAGGGGCCCAGCCCAAATTATAGGGCAACTGGGCCCATTCTTGTCTTTTTCCCTGCTATGACAGCAGCTGTAGAGCAAGTAAGTTTGACCATCAATAATTCAAGGGGTCAGAGCAATACTATTGTAAGTGCCTATAAATAAATAGGCACTTACAATATAGTGTTGCGCCAACCCCTCAAATTGAACTTTTCCCTGACCATGAAAAGATACTTTATTTCAACATTTGACCTTGACCTCTGACCTTGTAATTTGAAGAATCTAAAGATTTATTTCACTTAGGGCTTCTACTCATTGAAGAGATTGTAATGGCCAAATCATTTGAAATCCATCGATTAATGTTTGACCTAGAGCTGTGACCTTGACCTTGCGAGTATCTAAAATTTATTCAAATGGCATCTTGATGGAGGATACTTGTGCCATGCTTTTATGAAATCCATCCATAAATGTAGGAGACATGCCTCGGACAAACTCCATTTTAATGTTTGACCTTGACCTTGGAGCCATCCAAAAATCTCTTTCAAAAGCTACATATACTCCTGATGGTAAATACTTGTGCCATGTTATTTAGAAATTCATCTATATAGATGTAGATACGCAACGAAAAAATTCAGTCAGACTGACACACTAACACACTTAAACCACTTGTCATGGTGACAACTACCCTGTTTCCTCTAAGAATAGCGTCCTCCCTAATAGCGCCCTACATTTGTTAATAAGAAATCCAGCATCAAATGCCTAAATTTAAGGAACTTTTGAAGACTTCTTCTCTACTTTGAGATGAATTTCCTCTAACTAATCATTTTAATGATTGTTTAGAGGAAATTCACCTCAAATTAAATGGAAAAGGGCCTAAAAGACATCAATTTTAATGCTTTTTTAAATCAGAAAATGCATACTAAATAAAAGCTCCCTGACTGTGTTATGCATAGCTCCTGTGAGAGTTTATTAGTAGAAATATGATATGTTTCACTCACCAAAGAGTGGGCTTGACAAAAAACAATGAATTTTAAAAGATCATTTGTTCTATATACCTTTTTTCTGATGAAAGCATTTTTAGGATCAAAATCACTCAACATGGCCAGCAAAGTTCTGTAATTCTCTGGACATAAATTTACTTTCAACATATTGAAAAGGGCCATAAGAGCTGCCACATCATATTGACTTGCCATAGTGTCCAATCAGTGCTAAACAGTCTTCTGCAAGAAAAAGGAACATTATGCTCTATTAAATACTATAACAATCACCATTTTGAAAGGAAATGGAACAAAAGCATATTAAAGTATCCAATGTTATTACAAATAAAACTCCTTTTGAATTTGTTTGGGTTATCGCATCTGGGTTCGCAACATATTGGTTTGATTGATTGAATGGGAGTTTTACGCCGCTTTCAACATTTTTTCAGTTATATCGCGGCGGCTGGAGCACCTAACAATGGTTTCCTAGTACTTCTCTCACCAGTACAACCACCACATTCTTTCCTAGCCTCCAGCTGCTCTCTCACATAGGTCTACCATTATCAACCCATTGGTGAGAGACAAATAGTCGGAAAGAATGAGTGCCGCCGTCGGGATCAGTTTAGATGAACAAAGGGTGACTGCACAGAGAGGACAATTGGTCTAAAATATGTTTACTGAGGTTCAGAGTGGGGTAGAAAGAGTTGAGCTGACTGCACTCTAAGACATTGGGCAGAATAAAATAAATATATTGGATTGAATATTTAACTTTTTATCATCATTAGTTAGAATTTTGTTTTGATGACAAACAATTTTGTGAAGTAACATCCTTTTAGTAGTGTTTAATGAAAAGTGGAAAGATCTACAATCAAAGTTTAGCGGACAAAGTACATTGTATATTGTGCAGTAACATTCTGTTAGTGTTGAAATTTTTATTTTTGGATTTTAACCAAGTGTCACACAAATGGTCCTTAAGTGACCCATTATCAGACTGCACAAAATTATTGTGATTGGATGAAAAATATGTGTTTAACAGGCAGAGGTCAATTTTCAATGTTATTCATTGATTGTGATTTTTCAAACAGCCTTATCATCCTCTAATAATCATAATCAGGATATTCAGGCCTGTGGAGCGAATCAGGCGCTCAAGCACCTCTAGTTATATCCATTTAGAGCTATTCCCGGATTAAGTGATGGATTTATATTGACATACGGGCTTTAACTTCAGGAAAGAATTGAAGACTGTCCTAAAACAGTCTTCAATTCTTTTCTGAAGTTGATCCCCAATGGGTCTTTGGGACTCATATCAGATAGTTTTTAGGGTCCTGTCTTCTTATTTCAAGGTCTCAGATGCCCCGTGGAGGGCTCCTTGCAATAACAAAAAACTTGTAGAGATTCCTGCAGGATCTCATTGAAAAATATTCAGTGGTGACCCCTGGTTAGCGTTAGGTTCTTAATATATCATTATCTGAATTGCTTGTGACAAGAACTTTTTATTAGTACATGTATCAATTTCACGCTCTCTGGTCGATCTTTTTTTTTTAAAGTAAACTTTAACATTGACCATAACTTTGGTAATGTAAGTGATTGTCTTCATATTTCACATGTGTTTGCTTGTTGCAATGCCTGTCAGTTGATGCTTAAGTTGAGGCCACCAATCTAGGTCAAGGTCAAATATTAAAGGTCATTTAATTTCAACATAGATTTGATAAAAACAAGAGCCATGTCGGACATGGCCATCCCAGCTGTGATAGCTTGATAGAAAACTAAAGCCTAATAGATTAATGATTCTTTTGAACTTTAAGAGATTGACCTCCTACAAAATCTAAGTCTTGAAAATAACAAAGGGCAATAACTCCAAAATTATGCAAGAAAAAGTTAAAGTTAAAGTTTCAAGTTGATAGCTTTTATACTTTAGGACATATGCTCCGGACAAAATCTAAGTATTAAAAATAACAAGGGGCAATAACTCCAAAATTATGCAAGCAAGAGTTGTAGTTCTTATGCACTGCACTTCTCCTCTATGAGATCTATCCACCCATAAAGTTCCAAGTTAAAAGCTATAATACTTAAGGAGATATGCTCCAGACAAAATCTAAGTATTGAAAATAACAAAGGGCAAAAACTCCAAAATTATGCAAGCAAGAGTTGTACTTCAGGTGTAATGCACTTCTCCTCCATGAGATCTATCCACCCATAAAGTTTCAAGCTGACAGCTATTATACTTTAGGAGATATGCTCCAGACAAAAATTAAGTATTAAAAACAACAAAGGGCAATTACTCCAAAATTATGCAAGCAAGAGTTGTAGTTCTTGTGCACTACACATCTCTTCCATGAGATCTATCCACCCATAAAGTTCTATAGCTACTATACTTTAGAAGATATGCTCCAGACAAGTCTAGTGACGGAACCTGGGAATGACTGAACAACGGACGGAGACCATTATTTTTCCAAAAACAACGGGGGATAAAAAAGTTTACAATGGTCAAAGCTTTTGAGGGATTAGTGTCAGATTCTTCATATAAAACATGAGAATGGCATATGACAATTCCTTTCTGTTAATACAAACCTAAGGTAAGCAGTCAAGGTAATTTTGCACGATCAAGTATGAGTAAAACTTCTTTAAACTTACTTTAGAATAAATGGTAAGTAATACAGCTTTCATATTTAAGTAAAAAGACCATCAAGGTAAAATTTTCAACATTACTTGACAGGCCCTTTTTATATAAATGCAAATTTGGGACAGACTTTGTGTAAACAGTAAATGATAAATATGACATAAAGCCCCCTTTTCCCCATGACACTGGATGTGATCACCAAACCTCAGTGAAATGCATACCCAGTAATTACTTGATAAGGGACATTCTATGAGAGTTTTATACAAATGTATCTTTATATCAAAAGGGGAGTTGTGTTAATAAGTTAACAATAAGGCCCCCTTTTCCCCTGACTTGGAAAATCACCAAATGGCAAAATAAATGTGGCCATAGTCACATGATGAGAAATATTTTATTTCGTTTTTTAAGAAAATCTGTGTATAAATGAAGGGGTTGCATTAACAAAGCAGGCTTTGACACTCCTTTTTGTCATCAGTCTGAAGGACCTTTTAGCCAAAAATTTTACAGGTCCTTCATGATAACAACAGGTCCTGCATGAAAACCGTGTTTGATTTTTTGCAATCTAAGGGAATAATTACAAGAAAACATTGTTGAAAAAGAAGAAATTGCTTTTGACAAACAATTTCTTCTATTTCTACAATATTTTCCATTTTGGTATTGCAAATTTTAGTATTGGTGAAACAATTACTTTTCATAATATGATAGATTTGAAATACTAGGCATTGCCATTAACTATAGGCCTGCATGACCTGCAGTGTGGTTACATTGACCAGTCCTCCCTTAAATCCACAGGACTGGTCTGAATCTCCTGCCTGAGAACTGTTGTTAGTGTCAATCCCTGCAAAGAATATACATAAAGGCCCTGTAATCATGACATGGCATAACTTATAAGCCACAAGTGCACAAAGTCACTTAGATGCAGTGTAAAATCACCAGACCACATCAATATGCACACATGTATATGTTAAATAAAGAGATTTTTATTCAATTTCAATGTATTTATAAAGGAGTTGTGTTAACAATAGATATTCATAAAGGCTCCATTTATCATGATGTGGCATATCATATACTAAAAAGGTACCAATTCACATAGTCACTGAAAATGGAATATTCTGTGAAAGTTTTACATGAATGCTGTCATATAATAAATAGGAGTTTTTATAGGCCCCTTTTCTTGTGCAGTGCAATTGATCAGAAATATTTTAAAATGAAGCAATCATGATTCTGAGCAAGTTTGAAGTCAATCAACAAGGATTTTTTTAATTAAATTTTCATTAGGCTCCTTTTCCCATGACCCATTTTCAAAAGGAACTATCCTTGTGATGGTCCAATCATTCTGACAAATTTTGAAATTTAAAACTCAGGACTCTATGTACAGCATTAATAAACAAAAGTTACTGTAACAGACAAACAAACAGAGGGCTAGAGTAGATGCCCGACGTGAAAACTGCTATTGCAATAGCTCTTTTGACCTTTGGTCAATATAGCTAAAATGGTGAAAAAGAGTTCAATATACATTGATTTGCACTAACAATAGCAAAATGGTAATTCATAGATTTCATAGCAGCAAAGAAATTCCCAAATTTCGAATTTCCCCCTACTGAATGTTCTGCCTTCATTCCCAAGAACTTCAGAAAAAAATGCATAATTTCATTATTAAAGCTTTTTAAAATTGAGAGTGCAAAATAACTTGAAATTAGGAAATTTAAGTGACTTCATGATACTATTATACTAGTGGTGTCCGAAGTCAATGTTACTTGAAGAAAAATGTAGTAAATGAACCAATCGCTGAGTTCTAGCCACATACACTTTAAGATGAAAATATGTATGAAAACATTTGTGAAAATACTTAAAAGTAGATTTAATTGTGCAAGCATTAATCATGTGTTCATCGTCATAGACACGTGTTCGCCGTCTGCAATCAATTTGGAAAGTCTCCAGTCTATCGAATTTACTTCCGGTTTCAAAGAATAGATAGAAATGTTTCAACGATTGATTTTGGGTGTAGTGCCAAAACCTATAAGCTTGTAAGTCGAACTAAGAATCCTTAAGATGTACAAAAATGTTCCGTCGAAGATCTATAGGTGTCGATTATCTTAATTTCGAGAAAATTGTTAAATGTACTAAAAGCAGGAATTTCGGATAACCTAACATTCGGATAATATGTTGCTCTTACTAAAATCTGCTCATTTGTTTTTACAACAAGGGCGTACCTACCATTACGCACATTACGCAAGTGCGTAATAGAAATAATTCCTCATTTAAAAAATGGTGTTGATGAACGAGTTGTTGAACAAGTTCTGGTAACTTCGACAGCTTTACTTCTGTATGTGTATGTTGTAGAATCCTTAAAAGGCTTTTATACAATGGAAGTGTGTGCTGCCATATAATTGGCTCTCATTTTTAGCTCCACTGGCCGAAGGCCATCAAGCTATTGTCATGGCGGAGTGTCTGTTATGCGACCGTGCCTGTGTGCGTGCGTCCGTCCGTGTGTAAACTTTTTCTTTAAACATCTTTTTCTCCCAAACCAATGGGCAGATTTTAACAAAATTTGGTAGAAATGATCCTTGGGTGGCCCTCTTCTTAAATTGTTCAAAGAATTTTGATTGGCCCCCAAATATGGGCGTGGCAGGGCGTGGCATTTTTTCACTTTGAAATCTTTAAAAATCTTCTCCTCCCAAACCATTGGGCCGATTTCGATGAAACTTGGCATGGATCTTTCCTGGATGACCCTTTTTTTAAATGTTCAAGAAATTTTGATTGGCCCATAAATATGGGTGTGGCAGGGCAGGGCTTATTTTGAGCCGGAAATCTTTGAACAACATCTCCTCCTGAACCACTGGGCCGATTTCAATGAAACTTTAACAGAATGTTCCTTGGTTGATCCTTTACTTAAATTATTCAAGAAATTTTTATTGATCCTTAAATATGGGCGTGGCAGGGAGGGGCCTATTTTGAGCCGAAATTCTCGAATGACATTTTCTCCTGAACCACTTGGCTGATTTCAATGAAACTTTACCAGAATGTTCCTTTAATTTCTCTTTTCAAAAATTATTTGCTAAATTTTGATTGGCCCATAAATTTGGGTGTGGCAGGGCGGGGCCTATTTTTAGGCCAAAATATTTTAACAATGTCTCCTCCGGAACCACTCAGCCAATTTCAATGAAACTTTACCAGAATATTCTTGGGTGACTATTTACTGAAATTGTTCAAGAAATTTTGATTGGTCCATAAATATGAGCGTGGCAGCCGGGGCCTATTTTGAGCCCGAAAACTTTGAACAACATCTCCTTCTGTACCTTATGTTTTAATAAGATGGGTAAAGGGTTGCAGTTTCATTGTGATTGAGTATTTTGGTGCAATATGGACCAGAACCAGTTAATGATTATTAAATAGGTCTTAGGAGATTTCGGAGTGTTAATGAATTCATTTAAAGTAAGCTTTATTTAATGAAAGTCTAAAGATTTTAAAGCCAGTGGTGCGATATAAGCCCTCTTGGGCCTCATGTTGAGGGCTGTCTTAAAGGCTGCTAACAAGCCTGCATGCACTGTTGCATTTGGAAGGTGACAAGGGCAAGGGATGCAACTCAAACCGTAGACTGGTTTACTAATATTACTATAACGATGGGTACCAGTCTACCTTAACTGGTGTAAAATGTGACTGGTTTACATAAAATTTCATAGAGATATCGATTTTTTACACAAAAAGTTTCGACCGTAGAGACCAGGGGCCAGTTTCATCAAAACATTTATGATTTAGGACATATTTTTGTCTTACTGATGACTTTCGGTCCAGTAACAACAGCAATCACTTAACATAGGTATTGATAGATTGGTGATACATGATTTTTGAACTAAATATGTAGTAAGTCATAGGTAAGACAAAAATACGTCTTAAATGTTTTGATGAAACAGGCCCCAGTCTCCTGTAAGCAGTTTCAAATAAAAATTTACTATCTTTCAGAATCCAGGCTTCTAAGTTCTCATCATTTTGTGAACCAATTGGCATAAAGAGGTCAGCATTAACACAAGCAAATGAACTACCTAATCTTTCTCCTTTAAATGGTGGACAACCTACTATATTCAAACAGCTTGCTCCTCTTTTTAAGGAGTTTATAAGACATAGGAGTAGAGATACATACAAACCAAATGCTCTGAAGAGAATAAAAAAACATGGACTTGAGAAGAGGCTTTCATCAAGGACACAGAGAGAAATTCTTGCACGACGATATGTCAAAGGAAGGTGGACATTATCAACGTTTGATAGATTCCAAAATCATTTACCTGAAAAGAAAATTTCCAACTCAAAAAGGGTACAGTTGATGGATAAAAAACAGGGATACAGATCAGTTGTGAAGAAACCAGAATATTTCACATTTAATTCATCATAATATGAACAATTATTCTGCTGAATTTGAATTGTGTTTAAAATTAATGCAAAATTTGGACATTTTAATAGTTTGTGCTTAAGATTTTTATGCCTCCTTTGGAATAAGAGGGGGTATATAGCTTTGCATTTGGTGATTGGCCGGTCCGTTTGTAGACCAATTTTGTCCAGAGCATATCTCAAAAAGTATGCAAGCTAGAATCATGAAACTTCACAGGTGGATAGTTAGTATTTGATTATTTTAATTATTGCCCTTTGTTGATTGACAAAGTATAGGCTAGTGACCTGCTTTTATGGGGCATAAATGTTTTATAAACATCTCTTGTTTTACAAAAATTAAGTAGAAGGCAGGCAGTGTAGGCTAATTTCAGACTGCATGTCTGTGCAGGCTGGTCCTAGTCTAAACTATCTGCCAAAGCTTTATTTGGGACTTGTGCTAGCTTTTAAAATTTGGGAGTCATTGACTCCTTGAACATTAAATTCTTGGGGTCAAAGTTGTTTTTGTAGGGGTCAAAAAAGAGCAAAACATGAAAACTTCTTAGTCTTTAAAGTAATCGATATAACTGAAACAACTTAAACAATAAAAGTGTAGGCTCACTTTATTGTTTGTGTTGTTTCATTTAAAACCTATCTTTTCTATTAGTATAAAGAAAACAATTGATCTGTATTATCTTTTCTATTGCATAGGTTGCACCACTGGAAATTCAGTGGGTCAAAATGGCCCCCTTCAGGAATTTTTGAGGGTCAAACTCGAATTCATGGGAGCCAAAACCCTGGTTTAAGGGTCAATCACTGGCCCTGCTTTATGTAAGCAGGAGAGTGATTTAAACAACAGGAAAGAACTACATGTATTTATGTATTTTCCATGTTATTTATAAGTACTTAGCCTTTATTAAAAATTTAGAATGACAGTGATTTTATAACTGCAAAATGAGTTCTTAGCTCCACTTGCAAAAGACCATTTGGGCTGTTGTCATGGCAAAGTGTCCTTTAAAAGTGTATTTGTATTTTTAGCTCCACTGGCTGAAAGCCACTGGGGCTATTGTCATGGCGTTGTGTCTGTCGTGCGTCCGTCCGTGCGTGCGTCCGTCCGTCCGGTCGTAAACTTTTCTTTAAAAATCTTCTCCTCAGGAACTACCGGATGGATTTCAACCAAACTTCACAGGAATGATCCATAGGTGACCCTCTTTCAAAGTTGTTCAAGAAATTTTGATCCAATGAAAAACATGGATTAAATGGGCGTGGCTAATTTCCAAATATGGTAAAAAGTGAGTTTTCACAGATTCTAATCAATGAATACCAATTAAATTTTACATGAATGATCCTTGGGTGACCCTTTATCAGTCTACAAAAAATCATTGTGATCGGATGGAAAATATGCATTTTATGGGTGGAGGTCATTTCTCTATATGTTATATAGTATAAACTTCGAAAATCATTTTCAAGAATGTAACTGATGGATATCAACCAAATTTCACAGGAATGATCCTTGAGTGACACTTTATCAGTGTACCGAGAATTATTTTGCTTGGATAAAAAATATGCTTTTTATGGGCGGAGGTCATTTCTCTATATGTTATATAGTGGAAACTTTGAAAATCATTTTCTCAAAATGTAACTGATGGATATCAACCAAATTTCACTGGAATGATCTTTGGGTGACCCATTATCTTGCAGCCAAAAATTATTTTGATTGGATGAAAAATATGCATTTTATGGGCGGAGGTCATTTCTCTATATGTTATATAGTGGAAACTTTGAAAATCATTTTCTCAAAATGTAAGTGATGGATATCAACCAAATTTCACTGGAATGATCTTTGGGTGACCCATTATCATGCAGCCAAAAATTATTTTGATTGGATGAAAAATATGCATTTTATGGGCGGAGGTCATTTCTCTATATGTTATATAGTGGAAACTTTGAAAATCATTTTCTCAAAATGTAAGTGATGGATATCAACCAAATTTCACTGGAATGATCTTTGGGTGACCCATTATCATGCAGCCAAAAATTATTTTGATTGGATGAAAAATATACATTTTATGGGTGGAGGTCAATTCTCAATATGTTAAATAGTGGAAACTATGAAAAACATTTTCTCAGAATGTAACACATGGATATCTATCAAAATTTGTATGATCTTTGGGTGACCCATTATTATGCAGCCAAAAATTATTTTGATTTGATGAAAAATATGTCTTTTAATAGCAGAGGTCATTTCTCTATCTGTTATATTAGAAACATTGAAAATCTTTTTCAACATCAGTAAAACCCTTAATATCTAAAAATCTAGTCAAAACATTTATTTGCTTTTACAAGAATTTAAAGCCTGTGGAGCGACTCAAGCCATTTATGGCTTTCTGGTTTTTTGAAAAATCTTCTTAGAAATTACAAGAGCTGTCAAAAAAGTTTCTGGAAAAGTGCTGCAAATCATTTAATATTTGGTATAATTTAATATTAATTAATTTCATTTATGGTATGATGATAATCTAAGGTATGTTGAAATATGAGCCAGTATGTGACATTTCCAACAATTTCACTTGTGTGCGAGGTACAAATTTTAAGCAGCAAAGACATCCACACAATGTAACAATAATAAATGCTGACTACCAGGGGTCCGTTTTACTAAACTTCTTACGACAAAATTGATCATAAGTCAAAATCACAAATCGTACCTGGCGTTTTTATTTATTTTTAGATTCTGTCTTGCAATATCTCATTGGAATCGTCTCCTTCAGAGATGGCAGAATTTCATGTTAAGTAACTACTGTAGAAGCAACTTTAATTTTCGACTTACACAAACAATGATCGTAAGATGTATAGTAAAATAGGCCCCAGAAGAGGGATTAAGACCCTATCTCTTATATAGTGCATAGTGAAGACTCTGGTCTGACTGTGTGGCTGCACAGGCTGGCCAGAAGCTTTGCTTTGGGCACATGTGAAATTGAAGGAAATGTCATGCACTGGTGCATATTCCAATGAAAACAAAAGCACCACATGAAATTCCATCACCATAGCAAACGCAAGTCGATGTGAGCGGGGTGCTTCAATATCATATTGTAAAAATGGCTTAATTTGGTTTGAGAATTTTTTACTAAATTAGCACTCTAATGTTATGTATGCCGATATTTTGTTTGTATGAATGTCTTATCATAGAATAACATAAAGTGTATTTCTTGAGTTTGTTGATCTATAGACAATTACATTCTTCAGGAGAGCAAAACAATCAGAAACTATCTATTCTGAATAAAAGTCAATAGCTTGGCACAAAGTTATGCCTTTTCTATACCAACTTCCCTCCAAATACCCCCATCAGTTATAAATTAAGTGTGTTTGGTTGTAATAAATACATAGTTTTGAATTGTTCATACATATCTTTCTTTTGCTGTCAACTTTTTGTGAATCACTGACCCCCTTGCTTGATTTGAATGTTCAAGTTGTTACAATTTTGATGACATTGTTCTCAATAATCGAACAGTTCTATCACTAGACTTCAAATCTATTTCCATTTGTTTGATTGTATGTATCTTCTTTGCAATAAAGTTTCAAGGGAGTATGTAAGTACTGTAATTACTTGTTCATACATTATACAAGACATCCTTAAGATATTTTAATTTAAGTGCCCTTCTCAGATCAATCATCGCTATTGTGATTATAAATCATGCGCTGTTAATATGTGTGAAATTGATGAATCAATTCATTGAATATGAATAAAGGTATCTTTACATAAGATATGGATCATCTAATAATAAACAAAACTTTTCCTGAAACCTTTTGGACAGCCCTAGTAACTGTGTTTGAGGAATATAATAAGAGTCAGCTTTTCAGTTTAGCGATCAGTTCTTTAACCCTTTTATTGTCTATGGAAGGATCTAATATATAGATTTGATTCAAAATTTACAGATATGCTCAGTATCAAGCAGATTTGCATATCTTTTTTAGCTCACCTGAGCATGAAGTGCCCAAGGTGAGCTATTGTGATCGGCCAATGTCAGTCGTCCGTCGTCCACAATTTCTTTAAACATCTTCTCCTCCCAAACCAGTTGGCCAATCTTGATGAAACTTGGCAGGGATGTTTTTCAAATAAATGAAATCCACCCTTAACTCTCCCTTTACCCTTAACAAAAAGGGTGAAAATATGAAATCTTTAAAAATCTTCTTCTCTGAAACAAGAAGGCAGACAGCTTTCATATTTGGTATGTAGCATCATCAAATGGACCTCTACCAAGTTTGTTCATATCAAGACCCTGGGGCCATATTTGGGCTTTGCCCGGGCCCAACCCTTTTTACACAGAATCAAAGAGGGAAAATCTTTAAAAATCTTCTTCTCTGAAACCAGATGGCAAACAGCTTTAATATTTGGTGTGTAGGTCCCCTGTCTAAATTGTGTGTCCAAGTGGAGATCATTTTAGATAGAGGAGGTTTTTGTTATCCACATCCTTTACAACTATTTGTCTTTCACCAATTGGATGATAATCGTAGACCTATGTGAGATAGTAGCTGGAGGATAGGAAAGGATGTGATGGTTGTACTGGTGAGAGAAATACCAGGAATCCACTGTAAGTGTGCCAGCCTCCGTGAAAAAAAATGTTGAAAGCAGCTTTAAACTCTATTCAATCAATCAATATTATCAAGTCCAACTTCAAAAACGATCAAAGTCACTTCCAATACTTTAGGTTAAGATAAAAAGAAAGACAGATTTATATGAAAATACTTTATTGCACATACTGAAAATGCCAACAGCATATCAACATGAGAGTGAAAATTAAAATAACTGATACATTTAGCTGTTTTGGCTAAAGTTTCTTGCTGCACTATTATAAAGCTTCTTACAAACATACAATGATTATAGAACTTGAATGGTTTTTGGACTAATTTGCGACTCGCGACCAACAGCTGAGTTTTAATATTTGATTATGAGAAGTGGTATACTCATGATTAATAGAAATTTTTTAAAGTTAATTACAATTGCTCAATTCAGAACAGTCCTAACCGCCTATATACATAGGCAGTTATATCTGTTTCGCACTGAGCCATCGATTTGAGATCCATCAATGAATAAAGAAGCTATGCTTAAAACAAACTTAATTTCAACATTTGAAATCTATCTTAATGGTGTAAAAAAAATTGGTTTTCAAAGTGCATATCTGATCATGAAAGAGAAGAATTGTGTCTACCAGTATTTTGAAATTAATCCATATATGATGCAGTACCTCCTAATAAGTTCAAACCTTCACCTTTGAGCAACAAGGAAATTGTAAAATAGAATATTGAATCTTGTAATATATATAACTGAAAATATCTTACTTTGTAAAGTTGAACTAAACAATGTACAGTCAATCTTGCTTAAGCGACCACGTCTATTAAGCGACCATTTTTATTAAGCGACCACTTTAAAAATCCCCTTCTTTAAATAAGAAATTTTCCAAAAAGAAGGTCTTGTTGTTCTTAAAAGTATTGAAAATAAATCCTATGTTGTTAAAACTCACCAGAATCGTCTCAGTGAGATGATTCTATTGAGTTATAAAAACAAAGGATTTTGACAATCTCCCAATAATATGCATATTCCATAAAAAAAAGTATGTTTCTCATTTGTTATCAAAACGCGTATTTAGCGACCATTTTCTACTACGACCGCTTTTTAGTGGTCCCTGTAGTGGTCGCTTAATACAAGTTTGACTGTATTTGGGAGTTAAACCCTTAGCCTGATTTTTTTTCTAAACTAGAATGGTTGTCTAGGGACAAAACTTGTCTAGCCTGCAAACACTTGACCTTGAATTGTGTCCTTGACCTTTGACCTACACCCTTAAAAAATTTAAAAGGCACTTTATACCTTGAAGGGAACATATGTCATATTTTAATTTGAAATCGACCTGTATGTAGAAGTTGTGATCTAGACAAATATTTAACCTTAACCTAAGTGTGACCTTGAACTTTCAGATACACAAAATCCTTCAAATGCCATATCTACTCATTGTGGGGAACAATTGTGTGATAATATTTTGAATCCATTTGCAATCCATCCATAGATGTAATTTTGACTGTCATGCAAAAAGGGACAATCCGGGTAATGCGTAACATGTAGACCCTAGTCAGACTCCACAGACTGACTAGGGCTGAAACATTTTGCAATGTGCTCATTTTTCTTATCTAGAATGATCAATCTACCTTCCAATGAAAGATTTTTTGAAATGCGACATCTGGTATGCTAGACCAAATATTCATTTTAAAGATTTCCCAGATGGTCCCTTTTTGTGAGACAGTCACAATTATTCTCAGCACAATTTATGACAGATGCTATAAGCTATAGTTTTGATGTAATGATCATTCATCAGCAATATTTTTCTAAGAAGATTAATTTCTATTACACACTTGCATAATGTGCGTAATAGTAGCTACGCTCTCGATAAATAAAAAGATTAGGTGTAGGCTAAGGGCAGACTGAATGCAGGCTCATCTTTGTCTAAACTATCTACCAAAGTTTTTCTACAACAGGAAAATTTGAACAGCATTAGCAGGGTAAACAAAACCAAGCTAATATAGTAATACAACAGCTGTGCTGTCAATCTACAATGTAGTAAAATAAACTTTTATATCAACATTAACATACAATCATATTTATACATTGTGTTCTGATTGCTCTTTCCTTTGTGTCAAAACAAATATACATACTACAATTATCTCAGGGTTTTGACCCCCCAAAATTTGAAATATTTAAATTTGACCCCATTTTGACCCCCTTGGGAGGAATTACTAAGGTTCAAAACCGGGTTTTACACCTAAGATTTTCACAAATTACTATTCTAAGTTCTACAAATTCATTACTTGTTCCATCTTATTACAAAAAACTGTTAAAGTGACTCTTTAATATGCAAAATTCAATCTATGATTTGCTTTTTCTGTCATTTTGACCCCTTTAAATTCAGATTTGACCCCAGGCAATTCTAATAGTGTTGCGCTGACTCCTCGAATTACTTCAAGGCTATTCAAAATACTTTGCTCATATTTGGTATAATGATAGATCTCAATAATATGTATCTGCTGGTACTAAGTTCAAGGTCATGTGACAAGATCAATGTCATCTTTCAAGGTCAAAATTTGCCGTTTTAGCGGCATTTGTGTTTCACAAACAGATCTTGTTGTTTGTAGTATCTATCATACCTAATCAAATTTTTGGTAATTAACCCTTGTCATGCTGAATCCGGAATAGTTCTTGTTTGACTGGAAGTATAGACAAAGATCTGTCTGCACATATGTGCATTCTGATCTTAGTCTATACCATCTGATTTTCCTTTTAAAACAAGAAAAGTATGATTTGGGAATTTAGTACTTTAAGGACTTTGATTCTAATGCACTTTTGCCAGTTTACCTCCCGAACACTACCACTGTTTAACTGAGACATTGATCCTCTTCTCATCCTTCTTTAATATTTTTGTTCTCATTTACCAATTTCTTGTCATTTATTTATTTGTTCAACTGATATACAGACTATTAAAACATTGATTGTATATTTATCTTTTCATAGTAAAAAGCAAAGTATCCTGCTGAAAAAAACTATTTCTATATCTGGCAAATGTAGGAAGTATTTAAAATGAGCAAATGTACAATGATAAGTGATAAAGATAGGAGGGTCAAAAAATATTCTTTATTTCTGTTTCAATGAAGCCCTTTTTTGTTGATAATTTCTTGTTGTATTTAGGAAGTTCTGATTAATACATTATGTAGTACAGAAAAAAGGGTTTAGAGAAATGCCAAAATTACGTTTATGGCATTTTTTCTCAGAGTCCATATAAAAGTAAAGTTTTTGAGAACATGACTTCTTTTTTGTAACTTATACCGACCAATAACCTTGACAATAACAGTTGTTGTCAATGCAAGGCGCCATCGTAACAAAGGCCTCATAATTAACAGTATGTATGAAATTCATTATGTAATGTTCCAGCCCTGCATTTAGGATAAAAACATTCACAAAACATTTTAAAATGATACCCCACTTTGCATGTAAATGCATATACAAAGCAGGGTACCATTTATAATGGTTAGCAAACACATTTACACCATGGACACAAGGCAGGCATAGTCTCAAAGGGCCAACTTATTTCTGACCAAAATCTTACCCAGCAGTAGACTGGTCCTACTTTCAACTATCAGAATAGCTTATTCTAGGCTATTCTATTCTAATAGTCGATAGTTGGTCCAGTCTAGAGCTGGTAGCCTGCTGTCTGAGAGATACTCTGATATAGTGGGCAACAATACCTGCCAGGGGTCAGAAATAACTTGGCCCAGAAAGACAAGACTTATAAATGAATCAACAGCAGTAAATAAAACTGTCTCTGTATTTATGTGGTGGCATGATAAACATTTTGTGCTGGAATGAAAACCCCCCTCTATCTTATCTCCGTAACAAATACGTTAAAAATTTACACTTTGTGCCTGTATCACAGTTAGTCTGATAAAATATTTCTGTCTCTATCCATCGGACTCAGTGTTGGACCGCGATGTTTTCACCTCTGTCTCTTGATTCTCCAATATCTTAGCTCGATATTGAGTTTGGTCAAACACTTTTAAATGTATCTACAATAGAGAAGATGGTATAAATAAAGATTATAAAGATGAAATAGATTTTTCCTACTGAAACAATTTCAAAAATTGCATTTTTACCAAATGAACAACATTGATCATTTACAAGAAAAAGAACATCTAATCAATCTGCAAATGATGAACTGTTGAGTGCTGGGTAATGCATAAACACTTTTAGAAAAGAAAATTCACCACTTTTATAAACATTCAGGCCGTTTTTCTATATGTTATATTGTGGAAACTTTGTCAAATACATTTTCTTAGAATGTATTTGACGGATTTCAACCAAATTTCACTGGATTGATCCTTGAGTGACCCTTCATCCGTCTACCAACTAGAGTGCCATCGTCACAAAATACGCCGCCACTTTGCTGCTGTTTCACGAAAATAATTGTAGACACTTCTTATTTTGACAGAACCAAATTCAAAATGACCAAGTTTCATTTAAATCAAGACAATAAGTTAGGAGGAGTTGCCTTCACAAGGCTGCAATTTCGATAAGCCCCAGACACTAAGTTTTAAGGGGGCATAATCCAGGGAAATAAATGAGCCATAAAATCCTTGATCCATGTACATCTACAAATTATGGTGATGACATTGACCAAGTTTCATTTAAATAAAGACAAAAAGTAAGGAGGAGTTGCGTTCAAAAGGCTGCAATTTCAATAAGCCCTAGATACTAAGTTTTAAGGGGGCATAATTTAGGGTAAAATCAATGAACCATAAAATCCTTACTTCATGCTCATCTACCTACCAATTTCGGTTATAACATCCACCAAGTTTCATTTAGATCCAGCCAGAAACTTAGGAAGAGTTGCATTCACAAGGCTGTAATTTCAATAAGCCCCAGAGACTAAATTTTAAGGGGACATAACTGAGGCAATAAGCCCCAGAGACTAAGTTTTTAAGGGGCATAACTCAGGCAAAAATCAACAAACCATAAAATCCTTCCTTCATGCACATCTACCAATTGAGGTGATGACATTGACCAAGTTTCAAGAAGATCCAGCCAGAAACTTAGGAGGAGTTGCGTTGACAAGAAAGTGGACGGACATACGGACAGACGTACGGATGGACGGACAGACAGACGGAGAAGATGACGCCAATATACGTCCGCCTCCGGGGGTTTATAAAAATTATTGTGATGGAATAAAAATATGTATTTATGGCGGGAGGTCATTTCTCTTTATGTTATATAGTGGAAACTTTGAAAATCATTATCAATATCAGAAAAACCCAAAATATCTAAAAATCTAGTCAAAACTTTGATTTTCTATAATACAAGAATTTCAAGCCTGTGGAGCGACTAAAGCCATTTATGGCTTTCTGGTCTTTCTATTTCTTTAAAATTCAGACTGTGTGATGAAAAAGGGGATTCCTGATTATCGAGAAGGATCCAAACCGCAACAAGCAGGGATTCCAAAGATCTCTTAAGAAGAATTAGTGTTGACCACTGACAACCACAAGACAGATGACAAGATTGTAGGAATACCTATTTTTCCCCCTTAAAAGTACAAAGATTTTGTCTGAATGGCATTTAAAATCACCTTGAACATTTTTTCAATCATACTGTTGTGGCAGAAGCACCAAACAATGGATTGCCTATATTTCTTAAGATTTTCATTACAAGCTATTGCCCGTTTACTTATCCATGCTCTATGAATCTTTTTTAAGCTCTTACCTGTATGAAAACATTAACCTCGAGACTTCTACTTAAATAGGGGAAGTTTCCACCACTCTTCATGTGAGCACGCTTGGCATTAGGATAACATTTATACATTTCTTCTCGAACTTCATGAGATAAGGCACAGTCATCAAATACCTGTGAAACAGGAATAATCTTGTGAAGTGGTCAATATTTAAGAGATGAAGAGAGAACTTAAAATGTAATCACACTGTATGAATATGCAAAGCGGATTCATACACAAGTGTGATTTGATTATAAGTTTCAAACCTCAATGAAATTAAAATATTCTCTCTTCATATCTCATAATTTAATATCATGAAGCAAAAAAGGAAAATTTCTCCATAATAAGTGAGATTTCTCTTTCAACTACTTTGCACGCAAGTTTGAGAAATAGCTTAATGCTCCAAATTGTTTTCATTGATAAAATAAACCATTTTTTCAGCCAATCAGAATGTGCAAAATAAACAGAAACTAAAAATATTAAATTATAAAACGATCAATCAAAATACTTATGGCATTTAATCAACACTTATTGTGCCGATTTTATATTTTGTTTTAAAATAAATTACAATTTGTTTTTTGTAATTTGCTTTTTCATATTAACCAGTCTAAGTTGATTTTTCTCAATAATCCAGATGAAAGAAGACAGTGTAGGCTTGATAAGACTGCTAGTTTGTGCCAGTCGATCTTGGTCTACACTGCTGCCAAGATTTCAAATATGTGTATGGCAGGAATTGCCTGCATTATGTACTTTGTAGAATAGTTTTTCCAGTTTTGTTTTTTTTCACTATAAGGGACTAGCTGTCAAGTCGGGCATCTGGTTAAAATACTCTTGTTCATTTTCATGAGGAAATAAATCCATATCAAATAATTATGTCAAAATGAATCCTTATTTGGCTAGTTTGAAACCCCTCTCAACAGAAATCCAGGATCTGCCTTTGTCAAGGTTGTGTTCTGGACAGACAGACACAAGCACAGGCTAGAGATAGCACGAGACTATCATTTGATAAAACTCACTGCCTGATCAGTGAAATTATGAAAAATTTATACCCGACTTTTTTTCATTTCACCCAATCTGACGTCATCTAAGTGGAGCCGAATAAGTGATATCATCATGAACGGTGCATAGCAATCAAATGCAAATTGACATACTTTAAGAAAATTTGTCATAAAATTTTCTGATTTTGGCATAAAAGAAATAGAATAATCATTTTTTTTACCGGCAAGATCTATTCATGTTTCTTTTCGTGAACTACAAAAGCTATACTTTCATAGCTTTTGTTGTTCACCGCAAGAAATATAAATCAATCTTACACTGAAACAAACAATTATCCTCTATATAAGAGGTGTACTTACATCCATGATAGTAATTTCTACACCACTCAGTTTTTGAGGTTCTACATAACAATTCATACAATTCAATGTGAGTCTAGATGCTAATTCTTGTTGAGATAATTGGTCCAACTGAAATGACATAAAACTTATCAGCAATAGATCTCAAGAAAATAAATCAAAGATATTTTTTAGAAAAAAATTGCTAATTACTTCAAAATAATATTTTACTTGCATTTCACCAGTACTTTGAAGTGGTAAGTTCCTTGTATGATGGACTGAATCATTGAAACTACACATGCATGTATAGCCATTTACATAGGAACTTCTATCAATAAGTGATATCAGGGTGTAAGTATATTAAAAACTTTTGTACTCATTTGAGAATTTACTCAACTTTGAATTAATATTTTAGACACATTTCTGCTGAATTTCCTTTGAAAGTAGCATCTTTATCCATCCTTCAGTGTCAAAGAGTTTCCTTAAGAAGAAATTCACAACTAACAAAATCATGACAATATATGATAAAGAACATTCTTTGAAGTATCATACAAATCCATCCATCAGGAGTTGTGTTAACCAGAAATTTAACTTTAAGGTTCCATTTTCCATGATGCAGCATATGATCACCAAACCATGACAATATGGGTATAGTCACATGGTGGGGAACATTCTGTGAAAGTATCAGGAAAATCTGTCCATCAATGAAGGAGGAGTTGAGTTAATACTTTGGACATACAAAAGGATAGATGAATGATTTTTTTTCTGTTTGAATGGGGTTTAATGCTGCTTTCATGATCTTTCAGTTATATCTCGGCAGCTGGAGCTCCTAACAATAGATTCCTGGTATTTCTCACACCAGTACTACCATAATATCCTTTCCTAGCCTCCAGCTACTACCCCACATAGGTCAACAACCATCGGCCCTTTGGAGATAAATAGTCAGAAAGGATAAGTGCCGCATCAAACCCGGGATAGATGGATTGATCAATGTATAGTTGGATCAATTGATAGGCAGACAGAGAAGACAAGAGGCCCAAGAGGGCCTGTAATGCTGCACTGGCTTTAAAATCTTTAGACTTTCATTAAATAAAGCTTACTTTAAATGAATACATTAACACTCCGAAATCTCCTTAGACTTATCTAATAATGATTAACTGGTTCTGGTCCATATTGCACCAAAATACTCAATCACAATGAACCTGCAACCCTTCACCCATCTTATTAAAACATAAGGTTCAGAAGGAGATGTCATTCGAAAATTTAGGGCTCAAAATAAGCCCTGCCCTGCCACGCCCATGTTTATGGACCAATCTAAATTTCTTGAACAATTTCAGTAAAGGGTCACCCAAGGAACATTTTGGTAAAGTTTCATTGAAATCGGTCCAGTGGTTCAGGAGGAGATGGCGTTTAAAGATTTCAGGCTCAAAATAAGCCCCGCCCTGCCACGCCCATATTTATGGGCCAATCAAAATTTCTTGAACAAATTAAGTAAAGGGTCACTAAAGGAACATTTTAGTAAAGTTTCATTGAATTCCGCCCAATGGTTTGGGAGGAGAAGATTTTTAAAGATTTCAAAGTGAAAAAATGCCACGCCCATATTTGGTGGCCAATCAAAATTCTTTGAATAATTTAAGAAGAGGGCCACCCAAGGATCATTTCTATCAAGTTTCATTAAAATCCGCCCATTGGTTTGGGAGAAGATGTTTAAAGAAAAAGCTTACACACGGACGCACGACGGACACTCCACCATGACAATAGCTCGCTGGCCTTCGGCCAGTGGAGCTAATAATACTAATATACATCACCTTTGCAAAGAATAAAACCCCTTAAGTAAGAGATATTAACTTTGTTTAAGTTCTTTGCCAAACATGTAATGCAAGATAACTATAAATCAACATTGACAGGGAAAATGATTTCCAAAATTTTCTTGAAAGACTTTTCAAACTAATGACTGTAGTCTTTCATCATCTGATAATGAGTACACAATCTACCTTTTCAACCATAAAATCTATGGAGTCTGCAATATCAGGGTCTGTGAGACTCTTATCAAAGTTCCCCATCACCATTTTCTTCAGGAATAAGGCAGGCATCATCCAAAACCTGAAAAATATCATCAGAGAATCATATATAAGGCAATGCCCAATAACTTTCTGCCAAAAAATTCATCATAAACATTTGAGCTCTTCTTTTGGCCATCAGCATCGGATTGTTTACACAAAATCAAGAAGCATTTAGTTACGGACTAGCAATGTATCAACAAGAGTTGTCCACGGACAACGTAGCTCGCCCAAACAGCTGCTTGTCACAAACAGCGCTTGACCGAAGACCCAAGTTCAAAGTGGTTTCTTTCAATGTATAAGTCCATGATCTAATATATATCTGTTTGAGTAGTAATTAAGAAATATAAAAACTTTTTTGTTTTAATTGTATGTATAAGGTTAGGGTAAAGTGAAAGCCTACAAGCAGATGAGGTTACCAATGGAATTTCTTTGTATCAAACATGAAGTTTTTCTTTTAATTTTTTCTAAGTCCACAAAAGGTCAAGATCAAGGTCAAATTGTGAAGGACCTTGGTCTCTGTAGAAGCCTATCACCTAGTGAGTATGTGTATGAAGTAATAATGTCCCTGAGTAAAGCATTTAGAAAATATAAGCAAGGTTAAATTTTTGGTTAAAGTTTTTCAGTTTAAGTTTTTCCAAGTCCATAAAAGGTCAAGGTCAAATTGTCAAGGCTCTTGGTTTCTGGTGAAAGCCTTTCATCTGGTGACTATGTATATGAAGTAATGATGTCCCTAGGTAAAAGCATTCAGAAAATATAAGCAAGGTTAAAGTTTTTGGTAAAAGAATTCCGGTTAAAGTATTTTGAAGTTCATAAAAGGTCAAGGTCAAATTATCAAGGACCTTGATCTCTCACAAAAGCCTATCACATAATGAGTATGTATATGAAGAAATGATGTCCCTAGGTTAAAGCATTCAGAAAATATAAGCAAGGTTAAAGTTTTTAGTTAAAGTTTTAAGTTAAAGTTTTTCCAAGTCCACAAATCGTAAAGGTCAAGGTCAAATTGTCAAGGACCTTTGTCTATGGTGAAAGCCTATCACCTGGTGAGTATATATATGAAGCTATGAAATCCCTAGGTTAGAGCATTAAAAAAATATATGCAAGGTTAAAGTTTTTGGTTAAAGTTTTTTGGTTAAAGTTTTTTTAAGTCCACAAAGGGTCAAGGTCAAGGTCAAATTGTCAAGGACCTTTGTCTATGGTGAAAGCCTATCACCTAATGAGTGTGCATATGAAGTAATGACGTCTCTAGTTTAAAGCTTACAGAAAATATAAGCAAGGTTAAAGTTTTTTTGGTTAAAGTTTTTGGTTAAAGTTTTTTTGAAAGGGTCAAGGTCACAGTCTAAAGGTCATTTCGACATGGATGTTGGTCTCAAATGAAAGCCTATGCCCTAATGAGTGTTTCTGTAAAAAAGCCTCAAGGATAAATATTGATAGAAATAAAAAACTTTAACCTAATGCGGACGCCGACACCGACGCTGACGCCGACATCCGAGGGTATGACAATAGCTCTTCCGAGACTTTCGTCCCGGGTGAGCTAAAAAGATATTTCATTTCATACAGAACATGGAAAAAGACAAACTTTAGTCAAATGATAAGAAAACCTATAGCTAAAAAGATGTGTAATGTGGTGAAATAATACCCCTGAAACCATGTCTCTTTTAGGTATAATGTTTTTGATAAAACATGACCTTCTCAGACAACATGGTAATTCAAGGTGCAATCAGAACATGTTACTTCATGCCAGACAAAAGCCATGTACTTTCAATTGAAAACGAGTTACAGGAATGTGTGCAATTCATGTGTTAAATTGCTTGACCAAAAGAAGCATGGAATGGTATGTTCTAAATAGAAAATATTCTAAAAAATAAAAGCACTCCCTACACATACCTACTGAGCTGTTGAGTGCTGGATGGTGAATGAAAATGTAAGTAAAAAAAAAAAGATAATTTGCACAAACTGCATCTAGAATTATCCCTCTTTTGATGGTGAACATGTGTGCCAAGTTTCAAGTGAATGCCTTTAGTAGAACCAGAGTTAACACAAAATGTCAAAGTTTTTGCATGACAACAATGACGACGATGACAATAATGACGACACCAAGGCAAAAGCAATACTCCTAGATTTCTCAAAAACACCAGAGGTAAAAATTACAAACTTAAACATGTAGGCATGGACATTAAGCAAAACGTCATGACCATAACCAATAAAGTCCATTTGTCAGCAGATCAAATAATCAAATAGAAATAATCAAATTGATGACCAGAGCTAAAATTGTCATGCCAATGCCATCAACATTTCCACCAACAGAGACGACATTTGCTCATTGTTCCAAAACAGTGGAGCAAATGACCTGACTGACTGATATAAATAAAACTGCATTTACATTACCAGTTACCAGTCAGTGCACATTTGAGAAAATGAAGACACCTTTTATTTCTCTGAGTAAGGAGTCCATAGGACTCCCAACTTATTTAATCAAGGAGTCCAAGCTCAAAACTAGAGACGCTTGAGCGCCTGATTCGCTCCACAGGCCTGAATATCCTGATAATGATTATTAGAGGATGATAAGGCTGTATAAAACAAGAATTAATCCAGTGAAACTTGTTTGAAACCAAAAAATAAAAATTTCAACACTAGCAGAATGTTACTGCACAATACACTGGTACTTTGTCCACATAATTTTGATTGTAGATCTTTCCGCTTTTTATTACACACCACTATAAGGGTGTTACTTCACAATAATTGTTTGTTATCAAAACAAAATTCTACCTAATTATAATAAGAAGTAAAATATGAAATCCAATATATTCATTCTGCCCAATGCCTTAGAGTGCAGTCAACTCCACTCTTTCTTCCCAACTCTGAACCTTTACACCACTTGACTCTCTTTGAGCACTCACCCTTCGTTCAGCCTAACTGACCAATTCTCAGGGGGTATCCCAGGCTCCCTTTTTCACGTAATGTTTCTACACATTTGGTATCCAACAAAGCTTATGTTCCTTCTAAACTACAATCTTTAAACCTATTCAATTTAATGAGTCTAAAGAAATTCATCATTTAGGTGATCAAATATTCACTTTATATGTTGAAATGTCCTCTGCCAATAAAAAAGCATGCTGTTCATCTAATCAAATATATTTTGCAGCCTGATAAATCTTCACAGAAATAAAATTCCCATGATATTTGGTTGAAATCCATCTGTTTAAACTTTGAAAAAAGTTTGTTTTACCCTATATTGGATATTACACCATATAACATATCAAAATAAATGACCTCTGACAATAAAGCACATATTTTGCATCTGATCACAATAATTTTTTGCAGACTGATAAAAGCTCACTAAAGAATCATTCCAGTGAAATTCAGTTGATATCCATTGGTTAGATTCTGCGAAAATGATTTTCAAAGTTTTCACTATATAACATATAGAGAAATGAACTCCGCCCATAAAACACTTATTTTTCATCTGATCACAATATATTTTTACAGACTTGTAAAGGATCACTTAAGAATCATTCGAATGAAATTTGGTTGTTATCCATTCGTTAGGTTCTGAGAAAATGATTTTCAAAGTTTCCACTATATAACATAAAGAGAAATGACCTGCGCCCATAAAATACACATTTTTCATCTGATCACAATAATTTGTTGTAGACTGATAGAGGGTCACTCAAGGATAATTCATGTGAAGTTTGGTTTATATCCATCGATTAGTTTCTGAGAAAGGCAACCTATTACCATATGTGGAAATTAGCCACGCCTACTACAGCCATGATTTTCAACTGATTTAAATTCTTTGAAGAAATCTGATAGAGGGTCACCCAAGGAACATTCCTGTAAAATTTGATTGAAAACCATCCAGTACGGACATCCTGCCATGACAACAGCCCGCTGGCCTTTCGGCCAGTGGAGCTAAAAAACGGTCCTAACTTTTTCTAATGGGAGAAACTAGTGGAAAATAAGAAATTAATTGTCACAAGCAATTTATTCTTTTCCTTACAGTTTTGTCAAGGGATGAAAAGAAAACTGCCCTGTGCAATTGTTTTTCAAAGTATTCTAATATGATACTGGGAGTCCATTGGACTCTCTAATTGCAATGTGAAGGAGTCCCAACTGCTAAACAATGAGTATCAGAGTCCCAGACTCCCCTCAGTGTCAAACCCTGAAAACTTACGTTGGAGCTGAGTTTGTTTGTTGAAAGATGCTTGTTTCATAGAATGTATTGCACAAAATTAAGGATGCTACTCTAGGTGATTTGTATGAATATTCAGCAAATTTCTGAGCAAGGAATCCCCCGAGGGAAGCACCAAATATATGGACCTGAAAGATACAATAATGGAATTAACTTTTGTATTGAGAAGAAGAAAAGAATAAAGATAACATTAACCCTAATTACACATACAGTCAAAATTGTCTTTAGTGGCCACTCAAAGGACAAGGCAAAGTCGCAGCATACAGAGATGAATGAAAGTTTGCCAATATTTTAAGTTTGCCAGCAGTAGGTAATCTTTGCATAAGTAATGGTATCAGCAAAGTGAAAATATTTCATATAAAAATTATCAATAGGCAACTGAAACATCCTAAACACATCCCAAACACAAAAGCTGTATTTGCAAGGTTTTGATTGCCCAATAACAAGTAAAGTGTATGTAAACGAGTTACATTTTGTCACAGGATCCAGTAAAAAAAAGGAATCTTAACTATGAGAATCACAATCAACAAGATTAGGACACATATAACATTCAAGGCTAACTTAAAATATATATAATTTTCATTCAAACATGTTCCTGCTGATTTAGTGACACTTTGTTTCACACACCCCTAGTGTAAACAAAGCTGGGTTTTACAACAGTTTTCGTAACTGGAAAAACACATATGCTTTCTATTGTCAGCGGCTGTTCTTAACACGTATTCAGCAATTTTATACTTTTACTTTCTTTATAATTAATTTTCTAAAGAGGATGTTATTAACTTGCCTTGTACAAAAAGAGAAAAGGGGAGCTTATTTTCATCAATTTTTTTTTTTACTCACTTCTTCTAATAATGGAGCTTACAAAGGGAAATCCATCAACTTCAAGAAATAAGTCAGTCAAAAGGAAATCATGCATGTAGTTTTTCATAGGTTGATTACTTAGGATTTAAAATAAATGTCATTCATCAAACAATATGCTTGCTTTCTCGAATAACAGCGGTTAATTAGGTAATTTTCACAATTAGTCAAACTGATATTCAGATGTGTTATTGGTGTTTTGTAACTAGGTGAGTGACCATTCATGAATTTGATGACTCCCGTGACCACTTAAGGGGTGCAATCCAGACAAATAAAGATGAACGCTGGCTGCATACAGGAGATTGTTGCTATTGCAGTTACTTTAAATTGCAAGCAAATGTGCATTGTTCTTCAAATCACAAATAAGCACAGGCGAATCTTAGCTGACCACTTACGTCAGTTAAGCCTCTAATCTCAGGCCACTGCTGGCACAGTTTCAACTAAACATGAGTTTAGTTCTTATTAAAAGAACATTTTTACACACCTCATTATATTTTAAAACCTGATGTTCAGTAATGGAGTAAAATCTGTCTGAAGATACCAGACACTTGATCATTTTATAACCACCATCACCATCAGGGTTTGACAATAATATTTGTCACCAGCCCTAAACCTAACAGGTTCTCCCTGATGAAAACAGCTCCTCCAGGTGAGATATACTTATTTTTTAGCAATATATGAGACAATTGCAAGGCAGACAGTGTGGAAAAATAAGAAATTACTTTTTCCACATAGTTTTCCTAGGGTTCATGAAAATTTAAAATCTTTGAAAAGGTAAGTTTTCCTCAAAACACTGGAAAGATTGGGCCATATGGCCATTACTCTTGCGCCTGAAGGATATGGAACATGGTAGCTTCTTCTATCTGTCCTAGCATATTCCCAGAATTCTGGGATAGTCACATACAGTGAATATTTACACAGCATGTTCTGGGTTCAGCACAAAACTATCATATGTGCCTATAAAAATACAGTCAATCTTGCTTGAGCAACCATGGCTATTTAGCGACCACATCCATGAAGCGACCATTGTAAAAAGTCCCTTTGCCGTAAGTAAAATTTACAAAAAATGTTTATCATTGAATCTTATGACGTTAGAACCCATTAGAATCGTCTCATTGAGGTGATTCTTATGGGTTCAAACATCCTAGGATTCAATCTGAATCATGTCACAATCTTTATATGCTATAAAAAGAAGCATGTCTTTTTTATCATTAAATATCTATTATAGTCCGGCAGAAATTAAGCTGGACCTAGAAGTGTGGTATAAAGTTTTTTTCTCGATTGATTCTAGTAGCTTAGACATTGTACATCAAGAATCTGGCTGATGACATCTTGTCATCATTGAGCATTTTGAGAAAATGGAGATGGCAGCCAGGGTTATCGTAAAATATACAAACTGATCATTAACTTGCTATATTTATCATTTTTAACCTATTTTTTTCACTTGTTCTGGTCACTAAGATGCTTGTTTAACTTCACAAAATAAATAAATATCTCAATTGAAATTTGAATTATGACATGTTATCAAGATGGCAGCCAAACGGAATTCTGGATGAGTAAACAGTGTAAAAAGCCATAGTATTTACAGACTTCAACCTCAGAATGATTTCAACCATTTTGTTCAAGGGCTGAAACCATTTTCTTTTTAAAAACGGGTCAAGAAATCTAGTCATCTGATTTGATTCTTTTCGGAAATTGAACTTGGCAGCCAGGAATGCATAGAAAACTATTTGTGTACAAATAAATTGTCAATCTGAAAGATTTTTTTAGACCAATTAAGCTGATTTCTTGATTGATTCTTCCAGCCAAGGCATTACAAATCAATAATATATTGATTACACTTTGTAATCATTGAGATTTTTTCAAATGAAGATGGCAGCCAGGACTTTCATACAACATACAGGCTCAGCATAAGTATGATTTCTACATAGTTCTTAACATATCATTTCTTCTTTTCTGAGCTAGTAGAACTGGAAAAACAAAACATGTTCACATTTTAATATAAATTTAGAATTGTAATAAAGATGGTAGCCAAGTGGTATTCTGAAGGTCACGTTGAAACCAACTAAAACCTTTGAATAACTTTAAACATTTAGTCCGCAAGTAATTTGATCTGGAAACCGATTTTGAAAATAGGCTACTGAACCAACCTCAAATTTAAATTTCCTTCTGAAGTTGGAAGTCAGCCAGGAAAAATGAAATGCAGATTTCCACCTAAAAAATAAAAGAACCTTTCACAAGCCAGTTTTGCTGTAAACATACCCTGCCGAAATAGATGAGAAAACGTCTGCCATAATTAACTGAAATTGATTTTGGTTATAAGGATAGTGTTTAGCAAGATGAGCTCTTTATAAAAGTTAAAGGCAAAAACTCTAAATAAATTACAAAAATAAACACATGCCATTGAATAATCAAAATATATTGTTCCTAGTTGATTCTAAATTTGAGATCATGCTTATTTGAAACTCGGATGGATGAAAGCTTTTATCGTGTGTATTTTTGTCGTAAAACCCAAAATAAAAGTCAGATATGTGAACAATAATGTAATTCTCTAAATGAAACAATTTAAAAACTAGAAAGCCATGAATGGCTTGAGTCGCTCCACAGGCTTGAAATTCTTGTAAAAGCAAATAAATGTTTTGACTAGATTTTTAGATATTTGGGGTTTATGTATATTTTTCATCCAATCAAAATAATTTTTGGTACACTGATAAAGGGTCACTCAAGGATCAATCCAGTGAAATTAAGTTGATATCCAAAAATCAGATTTTGAGAAAATGATTTTCAAATTTTCCACTATATAACATATAGAGAAATGACCTCTGCCCATAAAATGCATATTTTTCATCCAATCACAATTATTTTTAGTACACTGATAAAGGGTCACTCAAGGATCATTCCAGTGAAATTTGGTTGATATCCATCAGTTACATTCTGAGAAAATGATTTTCAAAGTTTCCACTATATAACATATAGAGAAATGACCTCCGCCCATAAAATGCATATTTTTCATCCAATCACAATAATTTTTAGTACACTGATAATGGGTCACTCAAGGATCATTCCAGTGAAATTTGGTTGATATCCATCAGTAACATTCTGAGAAAATGATTTTCAAAGTTTCCACCATATAACATATAGAGAAATGACCTCTGCCCATAAAATGCATATTTTTCATCCAATCACAATAATTTTTGGTACACTGATAAAGGGTCACTCAAGGATCATTCCAGTGAAATTCGGTTGATATCCATCAGTAACATTCTGAGAAAATGATTTTCAATTTTTTCACTATATAACATATAGAGAAATGACCTCTGCCCATAAAATGCATATTTTCCATCCGATCACAATGATTTTTTGTAGACTGATAAAGGGTCACCCAGGGATCATTCATGTAAAATTTAATTGGTATCCATTGATTAGAATCTGAGAAAACTCACTTTTTACCATATTTGGAAATAAGCCACGCCCATTAAATCCATGTTTTTCATTGGATCAAAATTTCTTGAACAACTTTGAAAGAGGGTCACCCAAGGATCATTCCTGTGAAGTTTGGTTGAAATCCATCAAATATTTTCTGAGGAGAAGATTTTTAAAGAAAAGTTTACGACCGGACGCACGCACGGACGGACGGACGGACGGACGGACGCACGACGGACACAACGCCATGACAATAGCCCCAGTGGCTTTCAGCCAGTGGAGCTAAAAAGGCCTTTTGCTTTTTCATATTCAAGATAGCAGCCAAAAATGAAAAAAGTTGTTATCAGTTTATTTCAAGCCTTTTACATTGTATTTGCTCTAGATTTTGCTGTAGAACTTCCCTTTTAAAGATGCAGACTAATCATCGAAATCTTGTTATCATGTCGATTACAGTACAAGCTATTTAAAATATAATAACACATCTGAACAGAGGAAAAGTTTCAAATGTTTATCAAAGTTATTTTTTTTACCTAGACCATTCCACAGTGTCTGACTCAACCTTAGGCACCATGGTTCGATCTCCGGCCAACGCAAATATCGTATGAACGTGTATCAAACATTGCTCAAAGCAACGCAGTTTTGTTGAAATACTGATAAAAAAGGTAGTAAACCCATTTTAAAAAAAACTCAACTATTTTTGCAGCTGTCCCTTCCTTACATTTCTTTGGTCATTAAGCTTTCTGCCAAGCTCAGAAAAACATTAAATTCAATAAACAAATGTTAATGATAATTGTAAACGTCAAATGACAGCCAAAAAGGCAATTGATTGAAATGATCATTTGACCTTCCTAAGTAAGAATCACGATGTCAACATTGGATATTGTCGTTCTGAACGGTCTAAAGATATCCACCAAATAATTCAAACAATGAGTGAAAAACACTGTCTATGCTTATTATTATTTTTGTCTAATATTAGTGGCCCATGCATCTTTTTTAGGATTTCAATATTCATTTCAAATGTGAAGTGCTAATTCTTAGATCACAACATTCTCGATGCGAGATGACAGCCAGTCATAAAACGAAATTTGCTTAAGGAGGGGGCATCATACACTCCTCGAAGCGATATCGCGAATTAAGGTATGGAATTATTCATTTGACCTCTGTTAAGAAGATCCTAGATGTTAATATGCGTTTTTCTCTAGTCGGCATGGTATTTTAGGAAAAATTTCAAGATTGCAGCCAAATAACTTAGGTGTAAGTAACACTTTTGTAGATATCCTTCCACACTTGTATCTAAATTTTATGACTCAAAAATATGTTTTTGAATTCTTTTAGCCATCATTATAAATCACGATCAACCAGAAAACCCTTAGATTCTAGTTTTGAGATGAGAGCTAGTTTAAAAAACAAAAAAAGGTTTCTCTTTTTCATTTAGTCTGTGGACCAGTAAGAATCACCATATAACCACTAAGGAATGTCGAAGAGTGATATTTATTTGTTCATTGGATCTCTCTGAGCCTAAATAAGGACGTTTACATCATGCATTTTTTGTATGAGTTCATATAAAATTAAAATATCAAAGGGCAAAACAAGTGGTCAGCATAAAGATATGGTTAAAGATGCAGTTGTTCACATTCCTGGCTGCCATCTCAAACTAAGAAAAATGACTTATGTGACATATACAATCCGCTTGATGTAAAGATGATTAAAAAAGAAGAAAAAATGATATGAATTAAAAAAAAAATGAGACAAGAGCACCGCCTACGGGTGCCTACGCTCGGCTGTCGAGTGCTGGATGGTGGAAAAAAATGTAAGTCGAAAAAGGGGAATAATTTGCACAAAATGCATCTAGAGTTATCCCCCTTGATAGTATAGGTTGCTCTTTTGATGGTGAACATGTGTGCCAAGTTTCAAGTGAATGCTTTCAGTAGAACCAGAGATATCACAAAATGTCAAAGTTTTCGCACGACGACGACGACGACGACGACGACAACGACGACGACGACAACGACACGGAGGCTATAGCAATACCTCGGGTTTTCTCCGAAAACAGCCGAGCTAAAAAACTGTGTAAATTCCTATTCACAGTTCTATGTTGCCAAATAATCAACCATTCTGTTTGGCAACCATCGTGACTGACAAACACAATTTTGATTATCAATTTGAATACTGGTGTTTACTCGTTTGCTTCATTAGAAAAGGGCAAGTTAGCAGATTAAAAGTAATATTAAATACGGGTATAAAGGTCATTTAACATTTGTAGTTAACCAAAATGGTATTATTCTCAATTCTGCATTCCTGGCTGCCACCTAGATAAGAAGTCAATTTACAAGTGGTGATGGGGCTACCAATCTAACTTTAGATAGACAGGAGTGCAGCTATCATTGAACCAATTCCAAAGTTTTGTTTGTCAAATAGAATATATTGTTCTCTTTATGCCGTGTAATATAACTGTTTGGCTGCCATGTTGTCTACAATAGTCATTGTTTCTTTAGTTTTATGGGTTAACTTCATCATAATACTTAAATGTTTGATCTTAACGACAAAACTAAGCTAAAAAATGCATAAAAACCTATCATCAAGATAAGTAAAGAGGCAACATGTACTTGTTCAAGGGGTCCTGGCTGCCATCTCGATTTTCTCAAAATGCTCAATGATGACAAGGTGTCATCAGGCAGATTCTTGATGAGCAAGACTTGTGCTACAAGAATCAGCCAAGAAAAAAACTTTATACCACACTACTAGGTTCAAGTAAAATATGCCATTTTTCTGCCGGACTAGTCCGGCAGAAATTAAGCTGGACCTAGAAGTGTGGTATAAAGTTTTTTTCTCGATTGATTCTAGTAGCTTAGACATTGTACATCAAGAATCTGGCTGATGACATCTTGTCATCATTGAGCATTTTGAGAAAATGGAGATGGCAGCCAGGGTTATCGTAAAATATACAAACTGATCATTAACTTGCTATATTTATCATTTTTAACCTATTTTTTTCACTTGTTCTGGTCACTAAGATGCTTGTTTAACTTCACAAAATAAATAAATATCTCAATTGAAATTTGAATTATGACATGTTATCAAGATGGCAGCCAAACGGAATTCTGGATGAGTAAACAGTGTAAAAAGCCAAAGTATTTACAGACTTCAACCTCAGAATGATTTCAACCATTTTGTTCAAGGGCTGAAACCATTTTCTTTTTAAAAACGGGTCAAGAAATCTAGTCATCTGATTTGATTCTTTTCGGAAATTGAACTTGGCAGCCAGGAATGCATAGAAAACTATTTGTGTACAAATAAATTGTCAATCTGAAAGATTTTTTTAGACCAATTAAGCTGATTTCTTGATTGATTCTTCCAGCCAAGGCATTACAAATCAATAATATATTGATTACACTTTGTAATCATTGAGATTTTTTCAAATGAAGATGGCAGCCAGGACTTTCATACAACATACAGGCTCAGCATATGTATTCTACATAGTTCTTAACATATCATTTCTTCTTTTCTGAGCTAGTAGAACTGGAAAAACAAAACATGTTCACATTTTAATATAAATTTAGAATTGTAATAAAGATGGTAGCCAAGTGGTATTCTGAAGGTCACGTTGAAACCAACTAAAACCTTTGAATAACTTTAAACATTTAGTCCGCAAGTAATTTGATCTGGAAACCGATTTTGAAAATAGGCTACTGAACCAACCTCAAATTTAAATTTCCTTCTGAAGTTGGAAGTCAGCCAGGAAAAATGAAATGCAGATTTCCACCTAAAAAATAAAAGAACCTTTCACAAGCCAGTTTTGCTGTAAACATACCCTGCCGAAATAGATGAGAAAACGTCTGCCATAATTAACTGAAATTGATTTTGGTTATAAGGATAGTGTTTAGCAAGATGAGCTCTTTATAAAAGTTAAAGGCAAAAACTCTAAATAAATTACAAAAATAAACACATGCCATTGAATAATCAAAATATATTGTTCCTAGTTGATTCTAAATTTGAGATCATGCTTATTTGAAACTCGGATGGATGAAAGCTTTTATCGTGTGTATTTTTGTCGTAAAACCCAAAATAAAAGTCAGATATGTGAACAATAATGTAATTCTCTAAATGAAACAATTTAAAAAAAAGGCCTTTTGCTTTTTCATATTCAAGATAGCAGCCAAAAATGAAAAAAGTTGTTATCAGTTTATTTCAAGCCTTTTACATTGTATTTGCTCTAGATTTTGCTGTAGAACTTCCCTTTTAAAGATGCAGACTAATCATCGAAATCTTGTTATCATGTCGATTACAGTACAAGCTATTTAAAATATAATAACACATCTGAACAGAGGAAAAGTTTCAAATGTTTATCAAAGTTATTTTTTTTACCTAGACCATTCCACAGTGTCTGACTCAACCTTAGGCACCATGGTTCGATCTCCGGCCAACGCAAATATCGTATGAACGTGTATCAAACATTGCTCAAAGCAACGCAGTTTTGTTGAAATACTGATAAAAAAGGTAGTAAACCCATTTTAAAAAAAACTCAACTATTTTTGCAGCTGTCCCTTCCTTACATTTCTTTGGTCATTAAGCTTTCTGCCAAGCTCAGAAAAACATTAAATTTTAATTGGCAATAAACAAATGTTAATGATAATTGTAAACGTCAAATGACAGCCAAAAAGGCAATTGATTGAAATGATCATTTGACCTTCCTAAGTAAGAATCACGATGTCAACATTGGATATTGTCGTTCTGAACGGTCTAAAGATATCCACCAAATAATTCAAACAATGAGTGAAAAACACTGTCTATGCTTATTATTATTTTTGTCTAATATTAGTGGCCCATGCATCTTTTTTAGGATTTCAATATTCATTTCAAATGTGAAGTGCTAATTCTTAGATCACAACATTCTCGATGCGAGATGACAGCCAGTCATAAAACGAAATTTGCTTAAGGAGGGGGCATCATACACTCCTCGAAGCGATATCGCGAATTAAGGTATGGAATTATTCATTTGACCTCTGTTAAGAAGATCCTAGATGTTAATATGCGTTTTTCTCTAGTCGGCATGGTATTTTAGGAAAAATTTCAAGATTGCAGCCAAATAACTTAGGTGTAAGTAACACTTTTGTAGATATCCTTCCACACTTGTATCTAAATTTTATGACTCAAAAATATGTTTTTGAATTCTTTTAGCCATCATTATAAATCACAATCAACCAGAAAACCCTTAGATTCTAGTTTTGAGATGAGAGCTAGTTTAAAAAACAAAAAAAGGTTTCTCTTTTTCATTTAGTCTGTGGACCAGTAAGAATCACCATATAACCACTAAGGAATGTCGAAGAGTGATATTTATTTGTTCATTGGATCTCTCTGAGCCTAAATAAGGACGTTTACATCATGCATTTTTTGTATGAGTTCATATAAAATTAAAATATCAAAGGGCAAAACAAGTGGTCAGCATAAAGATATGGTTAAAGATGCAGTTGTTCACATTCCTGGCTGCCATCTCAAACTAAGAAAAATGACTTATGTGACATATACAATCCGCTTGATGTAAAGATGATTAAAAAAGAAGAAAAAATGATATGAATTAAAAAAAAAATGAGACAAGAGCACCGCCTACGGGTGCCTACGCTCGGCTGTCGAGTGCTGGATGGTGGAAAAAAATGTAAGTCGAAAAAGGGGAATAATTTGCACAAAATGCATCTAGAGTTATCCCCCTTGATAGTATAGGTTGCTCTTTTGATGGTGAACATGTGTGCCAAGTTTCAAGTGACGACGACGACGACGACGACAACGACAACGACACGGAGGCTATAGCAATACCTCGGGTTTTCTCCGAAAACAGCCGAGCTAAAAAACTGTGTAAATTCCTATTCACAGTTCTATGTTGCCAAATAATCAACCATTCTGTTTGGCAACCATCGTGACTGACAAACACAATTTTGATTATCAATTTGAATACTGGTGTTTACTCGTTTGCTTCATTAGAAAAGGGCAAGTTAGCAGATTAAAAGTAATATTAAATACGGGTATAAAGGTCATTTAACATTTGTAGTTAACCAAAATGGTATTATTCTCAATTCTGCATTCCTGGCTGCCACCTAGATAAGAAGTCAATTTACAAGTGGTGATGGGGCTACCAATCTAACTTTAGATAGACAGGAGTGCAGCTATCATTGAACCAATTCCAAAGTTTTGTTTGTCAAATAGAATATATTGTTCTCTTTATGCCGTGTAATATAACTGTTTGGCTGCCATGTTGTCTACAATAGTCATTGTTTCTTTAGTTTTATGGGTTAACTTCATCATAATACTTAAATGTTTGATCTTAACGACAAAACTAAGCTAAAAAATGCATAAAAACCTATCATCAAGATAAGTAAAGAGGCAACATGTACTTGTTCAAGGGGTCCTGGCTGCCATCTCGATTTTCTCAAAATGCTCAATGATGACAAGGTGTCATCAGGCAGATTCTTGATGAGCAAGACTTGTGCTACAAGAATCAGCCAAGAAAAAAACTTTATACCACACTACTAGGTTCAAGTAAAATATGCCATTTTTCTGCCGGACTAGTCCAGCAGAAATTAAGCTGGACCTAGAAGTGTGGTATAAAGTTTTTTTCTCGATTGATTCTAGTAGCTTAGACATTGTACATCAAGAATCTGGCTGATGACATCTTGTCATCATTGAGCATTTTGAGAAAATGGAGATGGCAGCCAGGGTTATCGTAAAATATACAAACTGATCATTAACTTGCTATATTTATCATTTTTAACCTATTTTTTTCACTTGTTCTGGTCACTAAGATGCTTGTTTAACTTCACAAAATAAATAAATATCTCAATTGAAATTTGAATTATGACATGTTATCAAGATGGCAGCCAAACGGAATTCTGGATGAGTAAACAGTGTAAAAAGCCATAGTATTTACAGACTTCAACCTCAGAATGATTTCAACCATTTTGTTCAAGGGCTGAAACCATTTTCTTTTTAAAAACGGGTCAAGAAATCTAGTCATCTGATTTGATTCTTTTCGGAAATTGAACTTGGCAGCCAGGAATGCATAGAAAACTATTTGTGTACAAATAAATTGTCAATCTGAAAGATTTTTTTAGACCAATTAAGCTGATTTCTTGATTGATTCTTCCAGCCAAGGCATTACAAATCAATAATATATTGATTACACTTTGTAATCATTGAGATTTTTTCAAATGAAGATGGCAGCCAGGACTTTCATACAACATACAGGCTCAGCATAAGTATGATTTCTACATAGTTCTTAACATATCATTTCTTCTTTTCTGAGCTAGTAGAACTGGAAAAACAAAACATGTTCACATTTTAATATAAATTTAGAATTGTAATAAAGATGGTAGCCAAGTGGTATTCTGAAGGTCACGTTGAAACCAACTAAAACCTTTGAATAACTTTAAACATTTAGTCCGCAAGTAATTTGATCTGGAAACCGATTTTGAAAATAGGCTACTGAACCAACCTCAAATTTAAATTTCCTTCTGAAGTTGGAAGTCAGCCAGGAAAAATGAAATGCAGATTTCCACCTAAAAAATAAAAGAACCTTTCACAAGCCAGTTTTGCTGTAAACATACCCTGCCGAAATAGATGAGAAAACGTCTGCCATAATTAACTGAAATTGATTTTGGTTATAAGGATAGTGTTTAGCAAGATGAGCTCTTTATAAAAGTTAAAGGCAAAAACTCTAAATAAATTACAAAAATAAACACATGCCATTGAATAATCAAAATATATTGTTCCTAGTTGATTCTAAATTTGAGATCATGCTTATTTGAAACTCGGATGGATGAAAGCTTTTATCGTGTGTATTTTTGTCGTAAAACCCAAAATAAAAGTCAGATATGTGAACAATAATGTAATTCTCTAAATGAAACAATTTAAAAAAAAGGCCTTTTGCTTTTTCATATTCAAGATAGCAGCCAAAAATGAAAAAAGTTGTTATCAGTTTATTTCAAGCCTTTTACATTGTATTTGCTCTAGATTTTGCTGTAGAACTTCCCTTTTAAAGATGCAGACTAATCATCGAAATCTTGTTATCATGTCGATTACAGTACAAGCTATTTAAAATATAATAACACATCTGAACAGAGGAAAAGTTTCAAATGTTTATCAAAGTTATTTTTTTTACCTAGACCATTCCACAGTGTCTGACTCAACCTTAGGCACCATGGTTCGATCTCCGGCCAACGCAAATATCGTATGAACGTGTATCAAACATTGCTCAAAGCAACGCAGTTTTGTTGAAATACTGATAAAAAAGGTAGTAAACCCATTTTAAAAAAAACTCAACTATTTTTGCAGCTGTCCCTTCCTTACATTTCTTTGGTCATTAAGCTTTCTGCCAAGCTCAGAAAAACATTAAATTCAATAAACAAATGTTAATGATAATTGTAAACGTCAAATGACAGCCAAAAAGGCAATTGATTGAAATGATCATTTGACCTTCCTAAGTAAGAATCACGATGTCAACATTGGATATTGTCGTTCTGAACGGTCTAAAGATATCCACCAAATAATTCAAACAATGAGTGAAAAACACTGTCTATGCTTATTATTATTTTTGTCTAATATTAGTGGCCCATGCATCTTTTTTAGGATTTCAATATTCATTTCAAATGTGAAGTGCTAATTCTTAGATCACAACATTCTCGATGCGAGATGACAGCCAGTCATAAAACGAAATTTGCTTAAGGAGGGGGCATCATACACTCCTCGAAGCGATATCGCGAATTAAGGTATGGAATTATTCATTTGACCTCTGTTAAGAAGATCCTAGATGTTAATATGCGTTTTTCTCTAGTCGGCATGGTATTTTAGGAAAAATTTCAAGATTGCAGCCAAATAACTTAGGTGTAAGTAACACTTTTGTAGATATCCTTCCACACTTGTATCTAAATTTTATGACTCAAAAATATGTTTTTGAATTCTTTTAGCCATCATTATAAATCACGATCAACCAGAAAACCCTTAGATTCTAGTTTTGAGATGAGAGCTAGTTTAAAAAACAAAAAAAGGTTTCTCTTTTTCATTTAGTCTGTGGACCAGTAAGAATCACCATATAACCACTAAGGAATGTCGAAGAGTGATATTTATTTGTTCATTGGATCTCTCTGAGCCTAAATAAGGACGTTTACATCATGCATTTTTTGTATGAGTTCATATAAAATTAAAATATCAAAGGGCAAAACAAGTGGTCAGCATAAAGATATGGTTAAAGATGCAGTTGTTCACATTCCTGGCTGCCATCTCAAACTAAGAAAAATGACTTATGTGACATATACAATCCGCTTGATGTAAAGATGATTAAAAAAGAAGAAAAAATGATATGAATTAAAAAAAAAATGAGAAAAACTGTGTAAATTCCTATTCACAGTTCTATGTTGCCAAATAATCAACCATTCTGTTTGGCAACCATCGTGACTGACAAACACAATTTTGATTATCAATTTGAATACTGGTGTTTACTCGTTTGCTTCATTAGAAAAGGGCAAGTTAGCAGATTAAAAGTAATATTAAATACGGGTATAAAGGTCATTTAACATTTGTAGTTAACCAAAATGGTATTATTCTCAATTCTGCATTCCTGGCTGCCACCTAGATAAGAAGTCAATTTACAAGTGGTGATGGGGCTACCAATCTAACTTTAGATAGACAGGAGTGCAGCTATCATTGAACCAATTCCAAAGTTTTGTTTGTCAAATAGAATATATTGTTCTCTTTATGCCGTGTAATATAACTGTTTGGCTGCCATGTTGTCTACAATAGTCATTGTTTCTTTAGTTTTATGGGTTAACTTCATCATAATACTTAAATGTTTGATCTTAACGACAAAACTAAGCTAAAAAATGCATAAAAACCTATCATCAAGATAAGTAAAGAGGCAACATGTACTTGTTCAAGGGGTCCTGGCTGCCATCTCGATTTTCTCAAAATGCTCAATGATGACAAGGTGTCATCAGGCAGATTCTTGATGAGCAAGACTTGTGCTACAAGAATCAGCCAAGAAAAAAACTTTATACCACACTACTAGGTTCAAGTAAAATATGCCATTTTTCTGCCGGACTAGTCCGGCAGAAATTAAGCTGGACCTAGAAGTGTGGTATAAAGTTTTTTTCTCGATTGATTCTAGTAGCTTAGACATTGTACATCAAGAATCTGGCTGATGACATCTTGTCATCATTGAGCATTTTGAGAAAATGGAGATGGCAGCCAGGGTTATCGTAAAATATACAAACTGATCATTAACTTGCTATACTTATCATTTTTAACCTATTTTTTTCACTTGTTCTGGTCACTAAGATGCTTGTTTAACTTCACAAAATAAATAAATATCTCAATTGAAATTTGAATTATGACATGTTATCAAGATGGCAGCCAAACGGAATTCTGGATGAGTAAACAGTGTAAAAAGCCATAGTATTTACAGACTTCAACCTCAGAATGATTTCAACCATTTTGTTCAAGGGCTGAAACCATTTTCTTTTTAAAAACGGGTCAAGAAATGTAGTCATCTGATTTGATTCTTTTCGGAAATTGAACTTGGCAGCCAGGAATGCATAGAAAACTATTTGTGTACAAATAAATTGTCAATCTGAAAGATTTTTTTAGACCAATTAAGCTGATTTCTTGATTGATTCTTCCAGCCAAGGCATTACAAATCAATAATATATTGATTACACTTTGTAATCATTGAGATTTTTTCAAATGAAGATGGCAGCCAGGACTTTCATACAACATACAGGCTCAGCATAAGTATGATTTCTACATAGTTCTTAACATATCATTTCTTCTTTTCTGAGCTAGTAGAACTGGAAAAACAAAACATGTTCACATTTTAATATAAATTTAGAATTGTAATAAAGATGGTAGCCAAGTGGTATTCTGAAGGTCACGTTGAAACCAACTAAAACCTTTGAATAACTTTAAACATTTAGTCCGCAAGTAATTTGATCTGGAAACCGATTTTGAAAATAGGCTACTGAACCAACCTCAAATTTAAATTTCCTTCTGAAGTTGGAAGTCAGCCAGGAAAAATGAAATGCAGATTTCCACCTAAAAAATAAAAGAACCTTTCACAAGCCAGTTTTGCTGTAAACATACCCTGCCGAAATAGATGAGAAAACGTCTGCCATAATTAACTGAAATTGATTTTGGTTATAAGGATAGTGTTTAGCAAGATGAGCTCTTTATAAAAGTTAAAGGCAAAAACTCTAAATAAATTACAAAAATAAACACATGCCATTGAATAATCAAAATATATTGTTCCTAGTTGATTCTAAATTTGAGATCATGCTTATTTGAAACTCGGATGGATGAAAGCTTTTATCGTGTGTATTTTTGTCGTAAAACCCAAAATAAAAGTCAGATATGTGAACAATAATGTAATTCTCTAAATGAAACAATTTAAAAAAAAGGCCTTTTGCTTTTTCATATTCAAGATAGCAGCCAAAAATGAAAAAAGTTGTTATCAGTTTATTTCAAGCCTTTTACATTGTATTTGCTCTAGATTTTGCTGTAGAACTTCCCTTTTAAAGATGCAGACTAATCATCGAAATCTTGTTATCATGTCGATTACAGTACAAGCTATTTAAAATATAATAACACATCTGAACAGAGGAAAAGTTTCAAATGTTTATCAAAGTTATTTTTTTTACCTAGACCATTCCACAGTGTCTGACTCAACCTTAGGCACCATGGTTCGATCTCCGGCCAACGCAAATATCGTATGAACGTGTATCAAACATTGCTCAAAGCAACGCAGTTTTGTTGAAATACTGATAAAAAAGGTAGTAAACCCATTTTAAAAAAAACTCAACTATTTTTGCAGCTGTCCCTTCCTTACATTTCTTTGGTCATTAAGCTTTCTGCCAAGCTCAGAAAAACATTAAATTCAATAAACAAATGTTAATGATAATTGTAAACGTCAAATGACAGCCAAAAAGGCAATTGATTGAAATGATCATTTGACCTTCCTAAGTAAGAATCACGATGTCAACATTGGATATTGTCGTTCTGAACGGTCTAAAGATATCCACCAAATAATTCAAACAATGAGTGAAAAACACTGTCTATGCTTATTATTATTTTTGTCTAATATTAGTGGCCCATGCATCTTTTTTAGGATTTCAATATTCATTTCAAATGTGAAGTGCTAATTCTTAGATCACAACATTCTCGATGCGAGATGACAGCCAGTCATAAAACGAAATTTGCTTAAGGAGGGGGCATCATACACTCCTCGAAGCGATATCGCGAATTAAGGTATGGAATTATTCATTTGACCTCTGTTAAGAAGATCCTAGATGTTAATATGCGTTTTTCTCTAGTCGGCATGGTATTTTAGGAAAAATTTCAAGATTGCAGCCAAATAACTTAGGTGTAAGTAACACTTTTGTAGATATCCTTCCACACTTGTATCTAAATTTTATGACTCAAAAATATGTTTTTGAATTCTTTGAGCCATCATTATAAATCACGATCAACCAGAAAACCCTTAGATTCTAGTTTTGAGATGAGAGCTAGTTTAAAAAACAAAAAAAGGTTTCTCTTTTTCATTTAGTCTGTGGACCAGTAAGAATCACCATATAACCACTAAGGAATGTCGAAGAGTGATATTTATTTGTTCATTGGATCTCTCTGAGCCTAAATAAGGACGTTTACATCATGCATTTTTTGTATGAGTTCATATAAAATTAAAATATCAAAGGGCAAAACAAGTGGTCAGCATAAAGATATGGTTAAAGATGCAGTTGTTCACATTCCTGGCTGCCATCTCAAACTAAGAAAAATGACTTATGTGACATATACAATCCGCTTGATGTAAAGATGATTAAAAAAGAAGAAAAAATGATATGAATTAAAAAAAAAATGAGAAAAACTGTGTAAATTCCTATTCACAGTTCTATGTTGCCAAATAATCAACCATTCTGTTTGGCAACCATCGTGACTGACAAACACAATTTTGATTATCAATTTGAATACTGGTGTTTACTCGTTTGCTTCATTAGAAAAGGGCAAGTTAGCAGATTAAAAGTAATATTAAATACGGGTATAAAGGTCATTTAACATTTGTAGTTAACCAAAATGGTATTATTCTCAATTCTGCATTCCTGGCTGCCACCTAGATAAGAAGTCAATTTACAAGTGGTGATGGGGCTACCAATCTAACTTTAGATAGACAGGAGTGCAGCTATCATTGAACCAATTCCAAAGTTTTGTTTGTCAAATAGAATATATTGTTCTCTTTATGCCGTGTAATATAACTGTTTGGCTGCCATGTTGTCTACAATAGTCATTGTTTCTTTAGTTTTATGGGTTAACTTCATCATAATACTTAAATGTTTGATCTTAACGACAAAACTAAGCTAAAAAATGCATAAAAACCTATCATCAAGATAAGTAAAGAGGCAACATGTACTTGTTCAAGGGGTCCTGGCTGCCATCTCGATTTTCTCAAAATGCTCAATGATGACAAGGTGTCATCAGGCAGATTCTTGATGAGCAAGACTTGTGCTACAAGAATCAGCCAAGAAAAAAACTTTATACCACACTACTAGGTTCAAGTAAAATATGCCATTTTTCTGCCGGACTAGTCCGGCAGAAATTAAGCTGGACCTAGAAGTGTGGTATAAAGTTTTTTTCTCGATTGATTCTAGTAGCTTAGACATTGTACATCAAGAATCTGGCTGATGACATCTTGTCATCATTGAGCATTTTGAGAAAATGGAGATGGCAGCCAGGGTTATCGTAAAATATACAAACTGATCATTAACTTGCTATATTTATCATTTTTAACCTATTTTTTTCACTTGTTCTGGTCACTAAGATGCTTGTTTAACTTCACAAAATAAATAAATATCTCAATTGAAATTTGAATTATGACATGTTATCAAGATGGCAGCCAAACGGAATTCTGGATGAGTAAACAGTGTAAAAAAGCCATAGTTTTTACAGACTTCAACCTCAGAATGATTTCAACCATTTTGTTCAAGGGCTGAAACCATTTTCTTTTTAAAAACGGGTCAAGAAATCTAGTCATCTGATTTGATTCTTTTCGGAAATTGAACTTGGCAGCCAGGAATGCATAGAAAACTATTTGTGTACAAATAAATTGTCAATCTGAAAGATTTTTTTAGACCAATTAAGCTGATTTCTTGATTGATTCTTCCAGCCAAGGTATTACAAATCAATAATATATTGATTACACTTTGTAATCATTGAGATTTTTTCAAATGAAGATGGCAGCCAGGACTTTCATACAACATACAGGCTCAGCATAAGTATGATTTCTACATAGTTCTTAACATATCATTTCTTCTTTTCTGAGCTAGTAGAACTGGAAAAACAAAACATGTTCACATTTTAATATAAATTTAGAATTGTAATAAAGATGGTAGCCAAGTGGTATTCTGAAGGTCACGTTGAAACCAACTAAAACCTTTGAATAACTTTAAACATTTAGTCCGCAAGTAATTTGATCTGGAAACCGATTTTGAAAATAGGCTACTGAACCAACCTCAAATTTAAATTTCCTTCTGAAGTTGGAAGTCAGCCAGGAAAAATGAAATGCAGATTTCCACCTAAAAAATAAAAGAACCTTTCACAAGCCAGTTTTGCTGTAAACATACCCTGCCGAAATAGATGAGAAAACGTCTGCCATAATTAACTGAAATTGATTTTGGTTATAAGGATAGTGTTTAGCAAGATGAGCTCTTTATAAAAGTTAAAGGCAAAAACTCTAAATAAATTACAAAAATAAACACATGCCATTGAATAATCAAAATATATTGTTCCTAGTTGATTCTAAATTTGAGATCATGCTTATTTGAAACTCGGATGGATGAAAGCTTTTATCGTGTGTATTTTTGTCGTAAAACCCAAAATAAAAGTCAGATATGTGAACAATAATGTAATTCTCTAAATGAAACAATTTAAAAAAAAGGCCTTTTGCTTTTTCATATTCAAGATAGCAGCCAAAAATGAAAAAAGTTGTTATCAGTTTATTTCAAGCCTTTTACATTGTATTTGCTCTAGATTTTGCTGTAGAACTTCCCTTTTAAAGATGCAGACTAATCATCGAAATCTTGTTATCATGTCGATTACAGTACAAGCTATTTAAAATATAATAACACATCTGAACAGAGGAAAAGTTTCAAATGTTTATCAAAGTTATTTTTTTTACCTAGACCATTCCACAGTGTCTGACTCAACCTTAGGCACCATGGTTCGATCTCCGGCCAACGCAAATATCGTATGAACGTGTATCAAACATTGCTCAAAGCAACGCAGTTTTGTTGAAATACTGATAAAAAAGGTAGTAAACCCATTTTAAAAAAAACTCAACTATTTTTGCAGCTGTCCCTTCCTTACATTTCTTTGGTCATTAAGCTTTCTGCCAAGCTAAGAAAAACATTAAATTTTAATTGGCAATAAACAAATGTTAATGATAATTGTAAACGTCGAATGACAGCCAAAAAGGCAATTGATTGAAATGATCATTTGACCTTCCTAAGTAAGAATCACGATGTCAACATTGGATATTGTCGTTCTGAACGGTCTAAAGATATCCACCAAATAATTCAAACAATGAGTGAAAAACACTGTCTATGCTTATTATTATTTTTGTCTAATATTAGTGGCCCATGCATCTTTTTTAGGATTTCAATATTCATTTCAAATGTGAAGTGCTAATTCTTAGATCACAACATTCTCGATGCGAGATGACAGCCAGTCATAAAACGAAATTTGCTTAAGGAGGGGGCATCATACACTCCTCGAAGCGATATCGCGAATTAAGGTATGGAATTATTCATTTGACCTCTGTTAAGAAGATCCTAGATGTTAATATGCGTTTTTCTCTAGTCGGCATGGTATTTTAGGAAAAATTTCAAGATTGCAGCCAAATAACTTAGGTGTAAGTAACACTTTTGTAGATATCCTTCCACACTTGTATCTAAATTTTATGACTCAAAAATATGTTTTTGAATTCTTTTAGCCATCATTATAAATCACGATCAACCAGAAAACCCTTAGATTCTAGTTTTGAGATGAGAGCTAGTTTAAAAAACAAAAAAAGGTTTCTCTTTTTCATTTAGTCTGTGGACCAGTAAGAATCACCATATAACCACTAAGGAATGTCGAAGAGTGATATTTATTTGTTCATTGGATCTCTCTGAGCCTAAATAAGGACGTTTACATCATGCATTTTTTGTATGAGTTCATATAAAATTAAAATATCAAAGGGCAAAACAAGTGGTCAGCATAAAGATATGGTTAAAGATGCAGTTGTTCACATTCCTGGCTGCCATCTCAAACTAAGAAAAATGACTTATGTGACATATACAATCCGCTTGATGTAAAGATGATTAAAAAAGAAGAAAAAATGATATGAATTAAAAAAAAAATGAGAAAAACTGTGTAAATTCCTATTCACAGTTCTATGTTGCCAAATAATCAACCATTCTGTTTGGCAACCATCGTGACTGACAAACACAATTTTGATTATCAATTTGAATACTGGTGTTTACTCGTTTGCTTCATTAGAAAAGGGCAAGTTAGCAGATTAAAAGTAATATTAAATACGGGTATAAAGGTCATTTAACATTTGTAGTTAACCAAAATGGTATTATTCTCAATTCTGCATTCCTGGCTGCCACCTAGATAAGAAGTCAATTTACAAGTGGTGATGGGGCTACCAATCTAACTTTAGATAGACAGGAGTGCAGCTATCATTGAACCAATTCCAAAGTTTTGTTTGTCAAATAGAATATATTGTTCTCTTTATGCCGTGTAATATAACTGTTTGGCTGCCATGTTGTCTACAATAGTCATTGTTTCTTTAGTTTTATGGGTTAACTTCATCAGAATACTTAAATGTTTGATCTTAACGACAAAACTAAGCTAAAAAATGCATAAAAACCTATCATCAAGATAAGTAAAGAGGCAACATGTACTTGTTCAAGGGGTCCTGGCTGCCATCTCGATTTTCTCAAAATGCTCAATGATGACAAGGTGTCATCAGGCAGATTCTTGATGAGCAAGACTTGTGCTACAAGAATCAGCCAAGAAAAAAACTTTATACCACACTACTAGGTTCAAGTAAAATATGCCATTTTTCTGCCGGACTAGTCCGGCAGAAATTAAGCTGGACCTAGAAGTGTGGTATAAAGTTTTTTTCTCGATTGATTCTAGTAGCTTAGACATTGTACATCAAGAATCTGGCTGATGACATCTTGTCATCATTGAGCATTTTGAGAAAATGGAGATGGCAGCCAGGGTTATCGTAAAATATACAAACTGATCATTAACTTGCTATATTTATCATTTTTAACCTATTTTTTTCACTTGTTCTGGTCACTAAGATGCTTGTTTAACTTCACAAAATAAATAAATATCTCAATTGAAATTTGAATTATGACATGTTATCAAGATGGCAGCCAAACGGAATTCTGGATGAGTAAACAGTGTAAAAAAGCCATAGTTTTTACAGACTTCAACCTCAGAATGATTTCAACCATTTTGTTCAAGGGCTGAAACCATTTTCTTTTTAAAAACGGGTCAAGAAATCTAGTCATCTGATTTGATTCTTTTCGGAAATTGAACTTGGCAGCCAGGAATGCATAGAAAACTATTTGTGTACAAATAAATTGTCAATCTGAAAGATTTTTTTAGACCAATTAAGCTGATTTCTTGATTGATTCTTCCAGCCAAGGTATTACAAATCAATAATATATTGATTACACTTTGTAATCATTGAGATTTTTTCAAATGAAGATGGCAGCCAGGACTTTCATACAACATACAGGCTCAGCATAAGTATGATTTCTACATAGTTCTTAACATATCATTTCTTCTTTTCTGAGCTAGTAGAACTGGAAAAACAAAACATGTTCACATTTTAATATAAATTTAGAATTGTAATAAAGATGGTAGCCAAGTGGTATTCTGAAGGTCACGTTGAAACCAACTAAAACCTTTGAATAACTTTAAACATTTAGTCCGCAAGTAATTTGATCTGGAAACCGATTTTGAAAATAGGCTACTGAACCAACCTCAAATTTAAATTTCCTTCTGAAGTTGGAAGTCAGCCAGGAAAAATGAAATGCAGATTTCCACCTAAAAAATAAAAGAACCTTTCACAAGCCAGTTTTGCTGTAAACATACCCTGCCGAAATAGATGAGAAAACGTCTGCCATAATTAACTGAAATTGATTTTGGTTATAAGGATAGTGTTTAGCAAGATGAGCTCTTTATAAAAGTTAAAGGCAAAAACTCTAAATAAATTACAAAAATAAACACATGCCATTGAATAATCAAAATATATTGTTCCTAGTTGATTCTAAATTTGAGATCATGCTTATTTGAAACTCGGATGGATGAAAGCTTTTATCGTGTGTATTTTTGTCGTAAAACCCAAAATAAAAGTCAGATATGTGAACAATAATGTAATTCTCTAAATGAAACAATTTAAAAAAAAGGCCTTTTGCTTTTTCATATTCAAGATAGCAGCCAAAAATGAAAAAAGTTGTTATCAGTTTATTTCAAGCCTTTTACATTGTATTTGCTCTAGATTTTGCTGTAGAACTTCCCTTTTAAAGATGCAGACTAATCATCGAAATCTTGTTATCATGTCGATTACAGTACAAGCTATTTAAAATATAATAACACATCTGAACAGAGGAAAAGTTTCAAATGTTTATCAAAGTTATTTTTTTTACCTAGACCATTCCACAGTGTCTGACTCAACCTTAGGCACCATGGTTCGATCTCCGGCCAACGCAAATATCGTATGAACGTGTATCAAACATTGCTCAAAGCAACGCAGTTTTGTTGAAATACTGATAAAAAAGGTAGTAAACCCATTTTAAAAAAAACTCAACTATTTTTGCAGCTGTCCCTTCCTTACATTTCTTTGGTCATTAAGCTTTCTGCCAAGCTAAGAAAAACATTAAATTTTAATTGGCAATAAACAAATGTTAATGATAATTGTAAACGTCGAATGACAGCCAAAAAGGCAATTGATTGAAATGATCATTTGACCTTCCTAAGTAAGAATCACGATGTCAACATTGGATATTGTCGTTCTGAACGGTCTAAAGATATCCACCAAATAATTCAAACAATGAGTGAAAAACACTGTCTATGCTTATTATTATTTTTGTCTAATATTAGTGGCCCATGCATCTTTTTTAGGATTTCAATATTCATTTCAAATGTGAAGTGCTAATTCTTAGATCACAACATTCTCGATGCGAGATGACAGCCAGTCATAAAACGAAATTTGCTTAAGGAGGGGGCATCATACACTCCTCGAAGCGATATCGCGAATTAAGGTATGGAATTATTCATTTGACCTCTGTTAAGAAGATCCTAGATGTTAATATGCGTTTTTCTCTAGTCGGCATGGTATTTTAGGAAAAATTTCAAGATTGCAGCCAAATAACTTAGGTGTAAGTAACACTTTTGTAGATATCCTTCCACACTTGTATCTAAATTTTATGACTCAAAAATATGTTTTTGAATTCTTTTAGCCATCATTATAAATCACGATCAACCAGAAAACCCTTAGATTCTAGTTTTGAGATGAGAGCTAGTTTAAAAAACAAAAAAAGGTTTCTCTTTTTCATTTAGTCTGTGGACCAGTAAGAATCACCATATAACCACTAAGGAATGTCGAAGAGTGATATTTATTTGTTCATTGGATCTCTCTGAGCCTAAATAAGGACGTTTACATCATGCATTTTTTGTATGAGTTCATATAAAATTAAAATATCAAAGGGCAAAACAAGTGGTCAGCATAAAGATATGGTTAAAGATGCAGTTGTTCACATTCCTGGCTGCCATCTCAAACTAAGAAAAATGACTTATGTGACATATACAATCCGCTTGATGTAAAGATGATTAAAAAAGAAGAAAAAATGATATGAATTAAAAAAAAATGAGAAAAACTGTGTAAATTCCTATTCACAGTTCTATGTTGCCAAATAATCAACCATTCTGTTTGGCAACCATCGTGACTGACAAACACAATTTTGATTATCAATTTGAATACTGGTGTTTACTCGTTTGCTTCATTAGAAAAGGGCAAGTTAGCAGATTAAAAGTAATATTAAATACGGGTATAAAGGTCATTTAACATTTGTAGTTAACCAAAATGGTATTATTCTCAATTCTGCATTCCTGGCTGCCACCTAGATAAGAAGTCAATTTACAAGTGGTGATGGGGCTACCAATCTAACTTTAAATAGACAGGAGTGCAGCTATCATTGAACCAATTCCAAAGTTTTGTTTGTCAAATAGAATATATTGTTCTCTTTATGCCGTGTAATATAACTTTTTGGCTGCCATGTTGTCTACAATAGTCATTGTTTCTTTAGTTTTATGGGTTAACTTCATCATAATACTTAAATGTTTGATCTTAACGACAAAACTAAGCTAAAAAATGCATAAAAACCTATCATCAAGATAAGTAAAGAGGCAACATGTACTTGTTCAAGGGGTCCTGGCTGCCATCTCGATTTTCTCAAAATGCTCAATGATGACAAGGTGTCATCAGGCAGATTCTTGATGAGCAAGACTTGTGCTACAAGAATCAGCCAAGAAAAAAACTTTATACCACACTACTAGATTCAAGTAAAATATGCCATTTTTCTGCCGGACTATTAAGTGACCATTTCCATAAGCTATCACTTGTATTGGTCCCCTAAAGGGTTGCTTAACGCAAGTTTTAGAGTATAAGCACTGACAATAGTTTTGTACTGACCCTTTGGTGTAGCTATAACATTTTTACCTTATCTAACTGTAGGTTATCTAATAACCTTTTAAACCCTTCACAGAATTCCCTCATAGTCCAGTAGATAGGGTATTCAACCTGAAAAACATACAAAACATCTCATGTTTCGACTGATATACTGAACATGATTATTGGATGGTTAAAAACATTGATTTGAACTTAAAAGTGAAAATATCAAAAAGCATGGTCTATATTTAATGTGGGAGAAGGGTGAGGGGAATGTAATGGACCAAATTTGAAGAGTCAATTCCTTTTTTTTTTTACTGTCTATGATAAATGGGAAACATGCCCCAGTGAAATAATTCCAGTTAGAAATTCAAACTGTCAAAGTTGCTTAATCATAATCTATATTTTAAGTGGTCTTCAATCATTCTTGTTACAACTTAATAGCCATTCTCTGTAAGCACTTACACTTTTTTGGCACGCATAAGAACAGATTTTGTTCACACTTGCACAAGTTGAACCCCATATAAGATCATTACAAAATATATCACTCATTCGGAAATGGGTGCTATGTTGCCATAGAAACAGGCCATAGAAAGTCAGAATTTTGCAAAAATGCCAAATTTCAGATCCAAATTTCAGATTTTTGCAGCATATATGGGGAAAAAAATTGTTTAAAGCAAATAGATTAGGTGTTCTAGTTATCAAAACATTAAAAATCCCATGGGGTACATACCCTAAATTTTTCACAATTCTCGATTGAAAATTGCATACTCTTAAAAATGGCAATAATATACATGAACTATCCCTGTTTTCAGGAGGTTACAATAATTCAATGCAAAAGATTTTACAGTACATGTCCATATTGATTGAAAGATAAATTAATAATTATTCCTTTAATAATCAGAATATATTGTTTTCATGTGGTATAATTTTAGAATTATAGTTTGAAAAAATGGTGTAATTTCTTAAATTTTGTCTTGGAGTCTATTTTAGAGTTACTTCCCTTTGATCCCATAGCAACAATCCAAAATGGCGGATAGAAATAACAGTGCAGTCAATATTTCGCAATTATTAATTCATTCTGTTAACAATTAAGCTAATTTAAAAATGTAAACTTATTATTGTTATAAATTTTAAAAAAAAATTAGCTATTTTAAGCTGAAACTACAAGAAAAGGGACATTCCTTGATTTTGTTGTTTTACATACATTCAAAATTAAATAAGGAAAGAATTGGGTACCATAAAAAATTTGTCAACCACATGCAGCATAAAAAAGCTCACTGTGTTAATTCAAGACATTTACAAGGCTCAAACCATGTTCAAAGTATAAGGAGGGCCAAAGAGTAATGATAAATAAGAATAGGATTTATTTATGTGGTTACACATGCAGGGGATATCCATCGGATGGGATTATTTTCTAACTCAACACTTGAAATACATCTAGGTAGTGGGAATTACAAAATTAATATAGAATCCAAAACACTATATTAGTTATCTTGTCACAAAAATATGACAATTATCTGTTTCTCTGATGCCTATCTTCCTCTTTGACAGGTGAAAAAAGTTTATCTTGACTGGTTTTTTATCTCTTTTTCAAAAAATTGTGCAAAAATGGTTAACAAATGACCTTGACCTTAAGTGAAAGACTTCTGGCTGACTATCATTGATGACATCTATATACCTACCAAATATGAATATCAAAAAATACAGTTATATTGAGCAAATAATGTGTTTTTAAGAAGAAAATACATAGAAAAATACTAAAATTTTTACTTGACGGTGCCTGTCTGGTTACCATAGTAACCACCTTTACAGACAAAGGCCCAATATTTTTTTTCTTTTTCATGATAGAGGGATGGTTGATTCTTTAGTAGGAACACATAATTTCAAACTAGCTGCATTTTTTCAAAAATGCTTTAAGAAATTGGCAAAATATGACATTTTCAAAAAATGTCTTACCCCACCCACCTAAGTGTGGTAAAGCATCGAATATAACAAATAATTGAAATAAATTTAAAAAGTGCAAATGATTGAGTAAGGATAAAACAATTTATAATAGAAAGATTATTTTTTGTAAACCTTTAAATAAGCAAGATAGCAATGCTCGAAAAATGCCTATTTTCATGCTTATATTTGCCATTTTTTATCAAAAAACTTTTAGATTTGTTTCCATGGCAACCTAAAAACAAATTGACAAAAAAACGATGATTTACTCATAAGGGCAATAAGGTCTGACAATCAAACAAGTTTCAAGTAAATCCGAGACATGGCGTGCCACACTCACAGTGTAAAAGTGTAAATGCTTACAGAGAATGGCTATTAATTGCTCTTTATCTTTAACATTTCTTGTACTATGTATATTATTTTCATTTATTGAATAAAGTTTCTATCTAAATTTCTTTTTTTTTCAATAATTGAGAACTTTTTCCTTTAAAAAAATACCAAGAAAATTATACTTCATTTTGAATTTACTGACTTTATCAAAAAGATAAGCAAAAAAGTCAAACCTTACAGCAATGACTCTATACCCTGCAGCTGATAGTGATAACACTTGTCTAAAGAACACATCTGCCGTCCCACTGGCTGGGGGCATACATATCAGGGGACATTTAATGTGTCGGGGACCAGCATCATAGATTATCCACTCCTTCCTGTCATCATCATCCACTATTAGCTAAATGGAAACACAGAATAATACATGATTTATGTAGCTTGCCATTTTTCAGAGCAAACCTTAGGTATTGTGCTCATCTTGGGGTTTTTCAGATTGATGTTAGTGATGATATTGGTGTAGGTGTTGGTGTGACAAACTTTAACCTTCATCATATCTTTGTCGTTATTGAAGTTATCTGCATAAACCTTGGCATGTGTGTTCACCATTACAAGAGCTTCCCAGACCATTAAGGGGGATAACTCTGGAAGCATTCTGTAAGAGTTATGCCCTTTTCGACTTGGATTTTTTGCTTTATCCAGCACCTGAAGTTGAGTCTTGCACTCGTAGGTAGTAATCTTGTTGTACATATGTGTAGTAGATAGCAAACATTGATTAAGTCCTATTAACTGGCTATAACTATCCGAAGGTTAAAAAAAACCCTCAGTTCTGTGTATAATGAAAACTGAAACACTCTTAAATTAGAAAGGCAAAATGTCTGTATGAAACACGTGACCCTTAAACAGCTATTTTTCATAATTTTTGCAAAAGTTTTTAAATGACAGATGACTTTGATAAGCATAATGCATGTCAATGAGAGGTGCTTATTTTACAATCAGTAAAATTAGTTCACCTATTAAGGTAGTGGGCCCGTAATAGGTCCGCAACATGTTGGAAGTAATGATCCTTAACAGTGCTAACCCAGGTTTCCTAATGATTTTCATTTGGAAACCTCGGTCAACATTGTGAAAGTTTGTGGGTTCAGAACTATCATGGGTCCACTACTTTAAGGAATGCCACTGTACGTTCTTCAGAGAATTATGGCTCTCTGTGTGAGTGCGATAGCTGTCCTGAATATATATGAAATAACTTTACTAATTGTAAACTAAGCATTTAACGAATCCATAATTTCAACAAATACAGAATTGTGCATTATCAAATTTTTTTGTGACAGTATCTATTCTAGGATTTCATAACTATGGGGATTTCACAGCTTTTTTTCTCGGGCTTTTGGGAACAGGTCTGAAACCAGGCAAATTGGGAAAAAATGTGTTGTTTTCACAAAGCTTGGGAAAAATCTCATTATAGGAGTTTTGAACCAAAACTTAAGTATTGTGTACAATTTAATACCAGAATGAAGTTTTCTCGGTCTTTTAAGACAATCAATTTAAAATCAAACTTAGGAACAACATATTTGATTCTTAATTTTCATTTCAAGAGTTTGGAAAGGTCCTCTACCTAGGTAAATTGGGATTTTTTTTTTCATGATTTTGGGAAAAAAGGTCATTTTTTGGCATTTCACGGGTCCTTCTTAGGGTACCTGTCAAAGAAGGAGAAAAAACGCTGTTTCAGCACAAAATTGAAGCAATTGAGAAGTAACTGGTATTCCATACTCTTTGTTCATGGTAAAAAATCCCCCACAAATCTAGAAAATATGGTGGCAGTTCCCCAATCCCCTCACCTAGAATAAACACTGCTTGTTACCATGCAGTATTCTGCTAAAAATGGTGGAAAAGTTTCTTGATTTTTATACCAACACTGGTATATCTGCTTATTCATTGTCCAATTTTTCATCGCGCTTTTCATTGTTGGATTGAAGGTAAATGATTTTCTAACATTTGTACCTGCATCCTTTAAAGCCCCGCCTCATGACTATAAACATCCCATAAAAACATCATAAGAACAGAATAAAACTTGTGCACTGAATTGTATAAATAGAAATTGTTTACAGACAGGTCAGGAACCAGTCTTATGGCAAAAACTCTTCAGGCCTTCAACTATTATAGCTGACATTACCTTTTTCTGTGGAACGGAGCTCCTGAAGCTTTGATAGTCTGGTGAATTGTGTATTTCTCCCATTGTAAGGCCTCTAGATCAGGATGCACCGGTCATATATACCTGGAAAATTATCAAGTTTAATCACAAAAAGTTTGCTCGATATTACGATCCCTGTGTCTATTCTAGGAGGGGGATTGCGCATTTTAGCACATACTTTTGAAAAGACCCCCCTAATTTTGAAGATGATGGGGGATATTATTACATAGAGAAAGAGAAAAAAATCCCTTCATTTTGGCGATTTGGTGATTTTCAACAAAATTCACCCCTACTTTCTGAATCCTAGAATAGACACTGATGATCCCCAAATTTTTCTTTTTATAGCTTATTGAAGTTGGTAATGTAGCAAGAAAACAATAATTTATATTGCATAAATCTCATCTAATAATTACGGGACAGGCATTGTAAATGTGTAACGTAAACAACTTTACCTGTCTCAAAAACTCTGTATTGATGTCACAAGTTCAGCTCAATGCAGTGGACCCCTAATAGTTCTGCAATTTTTCAGAAGTAATGAACTTTAACAGTGTAAACTGAGTTTCGTAATGGTTCTCTTTTTATTTCATATTAGTGGCATCAGGGTTATCAATTTCACTTGCGAAGTTGCGATAACCTGTAACCTTTCTCGTATCACTATTTTACCAGTTAAACTGGGCATTCACTACATGTTGATCCTGTTAAGAACTTGCACATATTTTTTTTTATTATTTACTGCATATCGGTCTATACTTCATACACAGATTATACTATGAGTGGTATTTCTCCACTTCAGTACTTTCCTTTTATTGCTTGATCATTTAGAATCTTAGATATTAGTCATTTATAATTGAAGTAGCGAATTATAACCATCATACTATTTATATGCAATTTTACACACTGCATGAGCAACTAAGACAGGTATGATGAAATAAGGTAAGTTCTACCAGTCCATGTGTGCTTTCTCAGTTGGAACAAAAGAGCCATACAGGTAGTGCCTATCTTTGAGAGTTCTTCTTTAATCTGGAAGGTATAAATTGATGGCGCATCCCTAAACAGTTGTAACTGCCTATAAACACATTGCAGTTAAAACCGTTTCACACATAGCCATTGAAATGGTCATTCCATAAGAAGCCTGCATCCCCTCCATATGAGACAAAGAAGGCTGCTGACAAAATTTAGGGGTACAATCTTCAATTTTGGGGTAAATCATCTTTCCCATCTTATTCTAATGATAAATATTGATTATGCTATGTTTGGTATCTAATATTGGTAGCATTTTAAATTTCACACTCTACTCTTTCAAAGCTCTACAAAACGTAAAACTATTATTTAGTTCCCAGTAATCTTTTAAAAGAATCCATTATCAGATGTGGTTGCCACTCTGCCTGTCTGTATGCATCGGGTTATAGATGAGTTACAGATGAAATGCTCTTCATCCCTCAAAATATAACTGAAAAGTAGTCAAAACGACAGACACCATGCTGTACACTGGCACAAGAACTTTTTTGGGCAAATCTTTTTCTTTCTTTTTCTATCCCTTTTTACATCCTATTTTAAACATATTTTTGCATTTCAGGGTCAATTACAGAACTAATAGCCACTCCTGGGAATCAAAGTCAAGAGGCAGACAGTCTACCTCTAGATCACCTACACCATTGCTACAAGAATATATCTCTTGATCAAGGTTTTGACTTCAGCATAATTTTCAACTATCCTTCCGAAGTAACAACAGAGTTAAATGTATGTATGTATGTATCTCTACTGAATCACCCCCTCATGGAGATTACATGCAGGTGCGCATCTGTGCGGTGTTAGTGGAAAATTGTTAAAAATAAGAGTAAAGTTTCAATAAGATTCGTTAGTGAGTGTGGAGTAAAAGATGATAGGGTTTAAAATGTTAAAAGCCAGAAACAAGCTGACAGTGATAGCTAAAAACAGTGTGCTGACATTTAAGGCATTGGATGGTTGACTGAGCTGCCCTCTTAAAGGAGTCGAAAGTGGGCAGTAAAGCTATATGTGGTGGCAGCCAATTCCATTGCACAATTGCGAGGGGGTAAAATGAGTATTTGCTGGGGTTTGAATTTGGCGGAAGCAAAGTGTGTGTGAATTTTTTGGAATTCTCAGTGGGTGGACAACATACCGAGGCATGTCAATGGCTACAATGCCATTTAAGATTTTGTAAAATAGACAGAGGCGTCAGACCTCCTCTGCTCAAGGGACCTCCAGCCTAGAGAATGGATCATCTCAGTCACACTAGCATATGGGGAATAGTTATTCAGGGTCCAGCAGGCCGCTCTTTGCTGAATCATTACCAGCTTGTTAATGCTTGAGTCAGCGTAGGGACTCCAGAAGAATATTCCACCTGGGGGCGAACAAGAGTTTTGTTGGCCATTTCTCTAATTGCGGGGTTTTATGTCCTAATGTTTCTCTTAAGAAAGCCAAGGGAACTGCTTGCAGAGGAAGTGATGTTCTGTATATGACTGTTGAATGATAGGTTGTTGCTGATCTCCACGCCCAGGTACTTGGAGGCATGGGACAGGACTTCTAGACCTTGTGATGTGTATTACAACACACTTACTGGGATTGAACTCCATGTCCCTCTCCAGTTCCCACAAGTGGATCAAGATCCCGCTGTAGAATCTGAGCATCCTGCAAGTTGGAGACTGCCAAGTAAGTAATTTTCTAGGACAACTGTCAGAGTCCAATCAGATAAAAAAGCTTGAACCCATTATAGGGTTGGACCTCTTATACTGTACTTGTGTAGTTTGGGCAGTAGCTTCTGGTGGCTCACTTTGTCAAACGCCTTAGAAAAGTCAAGTAAGACAAGGTCTGTTTGACAACCTGCTAGTGAGTTACGCATAAGGTCCTCTGCTAGTGTGACCAGTTATGTTTTGCATGATCGCTTGCTCCGAAAACCGTGTTGGAGATCATAAAGCAGATCATTCTTAAACGGGTGGGTATAAAACGCAGACAATATAGAATATATAGTAACGCATACGATATAGAATAAAGAGGGATTGCAGACAAGGGTATAAAACGCAGACAACATAGGTAAAGAGGCAGTACGCTGTTACGCAGACGATATAGGACAACGCTTAAATTTCCAAGCCTTTTTTAGCACTTTATATTTTATTCGGTTGTGTTTTATTTCAAAAGCTTATTTATATTCATGAGAATTACAATTTTTGCTTTGCTGTAAGAAATGGTAAGTTCAATCTTAACTTTTCGTCTTACTGAGAATGCTTTTATTAAAAAAAGCCTGTATTCATTATCAATTTGATTAAACAATATAATTTGATGGATGAAAATTTAAGCCCCTTTTTTCTTTTTTTCACCAAGTTGGACGATTATATGATATGCAACTTGGAAAAGGGCTTGTGAGCGTGTCTGAATAAATAATCAAAACAAAATAATGAATTGTGGTTAAAAATAGAAACTTATTTCTCCAAGATAATACTCAAAAATCGTTTTGACTGCTTAACATTTGGCATTTTGTAACCAAATTGAATATACTATTGTAGAGATTGTTTGTACATGCATGCACATGCATAATGCTATCATTTTTTAAATTTGCTTATATCCTCGTTGTTATTCCAAAAGCTCGAAAATACAACTTTATATGTTACCTTATCAAATATTTAAGATAAGTTGTAAATCTGTTTAATCCAATTTTAATATATACATCGGTTAAGAACTAATTTGTTAAGGCTAAGATCAATTTTCGCTCTTAATATTCGGTTGCAGACAATTTTGATTTAGAGACGGTTAAGGTCTAGAAAGTGACCAAAAGTCATATTTTTTCAACTCATGTGATCACTCACTGAAACTTGTTCTATGGAAATCGAAGACACTTTGATTATCGTCATATTTTCATGTCGCTACAGAGTTTTCGGAAGCTATCATCTAAAAGCGTTTCGGAGTTATTACCGATAAGATATTAAATGACCGACTGGATACGCGACTTACCGATAGTCGCAATTGAAAAAGCGTGGTTAACACCTTACAGCATTAATGTATATTACGTTTTGTCACCTGTCTAGATTTACTTGTCAGTAGCACCCAACTTTGGGCGATCAATGATTAGCAATCCATCCGATGTAATAGACTGTCGGATTTTAGATACAGATGACCGAACACGATCTCTGCAGAAAAACTGTGTGCAAAATGAAAATATTCAACAGAAATACATTTTACTACGATTCCAGTAAATGTTAGTTATTACACTCTGCGATCAATTAATGCAGTGAATTTTAGACATTCTTGAATAAGTTCATTCAACTTGGCTAACATGTGTTAGGTTTTAAAATGTCGATCGTGGTAAAAAAAAAAAAAAAAAAAACTTTTTCACACAGCACCATTTTATAGAAATATTAAAAACTCAAAATGACTAAATATTGGTTTGTACATGTACTCACGGGCAAAATTTGCAGTTTCCTACATCCTTACCTACTTACTTTGCCTAATGATTGACCAATGCAATTTCCCAATATAGTTAAAGGTTAAAGAGTGAAAACATGTAAACTTTTTAAATAATTCGAATGAGTATATTCTCCGTTTCTTTTGTTGACCTTGATCGTTACTATTTTTCTTAAATAGTGATCATTTAAATTTCCACTCTGAATCTTCGTTTAAGAAAATAGTGCGGTGCCTTATGTAATCCCGTAGGACTTTCGTGCTGAAATTGATTTTTTGGCTTTAATTGATTGTTTATGGGTCAAACAATCGAAAACTATGCGGGTCCAAATTTTTTGGGTCTGTTCCCTGATTTTATGGGCTCTCAAAGGAGCCCATACGGGCAAAATAGGTATTTTCCTAATACTAGGTTCAGGAAAGGCGTTTTTTTGTTCTTCTTAAATGTTTTCTGTAGGTTAACAATGTAGTTAGTGTTAGAACATTTTTGAAAATACAGTAACCCATATTTCAAAAGCTTTTCCACTATTTTGGGGCTCTCACAAAGCCCAAAATAGCAATTTTGGCTGTTTCTTATTAATGGGTTTAGGAAAAACATTTTTTTGTTTGGAGATGATTTTTTAAGCTCTATTTTGGTTTAAAGTGTCGGTTCGCATTGAAATACTTGCAGGTCCATGTTCTCTATAACCATTTCAGGATTTTTTAGCTTTCCGGCATAATAGCCCATGCGAACTAATTTGGGTGCTTTTTTTTGAATAAGGGTCACAAAAAAAGTTATTTTCATTGCTGTTGAACCGTTCTCCAATAACTTTCAGCGAGTTATTGTATTTAAGATAGCTTTGGTATAATAAACAATAAGCTCATATTTTAAAGTCTAATAGTCCTTTTGATTGGCTTGCAAAGGATCCCAGAGGAGCCGGACAATGCGGAGTTTCCGAAGTTAGGTTTTAAGAACAACGGCACTTCTTATGGTGTTCACGGGTACTAAAATTGCACAAATGATTCGAAATTCTCTTAACAACAACGAGATGTTTAATTAATTTAACTAGATCTTAATGAGCCAATATGAACCAACAGGAACACTTTGCCTAATAATGGGTGGGAGAAAATCAATTTCTTGTCTTAAACATTTCTCGAGCCTCATTAAATTAAGTAGGGTTATGATGAGGGTAGAATTGAAAAAAATGAATCAAATATCCAAAGCCCAGACATGATTATTGGCGCTTGGTGAAGCCCATATGTGCAGGTTTGAATATCCTCCAAATAAATGAAGGAACTACTCAGACTAGGTATAGTTTGAAGCTTTTTTGCACAAGTCTTAAATCATTGTAGTCGAAAAACCTAAAATATGTAACCCCGATCGACTGAATCAAACTCGCCATATTAATTAAAGCTGCTCTTTCACAGATTGGGAAATGCGATTTTTGATAAAAAAAATTAAATTAACCGGAAATTATTACTTTATCGTGTAAAAAAAACTCTACAATAGATACGATCTTGTAAGGCAAAAAAGAAAAAAGACAGATATTCCTGAATTTAGCGGAATTCCATTCTGAAAAAATAAAGCAACTACTAACGCCTATAAGATTATTCTTAAATTTTGAGTCAACTATTTACGCATGCAATTCCCTCTGTTTGACCAATTCTTTCAAAGGTCAAGGTCGAAGTATTTGTCAATTGGGGAACTTCATATCGAAACATGCGAAAAATGAAACATTATACACGAAAATTAACAATTTCGAAATTTATAGACTGGATATAAAAAGATTGGTTCGCTGACCTTGCCGATTCGAACATTCAAGCTACATTTTTTTTTTCAAAAGAGTTACTTTAAGATACAGGATTGTGGAGAAGAGTAATGTCAAGAAGGAGAATAAATCTATTTTTGTCGAATGAGAAACACAATTTTTGACAATTTTACTGATGGAGACAATCGCTCGATCTGTGATGTGGTGATCATGAGTGTTCTGATCTTCACGATCACTTTACTATATCTTCTTTTCAGTTGCCACAGTTACTGTCTTTATTGTTTCGAACTGAAATAGTCAAGAGACTCAGTGCAAGGACTGATAGTATATTTCGATGATCACAGAAGCTGTTTCCATGACTTAAAAGTGTCATTAATAAATCGAAGTTTAAAGTTTTCGATGTTATCGAGCTGTTCTTGTGGGTCTTATTGTAAAATGACTTGTAAAAAACCCCAAACATTTTCATTCTGTCTTGGCTTAAAGAAATTTTCCTTGTCACTGTGCATGTTTCACACGTCTTCCAAACCAAAACAACATGCTTATCGTTGGTGATTTCTAAAAAGCATTTACCCCTTTGCTTGTATGACCAATGAAAACTAGTTGGTCAAAATCTGTCTCTTTAGATTTGAACGAGCATAGCTGTTACCAGGACAGTGAACTGCATTAGTTTTGCACTGGAAGTGGAAATAACTATGTCCGTTCATATCTAATCTAATCAAAGTGGTTGTTCGATATTAATTTCAACCTATACACTTAAGAAAACTTGAAGTATATTTTTATTTCATTGAAGACATTATCTACCATAGAAAAACTTTCCAATTATTTGCTTCAATTATGTGAATCTAGCAATTCTAGAGCAGTCTCGCTTTGCCTTAGTCCGATATTTTCTCCGTGGTATTTAAGTAAATAGCTGTTATCATTATCTTGATATGCATCGCCTTTTTAGTATATACATATGGTAAGCAAGAAAGTCCCTCCTTTAGCCATAACGGACCCTCAATACTTAAATGCATCCATTGAATAGGGTCATTTTTTCAAGGGCTTTCTTTTGCACTTTGTAGGTTGCAAAATTAAAACAAGAATCAGATGGCCATGCCCAATGATGTTCTTTACCAAACATGCATTTCCCGAGGCAGCAAGATATAATTCAAATCTGCAAGATTACATGTTCACAGATTATTGTTAAGTAGATGCAATTTAACTGGCATCCAATATAGTGCATTAAAATGACGAGTTCACTGATTTGGTCTATCCCATGATGTTTCTTTTATAGACAAAAATGCACCTGTTAAGAGATTATAACATGTCAAAACGAGTTGAAATGATAAAGTTGTTGTAGTTGATAAGAATTTTTGGTAACTTATTTCTATGAAAGATTAATCAAAATAGATAAAAGATAATATAACTATATATGTTACAAGAAGTTGTTTGTAATAAGCGTTGCAAACCATATGCATGCGTCTCAGTATCACCTCTTTCCTTGATTTTTAGGAAGATTCACTATTTGTTAAAAAAAAAAAATTGAAGCAAATTTTATCAGAACAGATGAGATATATACTAATAGATATTTCCATAAGAGTGTCTGTAAGTAGGGACATGTAATTAACCGATGCAGGCGTTTTGCCTGCGAATGCTTGAGAATGTTTGCAAGAATGACTAAAAATCTGTAAGTTCAACAGCAATTGTGTGTCGTTGATAGAAATTCCAAAGGAAGAGAGCTGATGCACACATCTATAACTCTTACTCTTAATTGATGAACTTGTTGTTTGATACAGTTTTAAATTTATACACACAAGCGAACTATGCATTATATACATTGTACACTTTACTCTAGGCGTTAAAGGGCAGTAACAACAATTTGAAACAGAGTAAAGCGGACAAACTAGCAAAAATAAGACGATGTGGTTTTAATTCGTGGGAACTTATAAATGTCAAAGCAAAAATACAACATTGAATAAAAACATATTTATCCATCGTATCTTTACAGAATGCCGAAAAATGTTCTTATGTGCTTCATTAAGCGCCAATGAAATAGGTATGGGCTTTTCAAAATTGATTCACATATGTTTTACCGAGACCCGCATCCATTACCTCATAAGGCTTCAGAAATAACACTCTTCAGAAATCTTTTCTTGAACCAAATTGTTGGCAAAGTAACCTTGTTGACTCATATGGGCTTATTAAGGGTCCATATAATCGATAAAAGTAGGGTAATTGGTTAGGAAATTTAAACAGAATATCTCCAACCCAAAGAGATCATTGATACCATTTGTGGTACAAGCGAGCAACATTGAAAACAAACAAATTTTACGAAATATGTCGTTTATTATTTTAATCTGTCGTATATTTGCATTATGCTGCAACCCACACACAAACCCTTCTCTTATGGGCTTCATTTAGCGCCAAAGCAACGGATACAATTAAGAACATCGTGAAATTGAAAGATATTACTAACAAAACCATTCTAAATCATTCATTCAAAGCTCCATTCATTCATTCTCAAAACATGCAAAGGGAGGTAATGGATATTTTAAATGCAATTAGCGATTCCATGTTACCTCCCTTAAAAATCATTCAAAACACACTCCTCCCACTCGTTCAATTTCATTTCGATATAATTCCACAATCATTCACTATGTGAATTTCACTATGTTTTAACTGTATGGGTTTTGAAAATTTGATTCATATACTTTTGTACCATTTTTGGAACAAGTTGGCATCATAAAGAGGGCTATATTTTTTTCAAAAATCGCGAGTTGGGAAAGCTCCAAAATCTGTTCATATGGGCTCATTTTAAAGCCAATCAAAAAGCATATCAGAAGTTTAAAATTTAAAAATGATATAGATCAACACTAACCAACGCTAGGTATTGAACGTAATTTGAAAAGAAAGGTAAAAGGAATGGCATTTTATTGTAAATCTTATTTAGGAAAACACCCCAATCGGCTCATATGGGTTATTATGAGAGCCCAAACAAATTCCAAAATGACCCAAGAAAACATGGACATGCAAGTATTCCACATCAACCCATACTTAATACTAAACAGGGCTTAAGAAATCATCTCGAAACAAACAAGGTTTTTTACCCTTAACCAACGAATATAAAAACACCAAAATAGCTATTTTGGGCTCTGTGAGAGCCAATAAAATGGTGCAATAAGCTTTTAAAACATGGATTTTTGTATTTTTTTCTCTTCAATCCACACTAAATACACAGCCAAACCAAAGAAATCATTTCAGGAAAAAAATCACATCTCATAAGCCCTCTTTTAGGAAAATACCTATTTTGCTCATATGGGCTCCTTTGAGAGCCCATAAAATCGGGGAAAGGGCTTGGAAAATTTGGACCCGCATAGTTCGCGATTACTTGACCCCTAAACAATCAATTAAAACCAAAAAATCAATTTCAGCACGAAAATCCTACGGGAGCCCTTTTTCGTACATAAGGAACCGCACTAAAATTGCAATTAGGATGCAACAAGAATGGCGAGCGTTTAGAACTTCACTCTAATTTGCGAAGGTGAACTAGCGTTTCGGTTCACGTTTTGCAACTCCTTCAACCTGACCACAGGGCTCATTTCATTTCCAAACTAGTAAAACATTGAAAGCCACCAATATCTTTAAAATTTAATCCCGGGTTCTTCATTGTCCTGGAGGCAGGTTAAATTTAGCTATCTATCAAAGATATCCAGAGATATGGCAAGTTTCAATTCATAGCATATCTAAGAAACAATACAATAACTATATAGAAATAAAAATATGAGAGAAAAGGAGAAATCGCTTTCATCAAGCACTTTCTCATTTTATCTCGGTGTTTTCTTTTTCTACTTTACAGCAGAGCATAAAGTGATGGTATGGTTTAAATATCTTCAATATAGCAAAATATTTCTGACATTGTACATTAACTGTGAATAATTCCCCTGGTGCATCAAAGTAACATACCTCAAATAGGATAGGAGACGCTTAGACGTAGAACCAAATAACCAGGCTGAATCTGCAGTTACGATATTTTGATTTTCGTGGTCGCGCGATTTCGGCTCTCAGTGTGGACCAGACTTAATGGATTCTGTTAAATTGAGTTGATTGGTAAGCGTCAGAATGCTGATCCGCTTCTGATTAGCATTCTATATACACGAACGGAGCCTAAATTAACTTATGTATATTTATGGACCTTGCAATAGCTATTTTCTCAAGGTTGCATTTTCTATGCCGACAAATCGTTTATATGCTGAGAATAGTTATAAAAACATGTGCACACAAACCTTGGACCTCTACATTTATAAATTCATGTGAAAATTTACGAACAAAATGAAAATGTTTTCAATATATATTATCAGTTTTATCTCGAATGAAGTAGATTTTTCTCCCCAATTCATTACTTAGATTTTTTCCAATTCATTACATTTTTTTTATTATTGATTAAGAAACGCTCAATAGCCGTATTTCAAAGTGTACATCAGTTAGTAGTTATCTTCATGGCATAAAAAATCAAAACTTGCATCCATCAAAATATAATATGTGATCATGACAAATACTTGTATTATTTTATAACAAAAGCATTTCGGCAGTTATGACATAAAAGTTATTTTCGAAAATACCATTTCATAAAGCGAAGCGAAAATCGCAATTCGAATGAATTTAATAAGCTTAAAAAAAATACACAACTGAATAATTCTATAAAATAATACTGTTTAACCAAATTGATAATGAGTACAGGCATTTTTATAACCAAATTATTCTCAGTTATGATATAAAAGTTAATTTTGAAATTACTATTTCTTAAAAATCGCAATACAGGCATTAGATCTAATATAAATAAAAAAATAAACGAATTTAATATAACGGTGCTAAAAAGGGCTCGGAAATTTAAGCTGCGTCCTATATCGTCTGCGTAACCGCATATGGCCTCTTTACCTATGTTGTCTGCGTTTTATACCCCTGTCTGCAATCCCTCTTTATTCTATATCGTATGCGTTACTATATATTCTATATTGTCTGCGTTTAATACCCACCCTTCTTAAACCCTGGATACTAGGGGGTATTGTCATAACAATGTAACTAAGAGAACATCTAGTGCCACTTTTGCACTGTGTCTGGAGATTTCAAGCAACATATCAGCTGTTATAATAAAGATGATATAAGACAGAATGGCGATAGGTAGGTAACTGTCATACCCTAACTATAATGGGAGGGAGAAGTAAAATTCTTTTGGCTAGGATTACAGCATCAAATTTTCAACAAAACCAGTCAAATAAAAAATGCTGTTGAAATTCTACTATACAAGCAAAAACAGTTGTGTCCAGGAAAGAATTTTGTTCTGAAAGACACATTCAAAACGAATTTTAGATGTTGACACCTTTTCTGTGCGTTTTCGTGGTGTTGACAAATTAGAGTAAAGGGATACTTTCAGTTCGATAATCGGTGCGTACAATAATTCTTAGCGTGTCGTGAATACAATAAGGTCTTTATTATATTTTGCTAATGTGTGTGAAGAATCACACAACTTGTCAAAAAGATATAACATCGTATAATCAAAGATGTTTACATTTTTACTTTCTTTCCTGCGCTTTGGGAAGTCATTTGACCTGTAATATCGTTCTCGGCGAGATTTGGAATCGGAATCAACGGAACTTAACGAAAAAGTCCAAATACAGCTATCTTGTTGCTACGCGACACCGATTTCGTAGTTATCTTTCCCGCCATACTTCAAAATTACCAAGGAAAAAGAAAGTTGGATAAGATCTAGTTTGTATCTAAACGGCATATTTGAAGCATATGGGACCAAGAATAGCTGCAGTGGAGAGAGGTAGATATTTTTGCCGAAGATGTATAGTTAATTAAGAACTAGATCTTATTCTAAATATATGCTACTGAATTAAGAATAGATCTAGATCACTTAGATCTAGATCTAGAATAATTTCGTGTAGATCTATCATGAATGTTGAAGGCTGTCATCGAAATTGTCATACCTGTTACCTGTTACCTGTGGATCGAGACCTTCATAGGCTTGAGCCTCTATGGTCCTTTTCTTCATTTTCATTTCTTGTACCCGCTTCCGGCCAAAAGCATTCGGGTGCAAACTTGACTGGTTTATTTTTCCAAAAAATATTCAAAGCATTTTTAAAACTATTTACACTGCTGCTATTTACAATGTAATTGGGCAAACTGTTCCAAGCACTGACCACTCTTTGTGTGAAGTTGGATTTTCTAATATTTGTTCTGCAAGATTTTTTGTAGATTTTGAGTGTATGTCCTCTTGTGTTTATACTTCTGTTTTGGACTATTGGAAATAATTTGTTTTTGTCGACTCGGTCTTTGTTTGTTAAGATCTTAAAAACTTGGATGATGTCTGATCTTTGTCTTCTGTATTCAAGGGTTGGCAATCCTAGATGTCTTAGTCTCTGGTTGTAATTCATGTTTTTGAGAGATGGTAAGATCTTGGTGGCTCTTCTTTGTACATTTTCTATTTTAATTTGTTCTTTTTTGTACAATGGTGACCAGATGTTTGTACCGTATTCAAGATGTGGACGGACTAAACTTTTATATAGAATTAGGAACATGTTTTTGTCAATGAAGTTGAATGATCTCTTTATCAAGCCCAGGATTTTGTTTGCTGTTTTTACTTTTGTGTTAATATGTTCTTTAAAATTTAATTTGTTGTCAATATGAATTCCAAGGTCTTTTTCTATGTTATCTGTTGCTATATCTTTTCCCAAGAGTTGGTATTTTGTTGCTTTGGCGCTACCAAGCTGTAAGTGTTTGCATTTGTCCGGATTAAATTTCAGAAGCCATTTGTTTGACCAATTTAGTAATTTGTTCAGGTCTTGTTGTAGTTTGCACTGTTCGATTTGGTTGTTTACTTGTGAGTAGATTTTTGTGTCGTCCGCGAACAACTTGGTTTGATTTTCAGTACATTCTGGTAGGTCATTAATATATATGGTGAATAAGATAGGTCCAAGGACACTGCCTTGAGGAATACCGCTTGTAACGTTTGCCAATTCTGATTTTTCTCCATTCATGAATGATGTGCGTGTGTACTTTTATCAACCTTTATTTTTCTTTAACCGTCACTATGAATTTAACTTAATCAGTGGTGTGTTCCTTATAGATCTAGCGTTCGTTGGGTATGCTAGGGTAAGATTTAGCAGCTGAATAAGATTACGAAATCTAAATGAGGAAATGAAGCTTGATTGGCATTGGCTTAAATGAGTAGTCTTGATCCTCAAGTGGTTTCCCTTTTACTGGCTATATCATTAGCATCTTTCAATAGTTTCATCTTAGATCAGGCATTTATTTTTTTCATTAAGATTCAATAGTCTAATTCATGAGATTGTTTAGAAATAAGTTTACCTGAAAGGAGGCCACAGATTATGCAGATGAATTTTTGTAAGAAATTGTTTTCCTATTGTAAAATAAATGATTTTGAGCTAATACCAAATCCAATTTTGTCCAGAAGATACAAGAATTGGTTTAAGCAATGGTTTTGGAAGGAAAGAGATTAAATGCTATCAAACATTAAGCCCTTTTTCTTGATTGCACATTTTATATAAATTAAGTACAGTTATAGGCATCTATTCTTCCATATTATTCAGCTTGCAGGGTGTAGCTTAGTCGTGATATGATTTGGCAAATTGCCAAATTTCTATATAGATCTAGGTAACTTAAATCAAAAGGATTAACATGCTTAAAAAAAGTGAGCACATTTTATTGTTTGGTCACAAAACTCACATAACTTAATTCAGCTTGTACAAACCAATGATGGTTTAAAGTTTCAAGTTTAAATTGTGCACTATCTATAATCTATCTATCTTCACATACTGCCTAACTCCCATTTTGGGTATTACTGGCAGGTGAATCACTCTAAATGTTATCAATTTTGCGTGAGAAATTCGAGAGGCAATGGAATATTTTTTTTTTGAAGGGTTTTCATCCAATGCTACCAATTTACAGCTGGGTGGACTGAGGCAGTGACTATTAATTTTCTTACCCTAGGAAACACCTCGCTGTCAACAGGACTCAAACGCCTGACCAGCATCAGCAGACCAACCTTCTAACCACTGAGCAATCGAGGCAGTCAATAAAAGCGAGAAAGTATTCAAAAAGCTGCTTTATTGATTAATCTCCACCCTGCCAGGAAATAGATAATAGATTATAGTATGCTATTTAGTATGTTTATTGTTATAGGCCCTGGGCCAGGCAGATACTTCCTACCATCAACAGTTGGGTTCCAGGATCATGATCCCACAAAGGTGAAAAACCCAGCATATCTGTTTGGAAGAAGACTCTCTCGGAAGGCAAATGGTCAGTACACTGTATTCATAGTGAAATGTTTATTAACCATGCTAAATAAAGTTAAGGCCAAACTGTATTAAAATGAAAGTGCTTAAAGCAATGGGATGCACTTATTGTGTGAGTCAGTATTCAAATATAAAAGATAATATTATCAAGCTTTTCTGGTTTATAGAGAAAATTCAGGTTACGGGTAAAAACTAAGATTACACAGCAAAAAAAGAAACTTTACATGACTTACTAAGGGCTGTAGTATCGTTATGAAACCATAAAGAATACAGATGTTACTTAACATGAAACTTGAAGGCAATATCCGTCGGTTTATAGCAGGGTCAGTACCGGATGTTTGTAAAATGGGGTTTTTATTGGTGGTCAAAGGACAAAGGGGTCGATTTCAATAATCACAGAAATGAAATCAAGATTCTTGGTGATGTTTTGAGTATACGTCCTTGATGTTTTCGTGATTAGAGTCGTTCCAATATCATGATAGACCAACGTCTGAGCTAAATTCAAATACTTGTCTTGCAGTTATCCTTCCTTTGATGAAATTTATTGAAAAAATGCAATGGTAACAGGGCCTCTACATGACGTCAAAAGTGGCCTATCTCATCTCGGCCAACACTTCATGTGGTTGTAACTGATACTTTTTGTTAATGAATATGGGTTTAAAGGTCACTTTCAATAGTTATACATTTAAAATTCGACCGCTGGTGCACCTATCCATAGGTTTTTGTCGTTTCTCACAGTACAGCTAGAGCTTTCATCTGAGGCACCAGTCGCCATTCTCTCCAAGGCGTATCACTTGCCAAATGTGTGGGAGAGAAATGACACTTATCACAATGCTTTTTGTCAAATATGGGATGAAAGACAGCTGAGCCAGAGGTCGAATCCACGACCCGATGAATGAAAACAAGACGCGTAACCGATTGTCCTAACTGGGCGCGGCAGTTCCAAACCCAGATATTTAAATGTAAATTGCCTGTCCTGAGTAGCCAAACTTAAGAGTGGCGTTATAAACAGACAATCAAGCTCTATGTATACCTGTAGTCTGATTCCTGCCTTTATTCGATTAGTGTTACATACCCGTTTCAATAAAAATGTACATTTTTGTTTTTTCGTGCCGATGCTAAGGAATGAGTGTGACTGTGTAACAAAAATCGCACAAAATGAACTTTGGGTAGCTCAACACGAGTATGTGACCAAAACTGGAAGTTACAGACGCATTAGCTCGGACTCGCTTCAATCGCGCAAAATCATGCGTGTGTCTAGTCTCTGTAGCTAGTCCAACTAACACATGTAAATAAAGATTGCCTTTAGCCACTGTTAGTCATTCAAAACAGACCAAGAGGTACGTAAAGTTTTTTTTTGTGCTAAGTATATATGTGGGAAACAAACTGTTCTTTGTCTATACCTCCGGCAAAAGTAGGAATATTCAGGCTTAACCATGACAAGGATTAAGCCTTGAAAAGATAACTATAATGTACTTGTTATCATAAAGAGATAGGGGCCTAATATTTACATACTTCCTGAGAGGGCAGGGCAAAACTGTTGTAATTGTTTACATATAGGCACTTACAATAGTTTTGCATTAACCCCTTATTATACTTTCTCTTATCATAGTACTTAGTAATATCAAAGTCGTCTCTAAATTTATCAATCTTTGAAAATAAAAGAAAAATCTAAGATTATCTCTATTAAGGTAGTGGACCTGTAATAGTTTTGCAACATCTCAGAAGTAAGGAACTTTAACAGTGTCAACTGAGGTTTCCTAATGAAAATCATTGGGAAACCTCGTTTAACATTGTGAAAGAATATGTGGTCTAAAATGTTGCAAACTATTATGGGTCCACTAGTCTAGTTTAAATCTTAAATTTAAAATTGTGTGCAATAAAAACTTCGCCAATTATGTATAAATATAAATTTAAGGTCACAGTAAAAAGGAAAAGAAAACAGATCCATACAAAGTTAAAGATTTGTTCTTCGAATGATAAATCAAATATGCAAAAAGCAAAGACTCTGGCCAGCCTGTGCATCCGCACAATCTGCCCAGAGTCTTCACTATACTTTCAATAGATAGATAAGGTCTAATGACCATCAGGTATCTTCATATCTATAGTATGTGGCTTTCTATGCTACTCAATGTTTGTACCTCACACACATTTCAAATTGTTAGAAATGCCACCCACAGGCTCAAATTAAACTTGTTTCAATTTCCTAGATAACAGTCCTGGACCTGCTTACTTCATCAACACTCGGGTCACAAGATATGGTATGGATGGTACACCTTGTTATTCCATGTTGTCAAGGCAACAAGATATAGGTAATTACTTTTACCTTTTTAAGTGTTTACAGTTATAGAATTTATTTCTGAACAAATAGTGACACTATCAAAAACATGGTATTTTCACTCAGAGACCAAAACTACATCATTATTCAAGCTGAAGTTTAAAGGATTTGATTGCTGTACTATATACATGTACATAGTTTTCAACTTTCTGTATAGTTTTGGGCAATCTGTTTCAAATCCGAATCAATAATCATTTTTTGGTTGGACGAGTAAATCAACTAATGATCGTTTGATTGTACAATCGTTTTCTTAGAAATTAATACAGTACTTGTACTTCAAAGTACATATAAATTTCAAAATCCTACTTACTCCTATGAAGTTCATAAAATATTAAAGTCTGTCTGTATAATATAGATTGAGAGGACTAGACCAAGTAACTCACCTTGTAATAATACATGTACCTGTATGTGTTCACAGAGAACTTTAAGACTCCGTCTCCTGGGACTTATTATCCTGAACAAGTTCATCCACAGAGGGAAAGGATCGCTCCTAAATACTCGATCGGGTTTCGAACTCGGCACCGAAAAAGAGATCAGAATCCTGCCCCAAACAGCTATATGCTGCCAACAGTGATGGGATCAACTCAGGCTGATAAATCTTCTGCACCTTCTTATTCAATGACAGGTACTCTTTTCTTTAATGCTTTTCGGTGGTTTATCAAGAAATAACGGTAGATTATCACTTGATAATCTCACCGCAAAAGCAGTGAAATTATCAAAAACTTATACCCTGCTTTTATGCATTTCATCCCATCTGACATCATCTATGTGAGGCGAAATTAGTGATGTCACATTGAACGTTGCATAGCAATCACGCGCAAAATGACACGCTTTACAAAAATATGTGCTAGAAATTTCACATTTTGTCTCATTTTTGCAATGAAGAAATAGAATAATTGTTTGTTTTTCGAGTAAGATCAATTGATATTTTATTTCGTGAACAACAAAAGCTATATTTTCACAAGTGGCGGAACCATTGGTAGAAATATAGCTTTTGTTGTTCACTCTTAAACTGAAACAAACGATTATCATCTATTTCTTTTCTCACATTGCTCACCTTGTCTTCTATAACCAGGGTTCGACACTAACTTCTATGAGTAAGGAGTTCATTGGACTCCAAAACTTCCAAATCAAGCAGTCGAAGCTCAAAGTAGAGAGTCCGAATTTTATTAATGTGGAGGACTTTGTTGAAAAAAAAAATTGCTTATTACAAGCAATTTCTTCTTTTCCACAAGTTTCTCCTTCAAAAATTATGCTTTTCTTTCAAAATACCACTGGTTGCAGGCAATTGTAATCTTCAATAATTTCAATAATAAAAAATAAAAAGATGTAAATCTTAGACGAAAATTTACAAAGAAACTGTCCTGTGCATTGATTAATTATTATGTTTGTTGAAATATTCTTAAATTAACCAGGGAGTCAATCAGACTCTTTACTTACATATCAATGGAGTCAAAATAGGTAAACAAGGAGTCTCCGACTCATGGCCTCCCCTTAGTATCGAACCCTGATAACAAAATGCCATCAGAGAAATCCTTGTCTAACACATGTGTAAGATCACATTCTAAATGACGACATCACAACATCATCCAATGCATGTTTTTTTATGCCATCAGAGCATTTCAAAAATTGCTTTTTAACATTAAATGGTGTAAATGCAAGAAAAAGAATCTGCAGGGGTGTGGAATTCCCATGCCCGACTTGTCCGACTCGGGCTTTTGTACTTGCGGACAAGTAAATTTTTCTAAGCCACTTGTCCAAGGACAAGTAAATACCAGGGCAAATCTTGGAATGTTACTTAAAAGAATTAAGAGAGAAATCATCCTAATGTTCATATCATAGGGTAGAAACATTGTTTTTAATGAAGGAAATGCTGGATACCAGCATTTTCTTCATCAAAAGGCAATGTTTTTTTCAATTTTTTCTATTTACTCTGTAGCGGACAAGTTCATTTTGATCCTGGACAAGTAGAAAATCCGCTTTTACTTGTCCAGGGACAAGTGGAGAAAACTCGTATTTCCACAGCCCTGGAATCTGTTAATCGATTTCATTTGAGGCACAATTTAAGGTCCTGTTTGAAGCTTGACATAGATGAATGTATCACCATTATCTCATTTATTACTATCATTGGGGTTTTACACCAGTTTTGAAAATAACTTTTCAGTGAAAAGTTAAAAACATGCACAGCCAACAAAATATTTCTGTAACATAAAAATTGTTCATTTTGGACTTTTTTTTGTGGTTTAGTATACATTTTCCAACAGTTTTGCTAATACCTTGATTATAGAGCAGTCTAGACGCCTGACAGTGATTTATAAGACTGTGCAGGCTGTAGCTGTATTTACTGCCTGTTCCAAGAAAGTAGGAAAGCCTGTAGCTTCTAGAGGCGCTTCTCTTCTGTAGTTTCTCATGCAGAATACTTTTTAATGAATCTGGTCAGACATTGAGGTGTCTTACTTACAAGCCTTTGTAGTAAATGAGATCAACATTCGTAAAATAGTAAAACACATTCTCGTTGTAAATTGAGGAGTCCGTGCAAAAATATTGTTAGAGCATTTCAATATATAACCAATAGTTTAGCACTGACCTTTCAAATATTAATGAAATTTAGATTTACTTAGGCACTTTTCCTGCTTCTGACATCTTGATGTTCAGGGCTTGTGCTAGTGTTTGTAATAAGGAAGTCATTGACCCCTTAATCATGAAAATCTAAGTGTCAAAACTGATTTTAAAGAGATCAAAACAACAGAAAAAGCATATTTTGTGAGTAGAACTGTGTCAATGAACCTGCTCTTGTCAAGATATGAAATTATTGATTTATAGAATGATAAATAGTACGTAAGATACATCATTAAAATTTTGAGTCCTAAAACCAAGTTTTGACCAAAAGAAATTGACGTGTCAAAATAGGATAATTTTAGATTTTTGAAAGTCAAAACCCTGGTTTAAGGATCAAACAAGAGTCCTGGGTATTATAAGACTTTACCCAATCAAGAACAAATGCAAGGTCTTTTTTTACCTATCACACGAGTCCTGGGTATTATAAGACTTTACCCAATCAAGAACAAATGCAAGGTCTTTCTTTACCTATCAAATAAAAATTCACCTTTCAATTCTGTATTTACCCAGGGAGATCTAGAGTTGGTTGTTATCTGGAGGACCTGGCTAAAGCCCCTGGGCCCGGCCACACCCAGAAGGTCCATCCCGACGTGTACATGATGAAGGCCCCACACTACTCACTGGGCTCCAGAAACTACATGCCTGATGATAAAGTGTTGAAGCCCGGGCCTGGAGCCCATCACCCAGAGAAGGTCATCATAAACAGACCAGAGCCCCCAAAATATTCTTTAGGTATCCGACATACAGAGTATGTATGTCCCATGATCTCGTATGATTAAGTCTATATAAAAATGTGTTTTTTGTTAATTATCTGTATTTTGAATCAAATATATTAAAGATTTTGAGGTGAATACAATTGTTACTTTTCTTCTGACCACAATATACATAGTCAAAAAAGTTTTGCAACACTTTTGGTTGTATTGTGAAATAGACTGAATTAATATTTTTTTAGTGAATTGGTGCCTGATCTATGAGCTTATCGATTGGCTATCCGTACAAGAAAGTTTACATTGCAGATCGCCATTCAAAGCATAACGTGAGGTTTTATGCTTTTAACGTCGATAGTTCCAATTTGCAACCTAAAGTCAGTCTGAAGTTTGCGCTTTTCATCACATTTGGTGAGCACTAAAACAATTCAAAGAAAGCCACTCAAATCATCATAGAGAACAATGTCCGGGCTATTAATGGAGGATGATCAAATAAACGGCATTTCAGTATTATTCATTTTCTAAGACGTCCATGGTGTAAAAGACGAGAAAGTGGCTCATGAACTTGCCAATGGTTACTTCAATTTGAAATCTGCCACGTCATGTTTGGCTTCAGAAATTTGGGTGACATCAATCTTGTAATGTCAACCAAACGTTTACATACATAAGTTTCGTTTTGGTATGAAAGACAGCCAATTACCAATGATAACACTTGCTTAAATGCTAGTCACTCCAGACTGCGTTACATTGAAAGGCAAAGCCGAAAGCTGGACAAAAAATAACACACTGTGATTTTTTAAATCTTCCTCACCTGCCCATTTGGCTATGTTTTGTGATTGTAGAGACGCCATTGGAACAAAACAAAAGCATGAATCTATTGCTAAGAGATTGAACTCAATGTTTTGCTTCATTTGACTAGGATATACATGTATCTGCTTCAGAAAAATATTTAGCAAAAATATCAAGTGTTGCTAAACTTTTTTGACTAAGTATAGAAAGAGAACCAAAATTTATACCAAGCACTTGCTCAGAACATCTAAAACAAATGGAGAATAATTTAAATTAAGTTGTTTCAAATAAGATTCAGGGATTCTGGTTGGCTGAAAAAATTGGTTTTATTACTCAATAAAAACAATTTTTAGTAAGCAGCTACTTTGTAGGCTTCCACACAAAGTAGTCCAACAAGAGCCGTCGGAGACTGATTATGCTTCCCGAATAAGGCATTGTCACAAAAACAAGACCCATGTTGGATATGGACATCCCCCCCCCCCAAGAAAGCTTGATAGTAAACTTAAGCCTAATAGATAAAAGATTCTTTTGTACTGTCAAACAATTGCCTCCAATAAAATCTAAGTAATAAAAATAACAAAGGGCAATAACTCCAAAATTATGCAAGCAAGAGTTGTAGTTCAGGTGTATTGCACTTCTCCTGCATGAGATCTATCCACCCATAAAGATTCAAGTTGAAAGCTAGTATACTTTAGGAGATATGCTCCAGACAAAATCTAAGTATCAAAAATAACAAAGGGCAATAACTCCAAAACTATGCAAGCAAGAGTTGCAGATCTTGTACACTGCACTTCTCCTCTATGAGATCTATCTACCCATTAAATTTCAAGTTGATAGCTATTATACTTTAGGAGATATGCTCCAGACATAATCTAAGTATCAAAAATAAGAAAGGGCAATAACTCCAAAATGATGCAAGCAAGAGTTGTAGTTCTTGTTCATAGCACTTCTCCTCCATGAGATCTATCCACCCATAAAATTTCAAGTTGATAGCTGTTATACTTTAGGAGATATGCTCCAGACATAATCTAAGTATCAAAAATAACAAAGGGCAATAACTCCAAAATTATGCAAGCAAGAGTTGTAGTTCTTGTGCACTGCACTTCTCCTCCATAAGATCTATCCACCCATAAAATTTCAAGTTGATAGCTATTATACTTTAGGAGATATGCTCTGTGGTCAGATTGCAAGGACTCAAATAAGGTGTTATCTTATACAGCAAACATAAAGGTAACAAACATTAAACCCCCTTTTTGCATGACATATTTTTAGACACAAATTTCAAATAGTTTATGGTAAAGGGCATCTGATTTGCTACTGAAATGTGAAATATCATCAAATTCTGAGCAAAAGACTAGGAGAAATGAAAGAATAACTGTATTTTACGCGCTAGTGTAAAGGTAACAAACATTTAGCCCCCCTTTCCCATGATATATTTTTTTTACATTAATTTCAAATTGTTTATAGTAAAGGGCATCTAATTTGCTACTCAAATATGAAATTTCACTAAATTCTGACAGTTAGACTAGGAGAAACTTGGGAAAAACTGTTTTTTACCCTAAGTCCCCTTTTCCTGTGACCAGGCCTCAAATTCAAAAACCGTCACAGATGCATCAACACTATATCATAGGAAGTTCACATGGTAAGTTTCATTTGATTTGGCCCAAGGGTTATGGAGAAATAGGTTGGGACGGACGGACGGAATAACTATTTTACATGCTAACGTAAAGGTAACAAACATTTAGCCCCCTTTTTCCATGATATATTTTTTTTTATGATAATTTCAAATTGTTTATAGTAAAGGGCATCTGATTTGCTACTCAAATATGAAATTTCACTAAATTCTGACAGTTAGACTAGGTGAAACTTGGGAAAAACTGTTTTTTACCCTAAGTCCCCTTTTCCCGTGACGAGGCCTCAAATCCAAAAACTGTCACAGATGCATCATCACTATATCATAGGGAGTTCACATGGTAAGTTTCATTAAATTTGGCCCAAGGGTTATGGAGAAATAGGTGGGGACGGATGGATGGACGGACAGAATTACGGACGGACAGACAGACGAAAAGGCGGCTATATGCTCTCCCTTCGGGGAGCATAATAAGGAATAGTCTTTATTGTGGATAAATCATTGCTGTTTTCTCTCAAGATATCTAATTATGAGATGTGAAGTTAGTTTTTGCTGATTTCATAGAGGTATGACACTTAAAACCTAATCACACTTGTGTGATTAGGTTTTTAGATTCATACCTAAATGATATCAACAAATACTCTCTTCATCTCTAAAGTGATAAGGAAGGCAGAGAGTAGTATGAAAAGATGTTTCACACAGTTTATGTTTTCCTGCAAATTTTGTCTAACATCATTGAAGAGTGGTGCAAATATAGAAACTGTGCCTCAGACTATCTCAATCTCACCCTAGGTCTATCTGAAAATATATTTTCTAATTGATAAGAGAACATTGATGATCTATTATTTTGAAATCCTTCCTTGGTTGCTGTAGTTCTGCTTCAGAAGGAAGAACTGATGTAAAGTGAATGACAAATGATTTACAGACGGATAGACGGAGATGATACCAGTATATATCTCTGCCTTCAACAGTGTAATTTGAAATCCAAGTAACAATACCTAGTTTGGCAGCTTTTGGTTACTGAGGCAGCCTTACTCTGTTATCTAGAAGATGCCTGAATTTCAAATAAAAATTACCTTCAGAAAGTAATATAAATCTATGCGAGTTTCAACATGTAATCTTTATAAATATAAATGCTCAAACTCCACAGACAATTCCAAAACTATATTCATTTATCTATTGTACTGATTCATTGAATGAGGTTTATGCCACTTTACAGTTCTTACACACCCATCAAAAGATGGAATGTATTATGTAATCATCCATGGCATCCAGGTGGATATCATTACTCTGTCACCTTATGTCCGATTGACTTGAAACTTGGCAGTAATGTTCCCCTTGCGATGACAGAATGCAGTGCACAAGAACTGTAACCTAGCTTAAATTTTTAGTAATTTTCCTTTGCTTTTTGTCATACTTTGAGATCCAGCAGTGTAACGGGTGTATGTCGTGACAATGCCACCTTGTTCAGTCTTGTCATAGCAGTTGCTCTAAGAGTAGTAACTAAATATGGAATTCTGCCATACAATATCTCATTAGAATCGTCTTCTAAAGACAATTCATTTGAGATATTTGCAAGGCAGAATCTAACAATGAACGAAAACTTTTTTTTTAAAAAGTTTAGTAATACGGATCCCTGTTTCACCATCTACTGTACTTTGACCGCAGCACTAGGCGGTTGCCAAAGGATAATTGCTGTCCAGCCTTCAAAATTTTTACCATCACTTGTGACCTTGGAGCTATCTAACAATTTCTTTCAAATGGTAAATCTACTCATGGGGGGGAACAATTTTCCCCATGAGAACAATTTTTCCAAGTAATTTTGAAATCCGTCCATAAATGGAGGAATGATTTACAGCCAAAATTTGAAGCACATATAGACAGGTGCGCTGGAGCAACTATTAATGAACTGTTTTTGTTACTATTACGTCACACTCAAGGCACATGGGCAAGAAACAAGATGCCCATAGTGGCTCTAAATTGCTCACCTGAGTTAATTGTTTAAAATCTGACCAGATGACATCATTTTTGACCCCACTTGATTACTTTTCATGTCTGAGATTTCATCAAGACCATCATTCCAACCAATGTTCAGGATGATCGAGCAAACAAAACATGGACTCTTGAGTTTCTACAAAGTTTTTCTTAGATTTGAACCCTTGACCAAGTTTTTGGCCTCACTTGACCAAATTTTCACCAAGACAATCAATCTGACAAACTTTCAGGTTGATCAAGCTAAAAATATGTCAATAAGTTTTTTCTAAGAATTGATCTAATGACTATAATCCCACTTGAACCAATTTCAAACTTGACTTGAGAATAGATCAAGACAATCAGTCTTCACCAACTTTCAGGTTGATTGAGCAAACATTGTGGTCCTTAAGAGTGTCTTCAAGGTAAATGCTGACAACACACGACAGACACCACACAACCACAAAAGCTGACCTTGAGCACTTCATGCTCAGGTGAACTAAAAAAGAAGAAAAGGTGTGAATTGTAATTCAAACAAAATTTACTTCAGTATAACCAAATACACACATACATGTATATTGTAATGAATGATATGAAAGAAGAAATAAGTTTGAACATTTACCAAGGTATAATGAAATGGCAAAGAAATGAATTCATAACAATTATGATAGCACAATAATACTTTTGAACCTGAGAACTGACTACTATTATGACTCAGTGTACTAAATCAAACTTTCAACACATCAGTTAAAATGTTCTGGGGTCAAAGCTACCCTGCAGCCCAGGAATAATCAAATGTTACAGATTACTTTAATAATGTTACAGTGAGATTATTCATGTCTATTCTAAATTATTTTTTATTCACTGTATAACCTTATACACTTTATTTCATTTCCATCTGCCTGCTGCTGTATAATACACTGGATTTTATTTACAAATGTGGTGATGGAAATTAAATTCCAAGTATCATGGTATGGAGATAGAGATATAATACTCTGTATCTAGTCTTACACTGTGATCCTTTTCAAACACATTTTTTTTAAATATTACACATATGTTCTTTGATATAGTTTAGTAACACTACAAAAACACTTGCTTTGGTGGAACTCATTTGATTAAACCTGTCAAGATTGTTTCAAATAAATACCTACAACATTGAAAAATGTTCAAAGATGCCTGTGAGTCTTAAGGTAGTGTACCCGTAATAGTTCAGCAACAATTCAGAACCCATGATCTTTCACAATGTTAACCGAGGTTTCTTAATGAAATAAACCTCGGTTAACACTCTTAAAGTTCAGGACTTCCAAAACGTTATGGAACCATTAAGGGGTACACTACCTTAATTCTGTCATCTACAGATGAGAATTAAAGGTTATTTGCACAATTGTATACAGACCCTTTCCTGTAGCCTTGAAACTGAAGCATATCAGATTGAAATTATCATCAACATTGATAGTATTGAAAGTTTGGTATAGTTCAAATTATGTCATTTGATTGTATTTTTTAAGCAAACCCTGAAAGCAATGGACGGTAATCAGTTTTATTGTGTATGAGCATATTTGAACATGTATTTGAGTCGCCTGCTATCAAGATACAATGTATGTTCCAAAATTCCTGGAGCAAAGATTCAAATATTCAGAATCACATTTGAATATTGTGCAAGTTTTGCAGCAAGTCTACATATTCCAAAACATGAGATATTAGGCTCTCTTACTATTATTTCTACAAGATTCATATCAGCAGGCTCACTTCACTATGCCCTCCATAGGCTTATCTAGGGCTTTGAAATTTGTACCCATTCAGAAAGCGAAAACCAAAGAATATATAAGATAAAGGCAATATACGCACTGTGACGAAAGATGAATGCCCTCCTTCCGCTCCCTTTTTATGATTTGAGCGTTGGTGAATAATCAAAACACCGTAACTACAGCTTGAATAAGCTGTAGTTTCGATGTTCTGATCCATTCATCAACAATATTTTTCAACAGATAATTATTTCTTTTACGCACTTGCCTAAATTGCGTATTGGGAGTTACGCCCTTGCCCTCTGTTTACAAATACTGACTGATTTTCTATAGATTGTAAGATTAGAATACATATTAACTGATAGATTTCTTTAACTTCACCATCAGAATTACATAACATGAATTTTCTTTTTCCTTTAGCCAGTGCAAAACTATTGTAAGTACCTCTAAAATCAGACACAATAGTTTAGCACTAACCCCTTGATTTTGTCTTCCTGTTACTTTGTAGAGGGTAAGCCTTACTATGAATCATACAAACAACTTGTGTGTGAACCCTTATCCTGCTGTTCATGATGTTAACTAAGCTTTGGAGACAGTGTAGCCTAGGATCAGCCTGCACAGACATGCATCTGATTTTAGTCCATACAGTCTGCTTTCTATTTTATCATTATTGGTAAAGTGTAAACTAGACGGTTTCAAACATCCAAATAAATGGTAATTTTGAACAAAATTTAAATTTAACAAGATACAGGCTAACAATCAATCACAATATGAACACTGCAGATGGATTTCTATGCCTACATTCTACTGTCAACAGTTTACAAAACCATATAAATGTAAAGGATGCAGAACTGAATCATATATTTCACAAAATAACAAGCACTAGCCAATGATAACAGATATCCTGTAAAATTATCAACTGAATGTAAGAAATATAGGAGAATAGCACTGAATATGTGTTGATGAGTATATGATTAGAAAGCATTCACGTCATTATACTACTGGTATTAGTTCTTCCCTCAGTGTCAATCAAAGTCAATGTTGAGGATAGAGTTGATTTAAACATGAGGTCAATGAAGGTCTGATTCGGTGTCCCTATGAATTGGTGTCCCTTTTTATTATTTTGCAAACAAAGTGTTAAAATGAAATTCACCAAGACCCATTTTTCATACTTTCATTTATGTTTCTACACAAACAATATGGAAGTTAAAAGCAATTCAATATTTGTGGTTGGTTGGTAGTAGGGAATTTTACTTCCCAATCAACAGTTAAGGTTATACAGATAGACCCTTGGTTGAGTCTCATCTGAAAGATTGGAGAAACAGGGGATCAAACCAGGGACCCCTGACACTGTAGTCAATGCACTAAACCAAATTCTGTCGTCCAATATTTCCTGCTGTTTATACAACTATGGCAGACAGTATAGAATAAGATATACACACACATTCAGTCTGATCTCAGACTATATTGCTTGTTTTTACCTAAATTATTGGAGAAATCGGATTGGATTCGATTGAATCGAGCTTAATGCCGCTTTCAACATTTTTTGGTTATATCAAGGCGGTTGGAGCATCTAACAATGGTTGCCTGGTATTTCTCTCACCAGTACAAGCACCACATCCTTTCCTAGCCTCCAGCATGGAAAGAATGCATGCCGCCATTGGGGATAAAACCCAGGCCCTTTAGATTGACTGTCAGACACGCTACCAACTGCGCTATGACGGGGGCTAGAGCCAGACAGCTTAAAATGCCTAGACAATGGGTAAATACAAAATTCAAATTCTGCAGTGATAAATAACTGGTAGTATGTTGCAAAGGAGAAAAAATATTTGAAATATTGCCTCATCCAAATTAACTTTTTAACATAGTTTTTTGTAATCATTAAAAATTCATGGCCATTAAAAAAAGAATTTGCATTACCAAAGAATTAGAAGCAATACTGCAATGCAAATAGGAAATCCGATTTGCAGATGCAATAGGTTAATTCAAAATTTGGAGAAAACAGCACTAATTCAAAATGAACATACTTTCCAAGAACTGCCTTTCAATCTGTATTCTTTGGTGTTCTAGCATAGTTTATCATCTAGACTATACAATCAAGTTTTTACTATAAAAGTTAATGGTCTCTAAAAGACCATTGCATATACTTTTTCAAGAACTACTATGCTAACTATTAGAGGAATAACTACATACTAATATTTTGATTTTCCATTTGTATTTAGAATTCTTTGAGTAATTTCTAAATCTAAACTATTCATATTTTCCAAAAGCACCAATTTCATTTGGACATCTTTTTAGGCCATTAAGTCACCATCATAAGGCAACATCTAGGATATCTTTTCAATAAGTTAGTAACCTTGAGGTGAGATTTAAGAGGCAGAATTTATAACCACTGCTGCATAATAAAAAATGATGACCATGTTGTAAAGTAATTTCTCAGACTCAGATGTGTAGTAACAAGCAGCTATCACACTGTGCCATATTTCTATGATTCTCAACACTTTTATAAGACAATGTTTTTGAGAAAAGAATGATTTCCTTATGGCATTATCTTCATTTCTCACAATGTTTTCATCTTAACTCTGTACATAAACTTACACAGGTACGGAGAAGAGGGGAAAACCCCAGTCTAAAATCTTTATTTCTCAATAAAACACTATGTTATGGGTACTCATTTGAATCAACAAGAAATTGAAATTAGTACCAACAACATATGGTTTGTGCTTTCACTTTTGAAATACTATATTAAAACTAGAAAGCCATGAATGGCTTGAGTCGCTCCACAGGCTTGAAATTCTTGTGAAAGCAAATAAATGTTTCGACTAGATTTTTAGATATTTGGGGTTCTACTGATGTTGAAAATGATTGATTTTCAAAGTTTCAACTATGTAACAGATAGAGAAATGACCTCTGCTATTAAAAGACATATTTTTCTTCAAATCAAAATAACTTTTGGCTGCATGATAATGGATCACCCAAAGATCATACCAAATATGTTTGATTGATATCCATCAGTTACATTCCGAGAAAATGTTTTTCATAGTTTCCACTATTTAACATATTGAGAATTGACCTCCACCCATAAAATGTATATTTTTCATCCAATCAAAATAATTTTTGGTACACTGTTAAAGGGTTACTCAAGGATCATTCCAGTGAAATTTAGTTGATATCAAAAAATCAGATTCTGAGAAAATGATTTTCAAATTTTTACACTATATAACATATAGAGAAATGACCTCTGCCCATAAAATGCATATTTTTCATCCAATCAAAATATTTTTTCGTACACTGATAGAGGGTCACTCAAGGATCATTCCAGTGAAATTTGGTTGATATCCATCAATTACATTCTGAGAAAATGATTTTCAAAGTTTCCACAATAAATATACAGAAATGACCTCCGCCAATAAAATGCATAATTTTCATCCAATCACAATGATTTTTTGTACACTGATAAAGGGTCACTCAAGGATCATTCCAGTGAAATTTGGTTGATATCCATCTGTTACATTCTGAGAAAATGATTTTCAAAGTTTCCACTATATAACATATAGAGAAATGACCTCCGCCCATAAAATGCATATTTTCCATGAGATCACAATGATTTTTTGTAGACTGATAAAGGGTCACCCAAGGATCATTCATGTAAAATTTTATTTATATCCATTGATTAGAATCTGAGAAAACTCACTTTTTACCATATTTGGAAATTAGCCACGCCCATTAAATCCATGTTTTTCATTGGATCAAAATTTCTTGAACAACTTTGAAAGAGGGTTACCCAAGGATCATTCCTGTGTAGTTTGGTTGAAATCCATCCAGTAGTTTCTGAGAAGAATTTTTAAAGAAAAGTTTACGACCAGACGCACGCACGCACGGACGGACGGACGCACGTCGGACACAATTCCATGACAATAGCCCCAGTGGCTTTCAGCCAGTGGAGCTAAAAAACGAAATACCCAGTCTATCTATAGCTTTGACTTGTTTTCTACAATGGTAGGAAGCTGTCTGCAAACTATGCATCCACTGAATTTAGACCAATCCAAAGAAAACATTATCTAGTCAGGGACCAACGCTAACCTATTTTTGCCACCAGCCTAAAGGACTTGTTAACCCTAAATATTACAGGTCCCCCCTGATTAAAACAGGTCCTCTGGGAAAACTATGCTTATTTCCTAAGCAATTTATGAGTGAATTATTCGGAAATCATTGTGAGAAAAGAAGAAATTGCTTGTCATAAGCAATTTCTTTTCTTCAATATTTCTGATAAGGCAATGGAAATTTTAGTAATGGAAAGGTAACATTCTTTATATTAAAGTGGTGAAATGGGAAGTAACAAGGTTATCATTAACATGCCTGAAAGACCTGAAGCATGGTGACATCTACTAGTTCTCCCTAAAAACTACAGGTCTCGGACCCAAGGACTGGTGTTAGTGTCGATCCCTGCTAGTGATAGGTTAGCCTTAAATTTTCTTCAACACCTTAAGACATATAGCCAAGGATATTCTCTGTAACAAGACATAAGGTAAAATCTTCTAACTTCAACTTGATTCAAGCTGATGTTATGACATTTTAGCAGAACACCAATAAGGTACAATGTAAGAATGTAAATAACATCTCAAAAGACCACAACACAATGAAGTTATGATACATTTGTTACAATGTATGTCAGTTCATTTCTTCCGACTGTGGAATTTTAAATATTTTATCACATATAGCTGGTACTAGGATGATTTGCTGGTATCCTGCGACTAACTAGCTGTTTGGCACTGGTTTGGTAAGGGTCGACGAAACAATAAAATGTGTGGCTCTGTAATGAATGTAAAAAAGAAAGAGTAAAAAATACTGTAAAATGTGTAAATTATTAACCTGAGTAAATCAACTCATAACTTGTCATCCATGCTATAAATACCAGATTGTTTGATGTACATTTAGGATTTTTTTTCTTAAAGAAACAGACTTTTAAATTTTGTCCTTCTGATTTTGATTTTTTTTTAAATTTTCTTAAATTTTCAACCTTTCTGTTAAACTACCATGGCAACCAGAAGTTTTGATGGAATTAAATTTAATTTGTTTAATTTCACTAACAAGAAACATCTCTGCCAAGTTTCAGCTTATCTGGCCCAGTGGTTTAGGAGCTGTTTAAAAAAATAGTTGATGGACAACACTCAATGGACAGTGAGTGATCACAATAACTCACCTTGAGCACTGTGCTCAGGTGAGCTAAAAAATAGCAACTCTTCGAAAATGTTTGCAGAGTTATCCCCCTTTATGGTCTAGATAGCTCTTTTGGTGTTGAACACACCTTCTCCGAAAAAGCAGAGTTAAAAATAATCTTTTATTCAAAAGTAACAGAAAAGTGGACATCTAAAAATACTATTTGGACAAGTGAAAATTCATTGTCAAGGACAAGTGAGAGAATGTTGTAATTCCACATGACACCCCAGGTATTCTGCATTATCAATGAACTAGAAGGGCGGGGCTTAGCCGTGAAGTATTTTGGCGAGTTAACTTTTAAATATTTTGGCTTCATTTTAAAGTTAGTCGGCATTAATTCAAATTGTGATGCGTGCAAATAACTGTTTCTTAAAATAAAAAAGATTCACACGCTTAGAGGAAGTGGACACATTTCATTGTTGGGTTACCAAAGCCTCATAGCTTCAGCTTGGACAAGCTCAAGCAGTTGAGCAACATAAGACTGTCATAGCTATAGCGGTATAGCCAAAACATTGTAGAGAACAAGCAACTGTACAACCGTTGTAAACAAATGGCTCATATTTTAACAAAGTGCAGTCTAAAGTACTATCCAGGTAGTGCTACAACCGTTGGTATGAAATTCGGGCCCAAAACGTAGTTATGCAAGCAATTAATTTTGACTTATTTTATAAACACATGTGTCATATATGTCATACTAATTTTGTAAACATGTAGTTCTGTGTAAGGTATGGTGTGTTATCACAACATAAATGGACATAGATAGTTTATATAACTGAAAGGTTGTTTAGCAATATATCATTTTCTATTTCACAGAATGATGAATATATAGTAATTTATTACAGATCATTGAATTAAAAAACTATAATTTGAAATAAATTGCAGAAAATAATTCACAATATTATGGTACGATGTTGCACCATACCTAACATCTATTTTGAAAACAGACCAAACCGGTTTGACATGTATGTTGACAAAATTTTAGGAAATTGATTGTTTCAAAAGTGCCTTTTGAGACTGAGTTTTATATCAACGTTTGTAGCACTACCTGTATAGTACTTTAGACTGTACTTTGTTACAATATGGGGCAGTTTTATCCAACGGTCGTGCAGTTGCTTGTTCTGAACAAAATGGCCCTTTTCCACAATGTTTTGGCTATATCCCCATAGCTATGGCGGTCTTATGTTGCTTAACTGCTTGTGCTCATGAATACCTTCATTTTGATATACAATATACCTGGTCATACTGCTTTTTCTTGGCTAATGAAGTGCCCATAAAATTGGGTCTCAAACACTTTACATGAACCTTAACCTTAAGTTCATCAACCCTTACTTAGGCTCCGCCCTGCCAGGGGAAATCCTGGATTATAATGTGGTTTCGTAATTTTTTAATATTTGCTGTTTACCTGGATCATGTTTCATGTAATGTATCCAGCCATGGCTCTGTTGTACTCCTATACTTCTCCATTCAGACTCTGACATCAAGTGAGTTTTGGGAACTAGTTTGGCTACATCTTTTGGAAGCATCACATGTCTGTAAAGCATAAAAGGTGATAGTTTGATTTCATACATTTATTTATTTAATTCTTTAATCAAGAGCAACTTAAGCAGGTGCCATTCTTGGCTACAGGTCCTTTGTAGTGAAAAGGTCTAAGAAAAATAGAGGGTCTAATTCTCTATACTAAATGCATACAGTTTTCCCCCTTGAACATGTTAAATATACAAGGAAAGATTGTGTAAAGTCCAAGGGAAGATAATTCTTCATCCAGAAGGAGTTGACACTCAAAAAATTGAGTCTTGGGAAACTTCATTATGTTATCAAAGCTTGTATAAAGTTTCTTAGTTTTGAAGCAAAATTGAAGTAAAATTAGCAACCAAACAACAAGTATCTACCATTTCATAGATGATTTATTTGGATATCAAGTACTCGGTCGATTAAAGAGTTTATCAAATATTAACAAATAAATCTATTGTCTTGAAAATTAATCTCAATAGATCAAAGTGCTTACATAACAATAGGAATCAAAGCCAAAGCAAGACTTGAACAATGAACTAGCAGCACACAGTTACAACATGCAGCGGCAATCAAAAATGTCATGAACTATAAACAAAATGGGAATCCAGTGTGTTGCTGGCTAATTGACCATCCGCTCTAATGATATTCAAATCAATTTGATAAACATCACTTAACTTAAACAGGATTAAGTGCACCTATTCAAATTTTCCAGTTGTAATCAACTGAAATTAAACATTCTTTAATCATATAATAGTTACTATTATTATAAGATAAGCAGAAATAACTAAAGCATTTTATCTTTTCTCGGGTAAGGGAGGGTGGGTTGTTGAAATTTCGAAATACACTTCAACATGAGATTTTTCACTAAACTGTGCATGAGCCCGCGAAAGAAGATAGGTTTGTGCAGACGTCAAAGGCCCAGCCAATCAGAAACTTGTAATGCAGTTGCCAATTAACGAGTTTTACGAGTCATCGCAAAATTTAGCCAATTAGCAACCAAACAACAAGTATCTACCATTTCAAAGATGATTTATTTGGATATCAAGTACTCGGTCGATTAAAGAGTTTATCAAATATTAACAAATAAGTCTATTGTCTTGGATATTAATCTCAATAGATCAAAGAACTCACATAACAATAGGAATCAAAGCCAAAGCAACACTTGAACAATGAACCAGCAGCAAACAGTTACAACATGCAGCGGCAATCAAAAATGTCATGAACTATAAACAAATGGGAATCCAGTGTGTTGCTGGCTAATTGTTCATCCGCCACTTTAAAGCCCTCAGCACTCCCCAAGAAAAGCCAAAAAAACAAAGAATAAGAAAAGAACATTGACTAACATGCATATCTTATCATAACCAATCCCTGGTCAAGAACGGTATAACATGCTGCCATTAACTTGACCAATCCTGAAATGAAGTAGACTGTCCTCATTCTTGAGGAATCCACCCAAATCCTCAATTTTTGAGACCTCTTTATCACCCTTCCCATTCCAGAACAGCATTGTGTACTACTGTCACAAGAATAGTCTGAATTAACCTCTAATCAAGTAGAATGCCTACATTAAAGAGAACCCTACTCCTAGTCCCCTTTTCCACCCATATACATAGAACACAAATTCAACTTTTAAGCAAGTGTGAAATGGTCTTTATGTAACCCGCAATTAAATTTATTCGACTCCATGGGGATTCGAACCCGGGACCCCTGTGTCCCAAAGCGAGTGCTCTACCACGTCGCTATAAAAGCTAGCTTGTACGGCAAGGCAGTACAAACACCCCTTATACACAACCCGGCTACATACTACCCCTCGACAATTAAGATTCTTCCACGAATCTTCTCAATTCAACATCCTCAACTACCTAATCACATAACCACCACATCATGTGGGTTATTTATGGTGGGCGCCAAATGTAACCTGCAATTAAATTTATTCGACTCCATGGGGATTCAAACCCGGGACCCCTGTGTCCCACCGGTTTAGAGTTACTGACATCGTTGGAATACTAGTATCATCGTTGAATACCATCGTTGGAATTTTGGAACATTGACAGTGTTTTGTGTTTTCGAGGATTATGTGATTTTGTGTAAATTGTGAATAATAAGGATTTAGGATTGTTTTACGTGAGTACAATTGTATATTTCTGATATTTAACTACAAATTATGGCATATCTCATTTGATTACAAGTCCGATAAGTCAAAACATCATTATTAGGCTTTTCTCATTTTTCACGATGTTTTGAAGCCTTTTTTTGAATCTGTAAAGCTAGTCATTTTTCAGTTGAAAAAACGAAAAGCTTTATAGCTTGACTGTCCGATCGCTTCTTAGCGCAGCATAGATTTGCGTCGGTTCATATTCAAATTTTTCTAGTCTATTTATAGTATCGCTCAATCTATTTTTAGTACTATTAAAATGTTTGAACTTTGAAATTTGAGTTAGCAATGATTGGTGAGATTGCTTATTTTTTGCGTGAGAGCTATTTTTGGAGAGTATGAACTGCACTTCACTTTTCACTGCACACTAATATTGGTGAGGGCATTTTTACTAGAAAGTTGGCCTGACCTGTTTACTAAAAATGTAACCCGCAATTAAATTTATTCGACTCCACGGGGATTCGAATCCGGGACCCCTGTGTCCCAAAGCGAGTGCTCTACCACGTCGCTATAAAAGCTAGCTTGTGCGGCATGGCAGTACAAACACCCCTTATACACAACCCGGCTACATTTATAAAACAAAGTCTTAACCTTCTTGTTCCTTCCAAATTTAAGTGCATTTTTTTTTTTTTGAAATTCCGAAATACACTTCGACATGAGATTTTTTACTAAACTGTGCATGAGCCCGCGAAAGAAGACAGTTTTATGCAGACGTCAAAGGCGCAGCCAATTAGAAACTTGTTATACAGTTGCCAGTTAACAAGTTTTACGAGTCATTGCAAAACTTAGCCAGTAATCAAAATATCTAGGGGCCCAGCCATAAATCTAGGGGCCATGGGTGACTGGGCCCCTGCTAGCCTTTTTCCCTGTAGGGGTGACTATTGAGTTCAAAATTAGTATCACAATAGTATTGCAATAGTAAAGTTGCTATTGGAATAGTATTGCAATAGTCAGAAAACTATTGCAATACTATCACATTAGTTGTTTTTACAGAATTACAGAAAAAAAAAAAAATAGATAAAAATCAATGATAAAGTGTCCATCTTTAAATAGATATACTTTATATTTGTCTTGTAAGATGCGGTTTACCTTGTCAAATCAGTTAATTACAGATATTTCCTTAAAAAGAATAATGGATTTGACCTCATTCTCTGATAAGAACATGCAGAAAGGCAGCATTGTTACTACATTTAGTTCTACTTTGGTTTAAAAAAAAAACTATTGTAAACTATCGATAGTCAGAGGAACTATTGCCATATCTTTTGACTAGAAAAAATGCTATCGACCTATTGCTATTGCAAGATACAATCACAATACAGCGATAGTTCGACCTATTGTAACACCGCTATTTCCCTGTTCAGTTCAGTTTTAGCAAACTACTATCATCATTTAATTTGTTCGGAACCCCTTTTCTGTCTTTTATTCGTATTTACCCAAACACTAGGCATTGTTATTTAGTGCCATTAATTCTTCACACGACTGACTTAGGCTTTCCACTTTGACTCGATTTCTTACTCGTAAATACGAGCGGACAAGTTGATTCTTTGGACCCTGCTATCCGATAAGTGTGCAAATAAAGCCATTTACTATACAGTATAGTAGCTATATATACAGGCCGAGTTGAAGGGCTAAGTTTTACCAGAGACATAGCATAACATATTTATGTCTCTGGTTTTACTCAGGCAGAGATGACCACAACCCGAGGCAGTGATGACCACAACCCAAGTTTTTAACGGTGTCCTGTCAACTCGGCCTGTTAAAATCTCGGCCTGTGTAAAACTCGGCCGGTCAACTCGGCCTGTATATTTGTTATATAGCATATATTATATAGTGATCGGATAGTTAATCACAGTATAAAGTGTACTTAGAGGAGGTGTAAATTATCATCTTCTTTCGTTCCCAGGAAAAAAAGGAAAAATAATTTGAGAATTAAATTTAAAGTGAGTTAAAATGGATAAATCACTTTAATAACCAAAGGCTATAATGGTAGCCCATATTTACACAAATAATAAAAATGGAATGTGATATAAGTCTTAAAACCATAGTTCCCAATGCGGAGATCATTGCTAACAAATAAAAACTTTAACAAGCGAGTAATAATATAGAAAAATAAAGATACAAAGACTAGAATATATATTTTCATTGCATCTTTTTACATGTACCTATATAACTTATTCAGGCCGAGTTGACTGGCCGAGTTGACGGGACGAGTTATTCACAGGCCGAGTTGACTGTGAACCGTTTTTAACAGGTCGTTTTGACAGGACATTCAGTGTCATAGAGTTCAGGCAAACAAGTTAAAGGAAAAAAAGACAGGCATATTTGGTATTCTTGTTTTATAATAAGCCAAGCATTTTCTTTTGGTTCTTCAACAGGAAGTTCTTCTTGAAAACATGCTGAGGCATGCCGAGCTTCATTTCTCATTTAAAATAACCCTTCTAAAATACCTATATTCATACTCCTCATCCGTATATTTGTCAGAGTAATAAATATTTTTAGCTGACATGATTCTTTTCTTTCAGATTCTTGAATTAATTGAAAAAGATATGATATCTGCTGAAAAGAATTTTTAACTTTCGTGTTCAAAGAATAACAATACATTCGATTGGTTGATTAAAAGAAGTTCAGCGATTGGACACTTTTCTCGGTATGGGTTAAAAAATTACCGAATCATACCATAGACTGGAAGCTTACATCTACATCTGTACGCTGTTCCGTCAAACTTGACTATAGGGGACTTCGGCACAGGTAGTGATGACGTCATAAAAATATGAGTGGTTGGCGTTTCCAACCATTTTTACATACACAAAGAGCAAAAAATCCAATTTTCAAGTAGTAAATTTATACATTTGTAATGATTTATTCCAAGTGATGAAGGTGTCAAAATGTAGATAAATCACCCCTTCTTCTGGTTATGCAGTTGTCATCATGTGACAATGTCTTTGAAACGAATAATTTGTGTCGAAATATAACCACCCAGAGAGTCATACGAATCCAAATGATTCGTAGTTGAGCAACCAAAGTATCGGAAATGGGACACGAATAAAGCTGTTATTACGTCATTTTTGGCCACACAGCAATGAAATATGTTAGTTTGAATTTCAATGCTGATTTTTTTTTTTATTTTTTCTCAGTAACGATATTCATCCCGTCTCAGAACATCCAAACTTAGATTTAAGTTTTGTATTTATCCTTAATGGTCTTTACAACATAAATCCAGTCATTTTAACCTAGGAAAATTGAGAATCGTCCAAAGCTATCCAAATATTAAATCCAAATTGATAAAAATGAAAACACATCCACGTTTAGAAATTAAGGTCATGTTAGGTCATGTTAGATAATAAGCGAACGTTGCAAATCCAAGATATTCGGATGAAACGGCTTTTCGAACACATACTGTTAGGTACAAAAACCCTAACAGAGAGTTTACATTATGGGACATGAAAAACATTATCGGCACTCATCACACAAACATGTGTCATACAGATTGTCATTCCTAACCCAATCATCTATACTACACGGCGAATCTCTATGATCTGACCATAACCGGATGCGCCAATCATTATTGTCAATGTCATAAAACGGTAGCCGCTTATCCCACACACGTGCACGGGTCATTAAGATCGCCCTTACTCACGCAACGTTTTATACCACATTCCTAATTTTCTTTGATCTGCATCAATCAAGCCATGTCATTTGCCACTCATTGGTTGCTTTCAGTATGACACAACTAGTCTTTGAGCCCAATGTGTGAAAGCTTGGTTTACACATCAAATATTATGCTTAATCAGACATAGAAATAACATGCTGTCATAGAAAAAGTCAAAATATTCCACATGCTTCAAAACATTGCAACTATAGAATTGCAACATTTGACTGATTACAATCTTCCGAAGGCCATCTCGTTGATATTATAGAACTATTACAGTCACGCAAACACATACTTTTTGTAATCTTTGTAATAATTAGCAGAAGTGTAGAATTTCAACCAATCAAATTATTGACGGATCCTGAGGGGGATTGCAGTGAGGGGTCGAAGATGTGTCATTAAATTATCATAGAGAAATTCGATTAAAACTGGGCACATATAGGAAAAGGCACCATCTATATTTTAAGTTCCAAACCTCTTTACAGAAATCCTGTATCCACCACTGCAAATGATAAAAATGTTTTCGAAATGATAAAATCATATTCATTTATAACTTCATTCATTCATTCATTCATTCATTCATTCATTCATTCATTCATTCATTCATTCATTCATTCATTCATTCATTCATTCATTCATTCATTCATTCATTCATTCATTCATTCCTCCTTCCATCCGTCCAACCATTCCTCCATCCATCCGTCCATACATCCATCCGTCCGTCCATCCGTCCGTCGCCGCCGTCATAGCGCAGTTGGTAGCGCGTCGGACTGTCAATTTACAAGTCCCGGGTTCGATCCCCGACGGTGGCACTCATTCTTTCCGACTATTTGTCTCTCACCAATGGGTTGATAAATCGTAGACCTATGCGTGATAGCAGCTGGAGGCTTGGAAAGAATGTGATGGTTGTACTGGTGAGAGAAATACCAGGAATCCATTGTTAGGTGCTCCAGCCACCGAGATATAACTTGACTGAAATAATGTTGAAAGCGGCGTTAAACTCCATGCAATCAATCAATCAATCAATCCACCATCCGTCCTTCCATACATCAATCCATCCGTCCATCCATCCATCTGTCCGTCCATCCGCCCGTCCTTCCGTCCATTCGTTTGTTTGTAATTTCGTTCGTTAGTTTGTTCGTCCGTTCGTCTGTTTGTCCGTCCGCCTGTCTTACTAGCCGACTTTGAATTCATACGTCAGTCGGTCATGGAACATTCTTACTACCATAAAAAATCTTCAGTTTGAACACTTTGTATTTAAACAGGTCAATTAGCCCAAATCGAATACCTTTTCACTGTTTTCAACAAGGTGAAAGGGTTTGTCTAACAAATAATCGATAATGACACCACTTGCCATTCAAGAATCAATATTCCCTTATTAGGGAATGTCATTAGGCATCTAAGGAAAATTGTAACATGCCGAAATATTTTGTTATAGTGTGACAGATATTGTTTGGATATATAGTGGCTAAATTTTGAGTGATTGGGAAAGACTATCAATGCCGATTTACCGAACGATTTTGTTCGCATAAACAAACAAAACATAAACCTTTTTTTTTTAATAATAAGATATTAAAGAAAAAAAAATAATAATCAGGATCAGATAAAATCAAGATAAATCAGCGGTAAAAATGATAAATGTTTGCAAAAAATCAACCAAATCGATGTTATTCTTTTTTGATAGTGGTGTTTTCAAAGCATGGTTATTATTCCAAATTCGTGTTATTTTCTTTATAAACATGTTTTCTGAAAAGTTCGAATGATTTACTTGTCAAAAATGTATTGTTTTGATACCTTTTTCCTCAAGTAAAGCGATAAACGTGATGTAGATTGGGCAATATTTACATAAATTAAATAGTGCGAGGCGATTCAACGCCAACCATTTAATTGGCTATTGGGCTATGACGTCATACCGAAGTTCCCTATTACTTATGGTAACGCAAGAAAAGATGGAAAATTAAAGAGAAAAATAGGCAGAAGAAGTAATTACAAGACATATACGAGGCCATATTCTATTGACTGTAGTTTCCGCCTATGTATGTGAGGCGCACCGCCTATTGGCGTAGGAATAGCATTTTTTTTCATAACCCACCACCAAGGTCACGGTACATGCATTGTCCCACCACCATATGTACATATGCAAACCGATGACCCTTATACATATTTTACCAAAACCAGATTTTTAACACATGCACGAGAGAGACGATGGATTCTAACCACTGCTACCCATTTTCAGCTGGGTGGACTGAGGCATTGTAAATTAGGTTTCTTGCCCAAGGAAACACCTCGCCTTCACCAGGACTCGAACCCCTGACCTTCGGATCAGGAGACCGGTGCTCTACCACTGAGCTATCGAGGCGGACATAATGTGATCCATGCGAGATTGCAGAAAAATAACACGAAGAATGACAAATAAGTACAATAAATTACAATAAAAAGAGAAGAAGGAAGAAAAGTTTTTCCAGAACCTTTGGCTTGCTAGGCAAAGACCAGTCTGCCTTCCTTGAAGATACCAGGGCCCTTACGTCCCCGACAGCATAGCTCTTCAACTTAGCGAGTTGATCAGCTCTGGGCTCTTCAATTGTTAGAATTTAATTTTAGACAACCCCTCCTTAAAGGATACCAAGGAAGGGGCCTCAGCTACGGAAGCTGGAAGGGAGTTCCACAATGGAACAGTGCGTGGAAAGAAACTGAATTTGTAGGAGTATGTAGAAGGGGAGAAGCGCCTGAATTTCATGGTGGGTTGATCTTGTGTTTGTTTTAGCTGGTGCCAAGTATCTTTCTGCTGGAATGTCAATCAGGTTGTGTACAATTTTGAAGAGAAGGGTGACTTGGATTTTTGATCGTCTTGACTCGAGGGAATCCCACTGAAGATGTTCTAACATGGATTGTACTCTGCTGGTATTCCTATAACGGTTGGTGGTGTATCTTGCAGCCCGTCTTTGGATCATCTCGAGCTTATGAATCTGGTACTTATGGTGAGGGCTCCAAATTGGACAGCAGTATTCCAAGTTACTACGCACCATGGTGAAGTAGGCATTGGCTTTGGTTTCCTCACTGCAAGATCTAAGATTTCGACGCGGAAAGCCCAAGATGCTGTTAGATTTCTTGCAAATCCTGTACTGATGTGATTTTTCCAGGACAGTGATGATTGAATGTCTACGCCCAAATACTTTGTGGTATCTTCTACTTCTAATATGTGGCCTTTAAGTCGATAAGAAAACTTTGTTTACCCTATCGCAACTACAACAAGAGGCCCATGTGGGCCTGTATCGTTCCACTAGCTTTAACATCTTAAGACTTTCATTAAACAAAGCTTACTTCAAGTGAATACTACAATCCGAAATCTTTTAAGACCTATTTTATAATCAAAGTAAGCAAAAGGAATATTCATGCTTAATTTAATTAAAATTGGCTCTATGGTTTGGAAGGAGAAGATTTTTAAAGATTTCAAAATGCCACGCGTTGCCACGCCCATATTTGGGAGTAAATCAAAATTTCTGTAATAATTCAACAAGAGGGTAACCCAAAGGATCATTCCTACCAAGTTTCGTTGAAATCGGCCCATTGCTTTGGGAGAAGAAGAATTTTGAAGATTTTATAGTGGAAAAAGCCCCGCCCTGCTACGCCAAGATTTTTGGGCCAATTATAGTTTTTTAACAATTTAAGTAAAGGGTCACCAAGGAACATCTATGCAAAGTTTCATTGAAATCCGACCACTGGTTTGGGATGAGAAGATTTTTGAAAATAAAATCGTGAGAAAAAAGCATCGCCCTGCCACAGCCATGTTTGGGGTCTAATAAAACTTCTTGAACAATTTAAGTAAAAGGTCACCAGAGGAACATCCATGCCAAGTTTCATTGAAACCGGACCAATAGTTTGGAAGGAAGATTTAAGATTTTAACGTGAAAATTGCCCCGCCCTGCCAAGCCCATATTTGGGGGTCAATCAAAATTTCTTGAATAATCTATGTTAAGGATCAACCGAGGAACTTTCATGCCAAGTTTCATTTGAAATCCGACCAATATTTTGGAAGGAGAAGATTTTTGAAGATTTTATAGTAAAAAAAGGCCCCGCCCTGTCACGCCCATATTTGGGGGCCAGTCATTTTTTTTTAACAATTTAAGTAAAGGGTCACCCAAGGAACAACCATGCCAAGTCTCATTGAAATCCGATGGTTTATGATGAGAAGATTTCTTAAAATTTTATCTTAAATTCCTCGATCTGCCACAGCCATGTTTGGGGGTCACTGAATTTTTTGGACAATTCAAGAACAAGGTCACTAGAGGAAAATCCTTGCCAAATTTCATTGAAATCCACCCAATGGTTTAAGATGAGAAGATTTTTTAAGATTTTAACACTAAAAAATGTCCCGCCCTACCACGCCCATCAACAATGTTTATTCAAAGAAAGAGTTACTTCACCAAGACATTTTATTCATAGTGCCGTTCGAGATATAACAAGAAAAAAGTTTATTGAATATATCCATAATTGGTGGAGAAGTTGTGTTAACAAGAAAATATACAAAAATATATATAAATTAGCCCAAATTTAAAAAAATGTGGCCATGGGTCACATGAGAAATGTTTTCTTCGTGTTTCATGGCAATCCATGCATAAATGAAGGAGAAGTTGTGTAAAAAATAAATATACCTATGGACAAAAGTCTGAAGACGGTTAAACTTTCCAATCAACGATGGTTTTTTAAAACTTTGATCTACGGTCTATGATTTAAACAACTTAATAACAGGCATGTTAGTTTATCTAATAACGACTCGGTTTAATCGAAGCGAGGGCAAAATTAAATGAACACAAATCAAGAATACTTGTACACAGTATCAATATTAATGACATCGCGCATAGTTTTTTTTTCTTAAAAAAGAAAGGGGCCAGCGCTACAACTGGTCTGACTAACTTCGTTAAACGCGCCCTAATAAACCCTAAAATTCAGAAAAACAATGTCATGGTTATCAACATGGCTAATTTATGATATGCGTGTTTTAATGGAAAAATAGCAGTAAATGTCGATAATTCATGATCCAACAACGAACCCTCAAAAAGTAAAACGTATGCTAAAATAAAAACGACGTTTCTTAAAGGTTACCGACATTCCAACAACTTTTTAAGTGTTTCCCCATTGAACCATCAATACCAATGACATTGATGGAAAACTTGACCATTCTTTGTCGTCTGCAGCATGAAAGAAGCTCAAGCGTCGTTAACGTCGCAAGTGTTATAAACCGTTTTGGAATATTAACCGTCTCGAGACGGCTCGCTCTCCGTTTTGGAATTCCAAGCCCGATCGATCCGTCTCGAGACGGTTTGACGAGAATATTATTAAGAAAAATGAAAAATAACAGAGTTAGCTTAGGAAATAAATAATAACAAACAATTGCAAGTTAAGTTAGTATCTTGAAAAATGATAATAATGCTTATTAAAAAGGAAAAATGTTGTAATTTATGGCAAAACTCTGCACCTCGGGATACTCTGTATAAATAAGAATATTGACAGAATGATGAGCAGTCAGTTAAATAATGACGATGACTTTAGACTAAACACAGTAAAGGAGTTGTCAGTTTAAAACGTTTAGGTTAATCCCTTATGAGATATGCAATTGACAACGCGTTATTATTTTAATGACACTAGTGTATTCAAAGTTTCTTGTAGAGAAATACTTGCAGCGGATTATGCGTTTTTATTTTCACAATAGATTTCCTTCTTGAGGACATATTTTCTACAAATATATTTCCATAATTTTCATTTTTTTTAATTTATTTATTTATTTATTTATTTATTTCAGTATTTATTTTGGTTCACGAATTCATTTGAATTTGAGTTAATAAGATTTTTAGTCATTAAGTAACAATTCATTTTTATTCATTTTAACAATAATGAACTAAGATTTGTGTTTTTATTATATCTATTTATTCTTCCGTTTTTATATTAACTTGAAGCAATTTGAAATTTCTAATTTAGTTTAAAATATATATATATATATTTGTTAACCTATAATTTTAGTAATAAATGTACGATAACCTTTCTTTACAAATCATAACATTTAATTTATTTTTGAAATAGTCGTAATTTAGATATTAAGAAAATGCTGTTTATCTCTTTAGCTTTTTTCAAATTGATTTAAATAATGAATATTGTAAATTCAATAAGCTAAATTCAAAAGTAATGATCTGTTTATTTAAACTTGGAAATTTAAAAAAAATGAATTTCATTTTAATGTGTCATTCCGTAGAATGATTTTGAGACAAAAATTAGCATCTATCTATCTATCTATCTATCTATCTATCTATCTATCTATCTATCTATCTATCTATCTATCTATCTATCTATCTATCTATCTATCTATCTATCTATCTATCTATCTATCTATCTATCTATCTATCTATCTATCTATCTATCTATCTATCTATCTATCTATCTATCTATCTATCTATCTATCTATCTATCTATCTATCTATCTATCTATCTATCTATCTATCTATCTATCTATCTATCTATCTATCTATCTATCTATCTATCTATCTATCTATCTATCTATCTATCTATCTATCTATCTATCTATCTATCTATCTATCTATCTATCTATCTATCTATCTATCTATCTATCTATCTATCTATCTATCTATCTATCTATCTATCTATCTATCTATCTATCTATCTATCTATCTATCTATCTATCTATCTATCTATCTATCTATCTATCTATCTATCTATCTATCTATCTATCTATCTATCTATCTATCTATCTATCTATCTATCTATCTATCTATCTATCTATCTATCTATCTATCTATCTATCTATCTATCTATCTATCTTTAAATCTATCTATTCTTCTATTTATCTCTATATATCTCGCTAGCTAACTAGCGATCTAACAAGTTAACTCACTTTTATTCCAAGGACAAAATGTTTGTTTCGTGGTTACTTTGACCTTTTCCTCCTTTACCGTCAAGTTCAAAGCTATAGTTTTTCTTTCCAAGTCAGTAGATTCCAAAAAGGGGGTAACCATTTTTGAATTACTTTTCTTGTAATCGTTTTCCTAATTGAAATGACTTAAATTCTTTTCCGGGTTAGGTTTTTCGTGTTATTTTTATATTTCGTTTTCTTTTCTTTTTTTTGGTTGTTGTTGTTCATTTATTGGAACACTACATCTATAGTTTAATGCCTATCTCCACATTAAAAGAAACGATCTTCTTGTACATGTACATGTATTTGCACTATACGATTGTTAAATTTAATTTTGAAATACATGTGCTAGTATGCAAGATGGACAAAAGAAATTGACTGACGTGTCGACGACATTAGTCCGGATTTGCGAAGACACGCCTATTTAACATGTTTTTGAATCATTAAAAAGAAACGAAAATCGGATTTTATTGAAAATTCGTGAAAAGATCAATAAAACTTCAGGAACATAAGGTATTCGCCATATGAGTTTTCCATTGACAGCACCTTCTCGCGTTTTAACTGAACACTCCTCATTTGCTGATGATAGATTAGAAATGTTGAAGTACGCTCGAAAGCCAACTGCGGATTCCCCAATTAAAAGAAAAGGGAATAAAATAAAACGAACTGAAATCAATTTTTAAACGGTAGAAACTATCTCTAGATCGACTAAAATATAATATATGCTGAGCCTAGTAAGCTTGGTCTGAAACATGTTTGTCCTTCAACCTTGGGGTTGTGACATATATCACCGGGTCGGTCAACACAAATCAACTATTTGGGAAAATTCGTTATGACTTTCCGATAAGAAGAAGGCCTAAGTGGAATGTGCACCCGGCGTTTGTATAAAATATAATTTTGTAATTCAATATTTTATTAATTTGAAGAACTACAGAAAGCCATGGAGATGTGTTCCGGAGACAACGTTTTAACTGCAATTTTGTGCTAAGCTATATAATTATTTATTAGGTGTAAAATGTCTTTACTGTGATTCCAGTCCTCGCGTGTGAAGTTTTACAAATTAATATTCTGTTAGTTCTGCTGACCGAAGATCAGAAGAGATTTAGCTATGGCGTATTTCTAGACCCCCCGCCGCCTGTCGGTAAACAATCATCATTTATTTGAGAAAGTCCACAAATGATTCAATCTAAACTTTCTTCTGGTGATTGTAGGGTCACAGGTCACTCTCTCCCTCGCTTTCTCTCACTCTCTCTCTCCCATTCTCTCTCTCTATCTTTCCTTTTTCTTTCTCTATTCTTTCTCTGTCACTCTCTCGCTCACTTTCCTCCATTTTGTTTTATCTGAAATAAGGCATCCGTTTCATATTAAAACTGAAACCTTTTTAAATATCAAGGCGGATAACTGTAGATGCTCGAATTATAAACAGTACAAAAGTTCTAGAGGAAAAAGAGAGCTGGAGTCGCAAAATTTGCTACCAAAATATTTGTCCGGTAGAATATCGCCAAATTTCGACAATATGTGCGAGGTCGTGTGTCAAGGAACGCTGTGAAAATTGCAGCAAAATCCGTCCTTAATTGTATGAGGAGTTGCGTTTATACCATGACCACGGACGGACAGACGTAGGGTCTACTGACGTCGAGACGGACAAACAGTCGGAAAATATTATATCCATATACTTTCACCTTTGTGGGACTAAAAAATCCCACTATTGTGTTACATCATGAAACTCAAGTCAAACGAAGTTTTAATTTTCAAATGTGAAGAACCCGTTCTAAGATTAAACCTTTTCAATTTTCTGAAATTTATCTCCTTTTCATTTTAGACCCAAGAATACGCTAGTATAGCAATTGTCCAATTAAATACGTAGATTTTTTTCTTCTAATTTGATTAATTGAAGAGAAAAATTACATATATATTACGTCCTTGATCTTTGTAATAATGTGTTTTTAAGAATCGCTTTGAACAAATTACAGGATTATTCCGGTAATTCATCGGAAAATAGACATTTTTTTTATTTTTGAAGAGAAAATGACTTTAAATTAACAAGACGACTTAAAAAAGACCGCCGAAAGTTCTATGGTATACTTATTGAGCTGGCAAAACACCGAGTGCCCCCCCCCCCTTCTTACACACGAACACCTAGTTCAACAATTTGATAAACGAGACATGACTGTCTGATTATTTCCTCGTCTTATTTCCAACCCTTTCGAAATATCTTTAAACAAATTGGATTTTCGGGGCATTTCAATTGTTTTGAACATTAATTGTTAACAATAAATTCAGAGATAAGTGCAAAAAAAGTTTACAAAGGGTAAAAGAAGAAGGTGATAAAATTAGTTATTAATCGCTTGATTGCCCCTTTCTTAATCGCATTGTATATTCTATGTTGTTGCTAGATACACACAAGAAGAGGTTTGTATTGATTTTTACATTCGATTTCCGTATCAAGAGCAGTTTTATATATAGTCCAGTCAATCTAGCCCAAAAATAGGCCGAACCTCAAAAAAAATTGCAACAGAAATGTTTTCAAGTGATTTGTAATCTACAACATGTGTGTTATAACATATCAAAAGTCTAGAAGAATCCCAGTGGGGGAAATTCTTAAAAATTGCAGTCAAAATGAGGTACCCTAAACCATTGAATTAAAGGTGGTGCAATGCTTCTAAGGCCACACAATACTAAACTTTCTGCTCCAAAAAACTTTTTATAAATAATATATACACTTTTCTTTGTGTTAATCACACTGTTATATTTCTCTCCAATTTAATTGGAAAATACCATAGTAAAAGCTATTTGTATTCTGAAAATTTGCACACAAAAGTGGGTGGGGTAAGATACTTTGGTCCAAAGCTGTCAAGTGGATATAGGTTAATGATTGCACCATTTCAATCTTTTTCAAGTTTTATTTTTCATATAAAATTGAAGAATATGTTTGAGTTATTTTATTTTTACTTATACTACTTTTTTTAAAGGTGAATCATGTTTTTGACAATTTTGACACACAAGATAGATCAATATATCCGAATCTGACTTCTGTCATATGCATTTATCCGTCTGTGCAAACCTACTTTTTGAACTCATCACTCATATATTTAGGCACATTTTTTTAAATAACTTGGTATATTTCTTACTATCTCATGTAATCTGGTTTTTGGATTTGGTAAATTATCTTAGATGTGGCTACAAGGTCATAGATACTTGAAGGTCATAGGCCAAACATAGCCTAAGGTAAATTACTCATGGTCATTTCGTTACCAATTAAAAGTATTTATCTTTGGATATAAAAAAACCCCAAACAATTTGGCATAACTGTTCTTTAGCTTGAGACAATGTCAAATGAATGTTTCCAAAAGCTGTTGTTTAGTATTCAAGGTCACATTACATGAAAGAGGTCAAGGGTCAGAGCTTTGTGTAAAATGTTCATATGACAGCTTAGCGATTTTTTTTAATTCTATGGAATTCAAGATGACTTGGTAGTAATGTTATTCTCTGTATGACAATAAAAGTAAATCTAAGAGTGTCAGCTCAATTTTGAGGTCATGATTAGAGGTCAAAGGTTAAACATGGAATAAGATATGTGTGTCTGCTCCATAACTCTGATGTTGATTTACATGGATTTCCGCAATTTCACACCACCTTGAGATAAGAAATAATATGCTGTTAGATGTAGGTCAAACTTAGAGGTCAAGAATGAAACTTTGAGAAAGAAATATAAATGAGCTTGTTTCATAACTATGGTATTTATAAAAGAATAGTCCTGATAAATTGCTAATGATAATATCTTTTAATTATTATACAAACAATAGTTATTTGGATTCATAGGCAGAGTAGGCTATTGCTACCATTGTACACTCATGTGCCAAATTAATGTCCACAAACATGGCCGCCGAATCTTGCACAAAATCAAAACAATAAACTTTGAACTAATACAACTCTTGAACGAGAACTCCCACTTACCTGAAATTTTCAGTACTTTGTTATACAACCATTAGCTCTCAAAACAGACCTCATTCGTCGTGGTAGACTCAAATATAAGGACTTTATGTAGGTTGGAGTTAAGGACTGCCAAATGTTGAGAACGTTATCAATTAGGTCTTTCTTAGAATGAATCCTAGTTACTCTACTTTGTAGCTGAATTTTCATAGTTCTCCACACATTTTCAATGATATTAATGTCAGGGGACTGTGGGGGCCAATTCATGGTGGGAATGTTGTTGTTTCTTTTCCAGTTAGATGTTTCTCGTGATGTGTGTATAGTTGCATTGTCTTCCTGCAGAATATATTGCCTACCAGGGGGAAGTTTTGCCAAAACTGGCCAAAGTTGGCTATCAAGTACTTCTATATACTTATTTGAATTAATATTGCCCTCCACTGCAGTTAATGTACCAACACCCTCAAAAGTTATACAGCCCCAAAACATGACACTAAGTACCGGCACAGACTTGTCACTATACACTCCCAAACATCTTGGTTTCCACTTTTCCTCATTTTTTCTCCAAACAAAAATTCTTTTATTTTTACCAATCACTACTTGGGTTTCATCTGAGAAAATAATATTTGCCCAATCTCTTTCTACAGTCCAATGTAAATGAGTTCTACTAAACGCCCGTCTCTTCACCCGGTTTCTTGCTGCAATGGTGGTGGCCTTCTTTACAACCCTCCTGTAATATCCATTTTCGTGTAATCTTCTCTGAACTGTCCGTCGAGATAGTTTTTGAGGAGTATTTTCATTATATGATGAGGTAATTTCATTCAAAGTCTTCCTTCTATTACACTTCACCACATTTAATAACAACCTGTCAGTCCTCTCAGATGATTTTCTTTTTCTCCCACATTTTCCCCTCCTCCTCCTTTCTGTCAAATTTTCAATATTTTCCTTCTGTTCTATCCTTTTTAAAAACTTACACACGGTAAATCTACTAATTTCAAGTAATCTAGCTATTTCAGAATTGTTCTTTCCATCCTTGTTTAGACAAACAATCAATTCTTTCTGAGTTGGTGTCAAATCTTTTCCTCTAACCCCCATTTTTGACAGCAGACGAAATTTCAATGTAAACAAATGATTTACTTCCCTTTGATAATAAACAAGGTGATAAGATACATTTTTACCATGAAAAATAGTCCTATCAAAGAAAGACAACTTTTAAAATGGGGGGGGAATGGTTTAGGGTCTCATATTCCCTAGAAAAAATTCAGGTCAGCCATGTTTGTGGACATTAATTTGGCACATGAGTGTATATCTTTATGCAACAACACTCAAGGTTATAATTTTGATACTCTGGCATCAATTAAAATCGCATTTTCAGAATGAAACAAAACTTTTATCAGAGATTATTATAATTCATTTGAAGCTTTAATCTAAGATTTCTTTATATGGAGTTTGAGACCTCAGTTTGACAATTCAAAAAGGTTATGAGCTTATTTAAGGGTTATTGATATGCCATTCATACAAAAATGATGCAAATCAAAAACAAGAGTTTGATTGCTTTAAATATAGGTGTGAAATCAAGCTACAATTTGTATTTAAGTGTCATCAAAGACTAATGTAAACCGTTAATATTACTCCAAGACTTAGAGTCAGACTACCTAAGAAAAAGCACATAAAGCTGTTTTCTTGATTGACAAAGATAGGAACAGAAGAGTTGGCATAGGAAATGTCATAACGGAAGTAATCCTTCTTACGAGACAATCATTCTGATCAACTTTTATGAAGATTGGACCAAAATAGGTACCCTGGATAATAACAAAGAAAGTGTAATTGAGGATCTCTTTCTAATGGAACGTTACCATTTCAATAAGGTTCATAATTATGTCCAGACAAAAATTCTGACCAACTTTTATGAAGATTGGACCAAAATTGTGGCCACAGAAGGATAATAGGGAAATTTGGGCGCTGCATGCGTGATTTTCAAAGGAACCCTCAAAACTGAAAAAGGTTCATCATAAGATATCCTTAAGACCTGAAGAGTTTCTGACCAAGTTCCATGGAGATGGCTACCGCCATAGTACAGTCGATAGTTCATCATTTTCCAAATCTTCAATCATAGGGTGTCAGGGGATCTATCCCCAGTTGCTGCAAATATCCCTTCTGTAATTTGTCTCCAGCCTACTCGTTGATTATCACAAACCTTAGTAGGATAACAGCATTGAGGCTTGGAAAAGGTGTTATGATAGTACTGGTGCTAAAAATACCAAGACTCCTTTGTTAGGCTGCTCTACTCGTCAAGATAAGGCTGAAAAATTATTAAATGTAGGGTTAAACCTTATTGAAACAAACAAAATCAATGAAAATTGGACCTGAGATGATGAAATTGTCATTAAGATCCATTTTCTCTTATTTTCTTATGTAACAATCCCGTAATATATTCAATAGGGGTCACCCTTTTAACCCAAACAAATGTTCCAACCGCGTTTGGTGAAAATTTGGCCAAAAATTTGGCCCGAATAGTGCTAACAAGATATTCTTGCTGTAAACAGGCTTCTTGTTTAACACAGATTGATTTCTGTCCTAGTAGACAAAATCTTTTTGATACGAAAATACAGCAAAAATTATTACAAGTAGGCCATGTTAAATAGATATTTCGTAAAATATCTAAGCTTGCATAAGGAATGAATAATAAAAATAGTCTTATTCTAAAATTTGTACTGCATATTTCTTTATCTTGATTTGTCATTTCAAGTCTTTTTGTTTCTCAACTTTATATTTCCAAAAGTACCCCAAATGTAGCATTCTAAATTTACACCTTAGGTAGGTCATTGAACCAATTAACTCTAATAAAATTCTCATTTCTGAATTTTATCCAACATGTTCCTTTAACTCTAGTAGGCTATTTCGTTTTGGCTGAATCCAAGGATAAGGCTTAAAATAACCTTTATATGCTATCTATCTTTCCTTCAATTAGAGAACTGTGTATTCCAATAAGAAACAAAAAGAACTTTGAGTAAAAGTTAAAACTGTACAAGTACTTCAAAGATTTAGTTACAGAAAAATGCTTTTTGATATATCGGGGCTTAAAAATAAAACTAGAATCGGGAAAACTGCGGACGAAAAGCGCAGATAAAAAGTAGCTATAAAAAAATTCTAGTACTATTCGTTTCGCAATGTGAGTTAAACTTTATCAAAGACCTGGATCATTGAAGAAATTTGATTCGTTGTATAACTATAGACTATAGAATAGCAAAGAAAGTTCCTTTTAAAAGACCTGTGACTAATGATTTTGGTTGATAATGTCATGCTTAGTAATGACCATGGGCCAACTACACCCCCTCCCCCAAATTGATAATGAAGTACTTAAGCTGAGACCTTGCGTCAGTTACCTCCCCGAATTATGATAACTATCTCCATTTTACCACTTTCTTGGGAAATAGACCTTGAGATCACTGCTTGCTTGTTTGTTATAGATAATTAGCTTAACCCATCAAGTAGTAAAATGTCTACTAACATCAGATCTCAGTACATTTTATTTCAATTGTAACACATTGGCCGATCGTTGTCCTTGTTAGTCTTCAAAATTAAATAAAATAAGTATATTGCCCTTTTTCATTTTGTTGATAACTCACAGATATGTAACCAGAGTCTGTGAAAAGTTTGCTAAGCCTAATAACTTTCAAAACATTTGAAGTAATCCATTGTTTTGAGTTAATTAGTAAAGGTTAAAGACAAATTCATAGCACCATTATATAATTCAAATAGTGGCATAATTTTAAATTTCACTGTAGAATTATAGACTTTTAATGCAAAAGGACAAATTTATATATATCTACTCCATGTTATCAGTTAATGTAATCATTCTCTTAATATTTTTTCATGAAATTAGAATTTAAAAACAAGATTTCTTTATTTTGAAATAAATGCGGTTAATTCTGGTCCTTTTTGACCACCATTCATTCATTTTCTCTTTAATTGATTTACTCATTTTGATCACGTATAACATAGAAAAAAGATTAAGTTAAAATAAGGAAGCTAATCTCTGATCTATTTCAAACATTAAATGCCATATGTATAACACCAGAGCGTCTCCAAATATGATACTTTATGTTTGGTTCAATATAAGGCTATTTCTCAAGAATGTTCCACGAAAACCAATGACAAATTGTAATAAAATTTAAGTTTTTCATTAATTTTCAATAAAATTAGACAAAAAAATTACATGTATACTTTTCATCTTATTTTAAATGTTATTGTTACAAAATCATAATATTTGTCATCAAGTATGGTGACTTAACTTTACCATGAAAATGTATTGCGAATTACAAAATTATGAGTCGCCAAAAATCACATTTCCCCCATCTAGATTTTTCTAGACTTTTGATATGTTGAAAAGTAAGTTCAGGATAACATCATAACGCAAAAATAGTTTCTGTTGCAATTTTTTTGAGGTTAAAGTCTAGATTGACTGGACTAATATTGGGTACCTAAGTGTCTATCCAACCTAAACCACGTGTACTGTGCAGACTAAATAGGGTCGGAACTTAATGCACATTGCTGACCTTATTTAATCAAGAATGATCATTTTGGGTAACCATCATTTTACCACCATGTGAAAAGTTTAAAAAAAATGAATATTTAAAATTAAAAAATTGAAATATTTATGATTCTAAAATGCTTTTTGACAATTAACCAATTTCGAAATGATTGATCAAGATTTATTTACTTATCTGAAATTATTACTTAGCGTAAGAAATTATCATTCAGAACACTACTTTAAATTTCTATCTTGCTAAAAAAAACTCATTGATAAAAGATAGAACGATATTTCTTATTAGCAAATAAGTTTGGTAGTTTTGTTGCGAAATAAAAGCCGATTACAATGTTCAAATAGTGAAAGCAAACTACTGTAAAAGGGGTAAAATGCAGATCTTTTTATTTAATTCCAATTTGCTGAAGTAATGTTTCTATGCATATACATTCCCTTTTCCATTTTTTCAATTATAATACTTATATATTATTATTATTATTATTATATTATTATTATTATTATTTATGCGTGTGATAGTTTAATAATCTGATATTTTTCAATGTTCAATATTATTCAGAAGAACTTATTTACAGTAGTGTATATGCGCAATGTATATTGGGTAAAGTTGACCAATAAAGGCTAACTGTCATACTTGGAATTAACATGGTGATTAACCCCTAGGGGGATAAAGAGATACACAATAAACTTTTCATTTAACTGGATCTGTTAACCAAGGGTAGAAATAGATGAACCGTCTTGAGACGGATCGAACCGATTTGGAATACCAAGAAATTCCAAAACGGATCGATATTCCAAAGCGGTTTATAACATAAGGACCTAATTTAACGTCATTTGTGATCCAATGCCTGTGAAAACAGTCCATAAGTTTTAAAATTAGGACCGATGTTGCTAAGCAATATATTCAAAACAAAATCTTTCAAATTAAAAGCTTTATCGGAAACAAAAACAAAACAAACAAAAAAACAAACAACAAAAAAAACAAAACAAAACAAAAAAAACCAAAAAAAAAAAAACGGACAGAACTTTTGTCCTTAAGTATATGACATAATGCCCCCTTTTCCATGACTAAGCATATTTCAACCAACCCTCCGTGAAATGCACATGGTCGCTTGATATGGGGTATTCAATGAGCGTTTTAGACAAATCTGTAAACAAAAGAGGAGTTGTGTTAACAAGTAAGTCAACATAAAGGCTTCGTTTTCCGTGACGTAGCATATCATCAAATGGCTAAAAAAATTTCGGCCATGGTCAGATGATCAGAAATATTATGTTATTTTTTTTTTGAAAATCTATATATAAATGTTGCAACGGAAGTTTTGTTAACAATAAATATTCATTATGGCCTCCTTTTTATACGCCCAATGGGTCGTATTATGTTATCGTCTGTCTGTCCGTTAGCAAATTCGTGTCCGGTCCGTAACTTTCAAACTATAAGCCCTATGGTCTTGAAACTTCACAGGTGTATAGATCTCATAGCTAGGGTGTGCAGAGCGCAAGAGCCACATCTCTACCATTTGTAATTTTTGAGTTATTGCCCTTTGTTTGATTCAGTTAGCAAATACGTGTCTGGTCCATTACTTTGAAACTATAAGGCCAATGGTCTTCAAACTTTACCGGTGTTTAGATCTAATAGCTAGGGTGTGCAGAGCGCAAGAACCACAACTCTAACATTTATATTTTTGAGTTATTGCCCTTTGTTTGATTCAGTTTGCAAATTCGTGTCCAGTCCATAACTTTCAAAATACAAAATACAAGGACTACGATGTATGTAGAACTCATAGCTAGGGTGTTTGATTACATTTTCTCAATCTGATTGAATTTGTGAATGTTATAGTAGTACTCGGGTACTTGCAACACTTCGTGAATATTTCAGTACTCGGTGAATTTTGTTTTATCGGATACTTGCAAGAGACTTTTAGAAAAGAACAGGACACCAACAAACACTACCATCATAATAAATACAATATACTATAGTGTTTGCTAGAAAATACATCCCAAGGATCAATAAAAAGTTCAAAACATCACCCATTCATTTCTGAGCCTCGGGCGTATAATGCCACACCCCCAGCGTTGCTCTTGTTCATCTTGCGGCATATAACTTAACCTTCACAATTGCACATAGTCTCTTGAATTGTAATTTTCTGTGAAAGTTTCGCATGAGTGAGTCCATAAATAAAAGAGGCGTTTTGTTAACAAGCAAGTTTATGTTAAGGCCCCTTTTTTCTAGGACACAGATTGAAATCACAAGACAACATCAATATGCACATGGTAACAATATGTAGAACACTAAGTGAAATTTTTATTTACTTCCATGCGTAATATGAAGAAGTGTGAACGAGAATTCTTAAAAGTGATTTTCGATAAGGCTTTTTTCTCGTGACGCTCAATCATTTACACACATTATCAAAGTGAACAATCATTGTGATCATACAATCATTCTGGGCAAGTTTGAAGACAATCCGATTAAAACAGCAGACTCTAAAGTGTTTTAGATGATTTTCTTATTGAACTTTCATTTGGCCCCTTTTCCTGTGACACTTGAGAGATTGGTCCCCTTTTCCCATGACGCTTTACGGATCGGACCCGTTTCCATAAGGAATCATTTTAAAGATAATACTCACTCTGAGTAAGTGTGGAGACATTTGGATGAAAACTGTGAACTTTAAAGAGTTAATGTGGGTATCCAATTAAGTTTTCATTGAGCCTCCTTTTCCCATGGCGCTTGACAGATCGGGCCAATTTTCAAAGGCTTTGATTCATTGATTGGAGTTTAAAGCCGCTTTCAACATTATTTAAGTTATATCGCGGCTGCTGGAGCACCTAACAATGGATTCCTGGTATTTCACTCACCAGTACAACCATCACATTCTTTCCTAGCCTCCAGCTGCTATCTCACATAGGTCTACGATTATCAACCCATTGGTGAGAGACAAATAGTCGGAAAGAATGAGTGCCGCCGTCAGGGATATAACCCGGGACCTCTAGATTGACAGTCCGACGCGCTACCAACTGCGCTATGACGGTGGCTAATTTTCAAAGGCACCATGCTTGTGATATTACAATTATTCTGTGAGAGTTTGAAGACATTTGGATGAAACCTGTCGACTTAAAAGTATTTAAGAGGATTTTCTGATTAAATTTTAATTTGACCCCTTTTCCAGTGACGCTTTAGAGACCTGACCCTTTTCGAAAGGAGCCATTGTCTTGATAGTGCAATAATTCTGAGTAAGCTCGGAAATAATTGGATGGAAACTGGAGACTTATAAGCGTTAACGAGAATTTTCTGCAAAAAAAAAAAATCATTTGACCCCTTTCCCCCTGACGCTTGGCAGCTCCTGTCGCCTTTCGAGGAACCATCCCTGTGATGGAACAAGCATTCTGAGCAAGTTTGAAGACAATCGGATGAAAATTGTGGACTAGGAGTATTAACGAGGATTTTATTAAATTTTCATTTGATTCCTTTTCCAATGACGCTTGACGAATCTGACCCTTATTCTAAAGGAATGATCCTTGTGATGATACATTCGTTCTGACCAAGTATGAAGACAATCGGATAAAACTGTGGACCATTTAGCTTTTCCTAACAGAGAGTAAACAAGCAAAATTTATCAGACAGATGCCGGACGGAAAACATGTATCGCTATTGCTCTTCTTCAGAATGTCCATGCTTGGTCGTCACGTGCCAAAATATCTTCGGAATTGTATTCATGAGCCTTATAATTTATTCTGCATAAAGGTCAGGTTCAAGTTAATATGCGCTTGCTATACAACATTGATAAAACGTTTATCTAAGGAACATTTCAGTCAAGTTATATTGAAACTTGCCCAATGCTTTGACAGAATAGTTTTAAAGAAAAATTAACGTATACACACAGGGAGGCATACAAAGGACACAATGCCAAGACAAAAGATTGCTGGCTTACAGCCAGTGAAGCTAAAAACTTTGGAAGACATGTATATAAATGTATCCTTAAAACATGACAATATCAGGAAACAGTAAAAAGATAAGACATAAAAATCTTGTAATTACATTTATTTTTTCACTTTTCTTTTCAACAAAACTCAATTTTAATTCACAATAATCTTTTGTTTTTATCGACCACTTTAACCCTTTTTTTACCATTACAAATACAAGGTTTTTCTTCTATCATTTACTAACATGAGTGAAACTCTGTCAAAAAAAACAAGATGTGTTTGTAAAACACAAATGGACCGTAACAGCACTTTTTTTTCAAAGTTTGACCTTGACAGATGACCTTGACCTTGTCACATGACCTTGACTTTGGTACCAGCAGATGTGGATCATTGAGATCTATCATCATGCCAAGTATGAGCCTTGTGTCTTGAATGGGCTTGAAGATATTGGCAATGTTTAGTTTTTTGGTTAAGTTTTGCAGACAGACAGACAGACAGAAGGACAGACAGAAGGACAGACGGACAACAGAAAAACAATATGCCCCCAATCTTTCGATGCGGGGGCATGAAAATTACCATTTTTATGCTGTACATAATTTAGAAAACAAGTGCATGTCGTATTGCGATGCAATACAGGAGTCCCCCACCGGATAACAAAAAATCCTTTCTTATAATATATCTCCTACTTACTAGATCTATAACTGTATACAAAATTTGAAGTTGCTAGCACATTAGGTTTTGAACAAAATGTCCCAAACAAAAATATAAGAGAAAAAAAAACAACCAATGGCAAAAACTCCAAAAGTGGGCGGAGAAGAATGATGCTTGTACATGCCACTTGTCCTCAATGAGATCTATAAGTGTACCAAGTTTGAAGTTGCTAGCAATGATGGCTCAGGAGATATGGTCCCGATAAAAATGTCAGGATAAAAAACAACAACGGACAATAACTAAAAAAGTGGATGTGGCAGAGTAACAGTTCTTGTGCATTACACTTCTTCTCAATGAGATCTACCAGTGTACAAAGTTTGAAGTTGCTAGGGCTTATGGTTTAGGAGATAAGTACGGGACAAAAATGTAAGGATAGAAACAACAAAGGGCAATAACTCAAAAAGTGGACATGACAGAGTTACAGTTCTTGTACATGACACTTGTCCTTGATGATATCTATAAGTGTAGCAAGTTTGAAGTTTCTAGCACTTATGGTTTAGAAGATATGTTCCGGACAAAAATGTAAAGGTAAAAAACAACAAAGGGCAATAACTCAAAAAGAGGGTGTGGCAGAGTAACAGTTCTTGTACATGACACTTCTCCTCAATGAGATCTATAAGTGTACCAAGTTTGAAGTTGCTAGCACATATGGTTTAGAAGATATAGCCCGGACAAAAGTGTGACGGACAGATGGACAGACACACAGAAGGATGGACAGACAGACGGAATCGAGCAAACCTATAGTCCCCCAACCAGTAACTGGTGGGGGACTAATAAGCATAAACTAAGACAGATATGCAGTTTGATATTTACCTACGTTGACTACTCTCTACTTAATTATTGTGCAAAAATTTTGCCAGTCCTTAAAGAATGCCAATTTTGTTTGAGGCAAAGCTGGAAGAAGCAGCATAAAGGTTAAGGCAGTAGACCCCTAACAGTTCCTCAACATTTCAGAACTCTTAATCTTTCACAATGTTATTCAAGGTTTTCGCATGAAATCATTAGGAAAACTTGATTAACACTGTTAAAGTGCATGACTTCCAAAACCTAAAGTAACTATTACAGGTCCACTAAAGCATTTTTTCATAAGATTTCAATTTAGATTTCAGATTGTTATCAAACCTATCCTCTCAAGACTGGGGAAAGGACAAGATTACAGCACAGTTTGTCGTGACCTAAACCCTTTGTGTGTCTATATTAAGCGTAGTATTGTAGATTGGCTTTCTTCTTTGCCTGTACTTCTATTATTCCATCCATGTAATCTTCATGACAGAGTTCCGTGGCTCCACGACGTAAAGCAATCATTCCCTGAAAACAAAGTTTAAATGATAATAATCTCTTTTATTTTGCTTCAAAGATTTTGTTCCAAACTTAGTTTGTATGTTGTTGAACACTACCGTCAAACCTGTAGTAGTGGCCACCTGTATTTAACAAGCAACCCCTCTTAGGCAAGGGGCCACGGAGTTCCCAAATGAACCAAATGCACTATAATTGACCTGTATTAAGCCAGCACCTGTCTTTTGGATGTCCCTTTGGTGCTAGCTTTAGACAAGTTTGACTGTACTTTCTAATGTTGTTCAATTATATTACAACCCATACATGGTAACACTGCTTAGTCATCTTCCAAACCAATACAATTTCAATATCAAAAACACCAGCTACTCATCCCATTTAACAGAATTGGTTATTAATTGCAAAATGGATGGATACAAAAGTGTTTCACAGTAACTTATACATGCAAGATGAGAATTAGCTTTGCTCCGGGATTCAAACTCAATACCCAATGCTTGTCAGCCCTTAGTTTTACATGCACCAATTGGCTATATCTAAATTTAGAGATCATCATCTAGTCCTTAACAAAACAGTAAAATACTTACTGCCTCAACACAAACTGCCTTTAGCTGGGCTCCATTAAAGTCATCAGTACATCTGGCCAACTCTTCATAGTTCACATCCTTACTGTAAGTAAATACATTATTGCAAAACTTGATTTATATTATTTATCTTTAAGAATTAGTATTTATTTATGATATATTGGTATTCATATTCAAATATTAATTGAAGGTAACAGGCATATATGTTGTGAAACAAGATGTGTTTGTGAAACACGAATGCCCCCGGAACAGCATTTTTTTTTAAAGTTTGACCTTGACAGATGACCTTGACCTTGTCACATGACCTTGACTTTGGTACAAGCAGATGCGGATCATTGAGATCTATTATCATGCCAAATATGAGCCTTGTATGTCAAATACTTTTGGAGAAAAGGCAAAGGTTAAGTTTGGTTAAGTTTTCGGACAGACGGACGGACAGACGGACAGACAGACGGACAGACAGACAGATGGACATGAGTAAAACAATATGCCCCCGATCTCTCGATACGGGGGCATAAAAATATTCTTTCTGCTTCATCAATAGTAACACTGTATATGAATACCTTATGTTATGTAACTTACAAAAAATTCCAAGTATTGATTATTTTTTTATAACCATGACAATTACAAGGTTGTAGAAAATCAAGAGTTTTCTCAGAAACAAGAGGACCCTGAGGGCCCTAAATTGCTCACCTGATATTTCAAGTAAATTATCATTAAGACTCCATTTCCTATGATATGGCATGAACCTTCCCATTTTCAACAAAGTTCATTCTTGTGACCTGACAAACATTTTGATCAAGTTTCATGAAGATTGGATTATATTTGTGGCGTTTGGAGCTCTTACGAGAAAATTGTCATTAAGGCCCCTTTTCCAGTGATATGGCATGGATACTTCCCATTTTCAAATGAGTTCATCCTCATGACCTAGCAAACATTCTGACAAAGTTTCATGATGATTGGACCATATTTGTGGCTTCTAGAGAGTAAACAAAAAAATTGTCATTAAGACCCCTTTTCCTTTGATATGACACCGATCCTTCCCATTTTCGATAGACTTCATCTTCATGACCTAACAAATATTCTGACCATGTTTCATGAAAATTGGACCATATTTGTGGCTTCTAGAGTGTAAACAAGAAATTTGTCATTAAGGTCCCTTTTCTCATGATATGGCACGGATCCTTTCAATTTGAGCAATTTTTACAAGGGACCACCTAAGGAATATTTCTGCCAAGTTTTGTTGATTTTGACTCAAAATTTTAGGAGGAGATGTCGTTTAAAGAAATTGTTGACAAAATTGTCATTAAGGCCCCTTTTTCTGTGATATGATACAGATCCTTCCCATTTTCAATAGACTTCATCCTCATGACCGAACAAAGATTCTGACAAAGTTTCATGAAAATTGGACCATATTTGTGGCTTCTAGAGTGTATACAAGAAATTTGTCATTAAGGCCCCTTTTCCCGTGATATGGCACGGATCCTTTCCATTTGAGCAATTTTCATAAGGGACCACCCAGGGAATATTTCTGCCAAGTTTGGTTGATTTTGACCCATATGTTTAGGAGGAGATGTCGTTTAAAGAAATTGATGACAAAATTGTCATTAAGGCCCCCTTTTCCGTGACATGGCACGGATCCTTCCCATTTTCAATAGACTTCATCCTCATGACCTAACAAACATTCTGACCATGTTTCATGAAAATTGGACCATATTTGTGGCTTCTAGAGTGTAAACAAGAAATTTGTCATTAAGGCCCCTTTTCCCATGATATGGCACGGATCCTTTCCATTTGAGCAATTTTCAAAGGGACCACCCAGGGAATATTTCTGCCAAGTTTGGTTGATTTTGACCCATAAGTTTAGGAGGAGATGTCGTTTAAAGAAAAAGTTGACGTCGTGACGGACAGACGGACACCGATCGATCACAATAGCTCCCTTGAGCACTTCGTGCTCAGGTAAGCTAAAAATGCAAGCTGATAAAGAATAATGGATCTACCAATCACAGTCTTGACTATTGTCTCTTAATATGATATACACAATTTCAAATGCCTGATGTGTGGCATCAAATTCATTTAAGTTATCCTTTCTTAGTTGTCACATGTTTTGTTCAGAGCCATATGTACTTTTTAGACCCCAAAACAATAGCAACAATTGTGTAAAAGTTCCATGATTCTAGGTCATTTTCTCTTGAATAAGAGTCCAGAAGCATAACAGGTCTACCAACAGACAGGTGGACAAATGGATAGACAGACAAGGTGAAACCAATACATCCCCCTCTACTTTGTCGAGGGATATAATAAATCATACTAATCTTTAATGCAGGGACCTAAAAGCAATTTTCCCCTTCATGAATGATTATATATGATTGATGCTTTTACCCTTCGCATTCGGTTCAAAACAAATTCCTAAAGCAGTGAACACAAACCTTTGGAGAACAGTATAGTAGGGATCATATACCATACTGTCTACTTTCTATTTAATTATCATGGTAAAACTTTAGCCAGTGTGGTTGAAATGTTCCAAATATTGGCAATTTGTTTGAAAGAAAATTTAAACTAAGCAGGATAAGGGTTAATTCATACCTAACATTCATTTTTCTGGAGTGAATCTGAAGGATTCTGGCCCTGGCTTCTTCATTTGGATTTGGGAATTCAATCTTTCTGTCAAGACGTCCTGATCGTAACAAGGCTGGATCTAAGATGTCTACTCTGTTAGTCGCTGCTATAACCTACAAATTGAGAAAATTGTGACCCAACATGCCATTAAGAACCATATAGGAAAGGAGACTAATATGTTTGTCCAGGGAAACACTTGTCAAGCTAGCAAGCATTTGACCTTGAAATGCAAACTTGACCTTTGACATGTAGTCATATCTAAGTTAAATGGCACTTCTAGACATTGAGGGGAATAGCTAAGCCTAAGTATTTTGAAATCCACTAATATAAAAGATATGCCCCAGACAAAAAATCGACCTAGACTTTTTGTATGACCTTGCCCTTTGAGATACAGAACTTTTTTGTTTTCAAATGTCATATCTTCTCATTGTTGGGAACAATTGTGAGGATTTTCCTTGAAATCCATCAAAAAATATAAGAAGTTTGCCCACGACAAAATCTGACAGACTCACAGACCAATGCACAACTGTTCATGCACCACATTTAATGACTATGTCTCGCTAACTGCGCTCCCGCTTTACAAAAAGTAGCAACTTTAACCTGATTAAAAACTTTGGGCTTAAATTCATCAGTTGAATTGCATTAAATTCACAGTGCTGAAAGCACTCGATGGCCTTCTTGTGAGTCAGTATCTATTTTCAGAATGTCATTTTAAAACTTTTCCAATTTTAAAAGGAGAACCAGGTGGTACAGACAAAGATCAGACTGCACAAATGACGAAATGAAGTCATCATAGTAACACCTAAAATTTCCAGTGATCCCAAAGTGTCATGGCTTTTTCCCGTAAATGCAGAAATGCCAATCAAAAAATTCTCTCACTTTGATCATAGCATTAGGCATGAAACCATCCATCTGATTGAGAAGTTCCAACATGGTTCTCTGTACTTCACGGTCCCCTGCTTTTTCACTGTCAAAACGCTTCGTACCTGTAATAATGGAACATACAGATGCCTTAGCATGAAACAGTTGTATCTGCCTAGGCTGAGCTATTGATTTAAAGGGCAGGGTTCCAACGCTACAGCAGTTCAAGAATTCCCTGACTTTTTCCTGATGTTTCCCTGACATGGATGTGATTTTCCCTGACATTTTATGGACGTTGTGAGAATTTTTCCCTGATCATTAACAATTTTGCTATTGATCTACAAATACTTTTATGAACGAAATAGCTCTAGGAATGTTCCTTTAAATCTTCCAGTCTTGAACCCTATGGAGCATATAGAGAAAATACATTTTCTTCCTTCAAGTTTGCTTCCATGGGGTTTAAAGGCCACTTTCTAAACTAATTAATATATAGCATAAGGGCTCATCATCTATATAGACTATCCACTTATGGTACTTCTCTAGCCATTATAAATATTACGTCCTATCTGAAAACGAAAAACTGCTTATCCCAAATAATTATTCACCAATTGGTGAGACACAATTCAAACTTGTCAGGGAGAATGTAGGCAGCTGTAAAGGTCAAACTTCTGATCCAAGGATGAGAAGTCCTAAACTCACTAATTGCATGAGGATATGCATGTTAAACTAAGAGGCCTGATGAGAGGCAGTTATTATCTCCTAGCTTCCTAGAAAAAGAAAGCCCTTAGAGTTGAAGGTTTGTACAAGACATTCAGTTTAAGTAGTAGGAATATAGTACTTTGTTAAAGCTCAAAAGCAAAGAGCCAAACCATAGTTAACAAGAGCCATGTTGGACATGGGCATAAGTCCCCTACCGGCTTTGTTTGTCTCAATGTTTTCCCACGCCAATTCTATCAGGGACGTCAAAACCAGGTCTTGTTAAAGGGTTAGACAAGACTTACATGAGTTGTTGTCTCTGCTGTGCCCACTATACAATTCATGGAAGCAATAGACAGATGCAAGAAATAGTATCAACAAGTTAGCTTGCTTAGTTATTAAGTTATTGCAGGATCCATTTTTTGCCATAATTTCACTATTTCCATTACCATAGCAACCGCACTTTTTGTCAAAGAACAAAGATAAAATGATGTGCATAATCTACACATTGCCATCTAGTCATATACCAAGTCTCATCAAATTAGCTTGCTTACTTATTAACTTATCGCAGGATCCAATATTTTTTGCCATATTTTCACTATTTCCGTAACCATAGCAACAACAATTTTAGTCTAAAAACAAAAATAAAATGATGTGCATAATCTACACATTGCCATATAGTCATATACCAAGTCTCATCAAACTAGCTTGCTTAGTTATTATCTTATCGCAGGATCCCATTTTTGGCCATATTTTCACTATTTCTGTAACCATAGCAACCTCAATTTAAGTCGAAAAACAAAAATAAAATGATGTGCATAATCTACACATTGCCATCTAGTCATATACCAACTTTCATCAAAAACGCTTGCTTAGTTATTAAGTTATCGCGGGATCCAGATTTGAGCGGACAGACGGACGGACGGACGGACAGACGGACGGACGGACAGACGGACGGACAGACGGAGGGCAAACCTATAGTCCCCTCCGGTGTGAACACCGGTAGGGGACTAATATGTTCAATTGGATTACCAGCAAGTCATGGTGCAAGATATTTTGCTACAGAGCAACTTTATCTCAGGAAATCAAAGGCCAAGGACTCAATGTTTGATGAAAACTTAAAATCTATGACAATCCCCTTAAAGTGTTCTTGATGAAATGATAATAATAAAACATAAAGAATACTCTATAATCTTACATATTAACTGAAAAATTCAGTCATTTTATAGAATAGCTGATGGAATCAGTGATTTTACAAAATCCCTGAAATTTTCAGTTATTTTACAAAATCACTGGTTTTACATATTCACTTTAACATACCGGTATACAATATAACTACTATTGGAAATGTGACAAAACATTTTTTACATTGTTGACACCATCAGATAGATTTGCAGAAAGTATTGAAGATTGATAACAAAGATAACATTACATATCAAGATGTGTATAAATTTGTGACTTTAAATTATGAAATCATTTTACCTACTCATTGTAGTGTGGACTACCATATTTTTGGTGTATGGTAGAATTAATTCATCAATACTCTTAACATAATTCATTGAACCTCAAAACCGGAACTACTACACAAACAATTATAGATGAGAAATGAGACTTTAGCCCTTGCAGTTAAGAATTTGTGACAAAATCTCAATAAGAGACTGCCCTTGCGTTAATTACTCCTGACATGAAAAATTCCCTGACAGTCTTTTCAAATTCCCTGACATTTCCCTGACTTTTGTCTTATTTTCGAAATTTCCCTGACACTCAACCAAATTCCCTGACATTTCCCTGACTTTTTCAAAAATTGTTTTTTCCCTGACGCGTGGGAACCCTGAAGGGAGAATCTATTAATTCATTCACAGTATCAAAGGATTTTTCAATATGAATCATGCCTACTAGCGAAATCAATTGCTGACAAATTAATCACCAGATGTCTATATGCAATATTTGGATACCTACAGTCTTTTGGTATTTGGACATCAACCTAATGAATCATTGTCACAAGTCTAGCTTCAAAATAAATAATGCATGAAATTAAATCAAATTTTATAAACGACTCATTTCACACTCCATTGCACATTGGGAACCCTCAAACAGCAAGTTAAGCAGAAAAAGATATGTTCTAATAAATATAACATATAGGTTTAGTTGTGTGGCAATTTATGCCCCATTTCAACAGTTTTTGTTGTATGAAAGTGGCAGGCTCACCTAGCAATGATTTTTTTTTGTCCTTGCTAACCATAATCACTGTACCATGCACAACCTGTTCAGTCTAGAACCTTCAATATTGTGTGATATTAAACAATATAACCAAAGACATGAAATACCATAATATCAACAATGTTACCTATAGCATCCAATTCATCAATAAATATAATGGCAGGCTGTTTTTCTTTAGCCAGGGCAAATGCATCTCTGACTAGTTTAGCTCCATCCCCAATAAACATCTGTACTAATTGTGGACCAGCTAACTTGAGGAATGTAGACTTGGTCTGGGCTGCACAAGCTCTCGCTAACAGAGTTTTACCAGTCCCGGGTGGCCCATACAACAATACACCTGGAGATTGAATATTTGATCATCTAATTTTAGTTTTGTTCATCAATATCCATGCACTCTGTTTGGCTTTAAAAAATGGTTTCAAGACTCAATAAATTTTTTTTTGAATACGCAACTTTATTGTATGCTTCCACAGAAAGTGGTCCAATAAACAATCTATGTATTGAAAAGTAAATCTTTACATTTTTATTTCAAAAAATTAAATCATAAGATATGAAGATTCTTTCTGTTGATTTCAGGGAGGTATGAATCTAAAAACCAAATCACACTCATGTTTGAATCTGCTGCACGTATTCATACAGTGTGATAAGGTTTTTAGTTTCATTCCTCCATGAAATTAATAAATACTCTCTTCATCTCTTAAATTAACATTATCTTGACATCTCAGACATGTACCAATGTGTGAAATAAATAGAGGATAATCATTTGTTTCAGTGTAAGATCGATTTATATTTCATTGAGTGAACAGCAAAAGCTATATTTTCACGAGTGGCAGAGCCAGGAGTGAAACATAGCTTTTGTTGTTCACGAAATGAAATATTAATTGATCTTACTCAAAAACAAACGATTATTCTATTTCTTTAATGCAAAAATGAGACAAAATGTGAAATTTCTATGACATATTTTCGTAAAGCGCGTCATTTTGCACGTGATTGCTATGTAACGTTCATTGTGACGTCACTTATTTCGCCCCTCATAGATGACGTCAGATAGGATGAAATGCACAAAAGCAGAGTATAAGTTTTTGATAATTTCACTGCTTTTGCGATGAGATTATCAAGTGATAATCTACCGTTATTTCTCGATAAACCACCGAAAAGCATTAAAGAATGATAAATTGCCTCTCTGTGACACATCCAATTTACTTTAGGGCCACTTTGAAAAGAATGGGTTTGAAACTGTCTTCTTTTCTTTTCTGAAGCTGATCCCTAGAGGGTCCTAGGGACTCTCATTGGATAGTTTTGAGGGTCCTGGCTACTTATAAGTGCTTCTCAGACTCTAAAAAAAATACGTTTCTTTAAACCAGTGCACATATTGAGCAGTCTGATCTTAGTCTTTACCTCCTGCGAAAGCATCAATATTCCGGGTTCAATATGACAAATATTAAACAATACTGATTGGTGATCCCAAACAGGGATAATGACTAACAATTTAAACTTAGGGGTAGAGCTACAGATAGAGGGGGTATTTTGAACCCTAGTATGTGGGTACTCTTTGATATCGTCTCCCTGAGATTTTCAAAATAAAATCAATTAAGTCTTGGCAACATAGAAAGTAGAATCTGATGCTTTTCATAAAATTATGAATTAATAAATATAAAACAAGGAAATACCTTTGGGAGGTTGAATACCTAGGGCCTCAAATCTTTCTTTGTGAGTCATGGGTAACACAACTGCTTCAATAAGCTGGAAAGTTAAGTGAAACATGTCAGATATATTGAGATCAAAATGATGAGGTTTGATTATTAATACTAATAGTTCTCAGTCCTTGAGAATTTTTTTCTAAGAGAATGTGTTTTTTACCAAAATCCTATAAATTTCAGGTAGAAATAATGAATGGATTTAGGTTAAGTTTTACAAACATTTGACCTTGAAATTAGACCTTGACCTTGGTAAAAACAGATACATATCATTGAGACCTTTCGTCAAACCAAATATCTTGAAAAGTTTAGAAGCAATTGGCATTTTTTTAGTAAGTTTTGCCGACAGACCAGACAGACAGTTGGTCAATGGTAAAACATCATCCCGAGATCTTTTGATGTAGGGTAAAAAAAGGATCAGTATTAGGTTCTTTTATCTTAATATTTCAAGTCTAAGCAGGAAATATTAAATGTTTACTACAGGAGAAAATACATTCAATATACAAGAGGCCCAAAAGGGCCTATATCGCTCCACTGGCTTAAAAATCTCAAGATTTGAAAGAGAGATATTGAAAATAGAAGGTAATGAAACAGCATTCAGAAGGAATTCCGACTTTTTCTAAGTTGAAACTGACTTAGGAAGGAATGAACTTATTTAACTAATATGTAAAAAAACAAGGAAGAAAACTACTAAGATATCACTTTGAAACAAGAGGACCAGAATGACCCTAAACGGCTCACCTGAATTTTATTGATCCAGTGGATCTCATCCAATCCAAATTTCTTGAACAACTTTAGAAGAGGGTCACCCAAGGAGCATTCTGGTAAAGTTTCATAGAAATTGGCCGAATGGTTCAGGAGGAAATGTTGTTCGAAGATTTTGGTGTCAAAATAAGCCCCGCCCTACCACGCCAGTATTTGGGGGTCAATCCAAATTTCTTGTTCAACTTTAGAAAAGGGTCACCAAAGGAACATTCTGGTAAAGTTTCATTGAAATTAGCCCAATGGTTCAGGAGGAGATGTCGTTCGAAGATTTTGGGGTCAAAATAAGCCTCGCCCTGCCACACCCACATTTGGGGGTCAATCCAAATTTCCTGAATGACTCTAAAAGAGGGTCACCCAAGGAACATTCTGGTAAAGTTTCATTGAAATCGGACCAATGGTTCAGGGGGAGATGTTGTTCGAAGATTTTGGGGTCAAAATAAGCCCCCCCCCTGCCACGTCCATATTTGGGGGTCAATCCAAATTTCTTGAACAACTTTAGAAAAGGGTCATCCAAGGAACATTCTGGTAAACTTTCATTGAAATTGGCCCAATGGTTCAAGAGGAGATGTCATTCAAAGTTTTTGGGGTCAAAATAAGCCTTGCCCTGCCACACCCATATTTGGGGGCCAATCCAAATTTCTTGAACAACTTTACAGGAGGGTCACCTAAGGAACATTCTGGTAAAGTTTCATTGAAATCAGCCCAGTGGTTCAGGAGAAGACGTCATTCAAAGATTTCAGGGTCAAAATAAGCCCTGCCCTGCCACGCCCATATTTGGGGGTCATTCCAAATTTCTTGAATGGCTTTAAAAGAGGGTCAACCAAGGAACATTCTGGTAAAGTTTCATTGAAATTGGCCCAATGGTTCAGGAGGAGATGTTGTTCAAAGATTTTGGGGTCAAAATAAGCCCTGCCCTGCCACGCCCATCTTTTGGGGTCAATCCAAATTTCTTGAATAACTTTAGAAAAGGGTCACCCAAGGAACATTCTGGTAAAGTTTCATTGAAATCGGACCAATGGTTCAGGAGGAGATGTTGTTCGAAGATTTTGGGGTCAAAATAAGCCCCCCCCCCCCCCCCCCCCCCCTGCCACGTCCATATTTGGGGGTCAATCCAAATTTCTTGAACAACTTTAAAAAAGGGTCACCCAAGGAACATTCTGGTAAACTTTCATTGAAATTGGCCCAATGGTTCAAGAGGAGATGTCCTTCAAAGATTTTGGGGTCAAAATAAGCCTTGCCCTGCCACACCCATATTTGGGGGCAAATCCAAATTTCTTGAACAACTTTACAGGAGGGTCACCTAAGGAACATTCTGGTAAAGTTTCATTGAAATCAGCCCAGTGGTTCAGGAGAAGATGTCATTCAAAGATTTCAGGGTCAAAATAAGCCCTGCCCTGCCACGCCCATATTTGGGGGCCAATCCAAATTTCTTGAACAACTTTACAGGAGGGTCACCTAAGGAACATTCTGGTAAAGTTTCATTGAAATCAGCCCAGTGGTTCAGGAGAAGACGTCATTCAAAGATTTCAGGGTCAAAATAAGCCCTGCCCTGCCACGCCCATATTTGGGGGTCATTCCAAATTTCTTGAATGGCTTTAAAAGAGGGTCAACCAAGGAACATTCTGGTAAAGTTTCATTGAAATTGGCCCAATGGTTCAGGAGGAGATGTTGTTCAAAGATTTTGGGGTCAAAATAAGCCCTGCCCTGCCACGCCCATCTTTTGGGGTCAATCCAAATTTCTTGAATAACTTTAGAAAAGGGTCACCCAAGGAACATTCTGGTAAAGTTTCATTGAAATCGGACCAATGGTTCAGGAGGAGATGTTGTTCGAAGATTTTGGGGTCAAAATAAGCCCCCCCCCCCCCCCTGCCACGTCCATATTTGGGGGTCAATCCAAATTTCTTGAACAACTTTAAAAAAGGGTCACCCAAGGAACATTCTGGTAAACTTTCATTGAAATTGGCCCAATGGTTCAAGAGGAGATGTCCTTCAAAGATTTTGGGGTCAAAATAAGCCTTGCCCTGCCACACCCATATTTGGGGGCAAATCCAAATTTCTTGAACAACTTTACAGGAGGGTCACCTAAGGAACATTCTGGTAAAGTTTCATTGAAATCAGCCCAGTGGTTCAGGAGAAGATGTCATTCAAAGATTTCAGGGTCAAAATAAGCCCTGCCCTGCCACGCCCATATTTGGGGGTCATTCCAAATTTCTTGAATGGCTTTAAAAGAGGGTCAACCAAGGAACATTCTGGTAAAGTTTCATTGAAATTGGCCCAATGGTTCAGGAGGAGATGTTGTTCAAAGATTTTGGGGTCAAAATAAGCCCTGCCCTGCCACGCCCATCTTTTGGGGTCAATCCAAATTTCTTGAATAACTTTAGAAAAGGGTCACCAAAGGAACATTCTGGTAAAGTTTCATTGAAATCGGCCCAGTGGTTCAGGAGAAGACGTCATTCAAAGATTTCAGGGTCAAAATAAGCCCTGCCCTGCCACGCCCATATTTGGGGGTCATTCCAAATTTCTTGAATGGCTTTAAAAGAGGGTCAACCAAGGAACATTCTGGTAAAGTTTCATTGAAATTGGCCCAATGGTTCAGGAGGAGATGTTGTTCAAAGATTTTGGGGTCAAAATAAGCCCTGCCCTGCCACGCCCATCTTTTGGGGTCAATCCAAATTTCTTGAATAACTTTAGAAAAGGGTCACCAAAGGAACATTCTGGTAAAGTTTCATTGAAATCGGACCAATGGTTCAGGAGGAGATGTTGTTCGAAGATTTTGGGGTCAAAATAAGCCCCCCCCCCCTGCCACGTCCATATTTGGGGGTCAATCCAAATTTCTTGAATGGCTTTAAAAGAGGGTCAACCAAGGAACATTCTGGTAAAGTTTCATTGAAATTGGCCCAATGGTTCAGGAGGAGATGTTGTTCAAAGATTTTGGGGTCAAAATAAGCCTTGCCCTGCCACACCCATATTTGGGGGCCAATCCAAATTTCTTGAACAACTTTACAGGAGGGTCACCTAAGGAACATTCTGGTAAAGTTTCATTGAAATCAGCCCAGTGGTTCAGGAGAAGATGTCATTCAAAGATTTCAGGGTCAAAATAAGCCCTGCCCTGCCACGCCCATATTTGGGGGTCATTCCAAATTTCTTGAATGGCTTTAAAAGAGGGTCAACCAAGGAACATTCTGGTAAAGTTTCATTGAAATTGGCCCAATGGTTCAGGAGGAGATGTTGTTCAAAGATTTTGGGGTCAAAATAAGCCCTGCCCTGCCACGCCCATCTTTTGGGGTCAATCCAAATTTCTTGAATAACTTTAGAAAAGGGTCACCCAAGGAACATTCTGGTAAAGTTTCATTGAAATCAGCCAAGTGGTTCAGGAATAGATGTCATTCAAATTTCAGGGTCAAAATAAGCCCCTACCTGCCACGCCCTTATTTGGGGGTCAATCCAAATTTCTTGAACAACTTTTAAAGAGGGTCACCCAAGGAACATTCTGGTAAAGTTTCATTGAAATTGGCCAAATGGTTCAGGAGGAGATGTCCTTCAAAGATTTTTGGGTCAAAATAAGCCCCGCCCTGCCCTGCCCTTATTTGGGGGTCAATCCAAATTTCTTGAACAACTTAAGAAGAGGGTCACCCAAGGAACATTCTGGTAAAGTTTCATTGAAATTGGCCCAGTGGTTCAGGAGGAGATGTCGTTCAAAGATTTCTGGGTCAAAATAAGCCCGCCCTGCCACGGCCATAATTGGGGGTCATTCCAAATTTCTTGAACAATTTTAAAAGAGGGTCACCCAAGGAACATTCAGGCCAAGTTTCGTCAAAATCCACCCATTGGTTTAGGAGGAGAAGATGTTTAAAGAAAAGTTTACGCATGGACACAGGGACGCACGGACAGACGCACAACGGACACCCCGCCATGACAATAGCTCGCTGGCCTTCGGCCAGTGGAGCTAAAAACTATTTTTGGATGCTCTTTTTTATTTTATTTTTAATTTTTTAATTTTTTTTGAGGGGGGGGGGGGGGTCATTTTTTTCTGTGAGAGATTTGGGTTGACCTGGAAAATGCACACACCACAGTGTTTCTTCATTACAAACTGCTTTTTAAGTTATACTGCTGTGTAGTAACAGTAGACAATATATACCTCTTGAATCTGTTTATCTAGACCACCAATATCACTGTACTGTTCTGTGGGGCGTTCATCTACTTCCATGGCTTTAACTCGAGAATCATACTCAGCTGGGAGGGTTTCTAGTATCAGGTAGGAATCTTTATTTACTCCCTGAAAAAAAATACATTCCCTTTGTGGGTATTTTCATTTAAGGTGAGATATCAATGGCTCAGTGCAAAACAGTTGTAACTTGCCTATAAACATATAGGATTGAGATATGCAATCTTGCTCAACATGATCATTTTACCTTGGATATGCTTGTGGAAATCGGTAATGTTGAGGATATGGTTAAGTTTTGCAAACAGGCAGAATGATGGAAAAAACAAACAGATGGATAATAGTAAAATAATGTGCCCCTCTTACAATGGGGTAGAGGAATGGAAAAATTAAAAGCTGAAAATGTATCAGTTACTTTTTGATAGAAAAGGTATTTCAAATTCTAGTAAATAAAAAATCAAGTATGACGTGTATCAGAGAAATTTTAGATGCAAAACATCAAAGATATTAACAAGATGAATTCAGACAAAGCTTTTTAAAGAATAACTATCAAGAGAACAAACAAGAGTTGTCCGCAGACAATGTAGCTCGCCCAAACAGCTGCTTGTCACAAACAGCGCTTGACCGAAGACCGAAGTTCAAAGTGGTTTCTTTCAATGTTAAAGTCCTTAATCTAATATATATCTGTTTGAGTAGTAATTAAGAAATATAAAGTCCACAAAAGGTCAAGATCAAGGTCAAATTGTGAAGGACCTTGGTCTCTGTAGAAGCCTATCACCCAGTGAGTATGTGTATGAAGTAATAATGTCCCTGAGTAAAGCATTTAGAAAATATAAGCAAGGTTAAATTTTTGGTTAAAGTTTTTCAGTTTAAGTTTTTCCAAGTCCATAAAAGGTCAAGGTCAAATTGTCAAGGCCCTTGGTTTCTGGTGAAAGCCTTTCATCTGGTGACTATGTATATGAAGTATTGATGTCCCTAGGTTAAAGCATTCAGAAAATATAAGCAAGATTAAAGTTTTTGGTAAGAGAATTTCGGTTAAAGTATTTCTAAGTTCATAGAAGGTCAAGGTCAAATTATCAAGGACCTTGATCTCTCACAAAAGCCTATCACCTAATGAGTATGTATATGAAGTAATGATGTCCCTAGGTTAAAGCATTCAGAATATATAAGCCAGGTTAAAGTTTTTGGTTAAAGTTTACAGTTAAAGTTTTTCTATGTCCACAAATGGTAAAGGTCATGGTCAAATTGTGAAGGACCTTGGTCTCTGGTGAAAGCCTATCACCTGGTGAGTATATATGTGAAGCTATGATGTCCCTAGGTTAGAGTATTAAAAAAATATATGCAAGGTAAGAGTTTTTGGTTAAAGTTTTTTGGTTAAAGTCCACAAAGGGTCAAGGTCAAGGTCAAATTGTCAAGGAGCTTTGTCTATGGTGAAAGCCTATCACCTAATGAGTGAGCATATGAAGTAATGATGTCTCTAGTTTAAGGCTTACAGAAAATATAAGCAAGGTTAAAGTTTTTTTGGTTAAAGTTTTTGGTTAAAGTTTTTGGTTAAAGTTTTTTTGAAAGGGTTAAGGTCACAGTCTAAAGGTCATTTCGACATGGATGTTGGTCTCAAATGAAAGCCTATGCCCTAATGTGTGTTTCTGTAAAAAATAAAGCCTCTAGGATAAATATTGATAGAAATAAAAAACTTTAACCTAATGCGGACGCCGACGCTGACATCCGAGGGTATGACAATAGCTCTTCCCAGACTTTCGTCCCGGGCGAGCTAAAAATTGTTTTATGTTAAAGAATTCATCCTTTGATGACCATGCGTTTGACCATCTTGGAAATGAATTTCAAAGACGGAATTTTTCATCCAAACTTATATATTAATATTTTGCTCATTGATTTTACAATACAATCTTACCACTAAATCTCCAGGTGAAAGTTTTTCTGCATCTACTAGACCTATTACTGGTAAAAAGTAAGTCTGGAAGAATAAATATAATAAGCTGTAAATAAATTGTAATCCCTGCCCACACAATCAAACTTACAGTACAACAACAGTAATAAACAAGCTTTGGAAACATTGTGGAAAAGAAAGGTTTTCTTTAATGCTTTTTGATTGATTATTGAGAAATAATGGTGGTTTATCATTTGATAAACTTACCATCTTACCAGTGAAATTATTAAAAAACAAGAGCCGTCAGAGACGGATTATGCTCCCCGAATAAGGCATTGTCACAAAAACAAGAGCCATGTTGGACATGGACATCCCCCGCCACAAAAGCTTGATAGTAAACTGAAGCCTAATAGATTAAAGATTCTTTTGTACTGTCAGAGATTTACCTCCTATTAAATCTAAGTATTAAAAATAACAAAGGGCAATAACTCCAAAATTATGCAAGCAAAAGTTATAGATCTGGTGTATTGCACTTCTCCTCCATAAGATCTATCCATCCATAGAGTTTCAAGTTGATAGCTATTATACTAAAAAAAAAAAAAAAAAAAAAGAGGAGATATGCTCCAGACAAAATCTAAGTATCAAAAATAACAAAGGGTTATTTTAGTGTTGTAAAATCGGACTCCGATCAAAATCGATAATCGAATTGAATTGGAAACTATTTTCGATTCAATTATCGATTTTAGAATCGAAACTTCATTTTTGTTGGATGCAGTTGTTTATTACCTCCAAAGACTCAAGTTTGTCACCTGTTGTCAAGTATCAACAGTAAGTGTTGTTCAAGCAAAAAATGGAATTCAAATCAACTGTACAAGTAAATAATAAAGATCAGAAATATTGGGGAGAAATATATATGAGACAGAAAATCATTAGAGCCTTCAAATTTAAGTTCTCAAAAGTATCAAGTTACTTCCAAGTTGGTGATTTTTTGTTTCAGAAAACGATGATTAATGCACTTTGATACTTTGATAGTTATATAAACCAAGGATAATTACCATTTTTTAAGCCTTAATTGCTCACTAACTTCTTGTTGGTCTAAAATAAGAACAACAACAAAAAATATGATTGCTGACATCAATAATTATTCCAAAATTACATGCATCATTTATATATATTTATAATTGACACACCATTATGTAAAAAAAATTCCGAACCTAATTGAAACAAAACAATCTACTGTAGCAACTAGCAAGTTGTTAGAAAATCAGATGTTGACTTATCTTTGTTTGTTTATGCCTTTTTGCATATTTTGATTATAACTCGAGAGAGAAAACTTTTAACTTTGTAGCAATAACATTTCAGGCCTAGGTAGGTGGTAAGATTTCTCTCAATCTGTCAGTGTTTTTAGTCTTTTGATTTAAAAACCAAAATTAGATCTACAAGAGTTGAAAAAAAGAAATGTCTTTCAGAAGAATACAGGCACTTGAGATTGTCATAAAAATAACAAAGAATGTGATGGGTCGAACATTCTTGGGTACGAATAAGCAGAAAATTATCATTGTGTTTGTGCTTTTGAAACTTGAAAAATAAAAAAAATCAGGTAAATTAAGACTAGCTATCAGTAATTCTTTAAAAATTGGACCCTGAAATCAGTTCTAAGGCCTCCTAATTGATGCGATTTGTAAAATAGAATTTGCTTTTTCTAGCGGTGCCGAAAGTTGTAGAAAATCTGTTTACCAATTGTCAATTTTTCATGAGAAATTTGACCTTTTTAGTGTTTTCATAAACATAAGAATGGATTTTCAGTTAAAAAAGCATTTTGCCAAGAACATAGTGACTGACATTCGGACTGACAATTTGGTAAAATTTACCCGACCCAGGGATTTCTTTCCGGCCATGTCTGACGGTCACTCTCCATGACTGGATATTGAAAAATATCTGACAAAGAAGCATTATTACCATCGTCTGCCATTCTTTAAATTGAGTTTAAGAGTGATGTCCCTTTATTTTTAATAAACACAACGGATAAAAACTACCGGAAAGGAAAACAAGTAACGACATCGATTTTTCGAAGCAAGAATCGATTGTCGCCGATCTCGGACTTCAGCGACGATTAATCGATTATTTCCGATAATCGTTACAACACTAGCAATAACTCCAAAATTATGCAAGTAAGAGTTGTAGTTCTTGTGCACTGCACTTCTCCTCCATGAGATCTATCCACCCATAAAGTTTCAAGTTGATAGCTATTATACTTTAGGAGATATGCTCCAGACATAATCTTAGTATCAACAAGAGCTGTCACTGTAAGATGACAATGCCCCCGACACCGCTTTGATTTAGAAGTTATGGCCAATGTTAAAGTTTTTGGACGGAATGACGGACGGACGGACGGACAGACGGACGGACGGACAGACGGACGGACGGACAAGTCAAATTTATGATGCCTCCCTATCGGGGGCATAAAAATAACAAAGGGCAATAACTCCAAAATTATGCAAGCAAAAAATATAGATCTGGTGTATTGCACTTCTCCTCCATAAGATCTATCCACCCATAGAGTTTCAAGTTGATAGCTATTATACTTTAGGAGATATGCTCCAGACAAAATCTAAGTATCAAAAATAACAAAGGGCAATAACTCCAAAATTATGCAAGTAAGAGTTGTAGTTCTTGTGCACTGCACTTCTCCTCCATGAGATCTATCCACCCATAAAGTTTCAAGTTGATAGCTATTATACTTTAGGAGATATGCTCCAGACATAATCTTAGTATCAAAAATAACAAAGGGCAATAACTCCAAAATTATGCAAGCAAGAGTTGTAGTCCTTGTGCATAGCACTTCTCCTCCATGAGCTCTATCCACCCATAAAGTTTCAAGTTGATAGCTATTATACTTTAGGAGATATGCTCCAGACATAACCTTAGTATCAAAAATAACAAAGGGCAATAACTGCAAAATTATGCAAGCAAGAGTTGTAGTTCTTGTGCACTGCACTTCTCCTCCATAAGATCTATCCACCCATAAAGTTTCAAGTTGATAGCTATTATACTTTAGGAGATATGCTCTGTGGTCAGATTTCAAAGACTCAAATAAGCTGTTATCTTATTCAGCTAACATAAAGGTAACAAACATTAAACCCCCTTTTTGCATGACATATTTTTAGACACAAATTTCAAATAGTTTAGGGTAAAGAGCATCTGATTTGCTACTCAAATGTGAAATTTCATCAAATTCTGAGCATAAGACTAGGAGAAATGAAAGGATAACTGTATTTTTGCACTAACGTAAAGGTAACAAACATTAAGCCCCCTTTTTCCGTGATATATATTTTTTTACGTTAATTTCAAATTGTTTATAGAAAAGGGCATCTGATTTGCTACTCAAATATGAAAATTCACTAAATTCTGACTGTTAGACTAGGAGAAATTTGGGAAAAACTGTTTTTTACCCTAAGTTCCCTTTTCCCGTGATGAGGCCTAAAATCCAAAAACCGTCACAGATGCATCATCACTATATCATAGGGAGTTCACATGGTAAGTTTCATTCAATTTGGCCCAGGGGTTATGGAGAAATAGGTGGGGACGGACGGACAGACGGAATTACGGACGGACAGACAAAGCAACGGCTATATGCTCTCCCTTCGGGGAGCATAAAAACTTGTACACCACTTTCATTCATTTCACCCTAACTGACATTATCTAAGCAGAGCACAACAAAAGATGTTTGTAAAACATTTGTCCCCCATAAGAGCAGGTCAATGGCCTATTCTTTGTCAATCAACAAAGGGATATATCTAAAAAATATGATAAGTCAGGGCTCGTGTTTGACCCTTAAACCAGGGTTTTGACCCCCCAAAATTTGAAAATATCTTCATATGACCCTTAGAAATTTCTCCAAAGGGGGTCATTTTGACCCCCTTGAGGGAAATTACTAAGGTTCAGAACATGGTTTTATACCGAAAAGATTTTCACAAATTACTATCTAAAAGTTCTTCAAATTAATTCCTTGTTTCATATCATTAAAAGAAACAGTTATGGTGACACTAATATATGCAAAAATTTTCTTTAAGATTTGCTCTTCCTCTCTTGACCCCTTTAAATTCAGATTTGACCCCCAGAATTTCTATGGTCAGGGGTCAATGACTCCCCATTATTAAACACTAACACAAGCCCTGCAAGTAGAGTTATGTTTCTTGTGCACTGTACTTCTCCTCAATGAGATATATCAACCCATGAAGTTTCATGATTCTAGCTTGCATAATTTTTTTTAATTATGCTCGTGACAAAAAGGTCTGCGGACAGACTGACTGACAGACCTACTGACCAATCGACCAACAAGTGCAAACAAATATACCCCTCTTCTTCAAAGGAGGCATAATTAGTGACGCCATCATGAATGTTACACAGCTACCACATGCAAAATGACATGCTATAAGAAAATTTGTCCTAAAATTTCAACATTTTGTCTCATTTTTGCATTAGAGAAATAGAATAATTGCTGGTTTCCAAGTAAGATTGACTGATATTTCATTTTGATGTTCACTCAATGAAACATAAATTGATCTTACACTGAAACAAGCAATTATCTTCTAGGTAATTAAATAGTAATCAATTCCCACACAATGATACTTCTCAACATCACTAATATACAAGCTTTAAAAATATTGTTGAAAATGAAGATTGTATTTATGGTTAGCTATTTCTTCGAAATTGTTTACCATCTAGACCTTTAAATAAAACTTGGGATAAACTTTTCTTAGCTAAGCAATTTCTTCATTTCATTCAAGATATTGTTTTTACCAAAGCAACATTTTTATCTACAACATAAATTCAATGTGTAAAATGGGCTTACAATGTATTCATAAAAGTTTTCTAGTACAGTAGATATTGCTCAGCGACCAATTGTATTAAGCAACCACCAGAAAAAATTCCTTCATTGTAAGCAAAATCTCTGAAAAAGAGGACATTTCTAACGAAAAATTGGTTATTGTTGAATCTTATGTTTTTGGAACCCATTAGAATCGGCTCAATAAGACGATTCTAATGGGTTTAAACATCATAAGACTCATTACGACTTGACCGAAAATCTATTAATGATATCAAAACGAACTGTCAGATTTATCAAAGTATTAATTTCGTATTAAGCGACCATTCCCATAAACAACCGCTTTTTGTTGGTCCCTTAAGTGGTCCCTTAACACAATTTTTACTGTAATACTCCCATTAACTGACCTGTCTGGTTGAAGTTTTAATGACAGCACATTTCCCTTTACGTTGAGCATCCAGGTCAATATTGGCCCCATCTTCTTCCCCTTGATCTTGTGGATCCATATCTAATAACTAAATACACACAATAAATACAAATGTAACACATCAAGCAAAAAGGGACCATCTGGGAACTCCAAAGAATGAATATTTGAAAAAGAGATTGATTCTAGAGGTTGCATTTCCAAAATTCTTTCATAGGAAGATAGTTTGATTATTCTAGATTTAGAAAATTAGTGAAGTGAGAAGTTTCAACCCTAATCAGTCTTGGCTGTCAGCACAGTCTGACAAGATTAAACAATATACACACTAGGAAGGTGGTCCCTTTTTACGTGATGGGTCACAAATATGAATGGAGAGGATATGGACTATTAACAAGTTCAACTGGTCCCATATTGTAATTGTTACGGTAGACCACTCACACTTCCTGAATAGCCTTAAAGGTTTAAATACAATACCTGTCACCTCTTTAAGGAGAGATTTTTTGGCTAGCGTTAGTCTTGGAAACCTTAAATTTAAATATTTCATTTAAATATGAATAGAGAGGTCATGGACCATTAACAAGTTCAACTGGTCCCATATTGTAATTGTTACGGTAGACCACTCACACTTCCTGAATAGCCTTAAAGGTTTAATTACAATACCTGTCACCTCTTTAAGGAGAGATTTTTTGGCTAGCGTTGGTCTTGGAAACCTTAAATTTAAATATTTCATTTAAATGTGGGTTCAATGCTGGCCTTCGAAGGGCTATATTCAGCTATGTGTCAGTTGCTAATCAATGTTTGTAGCATACAGGCTGCTCTGGAATTGGCCTTGTAGCCATTTATATCAGAATTATACCAACCTTGTCTGTGCAATAAGCTCATTACTGCCTGTAAGGGCTTAATGTCATCAATTTGATGACTCTTTAAAGGGAGTGTGTTATAGGAGACCAGTCTACCTTCCTACATAGCTTCAAAGTTTTAAATACAATACCTGTCACCAGTCCTGTGTCAGGGAAGATAATCATTGGCTCAGTTGTTAGCACTTTAGTATTGTAAACCTAAAACTTAAGTGTTTTAGTTCCGTATTTTATTTAAGTAAATTCTGTCATTAAATATTGGCAACTACAATTCCTATCAACCTCCTCAAATTTGTTGCATACCATCAGATGGTCAGCCCAATTACTACCCTGCGGATTGACAATTTAGATACAATAAGAAATTCATACCAATAAAAAGCAGGTTGACTCAAACTTTGCTTTTCATGGAGGACAAAGCAAAGTGAGGGATCCAAGGGTGAGAATTTTGCTCTTATCTACCAAAGCTAAGTTCATATTGGTAAGGATTCCAGTTTGTCTTAAACCTCTTACCTCTATGACATTGGAGACCAAATATGGTAAAGTTTTGTTCACTTTTATCTTCTCTGTGTTCTCTTTTATCTTTTCTTTCTGTGCTTGTAATTCATGTGAAATTCTCATGATTTCTGATTTCATTATCTGCAATATAAAATGACAAGACATTTGAGATTAAGGAGATGACTACAGTTTTCAATTTGATTTTTGTGAGTGTCTATGAATGCAACCAGGGCTCTCGGAAACGACAGTAGTGTCGTCTGAGACGACAACTTTTCTCAGCGGACGACAAAAAATCCTATCAAAGGATTCCACCGGACGACAAGTTTTCTAAGGCACGCGTCCCGAGTTATAACCTCTCGGCTGTGTATAACATGTATTTGATTGTTTACGCAAGTTAACCGTCACGTGAAAAATCGATAATAGCCATATCTGAAGTCCGATAGACGGGTGCGGTAGGCGTGGCATTAATTGACGCCAACAGCCAATCGTAATCGGTTATTCGTAGACCTTGTAGGCGGAGCTTGACTATCAATGAATGGAATCTAGACTCTGCCAGGCGATGTGTTTTGGTGATTTTGATGCATAAACGAAACATGTGAACCATTAATATACTGATTGAAGCAGTTGATTTCCTTATTATATACCGGTAATTGAATTCGAGCAGGGCCCCAATTAGACGAAGACAATAGTAAGACAACATAATCGACCCCATTTATTTGTAACAAGTAAATGATTAGTCTGTGTCATTAGAACTGTCCCGAATCTTTTTTACCTTTTATAAATCGATAATTTGAGTAAAAATAATCATTAAATTAAAGAAATGTTGTGGAAAAATACGAAATGAAATATCATTAGCGGTGGATCTCTGAAACGCCGTGCATGTGCTTAATTCCGTCGGATAACGTATTTCGAAAATGGAAAGCTCCGGATCAGCCTACTGATCAGACACGTGTTGAAGTTAAAAAACAAAAAAACAAAACTGAACACAAATCAAGAGACAGGTTTTTCGGAAAGTTTAATTATTTCAATTTAAAGAAAAAAATAATAAAAAAAGAGATAACCAATGCAGTTCAAACATACAATCTTTTGTAATGAATATCAATTCTGAACTTTTTCTCTCAATTGACAACATCTGCATAGAGAATCATGGCATAGACTTACCGGTATATGTTGAGATTTTTTAAAGTCTAAACAAATATAATAACTTTTTTTGACTTCTTTTTAACTTCTGGCAAAAAGAAGATATAACTGTTTCAAAGACTTGCTTCTGTACTAGTCAATGGTTTTAAACTGAACCAGGAAAAGTTTTGTCATCTACTGATCCCATCTCCAAAAATGAATTAAAAAAGTGTAAAAAGCATTGGGATAAAAGAAGAATATGTTTTTTACAAGCAATTCCTTCTTTTCAACCAATGTTTTCCTTTAGATAATCATTCTGGTGACTAAAACATTGGATTGTGTAGTAAAGGGTTAATAAATTGTAGTTTCAATATCATAGTTTTGCACGGTACAAAATCCACCATCATAATGATGGAATCCAACTTTTTTGTGTGGAATCCAACTTTTTCTGAAGTTGGATTCCTGGAATCCTACTTTCAAAACCCTAGTGAGAGCCCTGATGCAACCATTACCAAAAGATCATCACAACATAGGTTTTGAAAGGGTAATAAGTTTTTTATAATAGACCTACATCACAGGAAAGAAATGACCCTGATGATTTTTTTTAACATCATACAGGTGTTATTACACTAGTGAAATAACTATGCAAATGAGCTAAGAACATAACTATTATAGCAACATTGTGTTTTTGTTGTGAAAATGACATCATAATACATTGCCGACATCAATTCGCAAATGGCGTCATATGTTTGGTGGAATAACTTGAACCGATTAATTTCCATGATTTATCACAAAAATTCAGGACATATAGATAATCAAATTTGTGCTCATAAATACTGAAAAAATTAAACTCTCCCTCTAAAACACTCCCGTACTCCTTTAAGCAGTAACAGTGATGGAAAGTACATATAGTTTCCCCTTGCCTTTCCTTTTCTCACCTTGTGATGTTAAAACATTCAAAGGACCACATAATTAAACAAATAAAAATCTAAAACCCCTGCGACAGTGATCAAGTAAATAACCAGATCAACTTGAACAAAATTGTTTTAAATCTTCAAAATTATTTCTTTTTGTACCATTATTCAGACAATAGTATACTATAACCCATAGGTTATTGGCACTTAATGAAGTATTGTCAAGACATTTCAAGCCAATACCTAAAACACAATCCAATAGAATTAAATTGAAATACTGAAGTAACAGTTTTTGACACTCACCTTAATTTCATTATCCAATAAGCGGGTTCTGCTCACTATTTCATCATTTGACATTCGAAGTACTTCTTCTCCCAAAGATTCCTGTGAAAAAATTGATATGAGGCAATTATAAAAGATTGATTTGTTTGGTTGAATGAGTTTACAGCTGCTTTTAAGAAAAGATGATGACTACTTCTAAAATTGTGATCTTTAAATGTATTCAGTTTGAAGTTGCTAGCACTTATGGTTAAGGAGATATGGTCTGGACAAAAAAAAAGGTAAAACAACAAATGGCAATAATGTATAAACAAGGTGCCAAATTGTCACAAGATACGCCCGTCACACTGCTTAGTATTAACTGGGGGTTTGAATAGAACTGAGGTTATTTTGAATGAATATTTTTTGCACCCATGTAGTTTCATTATCCTAGCTATTATACTTTTACAGATATACTCCGGACAAGATTCAAGACTGAAAAACGACAAAGGGCAATAACTCAAAAAATAGGCCAGGTAGAGTTATGGTTCTTGTGCACTGCACTCCCCCTTGATGACATCTATACACCCATGAAGTTTCATGATCCTAGCTATTATACTTTTACAGATATACTCCGGACAAGATTCAAGTCTGAAAAAAAACAAAGTGCAATAACTCAAAAAATAGGCCTGGTAGAATTATGGTTCTTGTACACTGCACTACCCCTTGGTTAGATCTATACACCCATGCAGTTTCATGATCCTAGCTATTATACTTGTAGAGATATACTCTGGACAAGATTCAAGTCTGAAAAACAACAAAGGGCAATAACTCAAAAAAATAGGCCAGGTAGAGTTATGGTTCTTGTGCACTGCACCTCCCCTTGGTGAGATCTATACACCCATGAAGTTCCATGATTCTAGCTATAATACTTTTACAGATATACTCCGGACAAGATTCAATTCTGAAAAACAACAAAGGGCAATAACTCAAAAAATAGGCCAGGTAGAGTTATGGTTCTTGTGCACTGCACTCCCCCTTGGTGAGATCTATACACCCATGAAGTTTCATGATCCTAGCTTTTATACTTTAAGAGATAAACTCCGGACAATATTCTAGTATGAAAAACAACAAAGGGCAATAACTCAAAAAATAGGCCAGGTTGAGTTATGGTTCTTGTGCACTGCACTCCCCCTTGGTGAGATCTATACACCCATGAAGTTTCATGATCCTAGCTATTATACTTTAAGAGATATACTCCGGACAAGATTCTAGTATGAAAAACAACAAAGGGCAATAACTCAAAAAATAGGCCAGGTAGAGTTATGGTTCTTGTGCACTGCACTCCCCCTTGGTGAGGTCTATACACCCATAAAGTTTCATGATCCTAGCTATAATACTTTAAGAGATATACTCCGGACAAGATTCAAGTCTGAAAAACAACAAAGGGCAATAACTCAAAAAATAGGCCAGGTAGAGTTATGGTTCTTGTGCACTGCACTCCGCAATGATGAGAAGAATATAATTGCCAAGTTTGAAGTCAATCGGACTTCAAGTGACAGAGTTATGCTCCGGACAAAGAAGTGGACGCCGCCGGACGCCCGGACGCCCGGACACCCGGACGCCCGGACAACCGGACGCCACGGGTGATCCCATAATACGTCCCGTCTTCGACGGGCGTATAAAAAGATTGGGCTGGATAGAGAAACAGTTCCTGTACACGACACTTCTCCATATTGTTGTTTTAGTGTATAAAGTGTGAAGTTGCTAGCAGTAATGGTTTAGGAGCTATACCTTGGACAAAAGGGTGACATACAGATGGACAGCAGACCTATAGTCCCCCAACTGGTAACTGGGGGGCCTGCATTAGGGATTAATAAAGACAAAAGAAATATACTGGAGTCAAAATTATCCAAATATATATCAAATATATATATTTATGGCTAAGAGTATTATGTGCAAAGATAACCCATTTAACCAAATCTAATGTAAATATGAGGATTATTGGTGAGAAATTTTACCAAATATTTCAATAAAACATGTTTGTACTTCAAGCTTATCTCTCATTAAGCCAGTTTCAATGAAATTTCTTGCAGAATAATGGGAGAATCTCTCAATATCTCACTCCAAAATGATCCATGCAAACATCTATTTTCTTAAAAAAATATTTAACAAGTGAAAGTGTGTGATTCAAAGTTCATTCTGGTAAAATTAGGCAAGATTTTGACACATCTTGAAATTTGGAACTACCATAGCCTGCCATACTACCTTAAATCAGGACAATTTTCAAATATATAGGCAAGAGGCTCAAGAGGGACAGTATCTACTGGCATTCTAGGATGATTTAAAGTTCATAGTTGTACTTTAATTTTTTAAGCAGATCATCATCAAACATCAAGGTTTAGGGATTAGATGACTTAACTGCAATGTGGAAAGGGTTCAGTAATGTCAATCATTGAGTAGAAGTGTTCTGTTAATCTGAGGTGCATTTCTTAGATTAAGATTCTTAAGAATCGCATTAAGATTTTTAAGATGTAGCGTTTTTTAGATTGAGAGTTTTAAACGGCTTAATAAGTATCTTAAGATATCTTAATGAGGAAAGGAATTGCTTTTGCATTTTCTTAAAATGTGTAGCCTTGGCGACGTCAAATGTTTTCACTCAAAATATTGAAAATCGTTTCTTATGATGTCTTAATAATCTTATTTAGCGGGATTTTTCTTTTGCTCTTAAAAATGCACCTGTGATATAGATGTGTAAAACAGGTCTTATTAGTAGATAATCAGTAGAAAATAATATCTTACCAAATCTATAAAAGACGTAGGCCTTGCAATTTAGGAGGAGATTTAGGAGGAGATTGTTAAAGTTTTTTTCTTTATTTCTTTGAGTAATCTTGAAGCCCAAAACACAAAGCTTAATTTTATTGGAGAACCATCAAGTGGTTTGGTAGTAAAGAATTAGGTAATACTGCATTTATGCAAAACAGCTTTTTGTAAAGTATGAAGTTATAGGCCTTGTAATTGGGGACGTGTTTTTTTTTTCACTCTGTTGCCATGGCAACCGGAGTTCTTCATGATTTACAATATTCTGTGAGATATTTTGAAAGGCCTTGTCCTTAAGATCATCTCTGTGCAGTTTGTGTATGAAATCCGAAATCTGTGTTAGCAGTAAAGAGCCAGCCCATAATTTTCTATTCTTAAATCTGCAACATTGGTGTTGACAAATAACTTGATAAGCCCATTTGATTCCGAATTCGAGAAAGGCGGTCGCCAATTTATAAATTGTGTGTAAACTCTCAAACGACCCCAGTGAGGATCTGGTGAAATCACCGTGGCATTTAAAAAGCAAATGTCCGATGTTTCTTTAATTTCAATATCAAATATTAAATTTGAATGACAATTTGAGAACGAATGAGGCAGATTTTACTTTTTATTACTTGAATAAATTGGCCATAAAACACATGTAGATCTACTGAATAAATATCTGCGTCAAAACTAAAGCATGACTGCTTCTTGTTTTACTCAATCACACGTTAGGACATGAGGGTTTTATTGTGATACCGCCTAGTTTAACCAAGGTCATGTGACATGTTGCTTCACATAAATTCATGTTCTACCTTTTCCTTCATGACACTTATCATGTTAAGTGGAAATTTTTGGTAGCTTTTTGGAATATGATTTTAAAATACGGTGGAAAAACAACTGTGTTTACCGCCATTTTTTCAAAATAGGTGATAAAAATCTAATCACAGCTTAACTTGTATCCACTCCATTTTTATGTTTTCAAGTAATATTTCACCCAATTGAGACCTTATTTAAGATCTTATTTCTAAGAAAGGTCAGTATTCCTGATGGTCATAATTCATTTTGTATCCAGTGTGAAGGGTGGTCTGTACAGTAGCACCTGTTTGTCGGCAATAGTTGATCTACCCAACGACGATAAATGATGACACTTCCAGACAGATAAACAACGCTTTACCCATAATTGGATTTCTCCCTCGCCATTCAAGCCATCAGACCGGAGATTTTGCATTTTTGGCTCCCCCATTTTTTTCAGGCTCAAATTTTTTCAGGTCGGGAGAAATGGTGTCCCCATTGGAAGAGTGGGAGGAAGGGTAAAATATCAGAATACGGTGAGATAGGGAAGGCTCCGACACTTCCTTTTTATTGACACCAGCCTGAAGGACCTATTTGCATTGATTCCGCCAGAGTGTGTTTTGAACACAAATTAATCGTCGGCAACGCAACAAAATTCACCGAGTGTATTTTATGTGAAGCAATCAAAATTAATTTCAAAATGCGATTATCATAGCCTGTATGGCTCTGATTGAATTTTGAACCCAGAAGTTAAAAAAATAACGAACTACTGCCAGGGAACGACTTAAAATTGAGTTTCCTGGATATCTGTCAACCCTGTTGTTATTCCATTAATTTGGGCAGTTTATAAAGAAATAAATTCATTTCACTCATTCAGAAAAAAATCTAGATTTGGCCATTTACAAAATTGCCCCCCAAAAATTCTAAATGACCCCCAGAAATGAAGACAGGGGACACAAATGACCCTCAAAAAATTGATCCTGGCAGAACACTGTATTAGCCACAATTCTAGTGTTGCTGGGTCAGACAAAACTTTTCCTCCCTGATTTACTTTATGCCTGTGTCTTGTCAATTCGACCCTTCTTGTTGTTTCGACCCTTTAAATATTACCAAATTCATAAGCTTGTTGATCATCTGACTGTTCTGTAACTGGTATAATTTTTTTTAAACTAAGTTTCTGATAGAGAAATATTCGAAAATAACCATGTTGTTTCTAACCTTTTTTGAAAATTGTTACCATAGAAATAATGATGAATATAACAGTCATTAAAATTAACATATTGACAAAACAAAAACAGTTGATAACTTTCGTTTTGGCTCCCAAACTAGATGGGAAGAAATAGAAAATGTCAAATGCTCAGGGCCTAAACATTCACGCCACCTATCTAGCCTCAGCTGCTTTGTAAAATTAAATCTGGACCCATATTTCACCTGACCAATCAGAAGGGTCTAATTGACAAGACAATCAATTGATTTGTTTAGAAAAGCTTGTAAGGTTATTCTGGTGCAGAAAGCTTCACTTTCTATTTATCCTATACGATCTTTGAGTTTGTATTTGACTGTTCATATGACATTTCAAATTTTCATCACTAAAAAGTTTTATAATACATTACGATTAGCACTGGATTCGGCCATTTGGGAGCTGTAGGGGACGGCTCCAATTGGTTAAAAGGGGGAGGAGTGTAGTGATCAACAGTGGGTAGACTCATGACCAGGTGCCCAACTAGCTCTGTTGGTAACGCACGCCATACTAGTGTTCCGGGGGTTGTGAGTTCAAGTCCGATGCCGGGTACAACTTTTCCTCCGTAATTACTTAAGCTTTATTTTGCCCGATATAACCAGAGGCCTTGATAAAGCCGATTTGCACATTTGAAATTGATGGTAGATAAGAAAGAAATAATTTGAAATTGTCCCAGACTAAATTCTTACCCCACCCATCAAAAAAGCAGTAATGATTCAGCTACTTTAGAAAGCTTCACAAGTCATTTTGAAGACAGCTGTCGATGACGCTTTCGGAAAACATGATATACTTGAAGAACTATTAATGTACAGACTATCATCCAAAAAGTAATAGAAACAAACCTCCCCATCGTCCCAAATAGCTTTGTCTTCTAGTGTTGCCATTTTCAACGAAAGTTTAACCGGAAAATGGCGTTTAGATGCGTGTAAATTTAAAACTGTGAGAAATACAAATATAATGGTTGCACCCCCTAACGTGTAGTCTTAGTATAAATGTTTTAGTGAAGAGGATATGATTTTAATTCGCAAGGAACGAATTGGCAAAAAGTGCTCTAAAAACTATTCAATCAATTAAAAATTCAAGGGTTTACAGTCGAAACGGCACAAAGTCAAAACTATCCGAAGTGAAAAAAAAAAAAAAAAAAAAAAAAAAAACTGCCCGTAATTTGGTCAAAACGGTCTAGACAGTCGGTCAAAGCAGCACAAACATTTAATTGGCTGTATTTTCTATTTTCCAGTTTTAAGAAAGGTCATAAATGATGTCTTTGTTTTATTTTCATTTATTCATCGTCTCAACCGTAACATATGTCCATATGAGCGACGGGGTACCCTGAGCGACGCCCCATAAGACGGTTAGTTGCCGGTTACGGGGGATAGTGCAAGGATTAAGAAACTACTGCTAACAACCGTCAAGGTTCTTTAAGTACTCAGTGTAAATGTACCGTCTTACAGGACATCAGTTGAACCGGTTGAACGTCTCATCCGAAAGCCAATTACTGAGTGTGTAAGTATGCCACTGTGACCGGGAATCGAACCCATGACGGGTCGAACTTCAATGGTTTTGAAGACCGGTGCTCTACAAACTGAGCTTATTGTGCTGACATTAAATGACGTCTGAAAATTTGAGACGCGGCCCTATATGAAATATGTTAGATTTGGAGTGAAATTCTTATCGGCATACGCGTCCCCATCTTTAGAATGTCAAAATCAGCCCCGAAAGTTACTTTAACATGATTTAAAAGTGTATTGTAAGAGCACAGATATAGTTCTTAAAATAAAGTTAAATAAACAAGATATACCGAAAACGAGTAGATACACGATCATTTTGAAGTTTGATCTTAAGACCACTGCAAAAAAAAAAGTTTGCTAAATCAGGGACTTTTAATATACAGTCCATTTTGCTAGAGCGACCACCTCTATTAAGCTACCATTCTTATTAAGCGACTGCGTTCAAAATCCCCTTCATACAACCAAAACATCTTAAAGAGAAGATATCATTAGTCTTAACATTATTGTAAATGAATCCTATGTTGTTAAAACTTATTAGAATCGTCCCAATGAAACGATTCTATTTAGCTTTAACAACACGGGATTATTGAGAAATTCGTTAAAACATACATATTGAATGAAAAATGTGTTCCCCAAAAAAACGTGTCCCAAGCGACCGTTCATTTAAACGATTGCTATTTGGTGGTCCCGTAGCTGGGCGCTTAATACACGTTTTACTGTACATTTATATTTAGGTTCCTTGGCTTAACATTCCTTTTGACACGTAGGGAGACAGAGAAACTGAGGATTAAGATTCATAAGAAATGTTTTATTTTACATATAAATGTGTCTATTTACCTTTGAAAAAAATAAAATGGCGCTGTTAAGATTCCGTTGTTCCATGCTTCATTGTTCCATGCTTCAAGACATACATTATTTAAAAGATAAATTACAACGTTTTCGGGCAAAACCACATCATTCCGCAAAGCTGGATATATACTTAGTATATTAAACAAGAAGACCATTGGCCCTTAAGCGCTCACCTGTTGCATATAGTTGACAAAGGTGGCAAAGTGGCCAATTCATTACTGACTTAACAAAGTCAAAGAAAACAAGAACACAATTATTTGAGTCAAATATGTTGCCTGTAAAGTACCTATTTTTTTCTTTCTTCTTTTTTTTTTGATTTGAAGGTGTCCTAGTTTTTGATACTCTTTCAAACTTGTATAAGATTTCAAGACAAACATTCTGACCGAGATGAAGAATTTTCAATGCAAGAGTGCACACAAGGTTTTCTATTATTTGACCCATTGACCCATTATTTGACCCATTGACCTCATATTTGACCCCATTGACCCAATTTTAAACTTGATCGAGATTTGATGAAGACAAACATTCTGATAAAACTTCAAATCCTTTGAGAAAAAAATTAGTCCTCGATAGTGAACAAGAGGTTGTCTAAGATTTGACACCTAGACCCATTTTTTTTATCCCAGTTGACCCTATTTCAATTAAGACCGATATTTTGTGGAGATAAACATTCTGACCAAGTTTCAAAACAATTGAGCCATAAATGTGGCCTCTAGATAGAATACAAGGTTTTTTCTAAAATTTGACCCCTTGACCAAATTTTTTACCTTACTTGACCCTATTTCGAACTTGACCGAGATTTGATGGCGACAATTATTCTGACCAAGTTTCACGTCATTTGAGCCAAAAATGATGCCTCTAGAGTGCAAGCAAGATTTTTCTTAAATTTGATCCCTTGACTAATTTTTCGACCCCACTTGACCCAATTTAGACTGAGATTTGGTGGAGTCAGTTTTTTTCTGACCAGGTTTTTAAAACATCTGGGCCAGGAATGTGACCTCCAGAGTAAACACAAGGTTTATCTAACATTTGAACCCTTTGACCCCATTATTGACTCCACTTGGCCAATTTCGGACTTGACAGAGATTTAATTGAGACAAACATTCTGACCGAGTTTCCAGACATTTGAGCGAAAAATGTGGCCTCTGGAGGGCACACAATGTTTTTCTATAATTTGACCCCTTGACCCCATTTTGACCCCCACTTGTTTGAACTTGATTGAGTCTTGATGGAGACAAGCATTCTTACTGAGTTTCAAGACATTTGGACCAAAATGAGACCACTAGAGTGAACATAAAGTTTTTCTGTAATTTTACCCTTTGTCCACAGTTTTGACGCCACTTGACCCTATTTTGAACCTTACCGAGATTTGATGGTGTTACGTATGAACTGCCCCCATCCTAAGCATAGCTGAAAAATATTCTATGTCAGCCGGTGTCGAACCCACGCGAACAACAAATTTCAAATAATTGGTTTACAAGTCCAATGCGTTAACCACAGAGCCAAAGAAGATCTTCCCCGATGCAGGTTTCAGACATTGTATTTAACCCGACGAAGCTGTGCAGGATGCTGGTGAGAGTAGTCTCCAATAACACTGGAGGAAAACATTCTGGCCAAGTTTCAAGAATTTGAACCGAAAATGCTGCCTTTTGAGTGCTCACAGAGTTTTTCTAAAATTTGACCCATCGACCCCATTTTTGACCCCACTTGACCCAATTTCGAGCTTGACCGAGATTTGATGAAGACAATGATTGTAAACGAGTTTGAAAACATTTGTGCCAGAAGTGTGACCTCTAGATTGCATTCAAGGTTTTTCTAAAAGTTGAACCATTTGACCCCAATAAAGACCCTAATTGACCCTATTGCGAACTTGACAGAGACAAATATCCCGAGCAAGTTTCAAGACGTAGAGCGAAAATGTTGCCCCGAGAGTGCACACAAGGTTTTTCCTATAATTTGACCCCTTGACCCCATTTTTGACCCCCCAGTTGACCCAATTTTGAATGGACCGAGATTTGATGGAGACAAAATTCAGACCAAGTTTCAAGACATTTGGGGCCTTAAATTTGACTTCTTGAGTGCACACAAGGTATTTTTTTTTCTAAAATTTGACCCCTATTTTTGACTACAGTTTACCCATTTTCGAACTTGACCGAGATTTGATGGAGAAAGACACACTGACAAAATTTTCAAGACATTTGAGCCAAAATTGTGGCCCCTAGAGTGCACATAAGATTTTTCTACAATTATGGCTTCTAGAGTGCACACAATGTAAAAGTTGACGACGGATGACGGACGCCGGACGGCATCCGATCACAATAACTCACATTGAGCACTTCGTGCTTAGGTGAGCTAAAGCTGCATAGGTGAAAGTGCTTCCGATATCTTCTGTAAACTACAACTATCAAAGGAATGATATTTTGAAATCACAATTCCTTGAACAACCGCTTTGAGCATGAAACACCAAACAAAATTCGAAGTCTGATTCAAGTCCTCCTGTGATAAACCCAGTTAACGTGGGAAGGTAAAAACTAAAACATGTTTTATCTTATCTCAAACAACGCACTCGAGATTTACGATTCATTTTAACATAATTATCCAAGCAAAAATCTGAAAACTGAGAAAGGGTAAATTAGTATTAATCCAATAAACCCGAACAAAAGTAAGATTATCGCTATTTTTGTCACATGATACGAAAAACTTGTTTGTAATAAAATATGCATATCATCGAGATATTCGATGCACGAGAAATATCAGTTTTTCAGGATTACACTCTATGCGTTTTTAAAATTTACTTTTTTTATTTATTTTTTTTTATTTCATAATACGGCATGTCGGCAACAATATTGCCCTTGGCCGTCTCACAATATAATAACAATACGGAACATGATAAACAAATAAACACATGAAAGATGACAAATACATAAAACAATATCAAAAGTTAGATTTTGAATACAATGTAGAAAATTATTTAATTATTTATTCGTTTTCCTGATGAGCAACCAAACCAACGTAAACACAGCTACATCAAGGCTGTATTTACTATGCTTTGGTCGCACAACCATAAAAAACTAATTAGTTTTCAACAAGCTTTCAAACTCTCTAAGATACAACTTACTTGAGTTATATCTGCGAGCATCTGAAATCCTGGTAAATTAAGATTAAGCTAAAGAGTGATTTGGGTGTTTCACGTTCTAACGTTGTATGCATCTTTAATGAATAGTGCTAAATTAACAGTAGATTTTCTATTTTGTAATTTCATTAAACTATAGAATTTGTTTAATGTAGGAAACGAGGTATTTTTAAAATATTTTTGTGGTAACTCTCTATATTTCGGACATATCATAATGAAATGGTATTCGGTTTCCACTAAATTAAGATTACAATTTTTACAAATTCTTTCATTTCTGTTAATATTCAAATGCCTACCGACTTCAATTTCTAACGAGCGTGAACCTAGTCGAAAGCGTGTAACTTCTTTTTTAGATGTTGTACTTAAAGGTAGATCAAGGTATTTTTCGTATTCGTATTTAATTAATTAAAATTAATATAATAAATCATTTTTGACATACTTGATAATTTCGATTTCCATTCTTGTACGAATTGATCTCTTATTCTGGTTTTGAAAGTATTTGAATAATTTAAATTTGAATCAAAATCATAGAAACAATTAGAAAAACCTAAATCGTCAATCAAACGCCGAATTGCATTAGCCCAATTACCACTATTTGCAGTATTTATTTGCTTTTTAAAAGCTCTATGAATTAGAGTGTTAGAATTTTTCATTATTTTTTCCCAGTAATTCAAAGCTCTTTCTTTGCAAATAGTAGTTGTCGGGTAGCGACCTAGCTCTCCCAAAACAGCGTAATTTGGTGTTTGTTTATTCACGGATAAAAGGTACTTGCAAAACTTGATGGGAATTCTATCTATTTCAGTGCAGCTATAAGCCCCCCATACGGGTGCCCCATATGTTAGTATGGGTACGACCATGGCATCAAATAATTTTAATTTTGTCTTAATATCTAGTTTAACTCTAGAAAATGTAGATAATAAAGAATAATAAGCTCGATTTGCTTTTTCAATAAGGGACTTAATCGCCTTTTTTAAACTACCAGTGTAATTGAAGGTTATTCCTAGATAGCAAAAGTGATCCACCTGTTCTATTTCAATACCGTTAATCACAAATGTAGGTTGGTTGTGGGTTTTCCTTTTTTCAAAAATAAAAATTTTTGTTTTTTCAACATTTATTTTTAAACCCCATATCATAGAATACTGGTATAATTCATCTAAATGGGATTGAAGTGTTTTGTAATCTGTACTAAAGAGACAAATATCATCAGCAAACAGCAGCATGTATATAGATAAGAGGTTTGTGTCAGCTTCTGATAAATTTTCTTGAATAATAATTTCTGAGATGTCGTTAACAAAGAGAGCAAACATCGTAGAAGAAAGTGGCTCCCCTTGTTTTACTCCAACTAGAACATCGAATGCATCCGAGTAGTCTCCCTTGTTTGATAATTTGACACATGATTTTACATAGCTATAGATAGATTTTAGCATCGTGAGCATTTTACAGCTTATACCGGATTTTACTAATTTTACCCATAATGCATCTCTAATAACACTATCAAAGGCTTTCTCAAAGTCGACGAAAGCACAATATAATTTCTTTTTATTATATATAGTATCTGAATTATTGTATGCAAAAGGAAAATACAATCAATAGTACTTCTTTTTTCTCGAAAACCGTATTGACATTCGTTGTAAATCCCTTCGGACTCACACCATTTATCGATACGGGTTTTCAGTATAATTGAAAATAATTTACTAGGGTAATGCCTCTATAGTTCGAAGGGTTACTCGTGTCTCCTTTTTTGTGAATGGGTACAATTATTCCTTTGCCCCAGCTCTCGGGGTATATACCTTTTCGAAAAATATAGTTAAACAAATTAACTAAGTACGGAGATATGAAATCATTTGAAAATACAAAAAACTCAGAATATATATCATTCAAATCCGGGCTTTTATTGCGTTTTAATTGTGATATAGTTTTTTTAATTTCATCTAATGTAAAAGGCTTGTCTAAGCTCTCTATATTCGGTATCTGATATTGGTCGATTCTAAAATCTGTATCGCGGTATTCCATGTGTCGCTGATTACTTATCTTCTTAAAATGATTAATTAATTCAGATTTGTCTATGTTTGTAGGTAACACATTCTTATTTTTATTCTTGAACCTATTTACATGCTTCCAAAAAGATTTTGGATCTTCTTTGCTTAGTGTCGATAAACGTAACTTTTCTTCATTATTAAACTTTATCTTTGCCTTATTCTTTCTATTAGAAAATAGTCGTCTGCTCTCTTTAAAAAGTCGCAAATTTTCATTGGTTGGGTTATGCTTGTATACTTTTTTGCAGTTTAAGAATTCATTTTTTGCATGTCTACATGATTCGTTAAACCAAGGAGCTTTTTGTTTCTTTCGACCAGGATTAGAAGACACCTTTTTACCACAAACTTTGAATGATATATTGTAAATAAGATTAGTTAAACTTTCAATACATGTATTTATATTTTCCTCTTTTGATAAAATATCATTTTGTATTTTATCAAATGAGTCCTTATTTTGTAATAATATGCTATGTAGATTTTCTGAATTACAATTAGCCCAATTTATTATATCATTCACATTTATTTTGTTTTGAGTTTGACTCATTACAAAAGAAATGTCAAAACTAATAGGGCAATGGTCAGAAAATTCATTCTGGTCCATAACAAACATATTACTAATTAAATGCATAGTATTTATATCACAAATCAAATAATCTACAACACTTGCGGCAAATTTATTAGTTGCATAGTTAAAGCATGTAAAATTGCCGTTTTCTAGCCGACCATTCATAATGAGCAAATCATTGGCTTTACAAATATTTAAAAGATTATTGCCGAATGAGTTTGTTACGCAATCTTTGGATACCCGTGGGTAAATTTTGGGTTTCGAGTTATAAAAGGGACAGGCTATGAAACGGTCTAAACTGTTATCATAAAATAATCGGAATTATTTCCAGTGCGTGCATTGAAGTCTCCCGTTATCACAATATTTCCAATTTCTTTATATTTTGATACGTCATTATTCAAGATTTCAAAAAAGTCGTACTCATAAAGAGGTGAATTTCTATACTTGTATACCTTAGAATCCTCTGGAGGAATATAACAGACACAAATATACCAATCCTGATTATCTGAAGTAAAGGCTCCCTTAACCTTTAACCAAAGTACACCATTATGATTTGTTTTCACCAATTCAATTAAACCATTTAATTTCGATTTATAGTACATTGTCACACCACCACTCTCACGCCTTGCTTTATTATTTGATTTTGGCCTGTAGCATGAGAAATGGTTAAAACCATCAATTTTTAAATTTGAGGCTTTAGAAATCCATGTTTCTGTTAGACAAAGTATGTCATAATTGTTAATAAAAGTCAGAAAATCGTTATCATTAAGTTTTTGTATGAGTCCCTGAACATTCCAAGTGAGACACTTTAGCCGACCGCCGTTGATTTCCTAGGCTTGGATATCGGAAGTGCCGTCTGGTGTGGGGTAACCTGTAAACAATTTACCGTCTATATACAGTTTTATGGCGCGCGAACGGGGTCAAAAGTCAGAATACCGCTATACCTACAAAATAATGGAGGTATACCCCTAATATTATATCGGTATACCGATAAAAATGAGGGTAGACCTATAAAATGAGGGTAAATCAATAACAAAATAGGAGTATACCGATAAAAAATGGAGGTTTACCGAAAATTTATAGGTACACCCTCATTATTTTTGACCCCTTTCATGAAAATATCATTATCCAATCAGAATGCGCGTTACATCCCGACTTTTCGGTACTTTCCGTACTTTTCTGCGGCGCTGGTTTGTTTACACTGGAGACCGCCAAGCGGTTTTTTAACCCCGAAAAATCAATTAAACTGGCATCTAAACAACGATTTAAGAAATTACGGTAAGAATTAAAGTTTTTTAAACCTTTTCGCGATAACACTTTGTTAAACGTCGCAAAGAGAATTTGTATCAATGAAAAACTGAATTCGCCCCATCGAATTTCGTTCCAATCTAGACGGTGACATAAAATCACAGAGATATTTTTTATAATCATAGGTTTAACCTATAGACGGGGAAAGTAATTTGAAGAAAGAACAATTCTTATTTACTCACTTACTCAATTTACCGAATTTGAAAATAAAGCTCCTGCACCCCAACCTCTTTCTGTATCGACCCGCATCAATGATGCATCAATTTCAATATTATGTGTCTGTCTGTTCCCACCCCTCTTTCTTTTTTTCGCTTGAATGGGGTTATGGGAACAAAACAAAGAAACAAGAATCCTTTATTGACCTTTATCTACACTGAAGCCATGTCAAAGCACAGTTGGTAGCGCGTCGGACTGTCAATCTAGAGGTTCTGGGTTTGATTCCCGAACAGTGGCACTCATTCTTTCCGACTATTTGTCTCTCACCAATGGGTTGATAATCGTAGACCTATGTGAGATAGCAGCTGAAGGCTAGGAAAGAATGTGATGGTTGTACTGGTAAGAGAAATACCAGGAATCCATTGTTAGGTGCTCCAGCCGCCGCGATATAACTGAAATAATGTCGAAAGCGGCGTTAAACTCCATTCAATCAATTTTCTACACTGAAGATATTTTCCATGGAAAAAATAAGTGCAGTTATACTGTGAAATTCACTTCCCCTGGTGCTGTACAAAACATGCACATGACAAATATTTTGCAGAAGACCAAATAAGCTATCCAAATCAATGGCTATTTGCTTTTCCTCACTTGTAAGTGCTTTTCCTCACTTATTTCTAGACTGAGGCTCAGACACAGTCATTTAAATAAGTGCTAAGATAGGAAGAAATAAAGTGATCGATACTCAATACAATTTTTTTCCTCTTAAAAATTTTAAGGGGGGATTGGGGTACTTTCAATATGGATGCACTGGATATGGAAACTGCTTCAGATCTAAATCCTAAAGAATTTGATTCCAACAAGATGTTGGCCAGCTTAGCTTAAGCTAAAATAGCTGTATTTACAATTTTTCAAAGAATCAAACTGCGAATTTTGTTATAGATTTCATTTTTTTCAAGTCTTAACCGGGAATATTGCTAAAAATTTCATCTCTATCAAGTCTTATCCTGCTTTTTACCCAGACGTTAAAATGACGTTGCTTTAGCCGGAAAAAGTAGCGTCTTACTTCCCCAAAGTGAAGAATGACATCATTTGCGGAGGGTAAAAAAACGTCATCCAGACGAGATTCTAAGCAAATATGTGAAACTTTTTACATGTAAGGCTGATTCTTATCCTAATTTTATAATTCTACGTTCACTACAATCTAAATTTTGATAATGGTCGACAGAAATAAAATAAAAAAAAAGTAGATGAATCAAAATAAATAATAAAACAAAATGGTGAAATCTCGCGAGATCATCATCCTCCATGTAGGCTGCCATTACGACACAAATTTAAACTTTGATGGTATATGAATTTCATTTTGATTTTGATTATTTAAATGTTTTACACTCGGTATCTAGAAGCAGGAAAAAGTTGCAAAGTGCCCATATATATATGATAGAATTAAAGAAACTAGGTATATAGTGCTCAGTGTTCCCAAAAACCACCAAAATGGGGGTGATTTACCCCTAATTTGAAGCTTGTACCCCCAATTTTTGCAACCAGCCTTCTTTGTGTTATATTGATGGGGTACATGCACACTGTAAAATACCCATTTTTACCCCCCAGATTGAAAAAGCAGTTGGAACACTGAGTGCTGTTCCTATGAACGAATACGCAGAACCTGGCAAGCTCGGCCAGTAACAAATTTGGCTGTCTTTTAACAGCATGGGGCTGTGAGTTTGAACCAATGAAGTGTAGTGATGTTGATTGATAGTGGTTAGACTCATGACCAGGTGCCCAGCAAGCTCAGTTGGTAGAGCGCATGCTAGTGTTCTGGTGGTTTGGGGTTCGAGTCCCATGAAGGGCACAACTTTTCCTCCTAAATTTACTTTTGAGGCTCATGCAGCTAACTTTAATGCGACATTTGACATAAGTGGATGACACAAGTTCTAAATAGGGTCATATGTCTCCCAACAATATAGGTATGATAATAAGTATCCTAGATCACTCACTTCTCAATAGGGTAAATTACGGTTTGAAAATCTCTTTTGTTTTCCAGCAAAATGATTGAGCACATGTTTTTAGCTCACCTTGAGCACTTCTGAGCACATGTTTTTAGCTCACCTGAGCACGAAGTGCTCAAGGTGAGCTTTTGTGGTCGAGTGATGTCCGTCGTCCGTCGTGCGTCGTCAACATTTACCTTGTAGACACTCTAGAGGCCACATTTTTAGCCCGATCAATCTGAAATTTTGTCAGAATGATTGTCTTGATAAAATCTCTGACAAGTTCGAAATTTGGTCAAGTGGGGTCAAAAATGGGGTCACGGGGTCAAATTTTAGAAAAACCTTGTAGACACTCTAGAAGCCATATTTATTGCCCAATCAACCTTGAATTTGGTCAGAATGATTGTCTTGATAAAATCTCGGACAAATTCGAAATTGGGTCAAGTGGGGTCAAAAATAGGGTAACAGGGTCAAATTTTAGAAAAACCTTGTAGACACTCTAGAAGCCATACTTTTCATCCAATCGACTTGAAAAATGGTCAGAATGATTGTCTTGATAAAATCTTAGACAAGTTGGAAATTGGGTCAAGTGGGGTCAAAAATGAGGTCACAGGGTCAAATCTTAGAAAAACCTTTTAGACACTCTAGAAGCCATATTTTTGGCCCAATTAATCTAAAATTTGGTCAGAATGATTGTCTTGATGAAATCTCAGACAAGTTGGAAATTGGGTCAAGTGGGGTCAAAAATGGGGTCACAGGGTCAAATTTTAGAAAAAACCTTGTAGACACTCTAGAAGCCATATTTTTTGTCCAATCAACCAGAAATTTGGTCAAAATGATTGTCTCGATAAAATCTCGGACAAGTACGAAATTAGGTCAAGTGGGGTCAAAAATGAGGTCACAGGGTCAAATTTTAGAAAAAACCTTGTAGACACTCTAGAAGCCATATTCTTGGCCCAACCAATCTAAAATTTGGTCAGAATGATTGTCTTGATAAAATCTCGGACAAGTTCGAAATTGGGTCAAGTGGGGTCAAAAATGAGGTCACAGGGTCAAATCTTAGAAAAACCTTGTAGACACTCTGGAAGCCATATTTATTCCCCAATCAACCTGAAATTTGGTAAGAGTGATTGTCTTGATAAAATCTTGGACAAGTTCGAAATTGGGTCAAGTAGGGTCAAAAATGAGAACACGGGGTCAAATCTTAGAAAAACATTGTAGACACTCTGGAAGCTATATTCATTGCCCAATCAACCTAAAATTTGGTCAGAATGATTGTCTTGATGAAATTTCAGACAAGTTTGAAATTTGGTCAAGTGGGGTTAAAAATGAGGTCACAGGGTCAAATCTCAGAAAAACCTTGTGGACATTCTAGAAGCCATATTTATTGCCCAATCAACCTGAAATTTGGTCAGAATGATTGTCTTGATGAAATCTCGGACAAGTTCGAAATTTGGTCAAGTGGGGTCAAAAATGGGGTCACGTGGTCAAATTTTAGAAAAACCTTGTAGACACTCTAGAGGCCATATTTATTGCCCAATCAACCTTGAATTTGGTCGGAATGATTGTCTTGATATAATCTCGGACAAATTCGAAATTGGGTCAAGTGGGGTCAAAAATGAGGTCACAGGGTCAAATCTTAGAAAAACCTTTTAGACACTCTAGAAGCCATATTTTTGGCCCAATCAATCTAAAATTTGGTCAGAATGATTGTCTTGATGAAATCTCAGACAAGTTCGAAATTGGGTCAAGTAGGGTCAAAAATGAGATCACAGGGTCAAATCTTAGAAAAACCTTGTAGACACTCTGGAAGCCATATTTTTCGTCCAATCAACCTGAAATTTGGTAAGAATGATTGTCTTGATGAAATTTCAGACAAGTTTGGAATCGGGTCAATTGGGGTCAAAAATGAGGTCACAGGGTCAAATCTTAGAAAAACCTAGTAGATACTCTAGAAGCCATATTTATTGCCCTATCAACCTGAAATTTGGTCAGATTGATTATCTTGATGAAATCTTGGATAAGTTCGAAATTTGGTCAAGTGGGGTCAAAAATGAGGTCACGGGGTCAAATCTTAGAAAAACCTTGTAGACACTCTGGAAGCCATATTTATTGCCCAATCAACTTGAAATTTGGTCAGAATGATTGTCTTGATGAAATCTCGGACAAGTTCGAAATTGGGTCAAGTAGGGTCAAAAATGAGATCACGGGGTCAAATCTTAGAAAAAACTTGTAGACACTCTAGAAGCCATATTTTTTGCCTGATCAACCTGAAAATTGGTCAGAATGATCATCTTGATGAAATTTGGACAAGTTTGAAATTGGAACAAATGCGGTCAAAAAATAGGTCATGATATCAAATCTTAGAAAAACCTTGTAAGCAGTGTAGAGGCATCATTTCTTGCCCAATCGACCTGAAATTTGGTCAGAATTCTTCATTCTTTCTAAACCTACTTTAAACAATTTTTGACAGTTCATTCAGGTGAGCGATTCAGGGCCACTATGGCCCTCTTGTTTAATTCTACTCAAGTCATGGGGTAATCTTGTGTATCATCTAAAGCTACACAGCTATATGACATCGTGAAACATAAGAAAATGGCCACAAAATCTATAAGCAAATAACCTGTTTTTTCATGTTCAAACAATTAATCAATACGTCAATTTTAAACAATAAGTTTGCATCTGAATTATTATACAGAAAAAAGATTCCTGATTTTTATCAGTGTTTTTCTTTTACCGGTATATTAGGATCTTTTCTGAACTGTACTTGTTTAGCTGACAAAAAGTGTGTCTAGTAAACACAACAGCGTCTATAATCATCACCTGATTCTGTAATTTAAGAGACAGTTTCTTCTAGATAAAATGTCTTTTACATTGCCAAAATAGTTAAAAAGTTCAGTTGTGTATTGATTTTTTTGTGTATTTGCAATATATTATATATTTACCTGATTGATGTATTTGACTTTCTTATGTGCAAAGTATTAACCAACATGACTGTATATTATTGTTGAAAAATTTGAGCAATTATAGCAAATAATACATACTCCATTTGTCGACCTTGATAAATAACTTTTCGGCAAGATTACACTGACTTCATTTCAATAAAAGGTACCTTATCCAATAATGACTCACATATATTTTAAGACATGAATGTTAGATGATTATATTAGAATAGGAAAAGATGGCTGAGGTAGAGTTAAAAAGGTAATATTGAAAATCTTATTGTACATAGATAATGAAGGGTTTTTAGCTCCACTGACCAAAGGCCAGGAAGCTAAATTGTCATAGCATTGTGTCCATCATGTGCTTGTCTGTGCTTGCATTAATTTTTCTTAAAGCATCTTTTCCTCACAAAGCAATGGGTAGATTTTAAAGTTACTTGACAGAAATGTTCCTTGGGTGAGCCTCTTCTTAAATTGTTAGTGAAAAATTTATTGAACACCACCCTCCCCTCCCCCAAATGGGGCCAATTTTAACTAAACTTGGCCTGAATGTTCCTTGTGTGACCCTTTACTAAAATTGTTCAAAAATTTACCCTTAATATAGGCATTAATAGCTTTTTTTCTCTTTTAATTTTTATTCCCTTGCATTGAAAGATCGGGGGGCATATTTTACCATTATCCTTCTGTCTGTCTGTCTGTCTGCTGTTTGTCTGTCTGTCTGCAAAACTTAAACAAAAAACTTAACATGGCCAATTACTTCAAGCCTATTCAAGATACAAGATACTCATATTTGGTATAATTATAGGTTTCAATGATACACATCTACTGGTACCAAGGTCAGGGTCATGTGAAAAGGTAAAGATAATAATGTAAAGGCCTTTTTTTAAAAAAAAAAGCCGTTTCATGGACATTCATGTTTTACAAACATGTCTTATTTAAAAATCTCCTACCCACTCATGGTGGTCAATTCCATGAATAATGAAACTTGGCATGGATTTTCCCTGAGTGACCCTTTACTCCAATTGTTCAAGAATCTTTGATTGACCCCAAAATATTTACAGAAAGAAAAAAAAAATATTTACAGAAAGTCGGGAGTACATAACAGATAACACGAGCTCTGGTGAGATTTAAACAAAATATGGGCATAGTAAAGCAGCGCTTACATATTCTTGTTTACCCGGATCTGTCCGTCTGTCTGTCTGTTTGTCTTCAAAACTTAACCAAAGAACTTAACATTGCCAATATCTTCAGGCCTATACAAGGCTCATATTTGGCATGATGTAAGATCTCAATGATACTCATCTGCAGATACCACAGTCAAGTTCATGTGTGAAGGTCAAGTTCATCTGTCAAGGTCAAATATGTAAAAGACTTCACCGAAAAACCTAACATTGCCAATATCTTCAAGCCAATTTAAGATACAAGGCTCATATTTGGCATGGTGATATATCTCAAAGATATGCATCTACTGAAACCAAAGTCAAAGTCATGTGACAAGGTCAAGGTCATCTGTCAAGGTTTAATAAGTCAAAAACTTAACCAAAAAACCTAACATTGACAAAATCGTCCAGCTTATCTCATATTTGGCATGGTGATAGATCTCAATGATAAGCATCAGCTGAAACCAAAGTTAAGGTCATGTGACAAGGTCAAGTTCATCCATCAAGGTCAAATAAGTCAAAAACTTAACCCGTAAACCTAACATTTCCAATATCATCAAGTTTATTCAAGATACAAGGCTCATATTTAGCATGATGATAGATCTCAATGATATGCATCTGCTGTTGGTACCAAATCAAGGTCATGTGACAAGGTCAGGGTCATCTGTCAGGTCAAATAACTTAAAATCTTAACCAAGAAAACTTAATATACCAACATCTTCAAGCCTATTCAAGATACAAGCCTCATATTTAGCATGGTAATAGATCAAATGTATACGCATCTTCTGATAGCAAAGTCAAGGTAATTAGACAAGGTCAAGGTAATCTGTCAAGGTCAATTTTTTTAAAAAAAATGCTGTTCCTACTAATTTTGACTAATCTAAATGAAACTTGACTTGCATACTTTTTGGATGACCCCTCACTTAAATGTCCATGAAATTTTGATGGGTACATGAATATGGGCATGGCAGTGTTGGGCCAATTTTCTCTTTGAAAACTTAAAAAAGTATTTTCCTCAAAATCAATTGGACTTATTTCAATGAATCTTTGAATGTTCCATTCAAACTGGAGGTCCCGGGTTCGATCCCCCATGGCGACACTCAATCTTTGAGACTATTTGTCGCTCACCAATGGGTTGATAATTGAAGACCTATGTGAGATAGCAGCTGAAGGCTAGAAAAGGATATGGTGGTTGTACTGGTAAGAGAAATACCAGGGATCCATTGTTAGGTGCTCCAGCCGCTGCAATTTACCTGAAAAAATGCTGAAAGCGGTGTTTTACTCCATGCAATCAATCTCAATCAATTGAATGTTCCATGTATGACCCTTTACTTTAATTGTCTTACATAATTGTGAATATCTCTTTTTCGTATCTGGAGATGTTATAAAGCCTTTGGGATGCTGAACCGGGAATATTTCTGCTTTGGCAGGAAGTAAAGACCATGATCAGCCTGCACATATGTGCAGTCTGATCTTAGTCTATATCACCTGATTTTCATTTTTAACTTGAAAAGAAACACAGAAAAATGAATTTTCATAATAAACTCTTCTCAATTAGTGCATCTGGTAACTTTGAACATTCAGATATTTGACTTTGATGCATTTTTAGCTCACCTGAGCACGAAGTGCTCAAAGTGAGCTATTGTGATTGTAGAATGTCCGTCGTCAGTCGCGCTGCGTCCGTCGTCCACTATTTCTTTAAACATCTTCTCCTCCTAAACCAGTGGGCCAATCTTGATGAAACTTGGCAGGGATGTACCTTGGATTAAGCTCTACCAAAGTTGTTCAAATAAATGATATCCACCCTTAACTTTCCCTTTACCCATAACAAAAAGGTTGAAAATATGAAAATCTTCAAAAATCTTCTTCTCTGAAACCAGAAGGCAGACAGCTTTCATAATTGGTATGTAGCTTCATCTAGTGGACCTCTACCAAGTTTGTTCATATCAAGACCCTGGGATCATATTTGGGCTTTTCCCGGGCCAAACCCTTTTTACATAGAATCGAAGAGCGAAAATCTTTAAAAATCTTCTTCTCTGAAACCAGATGGCAGACAGCTTTCATATTTGGTATGTAGCATCACCTAGTGGGCCTCTACCAAGTTTGTTCATATCAAGACCCTTTGGTCATATTTGGGCTTTGCACTGGTGCATCCCTTTATATCCCACGAAGGGTAAAAAAATGAAAATCTTCAAAAATCTTCTTCTATGAAACCAGACGACAGACAGCTTCCATATTTGGTATGTAGTATCATCTAGTGGACCTCTACCAAGTGTGTTCATATCAAGACCCTGGGGTCACATTTGGGCTCCAACCAGGTGTAACCCTTTTTACATAGAATCAAAGAGCAAAAAGGCATGTAAGTCTTGCTCTTCGCTGAAAACGTTCCATGGTATTGATCTTAGGCAAATATCTTCTTTTTGACATCTGCCTATCTAATTAATGTGATGTACCAGGGGTCAAAGAGACTCAGTAGAGTGATCTAGGACCATCTTGGTCCTCCTGTTAAACAAGACTTTTATTCAGTCTGACAAGGGTTTAAACCAGCAGAGAGCAACCGTCAAAGCGCTGTGGAAGCACATAGGAATATCATTAAAAAGGTCACAGCTTTGATTCCCAACGTCAGCACTTATCCTTTGCAACTACATGAATTTTATCTTTCACCAATGGGTAATGGATAATTATAGACCTGTGAGATAGCAGCTTGAGGCTAGGAAAGTATGTAACGGTAGTACTAGTGTGAGAAAATCCAGAAATTGCTTTAGCCACCATTAGATATAACTGAAAGAATGTTGAAATCAACATAAAGCCAAATACAAACAAACAAAGTTACAGCCAGTGGAACAATACAGGCATCTTGGTCTTTTAACTTAGATGGTGGGGCCAAATATTGCCCCCTCCCATCTGAGAATATTTCTCCTAAAACTGCATCTACCCCTGATATGTCAATTTTACAATCTTAACAAGACTATCTCATGAATTAAAGTATTCTTGTTTACAATTACAGAGCTCTAAATATCAGCCTGCAAACTGCTTTGTCAATCTATACAGAGCTCTATATATCAGCCTGCAAACTGCTTTGTAAATCTATTTTCTTTGTGTATATAAAGTATTTTCAAAGATTTTCAGTAGTCAAGTAAAATACACCAGTGCAGTTTTTTTTTCTTAAAGAAAGTCATTCAACATAATCGTTTCCCTGAAATTAAGGGCCCTGCTCTCTTCCCCTGTGCATAAAAAGAACAATTGCTATTAGTTTTTTGAAATGCATAGTATTATCATTCATTCATTGCAGTTTTTTAATTAAAAAAAAATACTGATTGGATCTGGAGAAATGCAGTAGATACTTTTATATGTATGTCGAAATCCGGGGAGTGGAGGTCAAAACTTCTAATTCAATAATAAACTATCAAGAACGACAGAATGTTGAGAACTCCATTTAGTGACAATACACCAAAGTTGGATGACCAGCTGGTGGTTAGGACTAAATGATGTGGTTGTACTGGTGTCAGAAATGATAGGTAACTATGGGTAGGTCCACAATTGCTGCAGCAATATAACTGCAATAATGGTGAATTGGTGTTAAACCATTGAAAATTAACCAATCAACAGAATAAGTTTATGCTGTATATATGTATAGAAAATAACATCAGTTATAGCCTTCAGAAACTTGTTCACTGGGTAAAAGCCTTGGTCACCCAATCATGGGAGTTAATACAAAAGAAGGGAGAATTGATACAAGTATCATTATCCCTGCTTCAATAGATCAGGTGCATATTTATTTACTGGCTTCTGTGTGTCTTTCTGTTCTAGAAAACCTAAACTGAGAAGTAAACATGTTGCTGTATTGTGAAACATTGTTGACCTGTCGCTCATGAAATATTCCTGTTGACCTTCATTGATATTCGGTACCCACTACCTTATATAGATTAAAAATGCGCGAACAGTACATTCAAATACTAAAATATACCCAAATGTGATAAATAACCGTACACAGCTAATGTGAAAGGTCAGGAACTTGAAAAGCAGAGGTCCAGAGATCGAATCTCATTCTCGTCTTATCTTTTTTTTTTTATATTTTTTAAAATTTTGAAAATTCGACGTTACTTCTAAATGCTGTAATTCAAATCTTTGATATAAAAAAAGCACGGCACAGTTTACTTAATTTTGTTCATCGTTCTGTGTGCGTTATCCGTTTGATATTCTGCATCAAATGATTTCCTATTATTCAGTAGCTTACGCACAAATTTTTTTTAGAAAAAAACAGGATGAATTTATCACACTCCTCAAAATAGAATTAAAAACGGATAAAGAATACCGTAAACAGAATTAACAGAAGTAACGGCAAGCAAGGAAATGTATCGCACGATCAGAAAATTTGTAATAATATCATATGCATCAAATATCATGAACGAAAGAAGATAATTCAATTAAGTCGCTTAGGTGCTGCGTTAGAGAAACTAAGTTAAAGATCAAAAGCCTTGTGACCTCAGCTTGAATAGGTGACAACAGCTTATCAATTCCATGAAAACAAAGTAATGAAAGGTTTGAATTAGGAAAAAAACTGCGAATATTGAATATTACAAACAAAAAAATTAAAAGACAATAAAACTGTTCCTGTTTTTGATAATAAAAACAAAGTTAAAACAACTTGGGGCAAAGATTACTGTATTCGACTGCGTGCGTACTCGAACCAGGTCTGGTAACTTCAATGACTCTAAATGGCTAACGGTTTAGACCACTGCGCCATGGACCCAATTATAACAATTGAAGTATTTTATTTTATCTTAAAATAAAATTCTTTTAATAACCTCGCGGATATAAACGAAAGTTTACGAAAAATAATGAGTGACAGGTCAACAATGTTTCACAATATCTTCAACACTATTTGACAGACAACGTTCTCATCAATACACTTTAGTCAATGTCAAGTTTATAGGTCAAGGCTATAGGGTTCGACATTAGTCTAGGAGTTTAGAGGTCCAAAACCCCTTGTTTACCTGTTGGGACTCCTTCATTTTGCAAGCAAAGACCCGGATGGACTCCAAGGGTCATATAAAAGTAATTTTAGAAACAAAAAATTTTAAAAATTATTACAAAAATTGTTTAAGATAACAATTGCTTGGAACTAGTAGTGTTTTTTAAAGAAAAAGAATTTCTTTGGGGAAGAAACTTGTGGCAAGGAAGAGGCAAAGAAGAAAATTATTGCTAATGTGACAAGCATTTTTTTCTTTTCCATTATGTTCTCCAAATATTAAATTCAGACTCCTTTCTTTGAGATTGGACTACTTTATGAAAATAAGTTGGGAGTCTGATTGACGCCTGACCCATAGAAGTTAGTGTTGATCCCTCAGGATCCTGGGTCAAAGTCAAAATAACAAACAAAAAATGTCGTTTCAGTCTCATTCATGCATTAGTGTTTTAAATGAGCACATCTTGTACTTATTTTTGTTCTTATTTTGTCATGGCAGCCTTGATAATGTTTCTCTAGTTTTAGACAGTCCTGTGTGTTGTCTGTACCAGGGCATCTTATTTAATATTGTGGAACAGAAAAGCTAATCCACACATAAAAAAGATAGAGCTTCATAAATATGTAATCACTAAAATTAAGGAAAAAAGCAACTAGTTTTTGAAATGAGATCCTCAATCACAAATCAGCATTATACTTCAGTCTTCTTCAATGTAAGGTACTTAGTATAACCCTTAAATTTATAAGTTACATTTGTCTAGTATACTAAATTTCTATCAAGAGTAAGATTTTAAGGCCTTTTTTTATGGGAAATTAACAGGAATTATTTAGGCTTGTTCTGAATGAAAGCCTTACCAAAGTTACCAATGACAATTCCTTTCAGATATGACCAACCACATGAAAAGGAACTATCAGGGGACTGCTTAAAACATTTGAAAAAGAGGTTATATATAGCAGAGGTCAACCTGATATACATTAAAGAAAATTATCTCATGGGAAGGTAGAATGCCCATTCTAGAATCAGGAATATTTTTGCATCCTATATCTTTGAAATCTCTGGCTTATTGTTTTATCAGTTTCTGTTTCTCTGTCTGTCTATCTTTCTTTCTTTGTGTCTATCTTTTGCTCTATCTGCAAACCTCAACCATAAAACTTAATATTGACATTTACTTTGAGTCTTTTCCTGGTGCAATTATCAAAATTGGTGTGATGATAGATCTCACTGAATTTATATAAATTATCTTAGGTACTAAGATCAAGGTTATCTGACAAGATCAAGAACATCTTTTAAGGTCAAACATGAGAAAACTTATCATTTTCAAATTACTTCAGCCTATGTTTTTTCTGCAAGATTATAAATCTCATTGACAAGTGATGGCATATTGTCTAAGTCATACTAAGTAAGTCAGTAAATTATCTATTAAAACACTGAAAACATAACATTTTCAAATAATATCCTGCTTATGGTCAATATTAAGTCCATCCCTGTGTTAAGGTTGGATAAAACAGCACAAACTGTTTGAAGATTATACTCCCGTTTGCATGCAAGCTAGTGCACATGCAAAGCAGGGTATAATTTGCAAAGTGTATGCAGCATTTTGTCATCCTGAACTCAAGGAATGTTCATCTGAAAAATTGAAATGAATGTAGGCACTTAAACATTTAGCATAGCATTAGAAAGTTTGGGGATGAGGCGTGAGATAAGGTTTTTCTTTGATGTCAAAGCCAATGTAGACTGTCATTTACAATCTAAAATTTCAATATGGCAATTAAAAAGACTCTGTGAATTGACATCTATTTGTCTTTCACAATGATTTTGGTGTTTTCATAGGTAAGACTGTTTATAGCCACTCTCAGTGTAAAATTGGGTATTGTCCAACTGTGATATTCCAAATGCGGGAAAAAGCTGTATAGCCAGGAGTAGGGTTGTAATGAACTAAAATCTAAAAAGCGTGAGATAACCGTATGTTATTACAAATGGAAAATGGGGTCTAACTGACAAGTTTCATGCTTACACTGTAGGAGCCACAATTCTGGTGAGAATGTATTTCTAGTCAAAAGGATAATTCCTTTTGAACAAGAGGACCATGATGGTCCTAGATTACTCACCTGAATCTCTTTGACCCCTGGGATATCATATTAATTAAATAGGCAGATGTCAACAAGGAATGATTTCTACATAAGATCATTACCTTCAGCGAAGAGCAAGTAGGTTGTGCCTTTTTGCTCTTTGATTCTATGTAAAAAGGGATGCATCTGGGTGGAGCCTAAATGTGACCCCAGAGTCTTGATATGAACAAACTTGGTAGAGGTCCACTAGAGGATGCTACATACTGAATATGATGGCTGTCTATCTTCAGGTTTCAGAGAAGAAGATTTTTCAGATGAGCTAAAAGGGATGCGCCTGGGCAAAGCCCGAATGTGACCCCAGGGTCTTGATATGAACAAACTTGGTAGAGGTCCACTAGAGGATGCTACATACCAAATATGAAAGCTGCTTGCCATCTGGTTTCGGAGAAGATGATTTTTAAAGATTTTTGCTTTTTGATTCTATGTAAAAAGGGTTGCGCCCAGGTAGAGCCTAAATATGACCCCAGGGTCTTGAAATGACCAAACTTGGTAGAAGTCCACTAGATGACCCAACCTACTAAATATGAAAGCTGTCTGCCTTCTGGTTCCAAAGAAGAAGAGTTTTGAAGATTTTTTTTTTTTTAGCTCGGATGTTTTCGAAGAAAACACGAGGTATAATGATCACATTGGCTTCGTTTGTGTTGTCGTTGGCGATGGCGTTGATGTTGGCATTGTCATGATAATTTTTATCCTTGCTCATAACTTTTGAAAGGTAAGTCATAGAGCTTCTATATTCACATGCTTATTGCTTGGGACAAGACCTTTCCATAGGTTCCAAGTTCATGGTCATCAGTCAAGGTCAAGGTCATTTTTCAAGGTCAAATTTCTTTAAAAAATTTAACCTTGGTCATAGCTTTTGAATGGTTAGCGAGAGAACCTTCATATTTTACATGATTATTGCTTGGAACAAGACCTTTATGTAGGTGCTAAGTTCAAGGTCATCAGTCAAAGTCAAGGTCATTTTTCAAGGTAAAATTTCTTAAAAAAATAAAACCTTGGTCATAGCTTTTGAATGGAAAGTCAAAGAGCCTTCAAATTTTACCTGATCATTGCTTGGGACAAGACCTTTCTGTTGGTACCAAGTTCATATATTTGCATTTGCCTAGAAAATAATAAACAGCTGAGCGTTGGCACCGGCTTGCGGTGCTCTTGATACCCTTCATGCTCAGAAGAGCTAAAAGGGATGCCCCTGGCGCAGCCCAAATATGACCCCAGGGTCTTAATATGAACAAACTTGCTAGAGGCCTACTAGATGATGCTACATATCAAATATGAAGCTGTCTGCCATCTGGTTCCAGAGAAGAAGATTTCTGAATATTTTTGCTTTTTAGCTCACCTGAGCACATCATGCTCAAGGTGAGCTTTTGTGATCATTGAATGTCCGTTGTGCATCGTCCGGCGTCCGACGTCAACAATCTTAGTGTTTACACTCTAGAGGCCACAAATATGGCTCAATCTTCATGAAACTTAATCAGAATATTGGTCAGGTCACCAGGATGAACCCTATTGAAAATGGGAAGGATCTGTGCCATATTACAGGAAAAGGAGCCTTAAAGACAATAATCTTGTTTACAGTCTAGAGGCCACAAATATGGACCAATCTTTAAGAAATTTGGTCAGAAGGTTGACCAAGCCACAAGGATGATCCCTTTTGAAAATGGGAAGGCTCCGTGCCATATCACAGGAAAAGGGGCCTTAATGACAATTTTTTTGTTTACACTCTAGAGGCCACAAATATGGTCCAATCATCATGAAGCTTAGTCCAAATATTCATAATGGCGAAGTCACAAGGATTAACACTATCGAAAATGGGAAGGATCCATGCCATATCACAGGAAAAGGCACCTTAAAGAGAATTTTCTTGATTACAGGCTAAAGGCCATAAATATGGCCCAATCTTCATGAAACGTAGTCAGAATGTTGGACAGGTTACAAGGATGAACCCTATTGAAAATTGGAAGGATCCATGCTATATCAAGGGAAAAGGGGCCTTAATTACAATTTTCTTGTTTACACTCTAGAGGCCACAAATATGGACCAATTTTTATGAAATTTGGTCAGAAGGTTAACCAAGCCACAAGGATGATCCCAATTGAAAATGGGAAGGATCCGTGCTATTTCACAGGAAAAGGGGCCTTAATGACAATTTTTTTGTTTACACTCTAGAGACCACAAATATGGCCCAATCTTCATGAAACTTGATCAGAATGTTTGCCAGGTCACAAGGATTAACCCTATTGAAAATGGGAAAGATCCATGCCATATCAAGGGAAAAGGGACCTTAATGACAATTTTTTTGTTAACGCTCTAGAAGCCACAACTATAATTCAATTTTCATGAAACATGGTCAGAATAATGGCTAGGTCACAAGGATGAACCCTATTTAAAATTGGACAGATCCATGTCGTATCACGGGAAAGGGGCCTAAATGACAATTTTCTTGTTTACACTCAAGACGCCACAAATATGGCCCAATCTTTATGAAACTTGGTCAGAATGATGGCCAGGTCATATGAAACTTGTTTAGAAAAGGCTAGAAATTTATGCAGTGATTATAGAAATAGAGTAATGTCTTTCTTTGAAAAATTTAATGATCCTTAAATGATATTTCATGCATTTAATTTTGCTAAGAGACGAAGGTGAGCGATATACACTTAATCTCCCACAACTGCGACAATTGATGAAAAAAAAAAAATTTTTTGAGAGCTTCGAATTAACGGTCTTAGTTAATATAATCTTGAACATATATTAATCCTAAACATATTTTTCTAAATTTCACCAGTTGGGGAAGATTATATTTTGTGTTATGTGTTCATTATTATAACAAGGGTAAGATGAATTATCAGAATATAAGAATAAGGGGTGTATCATTCGGAAGTGTCAAAATTTCGAGTGCACCTTTTAAATAACGGTATTAGTGATACAAATTGAATGTATATACATTAGACGACTTTTCCAATTGAAATTTATCCCGTCGGAATAATAATCATGTGAAAAAAATGAAGTGAAACCCAACTTTACAACTTGTCCGTTTTACTGTTTAAAACATCATTTATGTTGCAAATAGAGTGAAACTCAAAGTAATAGTAACTTTTAACTAAACAATAACACAAAAGTAGTCTTAACATGTGAGAAAATGTGTTTCTTGGTATCAAACGTCCTGCTGTACAATCAAAAACTCGAAATTATTTCAAATGTCTGTCCCGTATATTGCAAATTTTTGTCTCGTAAATTGTCTACCTACACTTAGATTATAAAACATAATTCTAAGAAGAAAAATTAATCAATTGCAATGTATGTTAATCTAACAACATATCTTTATATGCAAAAAAACCCAAATATGTTTATTTCACTAAGCCGTAGCGTAACTGCATGATGTGTTGTTTATTCACCACTGTACCTATAAGATAATACACCAAAATTAAAGCTTGATCTTCAATGTCAGTCCGATTTAGATGATATATGATAACTTAGAATTTATATCAGTATTTCCAAACAAATCAGGTTTACAGTAGAAATCATTGTTATCATGGATAGAATTTCTAGTAATCTTTTCACTGTCCCGTATATTGTCACTGTGGTGTTAATTGAGAAGCTGGGCGACATCATCTGGCACACTGAAAATGCGCCCGGTTTTTCCTGTTGGTTGAGGCGCTTCAATAATTCTCAAGATATCTTCTCTCTCTACCCAACATTCTTCTCTCTGTCTGGGCCACTTTAAGCGCCCTTTGATCTTACCACATGCTGCCATAAAATTAACGTAAACAGAGGAGTCATCTTCATCTACTTCTGTAACTTTCGCCACATACGCTCTTCCTTCATACCTTACAACTGCGAAGTCGCCAAGCTCAATCTTATCATTGTTACTCGTGTTATTGTCTTTTACAGCTAAACTCTCTGTTTCTTGTTCATTTTTAGTGTCTTTTTCATTAAGCTGATTCTCTGGTGCTGTATCTGTTTCAACTTCTACGTTTTCAATTTGGCCCCTTTCCATTGCTTTTGTCATTATTCTGGTCTTTTTCCATATACACTCAGAATTTTCATTGAACTCTGCGTTCATAAAACAACTTTCACAGGCACAAGAAGTATCTCTTATCAGAATCCTTCCGTCGCCGAGGCCGACTACAGCATGTACCTTCATCGTTCCTTGTAAGGGTTTGATAACATTATTTCTCGCTTCTACCATGTTCTTGGATTCATTGTAGTCGTCCAATGTTACCATTTCGTACGAAATGCCACCCTGACTTTGACAAGCCCATGCGAAGAAGTCAGCGGCATCTTGAATGACTGCTTTCCCTTGTTTAACAGCGTTGTCAGCGTTTCTCTTTGCAGTGCCCCCTACTCCATCACAGGGACCTTTTCCGTGGGCGCATTCAAAATAATGCCAACTCGCATTTACACCAAATCTGTTCCTGAAATGACTAACTACATCGAAAATTGACTTATTTCTATATTGCGAGGAAGGGCTATCGGTCCACATGTGAATTGTGTGCAAATCTGGTACAAGCAGCTTAGCATTTTGGACAACCTTTTTCAAGATTGCAATCACCATTGACGCGTTATGACTTAGCACCTCGGACACGTAGACATAACTTCTGTGACTTATTTCAAGTTCATCATTTCTGAAGTATATAACTACTGGATGAAGGGTTACCATCGAGCTATTCCAGTAAGCTGACTGAATCTCCTCCAAGCTTTGGCATGTGTAGTTTTCACTAAAGTCCATTTGAACTAATACCTGGTTCGATGGCAGCTTGTTCTTCATATCTCGCACAGCTCTATACTGATCAGCCACTCTATCAACATGACACTCGAACTCGGCGTATGCCTTTTTTAACATCTTGATGAACCTTTCCCTTAACTTTTCTTCATCTACTATCCTTTGCCTCTCCTTTCCATTACTCAATTTCACTCGGCGCCATTGCTGGTATTTCACTGTATTCTGTGATTCTGGTATTTGACTAAGTATTGTATCTATATGGTTTTGGGAATTCTTGGCCATCTTCACAAAGGAATCAGGGCTTGTGCACATTGTGACCTTAAGATTCTTCACAGCTCTCAACAGAACGCTAAAATTCTGATGTTTAGAGCATAAACACACACTCCGCGAAGCAAAGTTAACAAGACTTATGTGTTTTGGTCGCAAGCGGTGGAATGTTGCGAGAGATACACTAGATGCAGACTCTGCCTTAAACTTGAGGTACAAGTTATACATAAAATCATTTAGAACCCGTTTTTGAACTTTGCCTTTTCCATCTTTGACAGCATCGGCTTTTCCTGGAAGAATGCGGGAATTATCATCTCTCTTTAAGAAGTCGCACACTTCGGCCGATATGATTTTGCGCCATGACTCAAATTTGGTTTTTTGCAATATCTCAATCTCAATCAAATTTGTAAGACTTTGTAGTGTTGATTTTAGTCTGTATTTTTTCATAATCATACCAGACACAACTCTTTGCACTGCACTGAAACGCTGACTGTTACTCTGTTTGGCTTGTTTTATTTCCTCGTTTAAGCATTCGCTGTAAATTAAGCGCTTCCTAATTTCTGGCACTTCCTTGGGATTTATACCAGAGGAAGAAATTATTCTATCGGCTTTACTTCTTGGAGTATTACACAATAATCTTTTCTTTTGTTCTACTCTTTGGATACGTTTTTGGGCTGATTTAAGCTTTTTCTTTAGCTCTTCATTCTTATCTTCAAGTGTTTCAATAGTTCTATATGATCTAGCAAGAGCTCTGGATACTCTCTTCTTTCCTTTCGCTTTGTTTGTACTTGTAACGAATGGCATTTTCACAGTCAGTTCACATGGACTTGTTGAGCTACTGACTTCATTACATGCTTCAGCAGTCGAAGAAGACGACACCATATCGGGTTCACCAGAGGTACTTGCTACTGCCTCGTTACTTTTTACTCTTTCCTTTTCAAGTTGTTTCTTATGTCTATATCTTTTACAGCTCTCTTTGTTTTTGGCGCGCCTCATTGTCTGATTTTGCTTGCTCAAACATTCTGTTGGAACATAGTATGCTTTAACACGCAATCTCTCAGCTTTAAGCCATTCTTCACCTAACTTCTCTTTCTTTCTTTGCCTGTACTCTTTCATTCTTTGGGCTTTAGACTTAAGGTAGAAAAATAAACAATTACTCTATTGTTACAGCTGTCTTATAAACACCACAAAAAAACTCTTTTCCACTCAGGATAATTTTATAATTTTTCAACTTGAAAGTTTGCAGACGAAAAAGAAAGATTTTGTATTCGATAGAAAATCTCGTGAAAAGAGAGAAAATGAACGCTCCGTGCATTTTCTCATTTCGTCAAAATGTTTTCCTAAAATAATGCAGGATTGAGTGGAGATGAGTTCAGGTGTTTTCTTAACAAAAACCTCTCGTTTTGTTCAAAAAACGCGATTGAACATTTACGGGACACGGACATGCAATCTACGGGACAGTAGAATTTAGGGGGTTATTATTTGGAATTTAGTCCAAACACTAGAATTGATGAAAATACAAAAAGATTAAACATTTTTCTTTGGCGATTAAAAATAAAGTATTGGAAACTACACCGAAAAATGTTTTCTATAATGCTTGATCATGAAGTAAAGGAATGGAAACAACATTTTTACTTTCATCCCCAATCAGCTTGCACAAATTACTATATGCTGTCATATTATTCACGTGTTAATATCTTATTTTACACCAGTCGACGTATATGAAACATCTACAGCTTAAATAGTTTTGTAATTCAAGTTTGGCATAAATTTTATACACAATGTTTCAAAACAATTTACGGGACGAAAAAGCGTAATCTACGGGACTAAAACATACCTCTCCTGGACATAGAATAATTGAACGAATATCTGTTGCTTTAAGTCTTTAGGGAACAATCATATCTTATATTTGTAAACACATAGAGGACACCGAGAAAAAATAATATAACGTCACATAATGGTTTGTTCGAACACTTACCTGAAAATCTGACTCTCCACGATTTAAAAACAGCAATCAATTTCTTCCCGCCATTGAAACATGTAAACATCCGGCGGTTTGTTATGACGTATGATTCACTCCGGAGCAAAATGAACAAAATAAGTGGGAAGGAATTTAAATTGAAGTAGTTTTTAGAATGTTATGTCTCGTAAATGTTGTCCCGTATGTTGCGTAACCTCGAATTTCCTAACTGTTTGAACCCAAATTTTTCGATTTAGACAGGATGATTTGCAAAAGGAAGGTAAACGCTAGTTAATGAAGTTGAATACTTTGTTTATTGGTAATTTACTGGCCGTATCAAAATAAGTTTTCGGAAATAACTTGGAGGTAAAGTATGTCTCGTAGGTGTCGTAATAAAAATTACGGTCAGATCTCAGTTCATTTCAATGAAATTTAACAAAATTGGGATACATATAAACCGTCCAAGAGGTCACGTTTTCTTACTGTGTAGAGCTAAGGATATAATCAATGCACAAGGATGGCTAATTTCTGTTTATTTGAAAGATCTAGGCACACATTTTAATGTCCGTCCCGTAGATGTCCTAAATTTGGCGACAGCCAATGCTCTTCACTTTGTCGGCTGAACTTATTCAGGCTTTGCGTGAAAGATATAAAAAATAAAAAAGGCCATTGGAGTTAACGTTTTAAAACAATTTTTTGGTGTAACAATCTGATATAAAATTTCCAATGGCAATCAAAAAGAAATGTTTTTATAATGGCGACATGTCATTTTCAATCACCTGTCATGTTTGTTGGTGCCATATGAGATAGAATTATTTGAAATAAAGGATGCATTTATATTTTCAACTTTCCAGTGATGATATTAGTTAACGAAAATATATCTTATTTTGGGTTTTAAAGACATCTATTTTAAATCAGAGTTGATGCAACTCCGGCGACATCGTTTGTCGCGGTTATGGGAGATTAAGTGTATAGTACCATCATGGTCCTCTTGGTTATTAGTCCCCCACCAGTTGGGGGAATATAGGTTTGCTCGAATCTGTCTGTCCGTCCGTCCGTCCGTCTGTCCCACTTTTGTCCAGGCTATATCTTCTAAACCATATGTGCTAGCAACTTCAAACTTGGTACACTTATAGATCTCATTGAGGAGAAGTGTCATGTTAAAGAACCGTTACTATGCCACACCCACTTTTTGAGTTATTGCCCTTTGTTGTTTTTACCCCTACATTCTTGTCCGTAACATATCTCCTAAACTATGTGTGCTAGAAACTTCAAACTGTGTACACTTATAGATCTCATTGAGGAGAAGTGTCATGTTCAAGAACCGTTACTCTGCCACTCCCACTTTTTATACGCCGCCGGAGGCGGACGTATATTGGCGTCATCTTCTCCGTCTGTCCGTCCGTCCATCCGTCCAACCGTCCGTCCGTATGTCCGTCCACTTTTCTTGTCAACGCAACTCCTCCTAAGATTCTGGCTGGATCTTCTTGAAACTTGGTCAATGTAATCACCTCAATTGGTAGATGTGCATGAAGGAAGGATTTTACGGTTTGTTGATTTTTAGTCTGAGTTATGCCCCTAAAAAACTTAGTCTCTGGGTCCATTTTTCTTGTCAACGCAACTCCTCCTAAGTTTGTGGCTGGATCTTCTTGAAACTTGGTCAATTTTATCGTCTCAACTGGTAGATGTGCATGAAGGAAGGATTTGTTGGTTCGTTGATTTTTGCCTGAGTTATGCCCCTTAAAAACTTAGTCTCTGGGGCTTATTGCCTCAGTTACGCCCCCTTTAAATTTAGTCTCTGGGGCTTATTGAAATTGCAGCCTTGTGAATGCAACTCTTCCTAAGTTTCTGGCTGGATCTCAATGAAACTTGGTGGATGTTATAACCGAAATTGGTAGATGAGCATGAAGAAAGCTCATTAATTTTACCCTAAATTATGCTCCCTTAAAACTTAGTAGCTAGGGCTTATTGAAATTGCAGCCTTTTGAACACAACTCCTTCTTACTTTTTTGTCTTTATTTAAATGAAACTTGGTCAATGTCATCACCATAATTTGTAGATGTACATGGAACAAGGATTTTATGGCTCATTTATTTCGCTGAATTATGCCCCTTTAAACTAAGTGCCTGGGGCTTATTGAAATTGCAGCCTTGTGAAGGCAACTCCTCCAAACTTTTTGTCTTGATTTAAATGAAACTTGGTCATTTTCAATTTGGTTCTGTCAAATAAGTAGTGTCTACAATTATTTTTGTGAAACAGCAGCAAAGTGGCGGCGTTTTTTTTGACGATGGCACTCTTGTTGAGTTATTGCCCTTTGTTGTTTTATGCCTCACATTCTTGTCCCGATCATATCTCCTAAACTATAAGTGCTAGCAACTTCAAACTTTTGTACACTTATAGATCTTATTGAGGACAAGTGTCATGTTTAAGAACTGTTATTCTGCCACGCCCACTTTTTGAGTTATTGCCCTTTGTTGATTTTACTCTTACATTTTTGTCCGGATCATATCTCCTAAACCATTAGTGCTAGCAACTTCAAACTTTGTACACTGATAGATCTTATCGAGATCAAGTGTCATGTACAGAATTGTAACTCTGCCATGTCCACTTTTTGAGTAATTGCCCTTTGATGTTTTTAGTCTTACATTCTTGTCCGGATCATATCTCCTAAACTATAAGGGCTAGCAACTTTAAACTTTGTACACGTATAGGTCTCATTGAGGACAAGTGTCATGTTTAAGAACTGTTACTCTGCCACACCCACTTTTTGAGTTATTGCCCTTTGTTGTTTTTACCTTTACATTTTTGTCCGGAACATATCTTCTAAACCATAACTGCTAGAAACTTCAAACTTGCTACACTTAAAGATCTCATTGTGGACAAGTGTTATGTACAAGAACTGTCACTCTGCCATGTCCACTTTTTGAGTTATTGCCCCTTGTTGTTTCTATCCTTACATTTTTGTCCCGTACTTATCTTCTTAACCATAAGCCCTAGCAATTTCAAACTTTGTTCACTGGTAGATCTCATTGAGAAGAAGTGTAATGCACAAAACTGCTACTCTGCCACATCCACTTTTTTAGTTATTGTCCGTTGTTGGTTTTTATCCTGACATTTTTGTCTGGACCATATCTTCTGAGCCATCAGTGCTAGCAACTTCAAACTTGGTACACTTATAGATCTCATTGAGGACAAGTGGTATGTACAAGAATCATTTTTTTCCGCCCACTTTTGGAGTTTTTGCCATTGGTTGTTTTTACTCTTATATTTTTGTTTGGGACATTTTGTTCAAAACCTAATGTGCTAGCAACTTCAAGTTTTGTATACAGTTATAGATCTAGTAAGTAGGAGATATATTATAAGAAAGGATTTTTTGTTATCCGGTGGGGGACTCCTGTATTGCATCGCAATACGACATGCACTTGTTTAATGTAAAAAGGGTTGCGCCCTGGCAAAGCCCAAATATGATCCTAGGGTCTTGACATGAACAAACTTGGTAGAGGTCCACCAGATGATGCTACATACAAAAAAAGAAAGCTGTCTATCTTCTTGTTTCAGAGAAGATTTTTGAAGATTTTCCTTTTTTATCCTTTTGTTAAGGGTAAAGAGAAAGTTCAGGGTGGATTTCATTTATTTGAACAACCTTGGTAGACCTTGACCCAAGCAACATCCCTGCCAAGTTTCATGAATATTGGCCCACTGGTTTAGGGGGAGAAGATGTTTAAATAAGTTATGGATGACTGACGCCAGACATTGTATGATCACAATAGCTCAACTTGAGCACTTCGTGCTCAGCTGAGCTAAAATTGTAGTGTCCTATGACAGAATACAGGAAAAAAAGCCTTTATTTTCTTTATCCACTCTTGGGGTTATTTTCTCAGTATTTCAGTATGTTTGTCTAAATCATCACAGGAAGAATCCCTTCTTGAAACATGTTTAGAAAATGCTAGAAACTTATGCATTGATCATAGGAATAGAATAACTTTATTTCTTTGAAAAAATTATTGATCATTAAATAATCTCCAAAGCATTTAAATTTGATTAAGGAGCAGTCAGGGAGATATTGGTGAGCAATATAGGACTATTATGGTCCTCTTGTTATCTCTTTTCAGGATACAGACACGTAGTGCAAGATTTATAAGCATAAGAGATTCCACTCAAAAAGTATTTGTGTATCAAGATGATGCTATTGATAAAGATAATGCATGACAAAGTTTAAAGTCGCAGTGAAGTGTGTCACAGACTCATTGACCACAGAAACAGATGGACCAATTCCAAAAAGCATAAACACTGATGGACAGTTCATGAACAGAGAACATATATACCAATAAATTATAAAAGATCTAAATGCCCGTGCTGACAAGAAAGAAATTTAATAGACCACAAGTTGTGAATGTTACGAAATTCCATTTCCCAAAAGAGAAAGTTGCAAGAAAGTTGCAAAGTACTGCGATAAGGTGGTTTCAGTTGACAGATTAGAAACTCTTAACATGTGATAAATTAAATTATTAAACCGTGCTTGTTTTGTCTAGAATCATACCAGATTCATTTTGACAATTTATGTTTAATTGTTTTAAGCTTGCCTGAGTAGAAAGTGCTCAAGATGAGCTTGTGTGGTTGTGTGATGTCTGTTGTGTGTTGTCCTTTCTGCATCGTTAAAATTAACCTTTTAAGACACTCTAAAACCATATCCTTTTGCTCAATCAACATGAGAACTTGTCAGATTGATTTTCTTGAAGGAATCTCAGTCAAATTCAGAATTGGGTCAAGTGATGTCAAAAACTATGTCACTAGGTCAAATCTTTTAAAAAAAATTCTTGAAACACTCTACAGGCCGTTTGTTATGCTCAATCAACCTGAAAATTGGTCAGGTAAATTATCTACTTGAAATTTTGGTCAATTTTGAAATTGGGCCAAGTAGTGTCAAATACTTAGCCACAAGGCCTTATTTCATCAAAAAAATTTAGACACCATAAAGGCCATATTTTTAGCTCAATCAACCCTAAAATTGGTCTGTTTGATTGTCTCGATGAAATCTCAGTTGCTTTTGAGATTGGTTGAGTAAACATTTGGTTACAAGGTCAAATTTTATGAATAAAAACTTGTAGACACTCATGATGCCATATTATTTGCTAAATCAACCTTAAAATTAGTGAGATTCGTGGTTTTCCTAAAATTCTAGAATGTTTGCCGACTGTTGTCAAAAATTTTTGTCAAGTCTGTGACATAGTTGTCACAAGGTTTTGGTGTTTGTGCTTAAATACGTCGGTTAGTCGTCCGTCCTCATGTCTGTCAGTCTGAGCAATTTTGTCTAAACAATTACTCTTAACAGATGAATTTTGAAATAACTTGATACAAATATTCTCCACCATAAGAGTTTTTCACTCCGTTGGCCCAAGGCCAGCGAGCCTGATTTGGCATTGAAACTTGGTAGAAATGTTTCTTGGGTGACCCTCTTCCAAAGTTGTTTCAGAAATTTTGATTGACCCCCTCAGACCCATCATCCCAAATATGAGCGTGGCATGTTGGGGCTTATTGAAATCTTTAAACTTGTAATCCCAATCTACTTTGTCGATTTCAAGAAAACCTTGAATGAATGTATCTTAGTCGATCAAGAAATTTTAATTGACTCTCAAATATGGGTGTTGCAAGGCGGGGCTAATATTCAATTTTGAATCTCCTCTCAAACCATTGGCCCATTTCAAAAAAACATGGCCTGAATATTCTGTAAGTGACCATTTTCTGAAAACGTTTTATACTTGAAATATCTCTTTTTCAAATCTAGAGATGTTACAGCCAGTGGAACGATACAGGGCCTCATGGTAGCTCGACTATTCGTAGAGTAGTGTGGGGGGGGGCTATCCCTGTCATCCGGGCTTCGACGTCAGTGTTTGTGTTTGCGTAATGCTTTGGTTAAGGGTTTAGGTGCAAATGTGTCAATTCTACTGACGCTATTGGTTTGAAACTTTACACATGCGTCTGTGACCATAATATCAACCTCTAGACAAAGATTCATTAATCTGATATTAAAATCAGCGAAGTTCAAGTTTTAACCATTAGCGGACTTACAAATACTTGGTTACGTTTTTACGTGCAACTGTTGTATTTCTTTTTGTAAATGTAACTATTTTTCACTCATCGGCCGACGATAAATAGCGCCGACGTGTCGCCATCGCCGATTTTTATGTTACTTTAGCATTACCGATTGAGTTAGACGGGCTCGGCAGTTTTGTACTACAATTTTGATATGTGAATTGTCAGCTCTAAAGAACCAAACAGAATGTCGGCGTGATTTACAGACATGCAAGCCCTTAGCATAACGGAAATCTTTTTTCTGCCCTTTTAGCTCAACTGAACACGAAGTGCGCAATGTGTGCTATTGTGGTTAGGTTGATGTCCGTCGTGCGACATTTGTCGTCAACATTTACCTTGTATTCACCTTTTTTCCGATTAACTGAATGTGATCATTATGATTGTAATGATGTTATCCCAGACAAGTTCGAAATTGGTTCAACTCGGGTCGATATCCTGATGTGTATGGGAGATCTTTTTTTTCATATGACCAAGATACCCGAATAGGTTGGGCCTCGTAAGGCGTTAAAGAATAGCCTTCTGGAAATTCAAATTATGACCTTTCCAAATTGATTTCCGGTCTTAGCTCTACTGACCGAATGTCAGAACAGAAGAGCTATTGTGATACTGGTTTTCCGTCCGGCGACCGTCCGTCCGTCTGTTAACTTTTCCTTGTTAACGCTCTAGAGACCATTGTCCGATTGTTTGGTCAGAGTGTTTGGATAATCACAAGGGCTGTTAATTTCGAAAATGGGTCAGATCTGTCAAACGTCATGGGAAAGGGAGCATAATGAAAATTTAATCAACGCACTTAAGTTCGACTTTCTTCGAAGTTGCTCAGAATGATTATGCCATAACAAGGATCGTTCCTTTCGAAAATGGGGCCGATCCGTCAAGGCTCGCGGGAAAAGGGGCCTAATTAGAATTTAGTTAAAAAATCCTCGTAAACGCTCTTAAGTCCACAGTTTCCATCCGATTATCTTCAAACTTGCTCAGAAAGAATGTACAAGAGTAAGAATGGTTCCTTGCGAAGATAGGCCAGGTCTGTCAAGCATCAAGAAAATCTTCGTTAACACTCTTGAGTCCACAGTTTTTATCCGATTGACTTCAAACTTGTTCAGAACGATTGTACCAATACAACGATAGTTCCTTTCCAAAATGAGCCTGATCTCTCAAGCGTCGGAGGAAAAGGGGCCAATTGAAAATTTAGACTATTCTCGTCAAAGTTTAAAGTAAACGTTAAAGTCTGTTTTTTTTTCACCCGATTATTTCAAACTTGCTCAGTATGATTGTACCATAACAACTATAACGAGGATGGTTCCTTTCGAAAAAGGGTCCAATCTATGAAGCATCATGGGCGTTAAAAAAATTTATAATAAAATCCTCTATAGCAGTCAAGAGCCTGCAGTTTTCATCGGATTGCCTTCTAACTTGCACAGAATAATTGTATCATCACAATGATTGCTGTATTTTAAAATATTTCTGATTGAATGAGCAACACGAGAAAAAGATGCCTATAATTAAAAGTTAAATTTCAGAATTCTTGTTCACACCGCTTCATATATGCATGGAAGTTGGTGAAAACGTGACCATGGGCATATTGATGCGGTCTGGTAACTTTAAACTGCGGCAAGACAAGGGGTTCTTAATGTTAACTCCCTTTGTTAAAATCAAAGCGCTAAAAGCGCTGAAGTCCTGGTTTATAAAGAGGCAAGGTAACATTTGAAGCCATGCACTCCAATTTTTGAATCCTTTTAGCAAGGCTTTTTTAGGCGAGGGAACCAATGGTTACATTTACCTATAGGGATCTTATGCCACATTTCGAAATCGTTCATTGGAAAAATGTCGAACAGTATGCTCACTATAAAACGCTGAGTCCGCCAAAAACAACTAATTCCCCAGGTATAGATTACTACGCTCGATACAACAGCGTAGTGATATGCAAGACGAGTTAATAGTGAGGTCGCATTTGACGTTCTTACTACCTACTCCAGAGATATACCCTTTGTTGTAGATTTGTCTCTGCACAACCACTCTTGTAAGTAATATTATAAACAAACTGTCCGCAACTTAAGAACATCGTGAAATTGACAAGATAATTGAATTTTAAATGATTTTGGAATTGATTTGAATCTTATTTAAGCTAGTTTTGAGTGAAATTAACGGAGGGTAATCCAATATCGCTAATGTTGTTCAGGATGAACAAAATTAGCGATATTAATTACCTCCTTTTTAATAAAATACACGTACTTTTCTGTTTGTGTGTCTTCGTGGACAAACCAGATCGTAGAATAATTTGATCGATTTGAATTAAATATCGATCGTCTTGAACAATTTCGAAATGTTTTTTAATAATTTTGAAGCGTTTTTGATCGAATTGAGTGAGTGTTTGGAATGAATGAACGGAGCGCTGAGTGAATGATTTAGAATGCTTTTGATCAGAATGAGCGTCAATTTCACGATATTTTTAACTGTAGCTGAAAATAACCGACGTGGGTCGGTGTCCGAACCCACGCGTGAGTAATATTGAAATAAATGGTTTGCGAGTCCAATGCGCTTACCACTGAGCCAAAGAAGATCTTCCTTGACGCAGGTGTCAGACATTGTATTTAAACCAAAAAAGCTATGCAGGACAGTGGTGAGAGTGGTCTCCAATAACACACTCACCATTTAGAGCCATATATATTGATGAGCATAAGCATATCTAAGCAGCATTCTTCTTCGTGTACTAACAAAGTCGGTACCATGCCGACATAAATGGCTCAATGGCCGAGTCCTGGCGAGCCCCCATCGTATAAACAAACAGACAGGATGAGTGCCACAGTCGTGGATGGAACCCGGAACCTCTAGGTTGATTGTCCGACGCGCTACCAACTGCGCTATGACGGCGGGCAATTAAGAAAAATGAAAACTTGCTATGCCACGGCTATCTGAAAATAAGGAATTAAAGCGTTGTTGTTGCCCTGTGGAGATACCACTGTTGCCGATGTTGTGCGTGCAACAGAATCACTATCAATAATCTGCATGGAAGGTTCCGGCAAACAGGCACAGTTGCAGATCGGCCTCGAAGTGGCAGGCCTGGATTAACTGAAACCAGATTAGACCGTCATTTTGAATTGACGCACGCTGGACATCAGTTCCAGACGGCTACTGCTACAGCTAGGCTACGGTGTAAGCAGGGACACCGTTGTCAGACGACTTGGTCGCCTCCGTAGGCCGATACGAGCCAGGCGACCTTACGTTGGAAGTATAGTCCCACACAACGTCATCGCGCTGCTCGTCTGCACTGGACACAGTCAGCACCTCCGTCGGCGAAGGCGTCAGTGGAATTAAAACTCTTTTTTCCGACGAGTCCAGGTTCAACCTCAGTAACCATGATGGCAGCAGAGTGCGGGTGTATAGGAGAAGAGGTGGGGGATTCGCTAACGCCTGTATTGTTGAAAGACACAGGTTCGATTGGGGCAGCGTCATGGAGTGGGGTGGGATAATGAGGAACTTGAAAACCGACCTGGTAATTGTGCACGGCAATCTCAATGCTGCTGAGTACATTGATCAGATGTTAAGACCTGTACCTGCTCCATTCATCCGCCGGCACGCCCCTGTCACATTTATGCAAGACAATGCTCGCCCGAATACGGCTCGCATCACGCGGCAATATTTGAATACAAATGGCGTTGAAACTTCCCATGACCAGCCGTTTCCAAAGGACTTGACCCTACCCAGCATGTTTGGGATCTGCTTGGTCGAAAAGTAAGGGCCAGGCATAATGTTAACATTTTGCAGGAGATGGGGCAGGTTTTGCGGGTCGAATGGAACCGCATTCCTCCGTTGATCGTACAGCGCTACGTCAACTCAATGAGACGTTGTATTGTACTGGTAATACCTCAACATGGAAGACATACCCGATATTAATGAAATTGTTTCATAGCCATCCTTTGAATAGTCTAAAACCTCAATTCAGTTCGTTCGAAACCAGATTATTTTTTTTATCTTGACCCCTTACGCAGTTTAATAAATATCACATATCTATACAATCTTTGGTTTCCAAACGAACCACCCCATCTTGTAAATTGTTAAATTATCTAAACTTTGGAACAAATTTGTTTAGGTTTAGGTCATATATACTCTTAAAAAAGTTCTTTAACATTGAATACATATTTTAATTAAGACAAAAAATTTGTTTCTATATTCTATGTAGGTCAAAGAAGGTGAAGCTCCGCCTTCTTTCCACCAAATGAATGAGTAAACGTTTATTGATCAAAGATTTGAAATGGTGACGTCGATTAAGACTGTTACGTCGAAAGTGTCTCAGGCCTCTTGAATCTTGCTCTACAATTTTAATTCGGAGATTTTACGCCGTCAAGAGACTTAGTTCTTTGAGGTTGTGGTAACAGTGAAAAAACTCAACCGTCGTTGCGATATTTGCCTTGCTGGACGAACGTTGTTTTTACGCGCCAGACTTATCTAGCTCTTCAAATTAAGCAGTAAGTCGCTTGAAAGTGGTGCTAAAGGTTGGAGATAGTGTGTCCCGAAACAGCAAAGTCATTTACAACGACTTGTCTAATGAATCCTGCCTAAAAGCGACCTTTAGCATAATGGCGTCGTTCCTTCGTACATTTAACCATATTTCATTTTAAATCTGTGCAAAGACGTTTGATTCCAAAGACGATTTAGGAGTGGCATTTCATTCACGGCATAATGAAGAACTTTCAGTACTTTCCATTGAATCTGAAATTACACGTGCTGTGTGAGAAGAACAGATTTTGCTTAATAAGACGTTGACGTCGTTATGCAGAAACGCGATCGAGTATTTCATCACAATATGCGTGGATTTCTTGAAATACAATCACTGTTTACAAAACAATCAACTTCAATCGAAGTATTTATTTTACATAAGAGAAAATCGATTTTAAATCGATGTCAAAGACCTGTTTTTGAAGATCTACAATGACCTGGCACTCATTAGATATTCCTTTTGACCCCCGTGGGGTCATAAGTTCAAGCCGGATCATGGCCAGTTATATTTCTATTTCTTTTTAGGGCAACGCTGAATCATTAGGTACCATTTACTTTATATACAACAGTGTTGCATTAGGCTATCGGTATTCTGCACAGAAATATGTCAGATTTAATTTGTTTCAAAATTTATTCAATCCAAAGTACTCTCCATTCATGGGAAGGATCCATGCCATATTACAGGAGAAGGGGCCTTAATGATAATTTTTCTTGTTTACACTCTAGAGGCCACAAATATAGTCCAATCTTCAAGAAACTGGGCCAGAATGTTTGTCATGTCACAAGGGTGAACCCTATTAAAAATGGAAAGGATCCGTGTTATATCACTGGAAAAGGTTGATTGATTGAATGGAGTTAAACGCCGCTTTCAACATTATTTCAGTTATATCGCGGCGGCTGGCGCACTTAACAATGGTTTCCTGGTATTTCTCTCACCAGTGCAACCATCACATTCTTTCCTAGCCTCCAGCTGCTATCTCGCATAGGTCTACGATTACTAACCCATCGGTAAGAGACAACTGGTCAGAAAGAATGAGTGCCGCCGTCGGGGATCGAACCCGGGACCTCTAGATTGACAGTTCGACGCGTTACCAACTGCGCTATGACGGCGGCCCTAATCACTGGAAAAGGAGTCTTAATGGCAATTTTCTTGTTAACACTCTAGAGGCCACAAATGTGGTCCAATCTTAATGAGCCTTGGTCAGAATAATTGTCAGGTTACAAGGATGAACCCTTTTTAAAATAGGAAGGATCAATGTTATATCACGGGAAAAGGGGCCTCAATGACAATTTTCTTGTTTACTCGCTAGGGCCACAAATATATTCCAATCTTCATGAAACTTGGTCAGAATATTGGTCAGGTTACAAGAAAGATTTGTGCCATATCTCGGGAAAAGGAGCCTAAATGACAATTTTCTTGTTTACACTCTAGAGGCCATAAATGTGGTCCAATCTTCTTGCAACTTGGTCAGAATGTTTGTCAGATCACAAGGATGAACCATATTGAAAATTGGAAGGATCTGTGCCATATCATGGGAAAAGGGGCCTTGGTGACAATATTCTTGTTAACACTCTAGAGACCACAAGTCATATAGGTACAATTGCGACTATGGTGGAAAATTTGATTATTATTATTATTAATTTTGACAAAGATATTAAGGTGAGCAATATAGGACCATCATGGTCCTCTTGTTTCAATTTATAACGGTATGAGATTAAAAACCTAAACTTGGTATGAATGGGTTAATCTAATTCTTGTTTAAGTGTGATTAGGTAATTAATGCCAAATACTTGATTCTTTTCATATCTTATAATTCAATGTTATGAAGCAAATGAAATTTCTATCGGAACCACTTTTTCGTGCATGGTTACTAAATACTAAATGTTGTTTTCATTGAGGAATAAAACCAATACAGGTTTTGGTCGGTGCAAACAATCAAACAACATGTTTCCATGTTGGGTATTGAACTCAAACCGACATCTTATTGCATTTCGGGAAGGAGTCTGTAACCAATGTTCTACAGCGACTTCTTTAGTCTATGTATCATAATATGAATACAACGGTATTTTAAACGATATTATACGCTGTGGAAATACTCGAACACTGACGGAATATTGATGAGTGCCAGGTCATATAAGATAAATAATACATGCCTGCAAAAAGACCCTAAACACAATGCCTTGTTTCTTTTGCTTTTGAGTATATAAAGAAGGGAAAGGGACTGTATTAAAAATTTAACATATCACAAAACGCAGGAACAATTTTATGTCATACAAAAGAAATGATCGATACTACGGTGTGTACATATACATACAGACAGTCTGTCAGTTAGTGTACCCTCGCCCACTCCTTTACTACAGGGTATAGCAACAATGAAAAAAGTACTAGTTAGGCATGTTAGATGTTAGTTACAGTTAATAACATCGTGAAATTGGCACTCAATCCTCATTTAGTGGCGATTCACACATTCCAAAGACTCTTTCCAATCACTCGAAAACGCTCCCAAATCATTCAAACACACTTCGAATCATTCAAAACGATCAAAATTGCATTAAAATCGATCAAATCATTCCATGATTTTCTGGGATGGTGTTGATTTTAAAGCTGAATGGTCCAGTGAAGAGACACAGATAAGTTCGTAAGTTTTTGTCCTAAAATAATAATAATTTCGTAAAGATTGCCGAAATTAGCGGTATTGTAATAACCCCTCCTCCCCCCTTTAATTACATTGAAAACTCGATCTTTCCACTCATTCAATTCCATACGGTAAGAAGGGCAATATAATTCTACGTTGAAGATATTGAAGGCCCTCGTTTTCCGAATATGATAAGTAGCTAGTCAGCAAACTGATGTCTGGACCAAGAACTAATTTTCAAGATGGTTTGTAACCAGATATAGAGAAAAGGCTCTACATTTTTCTTATAATCGACAGGATTTAATTCATCCCAGCCAACTTAGTTTGCTAAGATTGTCAACTCGCCAGATCGCTCGCAGGATAACATGAGCGCCCCAGATAGAGCACACCGTCCAACTTCCGAAAACGTAAACCGTTTGGTTTAGTTAGCGAGTGCTTTCGTATCCCACGCTTATCGCTGATTTTGGGCATTTAAGTTTCAATAAACAATGTTTAGTTGTTAGTCCTCGGACTTGCTCAGTAAATGTATGATGTACCCATTTGTCTAACACGCAAGATCTTAATAGTCTTTTGTGCATAAATCTTGTAAATAGGTCATGATCATCTCTAAGTTTTGAATAAGAACAAGGTGTGCAAGAACTCTTCTTTGTGTAACATACAGGACTGAGTACCTCTAACCACTGTAGAGATGGGAATTAAATTTAGTTTATATTTGGCTTACGGAGCCCGTACGGCGCTTGTAACTTGCCCAATCCTTATAAAATCGTGCGGTGCACGTGCAGAGGCTTACGGTGTCCATGCGATCATCGCACGGTTTTACGGATGCCATGGACACTTGCAATTTGGTATGAAAAATAGTTATACAAGTTTTTTTTTTAAATTGCAAGACCGCGCGGAGACTGTAGCCTATAGACACGCCGTAGAGGCATCGCACGACCGCAGCACGAAAATCACACGGCCACCGTGTGATGTTTTGTCTATAAGTCTTTAACGGATCATTGTGCGATCCCCGCGCGGGTACAGTACAATGGTCGTACGGCGACCGCATGATTTACAGTGTAAATAATTGACAAATCGCATGGACTCCGTGCGATGATCGCACGATTACCTTGAGATCGCCATATTGGCACCTCAATTATTCATGTAATAGTTTTATGAAAATCCGTGCGGACACCGCGCGGTTTTGTAAACACTTACGCCGTAGAAAATAAAATCTTACGATGCCAAAAATTTCATACAAGAAATCGCAAGCTGCGATATCGTACGGCGACCGTGGCAAATGTAAACTAGGCGAAAGGTTTTGTGGGGGAACGGTGGTGTTAAAAACTGCACGACATCTAGTGGGTTTTCTTACTTAAATTTCGGTGTTTTGTTCCATATATTTATCCGTCCGTATGTCCGTCCTCTGTCCGTATTTTTTGATTGAATGTTTCTTTATTGTGACATTCTGGCTTTTCACTTGATTTTACACCCATACAGAAAGCTAGTTTGTATATTCTTTATTCGAAATTTAATCGTGTTCAGATAAAAAGTTAATCATATGTACACGTTTACAATGCTAGAATTACATGTTGTTCTATCTTCAACGCCATATGTGAGAATTCAAATGTGTTGCAGACAGCCAGTTTAACTCGTGCCTTATATTATATGAATTAATAAACAAACCTTCTCTTAATATTTATCAATGCACCTATTCATTTTCAATATTTTTTCATTTGTATAAATGATGAATCCGGCATTATACAATGAAGGGAAATTTTGATACATTTTCGAAATATTTCAAACAAAAAAATCTCCGTAATTTCATTTTATAATGAGTGTGTGCTAGATTTACATGCGTTTCTTAGAAGCCAAAAAAAAAAAAATAAGAGACTGGTACATATCATATATGTATTTCATGGTTCAATAAATGATTATACCTGCGTTTTGCCCATGGACGATTTGCTGGGACTATTTTAGCTAGGGCGCTTTGGTCATGACGTTTTGGCCACGAAAGATATTGCCACTATATTTTTCAATATAACTTTTGGCAAAATAACTGTTATGAGAGGAAATAGAATTATATATGACATTTTATTTTCATAATCATTTTTCCCCCTTAATTTACTCATTGTGCACATGAGAAGTTCACTTTCGAGATTCAGTTATTATGACATATACAAAAGTTTGTGAGAAAAGGAGACAGTTTCTATTAGAATTTATACACTTAACTTTTAGCCAAATATTTGATGTATGTTTCATTATTGATTGCTTTTGAATTTCCCCTTTTACTAATTGATTTATCCTATTTGTGATAATTTTATTGATTTATTTTTCTTATTATGGTATTGATTTTAGACTTATTCCATTTCCCTTTTTATTAACATAGTGCACACTCTATCTTTCCGTAATAATTATCAAACTAAACAAACCCAAAAGGGGCATGTATCTAACATAAAAAATCATGTTTTTTTTTTAATATATTGGGGTACGAAATATTGGGGTATGAAACTAAAAAAAATCATAATGTATTATTTCGCGAAACGGATTCATGCGAAAGTGATTGTAGTTCTGGTGCAATACCCCAATAGATTTAAAAAAAATCTCTCCATACCTCAATGAATTCAAAGAAATATTCTTTTCAAATCTTATTACTTGATGATATTTAATGATCAAATAAAATATTTTACAAAAGATTTGCAGTTGCATGGAGTCATAGCTTAACGGGCATATAGACAATTACTGCGTACTAAAAGTTGTTCTCATCGGGGAATGAAACCAATGTTCAAGCAAATAAAAAATGCAAGGGACACAATTAAATTGAATTACACAAATGGCATTTTGATTATCGATCTAGTGAAAAATGATTTTGCACACATATATCTGACATTTTCTCATTTGGCATATCTATTTCTGGCATTTTTTATTACGTTGAATTTCGCTCTAATCAAAAACAATTTGTTGTAGTAATCTCAAAGTCTTCAAACACCGTTTAATTAAAAGATTTATATATCGATCAATCATTCTGAATCAATCTATGATCAATTGAGTTATCTAACAGGCCTGTTGATATCAATTTTTTCCCCCTTTCTACAGTAATGTTTAAGGTTATAATTTAAATATCGAGGTGTCATAAAACTCGATGACAGGTATACACAGGAAATTGGTCAGACTTTTATTGTCCAATCAATGCTTATTTCTTTGTTCCACACATATTGCCCCTTTAGGATAAAATAAATATGTACATTTAATTTCATAGTGATCGTTGATTTAAAGAGAAGTGAAATAAGTGGATAAATGGCTCATTAAAAAAAAATCGGATACTTGATGTTATTCATAGCCATTCTTTACATAATGGATCTTTCTTTTGCTGTTTACTCATATTTTACATATTGTTTATTTTCAAATAAATTCATTTTAGTGACACTAAAATAATCTCTAAAAAGTCGTCTATTTATAAAGTTAAAAATCGGATAACCTAACAAGTGCGTGTGACGACACGGAAACACCAATGAAATAAAAACATGTGAAAGGGTGAGAAAAACATTAAATTATTATATTTTATTAATATATTATTATTTAATTATATTCTACTAACTCAATTATAAAATATTTACACTATTCTTTAATAAATATGACATTTTTCATTCCGAAATACTCACGAAAAATGCCCGTGACTGTAATAGAAAATGCTGGATAAAACGCCTTCTCTGATTGGTTGACGGAAAAATTACAGGTATACCCTCATTATTACAGGTAAACCCACAATAATACCGGTGTACCGCTAAATATTGTAGGTATACCGGTATTATTATGGCGGTTTACCCACAATTTGTAGGTGTACCTCCATATTTATCGGTATACCGATAAAAATATGTAAGTATACCCTCATTTTATTGGGTATACCTCCATTATTTTGTGGGTATAGCGGTATTCTGACTTTTGACCCCGTTCGCGCGCCATACAGTTTATCGTATTTGATAAAGGCACGCTTGCCTTCACCCTTAGCTTTAATTAAAACAGGCACTAATTTTCTACGTCTTTCTTGTATGGTTTTCGGATATTGGTCACTTACATTGTGTGACGTATCTTTCGATAATTCGATGGCTTTTTGTTTTACCGACATTTTGTCTTGGTAATAATTGAACTTTACAACTATAGGCCTTTTCTTATTGGATTTATAACCTCCTAGTCTGTGTGCTCGGTCGTGTTTGATTTTTGTCGATGCATCTTGGATTCCGAGCTCATTTTCACAAAAATCAAGGATAAGTTTTGAACAGTTCTCTTTCTTCCTATTTTCAATGGAATCACATTCTTCGAAATTGAAAAAAAGGAGATCGTCTCTCATCGACCTTGATTGGATATCTAATATTTCTTCCGATAAGCGCTTATTTTCTTTAAATAATTGATCCATATCTTGTCGAATCCTAGCCTTCTCGATTTTCTCCTCTCTCAACATTGTTTCAATACTACACTGTTTATCTTTGATTTCATCGAACATTTGTGATTCAAACGCTCTGCTTGCTTCAATTTCTGATAATCGTTTGTTGGTTTCAGTGGCGCGTTGCTCTAGCGACAATACACGTGTATCTATACTCGATATTTTATCATTTACAGATATAAGCATATTCCCAATACTAGTAAGTTTCAACATAATTTGGTCGAGACTGTTTTTTTCGGGAAGGATAAGAATATGTTGTTGGTATGCAGCTGTCTCTTTATTCATCAGTAGTTGTAAATGGGGAGCTACTGTAGTTGTAGGTGTAGTTTGTATAGGGGTAGATGTATTGGATGGTGAGCCGTAGCTGGACTGATCAGTATATTGTTCAGAGGAAGCGGTAGAGTTTGGAGCGCTCTGATCCGATTTTGAGCTGTTTGCTGTTTTGTTGTTTAATGAATTGTTTTTTCAGTCCGTTATTTTGACCGTTAGTCACATTACTACTATTCTCATTACCACTACTCTGACTAACCTGTTTTGGCTGATTTCTCTGTTTTTCAGTCCTTTTACGCTTAGCCCTTTGTCCAGGCATTGTTAAACAGAATCACTACAAATCACAATTTAAGTCCAAATCTGTTATGTTTTAAACTCTATCACATTAAGCTTGCATTAAAATAAGTCCTTGATAGTATTTTAAATGTTGAACCATTACGTATATGTTCATTTGAAATGAAAATATATTATTTTCTTTCCACTTTTTCAAAACCGTCCGCCATATTCCGCGCATGCGTAATCAAAACTGAGTCTATATAGGTGGGTTACTTACGAAGAAAACTCTGAAGACGCAAAATCGCTATTTAAAGTGGGAACAATTTTTCCAAAATAAACAGCGAATAAATATACAGTAATGGAACAACATTTTCCTGTGATGAAATTATTTTTAACGTATCGAAGATATCTGTTGATATCTGGATACCACGACAACTTACGCATGAAACGATAATAAATACTTTCATTTGTAAGCGTTCGAATGCGATATCTAAAATTGGTAACAACACGTTCCATACATACGCAAATTTTCACAAATTATAGGGATTATGAGCAAACGATGAAAACAAGAAGAAAGTAATATACATGAAATAAGAGTCTCCGCTGTTTCACCTAGCCGTTTTTAGAAATGTTGTATGAGAAAAAAAAAATAGATAAAAACCCCGCTTTTTAAAGAAATCAAAGTACTGAAAGTACTGATAAGTTGGAATGCGTTCAAGAGACGGTGACATCAAGCCACTAACGAAGCTGACGCCTCCCGCCTACTACAGGTGATCACATAATACGTCTCGTCTTTTGACGTGCGTATATTAATCAAAGTAATTCAATAACGAGAGACGCTTAATTCCCTGAACCGCTATACAGGCCTGCATCTGATAAAAGAAAAATAATAAAAAAGAAGAAATGAGAGAAAATAATTATGTATTAGAAAAACTAAGAAAATATATTCGTGCTTATTTTAAATCAATGTACACGCAGATGATATGATTACCATGCGCGACTCGAGGAGAAAAGAGCATAATTGTTCATGAGTATTGTAGGTATTCCAGAGGAGATGCGTTCACAAGCATTTTACAAGAAGGTCCCTTTTTCCATGACGTAATTGTAATTCACCAAACCGTGACTATATAAGCAAGGTCAGGTGACAAGGAACATTTTGTGAAAGTTTCATCCAAATCATTCCATAAATGGAGGAGTTGAGTTCACAAAATGATTTTGCAAGAAGGCCCCATTTTTTCCATGGCACGGCTAAAATTCACCAAATTGCGTTAGAATATGCGCTAAGTCAGTTGACAAGGAACGTTTTGTGAAAGTATCATCAAAATCGGTCCATAAATGGAGGGGGGGGTTGTGTTCACAAGATTTTTTTACATGAAGGCCCCTTTTTTTCAAGACGCGGCTGAAATTCACCAAACCATGAGTTTATGCGCAAGGTCAGGTGACTAGGAACATTCTGTTTAAGTTTCATCCAAATCCAACAAGAAACTTCGAGGGAGTTGTGCTTTACAAGAAAAGTGGGCGTACATGCGTATGTATGCTTGCACAGTCAAAATCGCAAAATTTACGACTAGCCTTTAGTTGTCGCAAATTTATGAGTAAATTAAACAATACGACACGTTTCTTGAAAGCCAAAAATGTTTCGTGAAAGCAAATTTTAATCGTACGATTGTGATACGATCAAATTTCGGTCGTAGGACCATTCTTGAAAGAGGCCCCTGAAGACAAAACACGTGGGGTTGGTAAACTCGTTCAGATATTTCTTAAAAACCAAGGGTGTAGTTAACCTGTCATAATCTTCAATGATATTTGAAGGATTGCGCAAATGCGTATTTTTGCACAAGTGAATTTATTTACTAAGCAATTTTAAAGAAAATGGCCAAAAGCAAAGAGAAGATAAATATTTGCCTATAGACCCGCAATTTAAGGTGAGTGATCAAAGGTAATTTTTTTCTATACTGGTGGAGACAAAATTGACATTTGATCACTCACTTAAACTTGTGGATCTATACCTTCATCGATCCTTGCTGCGTCCACCATCAGAGAAATTATCGCGCGATTTGGAAATGGGTTCCGGTTTTTTGTTTTTGTTTTAGAGAAGTATTAGAAAGAGAATATTTGCTGGATCGGATTTTAATACAGATAAATAATCTGCAGATGTTGCACGTTTCTAATGATGCTTTACGGAACAAATAGATACAAAAAAAATTTGAAATATTTTGTAGAAGTGTGTAAAAAGTTCGCTCAGAAAGAGAAACTAGAACTCTAAAAGAAGCTACAACATAACTCTACGAAAAGCCTCTCGCGACATTACCATATAAGCAGATCACGTGATTGGCTTGTGCTATTTCCACAATTCTATGAAAAACAGGTCGCGACATTACCAAATAAGCAGATCACGTGATTGACCAGTGCTATTGTCAATAGCTGACTTTATTGGATTTGACTTATCACATGATTTCCAAATATAGTAATGCAAATATTAGATACTAGTAAATTCGTACGCAAGTTTCAATAAATATCGTTTAAAACATAAATTAGCGTGTTAATAATTTACATGAAGTGATAGTTGTACAATTGTTCAACATTATTACTTCTTGATGAAATAAACTGCATGTCTATGTCAAGTTGAGATATACAAAATAGGCCGAAGAGTATTCACATACTGTTTACGTGATATGTGTTATCAGAAAACCCAAAATGGAATTATCTTGTGTTCATTTTGCGGTTTTGTTAAATCTAAGTTGGAATTGCTCCGCATTCCAACTTAAAAATGATAAAAATAATGAGAAATGGTAAAAATAGAATATTGATCGGTTACCGGCACCTTGATGCATCGGATCATGAGCGGTAACAAGATCGTTTTACCAGTAAGTATTAGTTAGTTTCAATTGCCTTTAATTTTTCCACACATTCGATGCGACAGCCCGGAGATGCTGTAGTGTCATTTAAATATTCATATTTGAACTTACATATTTGCATTTAGACTTGCAAGTAAATATTAAGCGGACAATTAACCCATGTACAGGGGTGTTAATATCAGATAACCCGCACCTTCAGAGGCGGAAAATCACGATTTTACAATGACCAATTGTCTACGAAGTTTTTTTGTGTGAAGGCCATTTACGACCATACTAAATATACTGCTCAAAATTCAAAAGTTTCCTAAAAGCTACTTCAGGAAATATCACAGATAATATTCCAAGAAAAGTACAGGCCATTTTGAATTGAAGTTTAAGAGTTTCGTGTGATTTGGCGGAGATGCTATCGATGCTACCGAAGGTTGGGCGTAAACGTAACAAGGGGATAGTTTTCAAAAAATCTCATAACATCTTCCAAATTTTAAAATGGTTTTTGGTTCATTTAATGCCTTCAAAATGAAAGAATAGAAAGGCACATTAACTGGATTGGTAAGACAACTTGAGACTTTTTACAACTTCGTGTCATACAATTTGTAATATGGGCACTATAGAACGCAAATCATTCCATGCAGTTTGAAAGCTAAAAATAGTTAATCAAGTACATGTAGTCAAGGAAACCCATACCATGTTTCCATTGCAGTTCTTAGCTGTTAACTTTCTTTGTTTGTAACTCATTGGGCGTGACATTTTCACAGTCATACACAGCTTTGCATGTTCATAAGCGCTGCAAAGCGGGGTTTAATTTTAAAACGTTTTGCACCGCCTCGTCATTCTGAACCTACGGTAGGTCAACCGAAAAGAAACTCTTACATTGATGTGGATAATAAATTTATAAGAAAAAAATAAAAAAAATGAAAGTACCTACGAAGAACATAAAGATATCAAGAATTTAGTTAAAGGCAATGAAACGTGAAATGAAAATGCACGAGCCCTTCTGCGTATGCCTTAAAATGAAGTAAATCGAGCGTATCTTTATCATCACAAGTGTTTCCGAGGGGTGATTGACCTTCGAAATTAGTCCTTTTCGCGCAAAGTCGACAGAACGCATATTTGCAAGACAAACAAAACGCCATACAAAATTGCCGCTGGATTAAGACAAGAATGTTGAAAATAATAGCTTGATTAATTATTTGGCGGGTTTTACGTGTTTTTCAGGGCAACATAAATCAAGTCCATAGATATGTAAATTATTATAATTAGTGTAATGTTTAGATCTGATTGGGTGATTTCATGGTAAGTACATAACCATCAGGACACTGGGGTACAGGACAGCAGTCATCTCCTACATCTAACATTGTACACTCCTTCGGTAACAACACATCAGGACATCTAGATAATGATAAAAGATCAATTATGAAGCCTTTGAATCGTAAGAACACATGTCTTCAAAAACGAAATAATGTTTCTGTCACAACTACTATTATTTTCTATAACAAAGAGTCATTTTCATTACATATGATTAAGATCACAGTTAAATGTAGGACTGGACATACGGATGATCACGGTGAGTCCAAATTAAAAAAAAAATCGTACGAAGACATTCACATAAGGAGTAAATTCCTCTGAGATAAATAAATATGATCCGTTCTCAAGGAAAACATGCCTAAACGACAATAAAATGGACAATAGATTTTAACTACATATCTGAAAAATCTAATATATATATATTATACATCCTTAATTACTGTTCATTTCACCATTTTTCTACTTTAACTTACCGAACTTTAATTGGCTGAAATGAATTAAGTCGGAAACACTGAGGAAATTAGAGAAATTGCTTGGTTCAAGGCATTTCTCCCTTTTTCTCGATGTCTTTTGCAAATTGTCTATTGTCAATTTCAACACACATATAACTAATCAATGTCTTGCAAAATCTTTAAGACTGATTGGTATGCAATATCTGGATTATACAGCTGAAATTAATAGGTTGGGTTATGTAGACAGATTTTCCTGAATCAAATATATACTCAGTTCCAAAAGAAAGTGTGCTCTTTTAAAATTCAAATATCCCAGAAGTTTCATCTCTTACCGTCACAAAATTTTGCATGACAAATCTCGAGACTATTGACTTTCGATGCTGAGAAATACAGCACACGGCACCAATTTTTTTTCGGCTAGCAAAAGACCTTTAATTTTGAGCGGTTTACGAACGAAAGATAATTGTAAACATTGTAACAACGTAGCTTGACAAACTAAGTTTGTAATGGGGCAGAAATGAACACCATGCGAAGAAAATTCATGTTCCAATAAAGTCTTATTTAGCCGTTGCAAGTCATCTTTTGAGTATCAAATGATGACAAGATACTTGCTTCCACAAATGCTTCATATATAACCACAAAGGCATTATATAACTAATGTATATTAGAGCTTACGTGACGTTATTTGACAACTTCATGCCCGGTATTGTCTCGAATATTGAACAGAAACCACAGTAAAGGCTACATTTGTCGGTAGCCCACGCGCGGTATGCATCTACATTACACATAGCTTTACCACCATACTCCTGACAATTATCAATTTTGTTCCTGCATATCGTATCTGAAAATAATAGAAATTGTAGGAGAAATTATTGAACTGAAAACAGTTAATCGACATAAATCATTATTAAGGGCTTGTCCTGGTTAGGTTCTGAATTAAATAAAAATAGAAACATTTAGCCCCATTTTTTTTAAACAATACAATCAATGCAAGACAATCATTCTTCATTTAAATGACGTACCTCCTTTTCTCATTCTTTCTTTGCAGATAATTGATATAAAGACTTAATGGTATTGAATTTCTCGTATCCATCGCATATTTACAGATTGTTATTAAAGATAATCTTAAGTATTATAAGTTTTTGAAGAATGTACTAGCACATGTTGGACTTCCTATAGACTTTAAATGAACTAACTGTAATTGGAAAATGTAATAAAGACTTTTTAGTTACCTGGTTTAGAAGTTGAAATTCTTGGCGGACTGATTAACGTGGGTAAAGTATTATTACCTGAATAATGAAGAGAAATAAGACAACTTAGACGCGTCATACATTGTGTATTGGAAAATACAAAGCTTGGTTTAACAATACTTAATAATTTTTCGGCCCACAGTGAAGGTAGGATAACTGATATATGTATCTTGAATAACTTTTACTTATTTTTGTTATATAACGATTAATGTTCAAACTTTTGAGTTTTTTTTAATAATAAACAATATAAACTGTAATTGACAGTAAGATATAAAAATTGAGCAAAAAACTACAAAACAAAATTGTGAATAACACATAAGTAGATATCAACAAACTGAATGCAGATATATAGAATTAAAATGGCCCCAGTGAATCATTTACGACACAGGAGGAGTCCGTGGCCTTGTGGTAAGGACGGTGGCTTAGGGATCAAAAGGTCTCAGGATCGAATCCCGACCAGACCGCGGGATTTTTTCCGTGCAAAGAATTTACTCCACGAGTGTAAGCCAAAGTGCTGTGGCAGCCGAAAACACAATGTCTTAACAGTCAACCCAAAATGTTGGTGATCGGGGGTTAAAGTTAAAGTTGTGTGAATTAGTGAATATCGTAAAACAAGACTTTAAACCAAACTTTAACTTAAACTATATTCACAACCACGCAACCTACCCCCACCCCCACCCCACCCTGTCCATCCACACAATTAGACGAGAATCTTCGGTATATATTGCGTAAGTTGAGATGGGTTTAACCCCCGCTTCGGGCATTATCCAACATTTCGTTCTGTATTAAGCGGTCGATTAAGCTAAACGATATATCTGCATTACGCACTCATGGGATTGATGAAAATTCAATGCACTAGCTCAAATCCAGGGCATATCTCCCATTACGCAATGTTCGCAAGTGCATAAAAGAAATAAATCCTCTGTTGAAAAATATCGTTGATGAATGATCATAGCATGCAAGCTGTAGTTACGATGTTTTGATTATTACCAACGCTTAAATCATAAAATGAGAGCGGACGGATGGCATTCATCTTTTGTCACAGTCCACATATCGCCTTTATAATATATATATTGTTGTCGCCCCTTGAGTGCTTATAAATTTCAAAGTCATAGTAACACCTATGCAAATGATAAAATAACATGAAATAACAAGGTTTTACCACACAATCCACAATATTCTGCACAATTCGATCTCGTCCATCGTATCAGACTAACTTCAGTACAGATATATGTACCATATTCCTGACAGTTTGGTATGCTGTTCTGGCACGGGGCTGGGGTCGTAGATGGACCTCCTATATAATATATAATACATATGACTCGCTACGCGAAAAGAGACCATCTGGGAAATTCGTATAATAAATATTTGAACAAGAGATTGTTCTAGAATAGAAGAACCACGGGTCGCACTTCAAAAACGCTGTCTCATGAAGGTAAAATGATTATTCTAGATTCAGAAAATTAGTAAAGTCCGAATAGTTTCGAACCTTGTCAGTCTGTGCAATCAGCGCAGTGTGAAAAGGATCGATACTTTACGCACTTCCGAGATGTTCCCTTTTAGCGCGACGGGAAATATATACATTGATACGTTTCGTTACAGCTGAAAGATAAAAAAGGATTTGTAAGAACTGTGAAGTAATCCTCTCTTTTAATCAAAAGTAATATACTTTCCTTGAGAATTGCGCACTTACAGAAAGTCTAATAGGCATGGTTGTGTAATGTAATGCACAAAAGAAACTAATGATGAAATGTTGGTAAAAATGAAATTGCATTTACATTTAAGTATAAATAACTTTGTAAAACATATATATTCAACACTACTTCAATCAAATTAGCCTTACCCGTACAGAACTCGCAATACCAATTACAGTGCGCTCGTGCCCACGGTTCATAATCAGAACAAATGTCTTTTCCGTATTCTTCACAGTTGTCTAATAGGTCAAAGCATGTCGTGTTTGGAGGTAAAGTAATTTCTGGTTCCATCGTTGGCGTTGTTCCAGCTATGGATACCTTCACTAGAAGTCCACAAATATAATACATGTTATCTCAGCAAATCTGTTATGTTTGGTTGAATTTATAGGTTGTTTGTTAATTTGATCTCATTACAGATGATACAAATTGATTGGTCAGTGGGTATTTGTAGAAACTTTGGATGCTGACCTCTAATTGGCAACGAAGAAAACATGGGTGGGTATGCATTCACGCTTCACAGTATCCCACCCCTGCAGATGCATGGGTTTATTTCTGAGTTTGGTAAATATGTATTACCTACAAACGTCATATTTCTTATACATTTTTTTTCAAAAGCAATGTCGAAGCTCCCATTATGTTCATTACTCTAGTGCGTAATAGTTATAAATCACATTTCGAATTTCGTTAACGCACGATCATACCATTGAAACTACAGTTTGTTTAGGCCATAGTTTCGATGTTTTGATTGTTCACCGACGCTTAAATCACAAAAAGGGGTGGAAAGATAACATTAATCTTTTGTCATCGTCCAAATATCGCCTTTGTCCTATATACATGTATTCTATGTTGGTCGCCTTCTGAGTGCGGATGAAATTCGAAATCCTAGTTACGCCTATGAAAAGCCACCACTTATCAATTCTCCGGATATCATCAATATCAATAGATGAGACAAATAAGAAAAGCAATACCTCCACACGTAAGAGAAGCAATAACTGTGTCAAGAGACTGAAGGTCTGTGTAACTGTCCACATTATATATCAATGATTGTCCGCCAACAGGGTCTTTAGACGCTATATTTTGAAGCTCTGTTTGGTCTGTATTGTTTCCAATTCCGATTGTTATCAAAGTATTGCCGCCTTGTTTAAGTAGCTTTGACTGCAAAATATAGATGGTGGGAATCATGCTACCAATACTACCAATAATAACGTCCTTATAAATAGAGGCTGCAGATTTTGTTAACAAATCTTTCATCTAAGCCTTATAAAACATTTGCACCTTACAAGTAGTATATGAAAACATGATCAAAGAAGATAACTAGAGCAATTTTAAACAAATGTTCAAGAGGGTATATCCATAAAATCAATAGACAACACAAAGGTGCAAGTGTCAGAATAAAAGCTCTTATTTGTGCAAATAATGCTTGGAAAAAATGAAAACAAATACAATAACATCGTCTTTTTACATCACCCATGTATTAAACAAGTTTGTCTTTGTGAAACACAAATCCATATAAAAAGAGTTTTTTTTGCCCTGAACCTTTACCTTGGCAGATGACATTATAAATTGTACCTTGTAAAAGGAATGAATAACAACGATAGAACACACGATCATTTATTTAGGCAATAGTATAGAATCAATAGTTCACAGGATCTAACCAAATTCAATTGTTCATTTACAGTAAATGCATTTTTCTACTTTTTATTCCATCGATATTGATCAATGAGAGAAAAAGTTTGATACTTTGTTTTTATGATTAAGACTTGCGTCGCGGGATAGAAATACGAGGTACATTCGGGAAGTTCACGGACTGTGTTTGCTATGTCTGCGTTGATTTAAAATATGCAAAAAATATGCCGATTCCAGATTGAAGTTCGCATATCTTAACCTCACATATCAAGGAGAATGAATAGACATCAATATTTCTCAGAGCGACCGACGGGTGCATTTATCCTAGTCGATGACCTGGGTTTTATGGTGACATCCTTTTCTTTCTTATAACGTTGGTCAACTCTCTTCTTTTAAAACCTTTTGGCGATCCCTCTAATTTTCGGCCTTTCTGTACTGAAATAATTTTTCTAAGGTTCTGAATTCTATCTTGAGAACGACTTTAGCAATCGTTCATATGAGCCATATTCATTTTCCCAACATATTCGTCTCAGCTCATCAACATAAATGTATCCGAGATATTGCACAAAACTTTAGGACGGCAATGTTCTATGAAGTCGCCAATTTACCCGTCGAAAAATTTAATATTTCAAATTTAAACGCTTATAAGATCCGTGATTTTGAGAGTATTTCGTTGAAATTTTGAAGATAGCTCAAAACAAAGTTGAAGTGAACGACTTGGTGTTTAATTCCTACCAAATGAATCAAAGAATGTTTATTCAGGTTGCATAAAAAGACATACATATCGTTAAAAGAGCACCGTACACCTATGGTGAGCATCAACAAAATTACATTATCTAAACAGTTACTGGGAACGTTACGTCTATTTAATTGCTAATGATGTTAAAAAGTTTTTCTTAGTCACCATGCAACTTTTGATTGCATTTAGGAGACAAAAAAGCAAGTCCGGAAATCTTCCGTATGTACCTCGGTGCCCGCCGGTGAATAAATTTTTCATATTTCACAGGTGAACTTGTCATTGCATAATTTTCCTGAAAATCAGCTGAGAGAGTTTATCAGCGACGCTTCTTTTTGTTACAATGAAAGTGACGTCATAGTGATAAGTTTACGCCATTTTACAAACGACGCTGTATGTTACGCGGAAAATTCTGATCAATTAATTCAACATTTTTGTCGATGATATAAATAAAATATTAAATTTATGCCTTTGAAATACCAAATATTTTAAGTTACTTGATCTAAAACAGGTAAACACTCGCCAATACACTGTTATATCTGACTCGTTTGATAAGTCTGGTACTCGTTCAAAAGCCTCTAATTCGTTTCGCATGATTTACCTGTTGTCTTGTTGCATCATAATCCTTTGATCGTCCGTCAGTAATTAAAATAGCTATGTTTGGTACACCATCTCTCTCGTTTATAAAACCAGATTTTCTTAATAGCTCGAGGGCTGCGCCTGTAGTAAAAGAAGAGACCCTGTCCTTGAAGATCAATCACAAAAATAATTGCAACAAAAAGGGTTGTTTTAACAATAAATTGCAGGAATTGGTTCATCAAAGATTATCAAAGATAATTATAACGACCACTTTTATTTCTAGACATTCATGATCTTGGGTTGCACGATTTTACTTAAGATATTCGAACCTAGTCTTAAAAAAATACTGTTTAAGAAAGTAAGAGAAGATGTAAAAATTGCCAAAAAAAAAATAAACTGATGAAAAAAATGTTTAGTTTATCCTCCTCTCATTTCTCTGTAGTCTAAATCGGTTTGTGTCTTTTGTATAATTGTAAACGATTTGTAAGAACCAATCTAGACGCGGTAAAAGCGCAGTTGGTAGCGCGTCGAAATGTCACTCTAGAGGTCCCCGATTCGATCCCCGACGGCGGCACCTATTCTTTCCGATTTTTTATCCCTAACCCATGAGTTGATAATCGTAGACCTATGTGAGATAGCAGCTTGAGGCTAGGAAAGGATGTGATGGTTGTACTGGTAAGAGATATACCAGGAATCTATTGTAAGGTGCTCCAGTGCCGCGATATAACTGAAAAAATGTTTATAGCGGCGTTAAATTCCATTCAATCACCAATCTTCGAACCAATCCTTTAAACAACAGGTATTTATATTCGCCTTCAAATGTGCAATAAAGGAGCTTTCTTTAATGCTTTTTGGTGGTTTATCGAGAAATATCGGTAGATTATCACTTGATAAGCTCACCGCAAAAGCAGTGAAATTATCAAAATCTTATATCCAGCTTTTGTGCATTTCATCCTATCTGACGTCATCTATGCGGGGCGAAATAAGTGACGTCACAATGAACGTTGCATAGCAATCTCGCGCAAAATGACGCGCTTTACGAAAATGTCATAGAAATTTCACATTTTGTCTCCTTTTTGCATTAAAAAATAGAATAATCGTGTGTTTTTCGAGTAAGATCGATAAGTATTTCATTTCGTTGTATTATCATTTCGTGAACAACAAAATCTATATTTTCACTCGTGGCTCTGCCGCTCGTGAAAATATAGCTTTTGATGTTCACTCAATGAAATATAAATCGATCTTACACTGAAACAAACGACTATTTACTATGATAATTTACCTGTATTGGTTCCCCCGGATGAGAACGGCAGAGAATCTATCGCGTTCAATAGTTCTGTATTGTTCCTATAGACATTTAGACCAAACACCAGTTGTGCTGTAGAGCTGAACGTTATGACGCCGACACGTGTGTAATTATCGCCAATATCAAATATATTGATGGTCGTCTTAACAAAAGATTTAACACGCTCAAAGTCTTCAGCTCCAACACTTCCGGAGGTATCAATCACAAACATGACATCAGCCACCTTACTCGTACAAGCTGAAAAAAGATGTAGCAATAAAGGTTTCTGTCCAGAAAATGGATAAGCTGGACATATATTCAGTTATATCTTAAAAAATGTTGACATTCCCAGAGCTTCTAAATCTAAGATCTCATTCAAATACGGCTTTCCCGGTTTATAAGCATGATTGCTATATAAAAGGGCATTTCAGCTTGATGTTGATGATGATGAGGATGATGATGATGATATCTAGTGAATGATAAGTTATTTGAGGCTCTTGTTAGATCATAATAAAGACCTGTCTCATGGATAAGTCTGATAATACAACTCACTATCTACAAACAAGCATTTGATCACCACAGTGACAACCTTAGAAAAAAACAATCATAGCCGGAAGGTCTCGCAAAGCCAATCAAAACGTTCCTGGCTGACAGGAATCATGTCAGTTGAAAAAAATCCTGACAATTGTAGCCGTTTTGCCAGGAGCAAATGCTTCCAGATGCAATTGCTACAAACAAATAAACAATTTTAATGGTACACATAAATAGACAGGGCACACCAAGGCCTAAATATTGATACCTGACACATTAAATAAATTACACAGAAAAGATAGAATTTGACATCTGAAGTGGGTAGGAATTCAAAGAGTACCTCTTTAAAAACTTGAAGGTCATAGGCAGGAACTCAATTACTTGTTTTACACAAAAAAATCTTGATATATAATGTTGTAAGGGTTAAAAAATTGACAATTGTAGGGTAATTCATAATATTAGGACTGCTAATGATAATTAGATTGGATAATACAGAAATAATTAGGTTATTGTCAAGGCAGATAACTAAGGATAGGAATCCTGGTGAGGCTAAAATAGTGGATGGGGTATTATTTCTATAAAGCACTCTTTCCTTAAAATAGTTTGTACTACGTATTTTATACATTGCTGTAACGGCTTTAGTAGTTAAACAACACGACCTTCTCTAAATAGCATATTTGGGATGTCAACACATATCTATACATTTGACAGTACAAATTATGCGTTTTATTTTCTGAACACAAGGGCCAATTACTAGCAATATCATCATTTTTTTTTTTTACTTTTTATACTTCTCAAAGCAGATAACATTTTATTATCAGAATAAGCTTTCAGGAGTAGATGGAACCTCTTCATTCATGATACATATCATTAAAATCAACTTTAAATCATTTGCCTTACATCGGTAAAATAATAAAGACTTTAGAAAGCAAACAGCAAGTCACACTCATTTGTATTCAAAGATGTTTTTTTCAACCCGGTTGACCCAATATCGAACTTGGCCTCGATTTCAACATAATAATTGTTCTGGAAAAAATATGGCTTTTAGAGTGTAAACAAGTTTTACTAATACTTGACACCTTGAAACCATTTATGACATAAGTTGACTATATTTCAAACTTGACCGAGAATTGCTCAAGGTAATCATTCTGTCCTATTTACAGAGTGATTTGGGAAAAATATGGCCTCTAGAGTGTTTACAAGATTTTTCTATGATTAACCCCTTGACCTCATTTTTGACGCCAGTTGACTAAATTTTGAATTTATATAGATTTCATCAACGGACAATCATTCTGACCAATTTTCAGGTTGATTGAACAAAAAATATAGCCTTTAGAGTTTCTGCAAGTTTTTTTATAATGTCTGATCCCTTGGCCTCATTTTTACCCCAGTTGACTCAATTTCAAGTCATCTAGAGTGTCTACAAGGTAAATGATGATGGCGAACGACACATGACGGACCATGGGCATCATGTAACCACAAAAGCTCACCTTGAGCACTTCGAGCTCAGGTAAGCTATAAAGGTAGTAAATATGAAAGCGGTGGCAATGCTCGGATTAAGGTTGCTTGATGAGATAAAGAAAAAAGACGTTACCAATGATAAGGTTTGTCAAAGAAAAACCATTGAACATCCAAACGCCAACGAATACGCAAACGACACTGAGTTGGTGACAATGGCTCAAGGTTTCTTTTTTTCAACGTAGCCGATATAAAAGTCTTTTACTATCATTACCATATTACCACATGTCACGAACAGCTTGATGTCAAATAGATAACAGATTATGAAATATACTGTGTTGAAAGCGGGTTGAAAAATTTCAAAAGGTGAAACCAAACTTACAGGCAGGTGACGTGCTGAAACATAGAAATATTGACATCTGCATTACAATGAAAATTGTTGTCACGTGCTGATAGTACGACCAACGAAATTACGAAATCAAAATAACTTCATTAAAGGGATACATGTACAATATTTTTTTATTGAGTGATATGTGCGAGGTGTGATTAAGAATAAATATGTTAAAACCGTGGGAAATTATGTATGTTCTTTCAAATGGAATCTAAAATAATATCAATTTTATATTGGGTTATCTATACGGTGGATTCCTTATCATCAATTTGTTTACAGTTTGTTTTTTTAATATAAAAGGAAAAAGAATAAACTGGTCTGGTCTATGACTTAAAGAATTACACTCTACGAAATCAATTTGACATATTAATACATACCTAGGTGGAGTAGGTGAATTAGTCTTCAGGGTTGATGGGGTAGGGACTGTAAAGAATAAAACTATTTAAAGAAAATGTATTGATATATACCGGGTTTGTAAAAAAAGAAATTACGCTTTTATTTCATATTTCTAAATTCATTTAATCAACGTTAATTGTAACTTTATAATTTGATCTTCCACTAAATACTTTGATGGAGCCTACAAAATGAACTAAACACTGAACCAAAAGAAGTTATTGTAAAATAATGTTTAAATTGTGTATTTGATATTTAAATCAAACCGAATTAAGTTCTTAGTATTTCATAGCTAAACAGGCCGGAGTGCGATCAAAAAATTGAAAGCGATTTAAAACGACCATCGACCCTTTTTATTAAGCTGATTATTCGTCATTGATACATAGTTCAGAAATTAAAGTAATGGTTTCTTATTAAAAAAATTTCAATCATGTATAACACAAGTATTTTCAATAACACCAATTTACACCGATATACTGTGTGTCTATGTCATGAAGTTCATTGTACTTGGGCCGATTGCCTATACACACAAAAATTGTTTTGCATTGATTTGACTGAACGCGTGTATCTAAGGGATGATTTTTATTTTAATTCTTTCCTTGTAAAACAAAACGAAAAAATCCATATAGAATTTCACAAGTCTCTACTATAACAAAATCACGTAAATCTTACCTGCCGTGCTGAAAATTGAAAAGATACATTTTTGAGAATGTAAAAGAAATATCATTAAATTAATGACGGTTTATTTTTCATCTTCTCCGTAGGTGTTGAAAACCTATTACAAATTTAGCAAAAGCACCATTTTTCGTTAAACGTCTTATCTTTTTACCAGTTTTTTTGTTCAAAACAAGCTATTCAGAAAATGATTTAAGTTTGTATATATCAAACATAACACTGTGTGCTTAAATTCTTATTTATTTTTAGCTCGGCTGTTTTCGGAGAAAACCCGAGGTATTGCTATAGCCTCCGTCTCGTCGTCGCCGACGAAAACTTTGACATTTTGTTATATCTCTTGTTCTAATGAAGGCATTCACTTGAAACTTGGCACAAATATTCACCATCAAAAGAGCAACCTATACTATCAAGGGGGATAACTCTAGGTGCATTTGTGCGAATTATGCCCCTTTTTCGACTTGGATTTTTTGACAGCCGAGCGTCGGCACCCGTAGGCGGTGCTCTTGTTTGACAAATTTAGTTTTGTCCTTAAGATTAGATGGTACATATTGTAAAGATAAATTATACTTACGTTAGCAATTTTGGTACTGAAAAGGCAAAGAATAGAAAAAAATATAATACATTTACATTTATCGTTAATATTTAAATCGCAAATTATGTGAACATTTGAAGGAAAATAAGGAATCGACCCATTGCCACAAAATATAATCTAAATTAATTGAATGATTGATTTGGTGATGAAGATTATGTTCAATTTTGATCCAATGTCAATAAAATATGGCGAATGCCTGTCCAAAAATATAATCACGACAAGATCAGTACTTCAGGTTGAAAAAAGGCTAATACAATGAAGATGAACCGATTATGACAGACATAACTAAGTTTGAAACCTTTCATGACTTGACATATGTTTTTGTGTGTAAGTTCAATATTTAGAAATGATATTTGGAAGGAAATCAACCTGTTTAGATAAAAATTGAGTCAAATTATTATGCAGCCCAAACATTAGAATTTTTAAAAATCCATTTTGAAAATAATGGCAATTCTAAAGATACGAATGGTATTGATATTTTACATTGATGCATGACCTTAAACATTTAAACGATTCTTTCAAAAGAGTATTTTTACCAGAAATAGATCAATTATCCCGCATTCTTCTATAAGCAATTCATTAATGCAACGCTACCTTTCTGCAAAAGCTCAGACTTACCTCTTATAAATGAAAGAAAGAATAGACAGACAAATTTTCGGACAGCACCGAATTTATACCCTTTCTCCCTTGATTCTCATTTATCAGTTGATAGCGCGCCGGTCTGTCAATCTAAAAGTCCCGAGTTGGATCAACAACGGCTGCACTTATACTATCCGACTATTTGTCTGTCACCAATGGTTTAATTATCGCAGCTCTATTTAAGATTGCTGCTCGAGGCAAGGAATGGATGTTATGATAGTACTGGTGAGAGAAATACGGAAATCTATTGTTAAGTACTGTAGCCGCCGCGATATAACGGTAATATTGTTGAAAAACCATATCTCTTTCATGAATGCAAAAAAGAAGCTCCCGTGGTGAGAGCCCCTGTTTTTCTACAGACTTTGCGGAACAAGCGGTTCATCGTGACCCTTTTATCGCCAAAATGAGCCTTGAATCGGACATTTCAACAATAGAATTTGTTAGGTACTAGTATTAAGTAAAAGATCTTTTGTACCCAATACCCGTCCAATACGTGTGAGGCTGTTTTCAGAGGAGATTTGTTTCTTTCTTACATATTTCTATGTTTGTTTTGTATTCAATTTTGTCTAGTTGACCATGCATCTGGACATACCCAAAAATGGGGGTCTGATATTAGCAAACTTGCCTAAGATCCATCTAGCAAAGTTTCACACCAACTGTCTTAGCTCTCTGTTTTCACATTTAAGAATTTAATGTAGCTGTGAACAAACGTGTATACGCAAAGGTATATTAATCAAATTTTCATTTAATACTCTTTTCATTTGATACTTGGAGGACATGGCCAAAGTCCCATGGCCCGAGTCCCATAGAAACAGTATTTCGTGTAGTAAAGTAATCATGTGAAAGTTTTTGTAGAATATAATGGTTACTATGGACTCGTGTTCTATGTTTTCTTTGTGAAATCTTCGATAGGCTTAGTTATCTGTTGTACTTGATGTACATGCCTAATTTATGAAAAAAAGTCAATTTTGTATTTTTGCAATCATCCAATCCAAGTTTTTAAAGACTTTGTAGAATAGATGTAGTTTAACAAAAAAATTAGGAAGAAGCCCGCATAGACAAACGCACCTTAAACACATCATTTCTTAATGCATTTCATGTTATGTCGATAGTATTGTAAATAAAAGTATAAAGATGATCAAATACATTGAACACCTACTAAGACTTGTGCATTTACTACGGTTCATAGTTCAAATGCTCCTGAATTACTACGAGCCTAGTATTGTAACTATAACTTCAAACAGCAACGGTGACAAAGTATCAAGTTGAAAGGCTTGGTTATGTACAAAGAATTGTAGTATTTTGGTAATGTTCAAAGAAGGAATATTTAAACCAGAAGTCATGTGCTACTCTAACTGCATTAGCAATGTACAATCGGGACACTTGCTCCTTTAACAAGAGCCATCAGAAACGGATTATGCTCCCCGAATAAGGCATTGTCACAAAAACGAGAGCCATGTTGGACATGGACATCCCCCGCCACAAAAGCTTGATAGTAAACTGAAGCCTAATAGAATAAAGATTCTTTTGTACTGTCAGAGATTTACCTCCTATTAAATCTAAGTATTAAAAATAACAAACGGCAATAACTCCAAAATTATGCAAGCAAGAGTTATGGTGTATTGCACTTCTCCTCCATGAGATCTATCCACCCATAAAGTTTCAAGTTGATAGCTATTATACTTTAGGAGATATGCTCCAGACAAAATCTAAGTATCAAAAATAACAAAGGGCAATAACTCTAAAATTATGCAAGTAAGAGTTGTAGTTCTTGGGCACTGCACTTCTCCTCCATGAGATCTATCCACCCATAAATGTTCAAGTTGATAGCTATTATACTTTAGGCGATATGCTCCAGATATAATCTAAGTATCAAAAATAACAAAGGGCAATAACTCCAAAATTATGCAAGCAAGAGTTGTATAGCATAGCACTTCTCCTCCATGAGATCTATCCACCCATAAAGTTTCAAGTTGATAGCTATTATACTTTAGGAGATATGCTCCAGACATAATCTTAGTATCAAAAATAACAAAGGGCAATAACTCCAAAATTATGCAAGCAAGAGTTGTAGTTCTTGTGCACTGCACTTCTCCTCCATAAGATCTATCCACCCATAAAGTTTCAAGTTGATAGCTATTATTCTTTTGGAGATATGCTCTGTGTTCAGATTTCAAAGACCCAAATAAGCTGTTATCGTATACAGCTAACATAGAGAATTAACAAACATTAAACCCCCTTTTTGCATGACATATTTTTAGACACAAATTTCAAATAGTTTAGGGTAAAGAGCATCTGATTTGCTACTCAAATGTGAAATTTCATCAAATTCTGGGCATAAGACTAGGAGAAATGAAAGAATAACTGTATTTTACGCGCTAACGTAAGGGTAACAAACATTAAGCCCCCTTTTTCCATGATAAATATCTTTTTACGTTAATTTCAAATTGTTTATAGTAAAGGACATCTGATTTGCTACTCAAATATGAAATTTCACTAAATTCTGACTGTTAGACTAGGAGAAATTTGGGAAAACTGTTTTTTCCCCTAAATCCCCTTTTCCCGTGACGAGGCCTGAAATCCAAAAACCGTCACAGATGCATCATCACTATATCATAGGGAGTTCACATGGTAAGTTTCATTCAATTTGGCCCAAGGGTTATGGAGAAATAGGTGGGGACGGACGGACGGACGGACGGAATTACGGACGTACGGACGGACGGACAGACAAAGCGGCGGCTATATGCTCTCCCTTCGGGGAGCATAATAAATATATCAATTAATTTAGGTGAATAAAAACCAATATTGTCTCATACCGTCACAGGTAATTTTAACGAGGCTGTTTTCAATTTTCGGAAGCTCTGAATAGTCGGATACATTAAATGCATAGTATGAACTTGGCTGACTGGCGATAACCTGCAGTTCTGGTTCACTTACAGAATAGCCGATACCTGGAAAAATACCAATGCATAATGCAAAATTGGCTGGTTTGCTATGATATTTACATCGTTTTCAATTACAGAGTCGCCGAAATTAAAAAAATTCTATTTTTCTGGTATTCGCCCCGAATCTGGTTCGCTTACCGTGAAGCTGATGGCTGGAAGAAAACCAAAATGCAATTTATACAAATATTTATGTTGGTAGATTAACTATGGCATGTCGTTCTGTTTGGCTTAAAGCGTCGCCGATGCCTTGAAAATGCCTATGAAAAGAGAGTAAATAGATGTCCGACTGCTGATGATCAGGATTTCTGACTTTATGACTTAGTACACAACAGGATAAAATTAATGGATTTTAGTATATACTTAAAATTTGAATTAAGATGAAAAAAATATTAAAAATTATAGAGGTAAAATAAATAGGTTTAAACCAAACTAATTGGTTCAACGTGAATTCATAAAGTGTATTGAAAATGAAAACCATTCGTTCCAAGTGAAGAAAAATCAACTATATTATTTAAATCCTGCGTCCAACGACATAACTACGCCATTTTCATAAATCAAATGAGAGGTAAAAAGAGTGCATGTTTGTGAAGAATTTCACTTGATGCTTTCCATTTGTCCCTGGTTGTATAAAAGTTAACCTTTGGTAAAAAAAAAAGACTGGAAGGTATTTTCAACAAATCAGGGTTGTTATTTCAATTGCACTAAAATAATATTTGGTATTGAAAATCTCTTGATACACCTTGTGAAAGCGCGATCTCAACAGAGTATACAATGTGTTTTTAACGTTCTATTTAAAGATAATGTTACCATGGCGTCGTTAATAAAGGGATTTCGCGCGTTTTTCACAAATGAACATGAACGTTCTTAAACGCTTAACGTCATTGTATTTAAGCTTTTTGTTTTGAATGGGTTTTACGCCTTTCAACAATTTCGCAGTTATATCGCGGAGGCCGGAGCACCTAACAATGGATTCCTGGTATTTCTTTCACCTGTACTACCATTACACCCTTTCTTAGCCTCAGACTGCTATCTCACATAGGTTAACGATTATCTACCCATTGTCGAGAAACAAAAATCGGAAAGAATATGTGCCGCTACCGAGGATCGTACCCGCGACTTCCAGATTGGAAGTCTTGTGCCTTACCAACTGCACTATGGTGGCGGCCTCATTGTATTTAAGAAAGACTTAATTCAATGGAAACAACAAAATAAAGGTAAATCAATTTTGAACATTGGCGTGTATTCGGGACAAAATTATCTCTAAAAATGGAAACCTGTGATTGAATTTAAGTTAAAATTTCATTTTTTTTGCAGCTCGAAAAGGTGCATTTACCTAATTTTTAAGCAAAAGTTGCCCGATAAAATTTGCCTGAAATTTTAACAATTCTTTTTCCTATTTACGTTTATATAATATGCACGCATCTTTTTTTTTGAAGTTTTACCATACGAAATTCCTGAAATATGGGACTTAAGTTTATGACACTTACGTCGAATTATTCGCTCAATTCAGTTGACAGACTTCACCTAATTTTAAAAGTCTTCTGTATATGGAAAAAATAATTGTCAAAAATTCTCCATTTTTATAAATATGAATTGAGATTTTTTTAATTTAATTTGAAATGCTATTAGCGTACCCATAAATAGTCTTTGGACATGCTTATTAAGGAGGTTCGCTCGGCTTTTTCCTTCTATTAAACTTTTCTTTAAACCTGATTTTTTGAAAGATCTAAATGTTTTATTTCGATTTTTGAAAAGAAAAAATGGGGTCACCGTGCTTATTTTTTTCTCAGAGCCGTATAAAAATAGGTACCAAAAAATTTAGTGCACTCTGGTTTTTACCTTTGAATTTCTTTGAAAATCACACCTTTGATTTAAAGTTATTATTGTGGGGCAAATAAATATTCTGAAAGCATTTGATTCATATTTTATTAAAAAACGACAACCCATTCCACTCATTTATTAAAGAAATATGGAATTTTAATGATGCAAAAGCAAATTATGACCTCTTTATAAGGTCCTTATTAAAAGTATTTTCCTTTATTATTTAGGGCTACTAATGCATGCTTCACAGTACAATAAATATAGATCTACTATTAAACTTTTTCCTATGCTCTCAATATAAATTTGTGCCATAATGAAGAATATTTTGACATGAAAAAAAGTTGGGGTCACAGTCTTACTTTTTTTAGATATTTTGACTAAATTTTTGTTAAAAAATGGAGGTAATTAACAAAAAGTAATTAAATTTCAAAACACATTTTTCAATATTGGAAATTAAAAAAATGTTGGTATTTTGGTTCAGGGATAAGAGGTAGAGGTTCTTTTTACCATATTTACAAGTTTCATTTTCTTTTTAGCCGAACAAATATGCAAGGTATAACATTGAATACTTGCTTGTCTTCTCTCTGAATACCCTGAAATCAGGAAAAAGAGCCCCCAAAAAATGAGCAAAAAATAAATTTTTGAATTTATACAAACTTTTAGATCTTTTGACATCATTACGTATAGCTCTATCCAAAAATTTAGTTTGAATTTCGATTCATAGTTTTATAACAATTACAGAAACGCAAATGTTTTTTTTAAATGGCGGAAAATCCAATACCGGATGTGCGGACGTCCTTAATGTTAACGTCAAAACAAAGAGCTTGCGAAATGAATTTATAGCGACGTCGACGATACACTTAATGAAGTCACACAAGTGGCAGGCCGGTAAATGTAAGTGTGCTGCGAAGTTCTTGATGTATTGGAATGAAATTTTTGGGGCATTTTCCCAAAAGGACAATTGAAGACGTATGTGATTTTTTTTTTATACCAGTTTATAGCTAAATGATTTAAATAAATATGGAAAAATTATTGGAGTAATTCTAACGTTAATGACAAAGTTTTAATGACAAAGTGACAAATTTCTAATCCAAATTATACAAAAAGCTGAACGGTGAAAGCTGAATTCTATTTGTCGAACTAGAATTGGAGGACAAATATAAAAAATGTAACAAATTTCATCGGTCTAATTTTATTTGATTTTGTTTAAAAAGAGATTTTTGGAGCATTAAAATTGTGAACATTGATTTCAAGCAACTCATATGTCATCATATAATGATCTTAAGATTTTAATAAAACATTGGCATTATGTCCATTCATTAAGCTTCATTTTGGTGCAACTCGCGGATCGAAAACGTCTTGTATTTTATCGCACTGCCCATTTAAATTGGAGTAGGATCGTTTGTAAAAAATGCTCAAAATCGTCTTTTTACGACGTAATGGAAACGTTATTTCTAAATTAAAAAGCAACTAATTTTGGCCGTTGAGATCGCACTAACTCAAGTGTTTATATAAATACCAAAATGTATTTAGGGCCTAACTATTTCTAAAAACGCTTTTGACCTCTTCCAACTTTATTGGTGATAGAATTTACATTTGTTATATATTTTGGGCCAGAGACCTTTTTCTACAATTAGATAATTGTTTTGAAATATTTCTTTGAAAATAAAAAGATTTACATAATTTCATTCATGTATCGTTGTAAAAGTCTAACAGTACACTAGCATGACTCCAAATATTGTCTTTACTTATTTATACACCTTGGCATTGTCTTTGATATATAACTTAGAAAAATTATGTATTCCTCTTAACTTATGTCATATATGTTGTATGCTAGAATTTCACGGGACAAACTGTCCTTCCTAAAATCGTTGTCTATGATATGTTTTGTACTTATATGTAAATGGGCCGGTGCCCTTATCATGCACTAAAATGTTCTATATTTTATATTATCCACGTACATGATCGCACGAAAAAATCACTCATGTGCAATCCTCAATCTTCATGATGAACAAATACTATACAAACCAATTGCGAATACTGTTATTCCAGCATCCTTCACTCTCTGGGCAGATGTCTTTGTTCGATTAGGATTAGTTGACAAACCATCAGTCACGACAATCGCTATGTCCGGAGCCTCCACTCTATTGTTCTTGAAAGCCTCCAATCGAAGGAGGTCTAATGCTTTATCTGTCTCTGTGTTTCCTGAAATAGCCCATACAAAACTTTAGAACCTTATACAATCCAAGAAACGTATCAAATATTTGGTTTTCCATAACCTACTAGATATTTCGAATTATTCCCATTGAGTCTTGTAATCTTGCACAGCATCGTCATATAGAAATAACTACTCGGGACAGCAATTTTGAGATTAAGGATCATAAATTTTAAAAGCCAAACAACGTTTAAGGGGACAAAAAGTTCTTTGTTTTTGTCTCACCTGAGCACAAAGCGCTCAAGGTGAGCTTTTGTGGTCGTGCGATGTCCATCGTCCGTTGTGTGTCGTCCGTCGTCCGTTGTGTGATGTCCTTCGTCCGTTGTGTGTCGTCAACATTTACCTTGTAGAGACTCTAGAAGCCATAACTTTCGGTTGATCAACCTGAAAATTGGTCAGATCGATTGTCTTGATAAAATCTCGAATGAGTTTGAAATTAGGTCAAGTGGGGTAAAAAACTAGGTCACAAGGTTAAACCTTGTAGACACTCTAGAGGCCATATTTTTGGGTCAATCAATCTGAAAAATTCTCAGATCGAATGTCTTGTTTAAATCTAATTCTAAATTCGAATTTGGGTCAAGAGGGGTAGAAAACTAGGTCACAAGGTCAAATCTTAATATGGACCTTATAGACACTATAGAGGCCAAATTATAGCTCAATCAATCCGAAATTTTGTTTCAAATGATTGTCTTCATGAAATGCCAGACAAGAATGAAAGGAAGTAGGATCATTAATGAGGTCATGAGGTCAGATCTAAGACAGTTGAATCAGGTGAGCGATTTGGGCCACTCTGGTTCTCTTCTTTTATGAAAATATAATAAAGAATCACCAAGAAAGCAAGAATTAATGTGCTTGAGGATTAAACTAACCTGGATAATATGGAATCTGACTGATGGCTGTAAGGAGACTGGTTGTGTCATTGTACTGATCTAGTGTAATTCTGTTGGTTGGGTAATTACTAAATGTGATCACTCCAACATGAGTCAAGTTGGTACCTATATCCAGTGTACTGACTACATCAATCACGAATTGTTTGATGGAGTTGAAGTTAGCTTGTCCAAGACTACCAGATGAATCCAATACAAAAACTAAATCAGCCAAGGTTTTATTACATTCGCCTGTAACATTATAACCAAATCCTTTAGTTAGCTTACATTTAAAATCTACATAGAATGATTTATTTAAATGCTGATCGAGAAAAATCTACGTTTCTTTTAATTTAAATTCGTGTTTAAATTCCTTCTTTACTTTTCTCGTTAATCTTGGTGAAAATTATCATATTTTACAGAAAGATTTAACAGACTCATATCCAAATATAAAAGTTAGAGAAAAACATACTTATTTCATCCGATGTAGTTTTCATGTTTTTGGTTGAAACAACATTTTCTTTTATTTTACGAAATAGAAGATGCGTATTTCTGATATCCTAGAACAAAAAAATCTTACTATCAACCGTAGCCGTTGGGTTGATGACCAGGGTTGGAAATGTTTCTGTAAAATAAAATAGTAGTTGACCAGCATTTTAAGCAAGTACAAACAATAACATGTGTATTTCATGAATAGTGTTGATGAAACTCGGTATTTTAAATGCTAGTAAGGTGTACGTTTCATGGTTAATAACCTCGAAATGAAAACAGAAAACATCATAAAGACAAAATGTATTCGATCAGCGGAAATATCCGAAACTTAGACAATTGCTCAAAACACCTAAGTATTTGTTTGTAAAAAAAAGTTTACTTTGACAAAAGCGAGTTAATCTGGCAATGATATTTTTATATCTGTCTAACCGGAGAAATGAAATAAATAGGCAATTTTGTTCTGGCATGCTTTTTGAATTTGTTGTTGGGTTGGTGAACGAATACTTAGCAGAATATCCTCCATAAAAATCCATAACATTTTAACGTTATAAGAGAGGAAGTCAATTTCAGTAGACCTGGTTATGGGGACCACGGTACACCTCCTCTGTATTAAGGAATTTAATACATGTACGTTTGTACATGTAAAAAAACACAGCCCACTTTGCATGAAAGTGAGAGTGTACGCAAAGCGGATATCATTATCTAAACATTTCGCGGACGTTCGTTTTCATTTTGTAATTATATACCAGATGGTTGATTTAAATGTAGCTGTCCTACTTGAAAACACGTTTAAGAAAGCAATCAGGGTGCATTATGGGTGGTAAGACAGCAGTTATTATAATCCAGCGATCGACACTAACTGTTCTTCAAGTATCCTCTATCGTTATGGTGTGATTCCCCTCCAGATAATCAGGAATCTCTTTCTCCATTAAACAGTTAGAAATTTTACGAAAGAGCAACAGAGCTAAATTAAATATTCCAATGTTTTTCGAAGCAAAGGTTCTTTAATTCGACTATGTTCCTTACATTTGTAAAGTGCAAATTGGATTTATAGAACCTTGGCTTGGAAGTGGTGAATCCTGATCCAAAGGAACTTCCGATAAGTTAACCTATTGGTAGCCCCAAACTAAATGCTACGTAGCCGGAATGGTGCTTACTAAAATCGAAGCCATACCTGGTTGCGTACTGGTGATCACCGTCGTCTGTGTTGCAAAAACAGGAGTTACTAAATATGGAAAAGAATATCATTTTAGTCATATGTACTAACATAAATGGAACTTATCAAACCATTTATTTGCCCCATTGCATTACAAAGGTTAGTTGTAACCTCGGGGTAAGCATATAATTACATTGATTAACCCGAGTTTGCCACTAATCTTTTGTTTTGCCATATCTTTTTAAAGTCCACAGTATGGACAAGCAATTATGAGCGATGTATTTGAATTAAATCAACGAATTCTTGAATTTTAACTTTAATATCGAACACAAACTCGACTCTAAAACTTTGTCATCTTGATTGTACATGTGCCTTTATGTCGTTTATGATATTTAAATTCATATAAGATCGGAAACCCAAGAAACTGATGATCGTACGTACCGCCACATGTCCTTGCTGTCAAACTCTCTGTTATGTTGTGTAACGATTGAAAATCTGTCACCTGGAACACGTGGTTACTGTCCGGATCTGTGGCTATCATCTGTAGTTCATTGACATTCAGTTCTTCACCAATACCAACAGCAAGTATCGTAGTACCTAAAAGGTGAATACTTAGAGGATATTGAATGAGGGGTCATTGAATACCGAATTTATAAAACGAGTCATGTTTAAACAGATTAAAACGTGGCGAGGCTGTGTCGAGTTTTTAACTGTTTTAGATGATTCGTTAAATAACTTCGGTATTTTTTGAGCACTTTGATATTCTATTCATAATATGACCTGAATTTTTGCGATAAATCGAGAAAATTCCATAAATATCCATTCAAATTATTCCGCGAAACATATGCTATCAAATTCACTATGACGTCATTTTTCAACAAAAAAATATAGCGTTGATATACGTTCTTGACCCATTTGCAAAGTTATTCAACTAGTCTAATAACACCCGGGTAAAATAAAAAAAACGGGGTTATTTCAATCCCGCGACGTAGGTCGTATAATAAATTATTTCATATAGTCCATTTCATTATTTCATATAGTCGTCTTTGTTTTTTCACTTATTTGGTTTTTTATTTGGACAATTACATTATGATGAATTGAGTTTTCTATGGCAAAACGATAACGAAGTTAACTGTATTAATAAGTTTTGAAAAATTATTTTTAAGGAAATATCTTGTTATGGAGGGTCAACTTGTGTTATAATCAAAGAGCTGGGCAGCTTGTCGCCCTACTGCATTAACTCCTTGAAAATGTGTTAAATTCTTAGGTAAACATTGAATGCTTTTCTGTTACCCAACTCAATTACCAATATACCACTGGATAGCCATAGACAAATGACACACATCTGTCTTTAGTAGTCCTTTTTATTAAATACAGACTACCTGCAACGTAATCCATATCTAAAACGAATCATTGCTAAATTAACCCTGTATTGTCCTTCTCGACGATTTTACCTGTTGCCTGTAGAGACGCTGCTGCTAGCTGAGTTCTGTTAGCGTGGAAAGACTGTCCGTCTGTGATCACTATGGCTACAACAGGAACGCCATGTCGAGCTTGCTTTAACCCTTCTTGCTCCAGTAATGTGAGGGCGAGATCTGTCTCAGTTATACCTATGGATTATACGAGATCACTCGGCTATAATCGACTAATCAAACGAAGATAACCAAAATTTGAGATAGGAGCTCTTACTTTATAGCTTAACATCGCTTTAAGGTAGTGGAATCCTTATAGCTCTTCAACATTTCGGACCTCATGAACTTTCACAATGTTGACCAAGGTTTCCTAATGAAAATCATTAGGAAACCTCGGTTAACACAGTCAAAGTTCATTTCTTCCGAAACGTTGGGGAACTATTATGGGTCCACTACCTTAGGACCGAAATTTAGTGAAAATAGTCTGATTGCCAATCGTTTTCGGATATTTTTTTACAGAGGCGAAACTCAGCTCAAAACGAATAAAAGTTAATAAAATTAAGTCCTGTACCTTGAATGTATGGAATATTGTCAACAGCAGCGTCGATCATGGTTTTGTCATAGTAGGCATTTAGTCGTAGCCTTAATGATGGGTATCTACTGAACGTGATGACCCCTACACGGGTCAGATTGGCCCCTATATCCAGATTATTGACGACAGACTTCACAAAAGACTTCATTGAGTTAAAGTTCCCTTCTCCGACACTAGCAGATGAATCGACTACGAAAAATATCTCTTGTTTAGAACCGGAGCATCCTGTAATGGAAAATTATACAATATATCTTACAAACTTAATTTGCTCTGCATTCGGAATACTAAATTAGTTTCAAAAGTTCAAAAATGTAGGCCCTATATCTCTTTGTAAGTAAGTGCATGTACAAAGCGAGGAACCATTTTAAAAACATTTTGCGAAAGTTTTAATCATAGACGCAGGAAGTGTTCATTAGTGTACCGTTCATTCACGTGAATATATGTTTGCACATCACAGATTCTGATTCGCAGTGAACATGGATAAGACACGTATCAAGAATAACGAAAGGCTACAAATGGTGGAGGTTTCACACGGAATTTTAAATCATATACATATTAATAAATTTTTCCTCTGAGAACCGCCGTTTTTTTCAAATTTAAATATCCGAAACCTTGAACAATATTTTTCAATCTAAGAAGATTTCTCGTCTTGTCCAATGCTGCATCTTCTTACCCAAAATGACAATCATGATCTTCGGAAGAAATCTGCCTAGGCCAAACCCTTTTTATGTAATTTTACAGCATCCTGAAATATCTAGGCCGCATTTTTTGAATAATTTAAGAGACTTTTCACATAATTAGGGGCCTAAAAATTTTGGTTAGGAAATTGTGATGCGTCACGCAAAAAGGGACCATCTGGGACTTCCGTAAAAGGTATGGATCCAGCATTGGTCAATCAGAGGGCGTATTTCGGAAATAATTACATAAGAAGTTAGAATATTTTTTCTTGATTCAGAAAATGCGTTATTTGCGAAAAGTGTCGACCCTGGTTGGTCTGCGCAGATATCGTTGCCTGACTGGGTTCGATACATTCGCACTTCCCAGATGACCCCTTTTCGCGTAACAGGTCAAAAATGATCATAATATCTTCATACCTGTTAGAGACGCCTGCCTTTCTTGTAATACAGTAAACCCTAGAAGAAAAAAAGACCATAATGGTAATATATTGCTCACCTGAATTCTAGGCTTTATATTTGAAAAGAAAAACTTTAAGGTGGTAATGGACAGCGGCCTTCCGACTCTATAAACCGGAAGTGGGTTTTCGTTTATTTTACGGCTCTTTTTGCGCGTTGTTTAAAAAGACCGGTTTTCGTAAGATTCTATTTAAGGAAAAAACGTAGAATAATGATGGTAAAACTTCATAATCTAGCTTCTTTTCAACATTTGATATTAATTGAATGACTGGATCATTAATTTAAACAATAAAAGTGCGTTAAAATCGTCATTCGTTTTGGGGGGAACACTGAAAAATAACGAAAACTTTCTTATTTGCATGGAAAGGTATGCTGAATTTTTACCAAATAAAGGAAAAATATGGATTACAAACATATCGGAAAATAAGAAAAATTCATTGGGTAATTTCTTCAAAAAATAGGTTTTTGGGGCATTTTCACCTAGTAAAATTTCAAAAATTAGTGCATTTTAACTTTTGAATGCAAATTGTTCAAATGCAAGTGATCAAAGAGAAATTTTCTTGTCAATAGCCATTGTGTACATGTATAAGGTCTATCAAAATGTATGTGTTTTATAGCTATAATCTAGTACAGAGTTTATACTAGACCTAAAACGAATATAACCGTTTTCCTGAAAAATGGTCTATACCACTCAAGGGCAGATAACTCTAGCGTGAAAACGAGCGTGGAAAGGTACCTTCAAATTTTGATATAATGACTACACAATGTTAATCTACAACATATGTGACCAAGAAAAAAATTCATTGGGTGGAAAAAAATGACGCTATGTGTCCATTGCTACCTTAAACACAACAGTGGGGAAAATATTAAACAAAGACAAATAACTAAATGTAACGTTATCGTGTTATGCCACCAAATGGCTTAAAAACAAACTATACTTAGCAAAAAAGATCCTTCACATGACTTATAGGGGTTGTTATGTCGGTAAAAACAACATTAAATGCACAGGTATAGGTAGATTTTGCGCGATGAGCCGTAAAATCTTCTTTTTACCGTTAGATTCTCTTGCCATTTGTTCGAAATAGAAAAACAATGTTAAAATAATGCATTAAGAAAGATTAAAATTTACCCTTTAAACCAACGTCATTGCTTGTCTTAAAACATAATGTTCACCCAAACATATACTTTTACAATTTCAGTGAAGGGAGCAAGTTAAATTTCCATCATTTGCTTTTTAATTTTACCCGATTTACCTATGGTAATAGACTCACCGCCTACGTCAGAGCTCAGTTTCGAAAATACGCCTAAATATATCACATGAAACCTATATAAACTGTATGTCGGTTTATGTAAAGATCGATAACGGATGTCTGTAAATTCAAGGTTTTATTGATGCTCAAAAGACATATGGGTCGATTTCAAAAGTAAAAAAAAGAAGAATTGGTGTTTTGAGTACTGATTCTGGAAGTTTCCACCAATAAAGTCGTTTAAATACCGTGTGTGACCAACGCCTGAGCCGAATAACCTTAATTGCTTTCCAGTTAACGTTCCATGGATGAATTGATTAAGAAGATCTGCAATGGTAACAAAGCGCCTACATGACGTCACTCGGGGCCTATCTCAACTCGACAGGTATCTCCAGCGATTCCGAACCGTTTACTTATATTGGATTGACGTCGCTTTAAACGGTTTTGCAGTTATGATGCAACAGCTGTTGCACCTATCCATGTTTTCCTGTTGTTTCTAAAAGTACGGCCAGAACATATCACACGAGCCACAAGTTGTCCTTCCCACATAGACTTACTAATCGACACTTGGTGCGAGACAAAGGACGTGAGTCAAAATGACCTTTGTCAAGTGCGGGGTGAAAGATGGCCGAGTCGGGATCAGACAAACGACTTCGGGATTGAGTGCCAGACTCTTTACTGACTCAGAAAATTGGGTTAGGCAGGTTTGAAGTGGGTCGTTAAATTGTGAATTGCCTGTCTAAGTAACCAAACTATATAAGGACGATGATGTTATCAGGCATGCAAGCCCTTAGCATACCCCGGTCTTACTTCTGCCTTTTTAGATAGCCATTGCATTCAAAGTTTTAATTAAAATGTGTGAACAATTTTGTCTTTTGGTGTCAGCGATAAGGAATATGTGAGACTGAGTAAATAAAAACACTCGAAATGAACTATGGGTAGCTCAACACGAGTATGTGACAAAAACCGGAAGGGACAAACGCCCTAGCTTGGGCGCAGTGCCACTACGCTAAATCTTGCGTTGGCATAGTCTCTATAGTTAGTGTGGTAAGTATATGCCAATAAAGCCGACACATAGGCTAGTCATTGTATGCCACCAAAAACAGACCCAGAAGTATGTTAAGTTTCTTTTAGCTAAGTTTATCAAACCTCTTTGTCAAATAGTATATGAGTTGAAATATTTTTTCGAGTTGTAGTAAAAAACCTACAACATGTGGCTAATTTGACGCGCTTAGAACAGCATTTTAAATAGTGTTGATAAAAGGCAATAATTTCTGGGAACTACCGCAAATAAGATTAAAGCTATGGATGTCGATTATGGAAACTCCTATCCTAACGGGTTGGGAGGAGATCTTTAAAGTTTATTCAACGACCTACGTCAGATCCTATGTCACAAAGCTCATATTACTGCCTGCTTTTTATTCGTTTGGAAATCCGATAAAGGTAGTGGACCTATAATATTTCCGCAAAATTTCGGAACGCATGATCTTTCACAATGTTAACCGAGTTTTCTTAATGAAAACCATTAGGAAACCTCTGCTAACACTGTTAAAGTTCTTGACTACCGAAACGTTGCGGATCTATTACGGGTCCACTACCTTAATTCAGCTCGTACTTTAACATTATTGACGATCTGTTTGAAAAAAAAAACCAAAATGAAAAAAAAAAAACCTCTTAGTAAATACGTCGTACAATGTATTTGGTTAGTTTTCAGTTCGACTATTCGTAGAATGGGGGGGGGGGGGGGGGGAAGGCTATTCCGGTCACCCGAACGTCTGTGTCGGCGTCGGTGATGGCGTAATGCTTTGGTAGTATGTAAAATACCAACCAGAACCCCGCTTATACAGTCAGCCCGATTAGCTCAGTCGGTAGAACACCGGACTTCAAAAGTATTTAAGTTTGATCACATGGGTTTGATTGGTTTGAGTGAGGGTTTGGTATGATGAATGAATGGTGCGCTGATTGAGCGATTTTGAATGGTTTCGATTTAGATGAATGTCAATTTCGCGATGTAACTTACTGTATTATACACCTTTTGTTATGTTAATTAAAGCTGAATGGTTCTGCAATATGAAATTGTATAGAATAAGAGATTAATTATATAAACATAAAACTTGATTTAACAAATTATTTTCCTGTTAGTCAATACTTTACACGCATTTCTATCGACTATTTTTTCACCATGCTTTTCCCGTCTTGTATAAATACTATGTTTTTTCACATCTTGTACATACTTTCACAATCTTGTATGTTTTTCTATTCTAGATCATTTCTTATTTTTTACTTCAAGCATGTTCGTTGTGGACTAGGGACGTATTCAATCTTTGTTCATACAAAAAAAGTAGAGTTCTTTAATAGAGTGAAGTGTGGTCGTGTGTCGAGCTTTTTCTTATTTCTGGTATTACTTTTTGATGTAACGTGAATCGTTTCATTTTCATTAAAGAAAAGCCGGCGCATATATTGACCTATTCTTTTGGAATAACAACAACATGCCTCTTCTTATTAGCAATTCATTACTCTATACTGTTTGTCTTCTCTGTTGATTATAATTTGAAGAGAGCAAATAATCTCGCATTTAATATTAAATTTAAATCTTCTAAGAGATACTCCATTAGCAATATACAACAAAATAACATACGCATGACTTATGAAATGATAGTTTGTATCTGTGTGACCAATTGCATCTACGTTATCTCTGTTCTACTTTATTTACTTCTTCGATCAGGGGATATTCATCCTAACCCTGGGCCTAGTTCAAATAGTTATACCAATGGATCGACTTCGTCGAATAATCTATATAGTTTTTTAAATATTCCCAATCAATTATCTACAATACATTATAATGTTCAAAGTCTTGAACACAAGGTTGATACGCTTATTGCTGAGTTTTCTTATTTTGATATTGTCTCCTTTTCTGAGACCTGGTTAACGGATAAATGTAGTAGTGAGGATATAGCATTTCCAACATTTCATTTACCTGAAAGAAAAGATAGATGCTATGATAGGCATGGCGGTGTTATCCTGTATGTTAAAAACTCCCTTTCATATAAACGACGCAAAGATTTAGAAATAAACCGCCTGGAATGCATTTGGATTCAAATCAAACTTCACAATAAAAATGTTTTATACGGTGTCTTTTATAGACCTCCAAATGCTGATTCGATATATAATACTGCAATTGAAAATTCTATAGGTCTAGCAATAGACACAAACATAAGCGAGATCATTATAACCGGGGATTTTAATTATAACACCCTGAACCCTCATTATCTCAGAAAAATTGACTCTTTGTGTAATCAATTCCAATTAACTCAATGCATTGACGAAGCAACACATTTTACTGAGCATTCTATGTCACTTATTGACCTCCTTTTTGTATCAAATACGGAATCTTTAATTACAAGTGGGGTAGGGGAACCATGTCTAAATCTAAACATTCGTTACCACTGTCCAATTTATGGTGTTTTTAGCTTCATTAAACCAAAATACAAATGCTTCTCCAGAACTATGTGGAAATATGAACAAGGTGATTATGAACAACTAAGAAGTACTATAAATAACATAGATTGGGAAAGTATAAAAGATAGTGATATTGATAGCTATACCGAAAAATTTACTGAATCCATAATGAATGCTGTTAGATTGAATATTCCAAGTAAAAAAGTGATGGTCAATCCACATGAACCACCTTGGATTAACAGCCATATCAAACGTAAAATTAGGCAAAGAAAGCGTTATTATCGTAAAGCTAAAAACTCTGGCAATGAAAGTCACTGGTCAAAGTTTCGGTCACTTAGAAATGAAGTGGTTACCCTAATACGAGAAAGTAAGACCGAACAAATAAATAAATTAGCAACAAAACTTCACACAGGAAATCTTTCACCTCGTGACTGGTGGAAAACACTTAAACCGTTTATTTCCAAAAAAGCATCGGCAAATGTACCGCCATTATATGACTCAGTTTCAGACTGTTTTTTGACAAATGATTATGAAAAGGCTAACCTTTTAAATTCTTTCTTTGCAGAACAATCAGTTGTAGACGACTCAAATAAAACTCTTCCATTTAACTACCCAGGGTTTGTCGGGAATCCCTTAACATCTATTACTATTACCGAAGCTGAGGTTTTAGATGTATTAAAAAACCTTCGTACTGGGAAGGCCCCTGGCCCAGATGGTATTAATAACCGTATTCTAACTGAGACTGCAATTCAATTAGCTGGACCACTCAGTGAGTTATTTAATTATTGCCTCCATAAGTGCAAAATTCCGTCTTCCTGGAAAATGTCCAACGTTTGTCCAATTTTTAAGGGAGGAGATTCGTCCAGTTCTTCCAACTATAGACCTGTATCACTTTTAAATAGTACGGAAAAGGTATTAGAGAGAGTAATTTTTAAACGTGTTTTCAATTTCTTATTAGATACAAACTTTTTCACATCCAGTCAATCAGGCTTTCTACCAGGTGATTCAACAGTCAACCAAATTACCTATCTGTATAATAAGATCTGTAATGCTTTAGACGAAGGTTTAGAGGTCCGTATAGTCTTTTTCGATATAAGTAAAGCATTTGATAGGGTGTGGCATAAGGGTTTACTATTTAAACTGGAAAATGCAGGAATACAAGGCCAACTTTTGTCTTGGTTTTCAAACTATTTATCTGATAGGAGACAATGTGTTTTATTAGCTGGAACAACTTCTGACCCAGAATATGTATGTGCAGGTGTTCCCCAAGGATCTATTTTGGGTCCGTTGTTGTTCCTTGTATATATCAATGACATCGTTCAAAATATCGAATCTGGTATAAACTTATTCGCTGATGATACTTGCCTTTCAATTATTGTCGACAATCCAACTGAAGCTGGGGAAGTTTTACAAAGAGATATTGACAAAATTACCAAGTGGGCTGATACATGGTTAGTGAGGTTCAATCCATCGAAATCCGAATCGCTTACTATTACAAGAAAAATGCATAAAACGAAACATCCAAGTCTTCTAATGCTAAATACAGATATTCCTGAGGTCGAAAGTCACAAACATTTAGGTGTAAATATTTCATCGAACGGAACATGGGATAGTCACATAGAACAGGTTACGAGCAAAGCATGGAAAAAGATCCATGTAATGAAAAAACTTAAGTTCCTGTTAGATAGAAATTCGTTGCAATTAATATATTTTACTTTTATAAGACCTATACTTGAATATGCCGATGTTGTATGGGATAATATTCCCCTTCACTTAGTAGAACAACTTGATAAAATTCAAAACGAGGCAGCTCGAATTGTAACTGGGTGCACCAAACTTGTCTCTTTAAATGATCTCCTATTAGAATCCGGATGGGAAACTCTTGGTCAACGCAGATACAAACATAGAATTACTTTATTTTTTAAAATGTTTCATGGGCTGACTCCTCACTATTTATCTTCTTTAATACCGCCTTCCGTAAGTGATAACTCAAATTACAACCGCCGAAATTCAGATAATTTACAAAATATCAATTGCCGAACTAATCTTTATAAAAAATCATTTTTACCAAAAGCGATTGACGATTGGAACGTACTGCCATTAGAAGTAAGGAACACAAGCACATTACGGGCCTTTAAGACTTATATTGATAATGACAAACCAAAGCAGAATAATTTGTTCTTTTTTGGAGACAGAAAAGTTCAGATAATTCATACAAGGATTCGTAAAAAATGTAGCCTACTTAATCAGCATCTTTTCTATAAAAATATAATACCTTCACCACTTTGCAAGTGTGGAAACATTGAATCGAGTTACCACTTTTTCTTTGATTGTAGATTTTATAGAGATATTCGCTTAAGATTATTCAATAACGTTTCAAAATTCACCCCGGTCAGTCTAAATGTATTGTTAGGTGGAGATGAAAGACTAACTTTAGATAATAATAAGAAGATCTTTTCAGAAGTTCACGTGTTTATAAAATTGAGTGGCAGATTTAATATCTAACGTTGTATTTAATATTTCATCATCTCATGTTGTTCCTAAATCAAATATAAGAAACGTTCTACTTCAAAATTTATTTTGCCCATTTACCACTATGAACATGCTTGAATCCTAAATTCTCTATACATTCTAAATTTATTATTTTTTTCCGTAAATTAATTATTCATCTTTGATTACGGATGCTGTTGCCGAAGCATAGTAATTTCATCTCATATTGAGTGTAAGAGATGTTGCTGCGGTGCTTTGGTAGCTTATCACTTTAAAACTTAAAATCATTTAGTGATGATAATTATTCCTTAAGTATTTATCTGAATAATATGTCATCTGACCCTTTGAAATCCCACTGGAAAAGAGCTCAATAAGCTATGCTTTCGTTCTAATCCAATTGAATTATTATTCTGTATTATGACATTCTGTATACACTTTTTCATCAATAAAATATGTTTAAACCAAACTAATTGTCTTTCGGATGAGACGTTAAACCGAGATCCCGTGAAACGGTACTTTACACCGAGCATCTAAAGAACCATGGCGGATCTCAGCAGTAGTTTCGTCCTGTAGCCTTGCACTTTCCACGTCATCATGAACTAACCGTCTTCTTGGGGCGTCGTTCACATGGGCATATGCTACGTTAGCGAGTCGACGATTAATAAACGTAAATAATCAAGGCCCTTAAATAACTTGATCCCGTGAAGCACAGACATGGCCTGTTGTCTGGTAAGACATTTACAGTTAAGAACAAACTCTTAATTTAAGATTTTTATAAGAAATGTTTATAACCCTGACCCGAATTTAACCATTAATCATTCTTGGTGACCAAATGTGATCATCTATTGTTACATTTCAAAGTATTTTCAGACTTAACCATGTATTTAACAGCGAAGTATGCTCAATTAAAAATGAAACAAGCATTGTCAAAATACAAATTTATTTTTTTCTCTTATATTATAAGTTGTCATCATCACCAATCAGAGCAATATTAGCAAACTTATTTCAATTTAATGTATTTAATCATAAACAAAACATGTCGTCCAAACTCGTTAATTTCAAACAACTTGTGTTGTTTTTATTGCAAGTCTAAGTTAGAAGACGCGTGTAGGTTTTCTAGAAAGTCTAGCCGAAAGAGTTATCAACGTGAGACGTTTAGTTCGTGACCGCTGACCTTTGATCCAAACTAAAATGATAACAAGTGAACCCCTACAATTATTCCATCATACACGTCCCTTCGAATTTAGAGAAAGCATACTCTTTCCATTTCAAAAATGATTTTATTAAAAATTTGTAGATTCTCAAGACCGATAATCACTTAGACCGAGTATCATGCTAAAAGTTGGGGGGGGGGGGGGGGTAAATTCGCTACTGGTTTGTGTCCACGAGCCTTCCATTTGTCATAAAACAAAGCTTGGTTACAGCGAGAAGAGAAGGATAGACAACGTGGTTATACTGTTAGTAACATCATGTAATTGACGTTCATCTCAATCAAAACCATTTTAAATCGCTCACGCATCGCTCAATTCATTCATTCCAAGCACTCACTCATACCATTGAAAAATGCTCCAAAACGACTAAAAAGGATAAGATCAACAGCTACAAATAAAGTAAATATAGCTAGAAAAAAATGGAAAATTCACTGACAAAATTGAAATTGTATTCTATTAAAAGAACCTTGTACGCATATTGTATTAAAGGGAGGTAATAAATGTCGTATAATTTTGTTCATCCTGGACAAAATTTGCGATATTGGTACCTCAAAATCCAACTATTTCACTCATTCAATTTCGTTCAAAAATCATTCAAAAAGCATTTACCTTGTCAATTTCACGATGTTGTTGACTGTATATGCCTGTCATTACTACCGTAATTTTATGGCTTTATACAAATTATCAAGATCTTTTCGACTTACATTCAGAACCAATAAGATCAGATTCAAGTCACACGCCTTCGTACCTAGCCAAGGAAAATGGACAAGTACCTTGAGCAAGCCTTGGCTATCGTAAATGGTAGCACCACGTTTTTAATAGGATAAACTATTCAAAAATTGACATCAATTATCCTCTTACCTATACCGAGTCTGCAACAAGCTGCTATCAACAAAAGAGAGAATATAAGACGCTTCGTAGAAACCTGGAACAAACAAAACTGTCACTGGATCTCACAATGACAAGAGGACCATGATGGTCCTATATCGCTCCCCTGAGTAAGTCACTCATAACTTGTCAACCATGTTATGAATACCAGAATTTGTTTGATATACATTAAGGTTGGTTAAATTTCATACTACTGCAATTTGTTTTCTTTTAATTTTTGTAAATTTCAACTTTTCTCTTACCATGGAATATTCTTTTAACAACTTTAGTAACCCTACACTTTAAGAATATCCTTGCTAAGTTTAAAACTGATTGGCCTCATGGTTAAGGAGGAAAAGAATTTGTTCTAAGATTTTTGGCAATTTATGCAATTTTTCAGTCTTTCTGTAACCAGGGAAACAAGAGTTTTTTAAGAAATTAAATTCTTTTAACAACTTTTGAAGAGCTTCACCCAAAGATCATCCCTGCAAAATTTTAGCTTGATTGGCCTAGTGGTTTAGGAGGAGAAATATTTTTTCTTATATTTTCAGCCATTTTCGGCCATTTTTCAGACTTTCCGTTACCGTGGAAACAAGACTTTTTGATGAAATTAAATTCTTTTAACAAGTTTTGAAGACCTTCACCCAAGGAACATCCCTGCCAAGTTTCAGCTTGATTGGCCCAGTGGTTAAGGAGGAGAAGAATTTTTTCTAATATTTTCAGCCGTTTTCGGCCATTTTTCAGACTTTCTATTACCATGGAAACAAGAGTTTTTAAAGAAATTAAATTCTTTTAACAACTTTTGAAGAACTTCACCCAAGGAACATCCCTGCCAAGTTTCAGCTTGATTGGCCCAGTGATTTAGGAGGAGAAGAATTTTTAGTAATATTTTAGCCATTTTCGGCCATTTTTCAGACTTTCCGTTACCATGGAAACAAAAGTTTTTGGTGAAATTAAATTCTTTTAACAACTTTTAAAGAGCTTCACCCAAGGAACATCCCTGCCAAGTTTCAGCTTGATTGGCCCAGTGGTTTAGGAGGAGAAGAATTTTTTATAATATTTTCGGCCATTTTGGCCTATTATGTAACCATGGCAACCAGAGTTTTTGATGAAATTAAATTCTTTTAACAACTTTTGAAGAACTTCACCCAAGGAACATCCCTGCCAAGTTTCAGCTTGATTGGCCTAGTGGTTTAGGAGGAGAAGATGTTTAAAGAAATTGTTGACGGACGGACGGACAGACGGACGGACAGACGGACGGACGACGGACGGTGAGTGATCACAATAGCTCACCTTGAGCACTTTGTGCTCAGGTGAGCTAAAAATTACTTTGTACATTTGTCTTTACTACTATTTTGCTTGTTTACGAATTTACTTGTCTACGGACGTTCAATTTATCACTATGAAATAGGGGTACGGCAATTTGACTTTTTTCATGTGTTCAGCTAGTTTTTTCTAGGTATTCACCTATCGGTCGATGAATTGCTGACTATAGGTAGTGTTACGTACGAACTGTCCTAAACCGAAGCATAGCTGAAAAATATCCGCAGTGCGCCGGTGTCGAACCCACGCGGACAACAATATTCAGATATTTGGTTTTCAAGTCAAACGCGCTTACCACTGAACCAAAGAAAGATCTTCCCTGACGCAGGTGTCAGACATTTAATTCAAACCAACGAAGCTGCGCAGGACAGTGGTGAGAGTGATCTCCCATAACAGTAGAATTCGCTATTTTGACTCGTCGATTGTATCCAAATGTACTGTTATCACAAGTCATAATGGCGTATTCGAGTTTTAGTCTTATGTACAGATCTTAATGCTTTAACTTTAGTTTTGTTTGGTGATTTGGCTGATTGAAAAAAAAAATGTTCATACCACCAGGGACACAATTAATGGTACACAACTACATCACTGCGAACCTAGTTGGCTTCTCCACAAATTAGATTTCGAAAAAATGGCTCAAAACAAGCAAAAATATATACTTATTTCGTTTCTAGTCTTTTTACTTTAAGAAATTAGAAGGTACTTGTTTCATGCTGTGTTGAAGCTAAAAACTTTATCATACAAATAGGAATCTGTATTGATTATGTATGGTTAATTTTTGTAGCCTAATTCAATGAAATGAAATTTGCTCTCTCTGCATTTATTAACAAAGGCCTTTAAGGTGATGATTCCATAGAAATACTATCACTTACAATATAATGAAAATAAATTCGACAAAATACGC